>JALAZF010000011.1:23050000-24390000 GCA_022829125.1 Lathyrus tuberosus | reverse complement strand
GTCTCTTCTAAAGGTCAACATGGTTGAAGGGATCATGTCTACACTGGTTCAGTTCTACGATCCGGTATACCACTGCTTCACATTCCCGAATTATCAGCTCACACCAACACTGGAAGAATACTCCCACCTGATTGATTTGCCTATCACTGATCAAGATCCATTTTCTGGACTGAAAGAAATTCCAAAAGATTAAGCCATTGCAAGAGCAATTTCTTTAAATGAGTCAGAAGTCAAGACTTACATGACCACCAAAAGAGGAATCCAGGGTTTACCAGGAAAGTTCCTGGTGGAGAAAGCTCTATACTTTGCCAGTATAAGAAATGTAACTGCTTTTGAGGATGTCTTTGTTCTGCTCATGTATGGGTTATTCCTTTTTCCCAACATTGACAACTTCGTTGACACCAATGCTATTAAGATATTCTTGATTGGGAACCCAGTACCAACCTTGCTCGTAGATGCTTATCATTATGTACACTTAAGGAATTTGTACAGTGGAGGGATGATCACATACTGTGTACCATTACTCTACAAATGGTTTATTTCCCACTTACCCAAGTCTGCTGCTTTTTGGGATCACAAGAGTAATCTGCGATGGTCGCAGAAGATTATGTCTCTTACCAATTCAGACATAGATTGGTACAACCGGATTTACAAAAGGATAAAGATCATCGACAAATGTAGAAATTTCCCCAATGTACCCCTCATTGGTACTAAAGGAGGGATCAATTATCATCCAATTTTAGCTCACCGTCAACCTGGGTACCCGATGAAGAATATCGCACATAATGCTCATTTGGAAGGTCTTTTCTTCAAGGAAGGAGAAAATGACAGGGCACTAAAGAAAGAAATAGTGCATGCCTGGCATCATATTCACAGGAAAGGGAGAGAATCCCTGGGAAGACCAAATTGTTCCTCTACAGAACCTTATCTCCACTGGGTACAAATCAGAGCCATCAAACTAAGGATGCCTTACCCTCGTCAAGAAGTTTTTCCCTTAAAGGAATATGTTCTTTATTTCATGTCTGATGCGGAAAAACCCCACGTCGCTCTTAACAAAGTCCAACGTGAGAGAAATTCTTGGAAGAACAAATACCAAATCCTTAATTTGGAATGTACCAAGATTTAGGAACTGCTAAAGGAAATGGATGCCCTGATTGAAATATTAGAGCAGCATGCTATAGAAAGTCAGGAAGAACGGAGAAATTTGCTTTCTCCTTTCACTTGGCAAAGGATCATCGACCCGACAACGGCTGAAGAAGCCCAACCAAAGAAAATAAAAGTTCAGGAACCAGCATATGAGCTCTCCTCAGAGAGAACCCAGGGTCCATAGGCCTGATTTTCCTTATTCGCCCTTTGTAAATACTGTACTTTTCCTTGTAAAATACTGCAGTCTTTAAAGTTCAATAAAAGCGTCTCTCTCGCTATGTGATATTTGCAATATAATTGTTAAAATTTATTTTGAAAACTAAAAAAACTAAAAAAATATAACATTCTTTGCATATCATTCATCATTCTCACATAACACATCTTTGTCTCTGAGTCTCACATATGTGTCGCACTCTAGAGTCAAACAGTCTCATTCGGACAATACTCGGGCCTATTGATAAAAGAAAATGGACGATCTCAAGGAAGAGAACAGAGAGTTGAGAGAAGAAATCAATGCTCTAAAGGATAGTTTGGAGAAACTCCACCATGACATGCAATCCCTGGCAGCATCCCAGGAGAAACAGCATCAAAGGACTGTAATCTCAGAGGTTACATCCACACCAGTATTTGAGACACCTGACAGTCATCCTCTGTACAACATGCCTAAAGGTTTCTCCTGGGGCATGCCTCTCAACTTTATACCTGAAGGATACATCCCACTGGCCACTGAAGACCCAGAAGTCGTAGCAGGAACCTCCAGACCTGAAGGTTACAAACTTCAGGCAAGAGAAGATGCAAGGGTTACAACGGAAACTCCTGAAGGTTACAAACTTCAGGTTATTGAAGCACCAAGAGTTACCGCCGTAATGACTATACCATAACCAGTGGTACACACTATCCTGGAGGAACAGATTTCGCAGGTTACTTCTAGCGGAAACGAAGACGTATATGAAAAGGATGAATGAATTCCAGAAACAATTCTTGGAAATGCAGAAGGAACTGCATGCCATTCGCGGTCAAGCCTTATTTGGAAAAGATGCTGCCGACCTCTGTTTGGTCCCTAACGTAAAGATACCGCACAAATTCAAGGTGCCTGACTTTGAAAAATACAAAGGCAAATCTTGCCCTCAAAGTCATTTGGTAATGTACGCTCGGAAAATGTCTACCCAGATAGAAAATCAACAGCTACTAATCCATTACTTCCAAGACAGTTTAACTGGTGCTGCACTTAAATGGTACATGGGTTTAAACCGCACCAAGATCAATACTTTTAGAGATCTCGGGGCAACTTTCGTTCAGCAGTATAAATACAACTTAGACATGGCACCAGATAGGGACCAACTCAGAGCAATGTCACAAAAGGATAAAGAAACCTTCAAGGAATATGCTCAAAGATGGCGTGATATCGCCACCCAGATCTGTCCCCCTCTCGAGGAAAAGGAAATGACAAAGATCTTCCTGAAAATGTTGAGCTCATTTTATTACGACCGAATGATTGCTAGTGCGCCCAGTGACTTCACTGAAATGGTGAACATGGGGGTACGCTTTGAAGAAGCAGTCCGAGAAGGACGATTGGTCAAATATGCAGAGCCATCTAGCAGTACTAAAAGATACAGTAGTGCTTTCCAAAAGAAGAAAGAGCAAGATATCAATAATATATCTCTGGGAAAGCAAAGGCAAAGGTATCAACCAGTAGCAGCAGTAACTCCCGCTATCAACCCAGCGCCAGCTCTGACATATCAACCTTATGTTACTTAGAGCCAACCAAATCAACAACAGTATCAGCAAAGGCCGCAACAGCCTCTTCAGCAGGCTCGCCCGCAGTACAATAACAATAATCGTACTACACGGCCATCAGGGTTCGACCTTATATCGATGTTGTACACAGAGTTATTTCCACTTCTACTACCCAAGGGGCACGTTCAAACCAGAGCTCCTCTTAAGGTACCAGAAAATCCACCTTTTGGTTCAAAGCAGATCAAACTTGACCTTACCATCAAGAAGGATCATGACATAACATTGAGAATTTTCTCAACTTCAAGTCTGTTGTACAGAAGCTCATCAGAAACGGGGTTTTATCTTTCAAAGATACTAATCCAAATGTCCAGATGAACCCATTACCGCAACATGAGATGACCACAGTGAATTTGATATAAGGAGAACCTGTCAACAGTTATCAAATTCACAATGTACGCCTACTGGGAACAAATATGGTGAAAATGCATTGCAAACAGAGCGGGTACGACCATGTGCCATCTCACAACTATCATCAGTGTGATGTCTGCTCCAAGGACAATCAAGGGTGTGCCATAGTACAAACAGCTCTGCAAGAACAAATGGATCTGGGCTAGATTCACGATCACAGGATACATGAAGTAAACATGGTCCATGCACATCCAAACATTGTTCAGAACCACGACATCCGTGCAATTAACGTCAATTTAGTGGCAATGCATTCGAGACAAAGTCAGTATTATAACTTGCCACGACACGATTACAGCGCTTGTCCAATTTGCTCAAAAGACAATCAAGGATGCTCTTTTATACAAGAGGCCCTCCAACATCAAATGGATCTCAGATGGATCCAAGACTACCATGAAAAGAATGACCATTGAGTTAATATGGTTCAAATCTTTGACATCCCCTTAATGAACACCAGTCTAGTGGAATTACATGCCAAATAGGTCAGACTTGGTTTTCTGGCCTCACACGACCATCAAGACTGTAAAGAATGCTACGAAAACGACCAAGGGTATGCTCTTGTGCAAAGGACTCTTTAGCATCTGTTGGACCACTGGTGGCTTCCGATCTACCTGGATGAAGACACACAATAGATTAGCATGACTGACGGGAATCTTGGAAGACATCAAATCTGTGATATCCGCTCGATAGAAACGAATCTAGTAAGGATGCACTACATACAAAGCGGATATGGTCGGGTACCACCTCATAATTATGAACGCTGTAGAGTATGCTCGGAAAATAACCAAGGATGCTATCTAGTGTGAGCAGCCCTCCAGCATCAGTTAGTCCAAAAGAATATTCAATCATGTTTGAATTCTGAATCAATCAACATGATACAAGATTTCATCCCTGTTCAAAACAAAAACACTGTCGTAATCTCCAATCTTGGAATAACCAAGGATGTTTGTGCCATAATTCCTCTGCTTAATGAGTCAAAAGTCTCTCTTAACAGTAGGAAAATTCCAAACTTAGAACTGATTGAGGTGGCCTACGACGGTCAAAAGGCCCAAAAAGCCCTTGTGGTCGTCTACTTTCCAGGTACAATACCATACAAGTTAGAAAAGGCTATCCCATACAAGTACAGATCAACGACCATAGAAAATGGAAAAGAAACTCCATTACCCTCCATTGTGAACATTGCCGACATCAGTCGAGTTACCTGGAGCGGTCGGATCTTAAACAGAGGAGTTGAAGAGCCTACCAAAGAAAAGGAACCTCAAGTTGAAGTTCCTAACCAACAAGTCGGTTAATCCAGCAATAATAAACCCGTAAAGAACAACGATGAAATGTTGAAGCTCATATAGAAAAGCGAGTACAACATTGTGGATCAATTGTTGCAAACTCCATCTCGAATTTCTGTACTATCTCTCCTACTTAGTTCAGAAGCTCACAGGGAAGCTCTACAGAGAGTCTTGGAACAAGCCTTTGTGGAACAAGATGTGACGGTATGACAATTTGACAGCATCATCTCCAACATCATTTTCTGCAACAACTTGGGATTCAGTGATGAGGAACTGCCAGAGGAAGGCAAGAACCATAATATGGCACTCAATATCACAGTCAATTGCCAAGATGATGCTTTAGTCAGCATACTAGTAGACACAGGTTCATCCTTAAATGTCATGCCAAGGTCACCTTTGGTTCGACTATCTTTTCAAGGAACTCCGATGAGAGGCAGTGAGATCATCGTCAAAGCCTTTGAAGGATCCAGAAAAATAGTTATCGGCAAAGTCGATCTTCCCATAACCATTGTTCCTCACACTTTCCAAGTCACTTTCCAGGTCATGGATATCCAAGCATCGTATAGTTGTTTATTAGGAAGACCTTGGATACACGAAGTTGGGGCAGTCACTTCGACACTTCACCAGAAGTTGAAGTTTGTCAAGAATGACAGATTAGTCACGGTATGTGGAGAGCAAGCTTTAATCGTGAGCAACTTATCATCATTCTTCTGTGTAGAACCAGAGGAGGTTATTGGAACTCAATTTCAAGCGCTCTCGGTGAGCAATGAGAATCACCAAGAAAGAGGAACGTCGATTTCCTCATACAAGGACGCTCTCAAAATAATGGGGAGTGGTGACGTAAAAGAATGGGGACAAATTGTAATTCCTACTGATAACAAGACAAGAAAAGGTCTTGGTTTCTCTCAGGCCTGTACCCAGACTACAAAGAAGGACGAAAGTTTTTGTCCCATTCAGGATTTCTTCCACAACGGAGGATTCCTCCACCCAGTATCTCAAGAAGTCCACACCATCGATGGGAACGACTCCTCTGATACGGATGAAGAGTGGAAGTCTTATCTATACGATGAAGGTTATATATCTCAGGGAGAAATGTACCTACCATTCCGCTCTCCGAAGCAAAGCCCAAGATATATACCCAGATCAGACGTCAAAATGATCTACGGAGATTGTGATCCCGAAGGATGTCGTGCTCCACCCAACTCATTAGAGGAAGACAATTTGTTGAAAGACAACTTTGACTACGATTATTATGATCCCCTGGATGACTTGCCTATCTAGAAGCCATACACAGAAGACTCGGGACAAAAGAGTCAGCCAGGCAATGCCTATCAACTGAGTAGTCTTGAAAAGAATACGCATGTTCCCACAGAGTCATGGAATCTTTACTCAGAACATTCCGAAAATGTCTGACACCATGGCGATGAATTTGCAAAGATTGTAGGACAGGAATTCATTAACTATGCATTTCCTGAGGTCAACGTCATTAAGGAAGATGACTCCTCTATTCCCACAGAAACTTGGGATACCTTGGGGAAACCAAGCGGCAAGTACGACTTTTTAGTCAAATAAACTGCTCCCGAAAGCTTTCGCAACAGATACGAGGACATCCAGCCAACAGGATGAGGAGATCCTCTCGAGAGTGAAAACACTATGGAAGATGTGATAGAAGAGTCCTCCTATGATAACTCTGCATGGGAAGAAGACTCCAATGATCCCACTCCGCCAGAAATCAGCGTCATTTCTGAAGATAAACCAAGAAGGAAAGTACCAGACTTTGTGATCCACAGAGGAGTTCATCCCCATTGGGTTGCAGTCAATGTCCTGAAAGTCGTTCATAAGTCGAAGTTATTACCATCTTTGTTTTAAACCTTTCACCTTGCCCGGGTGAAATGGATGTTTTATAGGGCTTATTCTGTAAATGTCCCTCTTCGCTTCGCCCAAAGCGACAGAGTTTTGTTTTATAGGGTTATGTTTCAAGAATCGACAAATCATGAATAAATAATGTCATTCTGAATTTCCGCATTTAGTGTTGTTTTCACTTTTGGTTTTTCAGAAAATGGTAATCCTAAAAAAAATAACCCAAAATAAAAATAAGCATTTTCAGAAAATACACTGCACACACTCTTGCATTCTCTCTGTCTCTTCTAAAAATGAATAATCACATCATGCAGATTGCTTGTTTTAAACCCTATTGAAACATACGATCCAATGCCTTCTCCCAACTTTGAATTCCCGGTATTTGAAGATGAAGAAGAAGAGGACGAAGAAATTCCAGAAGAGATCTCCCGACTACTCAGACAAGAGGAAAAGTCCATTGAGCCTCACAAAGAGCCGTTGGAAATGGTCAATTTGGGTTCAGAAGAAGAAAAGAAAGAAGTTCAGATAGGGGAACTACTCAGCTCAACTTTCAGAGAAGACTTGATAAAACTTCCCAAAAAGTTTCCAGATAAGTTTGCTTGGTCCTATCAGGATATGCCAGGGTTGGATACCAGCATCGTGGAACATCACTTACCACTGAAAACAAAATGTCCTCCGGTAAAACAAAAACTAAGAAGGACTCATCCAGATATGGCCATCAAAATTAAGTTGGAAGTACAGAAGCAAATCGACGCAGGTTTCCTTGCTACCTCAGAATATCCTCAATGGTTAGCCAACATAGTGCCAGTTCTGAAAAAGGACAGAAAAGTCAGAATGTGTGTAGACTACAGGGATCTGAACATAGCAAGTCCAAAGGATGACTCCCCCTACCACACATTGACATGCTGGTAGACAACACAGCAAAATTCAAAGTCTTCTCCTTCATGGATGGATTCTTGGGATATAATAAATTCAAAATGGTGCTGGAAGATATGGAGAAAACTTCATTCATTACCCCATGGGGCACCTTTTATTACAAGGTCATGTCGTTCCGTCTGAAGAACGCAGGGGCAACCTATCAAAGGGCCATGACAAATCTGTTTCATGACATGATGCACAAAGAGATTGAAGTGTACGTCGATGACATGATTGCCAAATCTAAAACAGAAGAAGAACATGTGGAACACCTATCAAAGTTATTCGAGCGTCTGAGAAAATACAAACTCCGCTTGAATCCTAACAAATGTACATTCGGTGTTCGCTCAGGAAAACTCTTAGGGTTCATCGTCAGCCAAAAAGGAATTGAGGTTGATCCTGATAAGGTCAAGGTCATTCAAGAAATGCCTTCTCCAAAGACCGAAAAACAAGTCAGAGAATTTTTAGGACGTCTCAATTACATCTCAAGATTCTTATCCCTCATGACCACGACATGCGCACCGATCTTTAAACTACTCAGAAATAATCAAAGTTGTGTATGGACAGAAGATTGCCAAAGAGCATTCGACAGCCTCAAAGAATATCTATTGAATCCACCTATTCTGTCTTCTCCAGTGGAAGGAAGACCACTAATCATCTACTTAACAGTCTTGGAAGACTCCATGGGTTGTGTACTTGGCCAACAAGATGAGACAAAAAGAAAAAAGTCTGCCATTTACTACTTAAGCAAAAAGTTCACGAACTGTGAAACTCGATACACTATGCTTGAGAAAACTTGTTGCGCTTTGGCTTGGGAAGCCATACGTCTTTGCCAGTACATGATTTGTCACACTACTTGGTTAATCTCCGAAATGGATCTGATCAAGTACGTCTTTGAAAAGCCAGCTCTCACGGGAAAGATTGCCCGTTGACAGATGTTGTTATCAGAATACGACATCGAGTACCATGCTCAGAAAGCCACAAAGGAAGTACTTTAGTCGATCATTTAGCTCATCAATCGATTGACGATCAGGAATCAGTCGAATTTGACTTCCCGGATGAAGATGTCATGTACTTAAAAATGAAAGATTGCGATGAACCGCTACCCAACGAAGGGCCAGAACCAGGTTCCCAATGGGGACTAATTTTCGACGGAGACGTCAATACTTATCGAAACAGAATTGGGGAAATCATCGTAACACCTCAGGGTACCCATATTCCTTTCACTGCCAGATTAAAATTCAAATGCACAAACAATGAGGTCGAATACGAAGCTTGTATCATGGGTCTCGAAGAAGCCATTGACCTAAGGATAAAGAATTTGGATGTGTATGACGACTCAGCCCTGGTTATCAATCAAATAAAAGGAGATTGGAACACATACCAATCAGGATTGATTCCTTACAAAGACTATGCGAGAAGGTTGCTACCATTCTTTAACAGAATTGAGTTTCATCATATCCCTCGTGAAAAAAATCACATGGTTGATGCATTAGCCACCCTATCCTCCGTGATTAGTGTGAGTCAATGGAACGATGTACCTAAGATCGACATAATGCGCCTTAAAATGCCCGCTTACATCTTCACAATTGAAGCAGTCATAGATGACAAACCATGGTATCATGATATCAAATGCTTCCTTCAAAGACAAGAGTACCCACCTGGGGCATCAAGAAAAGATAGGAAGACTCTCAGAAGATTGGTTGGCAACTTCTTCCTAAACAGTGATACACTCTATAAGAGAAACTTCGACATGGTCTTGCTCAGATGCGTAAACAAATAAGAAGCAAACATGTTAATGAAAGAGACTTACAAAGGATCCTTTGACGATCATGCCATTGGACATACAATGGCAAGAAAAATTCTGAGAGCAGGATATTATTGGCTGACAATGGAATCTGATTGCTACAAGTACATGAGGAGGTGTCACAAGTGTCAGATATATGCTGACAAAATCCATGTACCACCAACGCATCTCAAAGTTCTTTCTTCCCTATGGCCTTGTTCTATATGGGGAATCGACATGATTGACATGATTGAACCCAAAGCTTCGAAGAACATCGGTTCATCCTGGTAGCCATTGATTACTTCACCAAATGGGTTGAAGCAATATCATACACCAATTTAACCCGATAAGTGGTGGTTCGATTTGTCAAGAACAATCTCATCTGCCGTTATGGTGTTCCAAGCCAGATCATTATGGATAATGGATCTAACTTGAACAACAAGATGATGAAAGAATTGTGTGTTGAGTTCAAGATCAAACACCATAACTCATCTCCCTACCGGCCTAAAATGAATGGAGCGGTAGAAGCGGCTAACAAGAATATCAAGAAGATCATTCAGAATATGGTCGTAACCTACAAAGATTGGCATGAGATGCTGCCCTATGCTCTTCACGGTTATCGCATATTTGTCCGCACCTCAACAGGGGCAACCCCTTTCTCTCTAGTATATGGCATGGAAGCAGTGCTCCCCATAGAAGTAGAGATACCATCAATCAAGGTATTGATGGAAGCCAAGCTAACATAAGCTGAATGGTGTCGAATCCGGTACGATTAACTGAACCTAATTGAAGAAAAGAGAATGACGACTTTATGCCATGGTCAGTTGTATCAGCAGAGAATGAAGAAAGCGTTTGACAAAAAGGTCTAACCCCGTGTCTTCAGAGAAGGAGACCTCGTGCTAAGGAAAATACAATCATTTCTCATTGATTCCAGGGGCAAATGGACTCCAAATTACGATGGCCCTTACGTTGTTAAAAAAAGCCTTTTCAGGCGGTGCCTTGAGACTCGCAACCATGGATGGAGAGGAGTTTACCTACCCCATAAATGTTGATGTAGTCAAGAAATACTTCTCCTAAATGAAATAAAAAAAATGTTTTGGTGGATTGAAAACCTGAAAGGGCGTTCCAGGAAAAAATTAGAGACATAAACAATGATCATCCCGATGGATTGGAAACCTGAAAAAAGGCAATCCATGCAAAAAGTAGGGATTCATGGCAAGTAACTGCATCCGACAAGTTTGGCTCCTCAAAGGCAACGTCATCTGTCGAGAAAACTTCAGTCAAGGTCATCTTCGACAGAAGCTCAGAATGTCCAGAATTCAAAGTTGGTGGAAGGATAACGGTCGTTATGTTTCAATATAGCCCCTTTCCCTTAAAATTAACATTTTCTAAACTTTGTAATGCTCAATGGGATTATGCTTTTGGCTGATTACCATTCAATCAATAAAATTTGAGCCTGCCTGCCTTTTGTTTGCAATTCTCATTTATTCTGCTTCGCAAAATGACATTTTAATATGATCAACGATTCTTGAAACAAAAATGAATTTACTTTTGTTTTCAAATTTACTTTTGCATTCAAAACAAATATGGCAATCTCTTTTTGATAAATGAGCACAAAAAGGAATATCGACTGCTTCTCCTGTAGTGATATAACTTAAAAATGTCGAATCAAAGTACTCCCTGAATGAAGGATCAACTATTTTAGACAGAATGATCCATCTATCATCCCTAGCAGAGTTCTCACCTCTGAAAACCAATTGTTGGTTTTTTTCCCCAGTAAGGGTCCCCTACTGAAAAACAAGAACGAATTTCTATCCATGGCAGGTTTTTACCTCCGAAATCTGGAATGAATACAAGAGTCCCTAGTCCCAAGTAAATGTACAACTTTCAGAATCTCCAGAGATACCCTCATCTCCCAAAGTGGTCGAGTATCCAGTTAAACTCATCACCGGTCTGTATGTCTTGTTCGTTTTGTCAGCATAAACATAAATACATCATGCATAATTGATTCACATTTATACTCATGTGTTGTATTAATATCATTCTGGTCATTTTCATCCTCGAGTGATAAACATATTCTCTCCAATAGAGTTTTCAGTTCTCCTTACCACGTCAGATAGGACAAAATTATGGTCTAATTTTCTTTCCTCGTCAGGAAAATGTACATCGTTCCTCAACCTCTTTGATAACTTGAACCTCTGAAAGGCAAGAAGACATTTGGATAGACACCTTTGGAACATCACTCTTCACCATTGAAGATGATATTTTGCTTTCCCGAATTAAAGAAAATCCCCAGAGAAAGCCTCTCAATGGAAGACTCTCGGAAATACGGCAGTTTTTCCCCGACAAAATTGTTTTCAATGAAGTCATCAGCACCTCAAAATTGGATTACATCACACGGCATTTCTCCAAAAAAGGTCTCTAAGGAAAGTATGATGTAAAATCACCAAGCAAAAAGCAATCTCTCAATATATTTGTTTTCTCCAATAGGTCGACAAATGGCATCTCCCACCAAGAAGTTTGTGCACCTCTGCAGTTCAGACAAATGGTTCTCCCCAGTAAGTTTGACATCCAATCTTTTTCCATCAAATGGCGTATCCCCAATAAAACTAGGTGAGATGTTTGATGAAGACCGCTACAAATAGCGTTCCTTGTCAAGGGAAGAACTCAATAAGAAGAAACTGAGACCAGTTCCATGGCTGAAAACCAGGATCGATGGGAAGTTTATTTCAAGAAAATTGAGACCAGTTCTATGGCAAAAGACCATGATCGAGGGGAAGTTTATTTCAAAAGAAAACTAAGACCAGTTCCATGGCAGAAGACCAGGATCGAGAGGAAGTTTATTTCAAAAGAAAACTGAGACCAGTTCCATGGCAGAAAACCAGGATCGAGGGGAAGTTTATCTCAAAAGAAAACTAAGACCAGTTCCATGGCTGAAAACCAGGACCGAGGGGAAGTTTTGCCCTTTTTCTAAGTAACATTACTTAGTAAAAGAAGGTGGATGAGCAAACCGCTACCATTCATAACCACAATCAAAATTTTGGGTGTTCCAATATTTAATCCTCCTTTACCTTGAATGTCCGAATGTCTTCGCCATTCATACCTTCAGGTCCAAGAAGATTAAATAGGAGTGTCTGTCATACCCCAAATTTTGACCACAATATTTCCCATCATTGTGCAAATCATCACCATAATATAGATGTACCTTCATATCTCATTAATCCTCTCAAAGATTGTTGAGCATTCACTACAATCAAGAATTAGGGTTTTGAACCCTCTCAGAGTACTCATACAAAGGATCAATCAAGAAAGGACATGATTCTCAACTTGTCAAGTCTCTCAAACATCTACAAAGGATCAAGAGGTCTCCCACATCAAGAATCAACCACAAGAGTGCAACATTACAAGTGGATCAAGCCTCAAGATCATTAGTGTCACCAAATTAGGGTTTTGGTCGACCAAGGCTTCCAGAGAGAAATTTTCCTCTAGGCATGAGCCAATACTTCAAAATATGATCCAAGAACCTCAAAGGTACCTCATGGACCCAATCACAAATTCAAAATAGCCTCAGGAGATGCATTCATCAAAAAATCAGGAATTAGGGTTTCTTGACCTAATTCACCCCTAACTTGACTTTTGAAGCCAGGCATGAGCCAAGACCTCAAGAAGTGTTTTAAAGATATCCAATGCATCATATTGATCCATTTAAAAGATTGGATTTATTCAAAGAACTTGGTTCATAAGCAGTACAAGGATTCATATTCATCTGGACCAATTAGGGGTTTCTGATGAAAAGTCAACTGTACCTTTGATTTTTGACCAAGACATGATCCCAAACCTTGGGACATGATTCAAGACACTCTAAAACACCTATGGAATCCATCCATTAGGTTTGAATTAGGTCAAGGACTTGATTTCATAGAGAATCACAAAGTTTGAAGTTCAACTGACAAAAAGTCAACTGTGCCAAAAATCAAGTTTGACTTTTTCAATTTCTTAGCAAACATGGCTTCCATAAGTAAAAAACAATGTTAACTTATGGTTTGCATCATCATCCATCAAGAAAAATCAAGAAATTTGGGGTTACTTGCAAAAGGGGCAACCATAAGAAACTTGAAATTTCACTAAGTCATGAAAAAAGTGATTTATACCCAACTTTGCAAGACCATAACTTGTGATCCAAGCAACCTTTTTCTTCCATCCAAAGCTCAATTGAAAGCTCTCATTACATACTTCAAAATTGCCAACTACAACAGATTCCAAATCCTCATGGATTTTTATTTATGGATTGATCAAAATCACATAAAATGGAAAATGACACTTTTTTCAACACTTAGTGAAATTTTGGACAGAATCTGTTTTACATTTTCACCAACTTTGAGGCCATTTTTCATTATGGCCCAATATGATTCAAGACCAAAGTTAAACATAAAAGTTGAAGTATGTTATAGGGGCTTTTCGAAAAGTACAAGAGCCTCCCAAGGTTCAACTTGAGCAAGGAGTTATAAGCCTCCAAAAATGGCATTTTTCACCCTGCCTACAGAAAGGCATGAAAACCAAACTTGTGCCACATGATTTTGTCACTCAAGTTTTACCATTTTTCCAATTGTATCATCTTCTAAAAGCACAAAACATCTGATGACTCACTTATTTCTTGATCAAGGAGGCAAAAATTTCAACTTGCCATGTGAAAACCGTCATGACATGAAACTTGGAAATTCAAATTTGGCAAGGTAACATCAATGCAATACATTGAGGTGTCATGAATCAGGCCATAAAACTCCAACCCAGTCAAGATTCAAGTCCAAACTCTGAGCATTCAAACCTGCAGAATTGAATGGAGTCAAGATAAGTGAGTTGACTTGGCACTTTTGGATTATCCAAGTCAATGGCTACAAGCTACATGCCATGATCAGCCTCCAATCACCATTGCTTCCAAAATAAACTTTCTCCACCATAAATAGAGGTCATGTATGACTGATCAAAACACACCAAAGCATAACAACTCATGTTTTTCTTCCAATCACCCTAAAAAACCAGAATTTGCTTCTCTTTCAAGTCACATTCGAATTTTCAAATAGAGAGCAATTCCATCAAAACCAACCATCCTAACACCTCACATATGTCATATACAAGTGATCCATAACCTCAAAACACGTCTAGAACACCAGAATCACAAAGTCACCATCCATTTGCTCAAGCTTTTTGGCTTATTTGCAGTCGGGGTACCACAACAAGTTCCAGGTTGTTTCAATCCATTCCAAGCTTCCAAACACCTTACATAAGGTCTGTTGAAGCTGTCCAGATCATCACACAACACATGTAACACCTACAACCGAGGATTCGATTTCCTCTTGCAGAGGTAAGTCTGACACTCTCAAACTCTATAATCCATGCATCATAAATGTGTTTTCAAGTTACAAACATTTTTCTGCACTTATGTAGAGTGTTTCCCCTCACTCAATTGCTTTGTAGCTATCAGGTATAGGATTTTATAGTGTTCTTGTAGAAATTAGGGTTCATATGTTCATCTTTTGATTTCTCACTCCACGCTTAATATAAATGCAATTAATTTATATCACTGAAATCCTTGTTCAAAAACACACAACTTTCATGTTTACAAAAGTCAAAACCATTACGTATTGAGAGAGATACGTGAGGTTTTGTAAAACGTCCATGGTTGGAGGTCGTGAGGAAGAAGATAACCGTTGGCGCCATAATTTGAATTTTTTAATTTTTGATCATTTTCTTAATTGATTTCAAAAATTAATTTCTCTCTTAATTTTTATCATTTTCTATTATTTCTTTTTTTTTTAAATTCACAAAAATGTTAAAATATTTTATTCTACAAAAAAAAACAAATTTATATTATTTATTTGATATAGTTTGAATTTTTGTAAATAATTTCATTTTTATTTGTTTTTAAACATTTTTAAATGAAATTTCCATATTGGTTTTTTAAATTCAAATGAATTCCAATTTTTTATGTGATTAAACATGATTTTTCAAAACATTTTTCAAAGTTGACAACTTGTTTTTAAATGTATTTGATATTTTATATCATTTTTTATCTAATTTCCTTTGAAAATTATATTTTTTAATTAAAATTAGGTTTTTTCTTAATTTTAATTTTTCAAATTTCATTTGAAACACTTTTGGGCCTCTAATAGAGTGTAAGACTCATCCCCTTTGTAAATACAATAATTTTGGGTTTCAGTCATTGTATAAGTCCCGATACGATTTTCAAAATAAACGGTGTGATCGTTATTTTTCATTTGGGCAGCTCCTTGAGCTATAAGCCTCAACTCTTGTATAAAAATAACCTTTGGGGCCTCTATTAGAGTGTAAGACTCATTCCTTCTTGTACATAAATAATTTTAAGCCTCAGTCATTGTATAAGTCCCTCTGTGGTTTTCAAAAACACGGCACGATCGTCGCCTTTTCAAATAAATCATCTGGGCCACTCCTTGAGTATAAGTCGCATTATTCTTTTTTCACAAACACTTTTGGGCCTCTAAATAGAGTGTAAGACTCAACCCCTCTTTGTAAAAAAACAATTTTTGGGCCTCTGCTATAGTATAAGTCCCACAACGTCTGTCAGTATCGCAGTGCGATCAATGTTTTCAAATAAGTCATTTGGGCCTCAGTCATTGTATAAGCCCCAAACATTCTTTTCTTTTCAAACAACTTGTTTTTAATTCAAATTCAAATTCAAAAGTTTTCTCAAAACTTTCTTCAATTTCTTGAAACCCTAATCAATCACACAGTTGTAGTCAATACAACAGATCATAATACACTTGGGCCTCCTCTCAGAATGTAAGTCCCAATATGTTTTTCAGTGCATATTTGTTTATATATCTGTTGAACCACTTATCCGTATATATATACTTGTGCATATTTGTTAAGAGTTTCCCCCAGCAGTTAGGTTTATGCTTAGGTCAAACCAGAGGTTACTTTCAATTTAGTCAAAACTAGTTCCCTCATAGGAAATTCCCTATACAGCCTGCCTCCTCTTGGGCTTATTCAATATGGAATAGAGAAAGGCATTATTCTCGGTGAAACTTTTCTCAAGACTGTCAAAACTTTATATATATATATATATATATATATATATATATATATATATATATATATATATATATATATATATATATATATATATATATATGTACAAGAAATTCATTTCCCTAGAGAAGATTAATTCCCGGTGAAACATCTTTTGAATTTCTTCAAACCTTAGAACTGTTCCACAAAGAAAGGATTAATTCCCGGTGAAACCTTTCTTGAATTTTTCTTAGGTTTGGACCCACAGGCTTCCTAAAAGTATCCCCAGCCTCCTCTTGGGCTTAGTACAAGGATCAACAGGCTTCTTAGAAGTTTCCCCAACCTACTCTTGGGCTTAGTACAAGGACCTAAAGGCCTCCTAAAGGCATAAGATAGAAATTAGTTATCTCTACTAGTTCAATCCCTAGGAGAGTCAAAATTCTAGAATATCATACCATTCTAGGGTTGATCTTCATCTCTTAAGCCCTCAGCCTCCTCTTGGGCATCATACAAATACCCCTCTCTACACCAGAGCCTACCACTTCTTGAGATATTTGGAGAGTCTCAGCCTCATCTTGGCCTTCATTCAAGCAGACTTGGAAAGTCTCACCTCCTCTTGGACCTCACACAGAGACCCTCAAGTTTCCTAAAAGCACGGGAAAAACCCTGATCATTCTATCAATACACTAGTCTCCAGCAGAGTTAAAAACCTCTAAGGTTTTCAAACTCACTTTAAACTCCCCTGACACCCAACAAGGCTTAACTTTCACCTTAAGAATCCCCATCTAGGGTCAACTTACCATCAACAAATCCCTAACAAAAATCAGAGCCTCATGGCATTTGATACTCTAACTCTTCCCTGATTCCAAGTAAGAGTAAAACCCTTGGATTCCCCAATACCATCTGGACCTACTTCTGGATTTCCACAAATCCTCAGCAAGAGATAGCCTCCTCTTAGGCTTCATATAAGAATCTCCTCAGTCAACCTCAGTCAACCTCAATCTTGGGCTTTGTATAAGACAGATAAAACCCTCTCCAGTGGAGTCAGTTTCTTATAGCTTCAACCTTGGGCTTTGATTAAGGCATACACAAAAAATTAACATCCCTTCAGATGAGACCGTGAGTCCTCTCTGCAAGAGGATATTTCCTATATACATCACATTTTAAAACAGACAAACAAAACCTTTTTCCCAAATAATTGCTGTAAGTGGCACACTTGTTGATTCAAAATCCAAGCTGGCGTCCCTATTTTATCCTGGCTAAAATTTATCTTTCATCTAACAACTGTAAGTGGCAAGCCTCTGGATTCCTAACATCCAAGCCAATGTCCCTCTCTTAGCATGAAAGATTCATAAGGAAAAAGTGGCATTGTTGTACACTGAGTTAAAGTTTTCTTCCTTCATGACATCCCTCTTATAAAGGAAATTATGGCATTGCTGGATTCATATATCCCAGTTAAAGTAATTTCCCTTATAATCAATTTCTCAATATTTGTGATGAATAGTTGAGATATTCTCCCTTTAGAGATGAAAAATTCTCTCTCAGTCATCCTTTTAGCTTCAATCTTGGGCTTTGAACAAGACATAAATACTCAGGTAGCTTCAATCTTGGGCTTTGAACAAGACACCAAACATCTTTCCTCCCATAGAAATAGGAGGAACTATGATTGCTCTGATTTCCCAAATCTCTTTACGGGAATACGAAGGCATAAGATTGTGAAATCTTAGCGAGCACACAAATCAAAAACTTTAGGTCCAGTACCTTCCCAAAAACAACAGAAAACCCGAAAACCACAAAAACCTTATCTCAATTCTCCCAAAGGAGAAACTTTCCCAAGCCACAGCAGATAAACACGAGAAAGCATTTAAAGTTAACAGAAATACATGCAATAAAAGATTCATATGGATTACCGTAGATACACTACGTGTTAATAGCTTCCCTTTGTATAACCAGACCCCGTTCCCCGATCTCTTAGCATTTGTTAAAGAAAAAATTTGCGTGCAAGTTTAGTTTTAGATATCTTCCCTTTCCTTTCCAGCTTCATAGGATAAATACAGAAATCAGAAAATAGCACCCAAATCCCAACATTGCAGTAAGGTGGTCGCGTCACCGACAAAAACCGCACGCTACAGGTTTGCCTAAACCAGGGGATTAAGTAGGCAAATGGGAATAAGAGTTTGCTTAAACTAGGGGATTAACAAGGCAAATGGGAAGAAGGAATAACATGAGTGTCAAAACCAAGAGAAGTTGTATTGGAACCAAGAGAGAATGAAATGTTCTTGATATTGGTTGTGATTGATTTTAGTCTGAAGATGAATATTCAGACAGGGATCTCTGCAGCAATGTTAGAATCATTCAGGGAGAGAGAGTCTACACCCTACTCCTTTTTCTTCCTTTGATTATGAAAATTGTCCTTGATTTGAATTGCACTAAAGATTATGAATGGAGGTGAATACTTTGAACGATTGGGTCATGTGTCCTGTATCCAAAGATATTCAGAATGAGGGTAGGAATACACCTTCTCATCCTTCTCCATTTCTTAAGGCATGTGGCGCATAATTCACATAGTAATTTTTAACTGTTTTAGTTTATTTAAGAAAAGAGTTGGAAAAAATCCAATACTTGGCGTTGGACCGAAGTATCAAATGTGTAAAAGATTTTTTTTCGGAAAAAAGGTACTTAATTATAGAATTAAGCACATTTAGTTTTGAATTTTTAAAGAACTATTTTTTTATGGTAATGCTCTTCTATGGAATTAATGGTATTAGTTGGAATGAAATGGAACAGGGGATAGAGTTGAAAAAAATGGAATAAGGAGGAGAATTAAATGTTAAACATACACCAAAATCACACAAAATAAAATAATGCATGTAAAAATATACTAAAGAATTAGCATACTATACAACTATATCAAATTAAAAATGTTCAATGAAAATAAGGGAAAAAAATAAATCTGGCCCAATGTAGACTAATGTCATATTTTGGTGCGGCAAGAAAAAAAGAAAGAAGGGTGTAAGGATTAAAAGATAAAAATTGTATAACATTTATAAAAAAACAAAATAAAAAAAAGTTCTCATAGCGGTTCTCTCATCTTCCCATGGCTCTTCCTCCACGAATGGGTTTTCAAGGTAAATGAAATTCAATTTTTTGCTTCAAATTGGTCCAAAAATGAAGTTGCTAGTGTGGATTTTCATGGGTTTTATGATTCTAATGTTAATTCTATACTAATTCATGCATAGGGTTTTGATTTGGGTTTTGGAAATTCAAGGAGAGAGCTTTTTGTGTTCTATGTCAAAGTTGGATTTTCGGCTCAAATAAGTGATTATTCTAATAAGTTATTTCATGCTCTATGTCCAAACTCTACGCTAATGCAACACCTAATTCAATGTTATGCTAAACTATGTTAGAAATTATGATATGCTGATTTTTATGCAACTTGAATTTGGTTTTCTTTGGAAATAAGTGTTTTTTCTAAATAAGTTGTTTTTGACAGTATGTTAAATTAATCAACAAGAAGCATCCAACAACTCATTGACGAGCAGCTCGAGCCGTCGCACAACGCAGGTGTAAGCAATTCGATGAGAAGGCACGGGCTGCCGAAAAAGTTGTACAAGACCTCTTAGAGACAAAATTTATCTCGGAGACCAGGTATACAACCTGGTTGTCCAATATTGTACTTGTTAAGAAACATAGTGGTAAATGACGCATGTGCATTGATTATACTGATCTCAACCGGGCTTGCCCGAAGGATGTTTATCTTCTGCCCAACATAGATAAACTCATAGATAATTCTGCTGGTTTCAAACTCCTGTCCTTCATGGACGTCTATTCGGGGTACAATCAAATCCCTATGGCCGAAAAGGACAAGAAGTATACAACGTTCATGACTTCGTCGGGGAACTATTACTATAACGTAATGCCCTTCGGTCTGAAGAACGTTGGGGTCACATACCAGCGTGTGATGAACAAGGTCTTCCGATCAGAAATTGGAGACATGCTCGAAGTTTACATGGACGATATGATCGTGAAGTCCCAAGAGGAATCCGATCACACGACCCATCTACAAAAGGTCTTCGACCAAGTAAGGAAATGCAAAATGCGCTTTAACCCTGAGCAATGCACCTTCGGCGTGCGGGTAGGAAAATTCCTTGGATTTTACCTCACTGCGAAGGGAATAGAGGCCAATCCAGAAAAGTGTCGGGCATTCACTGAATTTCTCACACCCAGGTCGAAGAAGTCCATACAGTCCCTCAACGGGATGCTCGCGTCACTTTCTCGCTTCGTGGCCAAGTCTGCCCAGCACGCTCTGCCCTTCTTTAAACTCCTTAGAAAGGAGGCCACATTCGAGTGGACTGAGGAATGCGAGCAGGCTTTGACCCACCTCAACCGAGCCTTGTCCGAACCTCGGTGCTTTCATGACCAGAGTGCGGAGAGACGTTGTACTTATATCTCTCTGTCACCAACGAGGCCATTAGCGCTGCACTCATGTGTGAAACGAAGGACGGGCAAAAAACTATTTACTTCACGAGCAAGGCCTTGCAAGGGCTAGAACTGAGATACGCGCAGATAGAGAAGATTGCCCTCGCCCTCATCAACGCTGCGAGAAGGCTCAGGCATTACCTCTTGGCCAACACCATAGTTGTGCATACGGCACAGCCCATAAGACAGCTGCTTTGTCGACCAGACATGGCCGGCAGGATGCTCAAATTGTCCCTGGAGCTGTTAGAATTTGACATCCACTAAGAGGGTAGGAAAGCCCTCAAGGCACAAGTCCTGGCCGATTTCGCGGTAGAGATGACACAGCCATCATCCCCACCAAGCGAAACACATAGATGGACCATCTATGTGGACGGGGCATCCATCCCCACGGGAATTGGCGCAGGCATCATCCTCAAGAACGAGGAGGGAATCTTAATCGAAGTGTCTTTAGTTCTGTCTTTCCCGACGTCCAACAACCAAGCCGAGTACGAAGCCTTCCTCGCAGGATTACAGCTGGACGAAGACTTGGGCGCCAAGGAGGTAAAGATTTTCACCGATTCCTAGCTCGTGGCATCTCAAGTTAGAGAGTATCAGGAAAAAAATGATCAACTGGTCGAATATCTGACGCTGGTGATGGAAAAAATTACCAAGTTCGACGCGTGGGAAGTCTAGCACATCCCTCGCGAACGAAACACGCGGGCAGATGTCCGGTCAAAACTGGCAAGCACCAGAAAGAAAGGTCGTAACAAATCCATCATATAAGAGATACTCACTCTCCCAAGTATCGAGAAGCCGTCAAGGCTGCTCGACGTTAACGCCATTGGGGACAGCAGCTGCTGGATGACCCCCAGTGTACAATTACCTCACCACGGGGAAACTGCCCGAGGACAACAAGGAGGCCAGCACAACTAAATGAAAAGCCTGCTCGTACGTGTTGGTCAAAGATAAACTCTATCAACGAGGATTCTCCATCCCCCTCTTGAAATGCGTTGGGGAGGATAAGGTCCCCGAAGTCCTCCAAGAAATTCATGAGGGCATTAACGCGCAGCACTTGGGAGGAAGATCTTTGGCACGAATGGCCCTACGAGAAGGATACTATTGCCCGAGCATGCAGCGCGACGCTAAGGAGCACGTCCAAAAATGTGACCGATGCCAATGCCACGGAGACATGTACTTGTCACCCCCTAACGAGTTGAAGACTCTGTCCTCGCCTTGGCCCTTTGCCTGGTGGGGGATGGATATACTCGGCCCCTTCACAATGGGGTCTTACCAAAATAAATTTCTGATTTGGGTCGTCGATTACTTTACAAAATGGATCAAAGCAGAAGCTTTCGTTAAGATCACAACCTTCAACATACTTCGTTTCTACAAAAGGAACGTCCTCGCATGATTCGGAGTACCCCAGGCCCTTGTGACTGACAACGAAACCCAGTTCACGGACAGAAAGTTCCAAGACTTCGTCGCCAAACTAGGCACAAAGCAACACTTCACTTCCGTCGAGCACCCCTAGAATAACGGGCAAGTAGAGGCTGCAAATAGGGTAATTCTTCGAGGTCTAAAACAAAGGCTAGGCGAAGCCAAGAAGAGGTGGGTTGAGGAGCCAAACAGCGTGCTCTGGGCCTACCTAACAACCCCACACTCCACCAACGGGGAAACCCCTTTTCGACTAGCTTACGGAACCGAGGCGGTGATACCGGTGGAGATCAGAGAACCTTCTAGGCGAACGGATGCTCCTCTCGACGAGGAGATGAACGACGAGGCATTAAGGGAAGAACTCGATCTGGTCAAAGAAATTCGGTCAGGAGCAGCTCTCCACGAGGCTTTGTTAAAACTAAAAATAACCCTGCGCCACGACGCAAATGTCATAAAACGTGACTTCCCTGTTGGCAGCTTGGTCCTACGCAGAAACCAGAAGCATTCGCGCGAAGGCAAGCTGGCCGCGAACTGGGAAGGACCCTACAGGGTCAAATCAAAAACAGGCACTAAAGCCTACTACTTAGAGACTCTGGATGGAGAACCATTTGCTCGACCATGGAATGCTGAAAAACTCAAACAATATTACAGTTAGGACCAACCACGAGGTCAGACTAACTGTCGACGAGTTAACCCCCTAACGTGGAGACGGCTCGACCACGGGACCGTGCATTGGTGCAAGCACGGTCCCCCACCTTACAACATCGGCCAATTTCTGCTCATGGGACGAGCAGACTTTGCGCACAATAGGGATACCTCAATCTAGCTCCGTCGTTGCCGCACCATTGAGGCAGGACACCCAGCTCACGATGGGAATAGTCCAAGCCTATGGGGTTAGTATCTCGACTGAGATACTCGTCCCATCACTGACGAAACTACTTCGCCTCCTCGACGAGTCTCCTAAACTGTCGAGCACGACATGAACAAATCGAGCAAAGCGTCCATACTTGGCATTTAAACAATAAAAGTATACACAAATAAATGCAACAAAACATGTCAAACGAGAAAAATTTATATAATTCCGGCCACAAGGCCATAATAAGTCACCAGTACAAAAAGTGCCCGACAAACTGTTACATATCAGAAGGCACGCAGGCCCAAAAAATACAAGTGCAACATAATAAAAACTAAACATCATCGCCAGGAATCTCTGGGGGAACCACCTCACAGTTGACAACCTCGTTGAGCACGCCCATCCCCTCGGTCAGCAGCTAGACGTTGGAGTTGAGGGCTTTCAACTGCTCTAAAACAGCATTGAAACCAAACTCTATTGCCCCCAGGTTATCCTGCTCAAGAAAACGGATCTTCTCGACTAGGTCTCTCCACGCCTTCAGGGCCTTCTCGTCGTCGGTCTCGTCTGGACCAACCTCCGACGAGCCCTCCAACTCGGTTATCTTCGCCTTCAGTCAGGAATTCTCCCCGTTCACTTTGGCTACCTCCCCCTGCATATGAGTGACCTATTTCTGAAGCTCGATTTTAGCCTCCAAAGTTCCCTGATGCTTCTTCAGCTCGTTGTAGATCTCCGCGTTCTCTAGCTCCTAGTCGTTGATTTTGGCCTTCGCCTTCTTGAGGCCGGCAAGTGGAGCCATTTCTACATCCCCAAGGGCCAGCGCCGCCTCCAGCACCCTGATCACAGGGGTCGCGTCCTGGCAGAGAAGCTTCCTCCGCACCCGAGGATCAGCGAACAAGATAGTTGATGCATCAGGCTGTGGGACGACGACGAAACTCTTCCCGTCAAACATTCTCCCCTGAAGATAGCACGAGGGAAGCACAAATTTCCCTCCAGCAAAACCACCCGGGCAACCTGACGGCGCAGAGCCGGCATCGTCCCGTTTCCTCTTATGGGTCGTGTCCAGAGTTAGGGGAGTTGAAGTGGCCCCCAGGGTAGAACTAGCGCCACCCACAAACTTCTCCATCATCACTTGCTGCTTCCCTACTCCAGTCTTCGGCAGCGGGGGCACATTCTTCAAATTTTTAGCTGCCGCGGACCTCACCAGGAACTCCCTCATGTCCACCATTTTCCCTGCAAACATAAAAGAGGAAGATTAGTACGTTGGGCCAGAACTTCAAACACGGGTTTAAGAACAAGTTATACCGAGGAGCTGAAATGCAACATCGTCGGTTTCACACTCGAGAAGAGCCTTAGTATTAATATAACGAGCCGCCCGGGCAGGCTCTCTGTCCTCCCCGCACAACTCGTTGTCGTCCTTGTCGAAGACGAAGGCAGAACTAAAGGTCTCCACGTATGCATGTAAAACTCGATAGGACTTCTTGTCCCCGTCACAAAGCTGCTCATACTTGACATGGAACTGGTCGGTCCTATACCTGAAATAGGCATACACCCACTCCAAAGGGAACTTAGACACAACCTTCTGAACTGGCCGACCGTCAACCTCCATGGTCTCAAGCGTAGAGATGGATCCCCTAGCCACTTCAGAAACAGGCTTCACGACCAAGAACATGTCCTTGAAATGTCGGACAGATTCTGAGTACGGCCAGAAGAGCCTGCTCTGCTACTTGAAAGACACCCAGCTTTGCTTCGGGCCTGCTGAGTTCTGCTGGATCTGAAAGATGTAGAAAAAGAGATCCACGGTCGCCCTGATCCTCAAATAACGGCAAACTAATTCAAAAGCACGAATGAACGCCAGTGTGTTCAGATGGAGTTGGGCCGGGCACAGCTCTAAGTGGCAGAAGATGGCCTCCTGAAAGTATGTGAAGGGCAGGCGATACTTTTCCTCCACGAAGGCAAATTCGTACATAGGGAACCGCATCCCCGAATACACCGAACATATACGATCATTTTTTGTCGGGCAGATGGCTCTCCAGTGCACCGACGCATCCTTAGCACGGTCTTCTAAATAAGGAAAATCTCGAACTTCCTCCTCGGTAAACGTCGACCTTGTCGATAGGGGTTCGTGGGCAATCCATTTGAGATCCCCCTTAGCTACATGGTCGTTGGCGTAATCCACAGACTATTCCACCTCCTCGTGTGCAGCCCCAACGTCGGGCACAACCTCTTTGCGTTGATTGACCATTTCACCTGAAAAGCAGAGGAAGAAAAAGTGAATTCAACGACAGAGATCAAATTCACCCTTCCACCACTAATCAAGTGAAAGGGCGAGGAACAAGTCGAGGACAACCTCAAGCCCAAGTCGATCACGACAGAATGCGGCGACTTCACTTTACCCCAAGACGAGGACGAGTCTCCGCGACTTTACAAAGATTGAAAAAGAGCTTACTCGACGAAATAAGCTCGTCGCGCGAAAGCCAAAGGTTCGTGTCGAACATGCCTAATGCCCGACTACAAACCTTAAACTAATCCTAACCAGAATCTAGAAAGATCTACCCAAACCTATGCAATAATAATGAATATTCATCCCATGTTCTTCATGTTCTTCATGAATTTTCCAGAAATTCATGTGTTCGTCGAAGAACACATGAACATTCAATCTGAAAATTCATGTGTCGCTGGAAAATTCATGCAATTTTCCATAAAGGAAGAACATTAGGGAATTTGCAGAAAAGGATGAAGAACTTACTTGTTGAATCGAAGGTAGAAGATGAATATCGTAAACTAAGCGTTGAAGGTCGACGGCGGTGAGAAAGCTCCGGCAAGAACACAAGTTGCAGAGCGTGGAAGTTTGGGGATAAGAATTTGAGTAAAATACCAAATGAATCTCCTCTCCCCCCCCCCCCCCCCCCCTTTTATAAGCACTTCCTTGCTTGGGAAGCGCAAAGGCCATCATAGCCTAGGCGCCTCTAGGCATGACAACAATTGAATGCTCCACCACGTGTCAGAAAGAGAACCTTCATTTAGCATTCCCAAAGCTAGACGTATCATTCACCAAGTCTTCTGCTACCTCGCAAGCACATCTTCCTCGACGATGCGTGCAACTCGCGTCTATGTCCAGGCTCCACGACATAAAAAAGCCACTTCAGCAGGCACACTTCCTAAACCTGATCGACGTAAAAATGCCATTTCCGCGAGCATGTCCTCGCATATGAAAGGCTCGTCGGACTGGTT
The DNA here is from genome assembly GCA_022829125.1 of Lathyrus tuberosus. NCBI lineage: Eukaryota > Viridiplantae > Streptophyta > Magnoliopsida > Fabales > Fabaceae > Lathyrus > Lathyrus tuberosus. The sequence goes on along the minus strand of JALAZF010000011.1, from coordinate 24,363,788 downwards.
GGGAACCAATGTCGACCACCTCAACATTGGAACAGACAAGGAGCATATCCCTGAACATTGTCGTTCGAGGACAATTGTCCACAGAACTATCTCAAGTCATCACTCTTCCTCAGAGCAAAAACTTGGGGGGCTCCTATTCTAGACTGGTCAGGTGTTTCTACCCACAGAAGGGCAAGGCCCAATCCAGTCCTGCTCTTGGCCATGCCCAATAGCCAGAAACTAGATGTTGGGCAGAAACTAGTCGTTGGGCAGAAACTAGCCGTTGGGCAGAAACTAGCCGTTGGGGACACCCCCCTCACGCGCTTGACTATTCACGTGACCAACTGCCTCCCCGGATATCACGGAAAAGCAGTTGGACTAAGTCAATGGGTCACGCGCCTGACCCTCCACCTGGCAGTATCCCATTGGTCGACCAGATATTTCGGCCACATGGGAGACCTTGGCCCCGCGCCGGGGGTTACTTCTTTAAATAGCCTCTCACTTGAGAGGGGCAGGTATCCAATATTCAATACTTGAAATCTTACCTTTGTACTTGCTTCTTCTCTTTTTCCCAATTACTTACTTTGGAATCGGAGTACCTTGCAGGTACAACCCCCTTCCTCTCCTACAAGCATCTTCATCTGCCCTACACGAAGGCCACGAAGATCCAGTCTAATCACTTCCGATCAGAAATGATCAAAGTAAATCAATATTCAATTATAAGTCACAAACCAACATAATATAAAGATTAAAAGAGAACCTTTAACCTTTGCACATCTTCTTTTCAAATAAAGCAGGTGTTGGAACTCGTATCCAAGGAATTACCCATTAAACAAGGCCTTTGTCCAGAGAACTCTTATATGAAACAAGTACAACACAATATTTTGAAGATAATGTCAACTACTCTCGAGTCCTGTGATTTCTGAGCTTGAGTTGACATCCATCAGTTTCAGAGGCAGGGTTAGCACGCTTCTGATTCTAAAATATGCAAAAGATAACTTTACGATCAGACTCTCTCACAAGAACCTAATCAGAACCAAACCATAGCTTATTACCGTGACAAAACTTGTTTCATCAAGTAAATTGAATTCTGTACACATGAAACGGCTAGTTAGAAATCCTAATTGTTCTTCAAATACTTTGTTATCATCAAAACCTTAGAGGAACATGGTATGAACCAAATTTGTCTCAACAAAAGATTGGTTATATTATCTTGAGTCAAATTCTGTTACAAGCTAGAATGGTCTAAAAAAGTATTCCTAGAAAGATTTTCTCTTCCCTCAAGAGTTGTTTCGATCAAAAAGATATATGTGGTATTAGACAGGTTAACATGGAATCATTGGCTAAATATAGTGAGAGATTCAAGAAATTAGTGTCGAGTTTCCCCCAACACCATATTTCTGAGCAATTATTAATTCAGTACTTTTATGATTGATTGCTACCTATCGATAAAAACATTTTGGATATTGCTAGTGGAGGCACACTTGTTGATGAGACCCCAACTACAACAAAAACATTAATTGAAAACATGTCACTTAACTCCCAATAATTCACAACCAGAAACAACTATGTGGTTCAGACAAATAAAAGTGAATGAGATTCAAGCTTCTTCTTCAAACAAGGCTTTAGATACCAAAATTAATGAGCTTACTTCATTGGTGAAACTGTTGGCAGTAGGAAAAACTCAAACATAAAGGTTATGTGACATTTGCACATTTCATGAACACCCGACAAATACATTTCCTACCTTACAATAGGGTGTAATTACTTATTTTTCTCAAGCATATGCAGCAAATATTTACAACCCTCATAGCAAAACCGATACAGGTACACCATCTCTGATCTATCCACTAATATATACCATCCTAGCTAGAGAAATCATCCAAAACTTTGGTATGGGAATCCCTTCACACAACAATAACCTAGTAAACAACAGTAGATGCTATTGTTACCACCACCGCAGAACACTCGACAAGTAACTCCCTCTGCCCCTTCTGGGACATCATTAGAGGACCTTGTCAAGAAAATGTCTATACAGAATCTCTAATTTCAATAATAAACAAATTCTAGTATTCAGAGTTTGCAGACATATATTTGACAACTTGTCACTTCAATGAATGCCATGTAGGTTCATAGATTGAACCAATTACCTTCCCAAACAGTAATGATCCTTTTGATCTTTGTGTGCATGTATTTTAAGTGTAAATATTATAGCCTTTTCAAGCTTATGGTATTATTAACTTTCATGATGTGCTTTAAGTGTAAACAGATAATGTAAACACTTGAGAGTTGAGAGAATTTTCTCTGGTTAGTATCTTGCTACTTTTGATGTTCTCTTTGGTAAACTATACTATAATTTTCTTTGATTGTCACAAGAAGTTACTCACTAATGCCACATTTCTTGAAGCTTAGAATGAGAATTTTGTTTACCTCTTTGTGAGCCTGAAAGTCTTTGAAATTGCATGTTCTGTTTTTACTCTGTTTTCAATTTTGAATTTAAAGTTTTGATCATAATGCAAAAGTTTAAGTGTGGAGGAATTTGATAAGTGCATTTTGATGGACACTCTTTTACTTTATGCTACGATAACTCTTTAGTTTCTCTTGTTGTTTTTTGTACGTTTTTTAAGTTTAAGTCAATTTGGCTTTTATTTAATTTATGCTACTTATTTTTTGAATAAATAGTAATTTGACACTTTCTCACTATGCAGGTCATAACTTGAGCAACAATATGTCGTTTCATGTATTCTAATATACGTTGAAAAACTAAGAGGAAAATCTACAAGTTTCATGTTGATTATAGAAGGAAACTCAGAGTGCAGAAGAGTCAATTTATTGAATTTAGTTCCATACTTAATAAAATAATTAGTTTGTTGGGACAAATGTATGTTTTTCAGGTCAGGTATTCTTAGAGCCCAATCTCTTGTACTATTTAAGTTAAAATGCAGTGTTAACGATGGGTATTCAGTTTTTTCACGAAATTAGAATATACGGTCGATAGGAATTCCATGGAGAACTAAACCCTACAGTTGATCTACTGAATCATGTTTCCATCAAGACTTTGATGTTTTTACTTTTATCAAATCAATTTCTTTTCCTTTTCAATTATGTTCTATGAATTTTAAATGCTTAATTCGACATGTCATAGAGTAGTTTTGATTAAATTCGATTAATTCATGTTCCTTAACCTTAATCGCGTTCAACGTATCTTTTTAGTTAATTCGCGTAATCTTTAGTTGTTTGCTTAATTCGGAAAATAGGAGCTAAAACCATATAGTATCAATTGAGCTTGTTTTATCGATATTATAATCAAATAGGGACTGCATATGCTTAGGGAATTGGTAAGGTAAAAATCAGTGATAAGTCGGAAATTGAAACATTAGATTAACATATTCATCATATTTACATTCAAATTATTTACTTGTGATTCATGTTTCTGTAAACTCACCCCCCCCCCTCTCTCATTTTAGTCAATTGGTTAAACAAATTGAGAGTCTTTGCGATACGACTCAAGTTTCCCTTCTGTATAGTAGTTTTAGTAACTCGGTTTTGACCTGTGTGTGATAACGGATCAAATTAGCACCATTCCTGGAGACTCTCAGGCAATTTTAACCAATATTAGAGTCATAAGTGTTGCGTTACTACGTTCTGGCCCATGCATTCTTGCTATTGCGGCCAATTCGCGATCCAACTTTAAAAACCCGATTTTCTGGGTTGAGTTTATTTTAGGTGGATGACGAATACTCTAAGGGGAGGCTAAGTACAACCATCATCCAAATACTCAAGGACTAGGAAGGACAAGTACGTCCAACTAATCCTTTTTCGTCCAAGTTATTTATGAAATTTATGAGGCAAATTAAGTCACGTTTCTTTAACAGAGGACGAGTATTCACACAAGTGACTAATTACGGCCAACACACAAATACTCGGGACTAGGGAGGACAATTACGTCAAACTAATATTTTTTCCCACGAAAGAATGAACTAGATTATGTTATTTAATGTGTTTTTGAACGGAAGATGAGTACTCAAACGATATGCTAAGTACGACCATCATCCAAATACTCGGGGACTAGGTAGGATAGTTACGTTCATCCAATCATTTTTCAACCAATTGTTTATTGCGAAAAAAGTTTTGAAACAATGGAATTTGAAAAAAACTTGATAAGATCAAGTGTTTTGACTCGGTTTAAAAAAAATGATTTGAATTTGATATGGAAGAATGTTTGAATTTGATTTGGAAAATCTTGATTTAATCAATAGTGTTTTAGTTAATATTTGATTTTTATTACTAAAAGATTAATTAATTAAACTAAGTAATAATAAAAAAAGGAAATAAAATATGATAGGAATGGTGCAAGAAGTAACTTGGAGTGATGAGTTAAAAGGATGGGCTAGACAAAAAACACAATAAAACAAGAAAAAGACTCAGCAAAAATAAAAGGGTGAGGGGTGCGTTTAGCAAGCCCATGGCACAAAGGGCACAAGAGGGGCCCAATAGGGTCAAAGTTGTTGACTATATCTTGCACATCTGATTGGAATACACTGGGGTTGAACATGATCTAAGGGATGAGGCTGAGGGCGCATGAATTAACGGTGGGGGTCCCTATATAGAAACCACTAGTCAAGGCACTTAGTATGCTGATCTATGGGTTAGGGATGCTTCCACGTGGGACCAATGGCAAGCATGAGAAATCAAACAAAAGGGAAACAAAGTCACGCGTAAGCTTCATTATACTTGTTCATTTCTCTCTCATCAGACCACTCCCTCTATCTGTATTGAGCCACAAATAAGATTCACGTCTTTTTGTAAACAAAATTCGGATCAAACGAAGGAAATATAGATGAACACGGGATGAAAATGAAGAACGTGTTCATCCTTATTCCAAGTTTCTTCCAAAACTCTGTCAAAACATGAAACTCGCAACACATACCCTTACTCTTTTCCTTCCCTCAACATGAATTTAATATCCAAACAAGCAAAACAGTTCTAAAATCGCATGAATCTAACCGAACCCTAATCGGAACCCTAACCTTTTCCATTATATTTAAACAGTTACAAGCAAAATTACATCAATGAAAGCGGAAAAACCGTAAAAATGAAACAAACAACATGAATCAGTGGGAAAAGCAAAGGAAACGAAATAAACACCTCGTCAGAATCTGGACTTTCCAGACTTCTGGCGAGCATTCCAACGAGCCAAAAAAAGGTCACCTCAGGTACGTGCAATCCACTCTCTTATTCTCCTCATTTTCTTCTGCTTCCGTCTTTTGCGAATCTTCTTCCCTGTTCTGGTGTGATGCTAGCAGGTTAAAGCTCAAACAATGGAGCATAAATATAAAGCTCACGAGGCTTTATGAGAAAGCTCTAGTAATGTGGTTTGTGGTACTTTAGCAGCCTTCTCTTACGGTTTTTTCTGTGTCCTTTTAGAGTGATTTGGGTTCGCGTATATAGGGGAAAAGGGACTCATATGAGGTTAATTGGAGGGAAAAAGGCAAGTGTGTGAGGTGGTGAAGGAATGCGTGAATGGTAAGTGGAGAAAAGTGTGACTCTTTGAGCAAAAAATGTGTGAGCTGAATGATGTATAGGATGTTAAGGATGTTCATGATATGTAATGGAACGTGTATTTAACCTATGTACTCTGCAACTTGCATATTCATGTGTAACATTTGGATTAATAAAGATAAAAATTTTGTTCTAATTTTCATTCAAAATTGTTCTATTTGTAATATGTATATGTTGTGATAATGTATGATAATGTTATGCGTTAAATAGATGATGTTGATGTTATGCTAAGTTATTTCCTTTTTTAACTTTGATTTCACTTTTTTTTCTTTTTACTTCACATTTGGATGATGGTACACGATTTTTTTTATGAACCACATGGTGATGATGATGATGATTGATGCTCCGCAAGTGCACGGATTTATCGAAGTAATATAAAAGATTGTCGAACCCACAGAGACCAATATCAACCTACTGTAATCTATCGTTGCTTTGTAAAGCTAAGGCTTGAATTGGCGGTAAAAGGATCTTAATTCTAACGGGATTTGAAATAAATAACGAAATGAGACTGAAGAATGATTTTCGTGCTCCTAAGGGACTCCGTAAATTCAGGGTGTTAACAAAGATCGAAATTCTATTCTGTAGGAAATACTGATTTAAAGACTCAATCTCACACTCTCGCGCTATTGACCAAACTACACCTAATGACCCCAAGATTTTGCTCTCGCTCGCTCGGTAATTAAAAGACGCTCTTTGAAAACCAACAAAGCCTAAATGAAGCCTAAAGCACTCTCGTTGTGTTTAAGTTTAGTGCTCAGTGTCTACTATTCGGTGCTTACCTCAAACTCTCGTTCTATCGGACACACCTTAATACATTTCTCACTCTCATGACAAAACGCTATTAAGTAGCCTCTCGCTCTCACAAAAAAGCAACTTAAATTAAAATTAGACACAAAAACCAGAATCTTGAACAATCATATTTTACACCGGTGGTTTCTACAGAGTCCCGTCGAAACGACGGTCCTTAAACTACGGGCTCAAACAAGTTTAGCCTAACATATTAAATCCTAAAACTAACATGTTAACAGTGCTGGAAATTAAAACATACATATTGGTTGATTTTAACAGAAATTCAGATTTAGGTTTTTGTAGAATTTTAGTTATGTTGCAGACACGTATATGAAATAATGCAGTAAAACGGAAGAATAAATAACCTGTAGAATGCGAAGAAGATAAACTAAAATTGAAAATTCTATTGAATAATAACTTGATCCAAGCGTACAAACCAACGAAAATGTAAAGAAAGAAATACAACAGTGCAACAACTACTCAGTGTGAACAATTGTTACTTTGGACAGTAAGTATGTAGTTAGGCTAGAGAGAATTCGGCAACGCTTCCATGCAACTTGGATTCCTCAAACTACCCTCCAAAGGGGTCTATATATAGAGAATTTTGGGCTCCAAACAGTTGGGATCGAATTTGAATTTAAAAATGAACAAAACTGCCAAACTGCTGCAGGAAAACTGCTCCCGCCACGAACGGCGACCTCTGTATGCTTAATGGCGACCACCATTGCTTCAAATTGGAGATTCCCTCCTTTTTTGGTACGGCGAACACCTTCCTCAAGGCATGGAGAGCGCCATTCCTTTAGGGAGGCCAGAACTTGCACTTTTGCTGCTTTTTCTTCATTCTTCAGCTCAACTTTCATTCTTCAGCTCAACTTTCATTCTTTTCTTCTACATTGCTGATAGAACACCTGTCAAGGCAAAACAAAGGAAAACATGAGTAAATAGCATAGAAAACGGTAAAGACTCAATAAAACGATAAGTAGAAATGCGCAAAACGAATCAAAATGTACGATACGAAATCGAGTTATCAACATCCCCACACTTAAACCATTGCTTGTCCTCAAGCAATCAACTAACACGGTAAAAAGAAAATAAGCACGGTTCGAAACATAGGCACAACGAGACTCTAATCATACGTGGCTACTAGGCTAATGTTTGATCGATAGGTACTAAATAGTGAAAACAAGGATATCGTAACGACACATTTCCACATTTGCGGACATAGACTCCCTTCCTATGCTATACCAATTCAAATCATGACATTATAACTCGACCTATATCCTTCATCCTATTTCACCTCTTTTTCATTCTCGCGCAATCACATTAAGCCTGTTATCCTTTGTACTTACATGGTAAGCGAACCTGTTTATGTTATATGATCACGACATTCAATTTTTTTTCTTTTTCGCACATTATGTTTTCTTTTGCTTACGAATTTCAAGAGTCCGAACCTTTAGGCTAAATGGTCGGGTGAGGACCACCTAACTTAGCGGGAACATGTCTTTCATTCGCTTTTTCTATAAAAATCACATTATTCAAATTTTTGAGATCAACACATATTTGCATCGGTTCGTTACTTAGTTTGTACAGAAGGATGGTGTTAACTGCTAGTATAAACTAATCAAGAGGCTAATTTTAAGAAACTAGGCATAAGGTCTTGGCAAAATGTCTATTTAAATCAATATCACATACTTAGGGAATCTAAGGTGTAGGAACGGTACCGATATTTACAAAACTTTCCCAAGTATATCTAACATAACCTAAACAACCTATATACTTTCAGAGTGTCGTGCCATGAATCGAAACAAAAAATAGTTGGAGGTTAAATTTTTTAAAAATTTCGGGGAAATTGAATAACAAGTGAAAACCACGCATAAAGACTCGACAGCACATGCAAAAACAGATAAAATTCTTAAAAACATGAAATATACTATAAAACTATAAATCAAACTAAAAAGCAGTAAAATCAAAGCGGCAAAGTTCCTCCCCCACACTTAAACCAAACATTGTCCTCAATGTTTTGATAAAAGGTGGAAAAAGGAAAGATAAAACCTGTATGAATGCTACTGCGTGCCACCGTGGCCAAATCTACTCGGATCCTGCTCTTTTTGTCCCTGTCTTCACTAACCACTTCTACTTTGGCGTCTGGCATGTTATGACATCTTTAATTATGCAATTCTTGAATCAGCTCATCATATTCGCCCGCTTCCGGAGGAAGTACCTGCAAAAATGTTAGAAAGATATGGTGTAGTGTGTGCAGGTGGAACATGACTAAGATAAGAATGATGAAGAGGTGAGTTATGAACGGGAGAGATATCCTCTCTCCTATCATACTCATCATCGGTGTCACCACCAGCAGCGACATTCATAGAAATGTCCGTGGGCACCATCTCATATGTAGGATCGAGAATTTTTGCCTAGATGTAGCTAAGACATGACAAGCAATACATTTCTTTATTATCTGTAAATTCAAACAAACAAACATAACAAATTAAAATTAAAAAAACCCATGGGTTGCCTCCCATGCAGCGCTTTATTTAACGTCGATAGCTCGACGTCTAATAATCTTCGGTTTCCATGGCCACTTATCAAGCCATCTCACATATCCCTCACCTTTTCTTTTCTTCCTTCTGTGGGGTGGTTCATTCTTTTGAACTTGTGGTGGTGGTTCTGGATCTATCCTGAGTATCAGTTTTTCAAGTTTGGGCTTAGTTCTTTCATCCACCACCTCAAAGTCTAACCTTACCCTCTTAACAGTAATGCTATCCCAAGTTTCATGGTCCTCAAATTTTCTCTTTTTATGCAGGACCTCAGACAAAGGTGTATCAGTGTGGATATTTTCCAATTCCTCCACATATGTTTTGGGTTGGGAGTCTACCTTAACTTCCATAAACCTTTGCAGGAAAGAAATTTGTGGGGTATAGGGAGAAGGAACAACAATAGGTGCTTCTTTCACGGCAATCTCCCTTTCGGGTGGCGTCGGTGGATTTTTCTCAATCTCGACGCTTTTCTCACCATAACTCTCCTAAAATTCATTATCACTCTCCCTAGGATTTTCGATTTATTTTCCATTACTGGTTGTCACAACATCCACATGTCTCTCAGGGGAGGGTCCTATAGGTGTCTGGGCAAGCAGAGAGATTTGAGTCTCCAATGCCTCAGTGTGAGTCATGAGGGACTCGACCATAGTGTTCATCTGCCTAAAGATTTCATAAGTATCGAGATGTTGTTTTCTAAACTCTTCATTCTGGAGAGTTTGTGTCTCCACAAAGCGCGCAATTATAGATTCTAGCCTAGAATTAGTTGTTGTTTTAATGAAATCCTCCATTAATGTTTCGAGGTTGGAATTATGGGATTCTTGCGGTTCCTCAAAATATTAGGAGTGGTAATCATAGAGGAAATTTGGTTGAGAGTGAGTGAGCGTCACATTGAAATTCTCCATCAACATTTTGAGGTCGGAATTATGGGATTCTTGTGGTTCCTCAAAATTTTGGGAGTGGTAATTGTAAAGGAAATCTGGGTGATACATAGTTTTTTTTTCTTTTTTTTATTTCCCTTTTTTTCTTTTTCAAACAAGAGTGCCTTAGTCTATACGGTGCAACAATGGAATCACAATATTGACTGTTGGTCCCCGGTAACGGCGCCAAAAACTTGATGCTTCGTAAGTGCACGGATTTATCGAAGTAATATAAAAGATTTTCGAACCCACAGAGACCAATATCAACCTACTGTAATCTATCGTTGCTTTGTAAAGCTAAGGCTTGAATTGGCGGTAAAAGGATCTTAATTCTAACGGGATTTGAAATAAATAACGAAATGAGACCGAAGAATGATTTTCGTGCTCCTAAGGGACTACGTAAATTCCGGGTGTTAACAAAGATCTCAATTCTATTCTGTAGGAATACTGATTTAAAGACTCAATCTCACACTCTCGCGCTCTTGACCAAGCCACACCTAATGACCCCAAGATTTTGCTCTCGCTCGCTCGGTAATTAAAAGATGCTCTTTGAAAACCAACAAAACCTAAATAAAGCCTAAAGCGCTCTCGCTGTGTTTAGGTTCAGTGCTCAGTGTCTACTATCCGGTGCTTACCTCAAACTCTCGTTCTATCGGACACACCTTAATGCATTTCTCACTCTCATGACAAAACGTTGTTAAGTAGTCTCTCGCTCTCACGACAAAGCAACTTAAATTAAAATTAGACACTAAAACCAGAATCTTGAACAATCATATTTTACACCGGTGGTTTCTACAGAGTCCCGTCGAAATGACGGTCCTTAAACTACGGGCTCAAACAAGTTTAGCCTAACATATTAAATCCTAAAACTAACATGTTAACAGTGCTGGAAATTAAAACATACATGTTGGTTGATTTTAACAGAAATTCAGATTTAGGTTTTTGTAGAATTTTAGTTATGTTGCAGACACGTATACGAAATAATGCAGTAAAACGGAAGAATAAATAACCTGTAGAATGTGAAGAAGATAAACTGATATTGAAACTTCTATTGAATAATAACTTGATCCAAGCGTATAAACTAGCGAAAATGTAAAGAAAGAAATACAATAGTGTAACAACTACTAAGTGTGAGCAATTGTTACTTTGGACAGTAAGTATGTAGTTAGGCTAGAGAGAATTCGGCAGCGCTTCCGCGCAACTCGGATTCCTCAAACTACCCTCCAAGGGGGTCTATATATAGAGAGTTTTGGGCTCCAAACAGTTGGGATCATATTTGAATTTGAAAATGAACAAAACTGCCAAACTGCTGCAGGAAAACTGCTCCCGCCACAAACGGCGACCGCCGTATGCTTAATGGCGACCGCCATTGCTTCAAATTGGAGATTCCCTCCTTTTTGGGCATGGCGAACGCCTTCCTCAGGGCATGGCGAGCGTCATTCCTTTAGGGAGGCCAGAACTTGCACTTTTGCTGCACTTTCTTCATTCTTCAGCTCAACTTTCATTCTTTTCTTCTACATTGCTGATAGAACACCTGTCAAGGCAAAACAAAGGAAAACATGAGTAAATAGCATAGAAAACGGTAAAGACTCGATAAAACGATAAGTAGAAATGCACGAAATGAATCGAAATGTACGATACGAAATCAAGTTACCATTGATGATGATGATGATGATAAGGGATGGGTGTGGAATGGAAATTTCAATGTTATGTGTATCAATGAATCAGTAACCTTTTATTTTTCAAATCCAACTTTTTCTTTGGCTAGATGGGGGTGTCATGTATGGTGTGTGAATGAAAATTATGGAAGAAATGTTGATTAGTTACTGATTCTATGTAATAAATAAGCTCGTCTTACATTGATTTTTACTCCAAAATCAATTTTGCTCAAGATGGATGCATAAGATGATAAAGTTTATGCAAAGTTAATGCTTATGTGAAAAAAACAATAGAATGTGGTTTGAACCCAACATAACCTTGATTTTCAAATTAGAGGATGATAACATGATGATAATAATGATATTGTGAAAACAATAAGAAATTAATTTAAATTCAACAAGAACTTTTTTCCAAATTGAAATTATGAGTATTATTATGATAATGAGATGTTGAAATAGTTTTAATGGTGATGATGATAGAAATTAACATGGACATGGTTGATATGATTTTATGCTTCACTCATCCAACTTAGTCTTTTTTCATGATGCAAAGAGTGCAATGGATAATGACATATAAAATGAATAAAATAAGACAAATGTACCTTTGCTATTATTTAAAAACATGACTTTAAAATTTTAATGATGCAACGCAATGAAGAAATGAGATCGAAATAATCAAACTAAAAATTTGACCTTGATGAATCAAGTTTGAAAAAAAGAAGTCAAAGTATGCAATGCAAATGACTTGGAAATGAGTAGAGAAATTTGGTGGGACAAAATTATGGCATGACAAGTCTCAAAGAGTCTCAATTGTATCTTGTTGAGAGTTCTCTCTGTTAAGTCTCAAGGAACCTCAAATATTGTTTTGTGAAATTTTTCTCTGTTAATTCTCAGAGGATATCTCGGTGGTTGTCTTTTTAATTAATGTTTTTCTCTATTAATTCTTATAGGATCCCCCAATTGTTATTTGCATAATTTATTTTAAGGTTTTTTACTCTCAGAAGATTTCCTACTTGTCATTCATTTTATTTTGGTTAGAAATTTTCCTTGTTAAGTCTTGAAGAATCTTTCGATGTTGCTAAGTTGAAAGTTTGATCTGTTAATTTTCGGAGAATCTTTCAATGATGAATAATTGAAAGTTTTCTTTGTTAAGTTTCAAGAAATCTTTCGATATTTCAAAGTTGAAAGTTTGCTCTGTTAGTTCTCCGAAAATCTTTCAATGATGACTAATTGAAAGTTTTCTTTGTTAAGTCTCAAGGAATCTTTCGATGTTGTTAGTTTAAAGTCTTCTCTGTTAATTCACGGAGAATATTTCAATGATTTCTATTTGCACATTTTCTTTGTCAAAATCTCAAAAAAAAATTGTCGATGCTCGCTAATCGAAAGTCTTCTTGATTTATTCTCGGTGAACTTTTCAAATGACAGTTAATTGAAAGTTTGCTTTGTTAAGTCTCAGAGGAGCTTTCCGTAATTGTTAGATGAAAGTTGTCTCTGTTAATTCTCGGAGAATCTTTCGGTATTTGTTAGTTGAACATTTTCTCTATTAAATCTCAAATAATATTTCAATGATCATTCCTTGAAAGTTTTATCTATTAATTCTCAGATAATCCTTCGATGATTGGTAATTGAATATCTTCTTAGTTAGGTCTCAAAGAATCTTTTAACATTTGTGTCTTGGGAGTTTTCGCTGTTAATTCTCAGAGGATATCTCAGCTATTACTTCTTTTCAAAGTTTTTTATTTAAGGCAAAACCCTAACTGGTGTATGGAGGAAACTCCTTCATATCAGCAGCAATGCTGACCCTTCATGAATATACCCATCTCTTCACCTTTTTAAGACAAAATTTGGGTTTTTCGTATTTAATTATCTTTCACTCTGAAGGTATGAAAATCATTGTTATTCATACTCTCGGGTTCAAAGCAATTAAATAGAAACAGTTGTCATACCCTAATTTTGTCATCCCCATTTCTTTATTCATCTTTTCAAATTTTGCATAACTCACCACCACTTGCATTGCATCTTTTGAACCAGTTTTCCCTAAGTTTCTAATTCATTTTAGCACGTGCATCTCAATCCATTTACCATCCTAATTTAACATATTTTTTTAAGTCGTGACATTAGAGGGATGTTTTTTGGCATTGAAAGATTCCAGATCAAAGTCTAAATCATGAGTAAACCAAATAGGATTTGTGTAAAGTCTCCAATTGGTGAATTTCATTCCATCTCTTCGCATTTTGTAGTTTGTTCATTTAGAAGTCTATTTTTAAAATAAATAGCAGTCCACCATCATTTTATGCATTGTTTATGCCATTTGTGCATCATAAAAGAGAGACAAAATTATATAAGTATACATAACCATGTCCATGTTAATTTCCATCATCATTATAATCACATAATCCATAATCAAATTCAACATCCATGTCCATTACATGAACATATGTCATCCAAACAATTACCTCAATATCATCATTTCAATTATAATTATATTCTATCATCATATTATCATCCTTTCAATTTGAAAGAAAAAAAAAACAAGATTGTGCTGGATTCAAATCCAATTCTCATCGTCATCATCATTTAATAACTAAATTCAAATTCCTATTATCACCACCATCATGCCCAACTTTCACTATCCACCATTTATCCATATAAGAAATACTAAAAGCATAAAAAATGAATTAAAATAGCATTGCATTACATCATACCATCACATACATACCATTATCACACCAAAATTGAATTTGAAATGAAAGCATAAGTTGAATTGAAATAAAGTTGCAGCGTTCATTATCATCCCATCATACCATTGAAACCATGAAGTTTAACAAAATGAAGAATCAGCATACACACATCCATGTTAACGGATCATAGTACATCATCATAGCCATAAAAATAAGGTTGACATAAAAGCAAATGAAAACCAAATTCAAATTAAAACTAAATTTCGTTTTTGTTGATTGAAATAATACATGAGTTACACACAATTTGCATATTACATTACATGAAGGTTGCATCATGACCCACATTACACATCTCTACATCATCACATACATTATCATAGCCATGAAATAAAAATTGAAGTGAAATAAAAATTGAAAGTAAAATAAAAATGAAAGTAATTGAATTAAAATGAGTTTTGTTACATTGAATCAAAATTTACGTGAGTTACTTCACATTACATACATACATCCTCATCATCCCTTCCATACATCCCATACATCAATAATAAGGATTTTTTCCCCTCTGCAGTCACCAATTCCGTCCCTCTTTGCTCACAAGTTCCTCACCAACCTTTTCCTCCCAAAATCATTCACACACTCACCAAAATTCACTCACACGAGTCTCAATTTCCACCCCTAAAAAAAGCCCCTAATTAACTCTCTAGATACACCTTCAATCCTTAAGAAATATCATAACAAAAGAAGAAGAAGAAGAGGGAGACAAGAAAGGAGTAGAAGCACATGTGACAAGATAGAAGAACAGAAGAAAGTCAATTACCTGAGGTGATTTTGGCTCGCCGGAATATTTGTTGTTCTATTGCTTTAAATTGATGTAATATGTGAAGAATATAGTTAAAGGGGTTTAGGGTTTCGATTGGAGACAGGGTCGATCTGTGTTTATTATGCTTGCTTTGATGATTTTGAACCCTGATTCATGATGAGGAGAGAATTTAGAGAGGAGTTTGTATTGTTGGATTTTGATTTGGATGAGTTTTGAAAAATCTGGTAAATGCAGAAGATGAACATTCAAATGTTCATCCTCTGTTCTTCCTCAGCCACCATTATTGATCCAAAAAGTTGTCAAATCGTGAGTGAATTGTGTTTATGGATCAGAGAGTAAAGAGATAGAAAAAGGATGGATGAGAGAGAGAGAGGGAAGAGGAAAGTGAGCCACACGCTAAACCCTGCATCATTTTTGTTTTATCCCTCATCTCATAGTGTTGCCACGTGTGGCCGCCTTGTAGCCACTAGATGCATTACCATTGACCGAGGATCCCATGTAGAGATCCCCACATCCGTACCATGCTCCCTCGTTTTCCTACCCCTGGATCGTCGAGTATGCAGATCCTGCGCACCAAGATTGAGTCAACCTCTGTTGACTCTCTTGACCCCTTCTGAATTGGGCTAGCCCTCGGGCCTTCCAAGTAGGCCTGGGCCAATTACTTTCTTCGCCCCCATGTTTTTATTTATGTTTTATTGTGTTGTTATGTGCCTTTAGCCCACTCTCTTGTTTTTGCTTGTTCATCACCCTTTCCATTTAATTGCACCCCTTTTTTCTTTTATTGTTTATTTTTATCATAATATTTTATTTCTTTTATTTGAGTAATCATGAAAATCATTTAATAATTAAAATCAACATTTTTCAAACTAAAAACTCTTGATCAATATCAAGCTTTTTTCAAAATCAAATTCAAACCTTTTTGTCAAAAATAAACCATTTTTCAAAACAACGCGAATCAAAATGCTTGATCGTAATCAAACTCATTTTCACACTTAAGCGCTTCAAAAATCTTTTTCGCTAATAAATAGGATGAAAAGAGACATTAGGGTGCACACTCCTTTGAAACCTCAAATAATCGGCCCCAAGGCACATGCCTTGGTCAAACTGAACGTTCGTCTTCCGTTATAAAACACTTAATCAAATTAGGATGAAAAAGGACATTGGGGTGCACACTCCTTTGAAACCTCTAATAATCGGCCCCGAGGCACACGTCTTGGTCTTACCAAGCATTCGTCTTCCGCAAATAATTTTTTCATAAACACTTGGATGAAAAGGACATTGGAACACACATTCCTTGAAACCTTGAATAATCGGCCCCGAGGCACATGTCTTGGTCTTACCGAGCGTTCTTCATCCTCCTAAAAATAATTCAACCAATCAAACCTATTTTTTCTCACCCCTGCACGATCAAAAACTTTTTCACAAACGAACAATGTTTTATCTATTCTATCGCGACACAAATAAGCGCTTAAACCGCCCCCCGAACGAGCATACAAGTAACGTTTAGCTACTAGAATGCAACCTAAACATTCGTTCACTAAAATCAACCATCAAACACTCATTATTTACCAAGAACTACGTTGCTTTGAGTTCCCTATCGCACTTGGGGATACGCAGGAGCAAGATTCAACATCTTGTTAGACACTATAACAAAAAACCCAAAAATACCTTTGTCTTGCTCAGAGCTATTGCAATCTTGTCAAGCACCCTAGTAAAAAAAAATTATTTTTAGTACTTTTCATTTTTCCTCTCAAACTGGTAATAATTGGTAGAAACAATAATGAAAGCTAACATTCTATTCGCAAATCTAACTAAATGGTTCTCGTTGAGTACAAAGGATGTGAGGGTGCTAATACCTTCCTCTTGCATAACCGACTCCCGAACCCAAACTTGGTTGCGATAACCATTTTCTTTTTTCTTTAAGGGGTTTATCAAAATTTTCCCTTTCCTTTTGGAATAAATAAACTTTAGCGGTGAATATGTTATTATTTTGTGCGTGCAAACTCCTGTGGTATTTTTCGCGCAGTGACGCCCTCTAAAACTATGTATATCATGCTTAGTTAAAACCACTCTATGATCAAGTTTTTAAAAATCAATTTCTAAAGCCATCCAAGACCTACAAGTGAATTACTTTGGAAATGGAAGTCGAAAAGCCAAGCCAAATTCATAGGTTGGTAATGGTGGAGACTTAGAATAATAATATTTTAAAGCGAACTTATACATATCAATTACATAATGAGGAATTTTCAAGTCTGGAATTTTTTTTAGTAACTTTGTATTTTAAAGTGAGGGATGCATCATAGATGGTTCGACTAGGTTTACATGGGTTATACACTATTTCAAAATATTTTTGGAATGCTTAAATATTTTTAATGTACATACCTATACTTTTCTTGAATTTATTCTACAGAGATGAAAAAGCGTCTATTGGACGTTACATAAGAATCAAATGTTCTACAGAAACGTCATGATGGTAGGTTGTCCACCACACTTCGAATTGTCGAGTGCAAAGATAGTAAGCTTCAAATTTAAAATGAGTTAAAGTGATGACTTCTTTGTCATGAAATTTTATTATGCGTGATATTCGTCTTCAACCAGTTTTGTGGTGGCCATAATTTTTTTGTCATTAGTGTTAAAGAAGGACTTTGGTAAAAATTGGATAAATCCAAATTGTCTAGCCACCAAGTTAGGCTAATAGTTAACAAGTCTCGGTCCATCTCCTCCTAGCATAATCCTGGTCGACAAAATGGTAGGCTTAGGAAAGCACTCCAAATGTCGAGAGACTCAAATTGATATTCAGAAGAAAAAGCTGGAAATTCTCTCTTAAACCAATATGGCCATGACTTCGACTGACAAATAGAGCCATGGAAAAGGGAAAGGTAGTATATTTGGCATACATAAATAAGTATTTCTAGAAGGCTTCTTTAGTCGAACGACCAACATCTTTTAGGGCAAGTAGAACAATCCTATTTCCCTCAACCCGTTTGTCTTCAACCTTCTTAGTTAAGTCAGATGGGATATTGGGCTTTAAGGAAGGTTCGAAAGTGGAATTAGGCCAAAGTTGTAGAAGCCACATATGATCTGATATTAAGAGGGCGGAGTCTTCCTCGGTTTTGGATTTTAGATTAGAACTAGAAAGCCATAGAGGCTCATAGAGGAAACCTAAAATCATATTGTTAAGACATGCGTTTCACCCCTTATGGATTTGGGTTGCCAAGGTTATGAACTTCTTGGCCACCTATAAAGAGCTGGAAAAGAAAACAAACCAGGATTACCAGAGAGTCGGGAAAGCAATGTGCTCATAATCAAAGACTTCCCTCGTTTGATTTTTGTGGTGGTCTTCGATGTAGTTAGTATAGCTTGAATAGGGAAAATAGAGGTTTGGTTTGGTTTTGGTTATAAGAGAAGGGTTGAAAGTGTCCCTAGTGGGTCTAAGACCTGTGATGGCAGCTATGTCGAAAAGAGTTTGAGTTATCATCCCACAACGACGGTGAAAAGAGTTAGTCGAACCCTCCCAGAAGTAAAGAGCCGAAATAAGCATGTTGAAATCGTATTTTGGGCCAGTTATAGGCAACTAGATCATGTCATATATACCATGGGTTTTCTAAGCTTACTCTTTATTTTTCTCTAGTTTATCCAACCATTTGATATAAGCCTCATTTTAGTAGAAATGGCATAACGAAAAACGCATTGGGTGAACTCATAAATCCTAACTCATAAGGTTTGTCTACGAATACACGAGGCTTACACCAACAATAACAAGGGAAAATTTTCTTTAGCCTAGCATATTTTTCGAAAGCTCTGGGAAATGGACCAAGAATGCATGAGTTCTACCTGAAACTGAGAAGGGGATTAATACCTAGGAAGCCCAAATGAGAGCTTTTTTTCCTTCTTCAATGGTAGTTTGGGGACGTGGGTGCGGTTATCCGGGTTTGTAGATGCAGTAACATTAGCAGCAAGTGGGATGAAAACTTGTTTTGTTGAAGTGGAAGTACAGGCCATTATTTTGAAACTTGGAAAAAGTTGAAACTTGAAGTTGAAGATGAAGATTGAGAAGAAGGGAAATCTTATGTTTTTGAGAAAGACAAGTAGCGAAAAGGGAAAAGGAAGTGAGGAAGGTGCATATATATAGCCGTGGGGAGAAAAACTTTTCAGTTTCCCTCTAAAAAGTTGGATAAGCGGCGTTTCGATTTTAACAATTGGCATTTAATTTTTGGGAAAAATTTAAATTAAATAATTTCTTTTAATGTGAGTTAATACTGTGGCCCACTATTGTCCTAGGAAATCAGAGTAATAATGACAATCTGCACGCATGTCTATGACATCACAGTTTGGTAAAAGTGGTTATGATGACTATGACATGTGCAGACCACTTTGAACATTGTCGAGCAGTTACTAAAAATTCCACCTTTCTTACATCTTATACATATGATCTAAAGTGCCATTTTTAGGGCGCACCTGTTTTTCTGTGAATTTGAACTCCAAGTATCTACATGAAAAATATAAGGAAATAGTAAAAATGTTAAGTACAAGATGTCTAAGTTAGAATTTGTATATACTCATCATTTCAGGACTATATGTTGATTCCGTTATGCATTTCAGGAAAGTATGTGAGAAGTATCCTGATTTGTTGAAATATGTTGAAAGCACAATTCTTGACCAGGTGAAGGAGAAAGTTGTTTGTGCCATGACTGATAATGTTAGACACCTTGGAAATACAATAGCTAACAGAGTTGAGTCTGCTCATGCTACTTTGAAAAATTGGTTGGTAAATAGTAAGGACAATTTGTGTAGAGACTGGGACTCCATGAATCACATGATTCAAAACCAGCATAATGAGATACAAACATCATTTGGTCGGAGCACCACATTTTTGGAACATATATTTAAAGATAACACTCTATATTCTCAGTTGTTCGGTAAGATTTCTCGGGCGGGTTTGAATTATATTTTTCACTAGGTTGAACAATCTAATAATGTAGGCTCCGATAGCGCAAAATGTGGATGCACAATTGTGAAAACATATGGTCTCCCGTGTGCTTGTGTTATTGTTAAAAAGATTGTTGTGAATTGATGTCGTTGAGAACAAACCAAAATATGAGAAAAAGATTTGAGTTTCTTAAACAAACACAATAAACCTTATTAGGTTTTACAAAAGGGAGAGAAGAAGGAAGAAGAAGAATAGAGAATTGGTTAAATCTGTTTTTCTATTCACTTTCTCAACAAGGGTTCAAAGATTACAAGTGAATACCAACAATTAACATCTCTCACCCTAATTAGAATTTACACCACTCCACAAAGATGAGAGACTAGCATGCTATTTATAAGAAAACTAACATACTAACCTAATAGGATTTTACACACAACCCCATTACA
Organism: Lathyrus tuberosus; assembly: GCA_022829125.1. Taxonomy (NCBI): domain Eukaryota; kingdom Viridiplantae; phylum Streptophyta; class Magnoliopsida; order Fabales; family Fabaceae; genus Lathyrus; species Lathyrus tuberosus. Next base: position 24,343,466 of record JALAZF010000011.1, on the reverse strand, counting down.
CAAGCTAACTTAAGGAACAAGCTAACTTAAACAAATGGGCTTACAACCAAGGCCAATTCGACATACTAACTTAAATTACAAGTTAATATATTTCGACAGCATGCTTGAACAGACTTCAACTACAACATACACAACTCCTGTCGAAATATCAAGCTACCCTTGTATACACTAGAGTTTGATCCAAAATACCACAAGGTGAAACTTGGTGACCTAATAATAATGGACGAGGTTTGCACTCATTGGAAGAGACTTAGGTTTGATGATGATGGTGTCATGAATGACGGTAAATTGAATATCTCTATTTTGACCAAATGGGAAGCGATACAAGAGAGATTTTTGAAAGTCGATGACAACATGAAACTCCACATAAAAGAACAATTGAGGAAGATTGCATATCTGGAAACCACTGACATGAAACCTCCCTCTCAAACGGTAAAAAGAAAAGGTGGTCCGAAGAAAATGAAACCAACACCAAATGACAATTCGACTACACGGTCTCCTTCATATTTTGAACATGTTGACAAAGTTTTTCCCGACTCACCAACTCCAAAATATAAAAAAAAAATGTTGCCAAAGGAGCTTACATTAGCAAACCACCTTGTACGCCACCTCCACCAAAGGTTCAATTCATCGACGAAACGCTAGTTTTTATGCCCAAATACATCGAGCGAATTGTCAATGATGTGGGAGACGGTAATTGCGGTTATTGAGCAGTTTCAGCTTTAATCGGTAAAAGAGATATAAATCATACACTTGTCCACCATCAACTTATCCAAGAGTTGAAGATGCATAAAGAATCATTCATACGGTTGTACAGAAAGAAAGAAAATTTTGATGAAGTTTATGAGTCTCTTGTTCCTTGCCTTAGTGGTCCGGCTCTGGAGGAAAAATGGATGCGCTTCCCTAAAATGGGTCACCTAATAGCATGTGCTTATGATAGAGTCTGTGTTGATCTGACACGATACGGTTTTTAGGAAACCTTTTTCCCACTGCGCACTGTCCCACCTTAAAATCCAAATGATCGTATCATGTTTATTGGATGACTTTCAAAATTAAGTCAGTTTGTTCAAGTTTACTTGAAACCGTTATGCCCTATACCACCTACATCACTGAAGTGGATGACTCATTCAACCTCAAAAGTCGAGACTTAGTCGGATAATTTTATGGAAAGGATGTAAGAATTCGAGAAATTGAACAACATTGAAAAACAATCAAATGTACAAAAGTTCAAGGGGGTACCACTGATAGATTTAGCCGACGAAAAATGTTTGGATTCGTTTTAATTTCTTGTTTAGGCAGACAAATAAGTGTATGTAATTATGTCTCAATATAAATAAAGTTTAATATATTCAACATTTGTTCATCTTGTGTCTTAATGCATTTTTTTATCTTTCCCATAACAACATTTGTTATTTTATAAAAAAAAAGGTTTTGTTTTAAAGGTTTCTGTTATGGAACTGGTTCAGGAGAATTTCCGGAGATGCATTTTAGGAACAAGATAATAGGGTGTAGAACCAAAGATATATCTCCGCAATCAACATGTCCGTTTTTGAGTGGTCCATATTGATTTATGGCTTCTATAAATTAAGGTGCTCTTATGTTATATTTCACACAAACTAAAAATGTTACAAATAAACATCAACTAGTATGTCGCAAATGTTTCCTTCTCTGGCTCTAAACCCAAGCGAACGTTTAAGCTCACCGATTTCACCTCCCTCGAATATATCAAAGACGAAATCCACCATCTCTTACCTTATAGAGACAATCGAAAGATTTTAAAGCTCGAGTGTCGTTCACCGTCGATTGACAACGTAGGAAAGATTGAGTTTAGCAAATTTGAGCTCAAGACACAAGCAGATGTAAGGGCTATGTGGAATACTTATTTCCGTTTTGAAGTAAAAGTTCTGCTCGAGTTGGAAGCGACGATTTTAAGATCGTTCGAAGATATATTGCGAAGATGTTGAAGCGTCCACCTGGATATTGAAGTAATATTGCATTTTATGCTTAAATGATATATGTAATCCTAATTTTATTCTATGAATCTTAATTTCATTTTGAAAAATTACATGTTTTTGGTTCTATTACTGATTTGTCTGTATTACGGAAATGTAACTACGAAAACATTTCGGAGATACATCTCCCAAATAAAATAAACCAAATAATAAGGTGTCACTCAAAATGACCATAGTTTAGTGTGTGTTTAACTGCGTCCGAAGATGCATCTCCAAAATCTAAATACATTTTTAAAATTTCGCGTGGTACATAAGAAACATATAAGGTGCATTAAAAAAAATCCTCTTTTTATTTCATTCTTATAGATATTAGGAAGGAGTTTGAACAAAATAGGCTAGAAATATTTTTTTTAAAATTTTGTTTCTTTTGATGGGCCACTTTTGAACTTTCTTCTCCTTGTAAAACTTTTTTTTAAATATATACAAGGCTTTCATTAAAAAAAAAACATAATTTAAATGAAACCTTTGGAAAATTTTTAAAATAATGAAAATTTAAGAAAATTCTTCTGTAAGTTGAATTTAAGAAATGTAAAACGAGATATGAAAACAACAAATTTATATTTTTTTTCATTACCCTATTTAGTGACATTATTAAATTAGTTCTTATTAATATTTTAATTTTGGGTTAATTATGATTTACCCCCCTGACATATGAGCGAATTTTGATTTACCCCCCTACATGCCTTTAGGCAACGGTTTTTTTGAAAAAATCGTTGCCAAAACCTGCCTATGGCAACGGTGGGTGGGTAAACCAAAACACTCTCATATGTCAGGGGGGTAAATCACAATTAACCCTTTAATTTTTGTAAGTTCATCATTATTTTTTTATAATTTTTTCAAATCACATATTTTTTTGAAATAAAAGAATACAACGCAAGGCGATCCTAAAACCCGACCAGAACACAAAGAAACCACCCAAACAAAATAATGGAACCTAAGGCATCAATAAAGCACTAATGTGCTTTCTAAGATTGTGCCTATTCCAACATCTATGCACAATGATTTCAACAACTTTAGGATCAATGCTATCAATGTTCAAATTTTCGCCTAAACAAGTTTGGTTATGAAATCTCCAGGATTCGTAAACCGTCTCCGCAAAAGCATACTTAAGAATTTTGCTCCTCCAATTGTTACCCTTACTTTTAGACAGGAACCATCAATATCCTCATTCCAAGCAAGAGGGAGGTGATCCAATTGCAGCCAATTTAAGATAAACAGCCAGATTTTTTGTAACTTTAAGCATGAGAACAGGAGGTGGTTAAGAGACTCCTCTTCACTGCATAAGCTACACTTAGAATCTTCCATGTATCCAAACTTTCGCATTCTATCCTTGGTCGCCAATCTTCCATTAGAAGCCATCCATAAAGCAATAATAGTTCTCGGCCTCGCAAGATTATCGATCCATATTTTCCGCCAGACAACTTTCTCGACATTCTACATAATCAACTTGCAAAAATCTCTGGTTTTGGCACTTCTTTTCTACAGCAGGTTATTCCACTCTTGGTTATCAGCAATTATTTGTCTTTGCTTGAAAATTGCCTTACAAATCCAGGACCAATTATTTCTAACCACAACTTTCATTATGTCTGTACCTTTCATATAGTAAATGTGAATCCATTTGATCCACATACTATCTCTTTTACCACTTAAATTCCACAGCAGCTTGCGCAAACTAGCACACTTCCACTCATTGAAGTTCATAATGTTTAAGCCACCTTGGTTCTTTCTCTTGAAAATTTTGTTCCAAGAAATGGGGGCTTTCCTGGACACCTCCCCACTCCCAGTCCAAATGAAATATCTGCTTATAGATTCCACCTTTCTAATCACCTTCCCAGGGAGAGGAATAACCTGTAACCAAAAGTTCAAATTAGCAAAAATAGTACTCTTAACCAACATAATCCTGCCAGCTATGCTAAGAAGATTAGAACTTCAATGCTGAACCACACCCACAATCTTCTCCACCAAAATGTTACATTGAGAGACAAACAGTTTTTTGCTAGAAAGAGGGATCCCCAAGTACCTAAAAGGAATCCTCCCATCTAAAAACCCAGTCGAAGCTAAAATCTTATTATTTTCCTCTTCTTCAACATTGCCAAAATATATATGACACTTCTAGGGATTAACAATTAAACCTGTTGCAGCAGAGAATTCATGAAAAACCTTTAGGGCATGTTGGACAGAAGTATTGTCGCCTCTAGAGAAAACTAACAAATCATTTGCAAAACAAAGATGGGTTAGCTCCAGCTTTTTACATCTAGAATGATATTTGAACTCTAAGATATTCTCCAGCTTCCCAAAAGACCTGTTGAGGTACTCCATTAGAATTACAAAAAGCAAGGGGGAGAGGGAATCCCCTTGCCTTAACCCTCTCTTGGCTTGCAGCTTCCTAGAATGCCTACCATTAATGTTATACTGATAGGAGATTTTCTTAACAGTAAGGAGAATCCAATTAACAAATTTAGTAAGTATGCCAAATTCGTTCAAAATGATCTCTAAAGCTGGCCACTCCATAGAGTCATAAGCCTTATGAATATCCATATGTATCATGCACTTAAGGGCCCCCCTTTAGCACTATAACCCTTCATAAGCTCATAAGCTAGTCACACATGATCTTGCAAGTGGAATCCAGGAACAAAAACAGCTTGACTATAGTGAATAATACTTCTGAGAACTTTTCCAAGTCTAGCAGCTAAATTTTTTGCAATGATTTTGTAAACAACAGTACAACAGGAAATAGGCCTATAATCCTTAACCATTTTAGCATTAGGAATCTTTAGGATAAGAGAAACTGAGGTGCTATTAAAAGCATAAAACATTATGTCCCTCTCAACGAATTCCTTAACAACTGCATACACATCATACCCTGTGACCGCCCAGGTGGCTTTGAAAAACTTTGCCCCATAACCATCAAGCCCTGGAGAGGAGTTATCTTTCATGGTCTTAAGTGCTTTGTCAATGTCTCCATTTCATATGGGATCAATAAGGCTCTCCCTATCATCAATAGAAAGCTGGTTGCCTCTTCTAAGATCCACAATGTCAACTCCATTCAAGTTAGGATCAGCCCTACCCACTAGATTGCTATAGAAATTCAGAACTTCCTCCTCCATCTCCTTTTGAGTAGTTATGGACTCGCCATCATTATTCAATAGATAAAGAATTTGGTTCTGGATTCTTTGTCTTTTCAGTCTAGCATAAAAGAAAGCAGAGTTACTATCTCCTTGTCTTAGCCAATCAATTTTAGTTCTTTGTCTCAAGTTCTGCTCTTCAAAATTGCTTAATTGGATGACTTTTGCTTAACACCTTTTAACAATACTAATCTTCTCTTTGTTAAGCTTATCCTAAGCCAAAGAAGCCTGAGCACTATGAAGCTCCTTTCTAGCCATCTCAACCTGGTTTTTCAACTCTGCAAACATCTTACCTCTACTTTTAATGACAGGTTGGAGCCTTTTTAGCTTCCTCGATAAGGCACCCATACCATTACCTCTAACTGGCTGGTTCCAACTAGTTTTCACATTATCCAAAAAAAACCTTTGTAGAAGCTATAGCATTTTGGAATCTAAAGTGCTGCTTATAGGGTCAATTACAATTTTGACCTGCAAGGCTAAGAAGAGCATGATCAGAAACACTGTCATACCCCAAATTTTGACCACTAAGATTTCCCATCATTGTGAAAATCATCACCACAATATGGATGTACCTTTTTGCCTCATCAAACTCCTCAAGGAATTGTTGAGCATTCACTACTATCAAAATTAGGGTTTCAAGCCCTCTCAGAGTTCTTAGGCAAAGGATCAATCAAGGAATGACATGATCTTCAACTTGTCTAGCCTCTAAAATATCTACAATGGATCAAAATGACTCCCACTTCAAGGATTAAGCACAAGGATGCTCCCTTCTAGGTGGATCAAGCCTCAAGATCGCCAGTATCACCAAATTAGGGTTTTGGTCGACCAGGGCCTCCAGATGGAAATTTTCATCTGGGCATGAGCTAATGATTCAAAACATAACCTAATATACTCCATGGAACCTCATGGACCCTATTATCAAGTCAATTTAGCCTCAGGGGTTGCATTCATCAAAAATCAAGAATTAGGGTTTCTTGACCTAATTCACCCCTAAGTTGACTTTTGGGGCAAATTATGAGCCAAGACCTCAAAAGAGGATTTGAGGGTCTCTAATGAACTATATTGATCCATTTGGAACAATGGATTAATCCAAGAAACTTGAGCAACAAGTCTCAATTTCATCTGCACCACAGTTAGGGTTTTAAGGAAAAAGTCAACTGTAACTTTGACTTTTGACCAGGACATGCTCCTAAGCCCTAGGGCATGCCTCAATATACCCTATGACACCCATGTAACATGTCCATCAAGTTTGATTTAGGTCAAGGACATGATTTCCTAAAGAATTGCACAGTTTGGAATTCATCTGATAAAAAGTCAACTGTGCACAAAAGTCAACTTTGACTTTTTGAGATTTTTCACCAAAATGGATTTTTAACCCTAAAATGATGTTAATGTATGATTTGAATCATCATTCATCAAGAAAAATCAAGAAAAGTTGGATAACTTGTAAAAGGGGTAACCATAAAAACTTAGAAAATTTTCTAAGTTAAAAATAAAGTGGCTAGGGTACCAACTTTGGAGGATCATAACTCCTAAACCACAAAGCCACTTTTCCTCATCCAAAGATGGATTTGTAGCCCTCATTACCCTCTACAAAAACTTCAACTAGACCTAACTCCAATTCATTAAGGATTTTGGGTTATAGAGTGATCAAAATGGCTGAAAAATGAAAATGTCACTTTTTCCAACACTTAGTGAAATTTTCACTAAGTCCAAATCTGTCTTCATTTTTTTCCAAATGTAGGGGGATTTTTCACTTGGATTCAAAAGAGATCAAAACCAAACATGTTCAAACAGTTGTTGTATCATGTAAGGGCTTTCCAAAATGGCCAAGAACATTACCAAATTCCATTGGAGCTATGAGTTATGACATTGTCAAATTGCCTTGCTGAAATCTGCCAAGGCAAGGCAGAATTTGTATTTTTGCTCGATTTGCCAAAATCAGCCAAATCCAAATGCTCCTATCCACTTGGACACCTCAGAGGATTGAATCTAAAGGAGACAATCACTGAGCCAAGCCTCCAAAGTCTTTGGAACAAGAAATAGCATGTTAAACCTAGAATGGCCAAAATAGGGACAAGACTCCAAATTTGGATTGGAGCATTCAATGGAAGCATCAAGGTGGCATGGACTGAGCCATTTTCATTTGAATTCAGTCAAGACTTATCTAAGACCAAGGGAACCACAACCATGTGCCCTAACCTCTAGTCAATGGCTAGAGGAGACTTGGATTTCCATTGGCCAACATTGAACAAACACCTGCTGCAGTTGCCATTCACTGTGGATCCCAAAACAAACTTGCTCTACTATAAATAGAGCTCAATTGTGATCAGTTTAAGTACACCAAAGGCCTACAACACTTGCCTTTCTCAAAATCTCTTTCTCTTGGCAAAAATGCCTTTCTTAGCAAGGTAGCTATCAGGTTTTGAGCTAGAGGGCAATTCCACTCAAACCAATCACTCACACACCTTACATACATCACATATGAGCTGATCAAACACTTAGATCACTTCTGGAACACCAATTTCACAAAATCACCAGCTGGTTGCTCAAACTTTCAATCAAGTTACAGCTGAGGTACCACAAATTGTTACAGCCAGTTTCAATCAAGTCCAAGCATTCAAACACACTCCATAGGGTGTAGGGAAGCTGTTCAGATCATCACCACTCATCTGTAACACCTCCAAATCAAAAATCACATTGCACTTGCTGTCACGGCCTAGAAGTAAGCATATACTTGGTCATCTCTCAATCTATGCATATTTCCTCGCACAATAATTTGGCCATATGTTCATAATCATGCATGGAATGTTTCCCCTTAATTAATTGCATTGTTTGAATCGTGTATCAAAAATCCCAGCCTTCATGCATAAATTAGGGTTCTTGAGGATTTTTCGTGATTTCTTGTTATATGTTTAATTTAAATGAAATTAATTGACATAGACATGATCGTGAGGTTGAGACGAGCATAATGATATGTGGATTGCATGATATAATCAAGTATTCAGTGAGATTGGATAGAAAATGCAAATCTGGCCAAACCCAGAACACGCGCGTGTTCTTGGTGTGTTCTTGGCGCCATTTCTTTCAAATTCAAATATTTGAATTTTGTGGTTTTATTTAATTGATTCAAAAATTAATTTCTCTCTGAGTTTTAATGATTTTGAGTTGATTCTTTTTTTAATAATTCACAAAAATGTTAAAATATTTTATTTTCCCAAAAAATCCCAAAAATATTATTTATTTCATATAATTGATATTTTTGCAAAGAATTAATGTTTTAATTGTTTTTAACATTTTAAATATTTTTTCCACATTGATTTTGCAACTTTTAATGCTTTCTAATTATTTTGTAGGTCAATACTTAATTTTTGAAGCATTAATCCAAAATCACAATTTGTTTTTCATATGTTAAACAATTTTGATCATTTTAATTGAATTTTTATTCAATTAAATACATTTTTGAAAACAAAATAGGGTTTTTGGATTAATTCAACCCTCATAAATCATTTTCAAAACTTTTGGGCCTCTAATAGAGTGTAAGACCCAATATTTTTTTTACCAAACCATTTTTGGGCCTCAGTGTATTGTATAAGTCCCGATACCGTCAAAAACAAACGGCGCGATCGTCGCCTTTTGAAAAATAACCTTTTGGGCCTCTCCTCGAGCTATAAGACCCATTCAAAACTTTTTGGGCCTCTAATAGAGTGTAAGACCCAACCCCCTTTTAACCAAAATCATTTTGGGCCTCACTTATTGTATAAGTCCCTCTGCGTTAAAAGAAAACCTCGACGCGATCGCCATTTCAAACGGAAAAATCATCTGGGTCTACCCTCGTGTTATAAGCCCCACTCTTTTTCCTTAAAACTTTTTGGGCCTCTTGATAGAGTGTAAGACCCATCCCTTTGTACAGAAAACCTTTTTGGGCCTCAGTCACTTGTATAAGCCCCTCTGTACAAATTCAAACAGTGCGCTCACTGATAAAACCCTGGGCCTCTTCTTGAGCTGTAAGCCCCAAATCTTTCTTTTTCAAAGCACTTTCTCCTTTGATTTTGAATATACTGTTGTTTTCAATCTTTCTTTGTTGAACAACTAACCAAACAACATGGAAGCTCTACAACCGAGTAAGTGGTTATTGCTTTCATTTACCGCTTTCATATACATATAACTGTATTGTGGGGCTGTTTCGTTGTAAGTCTTCTTTCATAAACTCATATCAACTGTGTAATAATAGTATAAATATTTAGAGTTTCCCCGGCAACTACGTCTAGAACTAGGTAAAGCCGTCTCGATCACTCTTAGAAATAATCAATACTAGATCCCCATAGGATTACCAGACACAGTCTTCCCTCCTCTTGGGGTTAAACAATATGGAGATATGAAAGGCAGCATTCTCTGTGAACCCTTTCATAGACTGTCACTCATAGAAGTTGTCAAAGAAACTCTATTCCCCAGAGATGATCTTTTCTCCGTGAATGGCATCTCTTGAGTTTCTTCCAAATTCTCGGACTTTCCTGGCTTGATCTATTCTCAGTGAATGGCATGTCTTGAATTTCTCGGGGTTTGGGGACCCACAGGCTTCTTAAAAGCACTTGTCAAGAAACTCTACTCCCCAGAGATGATCTTTTCTCCGTGAATGGCATCTTTTGAGTTTCTTCCAAATTCTCGAACTTTCCTGACTTGATCTATTCCTTGTGAATAGCTTGCCTTGAATTTCTCGGGGTTTGGGGACCCACCGGCTTCTTAAAAGCATTGGCCTCCTCTTGGGCATCGTACAAGGACCCACAGGCTTCCTAAAAGCAACCTAGCCTCCTCTTGGGCTTAGTACAAGGACCCTACGGCTTCTTAGAAGTATTCACAACCTCCTCTTAGGCTTCGTATAATGATCTCTTCCTCTGGGAATGATAGCCTCCTCTTGGGCATCGTACAAGGACCTCTCGGCTTCTTAAAAGTTTCCAGCCTCCTCTTGGGCTTCATACAAATTGTCCCGACGACCTCCTAGAGGTATAGGAACAGAACTTAATCATCTGCATAGAACAGTCCTTTCAAAGAGTCTACTACTGTTTCTCAAAGCATAGTACAAAAGACAAAACTCTAGACTTGGACAGTCTAATCTCCTTGAGTCTCAAAGACATTCTTAAGCACCCTTCAAAAATAGGAAGAAAACCCGTAGACTCGGACAATCTCAATACCCTTCGGATTTCCCATTTCCTTAAAGAACAGGAATAACCCGGATCCTCGAATCAAATCCCCGAGTACAGTGTTGCTCATATAAGAACTGATTTTCTCTTTAAAAATCAGCATACTGGACCTATCACTCAACTGAAATAGTAACCATAGACTCCTCTTAGGCTTTGTATAATGATCCTTCTCCAGGGAAGTTAGCCTCTCTCTTGGGCTTTATACAATGATTCTCCCCAGCGGAGTCAAACAACGTTTAGCCTCTCTCTCGGGCTTTGTACGAGACACATAAGAGACTCCCTCATTGAGTCCATCATCCCTTTCGCCTCCATCTCAGGCTTTATACGAGATACAAAAAGGTTCTTATTGAGCCAAACAAATTTCAGCCTCCATCTCGGGCTTCGTACGAGATACAAAAAAAAACTCTCTTGTTAAGTCAAGTAGCCTCCATCTCGGGCTTTATACGAGATACCAAAAGACTCCATCGTCGAGTCAAAACCTTTTAGCCTCTCTCTCGGGCTTTGTACGAGACACATATTAGCCTCCTCTTAGGCTTTGTATAAGAAAACCACTGGTTGGTCCAATCAACCTTTTAGCATCAAAGTTGTGCCTCGTTCACAGTACACAAACATTAACAACTCCTTCCCCCTTCATCTAATCGCTGTAAGCGGCAAGCCTCTGGATCATCTACATCCATGCCAATGTCCCTCTTTTAGCATGAGAAATTCCTAAGGAAAGATGCCATTACTCTACACTGAGTTAAAGTCTTCTCCTTCAGGTTGAAATCCCCTATAAAGGAAATTATGGCATTGCCAGATTCACAAATCCCGGTTAAAGTAATTCTCCTTTATAAACAGTCGTAACCGAAAAACCCCTCTTTAGAGATGACAAATTCTCTCTAAGGTCAACACTTTTAGCTTCACATTTGGGCTTTGAACAAGATACAAACTACCTTTCGCTTCACATCTTGGGCTTTGAACAAGACACCAAAACAACCAATTTCCTCCCATAGAATAGGAGGAACTACGAAGGCTCTGATTTCCCTGTTTCGGTAAACGGGAGTACGTAGGCATAAGATTGAAAGAAAAATCTTAGCGAGCACACTAAACAAAAACCCAAAATCACATACTCTCATATATCTATCAAAAGCATCAGTCCTGACATCCTAATCCTTGTTCCCCGCCAGAAAATCCAAGAAAGAGAGAAAACCGTATTGGCGAAAATACAAATAACCAGTACAAGGGCCCCCCACATTGATAGCATTCGTAACCTAACAGACCGCTGTTTAAACTCAGTATGCAAAGCAGGGTTAATTGGAGACATCTATTTCCCTTCCTTATTCAGCTCACAATAGGATAAAAAATGAATCGACCTGTAGTTCAAACTCAACCGCAGAGAGCGACCAGCGCTTAAGAACCGCGTCCAAAATCGCTCGCTACAAACACCACTATTCAAAACTTTCAAAATAGTATCAACATTCTGATTATGTCAAGCCAAGTTGCCAATTACCTAAGATAGATAGGGTTGTCAGGCTGATTGTTAAACCAAGTGTAGATCTCACCAGTATTATCTTTGTCAAAAAGCTTCAAATTCTTCATCATAGAAACTAAGTCTCTGAATTCACCCTCCTGCACCACTGCATCTCCAAAACGATCTTGGTTGCCAAGAACATTGTTAAAATCTCCCATAAGGAACCAGGGATCAGAGTCATTCACTTGAATTTGCTCCAAACTGTGCCAAAGTTTCCTCCTTAGCTCTAAAGTGTTAAAAGCATAAATTCCCGTATACCATGTTATGAACTTATCTTCCAAATTGTAAATCCCACAGTGGATAAACTGAGCACTGCTACAAACTAGAGAAATCTTAATTTTAGCAGGGTCCCAAATTATCCATATCCTGTTATTATTGTGATCCTTGTAATTGTCCAAAAAATGCCACTTGGTGCCCAACTTATTCCTAATTTTATTAGCTTTCTGCTGCTTAATCCTAATTTCAGTCAAGATAATCAAAAAAGGGTTTAAGTTGTTGAGGCGAGATAAAACCTCTCTACACTTCCCCAAATTATTAATCCCCCTAGTATTCCAAGCAAGAATCATGACACTTTCTCCAAAGGCACTAATGGATCATTCAAAATCCATAGTGTCACAAAACCATTTTTTCAAGTAATACCTGGTGTTGTCTTGCCTTTAGCTTCAGCTTTGCCCTTACCCCTCCAATTAGTAGATACCCCAGTCCATGATGAAGACCCAACAACATGGTCATTGTGAGGCTCTTCCTAAGGCAAATCTTCTCTAGGTTCTTTTTGAGAACTTTCTTCTGATTCCACCTGTTTCTTTCCTTTTTCTTCCACTGCTTGATACCTTTGTTCTTTTCCTTATTACAACAAAGCCCAATTTTTTAACAATTTTCACAGTAGAGGGGGTTCCACTCATAGTGCACAGGCTGCTGCATTTTGTTACCCTCGTGATCTCTAACTATTATTGAATCCTTCTGCTTCTGAGTAATGTCTATTTCCACCAATATTCCTGCATACGAAATCCTCGGTTTGTTTGTTGTGCATTCATCAGTGAAAAGAGGATTACCAAGCACACTTCCTATCTTACTTAAACTTTTTGGTCCCCATAGATGCAAAGGGAGATGAGGAAGAGTAACCCAAATGGGGAGAGTCTTAAGCATGTCTTTCTTGAAGTTGAAATCTGGCCTCCAATCCTTCAAGATCATTTGCATGTTGTATATAGTGTAGGGACCCTTCATCTGAACCAACTCTTTATCAGCAAAAGACTTAAATCGAAGGATAAAGTATCCCTCTTCATGGTAGAACATTTCAGGAAGCTTTATAAAATTCTAAAACCTAATCATGAATTGCTTCACAGCATTCATACTAAGATCTTTTCCCAAAACATACATTATCAGCGAGGCTTCCCAAAACTTCATCTCATTCTCCACGTCCATTTCTTCAATTTCTACCTCTAGGGCTCCTTCCACCATTTTTGGAGCAACAAACTTAATAGTCATTCCATTTGATGGGATGCGATTCCCACTAATTATATCCACCCATAACTTGTTGTTATTCTATTCCTTCTTGGAATCCTTATCATCTAGAGTTGGGTTCTTTTCCAGGGTTTGAGCTATAACTTCCTTTTCACTACTATCTTCATCTTGAACACTTTCCATATCTACTTTATCACCTTGTGTACTTGTTCCGGTTTATCCACAGTGAAAGGGGTAAACACACTTGGAGATGTGACCTTAGTCTTCTTCGGTCTACCTCTCCCTTTCTTCATTGCAAGTCACGTAACCAAAGTAAAACCTACTTGATTTGGTCCCTACTCCGAAGAGCAGGAGTTTAAACCATCTTAAGGGGAGGTTTCGCTGAGAAAACCTTACTTCTGGGATGATCTGAAGTCACCGTTTAGAAACAGGGTCGGCCGCCGGAAATCGCAGGAGCAAACCTTATTGATATCTCATGATAACAGAGATCAAAATTTTCAAATCACATATTGTTCTCAAAGAAAATTCAAAAAATGATAATTTTTAATTTTAATTCATATATTGATCTCTATTTTAAAATTTGATCCAAAACTTTTACAATTTATAAAAAATGGCTTGTGAAATTTAGAGTAAAATATGTTTTCACTATCTTAAATATCTCAAACTTCATTTTTAATTTCTCATAATCTTCTTTAAAAAATGGTTCTCTTAATATTTTTCATCCACACTTTTGATCTTATCTGTAAATAGAAACTGTTGTGGCATGTCACATGAAAATTTTGTGACTGGTGTATACGTGGCAATGCTAATGTGGCAAAATATGTTGACATGTATGTCACGATGTCGTTGTCACATTTTACCCAATCACTAAAAAATTCATGTGGCATATCACGTCAACTTTTGTTAATAGACGTTAAAAGGAGAGATCAAAAGTGTGGATAGAAAAGATTATGAAGACCATTTTTTAAAAGAAAATTTTTAGAGGACTAAAGATGAATACTAATATATTTAAAACAAACATATTTAACCTTAAAATATAATTATAGATAATTTTATTACTCTATCAACACAGAAAGAATTTAAAAATTGAAGAGAAATTAAAAATTGAAGGGAATTCAATTGAAGTAATTGAATGACCTAATATTTAAAATTTCTTAGAACACTCTTTAAGTTTTGCACATTGCATGTGTTTCAGGCTATACTTATGGACTGAGTCAAACTCAATACCATAATCATCAATTGAGGTTAGTTAACCATCATCCTCAAAATATCAAAAATTGATATTATTTTAGAGAGAGATGTTCTCCCTTCTCTCTATAAAGTATCCCCTCAACCCTTTAGGGTTTGGAGGTTGCTCCCCACCCGCATGGTGGTTTTCTTCCACCTTTATGGTTGTCTTTCCCTCCTCTATGGAGAACTTTACTCCCTCTCGTCGACTATCCCCCTTTCACCGGCTACCCCCTCTCACTACCCCGAATCACCGCTAAACCCCCATTTCTACTAAAGAGGCCGCCACCGGAGCCACCACCACCGGCTGTTTTCACACTTTCAAAGTTGTCAACAGCCCGTCCATCTCCAAAGCTTCTTCTGCTGACGCAGCCGTCATCGGAGCCACCACCGTCCGCTTCTACACCTTCGAAGGTGTTAACCGTTTGCCCAACTGCAAAGCCACCATGGTTTAGTTATGGTCTACGATTTCTTCCTCCTTTCTATTTATCTAATTTTAGTTTTGTGTTTTTTGTCTTGTGTTGTTGTCATTTGGGATCTAAGTATGCACTCTTGGTGTTTGACAATATGTCTCGAAAGTGTTTTGTTTTTTGGAGTATCTTATTGTGTGTTCTTTGGCATCTCATTGTTGGTGATTTGCTTCAATTGTGTGTGTTACGCTTTTTTTTAGCCTATTTTAAGTGTGTCTTCAAGGTGTTTGATGAATGGCTCCAAAGCGGTTTTGATGAAGATAATGGGTTTTTTAGTAAAAATATATGTGTGGCATCTAATCAGATTCTCTCTTCCTTTCAACAAAGGCTTCTTTCAGAGATGGTGAGTTTAATCAATTTAGTGAACTTGTATAATCGAACTATCCGTGATAAAGCCAAAGAAATGATCCATAACTGGATAGATTTTAAGATTGTGGTTCCCATACTCATTTATCTTATATGGAAGATTGTTGCTTGGTTGCTAGGATTAAAGGATTGGATTGGTAATACTCAATTGGATTCTATTATTTCAAAGTTTATTATTGTCCAACTCTTAGTAGGCTTAGGTATTAGTGTTGAATTTAGTTTGAGAATAGGAAACGCTCTCACTCATTGTTTGTCAAATTTCTTGTACTCCCTTTATTTTATCGAATGAATGAGGAAGTTTACTATAAAAAAAAGTTGCCCATCATCAACACAATCAAAGTAGTTATGATGCACTGTAATCTAATCTCCACCTCAAGTTTATATTGTTTTGGGGACAATAGTGTATGAAGATACTTCATATGTGTTCTGGACTGGGCAGGCGCTTGGCCCACAGTAGGGCAAGGCCCAATCCAGTCCAGCCCTTGGCCAGGCCTAATAGCCAGAAACTAGTCGTTGGGCAGAAACTAGCCGTTGGGCAGGAACTAGCCGTTGGGCATGTCCCCCTCACTCGCTTGGCAGTTCACGCGACTAACTGTCTCCCCGGATCTCACGGAAACAGTTGGACCAGGTTCAAAGGTCACGCGCCTGACCCTCTACCTGGCAGTCTCCCATTGGTCGACTAGACATTTCGGCCACATGAGGGACCTTGGCCCCGCGCTGGGGGTTACTTCTATAAATGCCCTCTCACTTGAGAGGGGCAGGTATTCAATATCCGATATTCATTCTAACTTAATACCTACAATTTGTACTTGCTTTCTCTCTAGCCCAAACTTACTTTGGCATCGGAGTACCTTGCAGGTACACCCCCTCCTCTCCTATAAGCATCATCATCTTCCCTACGCGAAGGCCACGACGATCTAGTCTGATCACCTCCGATCAGTGGCGCCGACTGTGGGAACCTGCTTCCCCGTCTTTTTGATTCAAGATTCCTTATCTTTTTCACCCAAAAGACCAAAGCTCTCTCCAAACTTCATTTGATCATCTTGGCCTCCCACAGGAACGATGATGCCCGTCAAGAACCTGTCATCGTCGTTATCACTGATAACGCCGATCACCTCGTCCCTGGAGCTACCTTCTTGGAGGCAGATCATCGGGATGGAAATACCGCCTCTCCTACCCTCGATGATGTGAAGTCGCGCGCCCAAGTTGCTGGTCCCGCTTTTGAGCCTATACATGTCCCTCAAAACGTGGACCCAAGCACTGCTGCCCTAATCGCCTCCCTCAACAGGTCCAACTTTTTGATCTTCCAACAGGGCAAAAAGATCAGCATGCTCGAACACGCCCTCTAGAAGCAGCGTCCCTAGCAAAAGCCTAACAGTCCCTCTCCGCGGCCATAGTCTCCTCCTCAAAAGCGTAGGCGAGACAAGTCCAGGAGTCTTTCTCCAGGCCAGAGATGCTCAAGATCGGAGGAACCTGATTCAAAAGTCACTAGACGACGACACTGATCTCCCCTAAGGAGATCCAGACGCTCTCCCACTCTGAAGAGGACCAGACCTTCGAGGAACCATCACGAGCACCGCAAGTCACGCAGACATTCTCCCTGACGCAGCAGGAGCCGCGGGCGTAGCAACTCCCCTTGTCAGTCATCCAGCGCAAGCAGTGACGACGATGTCCATGGGCCCCTATCTCAGGAGATCATGGACATGCACATTCTTTGTGGATTGGAGAAGCCACCTCCCCTGGCCACTTACGACGGGACCACCGACCCAGGCGAGCATATAGAAAACATCGAAGCCATGCTCCACTATCATAACATAAGCGGGGATATTAAATACAAGTTGTTCCCCATCACTCTCAAGAAGGAGACCATGGCCTGGTTCAACCGGTTTCCCCGGGGTTCGATCACGTCCTGGAAGGATCTAAAGAACCAGTTTGCCCGCCATTTTACCACCTCCCGACGACATCCCAAGTCAGAGGCCATGCTGGAAGCCATTATGCAGGGCAAGGATGAGCCCCTGCGCGCATATATCGAGCATTTTAATAAAGAGGCAGTTGAGGTCCGCACGACGGACTATATGAAGAAGTATCTCCTCGAAAAGGGGTTGAAGCCAAAGAGCAAATTCTGTAAGGCGGTGGGCATAGAGCCTCCTCGTACCTTAGCAGAATTACTCCGCAAAGCTTAATCGTATATATAATACGAGGAGAAAGAGACGGCATACAAAGCCCGGGACTCTAGGGATCACGAGAGTTCTCGGGAAACAAAAAAAGATGAATCGGAGGCCCCCAAGCGCGATAAAGAGAGACGACGAGACGATCGTCCTCGGGAAGGCAAGGGACCTGTTGGTCGTTTCACAGAATATACCCTGCTGACGACTCCATGCGAGCGCATTCTCTCCGAAAACATTAACGCGGAATTCAAGCAGGGGGTGTCTGGTTCCCCAAACCAACGTCATCGAAGGGGAACACGGACAAGAGTAAATACTGTCAATTCCATCGCAGCCACGACCACGTGACCGAAGACTGCGTACACCTGAAGGAAGCGATTGAAATCCTCATCAAGGAGGGTCACCTGAAGCAGTATACAAAAAAGGGTGAATCCTCCCGACGAGAGACCTCGAAGACCAAGAAAGAAACAGAGTCTTCGCCACCTAGTCCTCCTCCTCAGGTCGCTATGTCCATCACACAACCAGAGGACTTTATCATCCTCGACCATATGGAAGATCCTCCTCAGATATCCGCACGCATCATGTAGAAGACCTTCCCGACAGCCATGGTTATCTCGTGTGGAGGATACAATGAGCTCACAGTGGGGTCGGTCAAGAGAAAATTCGACCAGCTCATCGACTGTAGTCCTGACTAGCTGTCCACGCTCGAGAAAGTTAGGGGGTGTTCCCAGCCAATTACGTTCTACCGTGAGGAGCTGCCTGGGGGCTCTCCGAACTCAAACATTCCACTGCTCATCAGAGCGAGACTTGCCAACACCGATGTCCGACGGATCCTGGTCGACCAGGGCAGCTCCGTGGACATCATGTACACTAGTTTATTCAGAGCTTTGAAGTTGGACCAGAAGAACATGTCGTCGTACGTAGGATCCGACCTGCAAGGATTCAATGGGCCGACTGCCAGGCCTTGGGGGTACGTGGAGCTCCCGGTTGCTTTCGGGGAAGAGGAGGCGTCGAAGTCGATCAAGACTCAGTTTCTGGTAATTGATTGCCTTTCACTATACTAATGCATCCTTGGCAGACCAACCTTAGCTGAGCTGATCACTGTTCCTTCGATCGTTCATCTCAAGATGAAATACTATACGGAGAAAGGCCACGTCGCAACATTGACGGGGATGTAGAAGCCGCGAGGAGGTGCTTTGAAGCAGCTACCCGAGGTCAAAGCTCGATCTGTGCAGCACCCAAGGCCGCCAAGCGGGCAAGGGAGAAAGACCACCCCGGCGAGGAAAGCCAGCCTGACAAGAAGTCGGCTCTCCCTGTGCATATCATTGACCTCGACAGTCGGATTTCTGAAGAGGGTGAGGACTGTGGTGAAGGCACATCAACGGGGACAGAAAGTTTCTCTACAATGGCCCTCATGCACCCTGTCCCAGATGGGGAGTTCGAGGTCATCACCTTCGGAGCCAACCCGAGCAGAGGAGTGAAGATAGGCGCAGGGCTGCCCGACGAGGAAAAGCAGCAGTTGAAGACATGTCTAGAGGACAACACTGATTTTTTTGCATGGAGTGTCGCGGACATGCCAGGCCTGGACCCGGAGACCGCATGCCATTAACTGACCATTGACCCAACTGCTCGAGCCGTCGCACAACGCAGGCGCAAGCAATCCGATGAGAAGGTACAGGCTGCCGAAAGACTTGTACAAGACCTCTTAGAGGCAAAATTTATCTCGGAGGCCAGGTATACAACATGGTTGTCCAATATTGTACTTGTCAAGAAACATAGTGGAAAATTGTGCATGTGCATTGATTACATTGATCTTAACCGGACTTGCCCGAAAGATGCTTATCCTCTGCCCAGCATAGATAAGCTCATAGATAATTCTGCAGGTTTCAAGCTCTTGTCCTTCATGGATGCCTATTCGGGGTACAATCAAATCCCTATGGCCGAAAAAGACAAGAAATATATCGCGTTCATGACGTCGTCGGGGAACTATTACTACAACATAATGCCCTTTGGTCTGAAGAACGTTGGAGCCACATATCAGTGCATGATGAACAAAGTCTTTCGATCAGAAATCGGAGACATGCTCGATGTTTACATGGACAATATGATCGTGAAGTCCCAAGAGGAATCCGATCACACGACCCACTTGCAAAAGGTCTTCGACCAAGCGAGGAAATCAAAAATGCGTTTTAACCCAGAAAAATGCACTTTCGGCGCTCGGACGGGGAAATTCCTTGGATTCTACCTTACCGAGAGGGGGATAGAGGCCAATCCTGACAAATTTTGGGCATTCGCTGAGTTTCCCAGACCCAGGTCGAAGAAGTGCATACAGTCCCTCAACGGGATGCTCGCCTCTCTTTCTCGCTTCGTGGCTAAGTCGGCCCAGCACGCTCTGCCCTTATTTAAACTCCTCAGAAAGGAGGCCATATTCGAGTGCACTAAGGAATGCGAGCAGACTCTGACCCACCTTAAGCGAGCCCTGTCCGAACCCCCCGTGCTTTCACGACCAGAGTACGGGGAGACCTTGTACCTGTATCTCTCCGTCACCAGCAAAGCCATTAATGTTGCACTCATTCGTGAGACAACGGATGGGCAAAAACCCATTTACTTCACGAGTAAGGCCCTACAAGAGCCAGAACTCAGATACACGCAAATAGAGAAGGTCGCCCTCGCCAACGCCGCGAGAAGGCTCGGGCATTACTTATTGGCCCACACCATAATACTACATACGGGCCAGCCCATAAGACAGCTGCTTTGTCGACCAGACATGGCCGGCAGAATGCTCAAATGGTACTTGGAGCTGTAAGAATTTGACATCCACTACGATGGCAGAAAGGCCCTCATGGCACAAGTCCTGGCCGATTTCGTGGCAGAGATGACACCCCCATTATCCCCAACAAGCGGAACGCATAGATGGACCATCTATGTGGACGGGGCATCCAGTTCCACGGGTAGTGGCGCAGGCATCATCCTCGAGAACGAGGAGGGAATCCTAATTGAAGTATCATTAGTCCTATCTTTCCCTACGTCCAACAACCAAGCCGAGTACGAAGCCTTCCTCGCAGGATTACGGTTGGCCGAAGACTTAGGCGCTAAGGAGGTAAAGATCTTCACCGATTCCCAGCTCGTAGCGTATCAAGTACGAGGAGAATATCAGGCCAAAAATGATCAACTGGTCGAGTATCTGACGCTAGTGATGGAAAGAATTTCCAAGTTCGAAGCGTGGGAAGTCCAGTACATCCCTCGAGAACGAAACACGCGGGCAGATGTCTTGTCAAAACTGGCTAGCACCAGAAAGAAAGGTGGTAACAAATCAATCGTACAAGAGATACTCGTTCGCCCAAGTATTGAGAAACCATCAGAGCTGCTCGACGTTAACGCCATTGGAGACAGCAACTGCTGGATGACCCCAGTGTACAATTACCTCTCCACTGGGGAGTTGCCTGAGGACAACAAGGAGGCCAACGTGACTAAACGAAGAGCCAGCTCGTACGTTCTGGTCGAAGACAAACTCTATCGACGGGGATTCTCCATTCCCATCCTGAAATGCGTTGAGGAGGACAAGGTCCCTGAAATTCTCCAAGAAATTCATGAGGGCATCAACGCGCAGCACTTGGGAGGGAGATCATTGGCATGAAAGGCCCTGCGGGTAGGATACTATTGGCTGAGCATGCAGCGCGATGCTAAGGAGCACGTCCAAAAATGTGACTGATGCCAGCGCCACGGTGACATGTACTTGGCACCCCCTAACGAGTTGAAGACTCTGTCTTCGCCTTGGCCATTCGCTTGGTAGGGGATGGATATACTCGACCCCTTCATAATGGGGTCTTACCAAAATAATTTTCTGATTATAGTCGTCGATTAATTTACAAAATGGATCAAAGTCGAAGCTCTCGCCAAGATCACAACCTTCAACATACTTCGTTTCTACAAAAGGAACGTCATCGCACAATTCGAAGTACCCCAGTCCCTTGTGACCGACAATGGAACCCAGTTTACGGACAGGAAGTTCTAGGACTTCGTCGCCAAACTGGGCACGAAGCAACACTTCACCTCCGTCGAGCACCCCCAGACTAACGGGCAAGCAGAGGCCGCGAACTGGGTAATCCTTCGGGGTCTAAAACAAAGGCTAGGCGAAGCCAAGAAGAGGTGGGTTGAGGAGTTACACAGTGTGCTCTAGGCCTACCGAACAACCCCACACTCCACCACTAGGGAAACCCCTTCCCGACTAGCTTACGGAACCGAGGCGGTGATACCGGTGGAGATCAGAAAACCTTCCAGACGAATGGAAGCTCCTCTCGACGAGGAGATGAACGAAGAGGCATTAAGAGAAGAGTTTGACCTGGTCGAAGAAATACGGTCAGGGGTAGCTCTCCGCGAGGCTTCGTTAAAACAAAAAATAACCTTGCGCCACGACGCCAAGGTCATAAAACACGACTTCCCCGTTGGTAGCTTGGTCTTACGCAGAAACCAGAAGGATTCGCGCGAAGGCAAGCTGGCCGCGAATTGGGAAGGACCCTATATGGTCAAGTCAAAAACAGGCACTAGAGCCTACTACCTAAAAACTCTGGACAGAGAACCATTTGCTCGACCATGGAATGCTGAAAAACTCAAAGAATATTACAGTTAGGACCAACGACGAGGTCGGCCACGGGACCATGCACTGGTGCAAGCACGATCCCCCCACCTTACAATGTCGGCCAGTTTCTGCTCATGGGACGAGCAGACTCTGCGCACAACGGGGATACCTCAATCAAGCTCCGCCATTGTCGCACCATTGAGGCAGGACACCCAGCTCGCGATGGGAACAGTCCAAGCCTATGAGATTAGTATCTATGCCGAGATCCTCGTCCCATCACCGGCGAAACTACTTCGCCTCCTCGACGAGTCTCCCAAACTGTCGAGCACAACATTAACAAATCGAGCAAAGCGTCCATACTTAGCATTTAAACAATAAAAGCATACACAAATAAATGCAACAAGACAATGCCAAACGAAAAATATTTATATAATTTCGGCGACAAGGCCAGAATAAGTCACCAGTACAAGAAGAGGGTTGTTCCCGACAAAATATTACATATCAAAAGGCACGCAGGCCCATAAAATACAAGTACAGACTTTAAAAACTAAGTTGTGCCACCAGGAACTTCCGGGGAAACACCTCGCCGTCGACAACCATATTGAGGATGCCCATCCCCTCGTCAGCAGTTGGACGTCGGAGTTGAGGGCTTTTAGCTGCTCCAGGGAAGCGTTGAAACCAAACTCCGCTGCCCCTAGATTATCCTGCTCAAGAAGACGGATCCTCTCGACTAGGTCTCTCCGCGTCTTCAGGGCCTTCTCGTCGTCGGTCTCGTCTTGACCAACTGCCGACGAGCCCTCCAGCTTGGTTATCCTCGCCTTCAGTCAGGCATTCTCCTCGTTCACTTTGGTTACCTCCCCCTTCATCTAGGTGACCTCTTTCTGAAGCTCAATTTTGGCCTCCAAGTTACCCTGAAGCTTCTTCAAATCGTTGTAAATCTCCACGTTATCTAGCTCCAAGTCGTTGATCTTGGCCTTCGCCTTCTTGAGGTCGGCAAGTGGAGGTATCTCTGCATCCCCAAGGGCCAGCGCCGCCTCCAATACCCTGATCATAGCGGTCGCATCCTGGAAGAGAAGCTTCCTCCGCACCTGAGGATCGGCGGACAAGATAGCTGATGCATCGAGCTCTGGGACGACGAAGGAACTCTCCTCGTCAAATATTTTCCCCTGAAGATAGCACGGGGGAAGCACAAATTTCCCTCCAACAAAACCACCCGGGAAACCAGACGGCGAAGAGCCAGCATCATCTCGTTTCCTTTTATGGGTCGTGTCCGGAGTTAGGGGAGTTGAAGTGGTCCCTGGGGCAGAGCCGGTGCCGCCCACAAACTTTTCCAGTGTAACTTGCTACTTTGCAGCACCAGTCTTCGGTACTGGGGGCACCTTCTTCAGGTTTTTGGCTGCCGCGGACCTCACCAGGCGCTCCCTCATGTCTGCCATTTTCCCTGTAAATATAAAAGAGGAAGATTAGTACGTTGGGCCAGAACTTTAAACACGGGCAAAGGAACATTTTATACCGAGGAGCTGGAACGCAACATCGTCGGTTTCGCACTCAAGAAGGGCCCTAGTGTTGATATAACGAGCCACACGAGCAGGCTCTCCGTCCTCCCCGAACAGCTCTTTGCCATCCCTGTCCACCACAAAGGCGGGACTGAAGGTCTCCACGTATGCATGCAAAACTCGATAGGACTCCTTGTCCCCGTCACAAAGTTGCTCGTGCTTGACGAGGAACTGAAATTCTGGCATATGCAGACAGTAGATGTCCTAACACATGTCAAGACATTGTGCTACATAATTATTTAAACTCAGAGGCGCAACAATAGACTGATACCTTGAATATCAGAACTACACAATCACAGATGTCACGACATCTGATCCAACATGTCAGTCAAGAATAATAACAAAACTGTAAATTACATAATGTTAAATAAGACAGTATGTGTTAACCCAGTTCGGTGCAAATCACCTACATCTGGGGGATACCAATCCAGGACGAAGACTTCACTATCTGTAGAACTCTTACAAAGATAAACTCCCTCGTTTACAACTTTATACCTAACATTTACCCAATGAAAATCTTTACCAAGGCTAAACTCAAACGTTTACAACCCTGATATGAGATACCCCACTCATATCCTAATCACAACCTGTAAAATCTCAGTCATCTTCCAGTCCAGAACATGTCGCGGTTTCTTGACCTCCAAGTTATCTTGGACTTGCTTCAAAGCTTCGTCCAAGAACAATACATCAACCATTACCTACAGGCTTATGGTTGTATCCCTGTACCTATGCCTTCCACTCTGCATCCCATATTACAGAGTGGAGACTTACAACTCCTAAGAGAGCCCACGACTCTCAAACCCTAAACCCTTATTCAACACAAGAGAACTAGGTTACAAAGTTATAAGTGATAGAAAGTACAGTCCTTTTTACCCTAGGTCTAAGTCTCCTTATATAGTCTTCTGTTGTCTTGGGCTTTCAATCTTTTCCCCTTTATCCACTCTGCAAATTCGCATCAACTCTTGTATAATGAAACCTGCTATATTAATAAGATGTCCACTCTTGCTGTTGGGACATCTTATTCGACATCTTTAATCTTGAGTAGATTTCTTCAACTTTATCATATTCATGTTTTACCAAAATTTTGTCAAACCACAGGAGCTTTCAATCTCCCCCTTTTGACAAATTTTGGCTAAAACATTCTCTTTTGTGTTGAGCGAAATTGATAAAGGTCCTTGAGACTCTTCATCTTGAGAGTTTCCCTTCTGATATCTTCTTCCTGAATTCTAGAAAGAGCTTAAACAATCGTGACTTGGAGTTCATAAAATATGTAACTCAGATCACAAGTCACAACCTGTTATTCAACTCAGATCACAAGACACAAAAAAGACGTGTTAAGATGACAGAGCATCTTATCCAGTATTCTTGCAAGACAATTGCAGGAATGTACCCAGAAGCAACAGAAAAACATAACAGAAAACAAAAAGCCATTCTCCCCCTTTTTAGCTAAAACTTGGCAAAATTGGCCAAGACAATTCCAAACCCAGATGCAACTCATCCAGAATTTTAAAAATGCCATCGAACACTTTCTCAAATACTGAGTAATGAGACTAAGAAGAACTAGTACAATCTTATTTAGCCAAGCAATCTGCTTAGGAAGTAACGAACAAAAAAAACGTTGGTCAATTCAACGGACCATTAACCGAAGGAAATAACTCCACCAAATGCGCACCGGCCAAGACTATTGATTGTTTCTTCCTTTAAGACCATCGACCAAAGAACCCATTACATGCACACGTGTTTTATAACAATATCCTAACATCATGTCAGAAATTGTCTATTCTTCCTAGATTCTTCTTCTGATTTGACATTACAGATATTTCTTCACAAGATTATGATCACAGTCTGCAGAGAAAAATAAATTCTCCCAGACTCAACCAATGATTCTTAAGCATCCAATCAGAACCATGTAACTTGCACTGCCAAGTCTCCCCCAACTTGCAACAATACAAAAAAAATGTTAAGACATCCTTCTTGACATCTCATCCTCCCAGGATGGACACATAATCACAGCTTGCTTGACGCACAAATGCAAACTGGAACTCCAACTGTACCCTCACAGTAAAACATCTTAGATCAAGGAGTAACTCCCCCTATCTAAGGTAACCAGTGCTCCTCCACAGAACACCTAGCCAATGAATGGAAAATATAAGACGCATCTTCATGTCTTCAAGAGAGCACCCTAAGTTCAAGCCACCTGCTGAACACAATCATCAACTCTCTTATTGCTTCTTCTGACAAGAACCAATAATCACTCACACATGATCACCATCATGCTACCCGTGAGGAAATAATAAAAGGATAACAATCCTACCATAACAAACTCTTGGCTTAAGATCTAAGTCCCATTGATCCCCCAATCCTGCAACCATCTACACACCATACAAACTCCTCTTGAATTCTCATGTATAGACCTCTAGCTGCTTGAGGCACAAACCAATTGAATCAGAATGCTTCACATTCCTTAAAGAGACGCACAGGGCCCCTTAGTTTGTTATAACGATGTCAGATATCGTATGCATGCTCCAGAACTTCACAGCTGCCAAACTGATCCACTATTAGCATGACTTGCAGCCAGGGGCAATATCCCCTTCGCAAGATTTTCCACTGACTTTACCAAGCCAGCAATAGAGATAGACACCCCACAATCCAAGACAATCATTCCTTCATCATGCTCCCGTATGATAACCTGGAATACTTCTGATTTTCTAGTGAATATCTACTTCTGAACGTATCAAAAAACAGACCTTCATGCAATTAACATATGATCCACTCCAGTCTTCTCAAAACCTTACATCAACCTTCCAAGACAGTTCTTCTACTCCATCATTCTCCCATATGATAATGTAGATACTTCTTAGACATGATGCAAGTAACTAGTTCCTCACAGAACCTGAAATCCTCCACCAAGGATAACCAACCCAAAGATGTTCTAATATCAAGTAGGACACCTTCCACACACCATGGTTCATGATATGCTCCACCACTGGACTTACTATCAGCATAGTAATCCAAACTGAAGATCTTCACACAACACCGCGCCACCAGTTTGAACAAAGAAAACTTCAGAAACCGATAGAGAAATAAACTCTCATCCACCAAAATAAGGTATACTTCCATCCTCAACCCAGAACTTCTGCCACAAGCTCCAAGAGAACCAGAACCTCCTTACATTTTCAACTAACTACTCTTTTGCACAAGAGCAATCAGTTTCAAGCATCCTGCTTGAATGCACATTATGAGACCAACCAAATGCCACCTTTTGATTGATCTCAATCTTCTTCAGAATTCCCACAAGATACACTAATCCACCAATGAAATCAGATCTTCAAGTCACATGAACTACTTGCTCCATAGCAAGACATCTTGGATCCACCAAGCCTCTTAGTCATGTAACATCTTCCCATCCACATCTCCCGCAAACTGCATGAGATAGACCTTTTTGAAGCATCCATAACTTCCATTCTCCTGTAGATCACCTTATCTTAAGCTGATGTGCCACATCACCAGCTGAGACTTCTGATGTTAAGCTAGATGTCAGAACATTTTGATATGACATCCAACTTTTGAATTCAGCTCCTCCTTCTGCCACTTAGAAGAACCTCCTCCCTTCGCAGAACAAGAGTTCCATGCTCTCATAGACTTGATTCAACAACCAAGTTTGAGTAGACAACCTCTATCCTGCTTTAGAACTCCATAGACTTCAAACCTGCCAGATCTGAATCTTCAAAAAATAAGTAGTCTAAGACTACACCATAGCCATACCAAAGAATGCCACTTTCCTTAGTAGAGCAGATTGTAGAAAGTCAAAGATAACTGCCACTTAACTTTGACTTCCAAGAAGAGCAAGATCCATGCTCCAAAGCACCTAGATCATAAATAAACTGATCCAAGCAGTAACCATCAAGATTATGATGTCTTCATCTTCATCTTCAACAACATCAAAGTCCAGACTATTTTCTTGCCAAGAAACTCTCCAGAGAACACATTCTTCTGTCACACCCGACTAAAGCCACTTCTTAGGTCACCACCTAAGACTAAAATAGATGCTAAAGCGTATGCAGTACCCCTACCATGATTATGCACAAACTCTGATGATGAGATGTTCCAACATCTTGTTGAACATCAGCAATCTTGACTTTCAAGGATAATCAATTAAATACTTGTGGATTCCATAAATAGCAATTGATCTTAAATCCTTGTCCAATAACCCTTCTTCACTATTGTAGCTGAGCTCCACCAGATCACGTCATGAACACTTATAAAGTATTCAATCTTTTGCAAGTATCTACTTCAAAGGACAATGTTAAGATACCAAGGTTGCCACCCTTGACTCAAGTAACTAAGATTCTCTCTGAACGAATCTTATTTACCTCAATAATTCTTCAATCAGATTGGATCCACTCTTAGGGTCAAGAGAGATGAATCCTTCCTTGTTGTTTTTAGATGGTGAAAATAAATCACCTCCACTTTCTTCAGATTGTGTTTCAAAGAAACACCTTCTAGTAGTCAGAAGAGTAACTAGAAGACTCCAGATACACGACTGAGATGCCTTTATGAGTGGACTTAAGAGAATTCTCAAGTATCTTTGATAATCTAGCCGATCAATAGTTTATCAAACTCCTAGAGCAAGAACCTGATAAACTTAAACTCAACTCCTCTCCTCTTCAACTGACTTCAACTGCATCAAGAAACCGAGCTTCCAAGTACCAAGTCACCATACCAGATATCTGACCACAACTCCCTTCACTCCATCGCTCCTGACTTTGGAATAAAAGAATGCATATATCTTCAAATATAGAGGTCAACGATTGAGATCTTCCACTAACTGTCTTCAGTAACAACTCCAGAATCCCATAATTTTAGAGCTCTTCCATCAGAAACACATGAAGCGGAACCACCAAGGAACAGATCCTGCTTGCCCTAATAATATGTCACAACATCTTATAAGACACACCAACAAGAGAACTAGCCACTTCTCCTGTAGTTGTTGTAGAATCTCCTCAGCAACATGAACAACCTCCGGGTTGCTCCCTCGATCCAGAACATCCATCTCATCCATTAATACCCTTGAGTATGTCTGAGTTGATTGATCTGATCTTCAAAACTCCTCCTTGTTTAAATGCCAGAAAGTATATCCCAAAGATCTCATCCAGAACCAGACAGGATGTCTGCTTTGATACCAATTGAAATTCTGGCCTATGCAGACATCAGATGTCCTAACACATGTTATGACATTGTGCTACATAATCATTTAAACTCAGAGGCGCAGCAGCAGATTGATACCTTGAATATCAGAACTGCACAATCACAGATGTCACGACATCTGATCCAACATACCAGTCAAGAACAATAACAAAACTGTAAATTGTAGAATGTTAAATAAGACAGTATGTGTTAACTCAGTTCGGTGCAAATCACCTACATCTGGGGGATACCAATCCAGGACGAAGACTTCACTATCTGTAGAACTGTTACAAGGCTAAACTCCCCCATTTACAACTTTATACCTAACATCTACCCAATGAAAATCTTTACCAAGTCTAAACTCAAACGTTTACAACCTTGATATGAGATACCCCACTCACATCCAAATCACAACCTGTAAAATCTCTGTCATCTTCCAGTCCAGAACATGTCGCGGTTTCTTGACCTCCAAGTTATCTTGGACTTACTCAAAGCTTCGTCCAAGAACAATACATCAACCATTACCTACAGGCTTCTGGTTGTATCCCTGTACCTATGCCTTCCGCTCTGCATCCCATATTACAGAGTGGAGACTTACAACTCCTAAGAGAGCCAACGACTCTCAAACCCTAAACCTTTATTCAACACAAGAGAACTAGGTTACAAAGTTATAAGTGATACAAAGTACAATCCTTTTTACCCTAGGTCTAAGTCTCCTTATATAGTCTTCTGTTGTCTTGGGCTTTCAATCTTTTCCCCTTTATCCACTCTGCAAATTCGAACCAACTCTTGTATAATGAAACCTGCTATATTAATAAGATGTCCACTCTTGTTGTTGGGACATCTTCTTCGACATCTTTAATCTTGAGCAGATTTCTTCAACTTTATCATATTCATGTTTTAACAAAATTTCGTCAAACCATAGGAGCTTTCAGGAACTGGTCGGTCTTATATCTGAAATGGGCATACACCCACTCCAAAGAGAACTTAGACACTACCTTCTCAACTTGCTGACTGTCAACCTCCACGGTCTTAAGCGTAGAGATGGATCTCCTAGCCGCTTCAGAGATAGGTTTAACGACCAAGAACCTGTCCTTGAAATGCCGGACAGATTCTGAGTACGGCCAGAAAAGCCTGCTCTGCTGTTTAAAAGACACCCAGCTTTGCTTAGAGCCCATTGTGCTCCGCTGGATCTGGAAGATGCAGAAGAAAAGGTCCACGTTCGCCACGATCTGCAAATAGCAGAAAACCAATTCAAAAGCGTGGATAAACGCCAGTGCGTTCGGATGGAGTTGGGTCGAGCACAACTCTAAGTGGCAGAAGATGGCCTCCTGAAAGTCGGTGAAGGACACGCGGTACTTTGCCTCCACAAAGGCGAATTCGTAAATGGGGAACCGCATCCTCGGATATACCGAACAAATAAGATCGCTCTCTGTCAGGAAGAGAGCTCTCCAGTGCACCGACGCATCCTCAGCCCGGTCTTCTAGATAGGGAAAATCCTAAACTTCCTCTTCGGTAAACTTCGATCTTGTCGATAGGGGTTCCTGGGCGATCCATTTGAGCTCCCATTCAGCTACGTGGACGTTGGTGTAATCTACGGACTGCTCCGCCTCTTCATGCGCGGTCCCAACGTCGAGCACGGTCCTTTCGCGTTGGTCAGCCATTTCACCTGAAAAGCAGAGGAAGAAAAAGTGAATTCGACGACAAAGATCAAATCCACCCTTCCACCACTAATCAAGTGAAAGGGTGAGGAATAAGTCGAGGATAACCTCGAGTCCTAGTCGACCACAACAGAAGACAGCAACCTCATTTTCCCCTACAGGGGAACGAGTCTCCGCGACTCTACGAAGACTCCATGGGAAAACCAAAGTTTCACGTCGGACAGGCCTAATGCCCGAGTACAAACCTAAAACTAATCCTAACCATAATCTACAAAGATCTACACAATCCTATGCAATAATCATTGTTATACCCCAAATTTTTACCCCTTAGATGTCATGACATCTTGCACTGGCATTTAGAGTTCAATCATCTATACATTGTTAACTAACCACCATATCATGTTAGTTCGTTCCTTTTGTGTAAAAGTTAGGTTTGGCACAAGAAGGAGGGCAAGATCATCAGAGATCATCCAGTTGAATTCCTGAAGAAAATTAGGGTTTTGACTGAAAAGTAAAGCCTTTGACTTTTGAGATTTTGATACAAGATGAAGCATCCAAGCCTTAATCCATCATGGCATGTCTAATTGTTGAGTTAAAGCATGAGAAGTCAAGTTTTGAGAGGTTTCTTGCAAAGAGGGAAATGTTTGATCTTTAATTTTTTCTAAGTGTGAAAAGTTCACTCCTTGTGCAAAATTGGGAAGGCCATAACTTCCAAACCACACATCTAAATTGAGTGACTCAAAGCTCAAATGGAAGCTCTCACCGTGAACTTAAAAGTATATTAGAGGACCTTTCTTCAAAAGAGGTTTAATTTTTAAGTTATGAGACTTGGAAGCCAAGATGCATTTATGACTTAGAGAAATTTTAAGCATTTTGCCCTAGTTTTGGACACAACTTTAACTCCATTTTTCACCTTGTCCCAAGCTTCAAATCAAAAATCTTTTGACAAGAAAGTTGTTCCTTGTTCTTCAAGCTTTCCAAGCAGAACTCCTCACTTGGATAAACCAATCTCAAGTTATGATGTTCTAAAGTTGGTTGTTTCAAATTGTAAAAAATCGCATAACTTAGAATTTTTTTCTAAGTTCTTTGGACAGCTTGGATTGCATGGGTTCATGGCATTTTTTCTCCTTGTTGCAAGCCTTACCTCAAGTAGCTTTCCAAATGAAAAATGTTCTATCAAATGCCTATTTTTCAAAGAGCCAAAGAACTCACAAATTGGAGCACTTATCATTAAGTTATGACATCCTAAAGTTGGCATGATGAAATGTGTACACACTTGGGAAAATTCAATTTTTTCAAACTCTTTGGTACATCAATCTTGTCCACGATTTTTTACATATTTGGGGGCTGAATTTCAAGCTCTTCCAAACACCAAAGCCATTCTACTTCGTGCCATGTTTTAAGAAGGCCAAAAACCAACCCATTTGGTTCATTATATTTCATGCTATCATGTGATAAAGTGGGATCTTTGGCATCGTTTCATTACAACAAACTTTGCCTCATTTTTGAACTCACAATTCTGAACCAAACCCAAAGTACAAACTACTGACTTTTCATCATCACTTTCCAATGCTCTTTTTCCC
Organism: Lathyrus tuberosus; assembly: GCA_022829125.1. Taxonomy (NCBI): domain Eukaryota; kingdom Viridiplantae; phylum Streptophyta; class Magnoliopsida; order Fabales; family Fabaceae; genus Lathyrus; species Lathyrus tuberosus. The sequence goes on along the minus strand of JALAZF010000011.1, from coordinate 24,311,363 downwards.
ACAAAACCGTGCAAGAAGAAGCTTTCCAAGTACAACAACTTTGTACTTGCAAGTAAACACACAAAAGCCAAAACAAAGGACCACTGTATAATGCTTCCTAGTGCCCTAAGTCCCTTGGTTCGTGCTCATTTTCTGCTGACTAAAACCCTATGTTCAAGCAACCAAAAACCTCACTTGGCTCAAGAGAAAAAATTCAGGACATGCCATGCGCAAAAGATTGGACTCAAGATTTTTCTCTCTTAAACTACACCATTATCCAATGAGTTTTGGAGGCTATTATCCAGCCACCTCGCCTATAAAAGGAGACTTCCTTCTCCTTGTGAAAGATATCAACATCAGAACAACCTTCACTCAAGAAAATCACAACACTTTCTCATTCCATCTCTTTTGCAAAAACACCATCAATACATTAATAAAAACAATTAGAACAACCTGGACTCGAGAAAACCACAACCCTTCTCATTCCATCTCTTTTAAACACCATCAATACATCAAAACACAACCACACAACAGAACTAACAACAACCAACAAGATCAGAACATCAACAAGAATACTACACACCAATGAGAAGAACAAGAAACACATCACCCAAAGAAAACTTGTGAGCTTTGTAAGAAAACCAAATAAGTCAGAAGTTGCACATCGCATTCAGGAGCTTGCACAACGTTAGTAGCCAAGAGAAGAGACTGAGCTCGTTGATTTCTAAGGGTCTAAAGCTCCAAAAGTGAGAGAAGAAGTGGACTTACTCCACTAGGTAAGTCCTTCTCTTTTCCTCTATCCATGGTTCCATGTTATCATACCCATGCTCAATGATTCTGAATGCTTTTTCCATGATCATGTAATGCATTTGTGATTGTTTTAAGTTGATAGCTTGAAGGTCTTTTTGATATATGAGTTTTCTGTTGAGTTTCGTGACAGTTTGGTTGCCATATTTTTTGATGTCTTTCTCATAGTTCATATCTCTATTTAGTTTTGTTTAATGTTTAGAACTAATCCATGATCTGTGTATTGCACTTTGGGCTTTATTTTGTGAGTTTTGGTTGAGAACTTAGTGGGAAAATGTTTGGTTAAGTTGATGTTGCCATGTTGTTCTTGTGGTATATTTCACGATGGGTAGGGTTTTGATGTGCATGGGGAAGAAGAAGAGAGCTTGTGTGGTAGTGAGGGAATGGTAGGAGCGTTTTTTTTTTGTCTGGTAGTCACTTAAAATGTTGAGACCGTTTGATGTTAATCTGCAAGCGTGTAACGTATATCTTGCATGTGGTTTTTAATTGGTAACTGGAAACACTTGAGGGTTTAAGTATCATTGGGGTGGGCATATACATTGGATGTATAGCCACCCCAGTGGTAAACCATGCGCGTGTAAAACCAAGGGGTCTGGGGTTCGAATCCCCCTCGCCCCAGACACCCTTTTGACATGTCTTTTCTTTTTCTGCTTCCATAACCATTTGGAGTTGGGCCTTATTTGATTGGCTAATCGCACCCCCTGGATTATAGGGCCCAGGCGCAACAGCATATAGTTAGTTCATTAGGATTTTACAATCACACCCCCTTGTTTATTTCCTTTTTATTTTTACTCCATTTTCTTTCTTTTTATTTTTACCAATTAAAAAATGGTTTTTAGTAATAGAAAATCACCAAAAATTCACAAATATATTTTAGTGTCTAACTTAATTTTCTTTAATTTTATTTTCATTTTTATTTTATTTTTATATCTACTTCTAAATTTTCAAAAAAACATGAATAACCTTATGCTTAAATTTTGAACTTTCTCTAAACATCACTTGTTTCTTAAGAGCTTTGTGAGTTTTCCTTGGTTGGTTCTATTGTATGAGAGGGTTGTTTGAGAAGGTTTCCTTGACCTTGGATAAGGTTATTCCATTAGGGATTTGTTTGTACCTTTTGGCTTTGTTGCTAAGTCCCTTACCTTGGATATTTTGCCTTTGATTTTGAAATTGAAGATGCTATCTTTATCATATGTATGTGTGCTCATTTGTTTATGTTTTGTTATGAATTATCTCCTGCCATACATAGATGTTTAAATCATACTTTTGAGGTTGATCATGCTTAATTATTGTACATCCCCTTGAGGCCTTGAACTCATATTGTTCACATACTTTAATCCCCCTTCAATTCTTATTTACGAGAAGTTGTCCTTCCCCTCCTTCCAAAGGAAAGTCTCTCTATTAACCTCAAAATCATAGATAGCTCATTACCCTCTGTTGACCTCATAGCCTTAGGAGTCGCCACACTCCGCGTAGGTGTCTTGTTGTCATACCCTATTTTCCCGTGGATACTTCTTCCCTGTTTTAATCTAGCCTTAGGTTTGGAGTTGTCACACTCCACGTAGGTGTCTTGCCGTCAGACCCTACTTTCCCTTGGAACTTTGGCCATAGTCAATGGTTCATCACCCTTAGTTAGGGGAACTACGAATGCTCTGATTCCATTCCCATCAGGATACGTAGGCATGAGATGCGATGTCTTGGCGAGCATACTTAGATACTAACCCCTCGGTCTTTCCCTTAGCAGATACCTTTAGCAAACAAATAATAGAATAACACAAATACTAACAAGAGGTTCCTGTAGAGTACTATAGATATCTAGGATGCTAACACCTTCCCTAGGTATAACCAACCCCCGAACCTTAGATCTCTGACCTGTGTTCCTACATAGCGCACTTAGGTTTTTTTTCGATCTTTACCCTTTCCTTTGGATAAATCAAAGCTCGGTGGTGAACTTCATGTTTTGTGATTCAAGTTAACTAATATCTTGATATCCGATTCTCACCGCAACAGAATTGGCGACTTCACTGGGGATTTTCCCCTAAGAGGGTTAAGCCCACCTTGTTTGTATTTGTGTTATTTTTAAGCTTGCTTGCTTGTATATTTGTATATTTATATCTGTATATTTGCCTGTTGTGCATGGGTTTTTCTGTGTGCAGGGTTGTTACTTTGAGTGGTGAGATGAGTCCTAACCCAGACTTGAGCATACACTTATGATATGATTGTGGTGTAATCAATAGTCGGTTGTTGGGAGTAGTCCTAACAATTTTTGGCATATGATGACCACGCTCAGTTGAGGCCCTTTCAGATTGTTGATGTCTGATGCGAGTAGTCGCATTGATGTCACTCTTCCCGATTTGAGGGTCCGTGATTCTGAGGACCGTAGTTACCTTCACCCCACTTGGCCTTTTAGGACGTAGTGTGATGGATATAATGGAGTAGTCCCAAATGGTTGATACACGATACTACACTCAGAAGAGTTTATCTTGAGAATATTATTAACTCGCGTGAGTAGTCACGTAGGCCGATAATATTCGAAATATTTACGTTGACTCTGAGAACTCTTTAGAACCCTGTTCTACGGATACAAGAACCTTAGTACACACCCTGTGGTTGGTTCTTTACCCAGACTACATGTTGTGATCTCGAACCTTTGATCCTGTTGCATGTGTTTCGCATCCTGTTTGCATCACATTGCATATCATTTTCATCTTTGCATGGTTCATTGCATGCGTTTGTCTGTCCAGTGACTCATCTCCAGCTGTCTCTATCTTCCAGTATCACCTGTGAGTCGTCAAGCTGATACCTCGACACTGATACCGGACTAGAGCTAACTACAGACGCAAGATGTCAGAGCAAGAGGCACACAATGCTGAGGTCCGAATGGAGATCGATGACCTTAAGTAGAGCATGACTAAACTCACTGAGATGCTTCAAGTTTTGATTGCTAGAGGAGAGCCTCCCCAAAGAACTGTCATCCAGGAAGTTTCGAGTGCTGAACCTCCACCGGTTCAAATGCCACCTTCAACTTGGCCCGAGTTTGGTTTGCCACACAACTATTCTCCACCGATTGCATCTACTGCTATGGTTGGTCAGACTGTTATGCCTATTTTTCAAGCTCCTGTCTTCGCTGAGCCCAGACCTGTTGTCCACGCTGTTCCACAGACTGTTCGAGCTCCCTTTGAGAATCCCCTATATGAGTACAATGCTGTCAGTGCTCAGGGTGAAGAGCCTGAAGACTTTGTTAAACCTGAAGTTATCTGAGAGCAGTTTCAGATCATAGACAAAAGACTTAAAGCCATTGAGGGTACTGACTTTTTTAATGCGGATGCAGACAACATGTGCTTAGTGTCTGACCTTGTTATGCCTGCTAAGTTCAAAACTCCAGAATTTGTGAAGTACAAGGGCCATTCTTGTTCAAGAGCTCATTTGGTCATGTATTGTCGCAAGATGGCTGCTTATACCAAAAATCAAAAGCTGCTTATCCATTGTTTTCAGGATAGCTTGAGTGGAGCATCACTCAAATGGTATATGGGTCTCGAGCAAAACTCCATTCACTGCTTCCAAGATCTTGTAAATGCCTTCATGAAATAATATAAGTATAACCTTGACATGGCTCCTGATCGCCGCCAGCTGCAAAACATGACTCAACATGAGAAGGAATCTTTTAAGGAGTATGCTCAGCGCTGGAGAGAGTTGGCTTCCCAAGTTGAACCTCCTTTGACCGAGAAGGAATTAACTGGAATGTTCATGGATACCCTGTCCCCATTCTATTGGGAGAAGATGATTGGAAGTGTTTCCTCTAATTTCACTAATTGGTTACTATTGGCCAGAGGCTCGAGGAAGGGCTTAAGAATGGTAAAGTGTCCAAGGCTGCTGAATCTTCCAATGCTGTGAGGAAATCCTACGGAAACTTCTAGAAGAAGAAGGAAGATCAGACTAACGCTGTAATGGTTGAAGTGAGAAGGCCTCGTCCCCAACCTCAGTATGCTGTTAGCCCTACTATTGTTGTTGTTACACCCGTGGTTACTGCTCCACGACCAGCTCAAGCTCCTCAACGTCCGGCTGTTGAACAGAATCAGTATCGTAATAGGAATAAATTTGATCTTATTCCCATGACATACACTGAACTATATCCTGGTATGGTTCAGCAAGGTTTGATTACCACAAGGCCTATGCTTCCTCCTCCAAATCCTCTTCCAACCGGCTATAGGGTTGATCTTCATTGTGAATACCATCAAGGTGGTGCAGGCCATAACTTGGAAGGTTGCTTTGCATTGAAGGCTAGAGTACAAGAGCTGATCAGAAACAAAAATCCTCTCCTTTAAGGACAATCCCAATGTCCAGAGCAACCCTCTACCAGGGCACGCCAAGTGAAGCTTCAGTCGACTTCAGCTCAACTACTTCTTAAAGACAGGACAGCTCATCCTTGTGTTTAACTAGTCACTAGGCCTTGTTTCTTGCTGTTTGCATTTTCCTTATTTTGTAATGGCTGTTTGCGTTCAAATGATGTTTGTACTTTCAAAATTAATGAAATGAGCATTACAACTTTTGATTCAATTCATTTTGTCTGTTATTTACATTTTTATGCTTTCTTTTATCTCTTTTCCACTTTCTTTTTTATTATGCAAAGATTGGAGGGAGGATGACGAAAATGTTATACTAATGATTGTTGTGGTATGCTTTCAAATAAACTTTGGTGATGATGTAAGGCATTGTTTCAACTCCCAAACACTGGAGAAATAAGAAAGATAATCCCTCGTTAACCACTTCGAGCCTAGAAGTAGGAGTTTTTCTTTCCTTACAAAAAACCCTTAAATCTCAACCTTGGGGCAGGGTAGTTCTCAGTTTAACTTGGTTATGCATTCGAATCAAGTGTTTCATGCAAGACACCGGTCAGCTCCCTCAAGTCAAATGAGTAAATGTTGTACAAGTTGTATGACAACCAAGAAGAAGAGGTCTCAAAACCTCAACAAAAACAATAAGAGGTGTCAAAACCTTAACAAAACAAGAAGAGGTCTCAAAACCTCAACAAAGACAATAAGAGGTCTCAAAACCTCAGCAATAAAGGATAACCAAATGTTGTAAAGGAGTAATAACAACCCAAGGTGTCTTAATCATCATCAATTCAATTTCTAGCCTATAGGAACTTGAATGTATAGATTGAGTTGACTGAGCGTAGGACTGAAGTTCATCACGAAGATTGGGTGGGTCACAAATAAACTTTGAGCCTTATCCTTTGTTTCATGAGCCGTGAACCAAGCCACGTTACAACCCTCAAAAGACCTAACCGGATCAATGTTATTTTAAAAGCATACTACAGCAAGGTTGCGTAAACCAGTGTTTTAAAAACCGGACCGGACCGACCAGTCGGACCGGTTGGACCGGGAACCGGCCAGGTAACCGGTCGAGTTCACTTGCTCGATCGACCATGTCTTCGAACCGGTGGGAACCGGTGTGAACCGGTGCGAACTGGGAAAACCGACGGTTTTCGCAAACCGGTGGTTCAACTGCTTATTTTTTTTTTAAATTTTTTTTTTATTATTTTTTTTTTTAATTTTTTTTACTCAAATACATAGGAACTTTTCTCCAAGAATAATAGTGATCACTCATTTGATTCAAGTGATACACAAATTAAGTTTCGTAATATCCACAAAACTATTTTTACTATTTTGTATTTATATTGATTGAAAAACCATCATACAAATATTTGTATAGAAATTTAAGAACACAGATTAAAAAACTAAATATAATATAATTTTAGACTTAACTGATTTTCATTATATATATAGACTTGGAAGATTATTATTTAGAATAATATTAATATTTGTATTGTTTTAATTATTAACATTAAAACTGATTTTCTATTAACATTAAAACTATGAATTTAAATTAAACTCTGTTTAATTTAGACTCTGTTTAAAATTTACAATTAGACTCTGTTTAAAATTTGAATTTAAATTATGAACCTGTGAATTTATGATATGATATTTTCAAAAAATTTAAGTGCTAGTTATATTTTTTAGAGACTGAATCATCCGGTTCGACCGGTTTTACCGGTTTTATACCTATTATAATGACAGGTTTATTCAACCGAGTTATCCGATTTAATCCGGTTTAATCCAGTTTGGTCATGCGGTTCGACCAATGACCCAGTGGTTCGACCGATAAACCAGTGACCCAGTACCCTCACCAGTTTGATGACCGGTCCGGTTTTTAAAACACTGGCGTAAACTGACTCCCAAAGATCTTTGCAGATCATCTGTTTTGGCATCACGCTTTTGCTTTATTTCTCACTTTGAATGTATTGGACCACCGTGTTCAGACCAGTGACTTATATTTTGCATCTTCCAAAAATAATTTTGATTTCAAAAGTTGCATGAGCTTTGCATTTACAATGTTTGTACAAATACTTTTGTTTGCAAACTGACTTTCCCCTCAAGGAATTTTCAAACAATTAAGAAACTTGGTCGGTGATCCTATCAGTGACAAGCTCTTCCCAAATCCCGTTGAAGAATCAGTTCAAGAATTGTTGTTCAGGGGCAAATCCTTCTCAAAATTGGTTTATACAGAAGATTTTCAAGACTCGCACTGGGGAAAGCTTTCCCAGAGCACAGTAAAAGCAGTCAATTTCAGAATCATTCAAGCTGAAGCATTGATCAACTCATCTACAACTGTCAGCTAATCTGGGCAGTTTGTTAATCCCCAAATGGCTCTCCGTCCTTCCTACAAGGATCGTCAACTTGATACAGTTTACCAGTGTGGCAGAGATGTGTCCAACAATAACATCTCTAGTCCCCAAGCAGAATGACAGTGATCTCTGTGTTGAGGAATCAGTCTTTCAGTCTTGTCTTCTCCCAGAAAGAGTCGAGCCAGGTCGTCAGCATCTGCGTCGGCATTTGATCGTATCATCTGCATAATTCATATACATAGGCATAGCATGAGTGTTTCATCCTCATTTGCATTTCTCCCGAGGTCATGTCGTTATCCGCGTCATACCTTGTGGTCAAAGTCCAACTTACTTGGCGTTTACCAAAACGTTATCTGTCCTTTAATTCAGAGTTATTCCTGAATGTTGTCGTTTCCTTATGCATTTAGTCCTATTGTTAGATGTTTGCCTTCTTTCATTCTAGGGCTATTCCTGGATCTTTATATTCTTTCACTCCAGTGTCATTCCTGGATGTCTATCTCTTTTGATCTCCAGTGTCATTCCTGGATATCTTATTCCTCTTGTTTCTCCCAATGTTATTCCTGGAAGTTTTACCTCTCTTCTGTAATCCCCATCAAATTTGCTTGGATATCTCTCAGTGTCATTCCTGGATGTCTTTCTCACTATCATTTGATGCCATTCATGAATATAGTGATTTGCCTTCAATGCCATTCCTGAAAGGTCACAGTCATTCAATGTTGTCTTGGATACTGTGATTCCTTTCATCCAATGCTTTCTTGGATACTGTGATCAAATGCTTTCTTGGATATTGTGATTTCGTTTGTCCAATGCTTTCTTGGATACCTCTTTGCTCACATTCATCCAATGCTGTCTTGGATACTGTGACTCTTTTTATCCAATGCTTTCTTGGGTATTTCTTTGTTCACATTCATTCAATGCTTTCTTGGATTTTGTGATTCTTTGCATCTAATGCTTTCTTGGATCTCTACCTTTCTCACGTTTATCTGATGCTTTCTCAGATATTGTGATTTTTACCTTTCATTCAAAGCCATTATTGGATGACTGTTGTTTTTACATCCAATTCCTTCTTGGATTACCCTTTTTACCTCATCTTCATCTGATGCTTTCTCAGATATTAAGATTATACCTTTCATTCAAAGCCATTATTGGATGTCAGGTGTCTTACCATCCAATGCCTTCTTGGATTTCACTTTTTATCTCACTTTCATCTGATCCCTTCTCAGATATTGTGATTTGTACCTTTCGTTCAAAGCCATTATTGGATGACTGGTTTCTTCACATCTAATGCATTCTTGGATTACATTATTTATCTCATTCTCATCTGATGCCTTCTCAGATATTATGAGTCATACCTCTCATTCAAAGCCATTATTGGATGACTGGTTTCTTTTCATCCAATGCCTTCTTGGAATACCCTTTTATCTCATTCTCATCCGAGGCCTTCTCAGATATTATGAGTTCACCTTTTCTCTAAATTCGTTATTAGATATTGTGATTATACCTTTCGTTCAAAGTCATTATTGGATGATTGGTTTCTTTGCATTCAATGTCATTCTTGAATGTAGTCTTTGTTCACATTCATCTAAAGTCATTATTAGATATTGTGATTATACCTTTTATTTAAGGCCATTATTGGATGTCTGGTGTCTTTGTATCCAATGCTTTCGTGGATATCTCTTTGTTCACATCTCTCGAATTCTTTCTTGGATATTGTGATTCTTTGCATCCAATGCCTTCTTGGATTACCCTTTTTATCTCATTCTCATATGATGCCTTCTCAAATATTATGAGTTGTACCTTTGCATTCAATTCCATTCTTGAATGAAGTCTTTGTTCACTTTTATCTAAAGCCATTATTAGATATTGTGATTTGTACCTTTCATTCAAAGCCATTATTGGATGTCTGGTTTCTTTTGCCATCTGATGTTCTTCCGGATGTGCCTTTCTCTTTCTGATGTTCTTCCAGATTGGGTCTTTGTTATCTGATTCCCCAGGGGAGACCGTCTTTCCGGTTCTACTTCCAGTGAGGATTTTGTGTTATCTCTTCTTTCTAAAGTGTTAGTTGGTCATGTTTGAACCAGTTGCTTCAGTCACTTTATATTCCCCAGTTTGTTTCAGCTTCCCCAGTGTTGTTGTCATCCCTAGTGAGTGATTCGTCATTGTGTGGACTTTGTCCCGGTCTGCTTTCGTTTGTGTCTGCATTTTGCATTTATCATTCTATCATTTTCATCATACTAGAAGTTCATGGCATGTCAGCATTTGTGTGTCTGTTGCTTGTCCTTAGCATACGCATTCCATCTAAGGGAAAAAAATTCGGTTTGCTATATTTAAATACATTTCACCTTGATGTCCCGAGGATTCCCATCTCCCGTATTATCCGGTGAAGCTATTTAAATAGGTGCAACTGTTATACCCCAAATTTTTACCCCTTAGATGTCATGACATCTTGCACTTGCATTTAGGGTTCAATCATCTATACATTGTTAACTAACCACCATATCATGTTAGTTCGTTCCTTTTGTGTAAAAGTTAGGTTTGGCACAAGAAGGAGGGCAAGATCATCAGAGATCATCCAGTTGAATTCCTGAAGAAAATTAGGGTTTTGACTGAAAAGCAAAGCCTTTGACTTTTGAGATTTTGATACAAGATGAAGCATCCAAGCCCTAATCCATCATGGCATGTCTAATTTTTGAGTTAGAGCATGAGAAGTCAAGTTTTGAGAGGTTTCTTGCAAAGAGGGCATTGTTTGATCTTTAATTTTTTTTCTAAGTGTGAAAAGTTCACTCCTTGTGCAAAATTGGGAAGGCCATAACTTCCAAACCCCACATCCAAATTAAGTGACTCAAAGCTCAAATGGAAGCTCTCACCATAAACTTCAAAGTGTATTAGAGGACCTTTCTTCAAAAGAGATTTAATTTTTAAGTTATGAGACTTGGAAACCAAGATGCATTTATGACTTAGAGAAATTTTAAGCATTTTGCCCTAGTTTTGGACACAACTTTAACTCCATATTTCACCTTGTCCCAAGCTTCAAATCAAAAATCTTTTGACAAGAAAGGTGTTCCTTGTTCTTCAAGCTTTACAAGCATGTGTAGAACTCCTCATTTGGATAAACCAATCTCAAGTTATGATGTTCTAAAGTTGGTTGTTTCAAGTTGTAAAAAATCTCATAACTTAGAATTTTTTCTAAGTTCTTTGGACAGCTTGGAGTGCATGGGTCCATGGAATTTTTTCTCCTTGTTTCAAGCCTTACCTCAATTAGCTTTCCAAATGAAAAATGTTCCATCAATGCCTACTTTTCAAAGAGCCAAAGAACTCACAAATTGGAGCATTGATCATCAAGTTATGACATCCTAAAGTTGGCATGATGAAATGTGTACACACTTAGGAAAATTCAGTTTTTTCAAACTCTTTGGTACATCAATCTTGTCCACGATTTTTCACATATTTGGGGGCTGAATTTCAAGCCCTTCCAAACACCAAAGTCATTCTACTCCCTGCCATGTTTTAAGAAGGCCAAAAACCAACCCATTTGGTTCATTATATTTCATGCTATCATGTGATAAAGTGGGATCTTTGGCATAGTTTCATTAAAACAAACTTTGCTTCATTTTGGAACTCACAATTCTGAACCAAACCCAAAGTACAACCTACTGACTTTTCATCATCACTTCCCAATGCTCTCTTTCCCACAAAACCGTGCAAGAAGAAGCTTTTCAAGTACAACAACTTTGTACTTGCAAGTAAACACACAAAAGCCAAAACAAAGGACCACTATATATTGCTTCCAAGTGCCCTAAGTCCCTTGGTTCGTGCTCATTTTCTGCTGACTAAAACCCTATGTTCAAGAAACCAAAAGCCTCACTTGGCTCAAGAGAAAAAATTCAGAACATGCCATGTGCAAAAGATTTGACTCAAGATTTTTCTCTCTTAAACAACACCATTAGCCAATGAGTTTTGGAGGCTATTATCCAGCCACCTCGCCTATAAAAGGGGACTTTCTTCTCCTTGTGAAAGATATCAACATCAGAACAACCTTCACTCAAGAAAATCACAACACTTTCTCATTCCATCTCTTTTGCAAAAACACCATCAATACATCAATAAAAACAATCAGAACAACCTGGACTCGAGAAAACCACAACCCTTCTCATTCCATCTCTTTTAAACACCATCAATACATCAAAACACAACCACACAAAAAAACCAACAACAACCAACAAGATCAGAACATCAACAAGAATACTACACACCAATGAGCAGAACAAGAAACACATCGCCCAAAGAAAACTTGTGAGCTTTGTAAGAAAACCAAATAAGTCAGAAGTTGCACATTACGTTCAGGAGCTTACACAACGCTAGCATCCAAGAGAAGAGACTGAGCTCCTTGATTTCTAAGGGTCTAAAGCTCCAAAAATGAGAGAAGCAGTGGACTTACTCCACTAGGTAAGCATTATCTTTTCCTCTATCCATGGTTCCATGTTATCATACCCATGCTGAATGATTCTGAATACTTTTACCATGATCATGTAATGCATTTGTGATTATTTTAAGTTGATAGCTTGAAGGTCTTTTTGATATATGAGTTTGTTGTTGAGTTTCGTGACAGTTTGGTTGCCATATTTTATGATATCTTTCTCATAGTTCATATCTCTATTTAGTTTTATTTAATGTTTAGAACTAATCCATGATCTGAGTATTGCACCTTGGGCTTTATTTTGTGAGTTTTGGTTGAGAACTGAGTGGGAAAATGTTTGGTTAAGTTGATGTTGCCATGTTGTTCTTGTGGTATATTTCACGAGGGGTAGAGTTTTGATGTGCATGGGGAAGATGAAGAAGAGAGCTTGCGTGGCAGTGAGGGAATGGTAGGAGCGTTTTTTTTGTCTGGTAGTCACTTAAAATATTGAGACCGGTTGATGTTAATATGCTAGCGTGTAACGTATATTTTGCATGTGGTTTTTAATTGGTAAGTGGAAACACTTGAGGGTTTAAGTATCATTGGGGTGGGCATATAAATTGGACGTATAGCCACCCAAGTGGTAAACCATGCGCGTGTGAAACCAAGGGGTCTGGGGTTCGAATCCCCCTCGCCCCAGACACCCTTTTGACATGTCTTTTCTTTTTCTGCTTCCACAACCATTTGGACTTGGGCCTTGTTTGATTGGCTAATCGCACCCCCTGGATTATAGGGCCCAGGCGCAACAGCATATAGTTAGTTCATTAGGATTTTACAATCACACCCCCTTGTTTATTTCCTTTTTATTTTTACTCCATTTTCTTTATTTTTATTTTTACCAATTAAAAAATGGTTTTTAGTAATAGAAAATCACCAAAAATTCACAAATATAGTTTAGTGTCTAACTTAATTTTCTTTAATTTTATTTTCATTTTTATTTTATTTTTATATCTACTTCTAAATTTTCAAAAAAACATGAATAACCTTGTGCTTAAATTTTGAACTTTCTCTAAACATCACTTGTTTCTTAAGAGCTTTGTGAGTTTTCCTTGGTTGGTTCTATGGTATGAGAGGGTTGTTTGGGAAGGTTTCCTTGACCTTGAATAAGGTTATTCCATTAGGGTTTTGTTTGTACCTTTTGGCTTTGTTGCTAAGTCCCTTACCTTGGATATTTTGCCTTTGATTTCGAACTTGAAGATGCTATCTTTATCATATGTATGTGTGTCCATTTGTTTATGTTTTGTTATGAATTATCTGTTGCCATACATAGATGTTTGAATCATACTTTTGAGATTGATCATGCTTAATTGTTGTACATCCCCTTGAGGCCTTGAACTCATATTGTTCACATACTTTAATCCCCCTTCAATTCTTATTTACGAGAAGTTGTCCTTCCCCTCCTTCCAAAGGAAAGTCTCTCTATTGACCTCAAAGTCATAGATAGCTCATTACCCTCTGTTGACCTCATAGCCTTAGGAGTCGCCACACTCCGCGTAGGTGTCTTGCTGTCAGACCCTACTTTCCCGTGGATACTTCTTCCCTATTTTAATCTAGCCTTAGGTTTGGAGTTGCCGCACTCCACGTAGGTGTCTTGCCGCCAGACCCTACTTTCCCTTGGAACTTTGGCCATAGTCAATGGTTCTTCACCCTTAGTTAGGGGAACTACGAATGCTCTGATTCCATTCCCGTCAGAATACGTAGGCATGAGATGCGATGTCTTGGCGAGCATACTTAGATACTATCCCCTAGGTTTTTCCCTTAGCAGATACCCTTAGCAAGCAAACAATAGAATAACACAAATACTAACAAGAGGTTCCTGTAGAGTACTACAGATATCTAGGATGCTAACACCTTCTCTAGGTATAACCAACCCCCGAACCTTAGATCTCTGAGCTGTGTTCCTATATAGCGTACTTAGGTTTTTTTCGATCTTTACCCTTTCCTTTGGATAAATCAAAGCTCGGTGGTGAACTTCATGTTTTGTGATTGAAGTTAACTAATAGCTTGATATTCGATTCTCACCGCAACAATCATGAACATTCATCCCACGTTCTTCGTGTTCTTCGTGTTCTTCATGAATTTTCCAGAAATTCATGTGTTCATCGAAGAACACATGAACATTCAACCAGAAAATTCATGTGTTACTGGAAAATTCATGCAAATTTCTAGAAATGAAGAACACCTGGGAAATTGCAGAAAGGGATGAAGAATTTACTTGATAAGTACGGAGGTAGAAGATGAAGATTGACGGTGGCGCTACAACTCCGGCGAGAGCACAACTTGCAGAGCAAAAAAGGGCTGGGGAGAAGAATTTGAGTAAAGTGTCAAATGAATCTTCTCTCCCCCCTTTTATAAGCACTTGCTCGCTTGCGAAGCGCAAAGGCCATCATAACCTAGGCGCCTCTAGGCCTGACAACAATTGAATGTTCCACCACGTGTCAAAAAGGGAATCTTCGTTTGGCATTCCCAAGGCTAGACGATACATTCACCAAGTCCTCTGCCACCCCGCGAGCACAACTTCTATAACACCCCCTTTCTATACCCCCAAATAATCACAAATTAATCATTTAGGCACATATTAAAATTTTCGTCAGAGTATAATTATAAACATGGTATAAAAAGAGGTACGTCACATTATACATTAAATTAAAACATACAACACCTGCTCAAAAATTGATATGCAACAGTGGGGTAACTTTGCAACAGAGGAACTTTGTCCTTACACCCACATCTCAATATTTAGAATAAAAGCGGAAAAATCTAAACATTGAATAACATCAAACATATATACATATATACACATGCGTCATCGAGTATCCTCCATCAACATAATTCATGTTTACATAAACATTCATCAGCAAGATACATATACAAATGTATCACAAAAGAATCATATACATCCTAGCTACCCGGTGCTACATATCAGAGCCAACCGACCAAAAGAATGAAGACAGGCTTCACAAAAGACCTCCAGCATACCTACTCTGCAATGCCTCATAGAGCATCATAAAATAGCAGAAGGGTGAGAAATATTATCATAATAACAATGCATCTAATTATATATATCTTAACATAAAATACACATATTCCACATTCTCACCACAATTCATCAAAACTCACCCATATACATCACAATGTATATATATATATATATATATATATATATATATATATATATATATATATATATATATATATATATATATATATACGACCAAGCATATTCATCATACATACTTTCGCAATTCTCAATCATTCCACATAAACATACACATTCATGTTTATTCATCAATGCACGAATACAAAGATGATAAATGCAAATCATAGAGACCGACTCACGACTCTATGCAAATGCAATGCGGTACCGACTCAATCATCATTAGTTCACTCAGGAACTCTGCTGGAACCATCGCTCGTTACCAATGTAACTCCCCGTCGGGCCTACGATGTTCACCCATTGCTCACACCCCACATGGGCACACAATGTTTATGGATCGCTCACACCCCACACGGGCACACGACCTGATCGCTCACACCCCACACACGGGCACACGATCCGGTTGCTCACACCTCACCTAGGCACACAATCTGATTGCTCACACCTCACCTAGGCACACAATCTTTATGGACCGCTCACACCCCACATGGGCACACGATGTTTATGGATCGCTCACACCCCACACGGGCACACGACCCGATCGCTCACACCCCACACGCGGGCACACGATCGTTTGTAATCATCGCTCACACCTCACATAGGCACACGACGTTACGACGGACTCTCATTAGAATCGCTCAACACAAGAATGTACTTCATTATGCTTCACATGCAAAATGACTCAAGACATTCTTGAAATGCATACATATTCACAATATATTCATGCATCCATCTCATACAATCACATACAATCTATATACATTCACATCAATGCACTATTGTATGATTCACATTCAAACACACAGTCAAAACGGTAAAAGTCGCTAAATAGCACTATTCCTGACTTTCCGACATAATAAAATCGGCCAACAGTTTCCACACCATCATAATCACAAAGTACAACTCAATAGCTTTCCAACGATACCAGGAATGTAAGAATCGGATAATCGGAACAAAAGTTACGAACGAAAACGAAAATGACATTTTGAAAAATCCCATTTTTACATTCCTCCTGTCCATACGCGTATCACCCATGTCCATACGCGTACGGGCAGAACCCATTTCCTTCACAATTCGCGTTTTTAAATCCCATACGCGTACGCCCCACACCCATACGCGTATCACCAGAGGGCCGGGAAAAGCCACCCTCCATACGCGTATTGGGCCAAAAACAGGCCAATGATACGCGTAACGCCTGGCTCATACGCGTATGGACATGCCCCTTACGCGTATGGCCAGGGGAAACCCAGAAAAATTCTGCAGAACCAAGTTCTGCGTTTTCTCCCCCAACACCTTCCAATTTCATCATCTACACACAGAAAAATACCAATTTGATATCCAACAACATGTATCACTCATGTATCAACAACAAGGGATCCAAAAAATATCATTTTCAACCCGATTTAATCGATTTCTACCATTTTCTACACAAATGGGTTTATACCAAAACTCATGAAAATCAACAAAAACAACAATACAATCATACATAATCATACACATTGCTAAGATAACAATATTTCACACCCTTACCCGGATTCCAAACTCGCTAAATGATCGTTCTTGATGATTCCCTAGTTTTCCTCTTTTCCTTTTCTCTTCTCTTCCTCTTCTTTCTTTCTATCCTTTTTCTTTCTATTTCTCTCTCTTTTTCCTTTCTATCTATTTTTCTTTCTTTTCTATTTCTTTTCTCTCAAATACTATTAATTCATTTTCTCACATAATTCTAATTCCACTAAATTTCTAACTTATCATTAATTGAGAAAAGTCTAAAATACCCTCTATTCTAATTTCCCCGAAAACTCTCAAAAACGGAAAAATAACATTTAACACACCAATTTCACAAATAAAATAATTTATCACTCAATTAAAATAAAAGACTCAACAAAATGGAAATAATCAAAATCGGGGCGTTACAACTCTCCCCAACTTTAGAAATTTTCGTCCTCGAAAATATTACCTGATCCAAACAACTCCGGATACGACTCTCGCATCCCACTCTCTAGTTCCCACGTCATATTGCCTTCCGCAGCGCCTCCCCACGCTACTTTTACTAGCGCAATATCCTTGCCTCTTAGCTTCTTAACTTCACGGTCCAAAATCCTAATCGGTAAAGCTTCCACCGTAAGGTTATCTCTCACTTCAACCTCGTCCATAGGAATAACATGTGACGGATCCGGAACATACTTCCGAAGTTGCGAAACATGAAATACATCATGCAAATTCGAAAGGTTCGGAGGCAACGCCACACGGTAAGCCACAACACCAACTCGTGAAGTAACCTGATACGGACCAATAAAATGAGAAGTCAACTTCTTCGACTTCAAAGCACGACCCACACCCGTAACCGGTGTAACTCTCAAAAACACATGGTCGCCTTCTTGAAATTCAAGATCTTTCCTCCTCTTGTCATGATAGCTCTTTTGTCTACTTTGAGAAGCTTTCATCTTCTCCCGAATAAACTTCACTTTCTCCGTCGTTTGTTGTACCATCTCCGGTCCAACTATCGTCCTCTCGCCGGTTTCATGCCAACACAAAGGTGTTCGACATCTCCGACCATACAAAGCCTCAAATGGTGCCATACATATACTTGAATGAAAACTGTTATTGTAGGTGAACTCAATCAACTCTAAATAACTATCCCAAGCACCACCTTGCTCGAGCACACAAGCACGCAATAAATCCTCCAACGATTGAATTGTCCTCTCGGTTTGACCATCCGTTTGCGGATGATAAGCCAAACTCAATCTTAGCTTAGTACCCAAAGCCTTTTGTAAACTCTCCCAAAACCTCGATGTGAATCTAGGATCTCTATCTGATACAATACTCTTAGGAACTCCATGTAATTTTACAACCACAAGAATATAAATCTCGGCTAACTTCTCCAAAGGATAACTAATATCAATTGGAATGAAGTGAGCAGATTTAGTAAGCCTATCAACAATTACCCAAATAGCATTATGACCTCTTTGCGTATTCGGCAATCCCGTAACAAAATCCATCGATATACTATCCCACTTCCACTCCGGAATGTCCAACGGTTGCATCAATCCACTAGGTTTTTGATGTTCCACCTTCGACTTTTGACAAGTTAAGCACGCATACACAAATTGAGCCACATCTCTCTTTAATCCAGACCACCAAAAGATTTTCTTCAAATCTTGATACATTTTATTCGCTCCCGGATGAATACTTAAGCTACTTCGGTGTCCTTCTTCTAATATCATCTTTTTCAACTCCGCATCATCGGGAATACAAATACGACCACGGAATCTCAAAACTCCAAAATTATCAACCTTGAAATCCTCATTCTCATTCATCATCAAATCAACGAACTTCAAATTCAACTTTTGCTTTTCACATACGGTTGCAAGAAAATCATTCGTAACATGTAGCATACCAAGTCTCACACTTCTCGGCGTCATTTCACAAACCAAACTCAAGTCTCTAAAATTCTCCAAAAGTTCCCATTCTCTCATCATCAATGCGGACATATGTAACGACTTCCGACTCAAGGCATCGGCCACCACGTTTGCCTTACCCGGATGGTAATTCAAACCAAAATCATAATCCTTCAAAAGTTCTAACCACCTCCTTTGTCTCATGTTCAATTCTTTTTGATCAAATAAATATTTCAAGCTTTTGTGATCACTAAAAACTTCAAATCTTGCACCATAAAGATAGTGCCTCCAAATTTTCAAAACAAACACCACCGCCGCTAACTCCAAGTCATGTGTAGGATAATTCTTTTCATGCACTCTCAATTGTCTTGAAGCATATGCCACAACCTTTCCATCTTGCATCAAAACACCACCTAAACCAACCAAAGAAGCATCACAATACACAACAAATGGTTCCGTCGGATTTGGTAAAATCAAGATCGGAGCCGTTGTCAACCTTCTCTTTAGCTCATTGAAACTCTCTTCACAATGAATATCCCAAATGAAAGCCTTTCCTTTACAAGTCAATTGTGTTAACGGAAGTGCCAACTTCGAGAATCCCTCAATAAACCTCCGATAATAACCCGCTAAGCCTAAAAAGCTTCGAATCTCCGTAACCGACTTAGGAGCCTCCCATTGCATCACCGCATCAATCTTGGATGGATCAACACTAATACCACTACCGGAAATAACATGCCCAAGGAAACTTACTTCCGACAACCAAAATTCACATTTCGTAGCATACAATTGTTTTTCTTTCAAGATAAAAGAAGAGAAAGTAAACAAAAAATAAAGTGATTATTTGGTAGTTGTATTGGAGAGAAAAAATAAATAATAATAGAAAATAAATGTGTGTATTTATTAAATGATATAAATATTTTTAAATAAAAATTAGATATGATAAAAAAAGTTTGTTTAATTACATTCAACAAATTCTCATATTTTAGTTGATTTATAAATAATCTCTTATTTTAAGTTTTGATCTCATTCTTACATTATTGAATTAGTAGAAGACACGTGCGTCCGTACAGGTAAGATCATTCATATCTTAAATCATTCGATAAGGATTAATAGTTGTTGATATATAATTGTTTTTTATAAAATCATTCATAATTGCAAATATTTAAAATAAATATGTAGCAAATCACCAACATAATAAATTCAATATGCTTAATAACTATAAATATTTACAAATATTACTAA
Source organism: Lathyrus tuberosus (assembly GCA_022829125.1). Classification (NCBI taxonomy): domain Eukaryota; kingdom Viridiplantae; phylum Streptophyta; class Magnoliopsida; order Fabales; family Fabaceae; genus Lathyrus; species Lathyrus tuberosus. Next base: position 24,291,636 of record JALAZF010000011.1, on the reverse strand, counting down.
TAACTATAAATATTTACAAATACTTTGTCGATTAAAATTAAAAAAAAAATATTGTGGTGATAGTGTCCCGTGAAAATAATGAATTTCAGTGATATAAAATATATTCTGACACAGATGTAATTTTAAAATGAATTACTTAATAAAAAATAACAATGATTATATAAATTTAATTATATTGTATTGATAGTAGTTTTTTATATTTTAAAATAAGAATTTTGTCTCTCAAATAAAAATAATTATTTATTAAAATAAAATAGATATTGTATTAATAGTAATTATGTATTCAGAAAAAACATCCTCATACAACCTCAATCCTTTCACAGCATTCACCTGCTCATTGCAATAACCTATCAATGAAGAATATCCAGTTGCTTCTCTACCACAAAAAACTACTCATATCGGATATATGAATCCTAGCTTCTTTATTAAAAACAATGCATTTCAATTTGTGAACAAATGAACTTGCCGGATGCCCCTTCACGAATTCCTTCGTTGTGAAACCTTGTGTCAACTTTATCTCTGAAGGACGTCCTTCACATTCTTCATGATTTGAACATATATTATTGTTGACAAAACTGTGTTGCACTTCCCGCAATCCTGCACACCAGACCAAAGAAAATCCAAACAAATTGCATCATTCCAATTGGCAAGTTAAACCCAGGAGATAAATATTGAAAGATAAATAAGTGTTCGAAACGAATTCATAAATGAAAGCAAAACCAACCGAAGACAAAATGCGAAAAGTCAATAGTAATGATTCTGAACTGCTGCTAGCTTTCGCAACCTATACTCTCCAAATCTTCTCAATTCCCTCAACTTTCTATATTCCAAGTCCAATAGCAAGCATCCGAAGTATATTGACTCCTGGAATAAAAGCCGCAAAGTAAGGCCCCCATTCATCAGTACTACAATAATACAAGAAAAGGTCATTCAAGAAAAAACATTGTAAGAGAACTTTGAAAGGCTTGTAAATTTATAAACTACACAATTACCCGAATAGTGGCCAACAGAGCATGAATACCAGCCCAATGGATATGTACACAATGCTCAAATGCTACACCAAAAAATGAAGTCTATGTCTTTGCCTCAGGGAATAAATCTCTACCTTAAATTATTATATTTTCATGATATCACTTGCCAATCTGATACATGATTTCATTTCATTAAATGTTGTGTTAATGATGCCTCAACCACTAATGCAACAATCAACAACCTAACCATTTCTTCTTCCCACCCATCATAGCACCGGTATATCTTTACTGAAAGAAATGCACCATATGTGGTTGCCATATGGCAATTAGATTAAAGGCAAATGAATATTGGATCGAAGTTGTTTTATAATCCATGTAACTTAGCATCAAATGTAGTATTTTTTACTCCATCATATTGACACATTATATGAATCAAATTATGCCAAGATATGTTGTTGTGAATCATCTCTAAATACAACCATATCATCAAAATTTAAATATATTTCAGTCATTAAGTTAATAACTGATGTAGCAAGTTAATAACTCACAGGGTGCCCTAATCTATGAATTGTGGCACTGTGCATAATCAGATTTGTATTATGTGAAGTTAATAAGAACACATTTATTGCAACCTTACAATTTAAACTGTTAGATAAACATCAGAGCATGCAAAAATGTTCTGGAAGTCTTGCCTGGAGTACGCAGTCCAACGGGGGAAGCATATAAAGCCATTGCAGAAGGTTATCGAAGTTGGCGATGTGCAGAGGTTTTCTGTTGTCGGTTTACAAAGTTATTCATACTATTGGACCAATCTACAATGTTGATAGTGATCCTGCTGCCTCTACAGGCTGTATATCAGTCACATGTGCACCAGGTTCCCCGTGCTGTAAAGAGGTAACATTTGTTATCACAATAAAATGAAATTTGAATGATAAATAAGGAAGTGAAGACAAACCTCAATTGTTTAAAATATAAACATGGTTAAATTACTATATAGATCCTTGTAGACAGCTAATTTGTATATAAGTCCCTAAAATTTAAATGCTTTAACTGAGACTTAGCCTTCAGTTGCTTATACTTGTCATTCAGAACATTAATCTGAGACTTAGCCTTCTCCAAAAGCTCTAGGCGAAATGGATTGCTCCTCTCCAAAATAATCCAGTTCATTCTGCAGGTAGAGAAATAAACTCTTGGAGATCAACTTTGTAACCAATAAAAACATAAAGGCATCCTAATGCAACCAAACATCTACTACATTTTAGCCATTTTTTAATATCTCAGGACCATGATTACTTATTATTTTGGGGGGTAATTGTCAACCCTGCAGATCTTTTAAATGGCAACAAAAAAAAAACATTTCATTATCTTTTCTATCACACCCAGCCACCATCTTTAAAACTATGGAATACAACTTCGAGATAAATTTCGATACATCCACAATAAGAATAATGAAGTTAAAAAATTCATATTCGCCAATTTAATTTGTGGAGAGTTATCCTTTCACAAAACATGCAAAAGGAAATACTGGCAATTTGCCTTGTCTACCATTCTTTAGCCATTAACAATTCCCTAGATAACTTTGTAACTTCTAAAATTCTGTGGTGTGAATGGATAGTAAAATTCCAAACACTTATTTCCACAAAATTTTAAGTTGGCAGTTATATAAAAGAATGGCACCTATTCTATAATTCTAGAAAATAAAACATGAAACAAAGGCAGAACCACAGAGAGGAAATATCCATCAGACAAATCAAAATGGCTTTATCCCACTTGAATTATAAGTGGGATAAAGGATCTGTATGCAGAAGATGGAATGTGACAAAACAAAAGGTTGTGTTAAAGGTCCTGCCAATGCAAACAAAAATGCAACTGATTAAAGAAGTCTTTGAAAGAACTTGTTTGGGCTTATTTCAAGGCATAAGCACTTTTATAAGTTTATAGAAGAACTTGAATAGAAGAAGGTAATTTTGGTGTTTACCCAAACAACCTAATTGAGCAAGCATCAAACAGTTGAATGTTTTATATTTAAAATAATCTCAACAAAAAACAACCCATGATTAAGTCAACGGCCTGCTATTACAATCAGCTACAGCTTGGTATATGAAACTTATGCACTTCCATTGTGACTAACTCCTACTGCTATAGTCCATCTCTCTCCCCCACCCCTCTCTCCCATTCTAAGGTAGCATTTGGTAGACAAGGTAGAATTGTCTGGAAAATAATATATGGGTTATGTTATGTGTTTGACACGTTAATAAAAGCAGGACAAAAATTTAACGAACCATTCCATCTGCACGCCAAATATTACCTAAGTGTGTTGGTTTGATTGCCTTGCCACACGCAGTTCCCACTTGGCAATTAAAGTTCAGCAGAAGCATATATGAAATTATAAACGATGATGTATTGTGTGCAAAACATAGAACGGTGATAAAACCAACCTGAATGTAGTTAAGTATATCAAGCGTTGCAACTCTTGATCCACCCTCTTGCTGTCTCCAGATCCACTGATAAAGTTTTTCCTAAAATCAGAAAAAACATCCAACATTAACAAAATGCCAACATAGTGCTTAAACCTCAAAAAATAATAGCAAAGACGGTGTGTGACAGACTACTGTATTACATATTTCATATAGTTAACTGTCCAAGATCTAAAGAGCTTTAAGCTATGTTCCAGTTAATATTATATAAAAATTATATCAAACCCAAAAGCAACGAAAGCCAGCAGTAATACCCATTGATCCAATTGATTACAGTGTCAAATATCAAGATATCCATAGACTCTATATTAGGGCATGAAAATGCAATGCAAGCCAACATTGTAGAATCAAAATCACTGCAAAACAAAACAAAACAACTTAGATTCATATGATAAACAATGCCTCCTCAAAATCACTGCAATACCTCCTCAAAATTTTCATCCTCATTAGCCGATTCCACTTCAGAAACCATAGCAGGAGGTGGAGGTCCCACAAATAGTTCAGTATATCATCCAATTCAACTTCCCTAAAGACATAAGATAGGAAATGTCATGCGATGCCGTCTAATATGAATTGAACCGACCAAAAGAACCTAAGATCAATCGTCGGGAGAAGAATCAAGTAAAATTAAATGGTATTAGCCACATTAGGTAGAAAGATAAGGCAGGAAATATACCTTCACTACAGTTTGACTGAACCAAGGGATGAGACCATTGATCTTGATGAAATTTACTGATATTTGTTGCAACATTGAGATACAGTTCAGAGAATTGAAGCATCAAGGAGACCTGTATGAAAGAATGACCTAAACACATTAAATGCAATTGTTATGGTCAACATAAAATATGGAACCAAAATATATAATGCATGAATGGACAACATAAAATACGGGTATTTTTCTCCTCACTTATTTCCTACTTCCCAATTTTATTCCTAAATATCAAACATACCTCCCGTCTTCGAAAGCTTCCCAACACCAAGTGACTTCGCTTCCTTGAGAGCCCATAGTTCCTTCTTTGTCACCCCACAAGGTACTGAACACTTTCTATTGATGTTGCTTTTTGAAATGCTAGGGAGAGAATTGGCTCCTTCTCGTATATTCAGAGCCATCTTCAATATATGTAAGCTCTACTTCCTCACTAAACTATCCCTGTCAACATGAACATATATATTTATTTGGGTTCTTAAGCAAGCAGAGTAGTAACAACTTGAGCAATCAAGCAGAAAAATACTAAAGAAAGCTCAAGTACCAGCCCCTTCTTTATCTCAACCCAGCACTTTTTTTCTGTTCTTATGTCAAACTCTTCAGTTTTAATGACTGTGCCACTATCAGAAATAAAATATTCAGGCAGAAATCAAGTTCTTGAACACAAAACTCAAGTATCTAGTAAACACATCCATCACATAAGCAATCAACAAAAACATAATTATAAACTAAATAGGGTACTATACAGGTAAGATAATGATGTAGGAAGGAATTGAAATTGAAACAGAAGAACATTCTTCAAAAAAGATGAATAAAATCTGATGCATATCCTTCAAACTAAGTGTCGTAACATAGTCCCAACTTAAAATAAAAAAGGAAAAGCACTAAGAGTGGAAAAAGGATGAATAAAATCTTATGCATATCCAATAGGAACTTAGAAACCAATTTTACTACATAGTTTTTACAGTCTAGTCAAATTAAGTGACAAAACAGCAATTGATGTTTACTACCTGATATATAATTTTTGAAGCGAAGCCCGCTTTATTGTCACTTGCAACTGCAGCAACGCATCTTTAACAGGCATACCACGTAGCAAAGCAGCAACCAAATTGAGCTTCTTAGAACTCTAAAATACAATTTTAAAAATGAACAGGAATTAAAACCTTGAAACATAATCCATAAGTTATGATAGTTTCTAGAGCAATTAAGAAAGGAGCAATTGCAAACTCCTCACCACAAGGCTCGGGACGTAAAGTATCCGGATTGATTCCCATCAAGCTCATGATTGTATTTATAGCGGCTATTTCCTCGGATTCTGAACTTAGAGCAACTGTTGCAGTCTATAAGCAAAAGAATACCTTCAATTACAAACATGATAACCATCAAAAATATAAGCTTTGAACCTAACGAAATTTGATTAGAAGAATCTTGTCCAGAAAATCAACCACCACAAAATAAATTTGAGTAGCTCAGAACCACAACCTGAATGGAATAAGTTTTCAATACATTAACATTGAGAGCACCATCAAACCTTAGAGAAGCAGTCAAGGATGAAATCACCTGAACCCAAAATAAAATAGAATATTAACACAACATTCAATCAAAATAATCATCCAAAAACAAACAAAAAAACAAATTTCCACCGAACCACTCAACTCCCAAGAAACATTCAACCAAATACCAATTATGTCACAGTTCAAAACTCAATAATCAAAACCCAACCAAAATTCTCAAAATGAATCACGATTCAAAAACAAACCTAAGAACTCAATAAAAACAGGACATACCAATCCAAAGAGAGACGTTTCGGTTGAAATAGATTCAGAAGAAGCCCTAAGTTGGTTAAAAATCGAAACAACATTGGAAAGAGAAAATCGCAGATAAACAGAGAAAATGGAGAAAGGGAGAGTAAGAGAAAATGGCGAAAGGAGGCGGAGGTAGATTTAGGGTTTGTTCAGGAAATGGAAAGTGAGAGAACGGGAGAGTGAGTGAGAGAAAATCGCAGAGATGGTTTGGTTTATTTGGGAAGGAGGGAGGGAAAACAATTTTTTGATGTATCGAATAGATGAATGACATTTGGCGAGAGAAAAGAGTCTTGGATTAGATTTACTTTGGCATTTAGTTGATTACTATTTTAGGCTTTTGATAGTGTTAATTTTTTTAGTGGAAAGGCCAATTTAGTCAATTTAGTGAACTTGTTAGTAATGGATATTGGATAGATAGTTGACTAGAATTTGATAACTTGTTACTTTTTATTGACATATAACTTATACTTTATATACTTAAAGTTCCGCAAACATTTTCATATGATAACTAGTATTGTTACATAAATAACATGTTATTTAAAAAAATATACACAGTCAAATTTAAGTAAAAAAAAAAGAGAGAGAAACTCAAATTTAAATTTGAAAAAGAGAATTAATTCTGTGAATATGATAAAATAAATAGATTAAAGTTACAATTAAGTAAAAATAAAAAATAAAGAGTATGAAGATAATTTATGCAAAAGTCAAGAAAACTAACTAAATTAATAAAGTAAAAATATTATTTTATAAATAATTAATTTTTCTAAATAAATAATCAAATTTAAAAATATATTTATATATTTACTTATCATGAATAAACAATTAATACTCCATTTTTTCACAGTAAAATGTTTTTTAACTGAAGAATAACATTTAAAAAAGAGAAAATGGATGGTGCACTGACAGTGTAAATTATTTTTACACTATCAACCAATGACAATTATGTATCCCGCAAAGTCAGTTCGAAAATTTTAAATTATTTATATGATTTGGCACTTTAAAATGTTTTGATTGGGTGTATGTGTAATACTTTTTTACACTGACAGTGCACTACCATTAAACCCTTTAAAAATTTATATTTTCCCTACTATTTTTTATTTTTTTTTCTAAGATTAATGTTTTCAAGCATATTATATTAAATAGCTGAAAAGTGAGGCGTTGAGGTAGAGAGTAAGTTGTTTCGTTTTTTTTTTAAAGAGTTAAAAGTTGTTTTTATATTTTTCTTAAACTAAATTGGATCTCACCATTTTTTTAAGGTTAAAATTAATACTTATTCTAAAAAGTAATCATCTTAAGTTGGAAATAAAACGTAAAACTACATGAAAAATAATAAAAAGGACAATAATAACTTATATTTAATAATTATTATTAGTCATATAATATTTATTAGCATATTTTCATGTTATTTTTATACATTAAGTTTTTATTCATAGTATGTAAATTTTTCTATAAAAAAAATCTATATTTTATTTCTTTATTTTTTTAAAGAAAATTACATTATAATTTATTAAAATAAAATTTGTATTGATTTTCAAAAATATAATTTTATTTTATTTCCTATCTATATTTTCATTTTTTTTATCAATTTAATTACTATAATTCACCTTTTAAAGATAAATATGTGACGTGTCGCAGATTCGAATATGCGTCTTACAAGTGAAATGTCGCGGATTCGAACTCGCGTCTTTTATTTAATGTTCTTACATAGCTATCGACTGAGCTGATTTAACTAGACATATTTTTATAATTTTTTATTTATGACAATAAAATATTAATCTTTATTTTTTTTATAGTTTTTTTTTATTCTATCCCATCTTTATTTAAGGATATATACTTATAACATTGTACATATATTTCTTTTGTAGCATCGTCATATTCTTTCATTTTTCTCTCAATAGAGATAACTTTACATTAATGGTAGGCATGCATCAAAGCATCATAGACTTCATAGTTTTTTCCAAAAGTATATCAAAATAAATAACATCACATTTCACAACTAAACAAAAAGCGTTTCTCAACTGTCACAAAAAAATAAAACACCTAAACTTTTTTTCATTTTTTATTTAGATCCAACAAATAGAGGCAAGCACGTATATAATATAATCCAAATTTATTTATTCGAAACATTAATATTAAACTTTTTAAGTCAGCAAAAAAAACTTTTTAAAATCTTTTTCTAACATTAAAAATAATAACGCTTTGCTGTCACTAGAACGTTGATTTTGGTTGTCAAAATTCACATGATTCTCCCCACCATCATTCAAAATCAGAAAAAGAAGAATCACACGGGTTTCTCTTTTCTCTTTGCAACCATTTTTTTTTACCTTTTTCTTTTCAATTACTACTTCACTATTCATTGCTAGAAAATTGAAATTGAAATAAGTTGCTCTTTCTCCTTCTGATAAGTGCTTCTGATAAGTGATTCTGAGTTTTGAATCTTCAACATGGATATTTCCGTTTCACACAGAAAGAGAACTTTGCTTAAGGTCATCGTCCTTGGAGATAGTGGGTACGTAATATATTATAAAATTTTCTCTTTTTTTTTCTTTCAAATTTTCTGAGATTATTACTTCATGGAACTGTTATTAATATTATTCATAAATGTGAATTGAATCTTTAATTGTTTTTTTATTATTATTATTTTTTTCAGAGTCGGGAAGACATCTCTGATGAACAAGTATCCATTTGTCATTTTCAATAAAACAAAGAAAAAAAGTGAAAACATGTTATTTTTATGATGTTATTGATTTGTTGTCGATGCATTATTAATTCCAAATCATTGTTTTTTTTTTTTTTTTATGTTTTCACTACTTCCATTTGTTCTTTTCTGTTTCTTTAACAACCAAAACTGACATGAATTGGCATTCTTTGATTGTGGGGAACATAGTTCAGTTCAGCTGGCAAAGAATAATGAATATCTAATATATTTCGGTCAAATTTTAATGTCAAAGCATTAAAATAAACGATTTCTAGTCCCGTTAAACCAGTTCAAATGGTAGATACGTAAAGATATCAGAGGCGTGTGTTTAAATCTGTTGCGATATCTAGCTTATTCATTTATAAAAAATGAATTTCATCAGTTAAATTACTTGATCGAAAAAAATAAGCGGTACAATGAAATTTTAACATAAAATTATAGTATGGCTTTCAATTATTGGACAGATTGTGGAACATTAACTTTCAATTTAGATATGTTTATAAAAAATTCAGCCAACAGTATAAAGCCACAATTGGAGCTGATTTTGTTACAAAGGAGCTACTAGTTGATGACAAACTTGTAACCTTGCAGGTGAGTGATTCAAATTTTTCTCTGAAACAGTTATCAACTGAGTTAGCTTATCTGGTAATTTTAATGGTATAAATGATTACAATGTTGCGGCAGATTTGGGATACTGCAGGACAAGAGAGGTTCCATAGTCTTGGAGCTGCATTTTATAGAGGGGCAGATTGTTGTGTTTTGGTATATGATGTAAATATACACAAAACTTTTGATACATTAAGCAATTGGCATGCTGATTTTCTTAAGCAGGTGTGTATTTTAATTAAATCATGTGATTATTGTTGTAATTTTTCTCGTAAGTTAAACAAATGAATTGAAATGGATTTCAGGCTGATACAGAAAATCCTGATGCATTTCCCTTTGTATTACTTGGGAACAAAATTGATGTAGATGGTGGAAACAGTAGAAGGGTAGGTAGAAATTTAAATTTTATGATTAACACATCGATTTTATCTAATAATTGAACAATTTTCATGTTAATTGTTGAAGGTTACGGAGAAAAAAGCTAGGGACTGGTGTGCTTCTAGAGGTAACATACCATATTTCGAGACCTCTGCGAAGGAGAGTTACAATGTTGATGATGCATTTTTATGTGTTGCTAAAGTTGCATCAGAAAATGAACATGAACTAGATATGTAAGAATTTAACTTTTGTTTTTCTTGAAAATTTTTAGAAGATTTTTTTAAATAGTTATGAATGATTTTAAACATTTTTAATGATACAAAAGATATGGTTATTTCATAGCAGTTATTTTCGAGGAATTTCTGAAGCTCCTTCAGAAGCAGTAGAACAGGGAAGGGGTTGTGCATGTTGAAGTTGTTGGTTAAGGATGAATAAATTTTTAAGGAACATGGTTTTGTTCTTTACTTTAATATATTTAGTTGATCAAGTTATGTTTGGTTTAGGTTGTATGGGTTTCTATTATCCTTAAGCATGGAAAACCCTTCTCTGTTTTTCTTTAGGTGAACTTGTATTTTTTCATTTTTATGGTCTAATCAAATATTTGCGTTGTAGCCATTTTTGTATATTATATTTCTACTTTATGCATAAGTGTGGGCTAGATTGACCCATCAAATGATGAAGATTATATTTTTATAAATGTTGTTTTAAAAAAAAAAATCCAAACTATATTATAAATGAAAAAATAATACAAAAGTGTGGGCTAGATTGACCCATCAAAGAGAAAAAAGAAAGAAAAAAAACTCAATATAATAAACATAGTAAAATTGAAAAGCACATAAATTTTACATAAGCTTACTATCCTTTGAGTGAGTATTACGTAATTAAAATTTCATCGATATGTTTTACTTTGTTGTCTTAAATATCCCTTCTACAAAAGAATTTTCAAATGCGGTAGAATGATTGATAATTTCATCTTCGTTAGTATGAATCATATGTTTAGTGTATGTAACATCTTTATTCATTTAATTTTTCAAAGTCTCAAGAGCAATTTTAAGATGCATATTAATTGTATTATCTGATTGTTTCTGTATATTTTTTTGTCTTGATTTTTCGCTAAATTTGTATCCCTTTGAGAAAAATGAATCTCAATTTTTTGAGGTATTTTTTCTTGTTCTTTTATCTCATGATAATTATTTTTCTCAATATCTTAACATAAATTTAATAAAGAAGTATGTTAATGTTCAGTCATTCAATTAATAACGCCCCGTTTTTCTTGTTCTTTTGTCGGGTCGTTGTTGTAGTAGTTGTTAGCGAGGTGGTTTGTCAGTTTGTGTTACTCGTGGTGTTGCCTTTTGTTGGCATGAGAGTGGGTTAGTCGGATGCGAGAGTCGTATCCGGAGTTGTTCGTATCAGTATATTTTCGAGGACGAAAATGTCTAAGTGGGGGAGAATTATAACGCCCCGTTTTGTCTTATTTATTTAATCAAGTCGATTTAATTATTTTCGTTTTTATATTATTTTATTCTTGACTTTTATTTGACAATATATTATTTTTCATCGTTATTATGTTTTATCGCATTTTGAGAGCGTTTGCGAGATATTTGAGCTGAGGGGTAAAATTGTCATTTTGAGAGGTTAGATATTTTAGAAAAATTAGATATTTTTAATAAATAGAAAGTGGAGAGAAAAAGAGAGAAAAGAAAAGGAAAGGAAAGAAAGAGAGAAAGAAGGAAAAGGAGAGGAAAGAAATGGGGAAGAGGAAAAGAGGTGGAAATCGACATAGATTCGTTTCAAGCGCGATTAATCGGGTAAGGGTGAGAAGTTTCGATTATATCTTGCTTGTGTATGTATATGTGTTGTTTGTTGTAATTGTTTTGGTTGTTTCACAACTTTTTCTCATTGATAAATTGATGAACAATTGATAGAAATCGATGTTTTCACGGATGAATTTCGATATATCTTGGGTGGAAGAAATGATGAATTTTGTTCCCATATGACCTATATTGACGCTGCTGTGAATTTCTGGGTTCGCAGGTTCACTTTGTGAACCCCAGCGAAGGGGAAAGCGAAGGTTCGCCCAGAAGTTCGCATTGCGAACTTTATGTTGTTTTTTCTCTGCCACAGTTCGCTGGAGGTTCGCATTGCGAATAGGAAAGCGAACGTGACAGATTTTCCATTTTGTTTTCTTCATAACTTTTGATCCGTAACTCGGATTGAGGCACGGTCGGATGCGTTGGAAAGCTATTTCAATGCTCTTTATGATAGTGGAATAGGAACATATGTTTATGTTATGGATTGATATGGTAGAGTTAAATATTGTGATGAATGTGATGAGTGTAGTTTATGTTTCCACCAAAATTCGTGGATCGGGAATCCGATTGATATGGGACTTGAAGCCTTGGAAAGAGAATCCAACGGGCTAGTAAATGGTTATGTGATACCATGTGTTAACTAAGAATATTTGGTAGAGGATGATTAGTGGGTTGTAGGTTTTGTTGTGTTTGTTGGTGTTCGATGCGATATCCTATCGTCATATAAATGTGGGCTTTTGTACTATTTAAATGATGTTGATGCATGTGATGCTGATGTTGTTGTGTGGTAAAATACATTGTTTGATTTAATATCACTGTATGTTGTTATAATGTTTTGTGGGATTGTTGTGGTTTGTGGATTATGATGAAATGCATTGAAATGTGTGTTATTTGGTGGCCTTATGGCAAGTAAATGCATTGTTTGAATTGGTTTCCAATGCATGAATAATAATGATGAGATAATTCATATTGTTGAATTGTGAATGTGCATTTGATTGTCATGAGTCATTGTATGCCAAGCATCATGATATGCATTCTTGTGATGTCGTGTTCCCTAGTGGGTGTGAGCGACGAAACGATTCCCGAGAGAATCTGCTGTAACGGTCGTGTGCCTTATACAAAGAGGACCTAAAGCAACGTTATAGACGATCGTGTGCTTTATACAAAGAGGACCTAAAGCAATCGGATCGTGTGCCTTATACAAAAAGGACCTAAAGGGATCCATAAACGTCGTGTGCCTTATACAAAGAGGACCTAAAGCTACGGGGAACATCGTTTGCCCGACGGGGAGTTACACTAAGTAACAAGCGATGATTCCAATAATTCCTGGGTGAATTAATGATGAGAATGATGGATGGAATGGTACCGCATTTGCATAGAGTCGTTGTGTCGGTCTCTCTGGATTTGCATAAATCATGAATGGATTGATTATATGTGGAAAATTGTGAATTGATTGATTATATGTTGAGCTCGTGATAGCATTGGTGATTTGATATGCATTTGTGATAAATGCATTGGTTATGGATGATATGTTTTATGTATAGACATATGTTATGTTTTGTGGGGATGTTGTACCTTACAATGATTGTATTAATTCTCTATGGTATGCCTTATGTGCGAATATGTGATTATGTTGGTATAATTGATATATGCTATGTTGTTGGATTATTAGAAATATGTTATGTATCTGTGGCATGCTATATGTATTAATATGTGATGCTTGTGGTGAGAATAATTATGCAGGTGAATTTATATGTGTTTGCATATTATTATGCAATCTTGATTTAGTTGTTATTTCTCACCCTTCTGCTGTGGTTTGTTGCTCTATGAGGCAATTGCAGATTTGTAGTCTTGGAGGCTTTTGTGAAGATTAGTCCTCCATCCGTTTGTCAGTCTGTCTGCTCTGATACATAACACGGGAGTCGGGGAACGCTGTTGTTATATATGTATACATTTGTTGGATCTATTTTGTATTACCTTTGTATGAATATTTTGATGTTATAAAATAATTTATTTTGTAAAACAAGTCAGTTATGGATCTTTCCGCTTTATTCCATAATTGAACTTTCCTTTTGTTGGAAAAAGTTTCCCTTTTATGTTTATTCCATTTTGTGTTATGTATCAAATTTATGAGCAGGGATATGTGTTTGCTTTCTTTAAATGTGGCATCCTTGTTTCTGTCTAAGGATAAAAATTTTATTTACTCTGATTTATTTATGTATTATTTATTCGCGATGGGAATTGGGGTGTTACACATACAAAATGCTGATTTTTCACATTTTTACACTGTACAATCGATTTGCATGTTTGTACAATCGATTGCATGTTGTAGTTTTTTGAAAATTTGATACGTTGCTCTTGTACAATCGATTTGCACATAGGTGCAATCGATTTGCACCTGGACGGAAATGAAAAATCACTATCTTTCATAATACATCTTCATGCCTCTCTTCATGGAACATTTTCATTATGCATTGGCATTTGTTCATGATATTTTTACAGTCATTACCATGTTTCATAAGGGTGTTATGTGCATATAAATACATGAAATTTCAAATCAAATTTTCATCTCTTTCAATAAAATCTTCATTCTCACATATTCACATTTCAAGTTTTTAAACCTTCATTTCTGCATACTTTCATATCATCTAAACCAGAAAATTCTTGAGCAATCTAACACTTTAGTGTTTGTGAATTATTGTTGTTAAAAGAGAAGATCAATCTTGTGGTTGATATATTGAAGAATCAAAGTTTCAACTACTCACTCCAAAATTCAGAATTATTGTAAAAATTCTAAGTTCCAAGGATTGTTTGGATTTAGGTGTTGACGATAAAGAGAATGATTGTTTCTCTTATAGGGTTTGTTGTTTTCCTTGTTTGTCCAGGTTTGTTGGAAACAAGAGGTTGATCTTGAGAGAATTGTTCTCATTTCAACTAAGTTGTAAAATCCAAGAGGTTGTTCTTGGTGTGAATTGTTAGAGTCTTGTATAGGAAGACTAGGTAGTCTTGTCTAAGATCTAACATTTTAGTGAAATCTCTTTCATGTTGAAAGGGGACTGGAGTATTCTCGGGCTGTGAGGGGAACCAGTATATTTCTCGGTGTTCTTTACTTTCCGCATTTTTACCGCATTTCATCACTTAGAAACTTTAGGAAAGTAAAATTCAAGTTCATCGAAAAACCGGAAAAAATTTTAAGGAACCTAATTCACCCTCCTCTTAGGTATAATCCAACTTACAATTGGCATCAGAGCAGGTTATAGGTAACCTGTTCCTTCAAGATTCAGAATGGCTTCCACTAGCGCAAATCCAGTTTTCAAAGATGGCGATAGTAGCAACAAGCCCCCTCTATTTTCAGGAGAGTATTTCGACTTTTGGAAAATTCGAATGAGAGCACACTTAGAAGCACAAGGAGATGGAATATGGGAAACTGTTGAAAATGGTCCACATCAACCAATGAGTTTAGTAAACGATGTTGCAACTCCAAAGGTTAAAAATGATTATAATGGAGATGATAGAAAGAAATTACTCGATGAAAAGAAAGCTATCAACATATTACAAAGTGCTTTAAGTATGGATGAATTTTTCCGCGTTTCACAGTGTAAATCCGCTAAAGAAATTTGGGAGACTTTAGTGGAAACTCATGAAGGAACCACTGAAGTTAAAAGATCTAGATTGAATACATTAATTCAAGAATATGAGATGTTCCGAATGCAGCCTGGAGAATCAATCGTTGCATTACAGAAAAGATTTTTTCATTTGACTAATCACTTAATAACACTTGGTAAGACATTCTCAAATGATGCATTAAATCTCAAAGTTCTTAGATCCTTGACTCGAGAATGGCAACCAAAAGTTACGGCAATATCGGAAAAGAAAAGTCTTTCTACAATGACTTCCGCTTCACTATTTGAAAAACTCCAAGAACATGAATTAGAACTTGGACGACTTGAAAAACATGAACATCCAGAAAAGAAATCTAAAAGTATTGCATTGAAAGTAGATTTAAAAGATAAGCAAAATGATGATTCATCGGAGGAAGACGAAAATTGCATGCTACTAGTAAAAAGACTCGGTAAATTTTTTTGGTAATAAAGACAAGTCTTTTTATGCTAAAAGAAAGAAACACTTTAAGAAAAAGGAGGCTGCCACTTCATCTCAAGATATTACATGTTATGAATGTGGAAAACAAGGTCACATAAAGCCCGATTGTCCAAAACTCGCAAAGAGAGGAAGTTTCAAAGGCAAGAAGGAATCAAAAAATAAAAAGGCATATATTGCATGGGAAGACAATGACATTAGTTCATCATCCGACTCGGAGAGCGATGAAAGCGCAAAATTGGCACTAATGGCTACACACAACTCCGATGATGAAAATGATGAGGTTAGTAATAAATTTTCTCTTTATGATAATGATGCACAAGAAGCTATAAATGAACTCTTAAGTGAATGTAAGGTCTTGTGTAAAACAATTTCTTCACAAAAGAAACAAATAACATCTTTAGAAGAAAAAGTTGATGTTATGGAAAAAGAATCAAAAGATGAAAAACAAAAGAAAACTAGTGAAGAAAAACAAGAGTTGGTATGTAAAAATTGTGAATCACTTTATTTCCAAATTGTTTAATTAAAAAGAGTCCTAGAAAGATATGAGAAAGGACAAATTGGATTAGAAGCGGTCCTTAGTCAATAAATATATTCAAATGATAAAAGTGGACTTGGTTACTCAAAATTTTCTAAACCAAGTTCTAGTAAAACAATCTTTGTTAAGGCTAATGACCAAACTTCTAAAGAGAGAGTAAACAAACCTAGGAATGTGATTGATATATTGAAGAATCAAAGTTTCAACTACTCACTCCAAAATTCAGAATTATTGTAAAAATCCTAAGTTCCAAGGATTGTTTGGATTAAGGTGTTGACTATAAAGAGAAGGATTGTTTCTCTTATAGGGTTTGTTGTTTTCCTTGTTTGTCCAGGTTTGTTGGAAACAAGAGGTTGATCTTGAGAGAATTGTTCTCATTTCAACTAAGTTGTAAAATCCAAGAGGTTGTTCTTGGTGTGAATTGTTAGAGTCTTGTATAGGAATACTAGGTAGTCTTGTCTAAGATCTAACATTTTAGTGAAATCTCTTTCATGTTGAAAGGGGACTGGAGTACTCTCGGGCTGTGAGGGGAACCAATATATTTTTCGGTGTTCTTTACTTTCCGCATTTTTAGCGCATTTAATCACTTAGAAACTTTAGGAAAGTAAAACTCAAGTTCATCGAAAAACCGGAAAATTATTTAAGAAACCTAATTCACCCCCTCTTAGGTATAATCCTACTTACACAAATACCCCATTTCCTACATTAGACACCATTAATCCAACACATAATGATGGTCAATCATCTTTTTCTCTTCCTTCCCAAATAACAGACAATGCTAAATTACCAGCATCTCAATCCAATCATCATGTTTCATCAAGGGTAAGGCAACAACCATCCCATCTCAGAGACTATGTATATGATTCCTTTAATGATACAGGAAATCTATCCTTCTCAGGTACTCTTTATCCTTTAACTAATTTCCTTCCGTATTCTAATTTATATCATTTTCAATGTAGTTTTAGTGTTTCTCTTATCACACAAGATTAAACAAAAACATACAATAAGAATAGTAAATTTGACTGTTGGAATCATGCCATAAAAGTTGAGCCTAATACCCTTGACAAAACTGACACTTAGGAATTCGTTGACCTTCCACCCAAAGTTAAATCAATATGATGCATATGGGTTTACAAAATCAAATACGAGTTAGATGGCAAAATAGAAAGGTTTAAGGCAAGGCCAATTGCCAAATGTTATAACCAAATAGAAGGTTTGGATTATTCTGATACATATTCACCAGCTGCTAAGCCCACTACATTCATACTTCTCATAACACTTGGTTTCATTTATAGATGGCACCTACTTACATGATGAATTACATAAAGATGTTTACATGGTTATCCCACCTAGTATCAAGCCTTCTAGGATCTCTTTAGCTAAATTTCAGCTCATTAACAATGTACTACACCAAGCTTTCATGATCAAATATCTTGGATTGTTCAAATACTTATTAGGTTTAGAAGTTGTGCATTCTAAACAAGGCATTTCCCCATGCTAAAGAAATTATTGTCTTGATCTTTTTGTTTATTCATGCCTGCTTGGTTCAAAACTTGTCACCAATTCATCTAATCCTTTTATAAAGTTATGACATGATAACTCTGTGTGTTATTCTTCTTTCTTGCATTTATATCCTTGTATTTAGAATCTGACTTAAGAGTTCTAAAAGAAAGAAAAAGTTAACACAATTTAACCCCTCTCTTGTGTTTTTCTAACCTTCATGTATAGTTGTTTTAAATTCGTATTATTTCGTGTTGGGGTTTTTAGAGTGTTAAACTTATGAGTAAACACCCTCAAGCATCGGTAATCAATATTTTCATATAAGTTGTTACAAGGTCGGGTTGGAATAGTTAATGGGTTCGATCATACACCTTTAGTACACCTACCAACTCAAAAAACTCCATTTCTCAACATCTACTTTCCAATCATCTATTAGTCCTCCTTCACCCACACTTAGATGTAAATATTTGTCCATTTCGACTTATTCAAATCAATTTTGAAATTAAATTGTGACCTAATACACATTAAGCGATTTTGCCAACTAATGAAGTGATTTTGCATATTAAGTGATTTATGAATATTTTCTTATGTGTTGATCGTTATGCATTTGTTGCACCTACCATGTTCTTGATCACTTCAAGAACATCTTAGTAGCCAAACAACACCTTCATTTGTTTGCACTATTTTTCGTAATTCTTCGTAGCAATGATATGTAGGTTTGTAGGAATTCTTTAATTGGAGACAGAATTCATGTTGCACACTAGGTGTTTGTAGATCAGAACCAGACTCTTAATGCCAAATGTCAGAACTTTGAACCATAAGATTAGTGAATAATTGAAAAATTGAATGTGGAGAGGGAGAGAATTGTAATGAGATAGAGTAATTGAGAGTGAGAATATTTTATTAACATTGATAACAATACTTCCAAGGTATTTAAACAATTACAAATGGATTAGAATACAAGTTACAGCATCAAATAACTAAAAAAACTGAATTCTCGGACCTGTAACCGGTTACATAAAACCTGTAGCCGATTACAGTTGCTAAAAACTCTAAAAATAGAAATAGTGGTATCAGTTACCGTGAATGCGTAACCGATTACACCAACGTCAGAATCACTTATTTCATCCGCTTATTTGACCTTTTGACATGTCTGTAATCGGTTACACACTCATGATAACCGATTACACCACTTAAATTACCAAAATTCTCTTAACACATATAACACACTCTCTTGAATAGGGTATTATGACCTATAGCGGAAACAATTTGTGGACAATTCATTAGATAGTTTTTTTACTAATTTTATGTTGATTACTAAATTTACTAAATAATTTAATTATTAATTAACTAATAATTTTTATTAATTTAAAAATACTAGTGTGAAGTAGTGGAAGTTTAAACAGTTGCAAAATTAATTAAGGTAGTGGTTCAATAGAATATTGTATCATTTATTGATACATTTAAAGTCATGGATGCAAGACAATTGGCAATAAAATATATGAAGACTGAAACTTAAAATGAAATATGACTAGTTGGTGTGAGATTACTTAAAAAAATAGAAACTCCACTAACTATTCTTTTCGATTAATCATTAATAATTAATTAATCATTCATATAAAAAAATAGAATATAAATAAGCTAGAAAATTTTGATCTTTGTGTGTGTATTAATTTTAACAGAGTTTTTCAATATATTGAGAGTGATGTCGTGCAACATTTGTGAATGATGTTATTATAATTTTTAAATAAACTATTTTTTCTTTAAATTTTGAAGGTACCATTTTAATTTACTTCAAATATTCAACAGCACAGCTATTAAGCTTAATTATATAATATTCATCCACCATTATTAATAATAAAGGATTCGGTAAAATTATGTCAAAATTGTAATATAATAAAACTCTCTAATTAACACCAATTAATTTAAAATAATGATTTAATTTAATCCATCTATAATAATAAATATTTTTTAATTTGTGAGAGAAATAGAAACCGTGTCATACAAAAACATCATCAAATCCCAAAAGCAAACTTACACTTGCACCAGCAATCCCATTTGTGAGTTCATTAGAGCTAATCGATCACAGCATTTTCATCGATTATGAATTCACCAACTTGGTCTTGATTGATTAGAGATAATCGATTTAGGGTTGTTAAAAAAACCATAAATTAAACTGAATCGCCGAACTGAAGTTAAAATAATCGAACCGTTATGTTTGGTTAGTGAACCAGACCATATTACACGAAACAGTTCTAGAATTGTATCGAACTGAAACCGAATCGAACCGAAACTGTAACCGAACTGAATCGAAACTGAAAATTAAAAATACTAAAAACAAATTTTAATTTTTGTTATTTTAAAATTTTGAAAAATAGTTTAATAGTTCGGTTCTTTAATAAATGGTTCGGTTTGAAAAAACTGTCTTCTAACGGTTCGGTACGGTTCGGAATTTCTAAACGGCTACGAAATCAATGACTTTGGTTCGGTTCGGTTCGGTTCTAAGTAAAGTGAAACGGTTCGGTTCAGTTCGAGTAAATTTTTATTATGGTTTGGTTTGATTCGATACAGTTTTTTCTATGAACTGTATCATGAACAACCCTAAATCGATCAACCAATCTCAAATTCATCCTCGGACCTTCTTTAATCCATATCACTAGTCAATATGGGATCTACAACATACATGAATCAACGTTTGAAATTTCTAAGAAACAAGATTTATCATTTCACTAGCCAAAAAACAAGTATTGATTGAAATAGGACAAACTGTGTGCATGGATATTTGACTAAGGTTCATGCATCCATAGGGTGTCAAAAACACTAATTACTGACCTTTTAATGTGGCTAACACAGGATCTGATGTGTGAAACATTTAAATCAGTGTCATCAATAATAGATTGCCGAAAATAAAAATAGCAGAATAACAAAAGAATAGTAAATAAGTAAATCTGGCTTCAGCAAATGTCTATATACGAAGTACAATAACAGATTTTGAAATCTTACTTACAATCCAGGATGACATCTAAGTTGCTATGCAGTGCACTTACTGTCAATTCCATAAACATTGCGCCAAAAATCGATGCTGTCACTGTATCTGTCCGTATGTGTGACAGAAGCCATGTACAACTGGAGAAAAGTACACCAAGAGGTCGGCACCTTTTTCATTTTTTGGGCAAGACACCAAAAGCTCAGCATTATTGTAATATTGTGTGCAAGATAAACTGAATCCATTAATTACTGAGTTCCCGATTACATTCTAGCAACTCTAAGCTTCAAGTATAAGTAACCATAATTCCCATTAGGTATATGAATCCTTGTTAGGCTGAGATTGAACCAGATTGAAAAAATGGGAACTCTTTCACCAGCAGCAGTCCCAGTTGTGGAAAAAGCAAAATTACACTCTTGAGGAGTTTGTTTTTTGCCACTTTGTTCCTGAAACTGAACTGTGCGATGTGTTGTGATGAAGAACGAAATCGGGTTTATTCGGGTCGTGAAATTCAGATACAGATGCAGTTTGAACCTGTTCAAGCAAACGGGGCATCCACACCTAACGCAAGACATCTCTTAACTGTTTACTATTGACATCGCACTTGAGCTGCTTCGCTTGCTTGATCACTCTCGTTCTCCAATAGTTCTTTATTTTATTGTATGTTCCTCCTGGAAGATGTTGTGCAATTTTTGACCACCTTTAATAAAACAAACATAAATATCCATTTTAAAACACTACAGACATGACACAGACACCAAATACGATACTATGCATCGACCCTGATAATAATTTGAAAATAGTGAATATTTTACCTATTGCCCCATCGAGAGTGGAGTTCAAGAATAAAAATCTGTTATTGGAGTGTGATATTTCCATGGCGAACATTGGGACACAAGTAATTTAGCCACCTTAATATGTAACTTTCTCCACGTCTCTTCAGACCTGAATATTTATTTAGATTATTAGCTACCAATAGAGTTATGAAGGAAATATAAAGATATATGACATATATTATATGTACACGCCAGTAAAAAATGCAACGGTATTCCGGTGACCTTCACTGTGGGTAGGAGTGAAAATAGGTCAGGCTGATAACAGGGGCCTACGGCCTAACCTACATAGGCTTAGGTCAGATCAATTTTTTTTTAAATAAAAAAGACCTAGACTTTTTTATAAGCCTATTTAGTTAAAAATATTAGACCTCAGACCATGAAAAAGGCATTTTAACCCAAACAGACCGACATATTTAAATAAATATGAATAATTTTTTTAGGCTTAATATCCTTTTTGGTCCTCTAGCTATAGGGGTAGGTCCAAATAAGTCCTCTAGCTTTTAAAAGTTCCAAATTGGTCCTATACGATTTTAAATAGTTTCGTATTGATCCTTTCCGTTAAATACATGCTAACGGTGTTAAAATAACTGATGTGTATGCTGAGTTGGCTGGGGAGTGAAGCATTGTCATCATCTTCTTCGCTAGGTACAGTGTTTTATCTGAATCTTTATAAATTGAATCCCAATCTCAAACCCTAGGTTCACAATTCATCCTAAATTCACCAAATTGAAAGGGAAATCAAGTATCTGGGCGGCGTTTGTTCTTCATTTTCTTCCCAATAATGAGTTCTGGTCACGTTTCTTCTTCATCTTCATCGCAAGTTTATACCAGTTTTGGGCAAGTTATGTGTGCTTGTGGAGACCTGTGTGTACTTCGCAAGGCAAGAACCGTCAAAAATTATGGAAAGCTTTTCTGGGGTTGTAAACATTTTAAGGTAATATTCTTTGTTAAACACATGCATTCCATCCATTACAGCTTCACTGTTAACAAGTTGGCTGCATATATGTATAGGGACACACGAATGCCGGATGCGGTTTTTTTGAATGGTTCTATGATGATTCAAGAGATGGGAACGAGGAACGAATGAGGAATCTGCAATGGAAGATTGAAATGCAATTTAAGGAGTTGGAAGAAGCCCAAAAAGAGTTGGCTGAGGCAAAAAGCATGGTTGAAGTGTTGAAGGACAATAATCTACTTCTAGAAGAAGATTTGAAGAACACTAGGAAAAGGAAGATGATCGGGAAGTCCCTGTTTTTTATTGTGTTATTTGTTTTAGTGGTTAAGGTGTTGTGAATATTGAAGTTGATGTAAAAGTTGGTTCCATGACATGTACAATTTGGTTTATCAGTTGGTATAAAAAAGTTGATGTGAATGTTGAAGTTGTGTTATTTGTGTGGATTGATGTACCAGTTGTTACCAAATCTAGTAATTCAGTGTTTGCTTCATGTGTTTATGGACATGAAATTGTTCACCTGTAATTCAGTTACCAAATCTAGTAATTCAGTGTTTACACTAAATAATAGTTGGTATAAAACAGTTTGTGAACCTGAAATGTTGCACCTGTTTAACAGTTTAGCAGCTTAATTTAGCAGCTTAATTTAACAGTTTAGCCTAGCAGTTTGTAACAGTTTGTACACCATAATTTATGACAATTATATGATAACAGCTTAACAGAAGTAATCATTACATCATAACAGAATAACATAGTCTGATTACATCCACATTACACAAAATACCATAATCTGATTACATCAACATTGCCCAAAATAGGATAATCTGATTACATCATGACAGAAGTAATCATAACAGAAGTTGTTCATAACATTACACAAAATAACAGAAGTTTTCCAAAGAACTTCACAACATTACACAAAATAGTAGAACTTGTTCATTACATAATACAACACAAACTACAGACCCTAAGAGGATTTCTTTTGAATGATCCTTTTAGTTGGCGTTGTCCTCCTAGTAGTAGGACCCACTGCATTCTGTGATGCACTCAATCTGGTGGTGGGTCTCTGTGAAAGTTGTGCTGGTCTCTTAAAAGGCAACTTGTGCCTAGCTTGTGTTGGAGGCTTCATGGTAGTAGTCTGAGTTGTTTTGCTTGCTTGACTTGGTTGAGTTGGTTTGCTTGTCTGAGTTGGTTGAGTTGGTTTGCTTGTCTGAGTTGGTTGAGTTGACTGAGTTGTTTTGTTCTGAGTTGGTTGCTTGACTGAGTTTGTTGCATGACTTGTCTGTGTTGCCAGATTTGCTTCAGATGCTTGCTGGGTGAGCTGAGTAGAAGGAGTTGGTTGCTGGGTGGCCTGTGTTGACTGTTGTGGTGGCTGAGCCATCTTACAAGTTGATTTGTTGTGGCCAGTCTGTCTGCACCTAGTGCACCTCATAATCATACCAGTTTTTCTTATTTTCCTGTCAGAACCATCAATCTCACCCTGTTCCCTATTCCTCTTCTTCTTTGGTCTCCCAGGCATTTTCTTGAATTTGGGAGGCTGCACATCAGGGTATTCAGTTCTCACCCATAGATTTGTACCATTTAGAGGGTAAATGATTGGTTCATACACTCTAATGTACCTAGCCTTCTTGTAATATTCAGGAACAAACTGGTCAATATCAAGACCTCTACTCTTGATTGAGGAAATCACATGGACACATGGGAGACCTGTCAGGTCCCACTTTCTGCAAGAACAGTTATGGTCCTTCAAGTTGACAGAGAACATGTCTCCCTGATTCTCAAAGTGCTTCACCTCAAAAATGTGTTCAGATGATATCCTATAAAAACACAACAGTCAGTCTATATCTCATCAAAAGAACCTCATACTACAAAAACACAACAATCAGTCTATATCCTATTAAAAGGTTATCATGTTACCTTACAATCCATGAATTTGTGAAACTGCTGATTTTCTCCACCTTCTTCTTAATGTTTGGCAAGACTTCATCATCACCTAAGTTAGAGAACTTTAGCCTATTTTCTGCCCATTTTTCCATTATGTATCCTCTTATCTCCTCCAACATTGTAACCAAAGGTTTTGACCTTGCTTCCACAATTACACTGTTGAATGCTTCTGACATATTATTCAAGACAGTATCACATTTTGTTGTGGTTCTGAAATAGGACTTGCTCCAAAATCGTGGTGGGGTTTGCATCATGTGTTTGTAGGCCTCTTCATTTATCCTCCTCATGCCTCTCATCTCTCTTTCCCAGGCCTGTGGATAAGTAGCTCTGGCTGCCTTCCAAATGATTTCTTTCAACACTTTTCCTGGAAATTTCTTTCTGAAATTGTTGTACAGGTGTCTCACACAGAACCTTTGTTCAACACCTGGTAACAATTCATCCATAGCTGGGAGAAGACCTTGCAAATGCATATAAATTCAGGATTAAATTCTAAATAAAAAAATAATTCAAACTTAAATAAAGGCAATAAATATAGGAGTACCTTTTGCTGATCAGAAATGAAAGTGTGGGTCCTACACTCTTCTCTTCCACCCAGATCATCAATGAGGAGCTTTAAAAACCAAGTCCATGATTCTCTATTTTCCCCTTCCACCACAGCAAAGGCAATAGGCATCATTTGATCATTGGGATCTGTTCCTATTGCAGATAAAATCTGGCCACCACATAGACCCTTTAAAAAACAGCCATCAAGCCCAATTATTGGTCTACACATCTTGAAGCTCTTCTTGCAAGCATCATAACAAACATACATTCTCTTGAAATAAGGTCTTGCATCCTCACTTCCCTCTTGAACTGGTGTGACATGTATCTTAACAGTTGACCCAGGATTTGTCCTCAAAATTTCATGACAATAGTCATAAATCCTAGTGTAGTCTCCTAAATAAGATCCATCTACCATGTCCCTGGCTGCAAATCTAGCCCTAATAGCCTTGGTCTTGTTAACACCTACATTCCATTTCTTGAGGGCTTTCTCCTTAATATCCTTTAGCTTATGCTTAGGATTGTTTTTCAATGTATTTTGCAATCTCTTGCTTAACCATTTCGTGCTCATCATCTTAACATTATACTCTCTAGCACAGTTATGTGTGTCAACTAGTTTCCTAAGCTGCCAAGTTTCCTCATCAGGAAGTTTTCCACAGTATGCCTCCCATTGACATCCAGGCTTACATACCACCTTCACTCTTATGTTATCATTTTTTAGAAACTTCAAACCTCTCCCATTTTGCACAGCATATGTTTGAATGGCTTCTTTAAAATCAGTTTTGATATTGAAATACGTTCCCAACTCCCATTTATAGTTTTGCATGTCTTTCATTGCCTTGAAGATTGGATGTTTCCTCTTCTTTGGTTCTTCTTCATCCTCAGTGTCACCTCCATTTTCCAACTCTTCACTATCATACACAGCTCCATTCTCCTCTCCACTATCTGCACCCCCTTTCCTTTTCTTCAATTTACTTGTTCCTTCCTGTTTCTCATCATATGCCACCATTTTGGCAACATGTTCTTCCTCATAATCCAGACTAGGATCAGAATCACTGAAATCAATCTCCAAGGCACTATCATAGTTATAAGATGAATCCTCACTGTCATTAGATGAAGTATCATGTACCTGACCATGAATCCCATCACCCTCTTTCTCAACACTCTCTTTCTCTACACCCTCTTTCTCAAGACCCACATCAGAATTCACATTCTCACCATCCAAGGCACCCTCATCAGAATTCACATTCTCACCATCCAAGACAACCTCATCAATAGTCACACCCTCACCAGTAGTCACACCCTCACTAGTATGCACTCCCTCACCAGCCTTGACACCCTCACTAGAATTCACTCCCTCACTAGCACTATCAACAGAAGTGTTTACATCCTTAAGTACTTGTTCAACAAGTTCAGCAACAATATCATATTGTTCTTCATTCACAACATCCAAAGGTTCTTCATTTAATATATCCTCCTCCATGTTAATAGGTTCTTCATGTAATGTGTCACCCTCATCAACATAATCAGGTTGGGATAATGGGTGTTCAATGTATATGTCAACCTTGAGGTGTACCCTACATAGGTCAGCTATGTCCAACGCACCTCTATCATCAGTAAGCTCATTAATCCCAAATGTAGGATCCCTGTAGTAGATGTTGTTTACCTCGTTATACCCTATATCTTTCAAAACACCTATCAACTCAAAATAAGACCACCTATCAACATCTACCTTTAATTCGTTACATTTACCCCCCACGTATTTCGTTTTTTCAGAATCCATAAATTCCCCACTATGATGAATGTTGAGGGTTATCATTTCTTCCATTTCAACCTAATATCATAAACAAGCAGAAACTTCACAAAAAGAAGATTAAAACAACCCTAATTTCAACACACAAACCCTAGATTACCGAAAACTATTGTTCTACGAAAGGAACATAGATACTTACCAGGATAAATCTTCGTCTTCAATCGTATGTCCTGGAAACGTAATAGTCGTCTTCGTCTTCACACGCGAGCTTCTTCTTCTTTGTCTGGCTGTGCTAGGGTTTCAAAGATGGAAGACTAACTGAACAAATGACTTGATGAAAAATAGGTGGGAAATGAAAAGCCTATAACCACCGCGCCAAATCCCCATTCAGAAACGTACACCTCAGCACAACCCATGCCATGTCATCAATATTTTATTTGAAATTTTAACTTTTCTAACGGCGAGGACTAACGTGGACCTATTTAAAATCGTATAGGACCAATTTGGAACTTTTAAAAGCTAGAGGACTTATTTGGACCTACCCCTATAGCTAGAGGACCAAAAAGGGTATTAAGCCATTTTTTTATTATCATTATGTTATGTTTTGTACTTTGAATTAAAATACATTGGTTATCTTGGAGAACTTATGAAAATAAGATGAAAACATATCATGAATAGTGTTATAAGTTATTTTCATAAGTTATCTTAAACAAATAATCTCATAAAACTTATGCTAACAGATAAGTTAAAATAAGTCAATGCAAACAATGTTTTAGTCTCATTGGTTTTCTAGTTTGTTATTATATTTAAACATTATTTTAATAGTTTATTTATATATGTCTAAAATAATAGGCTTTTATGTAGGCTAATAGGCTAACCAGGCCTTAGAAAATGCCAGACTCAGGCCTAAAAATAAGTCTATGACAGGTTACAGATCAGGCTTAGGCTTCAGTTTTTTTGGCAGGGCAGACTTAGGCTTGGTAAAGCCTAACTCGCCCTAGCCTATTTTCACCCCTAACTGTGGGTTGTAGTGTAACTAACCAGAATGATGTCCTCTTCTAACCATGGAAATTGTTTAAAGCAAACCACGCCTTCATTGCAGCATAATTCATTTCATCGGTGACAATGAGAAAAACAATCATATTGGAATTTTTACAGTTGAATTAACATCTCTTTAGTAATATTAAGACCTTCCATACTCCTACCATTTTTGTAAGTTATCTGTGTTAGTTATGTGTTTTTGGGATTGACAACAATTTTGTTAAAACATATATCACAACAAGATATTGAGCAAGATGTATTGACATGTTCGTCAGACATCATTGCAGAGATGTTAAGCATGATGTCGTGGCATGCTGGTTAGACATCAGTGTAGGTTTTAGGTTTTACTTCTTGGAATATTTGTTTTTAAAATGTGAGATTCTTTTTGGTTTCATCTCACATATTGGCGCAGTCCAAGAAGAGTATTTTAGGAACTCCTGTTTTTTTCCAGATGTGCACTTGTTTCATAAAAAGGAATGTTGAGACATTTTAGGAAACATGTGATTTGTTTATGATTTTATGTAGAAGATTCCGCAGAATAAGTGCAACAGTCCAGATTGGATCTGTTGCATGTTTTATGCCTAAGCCCGTGTTTACCAAAAGCTATTTAAAGAGGGTGGTGTTAAACCTAATTTACAGAAGTGAGAGCTACGCTTAAGATTAGTGGAATTAAGGTTTTTTTAGTAGTTCTTTGTTATTTGTGATCCACTCTTATATCACCTTGATATCAGAGATGGACTGCGTTTTATTTGTGAGTCATTCATGCATCACTTAGATGCTTGAAGTGGACTAAGTTTATTGAGTTGTAATTGTGAATCACACACGAGCTTTTAAGCAATAGTGGATTTTGTGTCATTGGAAGTGTGTCTTCTATTGTTCGTTGTTATAAGTTTTTATCAATGTTGTGTGATTGAAGGGAAGTAAGAGAGTTCTCACATCTAGGAGTGTTTTAGATAGAAATAGCACGGGTAGTGATTAGGTGCGAAGATTGTAAACCAGATGTTGTTTACTTGGGATTCAAACTAATACTATTATAGTGAATTTCCTTCCTGGCTTGGATGCCCCCGGATGTAGGTGATATTGCACCAAACTGGGTTAATAATTATCTGTGTTATTTACTTCCATCTATTTAATTTAATTGCATAATTATTTGTGTTGTGATACTGTCTTGATCCCAGTGTCGTGACATCGTACTCGACATCTGGTGTCTGATTATCAGAATTTCAGTTGGCATTAGAGCAGACACCTTGTTATGTTTAGGATGAGCTCTAGGGAAGATACTTTCTGGTACTATGGAAAAGGAATGAGGAGGAAATGTTAACTGACCCCCCGTCTTAGATGGCACCAACTATGACTATCGGAAGACATGTATGGGGGATTTCCTAAAATGTATGGATAGTAAAACCTGGAACGCTATCATCAAGGGTTGGGAATATCCTGTTGTTAAGGATAGAGATGAGAAGGAGACTTTGAAGCCAGAAGAGGACTGGTCTAAGGAAGAAGATGAAACTGCTCTTGGAAGCTCCAAAGCCTTGATTGCCCTATTCAATGGAGTTGACAAAAACATGTTCAGATTAATAAACACATGTACCGTGGCCAAATATGCTTGGGAAATTCTCAAAACCAATCATGAAGTCACATCTAAGGTAAAGATGTCTAGAGTTCAGTTGCTCACTACCATATTTGAAAATTTAAAGATGAAAGATGATGAAAGCATTCATGACTTTCACATAAATGTTCTTGAAATAGCAAATTCTTTTAGTGCCTTGGGAGAAAAGTTGATTGAAGAAAAGCTAGTTAGAAAAATTCTCAGGTCTCTACCTAAGAGATTTAACATAAAGGTAACAACCAATGAAAAAGCCCAAGACATCAGCAGCATGAGAGTAGATGAACTTGTTGGGTCACTTCAAACTTTTGAATTGGCTATTAGTGAAAGATCTTAAAAGCAGAATAAGAGCATAGCTTTTGTCTCCAACACTGAAGATGAAAAGGATCAATGTGACATGGATACTGGTGAAGGAATGTCTAATGTTATTGCAATGCTTGAAAGGCAATTCAACAAGGTGCTAAAAAGAATGGACAGAAAGTCAAAACCTAATGTCAAGAACATCGTATTTGACATCGGCAAGAACTATGATTCTCAAAGAAAAGTAAGGATAGAAGAGAGGTCCAATCAAAGTAAAGGCATTCAGTGTCATGGATGTGAAGGCTTTGGACACATTAGAGCAGAATGACCTATCTATCTCAAGAAACAACATAAGGGGCTGTCTATTTTTTGGTCTGATGATGAAAGTAAACCTGAGGATGAATCTGCTAAACTTGTAACTGCTTTAATTTGAAGGTGGGCTTCTGATGAAGACTCCTGTGATGAAGAAATTTCATATGAGGAACTGGCTGCCTCTTACAAAGAATTATGCATCAAAAGTGAAGAGGTCTGTCAAATAGGAGAAAAGCATAAGGAAATTATATCTCAACTACGGGCTGAAAAGGAAGAATGCTTATCCAAAATCTATGGCCTACAAAATGAAGTGAGCCTGCTGACCTCAAAACTTAAAAACATGAACAAGTCTATAAGGATGTTAAACAATGGGTCTAATGTATTGGATGAAATACTTCAAGTTAGAGAAAGAGGAAGAATATTTATTGGTATAGGGTTTGATTATAAATCTTTGAATATTCAAAGAAAACCCCATGTGACAAAGTTTGTCCCTCCTAGATGGAAGCCTGAGCCAATGATGTCTAATCAAATGTCTCAACATCATGCCAGACATCAAAATACTCAAACTGGAGGCAAGCACTTGCATTTGAGATATCATCATTGTGGTAAATTTAGCCATATAAAGCCTTTCTGTTTCAAATTTTATGGCTATCCAAAAGGTTCAACACATCCTAAGGTTAATCAAGTAGTGGTTAAAACTAGCAAGGAATGGATACCCAAGGAAGCTGCTACTTGTCTTATTGCTCATACCTCTCTCAGAGCTTCTGCTAGAGAAGACTGATATTTTGACAGTGGTTGTTCTAGACATGTGATTGGAGTAAAGAAGTTCCTGGTGGACATTAAGTCTCACTCCACCATTTATGTTATTTTTGGTGATGGTGCCAAATGTGAAATTAAAGGAGTTGGAAGACTGGCATGTACAGGATTCCCTAGTCTTGATAATGTTCTCCTTATAAAAGGTATGACTGCTAATTTGATAAGCATAAGTCAATTACGTGATCAAGGTCTGAAATTTAATTTCACTGAGTTTGAATGTTTGGTTACTAATGAGAAGAATGAAGTACCGATGAGGGGAGTCAGGTCTAAGGATAACTGTTACTTATGGACACCTCAATCAAAAAATTGTTCCTCCACATGTTTGTTGTCCAAGGAAGATGAAGTCCAGCTGTGGCACCAAAAACTTGGTCATCTGCATCTAAAAGGTATTAAGAAGATTGTGTCAACGGAAGTTATCAAAGGCATTCCTAAGCTCAGAATAAAAGAAGGAAGAATCTGTGATAAGTGTCAAATTGGAAAGCAGACTAAGATGTCACACTCAAAGATCCAACATCTGACTACTTCAAAAGTTCTGGAACTTGTTCATATGGATTTAATGGGCCCTATGCAAGTTGAAATCCTTGGTGGGAAGAGGCATGCTTATGTTGTTGTTGATGATTTTTCAAGATTCACTTGGGTGAACTTCATAAAAGAAAAATAAGATGTTTTTGATGTTTTTAAAGATTTATATCAAAGACTTCAAAGAGAGAAGGAAAATATAATTGTCAGGATTAAAAGTGACCATGGAAAGGAGTTTGAAAATAGAAAATTTGCTTATTTTTGCTCCTCTGAAGGTATTATCCATGAATTCTCTTCTCCCATCACCCATCAGCGAAATGGAGTGGTTGAACGCAAGAATATGACTCTTCAAGAATTAGCTAAAGTCATGCTTCATGCTAAGCATCTGCCGTATCATTTTTGGGTTGAAGCAATGAATACTACATGCTATATTCATAATAAGGTTATCTTGAGAACTAGTACTTCAGCGACACTCTATGAGTTGTGGAAAGGAAGGAAGCCTACTGCCAAATACTTTCATGTTTTTGGAAGTAAATGCTATATTTTAGCTGATCGTGAATAAAAAAGAAAGGTGGATCCCAAGAGTGATGAAGGAATATTTATGAGTTACTCTACAAACAATAGAGCCTATAGAGTCTTCAATACTAGAACCAAGGTCATGATGGAATATATTAATATTGTGATTGATGATTCAACCATAGAGAAAAATACAGATGTCAGAGACGATGTTGAAACATCATCTCAGATGAATGATACTTCAAAAAATGTGGTTGATATTGAGACTAACAATGAAGATGCATTTATTGAGGCCGATAACAGTCAAGCCAACAATGGTCCCTCTATCAGAATTCAGAAAGATCGTCCTAAAGAACTCATTATAGGAAATAGTAATGAAGAAATTATCACTAGATTAAGGGAAGTGGTATCTAACTCTTGCTTTGTTTCTAAGATTGAACCCAATACTATGAAAGAGGCTTTAACTGATAATTCTGGATCAATGTCATGCAAGAAGAATTAGGTCAGTTCAAAAGGAATGAAGTTTGGGATTTAGCTGAAGGAACAAATGTCATTGGTACAAGGTGGGTCTATAAGAATAAATATGATGAAAATGGAGTTGTCATCAGAAACAAGGCCAAACTTGTGGCTCAAGGATACACTTAAATTGAAGGAGTAGATTTTGATGAGACTTTTGCTCTAGTTGTTCATCTTGAATCCATAAGACTATTGCTATGAGTGGCATGTTTACTAAAGTTCAAGATGTTTCAGATGGATGTGAAAAGTGCCTTTTTGAATATGTACTTACAAGAGAAGGTATATGTTGAACAACCAAAAGATTTGTTGATCCTACTTTTCCAGATCATGTGTTCAAACTAAAGAAAGCTCTTAGTCTTAGGGCTTGGTATGAAAGGCTAGCAGAATTTCCTGTCAGTAATGGGTACAGGAGAGGAGAAATAGACAATACCCTGTTTGTTAAAAAAAAGGATGAAAAACTCATTATTGCTCAGATATATGTGGACGACATTGTATTTGGTAGGATGTCAAACCAGATGGTCTAACATTTTGTCAAGCAAATGCAATCTGAATTTGAGATGAATCTTGTAGGTGAATTAACTTATTTTCTTGGACTTCAAATGAGACAAATGGATGATTCTATCTTCATTTCTCAAAGTAAGTATGCCAAGAACATAGTGAAAAAGTTTTGTATAGAGAATGCTAGTCACAAGAGGACACCTGCACCTACTCATTTGAAGCTCTCTAAAGATGAAAAGGTGTTAATATGGATAAAAGTCTGTACAGAAGCATGATTGGTAGCCCGTTGTACCTCACAGCTAACAGACTTGACATCACATTTGCTGTTGGTGTTTGTGCAAGATATCAAGCTGAGCCCAAAATAAGTCACATCAATCAAGTAAAGAGGATTTTGAAGTATGTCAATGGTACAAGTGACTATGGCATGTTATATTCTCATGGTTCTGATTCCATGCTTGTTAGGTATTGTGATGCAGACTTGGCAGGTATTGCTGATGATAAAAAAAGTACTTCTGGGGGATGTTTCTTATTGGGAAACAATATTATCTCTTGGTTCAGTAAGAAGCAAAATTGTGTCTTTATCTACAGCTGAGGCTGAGTATATTGCTGTAGGAAGCAGTTGCTCTCAATTGATTTGGATGAAAAAATGCTATAGGAATATAATGTCGAACAAGATGTCATGACATCATATTGTGACAATCTGAGTGCATACAATATATTGATGACACTGAATTTCACCGTATTTTTGGCTCCGATTTCGCATGCATTCTTAGTCTTTTAATGTCATTTTATTATGTTATTATTATGTTTTTCTTTGTTTTCAGGTTTTTAGTCTAATCAGAGCCCCGAGCGAGAAAAGGAGCGAAAAGGAAGTCGAAATGAGCTAAAATAGAGAAAATCAGCATTTTACACTTATGGCATCCACTATGGCGGCCGCCACAGGGTCTTCCATGACGTGGCCATGTCTCAAACTCCTCGCAACTGTTTTTCCCCACGATCTCCAACTGCCCAAGCAAGTTTACACTCATGGCGGGCGCCATGGTGTTGTGGCGGGCGCCACAAGAACAAAACGAGTTCCCTCCCAAATTCAAATGCTAGGGGCATCCTTGTCTTTTCCACATGTTTCCTTGCCTATAAATAGGACTTTAGATTTTCGTTTTTCATCATCCAAGTTTAGTTGTTCATAAGCATATATCAGTGTAATAGTGGTAATCGCTTCACATCGAGGTGTTACTACATTCGAGAGATCGAGTCTGTAAGAGCCTGTGAGACTAAGTCTTGGAGCACTCTGGAAGGAAGTTAATCCTGCCGCCATTTTACTTTCAGTTCGCATTGTATTCAACCACTCCGATTGGAGCAGGTTTTTATTACTTTACCTTTTGTCAACTTTATTTCTTGCACTGTCTTTTAATTTCATTTACTTTCCGCACTCGCTTTAATTTCATTTACTTTCCGCACTCGCACTTAAATACCTTTTTATGAAAAATCTAAAAATGAACTTTTACTTTACCATGTCTGGCTAATTTTATAAAGGTTAGAATGTGAAGATCATAACCGAACCGATAATCTGTACAATTGTTAGTGGAAACACTTAAGGGCTATTTTAATTTTCAATATAAGTTTTCCTGTTCTTAAATTCCGTTGGGTAAGATCGAAAGCCGTCCAACGCCTATCTAAACTTAATTGTTTTTAAACTATTTCAAAAACAGCGAAAGCGCTTTGTTTAGTTTATTAGGAGTTTTTAATTTAAAAAGAAAAGAGATTTTAAAACCATTTTCGGACGCGTTAAGAAGTTTAAAGTCTGGTTCGTAAGGACCTCTTTTTTTTAGAAAATCCAGGTTAAAATACTTTTCAACTTGGTCAAGATACTATATTTCTTAAAAATAGGTTTACTACTCTAACGCAATGCGCGCCTTTTTATCCGTGACAATAAGAGGGTTTGATTAGGGGGTACAACTCGGTTCTGAATACGCGAAAGCGACAGTTCCTGTCAAATTAGTTCTTTTCAAAGTAGAAAACATTGCCCGTAAGTAGTTCTATTAGCAAGTACTTGGATTATCAATTGGTTGTGTGAATTGCATTCGAACCTGTCTTTATCAATTAATTTTAATTACTTTATTTACTACCGTGCACTCTTCAAAACTACTATTTTCAATCACCTTAGATACACACCTTAACAATAGATAGCGATAGATTGACACTTGGTCTCTGTGGATACGATAATCTTTTATATTACTCTGACGCGTTCGTACACTTGCGAAAAAAACACGCATCAAGTTTTTGGCGCCGTTGCCGGGGACCAATTTCGTCAAATTTCGTACCCTGTTGTTATACCGTTTAGACTAAGGAAGTTACCCGCCGGTCAATGCGAAAAACTCGTAGTACCGAAAGTTTAGTAGACCCTCTAGCTGAACCAGAACGTTACGCTCGCACACATTTATATTTCCGTAAACTTAGGAAAGCTATGGCCGAAGATCAAAATCAAAGACCTCTTAAGGATTTCGCCCAACCATCCAACGAGGAACCTAGTTCTAGTATAGTAAATCCAGCCATACCAGCTAACAATTTTGAACTTAAACCATCCCTGCTGCAGTTAGTACAGCAGAGACAATTCGCAGGTCTTGCTACAGAGAACCCAAACCAACATTTGAAAAACTTTCTCCAACTAGCAGACACCTTTAAAACCAATGGAGCCCCTCCTGAGGCGATTCGCTTAAGATTATTTCCTTTTTCCCTCAGAGATAAGGCCCTATCTTGGTTAGATTCCCTTCCACCAAATTCCATAACAAGTTGGGAAGACCTTAGAAAAGTATTCCTTGCCAGATATTTTCCCCCGAGTAAGACCGTTGTTCTTCGAAACCAAATAACTAGATTTACCCAAAACCAAGGAGAATCGTTGTTCGAAGCCTGGGAGAGATATAAAGAGCTGTTAAGAGCATGCCCACATCATGGTTTAGAAAATTGGTTAATCATTCAAACCTTCTATAATGGACTTCATTATAACACTAAGATGACCATCGACGCCGCCGCAGGTGGCGCACTGATGAACAAACCTTACCCTGAAGCTAGTGCCCTTATCGAAGATATGGCCCAAAACCATCAATCGTGGGGAGTAGAACGAGCGACAGTGGAAAAGAAGGAAGCCCAAGGAGGAATACATGAGTTAAGCTCTATAGACATGATGCAAGCTAAAATGAACACATTAGCCCTAAAAGTTGAGCATATGTGTACAACCCCGAATACTGCAGCCGCAGTTTCGCCAGATTGTGAGATATGTGGGACGAAAGGACACCAATCCGCAGAATGCAGTCTGTTAAACGAGACCAGCTCTGAACAAGTGAACTACACCCAAGGAAACCCATTTTCAAATACCTATAACCCTGGATGGAGGAATCACCCAAACTTTTCCTATAAGAATAATAACCCTATCCAAAATACTGCCCCTCCGAGACAATCAAGTTATCAAGCCCCAAGATCAAATCAACCTATGCAACCTGTACCACCAAAACCGAGCCTTGAGAAAATCGTGGATAATTTTGTCGCTGCTCAAATCCAACAAAACAAGGAGTTCATGAACCAAAACGTTCATGTTAACGAACTAATTACCCAGTTAGGAACCAAGGTTGACCAAATAATCACTCACAATAAGATGCTTGAAACCCAAATCTCGCAGGTAGCTTTAAACCAAGCCCCTCAGACCACACCTGGAGGACAATTCCCTGGACAACCTCAACAAAACCCGAAAGGACAAGCAAATGTCATTACCCTACGAAGTGGGACCGCTTATGATGAACCTTGTAACCCGAGGTTGAGTGATCCCAAAACTTCTAAGGAAGATGACAACATCCCAGATAAAAAGAAGAAACCAGAGGAATCTGTAAACCAGGAAAGTCAAGAAAAAGGAGAAGAACCCAAAAACAAAACCTATATACCACCCCCGCCATACAAACCACCAATACCATATCCGCAAAGACTTAAACAAACCCAGATCAATAATCAGTATCAGAAATTCATTAAAGTTATAGAAAAACTTCACGTAGAAATCCCGTTCACAGAAGCCATTACCCAAATACCATCCTACGCAAAGTTTCTCAAAGACATCCTTACCAATAAACGTAGACTTGATGATCCGAAACCCTTGGAATGTAATTCTATTGCCGAAAATAAATTAGCAAAAAAGGATAAAGATCCTGGAAACTTTTCCATTCCTTGTACTTTGGGGAGTCATGTCATCGAAAAAGCTTTTCTAGACTTAGGAGCTAGTGTGAGCTTAATGCCCTTAGCGGTTTGCGAAAGGTTAAATTTAGGAGAGTTGCAACCTACCAAGATGTCACTTCAATTAGCCGATAGATCTGTTAAATATCCGATAGGCATACTTGAAGACGTCCCTGTTAGGATAGGTCAGCTGTTTATCCCTACTGATTTTGTTGTCATGGACATTAAAGAAGATGATGACATACCAATTCTTCTAGGTAGACCATTCTTATCGACTGCTGGAGCCATAATAGATGTCAAAAAGGGGAAGCTAACCTTTGAGGTAGGGAACGAGAAGATAGAATTTATACTTTCAAAATTTCTTATGGCACCTGTGATAGGAGATGCGTGTTATGCGATAGATATCATTGATGAATGTGTTAGGGAGTTAGAGCAAGAAGAAGTCATTGAAACAATTAATCTGCCATCAACTCTTATTTTGGAAGATGACAATTATAAGAAACCCTACATCGATGATAACCTTTACGAATGTTTATCCCTTACCCCAGATCCTATGCCTTGCCCTATTAAACCAGCCTTGGAACTTAAGGAACTACCTAAGAACCTGAGATATGAGTTTCTTGATGAAGAAATGAATTGTCCGGTTATAGTTAGTGCTGCCTTGAGACAAAAAGAAACAGATCAACTCTTGGACGTTTTACGAAGATATCCCTCAGCCTTAGGATATAATATCTCTGATCTGAAAGGTATAAGTCCATCCGTATGCATGCATCGGATTTCGCTCGAAGTAGATTCAAAACCTTCCAGAGAGCACCAGAGAAGGATAAACCCTATACTGAGTGATGTTGTCAAAAAGGAAGTTCTGAAGTTGCTTGAAGCAGGTATAATATATCAGATCTCGGACAGTAAGTGGGTGAGCCCTGTGCATGTGGTACCCAAGAAGGGAGGCATCACAGTTGTGCAAAATGAGAAAGGTGAACAAATAGCAAAGCGGATAGAAGGAGGTTGGCGTATGTGCATAGACTATAGAAAGTTAAATAAAGCAACTAGGAAGGATCATTTCCCTTTACCGTTCATAGACCAGATGTTAGAACGTCTTACCAGACACTCTTACTTCTGCTATCTAGACGGGTATTCGGGATTCTTTCAAATACCTATACATCCAGAAGATCAAGAAAAAACTACCTTTACATGCCCTTTTGGAACTTTTGCCTACAGACGAATGCCTTTTGGACTCTGTAATGCCCCTGCTACTTTCCAACGTTGCATGATGTCAATCTTTGCAGATTATCTAGATGGAATCATGGAAGTATTTATGGATGATTTCTCGGTTTGCGGTTTTGATTTCCAAAATTGTCTTATCAACCTTGAGAAAATCCTGGAAAGATGTGTGGAGGTGAACCTTGTGCTGAATTGGGAAAAATGCCATTTCATGGTGACTGAAGGAATTGTTTTAGGACATATAATCTCCGAAAGAGGTATAGAGGTAGATAAAGCAAAAATAGAAGTTATAGAGAACCTAAAACCCCCCAAGACTATCAGGGAAGTTAGAAGTTTCCTTGGACACGCTGGATTCTACCGCCGTTTCATCAAGGACTTCTCCAAAATAACAAAACCTTTAACTGGCCTGTTAATGAAAGATGTTGAATTCATCTTTGATGAAAAATGCAATGAAGCATTCAACCTTTTGAAGCAAGCATTGATTTCAGCACCCATTATGAAACCCCCTGATTGGTCTGAACCGTTTGAGATAATGTGTGACGCCAGTGATTACGCTGTAGGAGCCGTTCTAGGTCAGAGAAAAGATAAAAGATTACATGTAATATATTATGCCAGTAGAACCCTAGACGCCGCCCAGCTCAATTACGCAACAACCGAGAAAGAACTCCTAGCTGTAGTTTTCGCTATAGACAAATTTAGATCATATCTAGTAGGAGCCAAAATTATAGTTTACACCGATCATGCTGCCATCCGTTACCTACTAAGTAAAAAAGATGCTAAACCCAGGTTACTTCGATGGATTTTGTTGCTACAAGAGTTCGACTTAGATATCCGAGATAAAAAAGGCACAGAAAATGTAGTAGCCGATCACCTATCTAGGCTAGAATACCTGAATCCTGAATTAGTACCCATAAATGATGATTTTGCCTATGATAGACTGATAGCCCAGTTGGAAACCATTGAAGGTAAAAAACCAGACCCTCATGAGCACTTTCAAAAATCCTTAGCTGTAAGTAACGTGCCTTGGTACGCTGATTTTGTTAATTACCTAGCTGCTGATATAATACCCCCTGATCTCGATTACCACAAGAAGAAGAAGTTCTTAAGTGATGTTAGAAACTTCTATTGGGACGAGCCACTTCTTTTCAAGAGAGGTAAAGATGGCATTTTCCGCCGTTGCGTTCCAGAAGACGAGGTAGAAAGTATAATTCAGCATTGTCACTCTGCACCTTATGGTGGACATGCAAGCACCTCTAAGACCTACGCCAAGATTCTTCAAGCTGGCCTATTCTGGCCTACCATGTGGCGTGATGTCCATGCTTACATTGTCAAATGTGATAGATGCCAACGCACAGGAAATATATCAAGACGCGACGAAATGCCTTTAAGAAACATCCAAGAAGTAGAACTCTTCAACGTATGGGGTATAGATTTCATGGGACCATTCCCACCATCTTTAGGAAACAAGTATATCTTAGTTGCAGTAGACTACGTGTCTAAATGGATTGAAGCGATAACTGCACCCACAAACGACACTAGAGTAGTGATTAAATTATTTAAAAATTATATATTCCCCAGATTTGGAACACCCCGTTTAGTTATAAGTGATGGAGGATCTCACTTCATATCAAGAATATTTGATAAGCTTTTAAGCAAGTATGGAGTTAAGCATAGAGTAGCAACACCATATCACCCACAGACTAGTGGCCAAGTGGAAGTATCTAATAGGGAGATTAAACAAATTTTAGAAAAAACTGTCTCTGTATCCAGAAAAGATTGGTCGCAAAAGCTTCAAGAGGCTTTATGGGCCTACAGAACCGCTTTCAAAACCCCTATAGGAACAACCCCCTACCAACTAGTCTATGGAAAATCTTGTCATTTACCTTTTGAGTTAGAGCATAAGGCCTATTGGGCCATTAAAACTTTGAATTTGGATTACCTAACTGCTGGTGAGAAACGTATCCTTGACATCCACAAATTGGAAGAACTCAGACAGCAAGCCTACGAGAATGCCATAATATACAAAGAAAGAACAAAAGCTTGGCACGACAAAAGAATCGTAAGAAAAGACTTCAACTTAGGCGACCCTGTTCTCCTGTTCAATTCTAGGCTACGACTCTTCCCAGGAAAGCTTCGTTCAAGATGGACTGGCCCCTTCAAAGTATCAAAAATTCTGAGGTCTGGAGCTGTTGAAATCAAAAACGAGACATGTAAACCATTCATCGTCACTGGACAAAGACTGAAGCTCTACGAAGGAGGAGACATTCCAACAACCTACTCCAGCCACACTCTAAGTGATCCACCAATCCCGACAAGAGATGTATAAGTTCCAGTCGTCAAGCTAACGACGTTAAACAAGCGCTGCATGGGAGGCAACCCATGATTTTCTTACCTTATTTACTCTTTCTACATTTTGTTTTATTTTATTTCTTGTTATATTTTTGTCAGGACTAATGTTTAAAATGTTTGTGTTTTACAGGACTTTCTTCCTAACTCTGTGCAGAATGCAGAACTTTGACGACATGCATGTGACTTTCAGGAATGACGCCCAGAGAGAGCATTACTTTGTCCACTTCAGACGTCCTATGGCACCTACGAGGTACCCAGATCAGGCTTGCATGGAGGCTTTAGGCATTGAGCCTAGTGTCAGATTCTTATGCCACCAGCTTCAATGGGACCAGTTCGACGACCTGAACAACACCTATAGGAACCTCACTTTGGAGTTCCTCAGCTCGTTTTCTTATGACCCCTGGGCCGGACCAGATGGATGTGCTATTTTCAGGTTATTTGGGACTGAGTACTCCTTCACTCATAAGGAGTTTGGTGATTAGACAGAGGGTTGATAAGGAGAGCCTCTGCAAACCCCAACCAGTTCAGATTGTTGATCGACAACGAGGCTGTTCATTACTTTTTGCTGCCTGATCCGATGATGACCAGTGTTCATGACCCAGCTAATTGGAGATATGCTTTGGAGGGTTATGTCATCCTTCACCACCACACACCGCACCCTCTTCCTCTAACCCTTTTGCAGGTTCAGTCCCTGGATCCTATGTCACTGAGGAGATGTGGCGTGACCTTATGGCTAGAGAAGAAAGGCGAGATGACCTTCTCTCTACCATTCAGCAACAAATGACGGATAATATGAGCTTCATGGGAGAATCACGGCGGAGGATAGATCGATCTTTCGAGTCCGTTTCTCACACCTTGCTTGCGATAGCAAACGAGCAATCCCGTCAGCAAGACTTCAACCGCCGGCATTACGAGCTTATGGAGGCTACTCAAGGTTCCGTTCTAGGTAACCTTCGACAGGTCAGAGATGCCCAGGCAGCCTTATCAGCCCGATTGGACCGGAGAGACCAGCATCGTAGCAGCTCCCGTCGTCCCAGGCATTCCCAGCAGGACGACGAGGGCACCAGTGGTCCACATCAGTAGTTTTACAGGTTACTCTCCTTATCTTATTTCGAAACATTGGGGACAATGTTCGATTTAAGTGTGGGAGGGGATTTTATTGCTTTCTATTTTATTGCTTTCTATTTCCATTTTTTTAGTTAGTTGTTTATTTCTTGTTTTTGTCTATGTCTTTTTTCTAGAAAATGCATGAGTCTGACGAGTCACCAGTACAGTGTATCCCTAGTGCACCCTCATTTTTCCCCATTTCTTTAGCCCTAAAAAAAAAAAAAAAAAAAAATTTTTTTTGCAAAAAGAAAACATTGTTGTTCTACACGTTTTTTGGGCTTTAAGACAGGTTTGGATTAGGATGTGGTGACTTAGGTGAACTTTTTGAAACATTAGTATCGTTTTAGCACCGTAGACTTCACGAATATAGGAATCATTCCAAAACCCCATGTACCATGGCCTTAATTATCATTTCCAAATTTGTCCTAAGTAGTTTATTTCAGCAGTCAGCTCCGGCCTAAGCATGTTCTACGTAGGGGATCGATGAACATAAGTGAATGATCCAGTAAAATAAATAAAGAATAAGGAAAACTCCGGATAGATGACCCTCACAAGGTCGTTTAACCCAAAAAGTTGAATTGTTGCCACACAAAAAATATAATTTTAGCTCACCCATTGTTAGTTGGTTCAGAGGTTTCTGGCGCTGAACTCGGTAGGGCGGATTACGATCCGATCCCCCACAACTGCATTTGGGTTAAATAAAAGGGTTTACACAGTCTTATGTGCCAGAAACCCTATGTTTTGGATCAGAATCACTAACAGGTCACTCTACTATGAAACATGTACGGATAACGGGCTTAATGTGATTGCGCCTGAATGAAAAGGACCCAAAAAAGAGATGAAGAGGTAGGCCTAGTTATTGTGGGATGGTACGGTTGATTAATATAAGAATGAAGTTTATGTCCGCCTCTGCGGATAAGTGTCATTACGATACCCTTGGTTCACTTAGTACCTGTCACTGCATCCTGACTTGAACCTAGAAGCCTTTTTTGCCCGAATCACGTGTCAGCACTAGTTTTCTTACTTTGAGCTTTAAATGTTTTGCTTGAGGACAAGCAAAGGTCTAAGTGTGGGAGAATTTGATGACACTGAATTTCACCGTATTTTTTACTCCGATTTCGCATGCATTCTTAGTCTTTTAATGTCATTTTATTATGTTATTATTATGTTTTTCTTTGTTTTCAGGTTTTTAGTCTAATCAGAGCCCCGAGCGAGAAAAGGAGCGAAAAGGAAGTCGAAATGAGCTAAAATAGAGAAAATCAGCATTTTACACTTATGGCATCCACTATGGCGGCCGCCACAGGGTCTTCCATGACGTGGCCATGTCTCAAACTCCTCCCAACTGTTTTCCCCACGATCTCCAACTGCCCAAGCAAGTTTACACTCATGGCGGGCGCCATGGTGTTGTGGCGGGCGCCACAAGAACAAAACGAGTTCCCTCCCAAATTCAAATGCTAGGGGCATCATTGTCTTTTCCACATGTTTCCTTGCCTATAAATAGGACTTTAGATTTTCGTTTTTCATCATCCAAGTTTAGTTGTTCATAAGCATATATCAGTGTAATAGTGGTAATCGCTTCACATCGAGGTGTTACTACATTCGAGAGATCGAGTCTGTAAGAGCCTGTGAGACTAAGTCTTGGAGCACTCTGGAAGGAAGTTAATCCTGCCGCCATTTTACTTTCAGTTCGCATTGTATTCAACCACTCCGATTGGAGCAGGTTTTTATTACTTTACCTTTTGTCAACTTTATTTCTTGCACTGTCTTTTAATTTCATTTACGTTCCGCACTCGCTTTAATTTCATTTACTTTCCGCACTCGCACTTAAATACCTTTTTATGAAAAATCTAAAAATGAACTTTTACTTTACCATGTCTGGCTAATTTTATAAAGGTTAGAATGTGAAGATCATAACCGAACCGATAATCTGTACAATTGTTAGTGGAAACACTTAAGGGCTATTTTAACTTTCAATATAAGTTTTCCTGTTCTTAAATTCCGTTGGGTAAGATCGAAAGCCGTCCAACGCCTATCTAAACTTAATTGTTTTTAAACTATTTCAAAAACAGCGAAAGCGCTTTGTTTAGTTTATTAGGAGTTTTTAATTTAAAAAGAAAAGAGATTTTAAAACCATTTTCGGACGCGTTAAGAAGTTTAAAGTCTGGTTCGTAAGGACCTCTTTTTTTTAGAAAATCCAGGTTAAAATACTTTTCAACTTGGTCAAGATACTATATTTCTTAAAAATAGGTTTACTACTCTAACGCAATGCGCGCCTTTTTATCCGTGACAATAAGAGGGTTTGATTAGGGGGTACAACTCGGTTCTGAATACGCGAAAGCGACAATTCCTGTCAAATTAGTTCTTTTCAAAGTAGAAAACATTGCCCGTAAGTAGTTCTATTAGCAAGTACTTGGATTATCAATTGGTTGTGTGAATTGCATTCGAACCTGTCTTTATCAATTAATTTTAATTACTTTATTTACTACCGTGCACTCTTCAAAACTACTATTTTCAATCACCTTAGATA
The DNA here is from genome assembly GCA_022829125.1 of Lathyrus tuberosus. NCBI lineage: Eukaryota > Viridiplantae > Streptophyta > Magnoliopsida > Fabales > Fabaceae > Lathyrus > Lathyrus tuberosus. Next base: position 24,247,494 of record JALAZF010000011.1, on the reverse strand, counting down.
CACACCTTAACAATAGATAGCGATAGATTGACACTTGGTCTCTGTGGATACGATAATCTTTTATATTACTCTGACGCGTTCGTACACTTGCGAAAAAAACACGCATCATATATCCAAGAATCTCATCCAACATAGCAGGACAAAGCATATTGACATTCTTCATCATTTTATTAGGGATCTTGTTGAAGACAAAGTTGTTACTCTTGAACATGTGGCCACTGAGAAGCAACTGGCTGATATTTTCACCAAAGCTTTGGACTCAAATCAATTTGAAAAACTAAGGGGTGAATTGTGAATTTGCATTTTGAGGAATTATAGCAATTAGTTTTGTTGATGATGGAGATAAGGAAGAGGGAGATGTTGTTGTTGGTGATATCACAATTGCCTTTGTTGTTGTCTAATTTATGGCTAAAAAGGGGGAGTAACGGTGGTGTTTGGTTGGTTGTGCTAGTAGTAGTTTTTGTTGTTGCTTTAATATGGTGTAGTGGTATATGTTTGAGGGGGAGAACGACTCAGTGAGAGAAGCATGAGCATGACTTCTCTTCTCTGTGTTTTTCTTCTGGGTTCATGTGTTGGTGTTGCTGGGATGCCATACTATATATCTTGACATCATGTCTTGTCTGGGAGAATTTATTTTTCTCTGCAAAATTTCTGTCTGTGTTTGTGTTTTCTCTACTATAAGTGGGAAGTGTTATCTTGAGGGGGAGTATATGATTTTATGTGACAGGGGGAATAAGATCTAATTTGTCAATCGTGCCTTTAAGGGTGAATATGTTGTTTGTGTGCTTAGGCTCTCTAAGTGTGTTTGTTGTGATTGTAGCTGTGATGTCAAACATAATGTCTTGACATTGTATTTCAGAATTTTTTAGGAGAATCTTGGTTTATGATAGTTGTTTTCCTCTCTGTGTGTCTTTCTATGAGGATGGGTATCCTCTTTAGTGCTGATGCATGTGCCTCTGATATGTTCTGGTGTTATACCAAGTATGTGTGTGGTTTTTTTGTATTTTGTGGTTATTGCTGTTGTTTTTCTTTTTCTCCGGTACTTTATGCCAAGGTTGTTTTAGCCAAAATTTTCCAAAGGGTGAGATTGTTAGTTCTATGTTTTTGGGATTGACATGTTAGTCAGACATCATTAAGCATGATGTGGTGACATGCTGGTTAGACATCAGTGTAGGTTTTAGGTTTTACTTCTTGGAATATTTGTTTTTTAAATGTGAGATTCCTTTTGGTTTTAGCTCACATATTGGCGCAGTCCAAGAAGGGTATTTTAGAAACTTCTGTTTTGTTCCAGATGTGCACTTGTTTCATAAAAAGGAATGTTGAGACATTTTGGGAAACATGTGATTTGTTCATATGATTTTATGCAGAAGATTTTGCAGAATAAGTGTAGCAGTCCAGATTGGATCAGTTGCGTGTTTTATGCCTAAGCTCATGCTTACCAAAGGTTATTTAAAAAGGACGGTGATAAACCTAATTTACAGAAGTGAGAGCTACGCTTGAGATTAATGGAATTAGGGTTTTTGTAGTTGTTATTTGTTATTTGTGACCCACTTTTATATCACCTTGATATCATAGTGGACTATGTTTTATTTGTGAGCCATTCATGCATCACTTAGATGCTTAAAGTGGACTGAGTTTATTGAGTTGTAATTGTGAATCACTTATGAGCTTTTAAGCAAGAGTGGATTCTGTGTCATTGGAAGTATGTCTTATATTGTTCGTTGTTATAAGTTTTCATCACTGTTGTGTGATTGAAGGAAAGTGAGAGGGTTCTCATATCTAGGAGTGTCTTAGATAGAAATAACACGGGTAGTGATTAGGTGCGAAGATTGTAAATCGAGGGTGTTTACTTGGGCTTTAAACTAATATTATTATAGTGGATTTCCTTCATAGTCTGGATGCCCCCAGATGTAGGTGATGTTGCACCGAACCTGGTTAACAATTATCTGTGTTATTTACTTCCAGCTATTTACTTTAATTGCATTATTGTTTGTGTTGTGTTATTGTCCTGATCCCAGTGTCGTGACATCGTACTCGACATCTAGTGTCTGATTACCATAATTTCACTCTCCACAATAGGATACAAGTTATATGCTAAACAAATACCCAATGTAGAATTCCCTATATAATAAAACGTACCAGTTATAATTCTAAAAGTAATCAAAATAGAGGTAGAAGTAAAATTAAAAAACAGAGGTCAGTGTTTTAGACGAAGATGCCATTGTTGAGTGCAATAAGAGGTGAAATTGAAAATAGAGGTAAAAGAACCCTTTGAGCTTTTGCCTTTCGCCTTCAGAGAATCCCTCGACGCCATTTTTGTTTTCTCTTCTCTCTTGTGCGAAATTGGTTTGATCGAAATGGGAGTAACATAAACCCTAAAATAACGACTATGTGGCGAAAAATATCTCTGAATTGGTTGATTATTTGAGAAAAAAATCGGGATATCTCTGCAATTATATAAAATTCATATTTAATTTTTAAAATAAATCATTAAATAAAATATCAATTAAATAAGGCAAATAGAAATTTATAATTCATCCATTTCAGTTGGACATCGGTACCCATGCAAAACAATAGAATACCTAAGAATTTGTCATATTTTTTTGTCCCCCTTAAGATTTGATTAATTGTCACTCACATGACAATGCCACATCAGATTATTTTGCTGTGTCACATATATAATTTTTAAATATTATTTAATATAATAATATAAATTATTATAATTAAAAAAAATAAAGAAATTACAATAAATTTTGAAAAAAAATGTTTATATTTATATATTTTTTAAATTATTTCTTTTTTTATAAATATTTTTAATTTTTTAATTTTTTTTTCAAAAATATTAGAAATTTTGTTTTAGAAAAAATTTACAAAATTGAAAAATGCAATCAACATGTATTTAACCTCTGACCCTGTGATTGGGGGCCAATGATTTTATCAGTTGTATCAACGTTTACTTGTGATACTAGTGCTGTAAATTTTTTTTTTTTATAATCAACGATGTATTCGATAAAGTACTAGGGGTACTTTAACCCATATACAAAAAATGTCATCGACCTCTCAATAAAAAGAGGGAATATCACCTATATATCTACCCAAAAAATCGATTGGACTTTTATACCAATCGTAATACGAACATTTACATTTGTTTGAACACCAACTATCTAACTAACACCAAGACAAGTGTATAACCCTAAAAAACATATCCTCAATATCCGACACCAAATCGTTAAACAAAATTTGGTTTCTAGTCCACCATATAACCCAGCAAGTGGAGATCCAAATAGAACACACAAAAGACTTATCACAGCTGGTAACCAGTGCTAGAAACCAAGATAGAAGATAGTCACGTACATTTAAACCTGCCATTCTTGCTTCAATTGATGTTGCAAAAACTTTCACACAGTGGTTTGTAACGTTAATCAAATTGGTTCTACTGTATTCATTCAACAATCATCATCATCTAATAATACAAACACAATTTTTTTACCATACAAATATCAATAGCCCGGGGAATGCAAAAACTTAGAGAACAACTTATCAAATCATCAGCATCATCTAATAACCCATTTCTGTTGTATGCAAAAACAAACTTTGTTACTGTTTCGCCTTCATCACATTACGAACACCATAGATAATAAAGGATAAAAGAGAACACTGAGAGAATGTAAAACTTGGATTAGTAAACCTTTGTCATCCATGGAAACATCGAAGGAAGTTATGTTGATTTTCTATATTGTTTTTGTTAATTAGAGTTTGATTTTGTTATGAGAAAATTGTAGTTGTGAAGGTGGGAGAGGAGAGTTTGAACCAGTGTTGGATTTTGGTGAAAGATGGAAAGAGTGGGAGAATATAATGGATGGAGTGAGGTGTGGAGGCAAGGTGTTTGGTGAAATGTCACTGCTACTAATAGAAAATGTAATCAATATAAAATATGAGGTAAATTATTCAACATGTCTTCTAGTTCAGTTGGCTAAAGCATAAGGATGTTTACGTGGCAGGAAATGTGCGGAGGATGTTAATCTGCCTCCCAATGTTTTCTCTATTCCCATCACAGAGGAGTATTTTTCGCATCCCTGTCTTCAATCTCCATCACATGGGAATATTTTTCCCCATCCCCATCTGCAGATATCCCCAACGAAAAATCAAAGATTCACGAAAATCGAATCTTTAAAAAATTTCTATACTTTTTAAATAAAATTATGACATTGCTATTTCATTATTATTTTAAAAAATCATATATTTTGAATCTTTCTTTTTAAAAATAAAAAAACAATTTGCATCAATAACAAAAAAAAGTAAAAACAGTTGCAATTACGAAAACATAACTAGTAATTTACTAATTGAATGACAAACAGGTTACTAATTGAAGTATAGTGAAATTGGAGAGTAATTACCATAAACAAATGAACAAAGGAGAGTGGTTGTTGTGATGATGAAAATATAAGAGATGAGGAATAGAGGAGACAAAGAGAATTGAGAAAAGAAGAAGAGGAGATGGTATGTACACGGTATAAAATGAGTGCATTTTTTTAGGGTAAGGTACTTGGGTAGTGAAACATTACATTATACAATGAAACAAAAAAAATGATCCACTAATGACTCTTCATTTTCTAATATATTAATTATTTTTTAATAATAAAACATGCAAAAGCATATAATTATATATCATATAATATATTATATATAAAAGTTAAATAATATGGTTAGGGTCGGGAAATCCACGAGGCGAGGGTACTTTCCCGATCCCCGTCTGAAAGTGTCATTGGAAAATTTTTTTCCTCCATCCTCGTACCCACAGAGGACAATCTCCGACTTCATAACTCCGAATGGCTAATCCCGTGGAAATTCCTTTAACAAATGAAAATTCACATCCCGACTGAAGCATCACAATTTGATCCTTCGCGTTTACGGTTCGAACTCTCTTTGGCCAAAATTTTATTTTGTAATTTATTACTCAATAATTTCTCAATTTCTATAAATCAATTAAGGGTCATGCTAACCAGTGTCCGGGACACTGATTAATAATTCTAAATAAAAAAAATATGTTATGTTTAGTTCATTTAATACAACAATATTCTTTTTAAAAATTGATTATTTCTCTTTGCTATGCTTGAATACATGTATAATTAAAAAAACATATATTTTTAATCTTTTAAATAATATTCAACTTACCATTTTAATCTGTTAACCAATGCCCGAAACACTACTTAGCATTTCCCATTAATTAATTACTCAAAAATTCTATATTCTACCGCTAAAGGAGACTAAAAATAAAATAAAAAATAAATGAGAGGACTAACATGTATTTAAATTTAAACTTATCTGAGCATTTATTTTATAAAAATACTCACTCCGTTCCTTTATAAGTGTCACTATTTGAATAATTTTTTGTTTTTTTTTAAATGTCGTTTTCAAAATTCAAGGTAGTAATGATTATAGATTTGTCAAAATTGTCCCTAACTATTTATTATGGAGATAGAAAAATATATATTAAAATAATTAAAAGCTAGAGATATTATAGGCAAAAAAAAATTATAGTCTAAAAAGTAGGGGTGGCAAAATGGGCCCGGCCCGTTGGGCATGCCCGTTTTACCTGCACTTTAGTGGGGGTGGACAAAGGTTTAGACCCTCACCCTCTAATGTGTCCGCCCCGCCCCGCCGCGTTTTCTTTGCGGGCTTTTGTGGGGACGAGCATTTATATAAAATTTTGCATTTTTAGGCTTAAAAGGTGCAGTACCCGCAGGTTTTCTCTGCCCCGCCCTCACATTTTTGCGGAGTGGGCATAAGTTTTAGACCTGCATCATCAACTATGATCGTCCCGTCCCGCCCCATTTTTTTGCGGACATTTACGAGGTGGACCTAAACGGGGCGGACATGCCCATTTGCCACCCCTACTAAAAATAAATAACTATTATTAAATTTTTTGATACGTGTACAAAATCAAAAAATGACAATTAAAAAGGAATTAAAATTAAAACAAATTTATCTAGATTTTGTCAACAAAAATTTATCTAGATTTTTCCAATAACAGTTGACTGAAAAAAACCAAGGCCCCTAATAATTGCATCAAAATACATCATCAATCAAATTGAAACAAAACCCAACACATAGAAGACGTAGCTAATCGGTGTTTGGCGTTGTTCTCTTTCTCTTCTCTACACAAAAATGGCTTTCTCTTCAATCACTACGCACTACTCTCCTCAATTTGTTCGCGTTCCCATCTCTGTTCCTCAACCTCGCACCTCTCTCTCTTTTCGATTTTCAACACCAATTCTCAACCGCCGTCATACTCCCAAACCTCTCTCAATCCGATCAGTTTCCGTTCCTGCCACCGGTACGCCTTTTTCCGATTATATTCTCTGCCTCTGTTAATTATGCGTAATCTACGTCATAATTATTAGGTTTTCCATGTAATTAGAATCTGATTATTTACTTATTTGGATTTTACAATAATCCCTAATTAGGTTATTCATAGGGGATTTCTTTTCATTTTGTTAACAATAGTTTCTTTCATAACAATTAACAACAGCAAATCATAACTAGATATTAAGGTTTAGATGATGGTTAGTGGAAACTTATTTTTCGTTATTTTCTGACCTGAAGGACTATCACTCCAAGTTCTTCGGATTGACTCAAGAAAATATAGGAAAAAGTGGAGTATTTTGTTGTTGTTGTTCACTCTTGTTTTGATATTATTAGTATGTGTTTGGATTCATGTTAGAAACCATATTACGGTGGGAAATCGCGTCCCAATGCAATAAAACATAAATAATGAAGCAGCTATTTGGAGCTTTTGGATTGATGTGGTTTTCTTAACATGATTTTGATCAAATTGATGGGCACCCAAACTCACTTTTAGTGTATTTTTGGTTTCACGTTTGAGGCACCCATAATTGATTCTGGATGTATAGAATTGATTTTGACATCTTTGGTATTGATTATGCTTTTCAGAATTGATTCTATTTGAAGCTAAGATTTGTATCTTTTGAATCTAAACGCGATTTTTAAACTGAAATTTACGGTTCAACTCACTTTTAAATAAATTTATTCAAACATAAATCACTTTCCCTTCAACTCACTTTTAGTCATAATCAATTTTTCAGAATTATTTCACTCAAATTCAATTTTCTTTACCGCAGAACTAGACACATGCTTAATAAGTTTGTTGGTTTTACCGATGATGTGTTTTACTTGGTTTCCCTTTTGTAAGGTTTCACTTTCACATTCAAGTCTTGCAAATGAGAAATGTAGATGCTAGGAGAGTTTCAATTTCCTACTTGTATGAGCTCATTCGGCTCGACACTTAGCTGGAATTCCCCGTGACTTTTGGATATTCAAAAACAAAATATAATCAGAGTGTAACAAAAGACTCTGGTTTTTGTTATATACTAGTGTGCACATTGTGATGTTTTCCCCTGCCTTCACGATGTACTCATTCAGTCTTTGCTTTCATTTCCATGTTTCAGCTGCTCCTGCATCTGAGGCAGTGGCACCTGCAATTTCGCTTTCAGATAATGCGCTGAATCACTTGAATAAGATGAGGTCGGAACGAAATCAAGATTTGTGTTTAAGAATAGGTGTCAAACAGGGTGGGTGCTCTGGTATGTCATATGCAATGGAATTTGAGGACAGGGCTAATACAAGGCCAGATGACTCCATCATTGAATACAAAGGTTTTGTAATTGGTATGAATTCTTATTCTATTTTTTATTCATCAGTACCATTTTTAATTCATAGGGCTTTTTCTATCTCTCTTTTATTTCTCATGCTTTAGCTACATCCAATATCTTCAAATGCAATACGGGTTCTAGTATTGATGAAAATCTTAATTATGGTTTTATGCAGTGGGGGTTTTGTTTCAATGTGGGTATATATATATCTGGTTTGAGGCTTTTAGTATGCATTATGTAACTTTGTACAACAAATACCTTCTTTTCTCTTGGCATGATTTGGATGTCCGCATTGTTCACCTGTATTATGAAGCCAACTATTGTGCCGATGCACTTGCTAGACTTGGAGTCAATCATAGGGTAGGCATAAAGTATTATGATAGTTGTCCTCAAAAAGTGTACGGTAATTATGTAGGGGATATGATTGGCAAATCCTCTGCGAGGATTGTTTTTATGTAGTTGTTTTTCTCTTGGGCCCCGGCCCTCTATAATCCCCAAAAAAATATACCTTCTTTTCTTGAGGAGAGTGAAAGATTCAACAAGTACAACTGCTATCAAACTAGTACTTCAATGGTAATAGAAACATTAGAAAGTGAGTGCTTCTATTTAGGGCTTGTTTGGATAAACAACTTATTTGCAGCTTATAACACAAACACTTATCATGATAAGCACCCTATGTATAAACTATTTTTATAGCAAAAGTTAAATAAAAGTTAAAAGTATTTCTATTTTCATAAGTTATCTTTATGAACTTATGAAAAAAACCAAAAATAACCGGCAAGCAATATTATAAGTTCTCCAAAATAGTCTCATAAAATTTATCAGGAAATAAGCTCAAATAAGCCACAATCCAAACAGGCTCATAAAATTAAACATTTTCTCTAATAGGAATTAACTACTCTTTAGAGAGATAGCTTTATGTATCAACTAAGTGTAATCTGTCAGAGTATTATTTTAAAGAAATGCAAGCCATCTGCGAGCTCTTTAATTGTTCAGCAGTAATAAGTTCAACTCTTAAGACTTGATTGAAAGCGTGATCCTTTTCACATTACTTCTTAAGTTCTTTTTAAGATTTTGTTTACTGGTTTTCGCAGCAATTGGTAGTTGAATGGCAGTTAAAACAAGGCGGTACTCAGATTACTTTTCGTAATTAAGCTTACTTTATTTGGAAAATGAAGGAACAACATTGTAAACCATCACACGTTGTGCTAAAACAAAACTGATGCATATACATAATGACTTTGATAGAGGGAACTTTTTCTGTGTATTTCTATTATTAATGTGCCAGCTGTCGTGCGTCATATTTCAATTCTTGTCGAGTCATAAACTTTTTAGGTTGCTGAATGACTTATTTGACCTTTCCATTTGTTGTTACAGTTTGTGATCCGAAGAGTCTACTCTTCGTATTTGGGATGCAATTAGACTACAGTGATGCCCTGATTGGGGGAGGCTTCAATTTCAAGAATCCTAATGCAACACAGACCTGTGGATGTGGTAAATCCTTTAATGCAGAAATGTAAAATCATGTTTATAGACATTAGTAACAATATTACGGTGATTGTTTCAAGCAATACTTTGGAATATTTATAGGATTTTATACTAACGATGAGTACATTATAGGAATTGTCTGGAAAAAAAAAACTACTGAATTTGTCTGTTATTTCTATTTCTGTGTATGTTTGCTTTGCTGCATCAGTTTATTGTTAAGGTCTAGATTGTAAACGCACTCATAGGATCTGTTGTATTTGTTGTCCGAAATCTGTATGTTATAATATGAAGGATCAGCAGAATTGTTAAGTACTGAATCTCGAATCTCTCTATCTGTTGATGCTTCGATTATGGTATTAGTGGTGCACTGAAAAATCAAAACTCCAAAGTACCTGCAAAAATTTGAGAGAGTTTAAGTATTAATATTTCAAAATAAGTCTTTTATATATCAGTACATTCAAACAATCGAATATTTTTTTATTGGTTCAGCAAGTTAGCTAAACTATCAAACAAACAAAAGTCTTAATATATTTTGTTTTCATATTTGTAAAATATATATAGTGTTAAGAATATTTGTATATAAAATAGACCCACATTGACATTGACTATATTATGTAATTAGTTGTAATCTATCTATATATAATGTCTCTGTAGTGTTTTTCAGAACACACGGTTTAATCTAAATGTCTCTTAGTCTTGTTTATTTCAACATGGTATCTAGAGTTTGTTAAAAGCAATTTTTTCTTCGTCGTACTTTATCCGGTTGATCCACTGTCTTCCGGTGAGATTTTTTTTTTTCAAACTGTGTTGTCACTTCAGTTTGCCTCTTACTTTTCTATTTCTTTGGTAACCACCCTGCCGCCATTGTCGCCGTTATTGTTACGGCAAAACTTTTGGCGAAGTTCCGGAAAACCAACTCCATCATCCAAGTCGTCATTCTCTGATCCGGCCGTCGCCCTTTTTCACACCGCTGCCCCGCGCGTGCTAGCGCGTCAGGCGGCTGATTCCGGTTGTTTTTCTGCCGGTCTACTCGTCTTTCCCTATCTGTTTCAGATGCGGCCTCTGTTTTACTTTCCGACTCATGGAAAATGGTGCTCTAGTGTAAACAGTTCCGATTTCACTCCGTTTTTTGTGTCATTAAGTCGTGGGAGAAGCTGATTTTGTATTGTTTACTAAAGTTCCGCTTATCTCATGCGAAAAACTAATTGGGTCAGCAAACTATAACATATGGGCTTGTGCTGTCAATATGTGGTTTCATGGTGAGAGATATGAAGATCACCTAACCACACAATTGACTAATGTTGCTGCTGTCAAACTCGCTATATGGAAGAAAATTGATGTCTCTCTGCTTACCGTGTTATGGTTCTCCATAGCACCTAACCTCCAAGCGCAATATCAAGTATTCTCCACTTGCTATGAGGTTTGGAAAAATGCCAAGTAAGTCTTCTCCAACGACGTTCATTGTCTATATAGTGTCATTCTCAAATTCGACACACTAGAGTTGGAGAATATGGATATGCAAACCTATCTGAATAAGCTTAATGCCTTGAAAGCAAGTTACACAACCCTCATGTCGTACGCCAAAGATGCAAGAGCTCATTAGGGATGGCAACGGGTCGGGTCGGGTGCGGGTTTCATACTACCCAAACCCGCACCCGAAATCACCACCCAAACCCGAACCCGAACCCAAAGGCTATTCGGGTGGCAAAATAACATCCACGCCCACACCCGTTGGGTTCGGGTGTAGCAAAAACACAAAAATACAATAGCAACATTGAAATTTGAAACACAAGAATTCCATCAAGGTCTCTCAAAGAAATTAAGAAATTAAATTACAACTTTCCATCAAGTTTGGTAACATTACAATTAAAATTAAGGTGTTCAACATCTTAACATTATAATTAAAATTAAAGTCTATATATATATTTAGGGGCACTTATGTAATTTCATGTCTAAGCGGGTTTGGTTTCGGGTTTCGGGTGCGGGTTTCACACTATCCAAACCTGCACCCGAAATATCGGGTGACACCCGAACCTGAACCCGAACCCAGTCAACTCGGGTTTTCACCCGTTAACTCGGGTTCGGGTGCGGGTGAGCCCCGCAGGTTTGGGTCTGTCTGCCATCCCTAGAGCTCATGTCGAATAACAGAGTAAATTTTTCATGGTCATGGCACTTAAAAGACTACCATCCGAACTCGACTTCATTCCTAACCATATTTTATCAGGTACTACTGTTTCTAACTATGATGCAGTTAGTGAACAACTGTTGCGCTTCGCCACACCTCATGCATTTGGTTCAATTTCCCCTTCATCTACTGTTGCTCCGACACTAGATGACACTGCTGCCCTCGCATCTCCTGGCAACAATTAGAATCGCCCTCGAGGAGGGTCATCCAACTCCAAACCTCGTCTCAAGTGTGACCATTATAACTGGCTTGTGCATACTACCAATCGTTGTTGGAAGCTACATGGCAAACCCCCACGCCAGGTAAATGCACCGCAAAGTGATAACCCATACACTATGCAGACTTCACCTTCTATTCAAACCCTTACGCCAAGCTACGAGGATTTTCTCAGGTGGTGTCAGACTAATTAGATCTATGGCTCCACGGCTTTGGTTGCACACTGGTAATTCATCTGTTTGCTTCTCTATCATCTCCTCTTGGTCCTTGGGTCCTCGATTCTGGTGCATCTGATCATGTTATTGGTAATAAAGGTCTTTTTTCTTTCCTCTCTACCTCTGGTTTCTTACCCATTATAACTGCCGCAAATGGTTCTTAAACCCGATCCCAAGAGATTGGTATTGCTCAAATTTTACCATCTCTCTCTGTCACTTCTGTCCTATATGTACCTAATTGCCCATTTAATTTACTGTCAGTCAGTCGTTTAACTCATTTCCTTAATTGTTCTATCACCTTTACTAATAGTAGTGTTACTCTGCAGGATCGGAGTTCGGGACAAACGATTGGTGTCGGATGTGAGTCTCAAGGCCTCTACTACTTCTCTACGTCATCTACCACATGCTCCACCACAAATTCTCCACTCATTATACATGCGCAGTTAGGTCATTCAGGTCTTCCTAAGCTACAAAAGTTGGTGCCCAGTTTATCTAAATTATCCACTTTACATTGTGAGTCTTGTCAGCTAGGGAAACATACTCGTAGTCACTTTCCCGATCGAGTCAATAAATGGGCTGCATTCCCTTTTGCTTTAGTTCACTTCGATGTTTGGGGTCCCTCGCGTATTGTGTCTACTTTTGAGTCTAGGTATTTTTTATTGATGATTTTTCACGTTACATGTGGCTATTTTTAATGAAGAACAGGTCTGAATTGTTTTTCATTTTTGAACAATTTTATCGAGAAATAAGAACCCAATTTGGTTTGTCTATTCGTAACTTAAGAAGTGATAATGCACGTGAATATTTATCCCAACAATTTCAAACTTTTATGTCATCCAATGGTATTTTGCACCAAACATCTTGCCCTCATACACCCCAATAAAATAGGGTAGCCGAATGCAAAAATCGGCACCTCGTAGAAACCACTCGGATCCTACTTCTCCATGGTAATGTTCCTCTCCGGTTTTGGGGAGATTCGGTACTCACGACATGATATCTCATAAATCGCATGCCCTCATCTGTGCTTAATAATAAAATCCCTTATTCAATCTTGTTTCCAAACTCTCCACTCCACCCAATTCCTCCTCGAGTCTTCGGATCTACGTGTTTTGTACATAATCTCTCTCATGGTCTTGATAAACTATCAGCTCGATCACTAAAGTGTGTCTTTTTGGGCTATCATTGATCCCAAAAGGGTTATCATTGCTACTCACATACTCTACAATTATACCTCGTATCTGCCGATGTTACGTTCTTAGAGTCTGTTCCATATTTCGAGTCCAGCCAAGTAACTACAGAACATCTACAAGAAAGTATTCCCACACCTCTTCCGGAAGTCTCATTTTTCATTATCCCCCATCATTCTAGGGAACCTGACCCACTAGATACCCCTACGGTTGACCCCCCCACTCCTTGCTCACTTCAAACATATCAGCGTCGTCACCCAACGTCTATCGTACTTGTCCCTGAGGTCAATACGGACTCTCCTCCGACGCTCTCGCCATCACCGGATCTGATCCTGCAACCTGAGTCTGATCTTCCGATTGCCATTCGAAAAGGTATACGTCAAGCACGAAATCATTCTCCACATTATATTGATTTATGTTATCATCATCTTTCCCCTTTGCAATATACTTGTTTGTCTTCTGTTTCTATTCCTAAAACTCCAAGTGAAGCATTATCTCACCCTGAGTGGAGGCAAGCAATGATTAATGAAATGTGTGCTCTTCAAAGCAGTGGTACATGAGAACTGGTTCCTCTACCCCATGGGAAATCTTTAGTAGGTTGTCGCTGGCTTTATACAGTGAAGGTTGGTCCAGATGGTAAGATTGATCGATTTAAAGCTTTCTTGGTAGCCAAAGGATACACTCAGACTTTTGAGTTGGATTATAGTGATACCTTTTCGCCTGTAGCTAAGATGGCATCTGTTAGACTTCTTCTAGCCATTGCGGCCATTCGACATTTGCCTCTTCATCAACTTGACATCAAAAATGCATTCTTACATGGTGATCTTGAATAGGAAGTATATATGGAGCAACCACCTGGGTTTGTTGCTCATGGGGAGTCATTGGATATGGTTTGTAGGCTACACAGGTCTCTTTATGTTCTTAAGCAATCCCTGAGAGCTTGGTTTGACAGATTCAGCACTGTAGTACAACAGTTTGGTATGGTTTGTAGTGAAGTTGACCATTATGTTTTTTATCGTCACTCACCCCCAATGGTGTATTTATCTTATTGAGTATGTAGATGACATTGTCATAACTGGTAGTGATCAGCAGGGAATACTCCAGTTGAAACAACATCTCTCGAAACAATTTCAGACAAAAGATCTTGGTAAACTCTGCTATTTCTTGGGTATTGAAGTAGTCCAATCTAAAGATGGTTTAGTGATTTCTCAACAGAAATATGCTATGAATATTTTGGAAGAAACAGGTTTGTTAAATGCTAAACTGGTCGATACTCATATAGATCCAAGTGTCAAACTACTACTCAATCAGGGGGAGCCTCTATCTGACTCAGGAAGGTATAAGCGATTGGTTGGAAAGTTGAATTATCTCACAGTCACTCGTTCGGATATTTCTTTTGCAGTCAGTGTGGTAAGTAGGTTCTTAAACTCCCCTTGTCAGGAACACATGAATGTTGTTATCCGAATTCTGAGATACATCAAATGTGCTCCAGGAAAAGGTCTTGTGTATGAGGGTAAATGACATACCCAAATAGTTGGATACTTCGATGCTGATTAGACAGGGTCACTCATTGACAAACGGTCCACCTCTACGTATTGTGTACTTGATGAAGGAAACCTTATATCCAGGGACGGAGCCACTAATAGTAAAGTGTAGGCATATGCCCCTAATTACTTTTAAAATACTACTAAATATATATAGTTTTCATTTAAATGGCTATTTTGAATGTTCTTTCATATATGTTACTTTCTTGGACAACAGTTTTATTGAATTAGGAGTAACTAGTAAATTTACTTTTTTTTTTTTGGTACATTCCATTATTTTATTTGTTTAATTTATATTATTTTTTTTCTATTGAGTAACTATTAATTGTTAAATAATTTCAACTACAAGTATTGAAATATTTTTTTTCTATAAATATCTTTATGAATCGTATTCAAAATGGCATAAAAATTACATATTTTTATTAGATTTTCAATGAAAAAATTTATATATAAACTTGCCCCCACTATTTAAAATTTCTGGCTCCGTCCCTGCTAATATTTTGGAAAAGTTAGAAACAAAATGTAGTTGCAAGATCAAGCGTCGAGGCAGAGTATAAGGTCATGACAATGGCAACATGTGAACTTATTTGGTTAAAACAGTTGCTCAAGGAACTTCAAATTGAAGAAACAAGACCAATAACACATATTAGTGATAATCAAGTTGCATTGCACATTGCTTCAAATCCAGTCTTCCATGAGAGAACCAAACATATTGGGATAGACTGTCACTTTGTCAGAGAGAAGACCGAGTCAGGCGACATCGTCACAAGCTTTGTCAACTCAAATGATCAATTGACAGATGTGTTTACAAAATCCCTACGAAGCCCCATAACTAACTATATATGTAACAAGCTTGATGCATTTGACTTATATGCTCAAGCTTGAGGGCGAGTGTTGATATTTGTAAATATATATAGTGTTAAGAATATTTGTATATAGAATAGTCTCACATTGACTATATCATGTAATTAGTTGTAATCTATTTATATATAATAATGTCTCCGTAGTGCTTTTCGAAACACACGATTTTATCTAAACGTCTCTTAGTCTCACTTATTTCAACACATTTATTAAATTAAAAGGGAAATATGATCATTATGATTGATCAAACACTTTGAAGTCTTATGCGAAGAAAATTGAAAGTGATAAATACTTTTTATTTATTTATTTATTTAAAATCATTTTCAATCTTTTTTTGAAGTTTTGTAAAAAAATGTTGAAATAAATTGATTTTTGAAGTTCTGTAAAAAAATGTTGAAATTGATTGATTTTTAAAGTTTTTCTAATTGTTACATGCCAATAAGTTTCTAACATTTCACATTTTTATAATTTAATATTTGTTCTGGACTGGACCAGGGTCTGCTTCTCAATCGAGCAGGCCCAACCCCACACGTCCTGGTATGGCCCAACAAAGGCCTTTTAGCACGACCAATGTCGAGCACATGCCCCACCTCAATAGTGTCGGGCACACACCACGCCTCAACAGTGTCGGGCACACACCACACCTCGACGGTGTTCGGGCACACACGGCATAGAGCATCGGGCAGAAGCGCTTAGCCTCTCTGGGATCGCTTCTCCCCGACACGCAAGACTCCTCCCCGCGAGGACACGTTCTCATGTAACCACCCACTCCCGATGGAATCGGTCTGCCCTAATTCCGGAGATCTAGGAACGGTTACCCCTGGGCGAAGACCACGTGCTGGTCTCCACTACGCCACGTAAGCCCTGACAGTTACTTGGATTGGGCTTAGCAATCCAGCCCAGTGCAAGTAACCGTTGGCCTCGCGCTGGGGGCTCTCTATGAATATTCTCTCACTTGAGAGGGTCAGGTTACACAATCTCATACACTCTAAACTTCTTTTGTATTTGCCTTTCTCTGACCATTATCTTACTTGAGCGTCGGAGTACCTTGCAGGTACACCCCTCCCCCCCGGCCATCTCTCAACCTCACCGGAGCTGAAGTCCATACGACGTTGCTGGCCACTGAATAACTGTCTGATCCAGGTACGATCAGTGGCACCGTCTGTGGGAACCCTTGCTTCCCCATTTTTCCTCCGATAAACCAAAGCAATCCTCTCGTTCATCATTAGCATGGCCAACAACCCGTCTGCTAACAAAGCTCTGGACACCGTCCTCGCGCAACTCGAGAACGGAAACCACCATGAGGACGCTACCGCCCTCAACGTCGAAGAAGGTGACGTCAGGGACGGGCAGACCGCCTCCCCGGACTCCCAAGACACGGCTTACTACGCCGCCCGCCAGGACGACCAGCAAGCCGTCTTTCAGCCAGTTGCACCTCCGCCCAATGCAGATTCGAGCACCGTGGTCCTATTTGCCTTGGTCAATCAGACCAACCAGCTGATCGCACACCAGAATCTCAGAATTGAAGCACTAGAGCGAGGGCGGACATGACGATCTTCCCCGCGAAGACATCGTCGTCCACCTTCACCTCGCCATTCTCCTTCCCCGCGAAGGACCCCATCCGAAGAATCTCGAACCCCCTCGCCGGTGCGCGAGGGCCGTCGTCCACGCCTTGAACGCCCCCAGCCGGCGATCTCCCAGAAGCGCCATCGTTCCCCGGCTCGGAAGGAACCCAGGCCCTCCACTACCAAGAAGTCCAAAACCACCGAGGAGAGGCCAAGGAACCGTTCGAGGAATTCCCCTCCACGATATCACTGATCCCCTTCGAGGTCCCCGACCGGAAGCGACGACGACGACCAGAGGACCCCTCTATCATGGGAGATCATGAACACCCCATTTCCTGCGGGCATGGAGAAACCCCTACCATTGGGAACCTACGACGAACTGGCCGACCCCGACGATCACGTCGAAAGTTTTGAAGCCATGCTCGACTTCAGGAATGTCAGGGGAGCCATTAAGTGCAGGTTTTTCCCCACGACCTTGCGGAAGGGCGCCATGACATGGTACAAGGGTCTGGCCCCCGGGTCGATCACATCCTGGAAGCAACTAAGACAACACTTCACCAAACACTTTACTGCGCCTCGTCGACACCCGAAGACGGAGGTTTCCCTAGAGAGCATCTTTCAGGGGAAGAACAAATCTCTCCGAAACTACATTTAGAGATTCAACAGAGAAGCTGTCGAGGTTCATACGACCGACGACATGAAGAAGTATTTAATCATCCATGGACTATGTTTTGGATCTGATTTTGCCAAGTCCGTGGGCCTCCGCAGACCCCGCCGTCTGGAGGACCTCCTCCAACGAGCTCAATCGTACATCGAGCTCGAGGAGTCGGAGGCAGTGCAGATCGCCCTTGAGTCGAGACGCAAGGAGGGCCCCTGCGGCCACAAAGAAGAAGACTCTCCTCCCCGGCGAGGAGGAGAAAGAAAGAAAGAAAATCGCCCCCGGGATCCTCGTGAACCGCGCAGACTAGCTGGTCGGTTCACAGAATACACCCCGTTCAACGCTCCCCGCGCGCGAATCCTCTCCGAGTGCCAGAACTCGGAATTTCTGAAAGGAGGCGTCTGCTTTCCGAAGCCGACTACCCCCAAATCAAACACGGACAAGTTAAAGTACTGCAAGTTCCACCGGAGCCACGGACATGTCACAGAAGACTGCATCAATCTCAAAGATGCAATTGAGATCCTGATCAAGGAAGGGCACTTGAAGAAATACGCCTAGAAGAATGATACTCCTCGACCCAGCTCCTAGGAAGCCCAGAACGTCGAGGAGATGACGCCTTCTCCCGACGAGAGTCGGCTTCAGGTCGCCCTCAGTGTAACTCAACCCGAAGACTTTTTCATCCCCGGGGACATTGAGGGCCAGGAAGCAGTTCGCAACATGTGGGCCAACTTCCCCCACGAGGGCCCCGTCGCTGCCCGTAGCACCTGGGAAGGCTTCCCCAAGGCAATGGTCATCTCCGAGGGTGGTTACGAGAAGTTGTCCGTCGGGTCAATCAAGAGGAAATTTGACGAACTGGAATCAGCAACGTCGGCGAAGATAACCACTCTCGAGAAGGTGCGAGGGAACTCAAACCCTATCACCTTCTACCTCGAGGAGCTCCTCAACGGAGCACCCAACGCCACTATCCCCCTCCTGGTCAAGGCACAGATGGCGAATTTTGACGTTCGAAGGATCCTTGTCGACCAGGGAAGCTCGGTCGACATCATGTACGCTCATCTTTTCGGGACTCTTCAACTAGACGAGAGACATCTGACCCCGTACGTCGGCTCAGATCTGCAGGGATTCAACGGAATCACCACCAGACCATGGGGCTACGTTAAGCTGATGGTCACATTCGGGGCCGAAGACACTGCCCGACAGGTGAAGACCCGCTTCCTGGTGGTCGAATGTCTATCCCTTTACAACTGCATCCTCGGGAGGACCACCCTGGCCGAACTTACAGCGGTACCATCAATGGTCCACCTCAAAATGAAGTACTACACGGCCAGGGGACGAGTAGTTACGATGCAAGGGGACATAGACGCGGCCAGGAGGTGCTTTGACGCTGCCATCAAAGGCATGAGTTCCATCGGCACCAAACCCAAGACCGTAGCAAAGCCATCCCCGGACACCGAACAGGTACCTCTCCCGCGGGTCAACACAGTCGAACTCGACAGCAGGTTCCCGAGCGAACCCGATGAAGATGGGGCAGAAGACCTCGACCTCCGGGCAGAAAACAACGAGCGGACTCTCCACCCAGCGCGCCTCATCCCAGACGGAGACTTTGATCTCGTAGCCCTCGGGGAAGATCCAGACCGTAACGTGAAGATTGGCACGGGGATCCCCGACCTGGCGAAGGAGCAGCTGAAGGCATGTCTCCGGGAGAATGCTGATCTGTTCGCATGGAGCGCCTCTGAGATGCCTGGCATTGATCCCGAGGTGGTTTGCCATCAGCTCACAGTAGATTCGGCCGCTTGGGCCATAGCTCAACGTAGGCGTAAGCAGTCTCCCGAAAAAGCGGAGGCTGCCAAAAAAGCTGTAAAAGACCTCCTAGAGGCAAATTTTATTTTGGAGGCCAGGTACACAACCTGGCTGCCCAACGTTGTACTCGTCAAAAAGAATAATGGAAAATGGAGGATGTGTGTTGATTATACTGATCTTAACCGGGCTTGCCCGAAAGACTGCTATCCTTTGCCTAACATCGACCAGCTGGTCGACAATTCTGCAGGTTACAGACTATTATCCTTCAAGGATGCCTACTCAGGATACAACCAAATTCCCATGGATAAGGTCGACAAATAGCACACGGCTTTCATGACCAAGTCGGGCAAACTACTACTACAACGTAATGCCCTTCGGCCTGAAGAACGCCGGTGCGACCTACCAACGGATGATGAACAAGGTTTTCCAGGCTGAAATCAGCGACATGCTCGAGGTTTATATAGACGACATGATCGTCAAATCCGCAGAAGAAGTCGACCACGCCGCGCACCTCAAGAAGGTGTTCGACACAACGAGGAGATGCCGCATGAGGTTCAACCCCGAGAAATGCACATTCGGCGTTCGGGCAGGAAAATTCATCGGCTTCTACCTCACAGAGCGAGGAATCGAAGCCAACCCCGACAAGTGTAGGGCTTTCTCCGAGATCCCCACTCCGGACTCGGAGAAGTCAATACAATCGTTGAACGGGATGCTTACCGCCTCTCCCGCTTCGTCACCAAGTCTGCACAATACGCACTCCCATTTTTCAAACTTCATCGACAAAAAGCGACGTTTGAATGGAGCGAAGAATGCGAGCAGGCGCTCCTCCACCTAAAACAACTCCTATCGCAACCCCTGGTCCTCTCACGGCCCGAGAGCGGGGAGACACTTTTCTTGTATCTCGCAATCACGAGTGAAGCAGTCAGCGCTGTCCTTATCGGGAAACCCAATACGAGGGAAGGAAAGCCCTGAAGTCTCAACAGATAGAGAAAGGACCGAGGACAGGAGGCTACACCATTACTTCTTAGCCTACACTGTCATCGTAAGGACCGAACAACCCATAAGGCAACTCCTTGGACGGCCAGATATGGCGGGGAGGATGCTCATGTGGTCGCTCGAACTCATCGAGTTTGACATCCAATATGAGGGAAGGAAAGCCCTGAAGTCTCAGGTATTGGCCGACTTTGTGGCGGAGATGACCGTCCCGAAATCTTCGACCAACGGATCCCAAAAATGGATGA
This sequence comes from Lathyrus tuberosus, assembly GCA_022829125.1. Taxonomy (NCBI): domain Eukaryota; kingdom Viridiplantae; phylum Streptophyta; class Magnoliopsida; order Fabales; family Fabaceae; genus Lathyrus; species Lathyrus tuberosus. The sequence continues at coordinate 24,226,861 of JALAZF010000011.1, read as the reverse complement.
TCTATGTCGACGGAGCATTCAGCCCGAAGGGAAGCGGGGCGGGCATCATCCTCGAAAACGAGGAAGGCATCCTGATCGAGGTATCCCTCGAACTATCCTTCCCGATGTCGAACAACCAAGCAGAGTACGAGGCTTTCCTCGCCGGGTATCGACTGGCCGAGGACCTCGGCGGCAAGGAGGTTAAAATCTTCACCGACTCCCAGCTCATGGCCTCGCAAGTCCGAGGAGAGTACCAGGCCAAGAACGACAACCTCATCGAATACTTGACCTTGGTGAGAGAAAAGATGAAAAAGTTCACCTCCGCGGAAGTAACTCACATCCCTCGCGAGCACAATACCCGAGCAGATGTCTTGTCCAAATTGGCAAGCACAAAGAAGAAAGGCGGGAACAAATCCGTCATACAAGAAGTGCTTTCCCGCCCGAGCATCGACAAACCCACTCCGGTGGCGGACGTAAACGCCATTGGTGACAGCAATTGCTGGATGACCCTGGTATACGAGTACCTCACGATGGGCAAAATGCCCGAAGATCCCAAAGAAGCAGGGATGGTCAAGCGGCGGGCATGCTCGTACACGATAGTCGAGGATAAGCTATACCGGCGAGGGTTTTCTATCCCCCTCCTCAGGTGCGTCGAGGAGACCAAGGTCCCCGGCATCCTCTAGGAAATCCATGAGGGAATCAATGCACAACACCTCGGCGGGCGATCGTTAGCCTGTAAGGCACTTCGAGCAGGGTATTACTGGCCCACCATGCAACAGGACGCCAAGGAACATGTCAAGAAGTGTGATAGATGCCAGCGACACGGGGACATGCATCTCGCTCCTCCTAGCGAGCTCAAAACGTTGTCCTCCCCGTGGCCGTTTGCGTGGTGGGGAATGGACATCCTTGGACCTTTCGTCATAGGATCATATTAAAACAAGTACCTCATCATCGGAGTGGACTACTTTACGAAGTGGATCGAGGCGAAAGCATTGGCCAAAATCACAACCTTCAACATACTGCATTTTTACAAAAGAAACATCCTCGCCCGATTCGGCGTGCCTCAAGCTATTGTCACCGACAACGGAACACAGTTCACCGACAGGAACTTCCAAGACTTCTTCACCAAACTAGGCACGAAGCAGCACTTCACGTCGGTCGAGCACCCTCAAACGAACGGGCAGGATGAAGTGGTGAACAGAGTAATCCTCCGAGGATTGAAACGTTGATTAGGCGACGCCAAACAATAGTGGGTCGAGGAGCTACACAACGTCCTCTGGGCCTACTGAACGACCCCACATTCCACGACCGGGGAGACCCCCTTTCGTCTGACCTACGAAACGGAAGCGGTGATCCTTTTGGAAATCAGGGAACCCTCGAGGAGGACAGAAGCCCCCCTCGACGGGGACGCGAACAACGACGCCTTGAGGGAAGAACTCAATTTTGTCGAGGAGACACGTTCGGGCGCTTCCCTCCGAGAAGCTTCACTTAAACAGAAAATAACACTACGTTATAACGACAAAGTTATCAAACGTGATTTTCAGGTGGGCACCCTCATCCTACAAAGGAACCAGAAAGACTCGCGAGAAGACAAACTCGCCGCGAACTAGGAGGGCCCGTACCGCGTCCGCTCGAAAACGGGGACAGGAGCCTACTTCCTCGAAAATCTGCACGGGGAAGAACTTGCTCGACCATGGAACGCTGAGAAGCTCAAATAGTACTACAGTTAAACACTGCCCGCGACACACTAGCACCGCGATTACGGGGACGCACTAGGGTACGAGCGCGACACCCCTATACAGAACACAATGATCAAAGGTCGCGTTGTGTGTGCACGAGGACTTTTAATCCGACGAGGATACCTCGATCGAGCTCCGTCGTCGTTGTACCAATTAGGCAGAACACCCAGCTCGCGATGGGAAGTTCACGCCACAAAGCTAAGACCTCGACTGAGCTCTTAGCCTCGTTGAAGGTCGGAATACGGCTCCGACCACCCGGCCAGCTCTCCACGCGGTCAGGGACTATCAAAGTCGAGCAAATCCCCAAAGTCTTCATTACTTAGACAAAAACAAACAAAGTATAGAAATCTCTATTACTTGGACAAAAACAAACGAAACATAGCAAATGCAATAACATCACACACAATTGAAAACATACAAACAGCACACGAGCAGATAAACAAAAATGCATCGAAGCGGGCAGAAGCCCATTGTACAGATGTTACAAACAAGTATCAAAAAGCCCCTGGCACGCAGGTCGGGCATAAGTATCAAAAAATAAATAAAATGGCTCGCAGGCCAAACAGAACGAAAAACCTACTCGGTGACGGTCCCTTCGGGCTGCACGATCTGCCCGTCGACCACCTCGTAGTCGGGGTCAGTCCCTTCGATTATGAGGTCGGGGTTGAGAACTTGAAGCTGCTGCACGGCATTCCTGAAACCTATGTCAGCTATAACACCCCAATTCCCAACCCGAATAAATAATACATAAATAAATCAGAGTAAATAAAAATTTTATCCTTAGACAGAAACAAGGATGTCACATTTAAAGAAAGCAATCACAATCCCTGCTCATAAATTTGATACATAACACAAAATAGAATAAATATAATTCAGGAAGCTTTTTCCAACAAAAGGAAAGTTCAATTATGGAATAAAGCTGAAAGATCCATAACTGACTTGTTTTACAAAATCAATTATTTTATAACATCAAAATATTCATACAATGGTAATACAAAATAGATCCACGAATGTATACATATATAACAAAAGCGTTCCCCGACTCCCGTGTTACGTATCAGAGCAAACTGACTGACAAATGGATGGAGGACTAATCTTCACAAAAGCCTCCACGACTACTAATCTGCAATTGGCTCATAGAGCAACAAACCACAGCAGAAGGGTGAGAAACACAATTATAATATAGTTGCATACAATTATATAATAACAGGAAATACGCACACAACAACATTCACACCACAACATATACCATAATTCAAACACAAAACAACACAATTCATAATTCATATATAGCATATCATAGATAAGTAATATAATCATTGTGATGTGCAACATCCCCACAAAACATGGCATATGTCTATACATAAAACATATCATCCATAACCAATACATTTATCACAAATGCATATCAATTCACCAATGCTATCACAAGCTCAACACATAATCAATCAATTCACAATTTTCCACACATAATCAATCCATTCATGATTTATGCAAATGCAAAGAGACCGACACAACGACTCTATGCAAATGCAATGCGGTACCGTTCCATCCATCATTCTCATCATTAATTCACTCAGGATTTATTGGAATCATCGCTTGTTACTTAGTGTAACTCCCTGTCTGGCAAACGATGTTCCCCGTCGCTTTAGGTCCTCTTGGTATAAGGCTCGTGACGTTTATGGATCGCTTTAGGTCCTCTTTGTATAAGGCTCACGATCCGATCGCTTTAGGTCCTCTTTCTATAAGGCTCACGATCGTCTATAACATCGCTTTCGGTCCCCTTTGTATAAGGCTCACGACCGTTATAGCAGATTCCCTCGGGAATCGTTTCATCGCTCACACCCAATAGGGCACACGACATCACAAGAATGCATATCATGATGCTTGGCATACAATGACTCATGACAATCAAATGCATACAAATACATAACCATGTGAACCATTTCAACATCCATAATCATGCATATACAATCAAACATAACACAATGCATTTATTTGCCATAAGGCCACAAACCATCATCATAACATTTCATCATATGCATTCACATCATACAACATCACACAAGCTATACGATATATATTAAAAGCATACCACATGATAACATATCAATCGCACACAATTACGACGGTAAAAGTCGACAAAACGACACTATTCCAATTCCTGACACATTTAAATTGGCCACTAGTCTCAAAACCATTTTTATAAGAAAGAACATTTCACTAGCTTTCCAACGCATCTAACCGCGCCTCAATCCGACTTACGACCCAAACGTTATGACAAGAACAACATGGAAAATCTACCATGTTCGCTTCCCTATTGGCAATGCGAACCCCCAGCGAACCATGGCAGAGAAAAAATAGCATAAAGTTTGCAATGCGAACACCCAGCGAACCTTCTCTTTCCCCTTCGGAATGTGAATTCCCTGCGAACCGTGGCAGAGAAAAAACAGCAGAAAGTTCGCAATGCGAACCTCCCGCGAACCCTCGCTTTCCCTTCGCTGCCATATTCGCAGTGCAAACCTGCGAACCCAGAAAATCCCAGCAGCGCTGTTGTTCACTCCAACCCAACATTTCCTCCACCAAAACACTTCCAAATCACAATATATCAACTAAAACATGTTCCAAACATGACAATAAGTATTCTACAACATTTATATCGCATTTCAACCGCGAAAACCTCGATTTCTATCATTTTCTCTCATTTGACCTAGAATTGAAAAGCTAGGAAAAACCAGCAAACATTCCAACACACACATACATAATCATACACAAGCATAGCATAACCGAGTTTCGCACCCTTACCCGATTAATCGCGCTTCGAAGTGTCAGTTGAATCGGTTTCTTACACTCCAAGTTTTCCTCTTTTTCTTCTTCTCCTTCTCTATTTCTCTTAACTTCTTTTTCTCTCTTTCTAACCTCTACTTTCTATTTTAATAAAAATAATAATATCTAATTAAGCAAAAGACCAAAATACCCCTACACTCAATTTTCCCACAAACGTTCCCAAAACGCGATAAAACATAATAACGATAAACATAACACATTTATCAAATAAAAACCAAGAATAAAATAATATAAATACCAAAATAATTAAATCGAATCGATTAAATAAATCTAACAAAAACTGGGGCGTTACAACTCTCCCGCACTTAGAAATTTTCGTCCTAAAAAATATACTGATACGAACAACTCCGGATACGACTCTCGCATCCGACTAACCAACTAACATGCCAACACTGGCACACCACGAATAACACAAACTGACAAACCACCTCGCTAACAACGACTACAACAACGACACGACAACGACGACAACTACAACGATAAGATGCAATTCCCATACAATGCACTTGACGACCAACCCACGACTCAAAGAATACCCAAGGTACGAACACACGCAGGTTCACTCTTGAACCTAAACACAACAAGATCGTTACCCTCACCATAGGTAACACTCCCCTAATTCCCCACACAGGAATTAGCTACCCACACTCGAACCATCACGATGGAAACGAGGCAACAACACAAACAAGAACATAAAGTTCCACGACCCAACATCGTTTCAACAACTTCTACATAACCATGATACCAACATCCTTGTCACACAACAATATTACAACAATGCTACGATTCCTCAATCGAACATATAACCAAAACATTCATCTACATAGTAGCCCATGAATCATATTTAAACCTTTCACCAAACACTTCCATTCTGAAACGTCCAATGGTCTCTTCATTCCTACATGTTTACAATGTTCTACCCATGAACCCTTACAAGTCACACATGCATATACGAAATGTGCCACAACACACTTTTGATGCGCACTCTGATTACTCGCAACCATCAAATCTACCAATTCCATATCCAACTTCTGACTTTCTCTAATATTCCCCTGAAAAAGCATAGTTCATTTCTAAAAGACCCGAGCTTACACTCCACAGAGTTATCTCACACACCAGACACAAGTCTCTGACTGCTCAAATAATTCTAATCCTCTGACCATCAAAAGATCTCCTTCAAATCTTGATGCATTCTATTAACTCCCGGATGTATACTCAAACTACTCCGGTGTCCTTCCTCTAAAATCATCATTTTCAATTCCAAACCATTAGGAATACAAATTCTACCGTGGAATCTCAAAACACCCTTATCATCCACTTTAAAGTCACCATTCACACCTTTATCTTCAACCGTCATCAAATCAACAAATCTCACCTCCAGCCTCTGTTTCCCGCCAACGGTCAACAGAAAATCATTAGTGACCTTTAACATACCAAGCCTCACGCTATCAGATGTCAATTTGCACCCCAAACTCAAATCTCTAAATTCTTCCAAAAGTTCCCACTCTTTAACCATCAAAGCAGACATATGCAAAAACTTTCAACTTAACTAATCAGGCACGACACTAACCTCACCAATAGGATAATTCCAGCTAAAGTCATAACTCATCAGGAATTCCAACCATCCTCGTTGTCTCATACTCTATTCCTTCCGACCAAACAGGTACTCAATATTCTTGTGATTACTAAACACTTCGAACCTAGAACCATAAAGATAATACCTCCAAATTTTCCAACACAATACCACTGCAACCAATTCCAAATCCTGAATAGTATATACCCTTTTTATGAATCCTCAATTATCGTAAAGCATAAGCTACGACTTTACCCTCTTGCATTAACACACTGACTAAGCTCATCAAAGACACATCACAATACCTCACAAACGGTTTATTAGGATCACACATAATCAAAACTGGAGTCGTAGACAACTTCCACCTCAGCTCTCTGAAACTTTCCTCACGACGAACATCCAAAACAAACGACTTACCCTTTGCAAGTCAACTGAGATAACAGAAGCACTAACTTAGCAAAATCCTCCATAACCTGCAGTAACAACTAACTAAGCCCAAAAGTTTCTAATCTCCTTAACCGACTTTGGAGTCTCTCAATGTAGAACTGCATCTATTTCTGATGGATCCCTTAACCATACTCTCATCCGAAATAACATATCCAAGGAAACTAACCTTTTTCAATCAAAATTCTCACTCGATAATTTAGCAGAAAGCTCCCTCTCTTTCAACCCTTGTAACTCAATCCTCAAATACTCTACATACTCCTCCTTTGATTTAAAATAACTCAGAATATCATCCAATAAACATCACTTATAACCTTATCCAAACAAGTATGGAAGATACGATTCATATACTCCACAACCATAACATATACAACTTTCAAAATTCATTCTAAGCTCGAAACAATTTATCCAAAATAGCTTAACAATCTCTAGTTACCACATTCGATAACAATTTTTCTGACAGGGTTCCAACTTACTCAAGGTTTCTGCTGACACGAGGTCTCCACCCATAATAAAAGTAATACCATCAAGGAACTTCAAATCGTTCTTAATTCGTCACAATTCAAAATTCAAGCTATCCAGAACACAACCACAAGTCTCCATACTACTCACTGATTAACACGCAACCTCATACTATCATCCTTTTCTTTACCAACCATGTTGGACCTCTTCAAGTCAACACACTAATGTTTCATCCAAAAACACATCTGAAAACCATGTACAACTGATGGCCCATCACCGTGGCTTCCTGCCGATTTCCAGAAACAAACATCTGAGTTTCACTTCCTAAAAGTTCTTCTACTTACTTAGCAGATCCAAACCTCAAATCCTCACCTTCTTCAATTTCGAGTTCACACTCTACTCTCTGAGAACAACCATTAACGATACCCAGTCGTTCTCTCTCAATGACTTCCCAACTAGACCAACATACCAAAACCTCTAATCCGTCTCATCCTCCGATGTTATAATCTTCATCGACCCACCAAAACAATATGTAACCACTTTCTTAATTCCAAACAATTCACTGCACACACTATCAAAGCCAGAGAGACACGTCTATTCCATCCAACATAATTCCGTCTACTATCAACAAGAGATTAAGGGTGATCAGATCCTCAATTTGTCAATAGACAACCGACAATCACGATGGGGCATAAGCCATCTTTACCAAACTATAATAGCATTTCTTACCTCTTGCGCACAAAACTGCCTAAGGCACAAATCCTTGGTTGACATAAACCTTACCTCCGCACTCCCTCCGGAAATCGGGAACAACACTGTCCAAACCACACTTACCATCTTGCAACCAACTCTCCACAACCGAAGCAACTTGGAGAAGCACAAGCTTCTCCCCCACTTATCTCATTCTAAATCCTGAAGACAAAGGACTAGAAAACCAGAAAGCACTGACAGTGTTTCACACACCTATCACATACTAAGGAACAAACAACATCGACAGTATTCAACTGTCACACCAACTGACTCAACAACTTGGCCGGACGGACCAACCTGCTCTGATACCACTAATGTAACACCCCAATTCCCATCGCGAATAAATAATACATAAATAAATCAGAGTAAATAAAATTTTTATCCTTAGACAGAAACAAGGATGCCACATTTAAAGAAAGCAATCACAATCCCTGCTCATAAATTTGATACATAACACAAAATGGAATAAATATAATTTAGGAAGCTTTTTCCAACAAAAGGAAAGTTCAATTATGGAATAAAGCTGAAAGATCCATAACTGACTTGTTTTACAAAATAAATTGTTTTATAACATCAAAATATTCATACAAAGGTAATACAAAATAGATCCACGAATGTATACATATATAACAAAAGCGTTCCCCGACTCCCGTGTTACGTATCAGAGCAGACTGACTGACAAACGGATGGAGGACTAATCTTCACAAAAGCCTCCACGACTACTAATCTGCAATTTCCTCATAGAGCAACAAACCACAGCAGAAGGGTGAGAAACACAATTATAATATAGTTGCATACAATTATATAAGGCAAAAAAACCTTTTTTGGTCCTTTAACTTTACCTCGGGGTTCATTTTGGTCCCTTAACTTTAAAAAGTGTCATTTTGGTCACTTAACTCTTCAAAACGTTCCATATTAGTCCTTTTGTCATATTAGCGACGAATTTAGCGACTAATTTTTGAATTTTTTCGTCGCTAATAAGACGAAAAGGACTAATATGGAACATTTTGAAGAGTTAATGGACTAATAAGACGCTTTTTAAAGTTAAGGGACCAAAATGAACCCCGGGGTAAAGTTAAAGGACCAAAAAGAATATTTTGCCATTATATAATAACAGGAAATACGCACACAACAACATTCTCACCACAACATATACCATAATTCAAACACAAAACAACACAATTCATAATTCATATATAGCATATCATAGATAAGTAATACAATCATTGTGATGTGCAACATCCCCACAAAACATGGCATATGTCTATACATAAAACATATCATCCATAACCAATACATTTATCACAAATGCATATCAATTCACCAATGCTATCACGAGCTCAACACATAATCAATCAATTCACAATTTTCCACACATAATCAATCCATTCATGATTTTCCACACATAATCAATCCATTCATGATTTATGCAAATGCAAAAAGACCGACACAACGAATCTATGCAAATGCAATGCGGTACCGTTCCATCCATCGTTCTCATCATTAATTCACTCAGGAATTATTGGAATCATCGCTTGTTACTTAGTGTAACTCCCCGTCGGGCAAACGATGTTCCCCGTCGCTTTAGATCCTCTTGGTATAAGGCTCACGACGTTTATGGATCGCTTTAGGTCCTCTTTGTATAAGGCTCACGATTCGATCGCTATAAGTCCTCTTTGTATAAGGCTCACGATCGTCTATAACGTTGCTTTCGGTCCCCTTTGTATAAGACTCACGGACGTTATAGCAGACTCCCTCGGGAATCGTTTCGTCGCTCACACCCACTTGGGCACACGACATCACAAGAATGCATATCATGATGCTTGGCATACAATGACTCATGACAATCAAATGCATACACATACATAACCATGTGAACCATTTCAACATCCATAATCATGCATATACAATCAAACATAACACAATGCATTTCTTTGCCATAAGGCCATAAACCATCATCACAATATTTCATCACATACATTCATATCATACAACAGCACACAATCTATACGATATATATTAAAAGTATACCACGTGATAACACATCAATCGCACACAATTACGACGGTAAAAGTCAACAAAACGACACTATTCCAATTCCCGACACAATTAAATCGGCCACTAGTCTCAAAACCATTTTTATAAGAAAGAACATTTCACTAGCTTTCCAACGCATCCAACCGCGCCTCAATCCGACTTACGACCCAAAAGTTATGACAAGAACAACATGGAAAATCTACCATGTTCGCTTCCCTATTCGCAATGCGAACCCCCAGCGAACCATGGCAGAGAAAAAACAGCATAAAGTTCACAATGCGAACACCCAGCAAACCTTCACTTCCCCCTTCGCAATGCGAATTCCCTGCGAACCGTGGCAGAGAAAAAACAGCAGAAAGTTCGCAATGCGAACCTCCCGCGAAGCCTCGTTTTCCCTTCGCTGCCCTATTCGCAGTGCGAACCTGCGAACCCAGAAAATCCCAGCAGCGTTGTTGTTCACTCCAACCCAACATTTCCTCCACCAAAACACTTCCAAATCACAATATATCAACCAAAACATGTTCCAAACATAACAACAAGTATTCTACAACATTTATATCGCATTTCAACCGCGAAAACCTCGATTTCTATCATTTTCTCTCATTCGACCTAGAATTGAAAAGCTAGGAAAAACCAACAAACATTCCAACACACATATACATAATCATACACAAGCATAGCATAACCGAGTTTCGCACCCTTACCCGATTAATCGCGCTTCGAAGTGTCGGTTGAATCGGTTTCTTACACTCCAAGTTTTCCTCTTTTTCTTCTTCTCCTTCTCTATTTCTCTTAACTTCTCTTTCTCTCTTTCTAACCTCTACTTTCTATTTTAATAAAAACAATAATATCTAACCAAGCAAAAGACCAAAATACCCCTACACTCAATTTTCTCGTAAACGTTCCCAAAACGCGATAAAACATAATAACGATAAACATAACACATTTACCAAATAAAAACCAAGAATAAAATAATATAAAGACCAAAATAATTAAATAGACTCAATTAAATAAATCTAACAAAAATCGGGGCGTTACATCAGCCGCCTCGAGGTTGTCTTGCTCGGCTTCCCGGAGCTTCGCTATCAGCGCCGCCCGCGAAGTCAGCAACCTGTCTTCCTCGGTTTCCTCATCAGCCGGGCGGACAGCCTCCTCTAAATCGGTGTTCCTGGCCAAGAGACAATTCCTCTCCTCTTCAAAATCGTCGTCCCTCGCCAAGAGACGTTTCTGCTCCTCCTCAGCATTCTTCAACCTTTCCTCCAGCTTCCCTTGAAGCTCGACCTGGGCCTGGTTCTGGCTTTTGCAGTCAGCCAGCTCCTTGCCCACCTTCTCCATTTTGGCTGAGATGGACCTGAAACTCTCTCGCAACTTGTTCAGCTCATTTTCGGGGCAAGCCTCGTCGTTCAGAACCAAGGCAACCGCGCAAACCCGCATCACCGCAGACACATCCTCCACCAGCGCCCTTCTCCGGGAAACCCTGTCGACGCCTAAGATGGCCTGAGCTTCGGGGGCACCCACGCATAGGGAATTATTCCCCATGAAGAATTTCGGCCTCGAATAACAAGGCGGGAGCACAAATTTTACAGCAGGGGGACTCTCATTCTCAGTAAGGTCAACGTCCACTTGATCTGCAACCCGCTGCCTCTTCGGGGAGCCCTGAGTGCTAGGAGAATCACTGTCCTGGTGAGAGCCAGAAGAACCCCCGGTTGTCGGGGTGGGAACGGAGTCCAGCGCTCGGATCTGCTCGATGCGGCCTTTACCTACCTTCCTCGAAAGGTGGGTAGCCTTCAAATTTTTGAAGCGCTCCTCGGCAGTCGACATCTTACCTACAAAAAGAAAGTAAGCGTCAGTAAATCAGAAACCAGGACATGAAGGAAAAAGCGATTCGAAGAGGGTGTCACCACCTAGCAGCTTGAGGGCTTCCTCATCGGAGAACCTCTCGAGGAGGGCCCTCGTATTGATTAAACGCTGCTTCGTTAACACCTGCCCGTCGTCTCCTCGGACGGGTTCTCCATCAATCGTCACGACCTTGGCTTTATTAAACCCGTTGACGAAAGTGACTATTCTCTCATAAGCCAGGCGATCCCCCTCGTCCAAACGGCCATGACTGACTTTGTAGCTGTCTGTCCCCTTTTTGAAGTGTTCTTCCGTCTAGAACAAGGGGAATCTTGGCTCGAGGACCTCCTCTGTCTGCCCATCCACTTCGCGGGAAACTCGGCAATACACCGAATTCACTGCTTCGAGCGTGACCAGCCTCACGATATAATATTGGTATTTAAAGTCGCGAACAGAATCCAAGTAGGTGTGGAAGAGACTGCTCGTTTGTTTGAAAGACACCCAGCCGTGTCTACCATCGGAGGCCTGTCGCTGGAGGTGGAAGATGCGAAAGAAGAGAGGAACGGTTTCCCCGATTTGGAGATATTTACAGACGAGCTCGAAAGCTCGGATGGAAGCGAGGGAGTTGGGGTGGAGCTGCGAAGGCGCCGGGCGCAACCAAACAAATACCGCTTGTTGAAAATCTGTAAAGGGCAGAAGCCAACCCGCCTTGTCGAACATGAACTCATAAAGAGGGAACCTCATCCCTCGGTACGTCGAGCATATGCGATGGTGTGCTTGAGGTCATAACACCTTCCACGACTTCGAGGAACCCACCAGCTGGTGCTCGACTGTGAAAAAATAGTGTCCTCGTCCTCGTCGACAAAATGGGAAGCCATGTTCAACGGCTCATCGCTGACCCACTCTGCGGGGGACGTTCCTCGACCCTAGTGATTGACGCCATTTGAGAGTCGGGTTGGTCGTCGACGTCCAACGATCCCACGGCCACAGAAATGGACGAAGCTTCCATATACCTGAAAAGCAGAAGGAAACGGTGAATTCGATGATCCATATCAAATTCACCGCTCCACCGCTGTTCAAGTGAAAGGGCGAAGAGGGAGCGTCGAGATCTCGAGACGGTCGCGCTCGTCCGCGTCCCCAAGACGACCGACGAGCGTCCCCGAGACCATCCTCAGGTCACCGGTGTGCCGCTTGGGGAGGATTCCTTCACACAAAAGGGATATTGGCGAGGAACCCGAGAGTTTCATCTTGTGTCCTCAGGACATTCTTCGTGTTCCCGGGATACTCACCCCTTCTCCCCGCAATATGCAACAAGAAACTATGAAATCCCGCCATTTTTGCCGGAGATTTCGTAATTTCCATGAGAACTTCATCAGTTCACCATGAAACCACCCTATAAATGCAAACGAACGGAGAAAAAAGAGAGAAACTGACTTGAAACACACTTTCGGTAGGGTTCTGGCACGACAGTTGGCGGCGGCGTACGGTGGCGAAATAGAGAAGGAAGAAAAGAGTGAATCTGAGCAAGGGGGAGCAAAAGTGCAAATGGGACGAGATGACCCCTATTTATAGGGCTCTCACAAGTCTTGAGGGCTCCTAGGCAATCGATTACGCTACCCTAGCGTAGGCGCCCTAGGCAATGATGAGTGGCGACACGTGGCACGCATTCTCCCAAGCATGTCGTTTCATAACACGCGTCTTTTCATTCACCTCGTTTTAGACTTCTCGTATTCCCGCGACGTCGCCCATCTGCGGCCAGTCTAGCGCGAGCAGATCGATTTGTTTCTGCCCGGTCAACTTGCTGTTCCTCGTTTAGAGTTCCTTCCCCGGTTGGACATGTCCTTGACATAGTTCTAACCCTAAAGTCATTACTCCGACATCTTTGAGCAACGACTTGGGGGGCTCCTGTTCTGGATTGGGGCGGGGTCTGCTCCTCAATCGATCAAGCCCAACCCCACACGTCCTGGGATGGCCCAACAAAGGCCTCTTAGCACGACCAATGTCGAGCACATGCCCCACCTCAACAGTGTCGGGCACACACCACGCCTCAACAGTGTCGGGCACACACCACACCTCGGCAGTGTTCGGGCACACACGACATAGAGCATCGGGCAGAAGCGTTAAGCCTCTCCGGGCTCGCTTCTCCCCGACACACAAGACTCCTCCCTACGAGGACACATTCTCATGTAACCACCCACTCCCGATGGAATCGGTCTGCCCTAATTCTGGAGATCTAGGAACGGTTACCCCAGGGCGAAGACCACGTGCTGGTCTTCACTACGCCACGTAAGCCCTGGCAGTTACTTGGATTGGGCTTGGCAATCCAGCCCAGTGCAAGTAACCGTTGGCCCTGCGCTGGGGGCTCTCTATAAATACCCTCTCACTTAAGAGGGTCAGGTTACGCAATCTCATACACTCTAACCTTCTTCTGTATTTATCTTTCTCTGACCATTATCTTACTTGAGCGTCGGAGTACCTTGCAGGTACACCCCCTATAATGAGGTTGAGAGACGGTGGGGGGATATACCAAGGTCAAGTATTCGATGAGGTTGTCGTTCTTGGCCTGGTATTCTCCTCGAACTTGCGAGGTCACGAGCTGGGAGTTGGTGAAGATTTTAACCTCCTTGGCGCCGAGGTTCTCGGCCAGTCGAAGCCCGGCGAGGAAAGGCTCGTACTCTGCTTGGTTATTCCACGTTAGGAAGGATAGTTTGAGGGATACCTCGATCAGGATACCTTCCTCGTTTTCGAGGATGATGCCCGCCCCGCTTCCCTTCGGGCTGGATGCTCCGTTGACATAGATCGTCCATTTTTGGGATCCGTTGGTCGAAGGTTCCGGGACGGCCATCTCCGCCACAAAGTCGGCCAATATCTGAGCCTTCAGGGCTTTCCTTCCCTCGTATTGGATGTCAAACTCGGCGAGTTCGAGCGACCACCTAAGCATCCTTCCCGCCATATCTGGCTGTCTATGGAGTTGCCTTATGGGCTGTTCGGTCCTTACGATGACAGTGTGGGCTAGGAAGTAATGGCGTAGCCTCCTGGCTGCGGTGACGAGGGCAAGGGAGACTTGCTCTATCTGCTGATACCTGAGCTCCGGGTCTTGGAGGACTTTGCTCGTGCAGTAAATCAGTTTCTGCCCGTCTGGGGTTTCCCGAATGAGGACAACGCTGACCGCTTCACTCGTGATTGCGAGATACAAGAAAAGTGTCTCCCCGCTCTCGGGCCGTGAGAGGACCGAGGGTTGCGATAGGACTTGTTTTAGGTGGAGGAGCGCCTGCTCGCATTCTTCGCTCCATTCAAATGTCGCTTTTTGTCGAAGAAGTTTGAAAAATGGGAGTGCGTATTGCGCAGACTTGGCGACGAAGCGGGAGAGGGCGGTGAGCATCCCGTTTAACGATTGTATTGACTTCTTCGAGTCCGGAGTGGGGATCTCAGAGAGAGCCCTACACTTGTCGGGGTTGGCTTGGATTCCTCGCTCTGTGAGGTAGAAGCCGAGGAATTTTCCTGCCCGAACGCCGAATGTGCATTTGTCGGGGTTGAACCTCATGCGGCATCTCCTCGCTGTGTCGAACACCTTCTTGAGGTGCGCGGTGTGGTCGACTTCTTCCACGGATTTGACGATCATGTCGTCCATATAAACCACGAGCATGTCGCCGATTTCAGCCCGGAAAACCTTGTTCATCATCCGTTGGTAGGTCGCACCGGCGTTCTTTAGGCCGAAGGGCATTACATTGTAGTAGTAGTTGCCCGACTCGGTCATGAAAGCCGTGTGCTGTTTGTCGACCTTATCCATGGGAATTTGGTTGTATCCTGAGTAGGCGTCCATGAAGGATAATAGTTTGTAACCTGTAGAATTGTCGACCAGCTGGTCGATGTTAGGCAAAGGATAGGAGTCTTTCGGGCAAACCCGGTTAAGATCAGTATAATCAACACACATCCTCCATTTTCCATTATTCTTTTTGATGAGTACAACGTTGGACAGCCAGGTTGTGTACCTGGCCTCCGAAATAAAATTTGCCTCTAGGAGGTCTTTTACAACTTTTTTGGAAGCCTCCGTTTTTTCGGGAGACTGCTTACGCCTACGTTGAGCTATAACCCTAGTGGCCGGATCTACTGCGAGCTGATGGCAAGCCACCTCAGGGTCAAGGCCAGGCATCTCAGAGGCGTTCCATGCGAACAGATCAGCATTCTTCCGGAGACATGCCTTCAGCTGCTCATTCGCCAGGTCGGGGATCCCCGTGCCAATCTTCATGTTACAGTCTAGATCTTCCCTGAGGGCTACGAGCTTATAGTCTCCATCTGGGATGGGGCGCGCTGGGTGGAGAGGCCGCCCGTTGTTTTCCTCCTAGAGGTCGAGGTCTTCTGCCCCGTCTTCATCGGGTTCGCTCGGGAACCTGCTGTCGAGTCCGACCGCGTTGACCCGCGGGAGAGGTACCTGTTCGGTGTCTGGGGATGGCTTTGCTACGGTCTTGGGTTTGGTGCGATGGAACTCATGCCTTTGATGGCAGCGTCGAAGCACCTCCTGGCCGCGTCTATGTCCCTGTGCATTGTAACTACTCGTCCCCTGGCCGTGTAGTACTTCATTTTGAGGTGGACCGCTGATGGTACCGCTGTAAGTTCGGCCAGGGTGGTCCTCCCGAGGATGCAGTTGTAAAGGGATGAACATTCGACCACCAGAAAATGGGTCTTCACCTGTTGGGCAGTGTCTTCGTCCCCGAATGTGACCATCAGCTTAACGTAGCCCCATGGTCTGGTGGTGGTTCCGTTGAATCCCTGCAGATCTGAGCCGACGTACGGGGTCAGATGTCTCTTGTCGAGTTGGAGAGTCCCAAAAAGATGAGCGTACATGATGTCGACCGAGCAGCCCTGGTCGACAAGGATCCTTCGAACGTTAAAATTCGTCATCTGTTCCCTGACCAGGAGGGGGATAGTGGCGTTGGGCGCTCCGCCGGGGAGCTCCTCGAGGTAGAAGGTGATAGGTTTTGAGTTCCCTCGCACCTTCTCGAGAGTGATTGTCTTCGCCGACGTTGCTGATTCCAGTTCGTCAAATTTCCTCTTGATCGACCCGACGGACAACTTCTCGTAACCACCCCCGGAGATGACCATTGCCTTGGGGAAGCCTTCCCAGGTGCTACGGACAGCGACGGGGTCCTCGTGGGGGAAGTTCGCCCACATGTTGTGAACTGCTTCCTGGCCCTCAATGTCCCTGGGGATAAAAAAGTCTTCGGGTCGAGTCACACTGAGGGCGACCTGAAGCCGACTCTTGTCGGGAGGAGGCGTCGTCTCCTCAACGTTCTGGGCTTCTCGGGAGCTGGGTCGAGGAGTATCATTCTTCTGGGCGTATTTCTTCAAGTGCCCTTCCTTGATCAGGATCTCAATTGCATCTTTGAGATGGATGCAGTCTTCTGTGACATGTCCGTGGCTCCGGTGGAACCTGCAGTACTTTGACTTGTCCGTGTTTGATTTGGGGGTAGTCGGCTTCGAAAAGTGGACGCCTCCTTTTAGAAATTCCGATTTCTGGCACTCGGAGAGGATTCGCGCGCGGGGAGCGTTGAGCGGGGTGTATTCTGTGAACTGGCCAGCTGGTCCGCATGGTTCACGAAGATCCCGGGGGCGATTTTCTTTCTTTCTTTCTCCTCCTCGCCGGGGAGGAGATTCCTCTTCTTTGTGGCCGCGGGGGGCCTCCTTGCGTCTCGAATCAAGGGAGATTTGCGCTGCCTGCGACTCCTCGAGCTCGATGTACGACTGAGCTCGTTGGAGGAGGTCCTCCAGACGGCGGGGTCTGCGGAGGCCCACGGACTTGGCAAAATCAGATCCAAAATGTAGTACATGGATGATTAAATACTTCTTCATGTCGTCGGTCATATGAACCTCGACAGCTTCTCTGTTGAATCTCTCAATGTAGTTCCAGAGAGATTCGTTCTTCCCCTGGAATATGCTCTCTAGGGCAGCCTCAGTCTTCGGGTGTCGACGAGACGCAGTAAAGTGTTTGGTGAAGCGTTGTCTTAGTTGCTTCCAGGATGTGATCGACCCGGGGGCCAGACCCTTGTACCATGTCATGGCGCCCTTCCGCAAGGTGGTGGGAAAAAGCCTGCACTTAATGGCTCCCCTGACGTTCCTGAAGTCGAGCATGGCTTCAAAACTTTCGACGTGATCGTCGGGGTCGGCTAGTCCGTCGTAGGTTCCCAACGGTGGGGGTTTCTCCATGCCCGTAGGAATTGGGGCGTTCATGATCTCCCATGATAGAGGGGTCCTTTGGTCGTCGTCGTCGCTTCCGGCCGGGGACCTCGAAGGGGATCGGTGATGTCGTGGAGGGGAATTCCTCGAATGGTTCCTTGGCCTCTCCTCGGTGGTTTTGGACTTCTTGGTAGTGGAGGGCCTAGGTTCCTTCTGAGGCGGGGAACGATGGCGCTTCTGGGAGATTGCCGGCTGAGGGCGTTCAAGGCGTGGACGACGGCCCTCGCGCACCGACGAGAGGGTTCGAGATTCTTCGGATGGGGTCCTTCACGGGGAAGGAGAACGGCGAGGTGAAGGTGGACGACGATGTCTTCGCGGGGAAGATCGTTGTGTCCGTCCTCGCTCTAGTACTTCAATCCTGAGATTCTGGTGTGCGATCAGCTGGTTGGTCTGATTTACCAAGGCAAATAGGGCCACGGTGCTCGAATCTGCATTGGGCGGAGGAGCAACTGGCTAAAAGATGGCTTGCTGGTCGTCCTGGCGGACAGCGTCGTAAGCCGTGTCTTGGGAGTCCGGGGAGGCGGTCTGCCCGTCCCTGACATCACCTTCTTCGACGTTGAAGGCGGTAGCGTCCTCATGGTGGTTTCCATTCTCGAGTTGCGCGAGGATGGTGTCCAAAGCTTTGTTAGCTGACGGGTTGTTGGTCGTGCTGGTGATGAACGAGAGGATTGCTTTAGTTTATCGGAGGAAAAATGGGGAAGCAAGGGTTCCCACAGACGGCACCACTGATCATAGCTGGATCAGACAATTATTCAGTGGCCAGCAACGTCGTATGGACTTCAGCTCCGGTGAGGTTGAAAGACGGTCGGGGGGGTGTACCTGCAAGGTACTCCGACGCTCAAGTAAGATAATGGTCAGAGAAAGGCAATACAGAAGAAGGTTAGAGTGTATGAGATTGTGTAACCTGACCCTCTCAAGTGAGAGGGTATTTATAGAGAGGCCCCAGCGCGGGGCCAATGGTTACTTGCTCTGGGCTGGATTGCCAAGCTCAATCCAAGTAACTGCCAGGGCTTACGTGGCGTAGTGAAGACTAGCACGTGGTCTTCGCCCTAGGGTAACCGTTCCTAGATCTCCGGAATTAAGGCAGACTGATTCCATCGGGAGTGGGTGGTTACATGAGAACGTGTCCTCATGGGGAGGAGTCTTGCGTGTCCGGGAAAAATGAGTCCGGAGAGGCTTAACGCTTCTGCCCAATGCTCTATGCCGTGTGTGCCCGAACACCGCCGAGGTGTGGTGTGTACCCGACACTGTTGAGGTGTGGTGTGTGCCCGACACTGTTGAGGTGTGGCATGTGCTCGACATTGGTCGTGCTAAGAGGCCTTTGTTGGGCCATCCCAGGACGTGTGGGGTTGGGCCTGCTCGATTGAGGAGCAGACCCCGGCCCAGTCCAAAACAATATATATATATATATATATATATATATATATATATATATATATATATATATATATATATATATATATATATATATATATATATATATATATATATATATATATATATATATATATAAACAAGATAAAAAATAAGATAATAAATCTCACCTAGTTGAACAAAATAAAACATATGTAAAAAAAAAGTAAGTGCAATATACCTACAATATTTTAGAAAGTGAAAGAAAAAGAAATTAGGAAAAAAAACATGAAACGTTTAAATACTTAGATAACATTATGAAAAACTTTTTTGAAGACCACATTAATTGTTTGAGATAATGGATTATTGTTTTTGTCATGAATTAAGGTTTTGAAACCAGTATTTCTCTTGATTCTTGACATTGCCACATAGAATTATCTGTGACTGAACACATTGTTTGATAAATATAAACCAACAAAGTTTAATGATTGACTTTGAGATTTTTTAATTGTCATGGAAAATGAGACAATAATGAGGATTTGTCTTCTGATAAATTTGAATGGACAAGGAGATTGAGACAGAGACCAATACATTCTAGGGATGTAAATAGTGTTTTTGATATGTGTATCTAATATATCTTTGCTTTGATGACATAATTTGCTAACCTAGTAACTGTCAATCTTGTAAAATTGCAAAGTCTTTCAGATTGATCCAAATTTCTTATCAACATTATAGTTATGTCAATCTTTAGTTTCATGGAATAATTTGGCAATTCTGAAGTTTTCAAACAGTTTAAGAATTCGAGTGTCAAATACTCGAAAGCATCATTGTCATTAGCTTCTGATCTATCAATGAAATCATTACTAAAAAAATCTTTTGCAGATTTTCTATGTTGATATCCATGACTTAGAAATGCGAGTGAATGATGTTTGCTTGGATGAGAATTGAAACTTCAACTAATTATATACTAATATTCCTATGGTTATTTGTGATCGCCTAAAAGTGTTTCATATTTGTTTGTATTCTATGATGCTTTATCAGCTAACTTGGAAAGGAAGTTTATATGGTATCTATACTGTTCGGGATGGTTAAAATTGGCTCAAGAAAGTTAAATTTGTTCAGAATATAATACACAATAACTCCTATAAGTCGGTAAGGCATATTCCTACTCATTAGAAGGTGAAATTCTTCCTTTAGACAATTTTACATAAGTCATGTTCTGGACTAGACTGGCACATGACCCACAGTTGGGCAAGGCCCAATCCAATCCAGCTTTAGATAAGCCCCAATAAGGAGATTAAGACAATCTAGCCGTTGGGCACAATATAGTCGTTGGGCACATTATAGCCTTTGGGGAGAATATAGTCATTGAGGACATCCTCCTCATGCGCTTGACAGTTCACACGACCAACTGCCCCTCCGGAGTTCACGGGGACAGTTGGAGCAGGTCAAAAGGTCACGCGCTAGATCTTCCACCTGGCAGTCTCCCATTGGTCGACCAGATACTTCAGCCACATTGGAGACCTTGGCCCGCGCTGGGAGTTTCTTATAAATACCCTCTCATTTGAGAGGGTCGGGTATTCAATTCATTCAACACAAACCTAAATTCTTTGTATTTGCTCTCTCTCCTCTGATTCTTACTTTAGCATCGGAGTACCTTGCAGATACACCTCCTTTTCTCCTACAATCATAATTGATGCCCTACACGGAAGGCCACGAGGATTCATTCTGATCATTCCAGATCAGTGGCACCATCTGTGGGAACCTCCGTTCCCCCGTCTTTTTTAAACCAAGATCCCCAATCTTTTCAATCTAAAGACCAAAGCTTTTCTTTCTAAACCTTCCTCGATCGTCACGGCCTCTCACCGTAACAATGATGTCCCTCAAGATTCTGCCATCGTCGTCGCCTTAGATAACGGCGATAACCCCAATTCTGGAGTTGTGGTCTACGAGACCGATCACAAGGATGGAAAGACTACCTCTCCATCCTCCGACGATGTGAAACCCCGCATCCAGAATTCCGATCACATCTACGAGCTCGTCCTCGTTCCTCAAGACGCTGATCCCAGCACTGTGGCTCTCGTCGCCGCCCTCAACAAATCCAACTACATGATCTTCCAGCAGGGCAAGAAGATCCACATGCTGAAAAATGCCCTTCAAGAGTGATTTCCCTCACAAAGACCTCGCAGTCATTCTCCCCGTTCTCGTTCTCCCCCTCAGAAACATCGGCGAGACGAGTCTTGAAGCATTTCCCCAGTCAAGGAATGATCGAAACTGGTGAAATCAGAGCAAGAAATCCTGAAGAGACGACACCGTACCTCTCCCCGAAGGACAAGACATTCTACAGCTCCCAAGAAGACCAAGCCTTCGGAGAAACCTCACGAGCATCGTAATCGGCATAGGCACTCTCCTCGACGCAGTAGGAGTCATGGGCGTAGGCAGTCCCCGTACAGGTCGTTAAGCATGAGCGACGAGGACGACGTTCATGGACCTCTATCCCAAGAGATCATGGACACCCGTATCCCTTGCGGGCTAGAGAAGCCTTTTCCTCTGGCTCTCTACGATGACACTATGAATTCCGGCGAACATATAGAGAACATTGAAGCCATGCTTCATTATCACAACGTAGGCGGAGTCAAGTGCAGATTGTTCCCCATCACCCTTAGAAAGGGAGCTATGACCTGGTATAAAAATATTCCCCGGGGCTCGATCACCTCGTGGATGGATCTAAAACACCAGTTTGCCCAACATTTCACCGCTTCTAAGCATCATCCTAAGTCGGAAGCCATGCTCGAAGATATAATTCAGGGCAAAGATAAGCCCCTTCATGCATACATTGAGAGGTTTAACAAGGAGGCAGTAGAGATCCACACAACGGATCACATGAAGAAATACCTCCTCGAGAAGGGGCTAAGGCCAAATAGTGATTTCCGCAAAGTAGTGGGTATCGAAACGCCTCATTCTCTGGTCGAGCTCTTCCACAAGGCCTAAGCTTACATCCAATATGAGGAAAAATAAGTTGCTTACAAAGTCTGGTATTCGAGGAACCAAGAGAATTCAAAGGCGTCAAAAAAGGATGAGTCAGAAGCTCCCCGACGCGACAAAGAGAGACGACGAGATGACTGTCCCCGTGAACATAAAGGACTTGCTGGTAGCTTTACTGAGTATACCTTGCTAACAGCTCCCCGCAAACGCATCCTCTCTGAATGCATCAACACCGAGTTTAAGCAAGGAGGAGTCCGTTTCCCTAAACCGACAACATCGAAGGGCAACACTGACAGAAGCAAGTATTGCCGCTTTCATCGCAGTTATGGCCACGTGACCGAAGATTATGTCAATCTAAAGGACGTTGTCGAGATCCTCATCAAGGAGGGTCATTTGAAGCAGCACACGATGTCGTACCTCGAAAAATATGATCCTCGTGATAGACGCGAAAAAAAACTGTTCGAAACAGAGTCGCCACCGAACTTTATTCATTCCAAGGAAGGAATAGGAAAATATCGATAAAACCTTTAAAGGATAAGAAATTGGTCATCGCAACCAAATTCTAGGTTCGGGAGTCGGTTACGCAAGAGGGAAGGTATTAGCACCCTCTACGTCCATTGTATTCAACGGGAACCTCTTGATTCGATTCGTGAGAAAGTTAGCTAGGTTGTTTGTTATCTTCTAGGGGGTTTGCTTATAAGGGGAAGATGGGTGGTTTTTTATTAGTGTGCTTGGCAAGGATTAGAACCCTTGTGCCTACGTATTCCCTCGTGCAATGGGAAAGTCAGAGCATTCGTAGTTCGTGGGACTACGGTTTGTTGATATTTTTTAGGAGGACGAGTGTTTAATTCGCATTCTAATTGCTAAACGCTGGCTTGTCTGCTCGCTATGGGAGGCTGAAGTACGGGTTTGTATGCGCGGAAGAATGGACTAAACAATGCTCTTTATGAAAAGTTGTTCGAGTAAGGGTTAAGTGTGTTAAAGATTTGATTGAAAAAATAGTTTGATTTGCGTTTTTAGGGTTTTGGTTGCATAGGAAATGTTTGGTTTGTTAAGTATTTTAGAGGAAGAATGACGATTATTCGATAAAAGAGACGTCGGCCTCGCAACCAATTAATCGGGGCATTACTGAGATGCTAGATCTCAACGACACCTTTTTCATTCTATTAATTATGAAATTGTGTTTGTTGGGCAATGGGCTTCTTTGTCCATGTAATTAGGGCGAGTGTTTTTAGGAACGAAAGATCAAAACGAACACAGCCCAAAGCGTGCGCCTCAAGAGCGTTTGTTCAAGGGCCCAAGAGGTGCTAGACTTCAAGAGTCCACTACTTTCGTAATTTAATTAGGAAAAAGATTTGATTTTGATTAGAATATTTGGATTAGACACATTTAATCGGATTAAGGTTTGAATGAATTAAGAGTTTTAAAGATGATTAAGTATTTTAGAAATGGAAGATCGAAACGAACACAACTCAAGGCGTGCGCCTCAAGAGCATTTGTTCAAGGGCCCAAGAAGTGTTAGACCCCAAAAGCCCACTACTTCCATAATTGGTTAGGAAGAGGTTTAGAAATATTAATCTAAATACTTTAATTAAGAAAATATTTTAAGTATTTTAAAATACATTATGATTTTAATTTTAGTTATGAGAATATTTGTAAAAGATTAAGTAGTTGTTTTAAAATTTGAATTATGATTTTTAAGTTAAGAAAGTGTTTTAAAGGTTAAGTATTTTAGTTAGATTAAGTATTTTAATTAAGAAAGATTGTATTTTTAAGTGTGAAATGTTTTAGAAATGGAAGATCGAAACGAACACAACCCAAGTCGTGCGCCCCAAGAGCGGTCGTTCAAGAACTCAAGGAGTGCTAGACCCCAAGAGCCCATTACTTCCATAATTTAATTAAGAAAATAGTTTAGAAATATTAACCTAAATATTTTATGATTTGATTTAAGAAAATAGTTAATGATTAGCCAAAGTGGATTATGATTTAATTTAATAATTGTAAAGGTTAATTATATTTTGATTAAGCAAAAGATTAATTGTTTTAAGTATTTTTTATAAACGAAAGATGAAATGAACACAACCCAAAGCGTGCGCCTCAAGAGCATTCATTCAAGGATCCAAGGAGTGCTAGACCCTAGGGATGGCAATTTGGCCCATCCCCAGTGGGTACCCAGAAAATTACCCACAACGGGTAGGATAAAAACCCGCAAAAATGAGTACGGGTACGGGCTCGGGTAATTACCCACTTAAATAAGCGGGAATGGGTGCGGGGATGGACACCTTAGTACCCAACCCACCCCATACCCGCACAATATATATTTATATATTTTAATTTATATTATTATATAAAAATAAATATTTATAAAATTAAAAAAAAACATCAATTTTAAATTATTACATATTTAATATACGTGATCATTTATTTCATAATTCAACAATAAAATTTTTTAAAAACTTTTTAATATTTTTAAAAACTTAAAATATTATGATATTTTATATTTGATATATTTATTTTTATTAGAAATGTGGGTAACGGGTACGGGTACGTGCACTTATATACCCATAGGGTACGGGGACGGGTGCCAATTTTGATACCCAAGCGGATATGGGCTCGGGTACGGGGATTTTTTTCAACTGTGGGTATGGGGACGGGTACTATAGTACCCTACCCATACCCTGCCCATTGCCATCCATACTAGACCCCAAGAACCCACTACCTTCATTATTTAATTAAGGAGGATATAGTTTGTTTAATCGTATTGAGTTTTAATCGGGGAAGGATTTTAAAATGGATTATTTGGTGTTGGCTCAAGATATGTTTATTGAAAAGTGTCCATGTCTAATCTAACAATTTATAGATCGTCATACATGAACTGTTCATGCAAGTGTAGACAAAGCACACAATCAAAGCATACAACCAAATAGCACACGAGTGAACATATACGAGTAATCATCCATAAGATCCATTATACAAAGAAAGATAGCAAATTGAGGAATAGTAGTCTAAATATTAACATGAATTTCATCATGAATAATCAATACAAAAAACCATAATTTTATTTCTACATTTTCTCCTAGAATAAAATAATGTTACAAAAATAATTTTTATTTGGAAGCATAACTTACTAATGAATACTTAATAATAACAACGAAATAAAAACATAGATGAATGGGCCAGTATTAAAAAACAACCCCGGGCCCAGCAAAGCTATCAAATAAATTTGATTAAGCCCGGCCCGTAAGGGACCCGTTGGTGCACCCGGCCACATAAGTAGTGGAGGACTCTCTCTACAAAGCCTAGTCGCGATTTCGCGGCATCATGCGTAGGAAAAGAACAATAGCATTGAACGATTGATTTATGGGGCAGTGAGACAAGACAATTAATTAATACCCTATAAAATATCACAGCAAGCTAGGCATTGAAGCACGATTAACATTTAATAATAAGACCTCATCTTTTATTTTAAAATAACATTTTAGTCAGATTGAAGTACAAAAAACATCCACAAAGTCCCACAAGGGTATCAACATAACCCAACCCTCTGAACATTTCATTTTATCTCTTCTGCAAAAACCATTATTTCCCAAAAACCAACAAACACCAAGAAACATTTAAATGAAGCATCCATGGCTACCGACTAAAAACAACAAAGATTAACACATAGACGTTTTCAAAACATAATCGTAGACGAGAAATATACATCACAAACACTAGCAGATACACACAAGAGTGGAAAATTTATGCACATAGTCAATACAAATGAACGGCGAGCAAATGGAAGCAACGTACAAGGCGCGGAAACATGAATCGAAAAAAAAGATTCTAACAATCAGCAAGCAAACACATAATCAACACATGCATGGAGTTTCAAGGTTTCGTCATTTTTACCTCAAGTAAGTGCTTCCCTGTTTCGCTTTAGATTTTCCACTCACTCGTATGCTTTATGTTTCCTTCCTTGCGTCTTGATTGTGCTATGGGTTCTGATGGTGGGTTATAGCTCACCTTGTTCAGAGCTCTGATGTGAGCTCAGAGAAGGTTTGAGAAAAGAGCTTTAAAGAGGGTTAAGGGTGGATTTCAGCAGAACTTCGTTAGGGTTTTCTTCGTGTAGTTTTTTCTCCGCTTTCAAAAATTCTCTTTTTTTTTTTTACAGTGGTTCAACTTTTTTATGCTTTTTTCTTGTTACTGATGGAATACTCAAATTTTTCTCTCTTGCTGTACTGAGAATTTTTTGTTAGAACTCGGATCCTCTTTTCCCCTTCTGTTGATGAAACTCTTTATATATCAGAAAATTAGGGTTTGATGTGTGATGTCTATGTTGTAGAATCTCTACTTTAGGAATGTCTGTTAACAATTTTATTGATGCCAAAAAATGTTTTTCTATTTTGATGAATTTGTCTCTTTCAATTGCAAATGTTGCAGGTTGGTTGTGCGAAGTTATTTTCAAAAAGCAGGTTTGACAGGTAGTACCTTGTGGCCAGGGCGTAGCAGCAGTAGCAGCAGGTTGTAGTGGGTCATGGCATTGTTTGTAGTGTAGACTTTTTGCAGAGAGGTTATTGAGTTGTTGTTGTAGTGTGTTGCTTTGGGTCGCAGGATGTGTCATGGAGCAGGGTTTTGTATTGACCTGCTGCAACTGTATTATTGATAGCAACAATAGTACGATTCACATGTCTGGTCAAGGTGTGCAAGTGTAGTGTACGATTTTTGTGTAGTGGTATAGCATGGTTGCTTTTAGAGTTTGGTAGAATGCAGGTTGTAACCTTGATGTGGGCCTTGGTTTGGAGCGTAGAATGGCAAGCTGTGCTTTATTATCACAGTGTATTCATGATGGTAGCTGCGCAGAGGTCTTTTTCTGATGTAGCTTAGAAATTGTCCTCATCCCTTCTTTCTTGGCTATTTTCTTCATGGGCCTTGAGTCAAGCAATCTTGTAGATTTTTCTTTCTCTCTTTTTTGGTAATGTTAATGGGCCATTGTATGAATTGGACTTTTGTAATGAATGGGTTTTTTTTTGTATGGGCTAGATTTTCTTTTGTGTAGAAACCTTTCATGAGCTTGATTTTTTTCTATGAATTGAATGATAATATGGTAATGGATATGAAGTGGACAAAAATTGATTTTAAAAAATATGGTTAAAATGAATGGAGAAATGGATTGGAAAATTGGCTTTAAAAAATGGATATAAAAGGAAATGGTATTTGGATATTAAATGATGAGTATGAAATGGTTTAGAGATTGGTTAGGAAAGTGGATATGGATTTTGTTAATGAAATGGACATGAAAATGGATAGTCGAATGAAAAATGGGTAAATAACAAAATGGTTGTGGGAATGGATATGGATAACGGTAATGTGCCTCCACCTTTGATCAACACTCAAAGCCTCTGACAAACAAAACTTGCATACCATAATTCTTGAATTAAGTCGAAGAAGATCCTCTTTGAATCAACTTCTAATTAATGACACCGCAATCTCGAATCCGTCTTAACATGGTCTTGATTGAACTATAAATCTGATGAATCCTGGATCAATGTCAAAGAACCTGAACCACACAATCAGTACTTGCACACACCTTGATAACTTGATTCACACACGGATAATCTGAATTGGCACCAAAAAACCATGACTGAAACTTCAGACACAAACACTTGAATCAATCACACCCAGGCCTTGATTTTGAAACAAACTTTGTCTAACTGAACCTCAAACACTACAACGACCAGAAGCGAAATATTTTTTTGAATTTTCTGAATAACGGTTAATGGATGAATGTATAGATGAAAAGTTATACACAGGTAGGGCAAATTTGGGGTATGACAGATGCCCCTATCTAATTGTCTTGGACCCGAGAGAATGAACTGCTGCATGACATTCATTTTAAAAGGTGCAAGTCAATTAGATACAAGAAGACCCCAAAAATTTGTCTGACAAGAGATAAAGTGCTATAGAGTAAGAGCTGATAGAATGGGGTAGTAGGGTACCAAATAAACAGAATAACTAGAAGCTCTTTGGGGTGGTCGAAGCAGTCCCTTATCTATATAAGGTTCTCCGATGATACCAAAGTAGTATTTTAGAAGGCAGAAGATTCTCTGGGTCGTCGAAGTAGTCCCTTATCCATTAAGGTTCCTCGATGATACCAAAGCAGTATCTCTGAAGGCAGACGATTCTCTGGGTTGTCGAAACAATCCCTTATCCGTTAAGGTTCCTCGATGATACCAAAGCAGTATCTCTGAAGGCAGACGATTCTCTGGGTCGTCGAAGCAGTCCCTTATCCGTTAAGGTTCCTCGATGATACCAAAGCAGTATCTTTAAAAACAGACGATTATCCGTTAAGGTTCTTCGATGATACCAAAGCAGTATCTCTGTGGGCAGACGATTCTCTGGGTCGTCGAAGCAGTCCCTTATCCATTAAGGTTCCTCGATGATACCAAAGCAGTATCTCTATAAACAGACGACTCTCTGGGTCGTCGAAGCAGTCCCTTATCCGTTAAGGTTCTTCGATGATACCAAAGCAATACCTCTGTGGACAGACGATTCTATGGGTCGTCGAGGCAGTCCCTTATCCATTAAGGTTCCTCGATGATACCAAAGCAATATCTTTGTAAACAGACGATTCTCTGGGTCGTCGAAGCAGTCCCTTATCCGTTAAGGTTCTTCGATGATACCAAAGCAGTATCTCTGTGGGCAGACGATTCTCTGGGTCGTCGAAGCAGTCCCTTATCCATTAAGGTTCCTCGATGATACCGAAGCAGTATCTCTGAAGTCAGACGATTCTCTGGGTCGTCGAAGCAGTCCCTTATTCATTAAGGTTCCTCGATGATACCAAAATAGTATCTCTGAACGATGCTAGGGGAATAGTTAAGCAAGGTTCCTGTCGGAGGAGATGCACTGGCTCTATAGGGGAAAGCTCACAAGAAACTTTCTAAGATATCCTCTGCTTGGGGAGTAATAACTACAACTACTGGAGATTGTCATTATCAACTGCATGGTTGAAGAATGACTTGCTGGGGAATAGAATTCCTTGAGCACGTGCGGGGTATCTTTTAGAAGAGTGTTGCCGACTTTTGATGGAGGACTGACCAAGATGCTTGCGAACTGATCTTGGATCCTGTTATGCTATGATGTTGGGGATGGAAATGCCATGCATTGCATGATGCACGAAAACATATACTAAGATGCAACTGCTGGGGAATCTAATGCACGTATGAATGCACAAGATATGATAGATGTGATTATGATGTTATGCTTGCATGTCATGACGACGCAAATGATCAGGCGCGCTGGGGATAGGTTTCCTTGTCGAGGGTATCACCAGGGATTGGATTTGGTGGTTGCCAAGTGAAATCGGGCTTTAGGTTAATTTTCCAGACTAAAACTGGATTGGAGGATAAATTACCAGACGAGAACTGGTGTTTAAACTTTTGTTTATCAGACGAGAACTGACTTTTGGATAGTCTACCAGATGAGAACTGGACCTTGAATTGGTTTGCCAGACGAGAACTGGGCCTTAAAATGATTTGCCAGACGGGAACTGGACCTTAAAATGATTTGCCAGACGGGAACTGGACCTTAAAATGTATTGCCAGACGAGAACTGGACCTTAAAATAATTTGCCAGATGAGAACTGGACCTTAAAAGATTTTCCAGACAAGAACTGGACCTTAAAATGATTTGCCAGACGAGAACTGGACCTTAAAAGATTTGCCAGACGAGAACTGGACCTTAAATGATTTGCCAGACAAGAACTGGACCTTAAAAGATTTTCCAGACGAGAACTGGACCTTAAAATGGATTGCCAGACGAGAACTGGACCTTAAAATGTTTGCCAGACGAGAACTGGACCTTGGATTGCCAAGCTAAGTTAGACTTTTGGGTTGCCAAGCTAACTTGGACTTTTGGGTTGCCAAGCTAAGTTGGACTTTTGTGTCAAGTCTAGTGTTACAAGGCTTTGAGATGTCAAATCTTGTTGGAAGGTTAGGCTTGAGGTATGATACACATGTCTATGCAATGAGCGAAGCGACATGACTAATGCATATGAGTGATTTATGCAATGATATGAAGGTTTCCAAAGATGCCCCAATAGAGGATAAGGGATGGATAGGTTCCTATGCAGCAAGGTTTCTCGTCAGAAGGAAGGCAAAAGGTTATCTGTGGGGTGATAGCATGATTCCTCGACACTCGTCTTGAACTCAAAGGTCACTTGACGGTGTTCGTTTGAGCAGATCTAAAGCAACGAAGGTATTTGCCCCTGTGTGGCTCATCCTTCTCCAGTTTGGGTCTATGAAGAATTTCTCCTTGACAGGAAATTGGAAGCAATGGTACCATGAGATGACTTCGGAATGGTTTGCCCCAGAATTCCAAGTCGTGAAAGGATTTTTCATTGAAAGGAAGTTGGAAGCAGATGTACCATAAGATGAACTCGAGATGGTTTGCCTCACAACTTCAAGTCGTAAAAGGATTTGTCCTTGAACGGAAAATTCAGAAGCATAGGTACCATGAGATTACTCGAGATGGCTTGCCCCAGAATTCCAAGTCGTGAAAGGATTCTTCCTTGATTGACTGGCTCTTGGAGTATTTGGCTTTGAAGTACCCTTGAGGTAGCTTGCCCCAGAATGAGCGTTGGAGCGACTTAACTTGTGTTGATTGAACATTGGAGGGGTTTTCCTTTAATCAAAAGAACCTCTGGGTGACCTGCCCCTGGTTGGTGGAGCCTTGAGATGATTCACCATGTTCAACCTGATTCCTGAATGATTTGCCCCATAATCAACTAATGCTTCGAGGACTTGCTTTAAACTGACTGATTCCATAATCATTAGATGTTAATGCCCCTATTCCATAGGGTTATGAGGTGTTGTCAATTCCAGCCAACATTGTTGAATGACTCAACCCCCTTTGATTGCTCCTTGTTGGAATTTCCTTGATGTCAAACACTGACTTGCAGTCAAAATTGTTCATTCACAAATGGTAATTTGAATGCGATGCTCATGCAAGTTTTGAAAAAAATCAATCATTATTGGAATGATGTGACAATGTTGATTTAGCTGATATATAGCAAGAATATGACACCAAAACAAGTGATTAGCAAATTTGTAGGAGTCAGTTTACGCAACCTTACTGTAGTATGCTTTCAGAATAAACTCTGCCTCAATTAGGTCTTTTGAGGGTTATAACGTGGTCTGATTCACGGTTATTTGAAACAAAAGGTATAAGGCCCAAAACTTGATTTGTACCAACCCCTTCTTCGTGATGATCTTCAGTCCTACGTTCAGTTAAATTGACACACATTCATCTTCAAAGAGAGTTCGACAGTGTAAGAGTGAAGATGAGGATTCAAGATTTCCTTGAAATGGCAGTCACATTATTTTGCTTTTGTCATGGTGTCAGAGACCCTTTAATTTGACATGGTGGCCACTGGACCTTATTTTGTTTTTGTTGAGGATTCGAAAGCCTCTTTTGGTATTGTTTTTTATCTCTATCTTTTGCATGGATTGATTTCGCTTTTTGAGTCCATCGGGGTTGCCTTGATTTTTGCCTAAGTCTCATTTTGAGGTGTTCAACTTAGCATGCTTTTTGTTTTTTTATTTTGTTTTTGATTTTGTCGAAGGATTGTGACTGCCAAGTTATTGGTCATTGAGGAAAAACGACATAACTTTTGCATGATCCCTTCAACACGTCAGGATGTGTGCGAAGAGCATCATATAATTGATCCTTAGACGGGATATTTCATCTTGTAATACGAATGCGTCGTCGAATTAACTGAACAACTACCCATGCCCCAGGTTAAGCATAACGGTTTTTAAATCCGAAGGAAACTCCTACTTCTAGGCTCGAAGTGGTTAACTAGGGACTAACTCCTTATCTCTCCAGTGTTTAGGGATTTGAAACAATGCTTGTACATCCTTGGTAGGATTTTATCCGAAAGCATACTATAAGCAATTATGGGTACCTTGTTTTCATCATCCTCCCTCCAATCTTTGCTAAACAAAAGGTTAATAAAGAGAGTGGACAAGAAGTATATGGAAGAATTTTGTTGTTTTTTGATATAAGTGAAGAAAAAATGAGTGAATGCGACGTGATTAGTTCAAAAAATGCATGATCACTTCATTAATATTACCATTCAAAATAAAAAATATTAAAAAATAAGTAGCATTTAACATAACAAAATTACAAATGCAAATGATAAATGTCCAATGGTTGCCAGTATCTGAGGAAGTCTTCCTGTCTGAACCACTGGCTTTAGGGGATGCCTCTTGAAGTCTTGGAACTTATTTGGGCGAGAAGCTGACATGCACAACCAAGTTTCCTTATGGAAATGATATGTGTTTATTATCAATCAACTGTTGCACCTTGGCTTAAAAAGCTTTGCAATCTTCAGTTGAGTGCCCCATTGATCCAACATGATATCCACAATGCGCATTGGGATCGTATCCAGGCGGGTATGGTTTTGGCAATGGATTGATAGATTTGGGCTCTACCAGTTAGTTTCGGACCAGATGCGGCAAAATTTGACTGTACGACATAGGAACTAGGTGGAGAGGAGCAGTCCTTCTTTCCAAATTATTTTGAGGCCTATGCTGATTCTGATGATGATTTTGATATCCTCGACCACGGGCTCGCTGATTTGCGCGAGGAGAAATCATGGGTTTCTGGTATGATGCCCTAGGATTGACAGGTTGCCCATAAGGATGATATGGCGCTGACAATGATAACTGCCTAGAAGATGAAGGGCCGTAAAGCCTTGCTGGTGTACCCTGAGAATACTCAACATTTGCTATTACTATATTAGTTTCATTATTCTCTTCCTCTTGGGGATTGCTGAAGGATTCAGTCTCACCAGCTTGATTACTCGAGACGTCTTGGACTTGTTTAGCTTTGAGGTAACTCTCGATGCGTTCTCCTACTATTATAAGGTCAGAGAAGCTTGAGAATGAACTGCCATCCATTCTTTCAAGATAGGTGACATGCAGACTGTCCAAGAACATGTCAGTCAATTCTTTGTCCAAGAGTGGTGGTTGTACCCTAGCTGTCAACTCTCTCCACCGTTGTGCATAATCCTTAACGGATTCACCGCTCTTCTGAGATAGGCTTTGTAGCTACGTGCGAATGGGAGCCATGTCCAAATTGTACCCATATTGCTTTAGGAAATCATTGGATAAGTCTTTCCATGACTGGATACAACTTCTTTCTAAATCCATGTACCAATTCAAAGATGCACCACTTAAACTGTCTTAGAAACAGTAAATCATCAACTTGTCGTCACGGACATGAGAAGTCATCTTTTGGTAGAACATCATCAAATGACGCTTTGGACAACTGGTACCAGTGTACTTCTCGAATTTGGGTACTTTGAATTTTGGAGGAATTACCAAGTCTGGCACTAGGCACATATCAACAGCATCGAGCCCAGAAGTATCGCGTACTTTCATAGCCTGAACCTCCTCTTCGAGGGCACAAAACCTTTTCTCCATGGAATCAGTCAGCGACATCATCTGAGACTGAACATGGATGTTCACTCGTGGAGGATGATCACCCGGTAGACAATCATACAGTGGGTTAGTCGACACAGCAAAACCTGATGAGGGGCCAAAATCCTTCATCCCATCATGTTGAAAGCTATCCTCTGACATAGCCATCACAACTTTCAAATTATCTATTCTTATCTCTGCTTGAACTTGCTTTAAATGTTTTGCGATTACCACAGGTTCAGTATGAGCGTCGGGAAATCAGCTGGCAAGAAATGGACAGAGGATGGAATGAGTTTTGGTTGGAAGGGTATGCCATGCAAATGCAATGATATGCAAACAAATGCAATGCAGGCAGATTCAGGATCCCGGATATGACAAGTAACTTCCCAACCCTCCTAACAGGTAGGCTTTATAAGGATAGTTCTAAATTCTTTACCCATAAACCCACTCACAGGATAACTCCTACGTTGATGGATAATGTTCCTAGGATTACAAACACTATTCACATCAACACTACACAACAGGCTAGTTGCATTGTGACGGGGATACGAAAAGGTATATCCTGAGTGTAGTCTTCATGCTAGGCTCACGAGAAGCGAGTCCTCGGAGACTAACACTAACGACCACCAAGATAGAAACTGGTGCTAAGAATAGTTCCTAGAGTCACGGACCCTTCATGAATCAAGTCGTGCGACAGGCTAGCTGCGTTACAACAAAATCTACAAAAAGGTCTACTCTAGGGGAAGCTTTCATGCTAGGCACACAAGGAGCGAGTCCTTGGGGACTAACACTAATTACCTCCAAAATCTAAACTAGGTGTTCTTTCTTCTTTTTCTAAGACTTGGGTATAGAGCCTTACTTGTGATATCATCCCAAGATCCAACAAACAAGTATGATAAACAACATATAATAAAGAGAAAGCAACACAAAGCAAATAAAGAAATAATAGGAAAAAACAAACAAGAAGAAATTAAACAAGCGAAGCTAACACTCTCGAATCGAGTCAAGTTAGGCTTGACTCTCTCTAGCATAAGGCAATGCATATCCCCAACAGAGTCGCCATCTGTCGTACCTCGAAAAATACGATCCTCGCGATGGACGCGGAAAAAAACTGTTCAAAACAGAGTCGCCACCGAACTTTATTCATTCCAAGGAAGGAATAGGAAAATATCGATAAAACCTTTAAAGGATAAGAAATTGGTCATCGCAACCAAATTCTAGGTTCAGGAGTAGGTTACGCAAGAGGGAAGGTATTAACACCCTCTACGTCCGTTGTACTCAACGGGAACCTCTTGATTCGATTCGTGAGAAAGTTAGCTAGGTTGTTTGTTATCTTCTAGGGGGTTTGCTTCTAAGGGGAAGATGGGTGGTTTTTTATTAGTGTGCTCGGCAAGGATTAGAACCCTTGTGCCTACGTATTCCCTCGTGCAATGGGAAAGTCATAGCATTCGTAGTTCGTGGGACTACGGTTTGTTGGTGTTTTTTAGGAGGACGAGTGTTTAATTCGCATTCTAACTGCAAAACGCTGGCTTGTCTGCTCGCTATAGGAGGCTGAAGCACGTGTTTGTATGCGCGGAAGAATGGACTAAACAATGTTCTTTATGAAAAGTTGTTCGAGTAAGGGTTAAGTGTGTTAAAGATTTGATTGAGAAAATAGTTTGATTTGCGTTTTTAGGGTTTTGGTTGCATAGGAAATGTTTGGTTTGTTAAGTATTTTAGAGGAAGAATGACGATTATTCGATAAAATAGACGTCGGCCTCGCAACCAATTAATCAGGGCATTACTGAGATGCTAGATCTCAACGACACCTTTTTCATTCTATTAATTATGAAATTGTGTTTGTTGGACAATGGGCTTCTTTGTCCATGTAATTAGGGCGAGTGTTTTTAGGAACGAAAGATCGAAACGAACACAACCCAAAGCGTGCGCCTCAAGAGCGTTCGTTCAAGGGCCCAAGAGGTGCTAGACTTCAAGAGTCCACTACTTTCGTAATTTAATTAGGAAAAAGATTTGAATTTGATTAGAATATTTGGATTAGACAAATTTAATCGGATTAAGGTTTGAATGAATTAAGAGTTTTAAAGATGATTTAGTATTTTAGAAATGGAAGATCGAAACGAACATAACTCAAGGCGTGCGCCTCAAGAGCATTTGTTCAAGGGCCCAAGAAGTGCTAGACTCCAAAAGCCCACTACTTCCATAATTGGTTAGGAAGAGGTTTAGAAATATTAATCTAAATACTTTAATTAAGAAAATATTTTAATTATTTTAAAATACATTATGATTTTAATTTTAGTTATGAGAATATTTGTAAAAGATTAAGTAGTTGTTTTAAAATTTGAATTATGATTTTTAAGTAAAGAAAGTGTTTTAAAGGTTAAGTATTTTAGTTAGATTAAGTATTTTAATTAAAAAAGATTGTAATTTTAAGTGTGAAATGTTTTAGAAATGGAAGATCGAAACAAACACAACCCAAGTCGTGCGCCCCAAGAGCGGTCGTTCAAGAACTCAAGGAGTGCTAGACCCCAAGAGCCCACTACTTCCATACTTTAATTAAGAAAATAGTTTAGAAATATTAACCTAAATATTTTATGATTTGATTTAAGAAAATAGTTAATGATTACGCAAAGTGGGTTATGATTTAATTTAATAATTGTAAAGGTTAATTATATTTTAATTAAGCAAAAGATTAATTGTTTTAAGTATTTTTTATAAACGAAAGATGAAATGAACAGAACCCAAAGCGTGCGCCTCAAGAGCATTCATTCAAGGATCCAAGGAGTGCTAGACCCCAAGAACCCACTACCTTCATTATTTAATTAAGGAGGATATAGTTTGTTTAATCGTATTGAATTTTAATCGGGGAAGGATTTTAAAATGGATTATTTGGTGTTGGCTCAAGATATGTTTATTGAAAAGTGTCCATGTCTAATCTAACAATTTATAGATCGTCATACATGAACTGTTCATGCAAGTGTAGACAAAGCACACAATCAAAGCATACAACCAAATAGCACACGAGTGAACATATACGAGTAATCATCCATAAGATCCATTATACAAAGAAAGATAGCAAATTGAGGAATAATAGTCTAAATATTAACATGAATTTCATCATGAATAATCAATACAA
This sequence comes from Lathyrus tuberosus, assembly GCA_022829125.1. Classification (NCBI taxonomy): domain Eukaryota; kingdom Viridiplantae; phylum Streptophyta; class Magnoliopsida; order Fabales; family Fabaceae; genus Lathyrus; species Lathyrus tuberosus. Next base: position 24,190,027 of record JALAZF010000011.1, on the reverse strand, counting down.
AAAACCGTAATTTTATTTCTACATTTTCTCCTAGAATAAAATAATGTTACAAAAATAATTGTTATTTGGAAGCATGACTTACTAATGAATACTTAATAATAACAACAAAATAAAAACATAGATGAATGGGCCAGTATTAAAAAACAACCCCAAGCCCAGCAAAGCTATCAAATAAATTTGATTAAGCCCGGCCCGTAAGGGACCCGTTGGTGCACCCGGCCATATAAGTAGTGGAGGACTCTCTCTACAAAGCCTAGTCGCGATTTCGCGGCATCATGCGTAGGAAAAGAACAATAGCATTGAACGATTGATTTATGGGGCAGTGAGACAAGACAATTAATTAATACCCTATAAAATATCACAGCAGGCTAGGCATTGAAGCACGATTAACATTTAATAATAAGACCTCATCTTTTATTTTAAAATAACATTTTAGTCAGATTGAAGTACAAAAAACATCCACAAAGTCCCACAAGGGTATCAACATAACCCAACCCTCTGAACATTTCATTTTATCTCTTCTGCAAAAACCATTATTTCCCAAAAACCAACAAACACCAAGAAACATTTAAATGAAGCTTCCATGGCTACCGACTAGAAACAACAAAGATTAACACATAAACGTTTTCAAAACATAATCGTAGACGAGAAATATACATCACAAACACTAGCAGATACACACAAGAGTGGAAATTTTATGCACATAGTCAATACAAATGAACGGCGAGCAAATGGAAGCAACGTACAAGGCGCGGAAACATGAATCGAAAAAAAAGATTCTAACAATCAGCAAGCAAACACATAATCAACACATGCATGGAGTTTCAAGGTTTCGTCATTTTTACCTCAAGTAAGTGCTTCCCTGTTTCGCTTTAGATTTTCCACTCACTCGTATGCTTTCTGTTTCCTTCCTTGCGTCTTGATGGTGCTATGGGTTCTGATGGTGGGTTATAGCTCACCTTGTTCAGAGCTCTGATGTGAGCTCAGAGAAGGTTTGAGAAAAGAGCTTTAGAGAGGGTTAAGGGTGGATTTCATCAGAACTTTGTTAGGGTTTTCTTCGTGTAGTTTTTTCTCCGCTTTCAAAAATTCTCTTTTTTTTTACAGTGGTTCAACTTTTTTATGCTTTTTTCTTGTTACTGATGGAATACTCAAATTTTTCTCTCTTGCTGTACTGAGAATTTTTTGTTAGAACTCGGATCTTCTTTTCCCCTTCTGTTGATGAAAATCTTTATATATCAGAAAATTAGGGTTTGATGTGTGATGTCTATGTTGTAGAATCTCTACTTTAGGAATATTTGTTAACAATTTTATTGATGCCAAAAAATGTTTTTCTGTTTTGATGAATTTGTCTCTTTCAATTGCAAATGTTGCAGGTTGTTTGTGCGAAGTTATTTTCAAAAAGCAGGTTTGACAGGTAGTACCTTGTGGGCAGGGCGTAGCAGCAGTAGCAGCAGGTTGTAGTGGGCCATGGCATTGTTTGTAGTGTATACTTTTTGCAGAGAGGTTATTGAGTTGTTGTTGTAGCGTGTTGCTTTGGGTCGCAGGATGTGTCATGGAGCAGGGTTTTGTATTGACCTGCTGCAACTGTATTGTTGATAGCAATAATAGAACGATTCACATGTCTGGTCAAGGTGTGCAAGTGTAGTGTACGGTTTTTGTGTAGTGGTATAGCATGGTTGCTTTTGGAGTTTGGTAGAATGCAGGTTGTAACCTTGATGTGGGCCTTGGTTTGGAGTGTAGAATGGCAAGTTGTGCTTTATTATCACAGTGTATTCATGGTGGTAGCTGCACAGAGGTCTTTTTCTGATGTAGCTTAGAAATTGTCCTCATCCCCTCTTTCTTGGCTATTTTCTTCATGGGCCTTGAGTCAAGCAATCTTGTAGATTTGTCTTTCTCTCTTTTTTGGTAATGTTAATGGGCCATTGTATGAATTGGACTTTTGTAATGAATGGGTTTTTTTTTTGTATCGGCTAGATTTTCTTTTGTGTAGAAACCTTTCATGAGCTTGATTTTTTTCTATGAATTGAATGATAATATGGTAATGGATATGAAGTGGATAAAAATTGATTTTAAAAAATATGGTTAAAATGAATGGAGAAATGGATTGGAAAATTGTCTTTAAAAAATGGATATAAAAGGAAATGGTATTTGGATATTAAATGATGAGTATGAAATGGTTTAGAGATTGGTTAGGAAAGTGGATATGGATTTTGTTAATGAAATGGACATGAAAATGGATAGTCGAATGAAAAATTGGATTGAAAAATGGGTAAATAACAAAATGGTTGCGGGAATGGATATGGATAACGGTAACGTGCCTCCACCTTTGATCAACACTCAAAGCCTCTGACAAACGAAACTTGCATACCACAATTCTTGAATTAAGTCGAAGAAGATCCTCCTTGAATCAACTTCTAATTAATGACACCGCAATCTCGAATCCGTCTTAACATGGTCTTGATTGAACTATAAATCTGACGAATCCTGGATCAATGTCAAAGAACCTGAACCACACAATCAGTACTTGCACACACCTTGATAACTTGATCCACACACGGATAATCTGAAATGGCACCAAAAAACCATGACTTAAACTTCAGACACAAACACTTGAATCAATCACACCCATTCCTTGATCTTGAAACAAACTTTGTCTAACTGAACCTCAAACACTACAACGACCAGAAGCGAAATATTTTTTTGAATTTTCTGAATAACGGTTAATGGATGGATGTATAGATGAAAAGTTATACACAGGTAGGACAAATTTGGGGTATGACACACAAAGAAGGGAGAAACCCCCCGACGAGAGACGTCTTAGTCTAAGAAGACGGAAACAGAAGCTTCACCTTCTAGTCCTCCCCCGCAAGTTGCCATGTCTGTTTCGCGGCCAGAAGATTTCTTTGTCCCAGACTATCTCGAGGAACCTCCGTATTTTGCTGCACACAGCTCCTGGGAGGCCTTCCCCACTGCGATGATCATCTCCTGTGGCGGGTATAGTGAGCTCACCGTGGGATCAGTCAAAAGGAAGGTTGATCAGCTGATCGATTGCAGCCCTGATTGACTGTCTACACTTGAGAAGTTCTGAGGATGCTCTCAGCCCATCATGTTTTATCGTGAAGAGCTCCCTGGAGGATACCCCAACTCGCACATCCCTCTACTCATTAGGGCCAGATTGACTAACACAGATGTCCGACGAGTCCTTATCGACCAGGGGAGTTCGGTGGACATTATGTATACCAGCTTGTTCCGCGCTCTTAAGCTCGATCAGAAGAACTTATCTCCGTACGCGAGCTCAGACTTGCAAGGATTCAATGGGGCTACTGCCAGGCCTTGGGGGTACGTGGAACTCTAAGTCACCTTCGGGGAGGAAAAGGCCTCTAAAATGATTAAAACACAATTCCTGGTCATCGACTGTCCCTCTTTGTACCAGTGTATTCTGGGAAGGCCAACCCTTGCCGAGTTGATCGTCGTTCCATCCACGATTCATCTCAAGATGAAATACTACATCGAGAAGGGTCACGTTGCCACCTTGCATGGGGACATTGAAGCTGCAAGGAGATGCTTTGAAGCATCCACCATGGGCTGAGTTTGATTGGAACGACACCAAAAGCTGCCAAACGAGCAAGAAACGAAGAACTTCCCAACGAAGAAAGCCATCCCAAGAAAAAGCCAGCACTCTAGGTCCACACCATTGACCTCTATAGCCGAATGTCAGAGGAAGGTGAGGAGGATAGCAACGAAGATACTACATCATCGACTGACAGCTTCCCTGCCTCAACTGTCATGCGCCCAGTACCAGACGGGGACTTCGAAGTGATCACTTTCGGGGACAATCCCAACAGAGGAGTCAGGATATGTGCAGGACTGTCCGAAGAGGTGAAAGAGCAGTTAAAGATATGCCTAAGAGATAACGCAGATTTATTTGCCTGGAGCACCGCAGACATGCCCAACCTCAATCCTGAAACTGCTTGCCACCAGCTCACCATTGAACAATCAGCTTGAGCAGTGGCACAACACAGACGCAAATAGTCAGACGAGAAGGAAGAAGCTGCAAAAAAATTTGTAAAAGACCTCCTAGAGGCGAAATTCATTTCGAAGGCCAGGTATACAACCTGGCTTTCCAACATTGTATTAGTGAAAAAACATAATGGAAAGTGGAGGATGTGCATTGATTACACCAATCTCAATCGGGCTTGCCCGAAAGACGCTTATCCTTTGCCTAGCATTGATAAGTTAGTAGATAATTATGCCGGTTTCAAACTCTTGTCCTTCATGGATGCATACTCGGGATATAACCAAATTCCCATGGCAAAAAAGAACAAGAGATACACCGCTTTCATGACCTCGTCGTGCAACTATTAGTACAACGTAATGCCCTTCGGTCTGAAAAACGTTGGGGCCACGTACCAGCGAATGATGAACAAAGTCTTTTAATTAGAAATCAGGGACATGCTTGAAGTGTATATGGACGACATGATCGTGAAATCCCAAGAGGAATCCGATCATACGCTCCACTTGCAAAAAGTCTTCGACTAGGCAAGGAAATGCAAAATGTGATTTAACCCGGAGAAATGTGTAACACCCCCTTTCTATACCCCCAAATAATCACAAAATCATTTAGGCACATATTAAAAATTCCGTCAGAGTATAATTATAAACATAGTATAAAAGAGGTATGTCACATCATACATGAAATTAAAACATTCAACACCTACTCAACAATTGATATGCAACAGTGGGGTAACTTTGCAACAGAGGGACTTAGTCCTTACACCCACATCCCAGTGTTTAGAATAAAAGCGGAAAATCTAAACATTGAATAACATCAAACATATATATATATATATATATATATATATATATATATATATATATATATATATATATCATCAAGTATTATCCACCAACATAATTCATGTTTACATAAACATTCATCAGCAAGATACATGTACAAATGTATCATAAAAGAATCATATACATCCTAGCTACCCGGTGCTACATATCAGAGCCGACCAACCAAAAGAATGAAGACACGCTTCACAAAAAGACCACCAGCATACCTACTCTGCAATGCCTCATAGAGCATCATAAAACAGCAGAAGGGTGAGAAATATTATCATAATAACAATGCATATAATTATATATCTCAGCATAAAAATACACATATTCCATATTCTCACCACAATTCATCACAACTCACTCATATACATCACAATGTATATATATACAAAACCAAGCATATTCATCATGCATACTTTCACAATTCTCATCACTCCACATAAACATACATATTCATGTTTATTCATCAATACTCAATTATAAAGATGATAAATGCAAATCATAGAGACCGACTCACGACTCTATGCAAATGCAATGCGGGTACCGACTCAATCATCTCAAGTTCACTCAGGAACTTAGTGGAACCATCGCTCGTTACCAATGTAACTCCCTGTCGGGCATACGATGTTCACCCATTGCTCACACCCCATATGGGCACACAATGTTTATGGATTGCTCACACCTCACATAGGCACACAATCCAATTGCTCACACCTCACCTGGGCACACAATCGTTTGTAATCATCGCTCAAACCTCACATAGGCACACGACGTTACAACGGATTCTCCTTAGAATCCCTCAACACAAGAATGTACATCATTATGCTTCACATACAAAATGACTCAAGACATTCTTGAAATGCATACATATTCACAATATATTCATGCATTCATCTCATACAATCACATACAATCTATATACATTCACATTAATGCACTATTGTATGATTCACATCCAAAACACACATTCAAAACGGCAAAAGTCACTAAATAACACTATTCCTAACTTTCCGACATAATTAAATCGGCTAATAATTACAAACTCCTCACCATACGAAACTACCGCTCAATAGCTATCCAACGCTTCGAACGGGGACCAAAACGGACTTACGGATCAAAAGTTATGAATTCTCAAAGAAAAGAATTTATTGAGATACAGCCAAATTCGCCTGGCGACTTAGGAATTTGCCTGGCGAATTTCCCTTCGCCAGCCATTCGCCATGGATTTCGCCTAGCGAATCCCATTCTCCAGCACTTCGCTTGGCGAGCTAGTGGCGAATCACCAATTAGAAAAACCCCAAGAGTTACAGAAGCTACCCCCATTCTGTAATTCCGATTTCGCCTGGCGACTTACGAATTCGCCTGGAGAATCTCCCTTCGCCAGCACTTCGCCTGGCGAGCTAGTGGCGAAACTCAATTCGCCTGGCGGATCCCAAATTCACCTGGCGAATCACCCCAGAACCAGAAAAATGCTGTTACGGGTTACACGATCCAAAACCCCCAAAACCTCACTTTTACACCAATAGATACATCCATATCAGTACCCAAACCTCAAACAACATCAACAACACCTTTATGCATACAAAATCATGTTTTGATCATCATTCACAACATTTTCTACATTTAGGGTTTATACAAAAACTCATAAAAATCAACAACAACAACAACACAATCATACATAATGATATACATTGATGAGATAATAAGATTTCACACCCTTACCCGATTAAATCGATTCCTAGAAGTTGTTTTGAAGATTTCCAAGCTTTTCCTCTTTTTCTTCTCTTTTCTCTTCTTCCTCTTTCTTTCTCTCCTTTTTCTCTCTATTTCTCTTTTCTTTCTCCTTCTCTCCTATTTCTTCTTCTTATATCTTTTTCTTTTCTATTTCTTTTCCTACTTTCTCTTTTCTCATTTTCTTTTTTTTCTTATTTTCTACTCAAATTCAATTAATTCATTTTCTCACATAATTCTACACTTAATCACTTTTCTACCAATTTTACTAAATTTCTAACTTATCATTAATTGAGAAATGTCCAAAATACCCTCCATTCTAATTTCCCCGAAAACTTTCAAAAACGGTAAAATATCATAATACGTCAACATAGCATATTAACACACCAATTTCACAAATAAAATAATTTATCACTCAATTTAAATAAAAGACTCAACAAAATGGGAATAATCGAAATCGGGGCGTTACAACTCTCCCCCACTTTAGAAATTTTCGTCCTCGAAAATATTACTTGATTCAAACAACTCTGGATACGACTCTCGCATCCTACTCTCTAGTTCCCAAGTCATATTGCCTTCCGCAGCGCCTCCCCACGCTACTTTCACAAGCGCAATATCCTTGCCTCTTAGCTTCTTAACTTCACGGTCCAAAATCCTAATCGGTAACGCTTCAACCGTCAGGTTATCTCTCACTTCAACCTCGTCCATAGGAATAACATGTGACGGATCCGGAACATACTTCCGAAGTTGCGAAACATGGAATACATCATGCAAATTCGAAAGATTCAGAGGCAACGCCACATGGTAAGCCACAACACCAACTCGTGCAGAAATCTGATACGGACCAATAAAACGAGAAGTCAACTTCTTCGACTTCAAAGCACGACCCACACCCGTAACCGGCGTAACTCTCAAAAACACATGGTCGCCTTCTTGAAACTCAAGATCTTTCCTTCTCTTATCATGATAGCTCTTTTGTCTACTTTGAGAAGCTTTCATCTTCTCACGAATAAACTTCACTTTCTCCGTCGTTTGTTGTACCATCTCCGGTCCAACTATCGTCCGCTCACCGGTTTCATGCCAACACAAAGGTGTTCGACATCTTCGACCATACAAAGCCTCAAATGGTGCCATACTTATACTTGAATGAAAACTATTATTGTAGGTGAACTCAATCAACGCCAAATAACTATTCCAAGCACCACCTTGCTCGAGCACACAAGCATGCAATAAATCCTCCAACGATTGAATTGTCCTCTCGGTTTGACCATCCGTTTGTGGATGATAAGCCGAACTCAATCTTAGCTTAGAACCCAAAGCCTTTTGTAAACTCTCCTAAAACCTCGATGTGAATCTAGGATCTCTATCCGATACAATTCTCTTAGGAACTCCATGTAACTTCACCACCGCGAGAACATAAATCTCGGCTAACTTCTCCAAGGGATAACTAACATCAATTGGAATGAAGTGAGCAGATTTAGTAAGCCTATCAATGATTACCCAAGTAGAATTATGACCTCTTTGCGTATTCGGCAATCCCATAACAAAATCCATCGATATACTATCCCATTTCCACTCCGGAATATCCAACGGTTGCATCAATCCACTAGGCTTTTGATGCTCCACCTTAGACTTTTGACAAGTTAAGCACGCATACACAAATTGAGCCACATCCCTCTTTAATCCGGACCACCAAAAGATTTTCTTTAAATCTTGATACATTTTATTCGCTCCCGGATGAATACTTAAGTTACTTCGGTGTCCTTCTTCCAATATCATCTTTTTCAACTCCGCATCATCGGGAATATAAATACGACCACGAAATTTCAAAACTCCAAAATTATCAACCTTGAAATCCTCATTCTCATTCATCATCAAATCAACGAGCTTCAAATCCAACTTTTGCTTTTCATATACGGTTACAAGAAAATCATTCGTAACATGTAGCATACCAAGTCTCACACTTCTCGGCGTCATTTCACAAACCAAACTCAAGTCTCTAAAATTCTCCAAAAGTTCCCATTCTCTCATCATCAATGCGGACATATGCAACGACTTCCGACTCAAAGCATCGGCCACCACGTTTGCCTTACCCAGATGGTAATTCAAACCAAAATCATAATCCTTCAAAAGCTCTAACCACCTTCTTTGTCTCATGTTCAATTCTTTTTGATCAAATACATATTTCAAGCTCTTGTGATCACTAAAAACTTCAAATTTTGCACCATAAAGATAGTGCCTCCAAATTTTCAAAACAAACACCACGGCCGCTAACTCCAAGTCATGTGTAGGATAATTCTTTTCATGCACTCTCAATTGTCTTGAAGCATAAGCCACAACTTTTCCATCTTGCATCAAAACACCACCTAAACCAACCAATGAAGAATCACAATACACAACAAATGGTTCCGTCGGTTTTGGAAAAATCAAGATTGGAGTCGTTGTCAACCTTCTTTTTAGCTCATTGAAACTCTCTTCACAATGAATATCCCAAATGAAAGCCTTTCCTTTACAAGTCAATTGCGTTAACGGGAGTGCCAATTTCAAAAATCCCTCAATAAACCTCTGATAATAACCCGCCAAGCCTAAAAAGCTTCGAATCTCCGTAACCGACCTAGGAGCCTCCCATTGCATCACCGCATCAATCTTGGATGGATCAACACTAATACCACTACCGGAAATAACATGTCCAAGAAAACTTACTTCCGACAACCAAAATTCACATTTCGACAACTTAGCATACAATTGTTTTTCTTTCAAAATTTGTAACACAATCCTTAGATGTTCTTCATGCTCCTCTTGAGACTTAGAGTAAATCAAAATATCGTCGATGAACACAACCACAAAATGATCTAACTGTTCATGAAAAATACGATTCATGTATTCCATAAACACACCCGACGCATTAGAAACCCCGAATGGCATCACGGAATATTCGTAATGGCCATACCGTGTCCTAAAGGCCGTCTTTTGAATATCCTCTTCTTTCACACGAATCTGGTGATATCCCGATCTCAAATCAATCTTGTTAAAAACACGCGCACCAACCAATTGGTCCATCAAATCATCGATCCTCGGAAGCGGATACTTGTTCTTAATTGTCACCTTGTTCAATTGTCGATAATCAATGCATAACCGCATACTCCCATCCTTCTTCTTTACCAACAATACCGGAGCACCCCAAGGAGAAACACTTGGTCTTACAAATCTCTTGTCCAACAAGTCATTCAATTGCTTCTTCAATTCTACCAACTCCGATGCCGACATACGATACGGTGCCATCGAAACCGGTCTAGTACCCGGAACTAGATCAATAGAAAACTCAACTTCTCTTTCCGGCGGTACATCCGTAATATCCTCCGGAAACACTTCTGGAAAATCACACACCACTGGGAACACATCGAGCTCAACTTTACTCTCCACCGTCAATGATGCGGACAAACCGAACAATTGAGCTTCGTCCGCTAAAAGTTTCTTCAACTCTTTAGTGGATAGGAAACTCTCATCTTCATCATCTCCCAAAGAAGGAAACCTCACTAACTTGTGATATCAATCTATATGCACTCGATTAAATTGCAACCAGTTCATACCCAAGATTACGTCCAATCCCTCCAACGGCAAACACACTAAATCCATAATAAAGTCTTTACCATACATGGTCAAAGGACAATTTACACACACCAAAGACGTAGTTACCGACCCTGAAGCAGGAGTCTCAATAACCATCTCACCACCCCAAGAAGTCATAAACAAATTCAAACGCTTAGCGTACTCATGAGAAATGAATGAATGAGTCGCTCCCGTATCAATAATAGCAACTAAAGGCGTACTATTAATAAAACATGTACCTTTAATCAAATGGTCTGCACTAGTAGTGTCCGTCCCCGCTAATGCAAACACCTTTTCGCCCGCTTGAGCTTGTTTCGGCTTAGTACACTTAGGGTGTGTTTGGTTGGGGGTAGATGGAGGGGAGGGGATGGGAGGGGAGGGAATATTTAATAGTTTTTGTGTTTGGTTCAAAATTTAAGAGGGGGAGGGGAGGTAGATGGAGGGGACCAAAATCCCTCCTGACTCACTTTTTGCTTCCCTCCAATTTGGGGGGATTTGGAGGGGAGGGGAGGGGATTCACATTAATCATAGCTATATTTACATTTTTATCCTTATTATTTATTTAAATATAAATTTAACTTATTAAAAATGTTAAATGTTATACTTTTATATTTCTTATACTTTTTATATATTCATATTATTATTATTATTATTATTATTATTATATGTGTTTAAATCTTTTTATTTTATTTATTATATTTTATTGTTACTTTTTAATTATTGTAATGTTCTTGTTTATAATAATTTTTATTAGATTTTATTATATTTGATAATCTTCTTAAAATTATATATTATAATCGTTATAATTTTTATAAAATTTTTTAAGATGCTCTCTAATTGAATACTTTATATTTCGTCAATGAATTTGTGTTTGAATTATAAATGATAAATATCATGAGTCTTATGATAAAATTAGAAGGATAAAAATGTAAATTAGTTTTAAAATACCTCCCCTCCCCTTGTGAACCAAACATATTTGTAAGTAAAATACCTCCCCTCCCCTCCCCTTTTCTATTTTGAACCAAACATATATATATTTAAAATCCCTCCCCTCCCTTCCCCTCCCCTCCCCTCCCCTTGATAAAAATCCCTCCCCTCCCCTCCCCTCGATTGAACCAAACGGACCCTTAGTACTAATGTGACCCACTTCTCCACAATTATAGCACTTCACCATATTCCTTCTACAATCGGTAGTAGCATGCCCAAGGCCTCCACAGTTAGAACATTTCACCACGCTCTTCCCACACTCAACTGATTTATGACCCATTTCACCACACTTGTAACACTTAATGGAACCAGAACCTCTCCCTCCAGATCTCTTCTCAAAGTTTCCCCTATGCTTGCCCTTATCAACGGGTGTCACATAAGGTCCACTTCTAGCTTGTTGCTTTCCCTTCCTCTCATTCAAACTTTTGTAATGTGTAGAACGAGCCTTGCTATCTTCCTCGAAGATTCTACAACATTCCGTCAAATCCGTAAACCTTCTTATCCTTTGATATCCCACAGCTTGTTTAATCTCGGGACGCAAACCATTCTCATACTTAATACACTTTGAGAACTCAGCAGTAATTGCAGCATAGTGGGGATGGAATTGAACCAACTATACAAACTTAGCAGTATAGTCCACCACGGACATACTACCTTGTTTCAGTTCAAGGAACTCCATCTCCTTCTTCCCTTTCACACTTTCAGGGTAATACTTCCTCAAGAACTCGGTACGAAATAAATCCCAAGTTATCTCTTCATCATCCACCTCAAGAACTTGACGCATACCGACCCACCAATCGTCGTTTCCTTCCTTCAGCATGTGAGACCCAAGACTCACCTTATTCTCCTCCGCACGGTCCATGACTCTGAAGATCCTTTCAATCTCTTTCAACCAAATTTGAGCACCATCGGGATCAAACCTTCATTTGAAGACCGGTGGTTGATTCTTCCTGAACTCGTCATTAGCATTCACGTTCGGCGCACCTTGCACCGCCCTAGCCATCGCTTCCAAAGCAGCAGCCATCACATTGTCGTTTCTACCAGCCATATTCTGATCATTCCCAAAAATGATAACAAGGTTAAACAACAGTTCAACCATCACCACAACAAGACAGACACAACTGACTCAACATTGGCTCTGATACCACTTAATGTAACACCCCATTTCTATACCCCCAAATAATCACAAAATCATTTAGGCACATATTAAAAATTCCGTCAGAGTATAATTATAAACATAGTATAAAAGAGGTATGTCACATCATACATGAAATTAAAACATTCAACACCTGCTCAACAATTGATATGCAACAGTGGGGTAACTTTGCAACAGAGGGACTTAGTCCTTACACCCACATCCCAATGTTTAGAATAAAAGCGGAAAATCTAAACATTGAATAACATCAAACATATATATATATATATATATATATATATATATATATATATATATATATATATATATATATATATATATATATCATCAAGTATTATCCACCAACATAATTCATGTTTACATAAACATTCATCAGCAAGATACATGTACAAATGTATCACAAAAGAATCATATACATCCTAGCTACCCGGTGCTACATATCAGAGCCGACCAACCAAAAGAATGAAGACACGCTTCACAAAAAGACCACCAACACACCTACTCTGCAATGCCTCATAGAGCATCATAAAACAGCAGAAGGGTGAGAAATATTATCATAATAACAATGCATATAATTATATATCTCAGCATAAAAATACACATATTCCATATTCTCACCACAATTCATCACAACTCACTCATATACATCACAATGTATATATATACAAAACCAAGCATATTCATCATGCATACTTTCACAATTCTCATCACTCCACATAAACATACATATTCATGTTTATTCATCAATACTCAATTATAAAGATGATAAATGCAAATCATAGAGACTGACTCACGACTCTATGCAAATGCAATGCGGGTACCGACTTAATCATCTCAAGTTCACTCAGGAACTTAGTGGAACCATCGCTCGTTACCAATGCAACTCCCCGTCGGGCATACGATGTTCACCCATTGCTCACACCCCACATGGGCACACAATGTTTATGGATTGCTCACACCTCACATAGGCACACAATCCGATTGTTCACACCTCACCTAGGCACACAATCGTTTGTAATCATCACTCATACCTCACATAGGCACACGACGTTACAACAGATTCTCATTAGAATCCCTCAACACAAGAATGTACATCATTATGCTTCACATACAAAATGACTCAAGACATTCTTGAAATGCATACATATTCACAATATATTCATGTATTCATCTCATACAATCACATACAATCTATATACATTCACATCAATGCACTATTGTATGATTCACATCCAAAACACACATTCAAAACGGTAAAAGTCGCTAAATAACACTATTCCCAACTTTCCGACATAATTAAATTGGCTAACAATTCCAAACTCCTCACCATAAGAAACTACCGCTCAATAGCTATCCAACGCTTCGAACGGGGACCAAAACGGACTTACGGATCAAAAGTTATGAATTCTCAAAGAAAAGAATTTATTGAGATACAGCCAAATTCGCCTGGCGACTTAGGAATTCGCCTGGAGGATTTCCCTTCGCCAGCCATTCGCCATGGATTTCGCCTAGCGAATCCCATTCTCCAGCACTTCGCCTGGCGATCTAGTGGCGAATCACCAATTAGAAAAACCCCAAGAGTTACAGAAGCTACCCCCATTCTGTAATTCCGATTTCGCATGGCGACTTACGAATTCGCCCGGCGAATCTCCCTTCGCCAGCACTTCACCTGGCGAGCTAGTGGCAAAACTCAATTCGCCTGGCGGATCCCAAATTCGCCTGGCGAATCACCCTAGAACCAGAAAAATGCTGTTACGGGTTACACGATCCAAAACCCCCAAAACCTCATTTTTACACCAATAGATACATCCATATCAGTACCCAAACCTCAAACAACATCAACAACACCTTTATGCATACAAAATCATGTTTTGATCATCATTCACAACATTTTCTACATTTAGGGTTTATACAAAAACTCATAAAAATCAACAACAACAACAACACAATCATACATAATGATATACATTGATGAGATAATAAGATTTCACACCCTTACCCGATTAAATCGATTCCTAGAAGTTGTTTTGAAGATTTCTAAGCTTTTCCTCTTTTTCTTCTCTTTTCTCTTCTTCCTCTTTCTTTCTCTCCTTTTTCTCTCTATTTCTCTTTTCTTTCTCCTTCTCTCCTATTTCTTCTTCTTATATCTTTTTCTTTTCTATTTCTTTTCCTACTTTCTCTTTTCTCATTTTCTTTTTTTTCTTATTTTCTACTCAAATTCAATTAATTCATTTTCTCACATAATTCTACACTTAATCACTTTTCTACCAATTTTACTAAATTTCTAACTTATCATTAATTGAGAAATGTCCAAAATACCCTCCATTCTAATTTCCCCGAAAACTCTCAAAAACGGTAAAAATATCATAATACGTCAACATAGCATATTAACACACCAATTTCACAAATAAAATAATTTATCACTCAATTTAAATAAAAGACTCAACAAAATGGGAATAATCGAAATCGGGGCGTTACAAAATGCACCTTCGGTGTGCGAGCAGGGAAGTTCCTCGGCTTCTACCTCACTGAGAGGGGGATCGAGGCCAACCCTGACAAATGTCGAGCATTTTCTGAGTTCACTCCCACACCAAATCCAAAGAAATCCATACAATACCTCAATGGGATGCTTACCTCGTTATCTCGCTTCGTGACCAAGTCTGCCCAACACGCTTTGCCCTTCTTCAAGCTTCTACGAAAAGAGGCAACATTTGAATGGACAGACGAATGCGAGCAAGCTCTGCTCCACCTTAAGTAAGCCTTGTCAGAAACACTAGTTCTGTCACGACTAGACAGCGAGGAGACGTTTTACATGTATCTCTCCGTCCCTAACGAGCCCATCAGTGTTGCCCTAATTCGAGAAACCCTCGACGGGCAGAAGCCAATACATTTCAAAAGCAAGGTCTTGCAAAGGCCAGAACTCAGATACCAGTAGATCGAAAAAGTCGCCCTGACCCTCATCAATGATGCAAGAAGATTAAGGCACTACTTCCTGGCCCACACGATAGTGGTACGAACAGACCAACCCATAAGACAACTTCTTGGCCGACCAGATATGGCCGGTAGGATGCTTAAATGGTCTTTATAACTATCATAGTTTGATATCCATTACGAAAGCAGGAAAACCCTTAAGGCACAAGTCCTGTCCGAATTCGTGGCGGAAATGACACCTCCAGCGTCCCCGTCAAGCGGAGCACACAAGTGGACCATCTTCGTCGACGGAGCTTCCAACTCCATGGGTAGTGGAGCGGGCATCATCCTCGAAAACTAAGAAGGGATCCTAATCGAAGTATCGTTGGTCTTGTCCTTTCCAACCTCGAACAATCAAGCCGAATACGAAGCATTCCTCGCAGGCCTACGATGGGCCGAGAACCTGGGCGCTGAGGAAGTAAAAATCATCATGGACTCCCAGCTCGTAGCCTCCCAAGTACGGGGAGAATATCAGGCCAAAAACAATCATCTCATCGAATACCTGACGATGGTAAAAGAAAAGATAGCTAGGTTCGACGTATTAGAAGTCCAACACATCCCCCGCGAACATAACACCCAGGAAGACGTCCTGTCAAAATTGGCCAGTACGAGGAGAAAAGATGGCAACAAGTCTGTCATACAAGAGATACTTCCTCACCCAAGTATCAAAAAATAAACAGGGCAACTCGACGTCAACGCCATTGGCGATAGTAACTGCTGGATGACTTTGGTGTATAACTATCTCAGCACAAGGGAGTTTTTCGTAGATAGCAAAGCAGCTAGCATAACTAAGCGAAGGGCCTGCTCATATGTCCTAGTCGAAGACAAGCTCTACCGACGAGGATTCTCCATTCCCCTCCTAAAATGTGTCGAGGAGGACAGGGTCCCCGACATTCTCTAAGAAATTCATAATGGGATCAACGCACAACACTTCGGAGGAAAATCCTTGGCACGAAAAGCCCTGCGAGTAGGATATTACTGGCCGACTATGCAGCATGACGCAAAAGAGCATGTCAAAAAATTTGACAGATGTCAACGCCACGTGTAACACCCTTTTCTACCCAACAGACATCACGAATAAAAACAACCATTTAATCAGAGTAAAGTCCCAGAAGGGCACCACATTTCGTCACAACACATCAATTAACCACCTGATCCGTAACACGAGTTTTACCATCATGAATTTTTTTAAACATCACGCAGCGGAAATCAAAATTTAAAACAACTTTATAATCTAAAACTTCTTAAACAAAATATCATAAAACATCCTCATGCCAACAAATAAAAGAAGGTAAATCGTTCGACTCAAACGTCCCGAACCGATGTTACATATCAGAGCAAGACCCTCTAAATTGACGGAGAAATAAAAAATACTTCAAAAGCTAAATCTTCATGCGCCAAGAAAGCTAAGCTTGATCACCTGCACGTTACCCACGTGGAGGCAACATTCAAATAGGCATGGTGAGTAATCACGAATCAATATATAAGATATAAGCAAAAGATAAAGCATAAGCACAAACATCATCAAATCATTCACAAAACATCATTAATACATCAATCACATCAATAGAATGCAATGCCACACAATATGCAAATGCAACATCATAGACTCATGCATGTGGTACCAATTTGTCATAATTGATGGACACTGGGCCATCACCCTCCAAAGATCCCCACCAATAGGATCGATTCTACACAAGAACCGGAGCACGCCATAAAACACTTCAATCCACACAATGGGATTGAAGCCGCCAAATGGACCGAAGTCCAAACTATGCCATGAATGCATGACGCAAATCGTCATAATAATCATCATCATAAAATCGTCATAGTTGCATCATCATCCATAAATCATCATCAAGCATCATTATATGACACAAATACGCACTCGTCACAATTCGTCACTATACCTCACAATTTGTCATATTATACTCGTCACATAAAAATTCCCGATTTTATCCCATTAATCTTTATTACTAGTTTACTCATGTTTTATTACTTCATCATAGCCTTACGTTTCAAGGAGAACACATCACAAGCGAAATCGCGACAGAAATCGCAAAAACGGACAAATCTGCCAACAGCCCTGCCCATACGCGTATGGCCATTCCCCATACACGTATGGCTCAACTCATCGCGCCTGGCCTGTGTATCATACGCGTAGGGTCACCTGCCTAGGCCTCCCTTACGCGTACCACCATCCCTGTTATGCGTATCACCAGAGAGGTTTCCCTCTCAAACTCCCCTTCAATCTTCCCCTACGCGTAATGGTTTCTCATACGCGTAGAACCCCTTCCCAAGAATCCCATACGCGTAATGGCTTCCCATACATGTATGCTGTAACACCCCAATTCCCCTCGCGAATAAATAATACAAATATAAATCAGAGTAACTAAAAATTTATTTTTCCAACAGGAAACAGGGATGTCACACTTAAAGAAAGAAAATACAAACCCTGCTCAATTATTTTGATACATAGCACAAAATAGGATAACCCCATAGGGAACCTTTTTCCATATAAAATGAATGTCAATTATGGAATAAAGCGGAAAGATCCATAACCGACTTGTTTTACAAAATGAATCGTTTTAGAAACATCAAAATATACATACAAAGGTCATACAAAACATATTCAACAATTGTATACAAATAACTTAAAGCGTTCCCCGACTCCCGTGCTACGTATCATAGCAGACACCAAGACCTAAGCAAACGAAGATCTAACTCTTCCACTTGCCTCCACGCCTCTAAAGCTGACAATCTGCACTATGCCATAAAAAGCATATTCCAGCGGAAGGGTGAGAAATAACAACTAAACCAAGATTGCATAATAATATGCAAAAACACATAAAAATCACATACACAGTTATTCTCACCTCACACATCACATACCAATGCATATAGCAAGCCACAGATGTATAACATATTCCTAACCATCCAACCACATAGCATATAACAATTATACTAACATAATCACACATTTGCACCTAAGGCATACCAAGTCATAGCATTTATCACTTATGCACGTCAATTACCAATGCTATCACAATCTCAACACATAACAAATCAATGCACAATTTCCACACATAATCAATCAAATCCTGATTTTTCCACACATAATCACATAATCAATCAAACATATACCATTCAATACAATTTCACATATTTCATTTCATCAATCACAATCACATTTCCATGCACAATTAATTCATGATTTATGCAAATGCACATAGATCGACACAACGACTCTATGCACATGCCATGCGGTACCGACTTCCATTGTCACGTCATTAGTCCACTCAGGAACTATTGGAACCATCGCTCGTTACTGAGAATCTCAAGTAACACCCCGTCGGGCCTACGATGTTCACCCGTCGCTTTAGGTCCTCAGGAATCGCCTCATATTTTCGAGGCACACGACGTTAAGGATTGCTTTAAGTCTCCAAAGGAGCACACAATCGTCTATAACCATCGCTTTCGGTCCTCAGGCATCGCCTCATATTTTCGAGGCACACGATGTTATAGCAGATTCATCGCTTTCAGTCCTCAGGCATCGCCTCATATTTTCGAGGCACACGATGATATAACAAATTCCCTCTGGAATCAAACCGCCACTCAGGACGTTCAACAATGCATATTATGATGTTTGGCATACAATGACTCATGACATTCACATTGCACCCACATACACATCCATAATCATGCATAAATAATCAAATACCACACATTGCATATTCTTGCCCTTAGGCCACAAATCAACAACCACAACAATTACAACAACTTGTCACATGCTTCAACATCATTACATTCATGCATTGCAAACAATTCAAACAATGCATTTCAAACCATAAATGCCACCACACAACACACATTGAATTTCACATCAAACCATGTATTTACCGCACAATAACAACATTCTCACAACATCGCATCACAACACCGTATCACAACATCATAGTTCCTCACACAAGAGATTTACATATCAAATGCTACTCACAACACATCATTATCGCACATTGAAATCAAAACCCAAAACACACATTTATTCCTCCATAACACCACAAACCATCATCACCAACACTTATCACATATATTCACATAATATACCAGCACACAAGCCATATGATACATATTAAAAGCATATAGCATGATAACACATCATCGCACACATTATACGCGATAAAAACCCGACAACCCAACACTTTTCCAAAACCACGACCTAAATAATTCATCTACTGTCCTCCAAACCATTTTTAATAGAAAGAGCTTTTCATTAGCTTCCCAACGCTTCGAACGGCGACCAAAACGTACTTACGGTTTGAAAATTACGACGAAAACAAAATTGGAAAATATCACGTTCGCTCCAGTATTCGCTAGGCGAACCCTAGCGAACCAAGGCAGTGGAAAATAGACCTAAAGTTCGCTAGGCGAACCTTCTAGCGAACATTCGCCAGTTCCTTCGCTGGGGTTCGCTAGGCGAACCTGCGAAACCCAGAAATCGCAGCAGCGTCAACCTAGGTCATATGGGACCAAAATACATCATTTTTATCACCCAAACCCTTCTAATTCATACCAGAACAACCAAAACATGTTTAGACATAATCAACGAGTATTCTACGCGATTTATATCGAATTTCATCCGCGAAAACATCGATTTCTATCAATCGCTCCTAATTCCAATCGATACGAAAAGTCACGAAACAATCAAAACATTTACAACAAACAACACATATACATACACAAGCAAGATATAATTGAAACTTCTCACCCTTACCCGATTATTCGCGCTCGAAACGGAGTTCCCGCGATTTTCCTCTTTTCTCCACTTTTCTCTCCTCTTCCTTTCCTTCCCTTCTCTTTCTTTCCTTTTTCTTTCTTTTCTCTCTTTTTCTTTCCACTTCCTATTTATATAAAATATCTAAACCCCTAAAAGACTATTTTGCCCCTCAAACTCAAATATCTCGCAAACGCCCTCAAAATGCGATAAAACATAAACAATGATGAAAAATAACATTTTGTCAAATAAAAGTCAATAATAAAATAATATAAAACCAAAACCAATTAAATCTACTCTATTAAATAAATCTAACAAAACCGGGGCGTTACAATTCTCCCCCACTTAGACATTTTCGTCCTCGAAAATATATCGAGACGAACCACTCCGGACACGACTCCCGCATCCGACTAACAACCCAACATGCCAACAAAAGGCACACCACGAATAACACAACGGGCAAACCACCTTGCCAATAGCAGATACAACAACGACACGACAACAACGACCACAACGACGACAAGATGCAAAGCCCATACAATGCACTTGACGACTAACTCACGACTCAAAGAAAAGCCAAGATACCAACACACCGGTTCACTCTAGAACCGAAACACAACAAGATCGTTACTCTCACCATAGGTAACCCACCTCTAATTCCTCACACAGGAATTAGCTACACGAACTCGAACCAACACAATGGAAACGAGACAACAACACAAACAAGAACATAAAGTTCCACGACACCACAAGGTCTCCACAACATCAACAAAATCAGAACACCAACATCCTTGTCACACAACCATACTACAACAATGCTATAATTCACCAATCGAACATATAACCAAAACACCCAACTACATATTTCCAATATTCAACTTATGAACTCTTACCAGTCCCATACGCATATGCAAAATGTACCATATCACGCTTCCGCCGCGCACTCTGATTACTCGTAACCATCAAAATTACCAATTTCACGTCCAAAGTCTAACTCTTTCTCATTTTCACCAAAAATTACTATTCACGGTTAATATACCCAACCGCACACTATCAAACGTCAATTCACACACCAACCCAAACCTCTAAATCCTCCCAAAAGTTCCCACTCTTTAACCATCAAAGCAGACATAAGTAAAACTTTCGACTTAACTCATCACGCACGACATAAACTTTACCAATAGGACAATTCGAGCCAACGTCATAACTAATCAGGAATTCCAATCATCCGACCGTGCCTTACTCCGAGTTACAAATCAAAAGTTATGCAGAAAACAAAATTACACAAACGGCACTGTTCGCTGGGCGAACCTTCTCGCGAGCATTCGCTAGCACCTTCGCTAGGCGAACATCCCTCGCGAGCATTCGCTAGCTCCTTCGCTAGGCGAATGTTCCAGCGAACCAACTGTTAGCTAAAAACAGACACAAAGTTCGCTAGGCGAGCACTTGGCGAACCAAGTCAGAACCAAAAACACCCAAAGTTCGCTAGGCGAACACTCTAGCGAACCTTCGCTCACGCCTTCGCTAAGCGAATACCCGTAGCGAACCTTCGCTACCCTTCGCTGAATGGTTCACTAGGCGAACCTGCGAAAACTCAGAATTACAACAGTCTTGTTACATATCCAAAACTGTCAATTCCTCCATCCAAACACCCTGAACCTAAAACCCTTAAAATAATACCTCTCAATGTAGAACTGCATCTACTTCCGATGGATCCACAATCATACTCTCATCTGAAATAACATATCCAATAAACTAACCTTTTTCAACCCAAATTCTCACTCGAATAACTCCGCATAAAACTTCGTCTCTTTTTGACACTTGTAATTCAAATCCCAAACACTCTACCTGTTCTTCCTCTGAGTTTATAACAGATCTGAATATCCTCAATCAAAGCCATTACGAACTTATCCACATAAATATGGAAGATACGATTCCTCTACTCCACAAATATTACAGGCGCATTACTATCACCGAACAACATCACTGCACGTTGTAATGCCCAAACAAACCAAACCTCATTCAAACTTGTCCAGACTCACATTAAATCAATCAAAGCCTCAACTCACACCATTCACCACTCTTATCAAACATTCCATCCAATTACGATTTCACTCAAACTTAACCAAACCATTCCAGTTATCTATTCATGAAAGTGGACACTTATTCTCAATCGTTACCTCAATCAACTGTTAGTAATCCAAACACAATTTCTCCTCTTAACAGTCCAAATTCCATAAATCCCCACGTGTAGCAACAACCATCTCAAAAGAACTCTCAAACATTACATCCACACCTAGGTTTTTCTCAAAATTTCCATTAATGCTCTAAAACTCCAAAGACACCAAACCTCACCAGAACTCTAAGTTTCGCTTTCCATAGTCTCAAAACCAATACCATCATATGCATCATACTTGTTATTCCATTCAACCATCCTTCCTTTTTGTTACTAACCAAACCGGAGCTCCCTAAGACAACACCTTAATGTTCCATCCATAACACATCTGAAAACCATGCACAACTGACGGCCCAACACTGTGACTTCCTGCCAATTTCCAAAACACTATCATCACAGACCAACAAACATCTTAGTCCCATCTACTAAGAGTTTTCTACTTACTTAGCAGATCCAAACCTCAAATCTTCACCTTCGTCAAATTCGAGTTCACACTCTTCTCTCAGAGAACCACCTTTGACAATACCCAATCGTTCTCCCTCAATGACTTCCCACTAGACCAACATACCAAAACCTCCAATCCGTCTCACCTTCAGCTATAAGAATCTTCCTCAACTCATCGAAACAATCCGTAATCATTTTCTCAATTCTACACAATTCATGGCACACACTATCCAAGCTGGAAAGACACGCCTATTCCATCCAACATAATTCCCGTCTGCTATCAACAAGAGATTAAGGGTGATCAGTTCCTCAATTTGTCAATAGACAGCCGAC
Organism: Lathyrus tuberosus; assembly: GCA_022829125.1. Taxonomy (NCBI): domain Eukaryota; kingdom Viridiplantae; phylum Streptophyta; class Magnoliopsida; order Fabales; family Fabaceae; genus Lathyrus; species Lathyrus tuberosus. The sequence goes on along the minus strand of JALAZF010000011.1, from coordinate 24,167,005 downwards.
AATCATGATGGGGCATAAACCGTCTTCACCAAACTATAATAGCATTCCTTACATCTCATGCACGAAACTAACTAAGGCACCAATCCTTAGTCGACATAACCCTTACCTCCGCATTCCCTCCGGAATCGGGAACAACACTATCATAACAACACTTACAATCTTGCAATTCACAACACACTGAGCCAGCGTTCCACACCTGAAGCAACATGGAGAAGTACCAGCTTCTCCCCCACTTATCTCATTCTAACTTCTGAAAACAAAGGATTAGAAAACCAGAAAGTACTGACAATGCCTCACACACATATCACGTACTAAGGGACAGACAACAATGACAGTATTCAACTGTCACACCAACTGACTCAACAACTTGGCCGGACGGACCGACCTGCTCTGATACCACTAATGTAACACCCCAATTCACCTCGCGAATAAATAATACAAATATAAATCAGAGTAACTAAAAATTTATTTTTCCAACAGGAAACAGGGATGTCACACTTAAAGAAAGAAAATACAAACCCTGCTCAATTATTTTGATACATAGCACAAAATAGGATAACCCCATAGGGAACCTTTTTCCATATAAAATGAATGTCAATTATGGAATAAAGTGGAAAGATCCATAACCGACTTGTTTTACAAAATGAATCGTTTTAGAAACATCAAAATATACATACAAAGGTCATACAAAACATATTCAACAATTGTATACAAATAACTTAAAGCGTTCCCCGACTCCCGTGCTACGTATCAGAGCAGACACCAAGACCTAAGCAAACGAAGATCTAACTCTTCCACTTGCCTCCACGCCTCTAAAGCTGACAATCTGCACTATGCCATAAAAAGCATATTCCAGCAGAAGGGTGAAAAATAACAACTAAACCAAGATTGCATAATAATATGCAAAAACACATAAAAATCACATACACAGTTATTCTCACCTCACACATCACATACCAATGCATATAGTAAGCCACAGATGTATAACATATTCCTAACCATCCAACCACATAGCATATAACAATTATACTAACATAATCACACATTTGCACCTAAGGCATACCAAGTCATAGCATTTATCACTTATGCACGTCAATTACCAATGCTATCACAATCTCAACACATAACAAATCAATGCACAATTTCCACACATAATCAATCAAATCCTGATTTTTTCACACATAATCACATAATCAATCAAACATATACCATTCAATACAATTTCACATATTTCATTTCATCAATCACAATCACATTTCCATGCACAATTAATTCATGATTTATGCAAATGCACATAGATCGACACAACGACTCTATGCACATGCCATGCGGTACCGACTTCCATTGTCACGTCATTAGTCCACTCAGGAACTATTGGAACCATCGCTCGTTACTGAGAATCTCAAGTAACACCCCGTCGGGCCTACGATGTTCACCCGTCGCTTTAGGTCCTCAGGAATCGCCTCATATTTTCGAGGCACACGACGTTAAGGATTGCTTTAAGTCTCCAAAGGAGCACACAATCGTCTATAACCATCGCTTTCGGTCCTCAGGCATCGCCTCATATTTTCGAGGCACACGATGTTATAGCAGATTCATCGCTTTCAGTCCTCAGGCATCGCCTCATATTTTCGAGGCACACGATGATATAACAAATTCCCTCTGGAATCAAACCGCCACTCAGGACGTTCAACAATGCATATTATGATGTTTGGCATACAATGACTCATGACATTCACATTGCACCCACATACACATCCATAATCATGCATAAATAATCAAATACCACACATTGCATATTCTTGCCCTTAGGCCACAAATCAACAACCACAACAATTACAACAACTTGTCACATGCTTCAACATCATTACATTCATGCATTGCAAACAATTCAAACAATGCATTTCAAACCATAAATGCCACCACACAACACACATTGAATTTCACATCAAACCATGTATTTACCGCACAATAACAACATTCTCACAACATCGCATCACAACACCGTATCACAACATCATAGTTCCTCACACAAGAGATTTACATATCAAATGCTACTCACAACACATCATTATCGCACATTGAAATCAAAACCCAAAACACACATTTATTCCTCCATAACACCACAAACCATCATCACCAACACTTATCACATATATTCACATAATATACCAGCACACAAGCCATATGATACATATTAAAAGCATATAGCATGATAACACATCATCGCACACATTATACGCGATAAAAACCCGACAACCCAACACTTTTCCAAAACCACGACCTAAATAATTCATCTACTGTCCTCCAAACCATTTTTAATAGAAAGAGCTTTTCATTAGCTTCCCAACGCTTCGAACGGCGACCAAAACGTACTTACGGTTTGAAAATTACGACGAAAACAAAATTGGAAAATATCACGTTCGCTCCAGTATTCGCTAGGCGAACCCTAGCGAACCAAGGCAGTGGAAAATAGACCTAAAGTTCGCTAGGCGAACCTTCTAGCGAACATTCGCCAGTTCCTTCGCTGGGGTTCGCTAGGCGAACCTGCGAAACCCAGAAATCGCAGCAGCGTCAACCTAGGTCATATGGGACCAAAATACATCATTTTTATCACCCAAACCCTTCTAATTCATACCAGAACAACCAAAACATGTTTAGACATAATCAACGAGTATTCTACGCGATTTATATCGAATTTCATCCGCGAAAACATCGATTTCTATCAATCGCTCCTAATTCCAATCGATACGAAAAGTCACGAAACAATCAAAACATTTACAACAAACAACACATATACATACACAAGCAAGATATAATTGAAACTTCTCACCCTTACCCGATTATTCGCGCTCGAAACGGAGTTCCCGCGATTTTCCTCTTTTCTCCACTTTTCTCTCCTCTTCCTTTCCTTCCCTTCTCTTTCTTTCCTTTTTCTTTCTTTTCTCTCTTTTTCTTTCCACTTCCTATTTATATAAAATATCTAAACCCCTAAAAGACTATTTTGCCCCTCAAACTCAAATATCTCGCAAACGCCCTCAAAATGCGATAAAACATAAACAATGATGAAAAATAACATTTTGTCAAATAAAAGTCAATAATAAAATAATATAAAACCAAAACCAATTAAATCTACTCTATTAAATAAATCTAACAAAACCGGGGCGTTACAATTCTCCCCCACTTAGACATTTTCGTCCTCGAAAATATATCGAGACGAACCACTCCGGACACGACTCCCGCATCCGACTAACAACCCAACATGCCAACAAAAGGCACACCACGAATAACACAACGGGCAAACCACCTTGCCAATAGCAGATACAACAACGACACGACAACAACGACCACAACGACGACAAGATGCAAAGCCCATACAATGCACTTGACGACTAACTCACGACTCAAAGAAAAGCCAAGATACCAACACACCGGTTCACTCTAGAACCGAAACACAACAAGATCGTTACTCTCACCATAGGTAACCCACCTCTAATTCCTCACACAGGAATTAGCTACACGAACTCGAACCAACACAATGGAAACGAGACAACAACACAAACAAGAACATAAAGTTCCACGACACCACAAGGTCTCCACAACATCAACAAAATCAGAACACCAACATCCTTGTCACACAACCATACTACAACAATGCTATAATTCACCAATCGAACATATAACCAAAACACCCAACTACATATTTCCAATATTCAACTTATGAACTCTTACCAGTCCCATACGCATATGCAAAATGTACCATATCACGCTTCCGCCGCGCACTCTGATTACTCGTAACCATCAAAATTACCAATTTCACGTCCAAAGTCTAACTCTTTCTCATTTTCACCAAAAATTACTATTCACGGTTAATATACCCAACCGCACACTATCAAACGTCAATTCACACACCAACCCAAACCTCTAAATCCTCCCAAAAGTTCCCACTCTTTAACCATCAAAGCAGACATAAGTAAAACTTTCGACTTAACTCATCACGCACGACATAAACTTTACCAATAGGACAATTCGAGCCAACGTCATAACTAATCAGGAATTCCAATCATCCGACCGTGCCTTACTCCGAGTTACAAATCAAAAGTTATGCAGAAAACAAAATTACACAAACGGCACTGTTCGCTGGGCGAACCTTCTCGCGAGCATTCGCTAGCACCTTCGCTAGGCGAACATCCCTCGCGAGCATTCGCTAGCTCCTTCGCTAGGCGAATGTTCCAGCGAACCAACTGTTAGCTAAAAACAGACACAAAGTTCGCTAGGCGAGCACTTGGCGAACCAAGTCAGAACCAAAAACACCCAAAGTTCGCTAGGCGAACACTCTAGCGAACCTTCGCTCACGCCTTCGCTAAGCGAATACCCGTAGCGAACCTTCGCTACCCTTCGCTGAATGGTTCACTAGGCGAACCTGCGAAAACTCAGAATTACAACAGTCTTGTTACATATCCAAAACTGTCAATTCCTCCATCCAAACACCCTGAACCTAAAACCCTTAAAATAATACCTCTCAATGTAGAACTGCATCTACTTCCGATGGATCCACAATCATACTCTCATCTGAAATAACATATCCAATAAACTAACCTTTTTCAACCCAAATTCTCACTCGAATAACTCCGCATAAAACTTCGTCTCTTTTTGACACTTGTAATTCAAATCCCAAACACTCTACCTGTTCTTCCTCTGAGTTTATAACAGATCTGAATATCCTCAATCAAAGCCATTACGAACTTATCCACATAAATATGGAAGATACGATTCCTCTACTCCACAAATATTACAGGCGCATTACTATCACCGAACAACATCACTGCACGTTGTAATGCCCAAACAAACCAAACCTCATTCAAACTTGTCCAGACTCACATTAAATCAATCAAAGCCTCAACTCACACCATTCACCACTCTTATCAAACATTCCATCCAATTACGATTTCACTCAAACTTAACCAAACCATTCCAGTTATCTATTCATGAAAGTGGACACTTATTCTCAATCGTTACCTCAATCAACTGTTAGTAATCCAAACACAATTTCTCCTCTTAACAGTCCAAATTCCATAAATCCCCACGTGTAGCAACAACCATCTCAAAAGAACTCTCAAACATTACATCCACACCTAGGTTTTTCTCAAAATTTCCATTAATGCTCTAAAACTCCAAAGACACCAAACCTCACCAGAACTCTAAGTTTCGCTTTCCATAGTCTCAAAACCAATACCATCATATGCATCATACTTGTTATTCCATTCAACCATCCTTCCTTTTTGTTACTAACCAAACCGGAGCTCCCTAAGACAACACCTTAATGTTCCATCCATAACACATCTGAAAACCATGCACAACTGACGGCCCAACACTGTGACTTCCTGCCAATTTCCAAAACACTATCATCACAGACCAACAAACATCTTAGTCCCATCTACTAAGAGTTTTCTACTTACTTAGCAGATCCAAACCTCAAATCTTCACCTTCGTCAAATTCGAGTTCACACTCTTCTCTCAGAGAACCACCTTTGACAATACCCAATCGTTCTCCCTCAATGACTTCCCACTAGACCAACATACCAAAACCTCCAATCCGTCTCACCTTCAGCTATAAGAATCTTCCTCAACTCATCGAAACAATCCGTAATCATTTTCTCAATTCTACACAATTCATGGCACACACTATCCAAGCTGGAAAGACACGCCTATTCCATCCAACATAATTCCCGTCTGCTATCAACAAGAGATTAAGGGTGATCAGTTCCTCAATTTGTCAATAGACAGCCGACAATCATGATGGGGCATAAACCGTCTTCACCAAACTATAATAGCATTCCTTACATCTCATGCACGAAACTAACTAAGGCACCAATCCTTAGTCGACATAACCCTTACCTCCGCATTCCCTCCGGAATCGGGAACAACACTATCATAACAACACTTACAATCTTGCAATTCACAACACACTGAGCCAGCGTTCCACACCTGAAGCAACATGGAGAAGTACCAGCTTCTCCCCCACTTATCTCATTCTAACTTCTGAAAACAAAGGATTAGAAAACCAGAAAGTACTGACAATGCCTCACACACATATCACGTACTAAGGGACAGACAACAATGACAGTATTCAACTGTCACACCAACTGACTCAACAACTTGGCCGGACGGACCGACCTGCTCTGATACCACTAATGTAACACCCCAATTCACCTCGCGAATAAATAATACAAATATAAATCAGAGTAACTAAAAATTTATTTTTCCAACAGGAAACAGGGATGTCACACTTAAAGAAAGAAAATACAAACCCTGCTCAATTATTTTGATACATAGCACAAAATAGGATAACCCCATAGGGAACCTTTTTCCATATAAAATGAATGTCAATTATGGAATAAAGCGGAAAGATCCATAACCGACTTGTTTTACAAAATGAATCGTTTTAGAAACATCAAAATATACATACAAAGGTCATACAAAACATATTCAACAATTGTATACAAATAACTTAAAGCGTTCCCCGACTCCCGTGCTACGTATCAGAGCAGACACCAAGACCTAAGCAAACGAAGATCTAACTCTTCCACTTGCCTCCACGCCTCTAAAGCTGACAATCTGCACTATGCCATAAAAAGCATATTCCAGCAGAAGGGTGAAAAATAACAACTAAACCAAGATTGCATAATAATATGCAAAAACACATAAAAATCACATACACAGTTATTCTCACCTCACACATCACATACCAATGCATATAGTAAGCCACAGATGTATAACATATTCCTAACCATCCAACCACATAGCATATAACAATTATACTAACATAATCACACATTTGCACCTAAGGCATACCAAGTCATAGCATTTATCACTTATGCACGTCAATTACCAATGCTATCACAATCTCAACACATAACAAATCAATGCACAATTTCCACACATAATCAATCAAATCCTGATTTTTTCACACATAATCACATAATCAATCAAACATATACCATTCAATACAATTTCACATATTTCATTTCATCAATCACAATCACATTTCCATGCACAATTAATTCATGATTTATGCAAATGCACATAGATCGACACAACGACTCTATGCACATGCCATGCGGTACCGACTTCCATTGTCACGTCATTAGTCCACTCAGGAACTATTGGAACCATCGCTCGTTACTGAGAATCTCAAGTAACACCCCGTCGGGCCTACGATGTTCACCCGTCGCTTTAGGTCCTCAGGCATCGCCTCATATTTTCGAGGCACACGACGTTAAGGATTGCTTTAAGTCTCCAAAGGAGCACACAATCGTCTATAACCATCGCTTTCGGTCCTCAGGCATCGCCTCAGATTTTCGAGGCACGCGATGTTATAGCAGATTCATCGCTTTCAGTCCTCAGGCATCGCCTCATATTTTCGAGGCACACGATGATATAACAAATTCCCTCTGGAATCAAACCGCCACTCAGGACGTTCAACAATGCATATTATGATGTTTGGCATACAATGACTCATGACATTCACATTGCACCCACATACACATCCATAATCATGCATAAATAATCAAATACCACACATTGCATATTCTTGCCCTTAGGCCACAAATCAACAACCACAACAATTACAACAACTTGTCACATGCTTCAACATCATTACATTCATGCATTGCAAACAATTCAAACAATGCATTTCAAACCATAAATGCCACCACACAACACACATTGAATTTCACATCAAACCATGTATTTACCGCACAATAACAACATTCTCACAACATCGCATCACAACACCGTATCACAACATCATAGTTCCTCACACAAGAGATTTACATATCAAATGGTACTCACAACACATCATTATCGCACATTGAAATCAAAACCCAAAACACACATTTATTCCTCCATAACACCACAAACCATCATCACCAACACTTATCACATATATTCACATAATATACCAGCACACAAGCCATATGATACATATTAAAAGCATATAGCATGATAACACATCATCGCACACATTATACGCGATAAAAACCCGACAACCCAACACTTTTCCAAAACCACGACCTAAATAATTCATCTACTGTCCTCCAAACCATTTTTAATAGAAAGAACTTTTCATTAGCTTCCCAACGCTTCGAACGGCGACCAAAACGGACTTACGGTTTGAAAATTACGACGAAAACAAAATTGGAAAATATCACGTTCGCTCCAGTATTCGCTAGGCGAACCCTAGCGAACCAAGGCAGTGGAAAACAGACCTAAAGTTCGCTAGGCGAACCTTCTAGCGAACATTCGCCAGTTCCTTCGCTGGGGTTCGCTAGGCGAACCTGCGAAACCCAGAAATCGCAGCAGCGTCAACCTAGGTCATATGGGACCAAAATACATCATTTTTATCACCCAAACCCTTCTAATTCATACCAGAACAACCAAAACATGTTTAGACATAATCAACGAGTATTCTACGCGGTTTATATCGAATTTCATCCGCGAAAATATCGATTTCTATCAATCGCTCCTAATTCCAATCGATACGAAAAGTCACGAAACAATAAAAACATTTACAACAAACAACACATATACATACACAAGCAAGATATAATTGAAACTTCTCACCCTTACCCGATTATTCACGCTCGAAACGGAGTTCCCGCAATTTTCCTCTTTTCTCCTCTTTTCTCTCCTCTTCCTTTCCTTCCCTTCTCTTTCTTTCCTTTTTCTTTCTTTTCTCTCTTTTTCTTTCCACTTCCTATTTATATAAAATATCTAAACCCCTAAAAGACTATTTTGCCCCTCAAACTCAAATATCTCGCAAACGCCCTCAAAATGCGATAAAACATAAACAATGATGAAAAATAACATATTGTCAAATAAAAGTCAATAATAAAATAATATAAAACCAAAACCAATTAAATCTACTCTATTAAATAAATCTAACAAAACCGGGGCGTTACATATGCCCCTTCATGCCCAGCTTCCAATATGTGTAATGGCTTCCCATATGTGTATTGCCACCATTCCCTTACGCGTACCCTACGCGTACTGGCAGAGGGCCGTGCTGGCCCTGGGGATAGGTGCGCATGTTACGCGTATCACCCTAGGTGTGTCCCCTCTTACGCGTAATACTCCCTTTGTTACGCGTAATGCCAGAAAACCCTCCAAAACTCAGATTTCGCATCTGAACGAAAACCTCTCATTCCAGCACCTTCGATCTTCCAAAATCGGACCCAAAACAGTTTCGATTCATCACAGATCTAAGTCATAATCCTACTTCATTATTTTCATCAATTTCTTCCTAATTATTAAGTCATAATTCATTAATCCCACCTTCGATTTCATATCTGGTTTCGTTCAGATATTCATCACAGCAATAATAATCATTCACACGAATTTCACAGAATTCACAGCAACACATACCAGATTCATATAAGAAATCGACCAACATAGATGCACGAAAATTCACCACAGATTCATCATACAAAAATTCATCATAAAACACAGAACGCACAAACTACTCCACCTTAAACCCATATCAAACATATGAACCCGGATTAACCCCTCATACCTCGAATTTTCCAGCAAAAGACTCTTCTTTTTGGGGTTCTACAGTTGATTCTCTCGTTCTCTGTGCCCTAGCCTCCTTTCCTCAGCTCTCTCTTCACTTCCTAGGTTGCACAGAATATCTCTCCTAATTTCCACTTTTCTTTTTGTTAAATCTACCTCTTGGGCCCTAATTATGATTTACCCGTATTATCCTTAATTAACCTTCTCAATATTACCGTCTTATCCTTAATGATTCTCCTAATTATTTTTAAATAATAAAGAAAATAATAATCTAAATAAAATCTAATTATTCAAATTATATTATTATTACTTAATAAAATAATTCTAATTAATTTACTAACTCTAAGATACCTCAATATTCCCTTAACCCAAGGCTACCCCACAACAACACACAAAGTCACCAAGCGTCACAATATTCACCAAAATTCACCAAAACACCGAGCAATCATAATAATTCAATTAAATAAATATTATAATTATTTTGGGGTGTTACACCACGGGGACATGCACTTAGCACCCCCCAACAAACTAAAGACTTTGTCCTCCCCATGGCCATTCGCTTGGTGGGGGATGGACTTCCTCGACCCTTCATGATGGGGTCTTATCAGAACAAATTTTTTATCATGGTCATCGATTACTTCACAAAATGGATTGAGGCCGAAGCCCTCGCCAAGATCAAAAAATTCAACATACTTTGTTTTTACAAAAGAAACGTCCTCGCACGATTCGGTGTGCCCTAGGCCCTTGTGACCGACAACGGTACCCAGTTCACGGACATGAAGTTTCAAGACTTCGTTGCCAAACTAGGCACCAAGCAACACTTCACATCCGTCGAACATCCTCAGACTAACGGGCAAGCAGAGGCCGCGAACAGGGTGATCCTTCGAGGTCTAAAACGAAGATTAGGCGAAGCTAAAAAGATATGGGTCGAGGAGTTGCATAGCATACTTTGGGCCTATAGAACAACTCCACACTCAACCACCGGGGAGACTGTTCCGACTAGCATACGAAACCAAGGCAGTAATCCCGGTGGAAATCAGAGAATCCTCTAGGCGAACATAGGCTTCTCTCGACAAGGAACTGAATAACGAAGCATTAAGAGAAGAACTCGATCTGGTAGAAGAAATCCGATCAGGGGCAACCCTCCGTGAAGCTTCACTAAAACAAAAAATAACCCTGCGCCACGACGCCAGAGTCATAAAGCGCGATTTCCAAGTTGGCAGCTTGGTCCTACGCATAAATAAAAAAAATTCACGCGAGGGAAAACTGGTCGCAAATTGGGAAGGCTCTTACCGGGTAAAATAAAAAACAGGCACCAACGCCTACTATCTCGAACATCTAAATGGAGAACCATTTGCTCGACCATGGAATGCTGAAAAGCTTAAACAATATTACAGTTAAGACCAACAATCAGTCAGAACTAACTGCCTACGAACTCACCCCACAACGGAGAGATTGCTCGGCCAAGGGAGCGCGCCCTGGTGCAGGCACAATCCTTAAATTTACAACGAAGGCAAGTTTCTGCTCATGGAATGAGCATACTCTGTGCCCAACGGGGATACCTCAATTGAGCTCCACCGTTGCCGTACTAGCATGGCAGGACACCCAGCTCGCGATGGGAATGGTCCAAGCCTTGTGTGATTAGTACCTCGACCGAGATCCTAGTCCCACGACTGGCGGAAACTACTTTCGCCTCCTCGACAAGTTCCCTAAATTGTCGAGCATCATAACGAGTCGAGCAAACTCCTATATTTAGTGAACACAACTCGCAAAAATCAACATACAAGGCATACACCTATACAAAAAAATAAAATACAAGGCATACAATGTCAAACATAAAGATTATATAAATCCGACCATCAGGCCGAAAATTCTCAAAATGTTACAAAATATGGGCCAAGCCCGACAATCAAAATATACAACAAAAGTGGCACGCAGGCCAATAAATACTAAGTTACAAAAAGAAACTAGGCATCCTCGGCTGGAAGCTCAGAAGGGACCACCTGGCCATCAACAACTTCATGCAAAACACCCATCCCATTGGTGACCAGCTAGACGTTGGAGTTTAGAGCCTTTATGTGCTCCACGACAACATTAAACATGAATTCGGCCGCCCCCAGGTTATCTTGTTCAAGGATGTGGATTTTGCCGATTAGGTCTCCCCGAGTCCTCAAGGACTTTTCCTCCTCGGTCTCATCCTAACCGACAGCCGACGAGCCTTCTAGTTCAGCAATCCTTGCCTTTAGATTGGTGTTCTCCTCCTTCACATTTTTCATCTCCTCCGTCATTTTGTTCATCTCCTTCAGGAGCTCGACCTTGGCCTCATAGTTGCCCTGAAGAGTCGTCAGCTTGTTGAACAGATCAACAGTGTCCAGCTCGAGCTCAGTCTCCCTGACCTTTACCTTCTTGAACTCCTTGAGCAGAACTGTCTCCGCGTCGCCCAGAGATAGAGTCGTCTCCAACACCCTCATCATCGCCGCCGCGTGTTGACAAAGGAGTTTCCTTTTCATCTTAGGATCAACGGACAAGATAGCTGACACCTCAAGGTCGGGGACGATAACTGATTCTTCCCCGTCGAAGATTTTCTCCTGCAAATAGTATGGTGGCAAAAAAAACTTGCCCCTCGACAAAGCCACTTGGGCCATCGACTGGGGATGAGCTGAGTTCATCCCGTTTCCTTTTATTTTGGGGATTCGAGGTAGAAGGAGTCGAGGTGCTGCCCGGAGAAGGCGAGGAACCACCAACGAACTTCTCCAGCGCCGCCTGCTGTTTAACTGTGTCAACCCTTGACATTGGCGCTTTCTTGACATTCTTGGCAACTGCGGACTTGACAAGACGCTCGCTCATGGTCGACATCTTCCCTACAAAAGAGGAAAAGGGGTTAGCATATTTCACAAAACACCAGCAATGCAAGCAAAAAACTACTCTATACCTAGAAGCTCAAACACGGCCTTCTCGGTTTTACAGTCGATGAGGGCCTTCGTGTTTATATAACGGGCCGCCCGAACAGGCTCCCCATCCTCTGTGTAGAGCAAATTATTATCTTTGTCCACAACCGTAGCAGGGAAAAAGCTCTCCACGAACTTTGTCAATGCTCGAAATGATTTCTTATCCTCGGCACTCAGCTGGTCGTGCTTTATGAGGAACTGGTCGATTCTGTATTTGAAATGGGTGAACACCCACTCTAGTGGAAACTTTGACACCGGTTTCATCACCTCCCGACCATTATTTTCCACGGCCTACATGGTGACCAGTGAGTCTTTGGCCGCCTCCGAGAAAGGCTTCACAACCAAGAACCTGAACTTAAAATTTCGAACAGACTCCGAATACGGCCAGAACAACCTGCTTTGCTGCTTGAAGGACACCCAACTTTGCTTCTGACCAGTTGTGCTCCTCTGAAGCTGGAAGATACAGAAAAAGAGCTCTACGGTAGCCCCGATCTTCAAGTACCATCACACCAACTAGAAAGCTCGGATGAACGCCATAGCATTCGGGTGGAGCTGAGCAGGAGACAACTCGAGGTGACAGAAAATTCCCTCTTGAAAATTGTTGAAGGGCAAGCGATACCCCGCTTCCCTGAAAGCAAACTCATACATTGGAAATCTTCTCCCCGGATATACCGAGCATATCTGATCATTCTCTATGGGGTTAATCGCATTCCAGTTCGCAGGTGCACCCTTTGTCCGATCTTCGAGGAGAGTGAAAGAGTTGGCCTCGTCCTCGGTGAAAGTTGACTTTGTTACCAAGGGCTCTTGGGTGATCCAACTTAGATCCCCATGAGCGACCTTGACATTAGCATACTCATCAGGATGCACAACTTCGTCATTAATAATTTCCACGTCGGGGACAATCTCCTCGTTCCTATCAGCCATTTTACCTGAAAAACAGAGGAAGCAAAAGTGAATTCGACAAAAGAGATCAAATCCACCCTTCTACCACAAATAGAGTGAAAGGGCGGGGAATAAGTACGGGGATGTGCCCTCGACTCGAGCCCTTGTCGACACAACAGGGACGTAGCGTAAGCTTCTCCTCGAAGAACTGGGACGAGTCTCCGCGAATCTAAGAAAGATTCCTACGGGGACAAGTCTCCTCAGCAACTAACACTTATCAACTACTCGAGAATAAATTCTTGACGACGAGAGGCCTAATGCCCGACTACAAACATAAGTTATTCCCAACAAAAACCTAGGAAGATCCATGGACTTCTCCTACGCTAATTCCTAACATTCATCATCAGATTCATATGTTCTTCAGGATCTTCATAAATTTTCCAGAAATTCATGTGTTCATCGAAGAACACACGAACTTCAACCGGAAAGTTTGTGCATCGCCGGAACATCCATGTCAGATTCATCCTAATTTCCAGAAATCTACAAACTACCCTAGATTCTGACCAACATTCAAAGGTTGAAGATGAAGAATTACCTGGATATAAAGGTTAGAGATGAAGATGGATGGCGGAGGGAATAGCTCCGGCGAGAGACAAAAGACCACGAGTTGCAGAGCAAAAGATTGTTGGGGAGAGAAATTCGCATGAAGTATAAAAGTGAATCAGTTTATTCTCCTTTTATAAACATTTGCTCGCATGGAGAAGCGCGAAGGGCAGGAGCCATCATTGCCTAGCTAGCCTAGATTCCCTAGGCCTTAACAAACATTAATTGTGCCGTCACGTGTCAAAAGGGAATTTTTCGCTTGGCATTCTCAAGGCTGAACCTTGCATTTTCCAATACAAGTTCCCTCTAGCTCCACTCGGGCACATTCTCCTCGACAAGGCACGAAGGATATCATCCGAGCACAACCTCATCCACAAGAAATTTCCATGCCTTAAGCGCAAGGCTGGTCGACGTACAATGTCCCTTCCGCGAGCATGTCCTCGCATCCCAATGAACCTCTGAAGTTACAGACAACCAACTGTCGACCACACCAACCATAAACAAATGAAAGGCATATCCCCGCAGATTTTCGTTCGAAAAATAACTATCTTAAAAAACCTCCCCGCGATGCAACTCCTTCCCATCGGTTGACCAACAAGGCTAACTTAAGTCATTAATCCTCACCTTAGAGCAACGACTTGGGGGCTCCTGTTCTGGACTGGACTGACACATGGCCCACAGTTGCGCAAGGCCCAATCCAGTCCAGCTTTAGGCAAGGCCCAATAAGGAGATTAAGACAATCTAGCCGTTGGGCACAATATAGCCGTTGGGGAGAATATAGCCGTTGAGGACATCCTTCTCACGCGCTTGACAGTTCACGCGACCAACTGTCCCTCCAGAGTTCACGGGAACAGTTGGACCAGGTCAAAAGGTCACGCGCTAGATCTTTCACCTGGCAGTCCCCCATTGGTCGACCAGATACTTCGGCCACATTGGAGACCTTTGCCTCACGTTGGGGGTTTCTTATAAATACCCTCTCATTTGAGAGGGACAGGTATTTAATTCATTCTAACACATACCTAAACACTTTGTACTTGCTCTCTCTCTCCTCTGATTCTTACTTTAGCATCGGAGTACCTTGCAGGTACACCCCCTCATCTCCTACAATCATCATTGCTGTCCTACAGGGAAGGCCACGAGGATCCACTCTGATCATTCCAGATCAAGTCCCTTCCTATGAGATCGATGTTGTGTCATTATGGTATGCTCTAAACAAATCTTTGTCCTAGATGCAATTAGAATGCTAAGACGACTCTACACAGTCTGAAAGACTGCAAATTCGCTACTCACTTTTGAAAATCTATTGGCTTATTGGACCCCTTATTCTTCCAAGGGAATATTTTATATGATTAGATTAGACATGACATCGATGGCGACTCATTCTTTTTGTCTGCTTGCTAGTGGTTGTGGTGTTCTAGGAACAAGCTCTGTCTTGCAAATGAAGTGGTATATTCATATACTTTGCAACTCATCATAGTGAATTATGCTAATATGTTAGCTAAATGCTTTCTCAAGCATAATCTATCACATCCAACGAGAAAAATTACGTGGAATGCACACAAAAGTAGAAATATAATTTTGAATGTTGATGGCAGTTGCGGGGATAGTCCCGATGCCTTGTGTTTTGGTGGATTGATTTGAAATACTAATGATGCTTGAGTTCATGAATTTGAAATGTTGATGACGCTTGATTTAATAGTGATGTATTTAATAAAATTGATAAATTAACATGTGTACATAATAATAAAAATAAAAAAATAAAAAAATATATTATGCGAGTATTGGGGCGGGGTAGATACTAAGGTACCCGTACTTATGTATTTTATTGGTTAATTACTTGTGCCCATGTCCGTAACCATTTTACGGGTTTTTACGTTACTCGTTGTGGGTATTTTTTGCAGGTACCCATTAAGGATGAATCAAATTATCATCTCTATCAATTCTACTGCCAGGCTTATCTCATCTATTAATGTTTGACATCACTTGCGCGATTCTTCACAATATTGAAGAGTTTCTTTCTAGAGAATGACAAGTTCAACTATTTCATACTCTTAAGTAGGGGTGACAAAATTGATGGATTTGATGGATATGGATTGGATTGTTAATGGATGGATCAAAACAATCCATTAGTCCATTAACAATCCACTAAAATTTTCATACAATTATCCAATCCAATCCATCCGTTAAGAATAAAATCCATCCAATCCATCAATTAACATATTTTTAATGGATGGATATCCATCCATCCATTTCTTTTTATTTTAAAAAAATCAGTTTTTTTTCGAAAACAAAGTCGGTTTTTTTTTCGGAAAAAAAGTAAGCTTTTTTCCAGGATAAAAAGTCAGTTTTTTTTTTCAGGAAAAAAAGTCAGTTTTTTTTTTGGAAAAAAAAGTCGGTTTTATTTCGAGAAAAAAAAGTCGGTTTTTTTTTCGGAAAAAAAATTGGCTTTTTTCAGGAAAAAAAGTCAGTTTTTTTTTGGCTTAATGACACTTTTGGTCCCTATGTTTTGCTCAACTCACGAAATTGGTCCCTATGTTTTAAAATTGAACGAATTAGTCCCCTATGGTTTAATGTTTTGTGCAGTTTTAGTCCCCATCCCAATTTTGATCCAACTGTCCGTGCACTGTTCATGTACGGTCATGTACGGACATGCACTGTTCATGTACGGACATGCACTGTTCATATACGTTTTTGGATCAAAATTGGGATGAAGGACCAAAACTGCACAAAATATTAAACCATAGGGACTAATTCGTTCAATTTTAAAACATAGAGACCAATTTCGTGAGTTGACCAAAACATAGGGACCAAAAGTGTCATTAAGCCTTTTTTTTTTCAGAAAAAAAAGTCGGTTTTTTTCGGAAAAAAAAACAGTTTTTTTTTCGGAAAAAAAAAGTCAGTTTTTTTTTTCCGAAAAAAAAAAATCAATTTTTTTTCCGAAAAAAGATCGGTTTTTTTTTTCGGAAAAAAATCGGTTTTTTCGAAAAAAAGATCGATTTTTTTGAAAAAAAATCGGTTTTTTTCGGGAAAAAAATTCATTTTATTTTGGAAAAAAATAAATTCTTTAAAAAAAAATCCATTTTTAATTATTTTTTAAAAAACAAATCTAACGGAGATAAAAATAATCCATTGGATCCTTAAAATATGTTGGATGGATTGAACCAATCCGTGCATATAAATGGATGGATTTAATCCAATCAATTAATTTACTTTTTATGTGGTGGATGGATTGAATGGATTTTTTGATGGATGGATTGGATGGATTTTGCCTTAATGGATTCAATTGTCACCTCTACTCTTAAATAGGTGAATGTTTGTGCTAACTATCTAACAAAACATAGATTTAGTAATAATGCGGCGTATCGATCTCTTGCAAAGTCTTCTATTGAACTTATCACTCTTTTGTTAGCTAATGCCTGTGAAATTTTATTTTTTTTATATAATTTCTTTTTTCTTTTCCTTTTTCTTTTTTACTTGTGCCAAAAACAAAATATATAAAGTTTTTACCACCTGACCAATTCATGGTTGGTATAATAATACTATTAAAAAAAACGAAGAAATAGTATATTAATGTAATATTTCGAACTGAATAATTTTTTTTTTAGAATAATATTTCGAACGGCTGAGATAAGGTAAAACCTATTAATCGGGAATAGAGTGCACCTTACCTTGTGAATCTCTTCTCAATTTCAATATACGCCAAGAGAGAAAAACGGCATCAAAGTGAAACACTGAGAAAGCCCTAAACGCATTTCACAGAGAGAGAAAATTCATCAGCCATGGCACTCGCTTCTCGCATCGCATCCAAATCCCGATTGGTTTGTCCTCATTTCTTCTCTTCCTACTAGCTACCGATTGCATTCGTATTTCATATTCCGATTTCCGATTTTGCTCTTGTAAACTGTAATTTCCGGATCTCAACAGATTTTGTTTTTTCAGAAAATACATATTGATGATTTTTCGTTCGATTACGCGTGTTTGGATCTCATTTCTTGATTCCTTTTGAAAAATTAGGTTATTAGTTTTTACCACTATGTGCATCTAGCTAGAACTGTTCGATAATCCATAGCATCATTGCTACGGTATATAATTGATTTTTTTTCGGCTGATTATGTTCGAGTTATATTGAGTTTCATTGCAGTGATTGATTGAAATTGAATAAACTGGCTGAATGTAATTATTGTTTGATATGAATTATGAACTACTTGTTTATTAAATCAACTGTGATAGGTTCTGTAATCCACTTACTCTGTTTCCCCTGAATTGTGCCTAATTTTCTACTTTTTTTTGTTGTAGCTGTATGGTAGTCAAATTCTTCTGCAAAGGGAGTTTGCTGTTCCGGTTCGTCACTATGCTAAAGGGTCCGAACTCCCTGCCCTTAAGGGAGATGGTGAGTTCTCCTATAGTTTAGGGTTGTATTTTCTTTTTTATTTTTTAATTTTCTTTATCACGTGTACTCATGGATTTTGGGACTGAGAGAGACATAGTCATGTTGGGGTTTGATTTTAGAGTAGTTTGTCTCTGTGTGTTTGTGCACCTTTAGCTGGCTTAATGCAGAAGATAAAAACAAATAAGCACTCTGATTTTCAGTAGAACTTTTGTGCTTTTTACACGCGTCTTTCTGACAATATACTCTTATTTGAATGCTTAAAGAGATGCTGAAGAATGTTTATCGGGAGGTGAAGAACAAATTTGAGACAGCCATCGGAATATTAAAAAAGGAGAAGATCACTCTAGCTCCAGAGGACCCAGCTGCTGTTTCTCATTATGCAAAGGTCATGAAAACGATCAGAGAGAAGTGAGTTTCTCCTTTACCTTGTTTTTACCAGTCTTTCTTTTTAGTATATTACATGCTTCTCGTAATCTTTCAAACTTCTTATTTTGGTTTTTTACAATACTTCAATAATGTTTTGCCTACATTGTGCTGTGCATTTTGCAGGGCAAACCTCTTGACAGAGTCCCAAGATATCTTAGAAACCATTGATCTAGCGACACACGATATTCCTGATGCTCGAACTTATCTTTTGACCTTGAAGGAAATTAGAACCAAGTACGCGTTGTTCTATTCTACTCTTCATTTTGTAACTAGATGTTATGCATACCTATAAGTAACGCGTGTTGTTGTTGTTGTTGTTGTTGTTGTTGTTGTTGCTGTTGTTGATTTAATTATTATTTTTCTCATTATAAATATATATATATATATATATATATATTTTTTTTTATTTTTTAACAAAAAAATCTTTATCTTGTCAATGTTGTCAATTGCAGATAGATGATATGTAATAGGATATTCCTATTCAGTTTACCTTTTTATTTTGTCTAAGTGCTTTCTTTAAACCTGTAGCTCTTGAAATTGTTAAAAATTCTTATTATTTGCCCAATTAGTTGTCATGTTTAAACTTTTGTGCGTGCTTATGTTATACACACACAAATGAAAGAAAAGGCAATGTGATGCAGACACCCCTTGCTTAAGGGTACATTAGGCTCTAGTCACATTGACTCATATATGTTGGTACACTCTTTTTTTCAGGAGAGGTCTTATAGATAATCTTGGAGCTGAGGCTTTGATGATTGATGCATTGGACAAAATTGAAAAGGATTTGAAAAAACCCCTATTGAGAAATGACAAGAAAGGAATGGACCTTCTTTTGGCAGAGTTTGATAAGATTAATAAGAAGTAAGTTCATATTCCTATATTATATTTATTCAAGCTTTGGTATGTAACTATTTTATTTACTTTATATTTTCATGCCATTTATCAAGATTCTTGCCAACTATTTGGTGATTTTTAAATATTATTTTTTGGTGTAGTTGGATTTCAGCATCCTCATGCTTTTGAAAAATGCTCATTTCATATTATGTTGTAGAGGTGGAAGTTTTGTGATAAAAAATATTTTTGTTGAGTAGAAAGGTGCCAGTTGACTCATACAATTTACGAACATTTGTAACTTTGTTCTTTTCTTTCCAAGTATTGCATTTTGTGGCTGCTTGTTTGAGAATTTCATATTCTATCCTTTGTGTGTTGTATGGTCAATTGTCTCCTCTTGTGTGTTTATTTGGGATTTCATTTTGTTGTTTGAATGCCTTATTTTTTTGGGTAAGATAAATGCCTACTTCACTAGTGAGGAGTCTAAAATGTTTAATAATTATATATTCATTTGAGCAAAATAAATTATTGAGTTATAATTACCTTAATTTTGGTTTTCCACTTGATTTTTTGGGCAAGATAAATGCCTTCTTCACTAGTGAGGAATCTAAAATGTTTAATAATTTCTTCATATGAGTAGAATGATTATTGAGTTATAATTACTTAATTTTGGTTTTCTTGTTGATTTTTTGGGTTAGATAATTGCCTACTTCACTAGTGAGGAAACTAATATGTTTAATATTATCTTCATTTGAGCAGAATGAATTACTGAGTTATAATTACTTTACTTATTTTTGGTTTTCCTCTTGTTGATTTTTTGGGTAAGGAAAATACCTACTTCACTAGTGAGGATTCTAAAATGTTTGATAATTCTCTTTATTTGAGCAGAAGGGATTACTGTGTTATTTATAATTCCTTTACTTATTTTGGTTTTCTTCTTGATTTTTTACCCTTTGATGATGCCATCTTAGACTTGGAATTCAAAAGCAAGAATTGCCAAAGTTAGAAGAGGAGCTGGAGCTTAAAATAGCCAAAGCACAGCTGGAGGAGTTGAAAAAGGATGTTGTTGAGGCAATAGAAACTCAACAGAAAAAGTAAGTTACAGTCACAACACCATTTCTTTTAACTACTCACAGCACCATTTCAAGCTACTGTAATTTTTGCTTTTGTAACAAAATCCCTTTGATAAGCACGCGATACTAACT
Organism: Lathyrus tuberosus; assembly: GCA_022829125.1. Lineage (NCBI taxonomy): Eukaryota > Viridiplantae > Streptophyta > Magnoliopsida > Fabales > Fabaceae > Lathyrus > Lathyrus tuberosus. The sequence continues at coordinate 24,146,147 of JALAZF010000011.1, read as the reverse complement.
TGTTTTTAACTTCAAAGATAGGCAAATGTTCCTATGACTTATGGATTTTGGAATATGTGAATTTGACATCTTACCAATGGATTTGTTGGAAATGTGACTATTTTTTTAGCTTCTATAATTCAAGACACTTTCCCAGTCTATGGAGTACGTAAAAATTTAAACCTTGTTTGATTTATTTTTCCTTGTCTGTTTGCCATTGCAGGGAGGAATTCAAGGATGAAGCCGGGGCAGTTGATGTCAAATCTTTGGACATCCGGAACTTCCTTTAAAATGTCTTCAACATATTTTTATACATTATAAAATATTTTACTTGGATAACGGTGAGGCCATGTTTCTTCAATAAGTAAGACACCAGTGATTTTGAAATGCAACATTGAAGTCAGTTTGAAGATTCTTGAGTTTTTCAAGGTCGTTTTTATTCAAATTCCTAGTTAAATCTGGAAGTTGAAGTAATCAAATGTTCTATTTTTTTGTGAAGTTGTTGCCCAGTTTATTCTTATTAAATTCATGGATGTTCTCAATTTCGATTGCAGTAAAATGAAGTATTTGATATCCCAAAAGTAAAAACTGGGATGACATTTTGATTAATAACTTGTAGATATGATCATATCTAGAATGTGATCATCTAGAGTTTCTAACTTTTTAAATCAAATTGAAACGTGTTTTATTAGATGTTCCTTCCTCATAAAATATTGCAGGAAATTATTGCTTATACTGTTTAACAACTCATGATGTTGTACAATAACAGAAGAAATTTTTGCTTATGATGTTCATTTAGTCCCACCAAGAATTGGATAAATATTTGGCTTTTACTATGAATGGTCTTGCTTTCTCTACGGCTGAGAGTATTGCCTTGAACCTCTTGAATCTTGATCCAGCAATCAAACTTTATCAAGATTCAGGATAACCCGAGTGTTTTTTACGACTTGTTGGAAGATTAATTTACCTCACTACTCCAAGACCAGACATTGCTTTTACCACCGAACAACTTAACCAGTTAACGTTTGCTCTTATTGATACTCATTTTAAACACCTTTTATCTACATATTTGTAAAATTAAAAGCATACATTAATTGTATTATTTTATTTGATTTGCATTGAAAAAATTAGACACTTCCACCTAATTGATTGATGCCAGCCATCAAAAGACACTTCATGATAAGAGACATTAGTTGAGATTGTGAATGTCATGGAAATATATGAAAATTAATAATTATGGGTATTTTAGTTTAGAGCAAATTACATTCACCTCTTTAAACATATTTAAATTTGATTCACACTATATTATAAACAATTAAACACTATATGGAGGGGAGTATAATGGTTTAATATATCTATATTTTTTAGGGAAATGAGTGAATATTTTAATATAAGAGACGTAATGAGGGTAATTTAAAAATTTTTAAATAAAGAAAAATGTAATTTATTCTTAGTTTAAATATATTTAAATCATTTATTAATTAGAATGTCAAAACAGGAAAAATTTTAAACAAACTGAAGTATTCTAACACCGAAGTAGAATAGCGCGTAAAATTTGCTTGAAAAATGTGACAGAGAAAATGACATCTTAAAATTTATTAGGTATAATTAGTCCCTAAATCTCGTAGGTTAATTATGAGTTGCGATTCAATCCCTCAATAAAAAATCGTTTCATATTGGTCCAATAATATTACTTCCGTTAATTCTTGATCTGAGCGATCAGAATGGATCTTCGTGGCCTTCTGTGTAGGGCACCGATGATGGTTGTATTGGAGAGGATGGGTGTACTTGCAAGGTACTCCGATGCCAAAGTAAGTTTTGCGTTAGAGAGAAAACAATTACAAAGTGTATAGGTATGAGTTAGTGAATATTGGATATTGAATACCCGACCCTCTCAAGTGAGAGGGTATTTATAGAGATAACCCCAGCGCGGGGCCAAGGTCTCCCATGTGGCCGAAATATCTGGTCGACCAATGGGAGTCTGCCAGGTGGAAGGTCTAGCGCGTGACCTTTTGACATGGTCCAACTGTCCCCGTGAACTCCCGGGGGGGGGGGGGCAGTTGGTCGCGTGGACTGTCAAGCGCGTGAGGTGGACGTTCCCAACGGTCATATTGTGTCCAATAGTTATATTGTACCCAACGACTATATTGTGCCCAACGGCTAAATTGATTAAGTCCAATTATTGGGCCTTGCCAAGAGCTGGACTGGATTGGGCCTTGCCCTACTGTGGGCCAAGTGCCTGCCCAGTCCAGAGCAGGAGCCCCCCAACTCTTTGCTCTGAGGAAGAGTGATGACTTGAGATAGTCTTAGTCGTCGACCGAGGGGTAAGAGTTGAAACGCGGGGAAGCCTGTTGAGGTCGTTATTTTCGAATGAAAATGTTCGGGGATGTACTCTTCGCTTGTCTATGGTAAGCGTGGTCGATAGCTGGTAGCTTATGAGCCCGACAATTCCTTAGTATGCGAGAGTGTGCTCGCGAAAATTGCGTTTTTATGTCGACCAGGTTTAGTGAAAGATGCCCGCGAAAAGGACGCTTTTTTGTCGACCAACCCTGACGAGGACGCCACTTGTGTGGACTGTCGAGGAGGATATGCCCGCGGGGAGCTGGAGGAGACTTTCCTTGGGGAACGCAACGTCTAGCTTTGAGAATGCCAAACGAAGATTCCCTTCTGACACATGGTGGTGCAATTAATTTCTGTCAAGACCTAGGGTGTCTAGGCTATGATGGCTTTTGCAATTCCCCAAGCGAGTAACTGCTTATAAAAAGGGGGAAACGAGAATTCATTTGCACACTTCACGCATATTTCTCTCCCCAAACCTTTTTGCTCTGCAACTTGTCCCTTCGCCAGAGTTCATTTGCCGCCGTCAATCTTCCTCTTCTACACCCAGACCTTCATCTTCAACCTCTAGACTCGAGTAAGTTCTGCATCCTTGCTTGTTAGTTTTAGGATAGTTATTATTTTTCTGGGAATTAGTTTGAATTTCCCGGTAATGCATGAATTTTCCTGTTGAAGTTCATGTGTTCTTCGATGAACACATGAATTTTCTGAGAAATTCATGAAGATTCTGAAGAACATGATGAACCTAGGATGAATGTCTTTGAATGTAGTGTAGAACTGTGTAGATTTTCCTAGGTTTCTGGTTAGGAGTAGCTCAAGTTTGTAGTCAGGCATTAGGCCTTCTCGACGCGAGAATTGATTTTCGCGTGTTTGACAAGTTTTGTGTGTCGAGGAAACTCGTCCTCGTGAGATCCTTTTGCAGAGTCGCGGAGACTCGTCCCCGTTCTTCGGGGGGGGGGGGGGGGGGGAGAATTTCGCCATGTCCCGGTACTGTCGGCTAGGGCTTGAGGGCATCCTTGAACTTATTCCTCGCCCTTTCACTTGATTTGTGGTGGAAGTGTGGATTTGATCTCTGTCGTCGAATTCACTTTTGCTTCCTCTGCTTTTCAGGTGAAATGGCCGATAGGAACGAGGGAGTTGTCCCTGAAGCTAAGGTTTTTAACGGGGAGGCGGAGTAACCCGTCGAGCACGCCAATGTCAGGATGGCTGAGGGTGATCTTGACTGGATCGCCGAAGAGCCAATGTCGACGAGATCGACTTTCACTGAGGAGGAGGCTCGTTCGTTCCCCTACCTTGAAGATTGGGCAGAGGATGCCCCAGTGAACTGGAAAACGCTTTGCCCCACAGAGGATGACCGGATATGTTCAGTGTATCCGGGGATGAGATTTCCCATGTACGAATTCGCTTTCGTGGAGGCGGGATATCGTCTGCCCTTCACCGATTTTCAAGAGGCTATCTTCTGTTATCTCGGGCCTTTGAGCTGGTCTGCCGGTATCTGGGGATCGGGACCACGGTGGAGCTTTTCTTCTACATCTTCCAGATTCAAAGGAGCACAACTGGTCCAAAACATAGTTGGGTGTCCTTCAAGCAACGGAGCAGGCTATCCTGGCCATATTCAGAATCTGTCCGAAACTTCAAATATAGGTTCCTGGTCGTGAAGCCTGTCTCGGAGGCGGCCAAGAAATCTCTGGATACAATGGAAACCGTGGAGGTTGATGGTCGGGAAGTAACGAGGGCGGTATCAAAATTCCCATTGGAATGGGTGTTTGCTCACTTTAGATATAGGACCGACCAGTTCCTCGTTAAGCATGACCATCTGAGTGTTGAGGACAAGAGGTTCTATCGAGCGTTGACCAAGTTCGTGGAAAGCTTCTCCCCTGCTTTTGTGGTAGACAAGGACAACAAGGAGATGCTCGGGGAGGATGGGGAGCCTGTCTATGCGGCCCGCTATTTAAACACCAAGGCCCTCCTCGAATGTGAAAATGAGGATGTCGCATTCGAGCTTCTCGGTATAGATTAACCTTTTGCCCGACCTGTTGATTTCTTGTGCAACGTGCTAATCCTTTTTCTTATTTCTGCAGGGAGAATGTCGAATATGTGAGAGCATCTGGTTTAAGTCTGCGGCGGCCAAGAATCTCAAAAAGGCGCAGGTACCAAAGGTCGACGCGACCAAGCAGCAGGCGACGCTTGAAAAGTTCGTTGGTGGTGCCACCTCTTTTTCAAGCAGCATATCAAATCCTCCAACCCCGGACACGACAAATAAAAGGAAGCGGGATGATATCAGCTTTTCCCCGGCTGATGGCTCGAGCGACTTTGTCGGGGGAAAATTTGTACTTCCACCTTGTTACCTGCAGGGGAAGATTTTTGACGGGGAAGGTTCTGTTGTTGTCCCCGACCTTGAGGCCTCGGCCATTATGTCCGCTGATCTTAAGGTGAGTAGGAAACTCATGTGCCAGGATGCAGCTGCTGTAATGAGAGTGCTGGAGGCGGCGCTGGCCCTCGGGACGCAAAGACAGTTCCGCTCACGGATTTTAAGAAGGCGCAAGCCAAGATCACCGAGCTTGAGTTGGAGAATGTCGAGATACACAACAGGATAAAAACTCTTGAAGGCAACCTAGAAGCCAAGAATGAACTCTTGAAGGACATGAACCAGATGACCGAGGAGCTGAAAAGGGTGAAGGAGGAGAATGTAACTCTGAAGGTGAAGGCTGTTGGGCTGGAGAGTTCATTAGTGGTCGGTCAAGATGAGACCGAGGAGGAGAAAGCCTTAAAGACCCAGAGAGACTTAATTGAGAGAATCTGCATCCTCAAGCAGGACAACCTGAGCGCGGTTGAATTCGGGTTCCATGATGCGGTGGAGCAGATGAAGGCCTTGAACTCTGGCGTTCATCTGCTCACCGAGGGCATGAGCGTACTGAACCAAGTTGTTGACGGGCAAGTGGTTCCCCCCGAGCTTCCCACCGATGAAGTGTAGCTTTTATTTTTGTACCTTTGTATTTTGTTGGCCTGCGTGCCACTTTGATTGTAATTGACTGTTGGGCTTGACCCATGCTTGTAATATATTGACAATTCCGGCCTTGTGGCCGTATTATATATATTTGTGTTCGACATTATGTGCCTTGCATCTTATTTGTATGTTGTTTAACATTTGTGAATTGTGCTCGATAGACATAGGAGTTTGCTCGACTCGCTTTGATGCTCGACAGTTTGGGGCACTTGTCGAGGAGGAGAAGTAGTTTCGCGAGTTGTGGGACTAGGAACTCGGTCGAGGTCCTGATCGCACAGGGCTTGGACTATTCCCGTCGAGAGCTAGGTGTCCTGCCACGCTGGTACGGCAACGACGGAGCTCGATTGAGGTATCCCCGTTGAGCACAGAGTTTGCTCGTCCCATGAGCAGAAACTTGACTTCGTTGTAATTTTAAGGATTGTGCTTGCACCAGGGCATGCTCCCGTGGTCGAGCAACCTCTCCGTAGCGAGGGAGAGATTGTCGGTAGTTAGTCCCGGTTGTTGGTCCTAACTGTAATATTGTTTGAGCTTTTCAACATTCCATGGTCGAGCAAATGGTTCTCCGTCCAGCTGTTTGAGGTAGTAGGCGTCGATGCCTGTTTTTGATTTGACCCGGTATGGCCCTTCCTAGTTTGCGGCCAGCTTGCCCTCGCGTGAATCTTTCTGATTTCTGCGTAGGACCAGGCTGCCGACTTGGAAGTCGCGCTTTATGACTTGGTGTCATGGCGCAGAGTTATTTTTTGTTTCAGCGAAGCTTCGCGGAAAGCTGCCCCTGATCGGATTTCTTCGATCAGGTCGAGTTCCTCTCTTAGAGCTTTGTCGTTCAACTCTTCATCGAGAGGAGCTTCGGTTCGCCTGGAGGGCTCCCTGATCTCCACCAGGATCACCGCCTTGGTCCCATATGCTAGTCGGAAGGGGGTCTCTCCGGTGGTTGAGTGTGGGGTTGTTCTATAGGCCCAGAGCATGCTATGCAGCTCCTCGACCCATCTCTTTTTGGCTTCGCCTAGACTTCGTTTTAGACCTCAAAGGATCACCCTGTTCGCGGCCTCTGCTTGCCCATTAGTCTGGGGATGTTCGCCGAAAGTGAAGTGTTGCTTTGTGCCTAGTTTGGCGACGAAGTCTTGAAATTTCCTGTCTGTGAATTGGGTTCCGTTGTCGGTCACAAGGGTCTGGGGCACCCTAAATCGTGCGAGGACGTTTCTTTTGTAGAAACGAAGTATGTTGAAGGTTGTGATCTTGGCGAGAGCTTCGGCTTCGATTAATTTAGTAAAGTAATCTACGACCACAATAAAAAATTTGTTTTGATATGACCCTATTGTGAAGGGGCCGAGGATATCCATCCCCCACCAGGAGAAGGGCCATGGCGAGGACAAAGTCTTCAACTCATTAGGGGGTGCCAAGTGCATGTCCCCGTGACGTTGGCATCTGTCACATTTCTTGACATGCTCCTTAGCGTCGTGCTGCATGGTCGGCCAATAATATCTTGCTCATAGGGCCTTTCGTACCAAGGACCTCCCTCCCAAGTGTTGTCTGTTGATACCGTCATGAATTTTTTGGAGAACTTCGAGGACCTTGTTCTCCTCAACACATTTTAGGAGGGGGATGGAGAATCCCCGTCGGTAGAGCTTGTCATCGACCAGGACGTATGAGCAGGCCCTTCGCTTGGTCACGCTGGCCTCATTGCTGCCCTCAGGAAACTCCCCTGTGGTGAGGTAATTGTATACCGGGGTCTTCTAGGAGCTGTTGTCGCCAATGACGTTGACGTCGAGCAGCCCTGAGGACTTTTCGATACTTGGGCGGGGGAGTATCTCTTGTATGACTGATTTATTGCCACCTTTCTTTCTGGTGCTGGACAGTTTTGACAGGACATCTGCTCGAGTGTTTCGTTCGCGGGGGATGTGCTGGACTTCCCACGCGTTGAACTTAGCTATTCTTTCTTTTACCAGCGTCAGGTATTCGACGAGGTGATCGTTTTGGGCCTGGTACTCTGAAGACAAGGTTCTGTTGAACAAGTTCTGAAAACTCTAATGACTCAAGACTCTGAAGACCCAATGATTATCTATTCTTCTTATGCTTTAATCAACTCAGTATTCAGAAGCCTCCGATGAACAGAAGAATATGAAACATTTGCGAGGGAAAATAGTACATAGTACATATCAAACACGTTCTTTTCCACTACCATTCCACTACCCTAATTTGGTGGTACAATGGATAACTTCAGTGTACGATTTTCATCCCTACATAACGACATTATTTCAAGTTGCCAGCAATCTTAATGATATTCCTGATCTGCCCTCCAACAGATCTTTTTCTGGCTATATAAAGATTTGATTACTTGAAGAAAATATGTCGACGCTAAAATTCATGAGTGATACTCATATACACGAAAGAAACAATGATATGAGATAGAGAAACACATGAGTGAACAATAAAGCACTACAATACAAAGAAGAAACATTGTTCTTACTGTATAGATTTTCTCTAAGTTAGGTTGAGCTAGAAATTGTGTTTATATCAGCTTGTGTAGAAGCATTTCATTGTAAACATAAAATTTGATCAAACTGTTGTTTGTATTCCTTAAGGGACCAGTTAGGTCAGAATCCTTAAGAAGAGACGGTTAGTCTGTGTATGTTAGTCACTAGCAGTTGCTAGTGCAGTTGTAATCAGTTTGGTTATAGCGGATTAAGTCCTTGTGTATAAGGCGAAATCACCTTGGCGGGTGGACTGGATTAACTTGATAGTTTTCAAGTGAACCAGGATATATCGTGTGTCTTTCTCTATTGCTAGTTTATTTGTGATCTTTGTTTGAGTTTCACAAAAAGCTTTCATTTTGAAAACCCAGTTCAAACCCCCTTTCTTATGTTTTCTCACACCTTTAATTGGCATCAGAGCTCTGGTTCTGATTGTGATAAAAAGATTTATCAACACTTTACCGTGTTCAACACCAATCCAGTATTTGTGTGAGATATCATGGTTGTAGCTAATGTTAATCCTATTCAAGAAGAGAAAGATCATTATAGTGCCAAACCATTAGTCTTTGATGGTGAAAAGTTTGACTACTGGAAAGATAGAATTGAAAGTTTCTTTCTTGGTTATGATGTAGATCTTTGGGATCTTGTAGTCGAGTTGATGCTATAGGAGTAAAAGTGTCTAGAAGTGCTATGACCAACCAACAAAAGAAAGATTACAAGAATCATCACAAGGCAAGAACCATATTGCTAAATGTTATCTCTTATACTGAGTATGAGAAGATAACAAATAAAGAAACTGCCAAATCCATTTTTGATTCTCTGAGAATGACTCATGAAGGAAATGCTCAAGTCAAGGAGACAAAGGCGCTTGCCTTAATCCAGAAATATGAGGCATTCAGAATGGAGGATGATGAAACAGTTGAGACTATATTTTCAAGGTTTCAAATGCTAGTCGTAGGACTCAAAGTTCTGGACAAAGGATACTCAACTGCTGATCATGTTAAAAAGATCATCAGAAGCCTTCCCAAGAAATGGAGACCTATGGTAACAACTCTAAAGCTATCCAAGGATCTTAATAGTATAAGTCTTGAAGAACTTGTTAGTTTTTTAAGAAGTTATGAGATAGAACTGGAAGAAGATGAACCTCAGAAGAAGAGTAAATCTATTGCTATTAAGTCTAAACCTGAAAAGGCAAAGGCTTATCAAGCTGAAAAAGAATCAGAAGATGAGTTATCACTTATTTCCAGAAGGATCAACAAACTCTAGATACATAAAAACTTCAGAGGATCAAGAAGAATCAAAGGTCATTCTGAGTCATCATCTGGACAAAAGAAGCAAAGTTCCAGAAAAGAAGTCATCTGCTATGAGTGTAATGAGCCAGGTCATTACAAGAACGAGTGTCAAAAGCTTAAGAAAGACAAGAAGCCTAAGAAGAACTTCTCCAAAGCGAAGAAGGGACTCATGGCAACTTGGAATGACTCTGATTCTGAAGAAGAAGAAGATTCTGATGAAGAACAAGAAAACGTTGCGTTAGTGGCAACAACAATTGACGTTGAAGTCTCTGGAGAACCAGAAGACAAAATATCATCAGAACCAGAATCAGACTCAGACTCAGAGGTATTATCTAAACCCTCTCATTGTGAATTAGAGTCGTGTCTTTCAAAAATGCTGGAAAAATATCAAACTCTTCAAAGTAAATACAAGGATCTTAAAAAAAATCCCATGTAATTGCTTCTGAAGCAAAAGATAAGCTTGAGCAGAATAATTCTTCTCTAAATGAAAACATTTTTTCCTTAAGAAAATAGTAATTGTGCTTTGAAAAGCAAATTTTCTAAATTAGAATACGAATTAATCTCCAATGTCTCTGACACAAGCTGTATCAAAAAGTATGATAGAGCATTCCAGTATTTTATAGCTAAAAGCATAGATAAAAGCAGAATAGCTTCTATGATCTATGGAGTTAGCAGAAATGGTAAGAAAGGTTTGGGATGTACAGAAATATTTAAAATTGACAAAAGTCATCCTGTTAAACCAAAACCTCTCTATGACCATTTTGTGTCTTCTGGCACTGAGCTTGTTTGCTCTGAGCTTGCACAGAAACCCCCACCGACACAGAAATCTATTTCTAAAGTCAAATATCATGCACAAATTCAACTTGATTATCCTGTTGCACATAAGCCCAAGTTGTCAAACACTCTGGGAAAACTAACAAGAGAGAACCCAGAAAGTGGATACCTAAGGACAAGATAATCTACGTTGCAGATATCCTTAGTAGCTCAGTTGAAACACCAATCATAGTACCTGGATTATGGTTGCTCGCGACACATGACAGGAAGAAGGAATACGTTCCAAAGTCTGGAACTTAAGCCTGAAGGCTTCGTCGGTTTCTGGAACTGTTGGTAATGGTAACCTTCCTTCTATTATTGATGTTCTTCTGATCAATGGTTTGATGCATAACTTGTTGTCAATTAGTCAACTTAGTAACAATGGTTATGATATCATCTTTAATCAAAAGTCATGTATGGCTGTTAGTCAGAAATATGGCTCAATCCTTTTTTATCAGAAAGAGGAAAAATAACATTTACAAGATTAGACTTTCTGATCTCTGTGACCAGAATGTCAAATGCTTAATGTCTCTCAATGAGGAGCAATGGGTGTGGCGTATACGTTTAGGCCATATTAGCATGAGGAGGATTTCTCAGCTAAATAAGCTTGAACTTGTCAGAGGCTTACGAAATCTGAAGTATTCTTCAGATGCTCTTTGTGAAGCATGTCAGAAAGAAAAGTTCTCTAAAAATTCCTTCAAAGCAAAGAATGGTGTGTCCACCTCTAGACCGTTAGAACTTCTACACATTGATTTGTTTGGACTAGTGAAAACTGCGTCAATAAGTGGAAAGAAGTATGAATTAGTTATCGTTGATGATTATAGTCGTTGGACATGGGTGAAATTATTGAAACACAAGGATGAGTCACATTCTGTGTTCTCTACCTTTTTCTCTCAAGTGCAAACAGAGAAGGATTGCAAAATAGTCAGAGTCAGAAGTGATCATGGCAGAGAATTTGAGAACAGATACTTTGAGAATATTTTTTATTCCCATGGCATTTCCCATGATTTCTCCTATCCCAGAACTCCACAACAAAATGGAGTAGTGGAAAGGAAGAATAGGACTTTGCAAGAAATAGCTTGTACCATGATCCAAGAAACTGATATGGCTAAGCACTTCTGGACAGAGGCAGTAAATACAACATGTTATATTCAGAACAGGATTTCTATAAGACCTATTCTGGGTAAGACTCCTTATGAATTGTGGAAGAATAGAAGACCCAACATTTCATATTTTCATCCTTTTGGCTGTATTTTTTTATGTTGAACACTAAAGAGAATCTTAGCAAGTTTGACTCCAAAGCTTAAAAGTGTTTACTGTTAGGATACTCTGAATGCTCTAAAGGCTACAGAATCTATAACACAGAAACACAGATTGTTGAGGAATCAATTCATGTTAGATTCGATGATAAGCTTGATCCTGAAAAGTCAAAGCTAGTTGAAAAGTTTGCAGATCTGAAGATTACCTTATCAGAATCCAAGGAAGAAGATTCTAAAGAAGGTGATAAAGATGCAGATTGTCCAGATTCAGATACAACCTTACCAGAAACTGCAAATAGTCCATCTCATCAGAAGAAGAATAGACTAAAGACTTCTCACTCTGAAGAATTGATTCTGGGAGACAAAGTTGATCCAGTTAGAACTCGTTCATCATTCAAACCTTCTGAAGAAACACTTCTGGGTTTGGTGTCTCTGATAGAACCAACATCAGTTGATGAAGCTTTTAGGGAGAATGAGTGGATTCTGGCTATGCAAGAAGAGCTGAATCAATTCACCGGAAATGATGTTTGGGATCTTGTTCAGAAACCCAAAGGTGTCCTTGTCATTGGAACAAAGTGGGTATTTAGAATTAAGTTAGATGAGAAAGGTGAGGTCGTAAGAAACAAAGCACGACTGGTAGCACAAGGTTATAGTCAGTAAGAAGGGATAGACTATACTGAAACCTTTGCACCAGTTGCCAAGTTAGAATCAATACGTCTTTTAATTTCCTTTGCTGTGAATCATGACATTACTTTATATCAGATGGATGTAAAGAGTGCATTTTTAAATGGGTATATTTCTGAAGAAGTGTATATGCACCAACCTCCTGGTTTTGAAAGTTCTGAAAATCCAGATTTTGTTTTCAAACTTAAGAAATCGTTATATGGTCTGAAACAGGCTCCAAGAGCTTGATATAAAAGGCTAAGTAACTTTCTTTTGGAAAATAACTTTACCAGAGGAAAAGTTGATACAACACTTTTTTGTAAAACCTTTAAAAATGACATTCTGGGTGTTCAAATCTACGTTGATGATATTATATTTGGTTCTGCTAATACTTCCTTGTGCAAGGAATTTTCTAAGTTAATGCAAACTGAATTTTAAACGAGTCTGATGGGAGAACTCAGATTCTTTCTGAGTATTCAGATTGATCAAAGTCCAGAAGGAACGTACATTCATCAGAGCAAGTATGCAAGAGAACTTCAGAAGAAGTTCAATACGTCAGAAAGTAAACCTGCTAAGACTCCTATGCATCCTACATGCATTTTGGAGAAAGAAGAAGTAAGTAAAAAGGTTTGTCAGAAGCTCTATCGTGGTATGATAGGCTCTCTTCTGTATTTAACTGCTTTTCGTCCAGATATTATGTTCAGTGTATGTCTTTGTGCTCGTTTCCAATCAGATCTAAGGGAAACTCACTTAACTGCTGTTAAGAGAATCCTAAGGTATCTAAAAGGAACAACTAACCTTGGCTTGATGTATAAAAAAATATCAGAGTACAAGCTTTCTGGTTACTGTGATGCAGATTATGCTGGAGACAGATTGGAAAGGAAAAGTACTTCTGGAAACTGTAAGTTTCTGGGGAATAACCTCGTCTCTTGGGCAAGCAAAAGACAATCGACAATTGCACTCTCAACTGCAGAAGCAGAATATATCTCAGCATCACTGTGCAGTACTCAGATACTCTGGATGAAGAATCAACTAGAAGATTATCAGATACATGAGAGTAACATTCCTATCTTCTGTGATAATACTTCTGCTATCTGTTTATCTAAGAATCATATTCTGGATTCTAGGGCAAAACATATTGAAATAAAACATCACTTTTTACGTGACTATATTCAGAAGGGTACTTTTCAGTTAAAATTTGTGGATACAGAACACCAGTGGGCTGATATTTTAACAAAACCCCTTGCTGAGGTTAGATTTGTATTCATTCTGAAAAATCTATTTATAAAACCTTGTCCAGAATGAGAAGATGATATTTTGATGTGTTAAGTCACCAAAAATTCTGATATAAGATTCTAATGTTAAGCATAGTGTTTTATCATTTATTGTATGTATTTCTGATTAACGATACTTCTACATGTTAGAAGATGTCCCGATCAGAAACTCATCCAGTCAGATACCTATTGGTATTCTTGACTATGGGAATATCAAACGTGCTCTCTTGAAAACAAACGGTTATGATTATTTGTGACACCAGTCCAAAATCAAATCATACCTACTGTTGAAGAAACACCTCGAGCGTTGTGATTTCGTGAGACTAAGTGTCAAGTAATTACTCCTTAATATTCCTGTAATCATGTTTTAACGCATTGGATTTGATAATTTACTTGAGAATAGATTAAATCTCTACGTCTTCCCTTATTTCTATGCATTCATTAAGATGTGTATGAAACAAAGATTTCTTGAAACTAAACACGTCTCTTCCCAACTAGAGATGGGAATAGGCCAGGCCAACTAACAGGGGCCTACGGCCTAGCCTACATAGGCTCAGGCCAGGCCAGGCTTTTTCTTAAATAGAAAAGGCCTAGGCTTTTTTATAAGCCTATTTAGCTAAAGAGGCTAGGCCACAGGCCGTAAGAAAAGCCTTTTAAGCCTATCAGGCTGGCCTATTTAAGAAAAAATCAATAAATTTATTATTATTATATTCTATTTTGTACTTTGAACTAAAATACAAAAATAAAACTTAGTTATCTTGAAGAACTTATGAAAATAAGTTGAAAAAATATTATAAACGATGTCATAAGTTTTTCTCGTAAGTTATCTCCAACAAATAGTATCACCAAACTTATGCTAATAAGAAAACTTGAACGAGACAATGAAAACAAACATTTAATCTCATTGATCTTTTAACTTGTTAGTCTATTTAACATTAGTTGAATTTCTTATTTACAGATGTTCAAATGAAGTAGGCTTTTAAATAGGCTAGTAGGCTAATCAGACCTTCGAAAAGGCCAGGCTTAGGCCTAAAAATAAGCCTATGATAGGCTACAGGCCAGGCTTAGGCTTTGAATTTTTTAGCAGGCCAGGCTCAGGCTTGGCAAAGCCTAGCTTGGCCTAGCCTATTCCCACCCCTATTCCCAACCTTTGTTCCCTGTCAGATTCTCCCCTCCCATTTTCAAGTCTACATTTATTCGTATTTATTACTGATGTCAAGATTTGAATAACGTATACCTGATCTGTGATCTTTTGGAAACGGATACATTCTTTTATCATTCTTTGTTCTTGTATTGGAAATGATGAATTTTTCGTTTCAATTCATCTAATTTTAATGCCATTTATTGCTAATAAATTTTTCTTCTCTTTATATACCACACTTCTCTCCATAACTCTTCATTTGTTCCTCAACTTGTTTGTCATTCCTATCCTTTCTCTTTCACTATGTCTTCTAAAACCATTAAGGGAGAAATCTCTGACTTAGATCTCTTGAAAGAATACTCTATCGATTTCAAGGCTCTAATTGACAATTGTCTTTCCAATATTCTCTCAGATATCATCTACCAGAACAGGGATGAATACCTTGAAATACTCAATGGACCTATTTATCCAGAACTTGTAAAGGAATTCTGGGCCAATGCTCGCATTCTTGCATATGAGTCTGATACCTATTACATACTATCTACTGTATCTGGTTTTCCCATCATGATGAACTCCACAATCATCTCTCAAGATATTGAGTGTAAGGAAGATGGTGAATGTGTTGAATATTATAGAGGAAACAACTGGTTTGCTAAACACATTCACATTATCTATCTTCACAAAGGACATGCTGAGAGTCCCTCTTCTCTCACCTCTGAGGCAAAAGTCTGGTACCAAATTATGGGAACAACTCTTAGGCCTAGAGAAAAGGGAACAGGACGACTCTCTACATTTGATAGGCTCTTCATTTTCTTCTTAATCTCCAAGATTAAGATCAATCTGCCTCAATCCATGTTCAATTTTTTGAAAGAAGAAATTCTTTCATCGAGAAAGGGGTTATCATTTTAGATTCCCTACAGTAGAGTTATCTCTCACATTCTTGATCTTCAAGGAGTTGTTGCTCACTTAAAGTAAATCAGAATGACTGAGAAACTTGCTACTGATTGGTGTTTTCCCATGAACTACTCTGAAACCTTCATCAAGAAATGAGATAGTTGGTGGGCGGGTGTTTCTGTTGGTCTCTCAGAATTTAGTCTCTCTTTTTATGTCTTTGATTAATAGTTTTTACTTGTGTCTGTTTTTTTGTTTTGTGGTTGTCTTGTTTTGTGTCCTGCTTTTGTACCTCGCCTATGGCGTTTTGTTTAATCAATAAAAAGTATTTTATCTTATTGCATCTATCTTATCTTATTGCATTTCATTATGATTGCTATCAAAGGGGAGAAGTACTGAATTTGACATATCTAATTTCTCTTAAATTAAAATGCTTGCGTTAACCATTGATTACCCTTTTTTATTATGCCAAAAAAGGGGTGTATATGAATGGAAAGTTATTTTAATAAATATTTTGTCTCTGAATCATAGCTCTAACATTCTAACATGTTAACTGCAAATTTTTTCTCTTAGAATGCTTTTTCAGGAACAATATAAATATTGGCAATATGACTCTGATATTAATTAGGCTCTGATCTAACCAATCAAGCTCTGATTTCAGACTCCATTACCACTTATATTTAGAAGGACCTAAAACTTATTTAACCCTAACATTTAATCATTAAAAAACCTATCTCTTCTTGTATGTTTATTAATGATGTAGAGACATTAATCATTTCTAAATTTTTATGTTAGATTTATAAATTTTAAATAGATCATTTCTAAATTTTAAATAAAATAAAAGACAAATAAAATTAAGAGAGAGATAAAAATAAATATTTTTATTGATTTTCTTCCAATACAAATAGAGCATTGGGGAGAAGTACTGAATTTAACATATCTAATTTCTCTTAAATTAAAATGCTTGTGTTAACCATTGATTACCCTTTTTTATTATGCCAAAAAAGGGGAGTATATGAATGGAAAGTTATTTTAATAAATATTTTATCTCTGAATCAAAGCTCTAACATTCTAACATGTTAACTGCAAATTTTTTCTCTTAGAATGCTTTTTCAGGAACAATATAAATATTGGCAATATGACTCTGATATTAATTAGGCTCTGATCTAACCAATCAAGCTCTGATTTCAGACTCCATTACCACTTATATTTAGAAGGACCTAAAACTTATTTAACCCTAACATTTAAGCATTAAAAAGCCTATCTCTTCTTGTATGTTTATTAATGATGTAGAGACATTAATCATTTCTAAATTTTTATGTTAGATTTATAAATTTTAAATAGATCATTTCTAAATTTTAAATAAAATAAAAGACAAATAAAATTAAGAGAGAGATAAAAATAAATATTTTTATTGATTTTCTTCCAATACAAATAGAGCATTACACTATATATATACTACTCTAAACACATCTTAGTCATCCAAGTGACACAATTACAAACACCTAAGAAACTTTTAGAATATTAAAATACTAACTAATATATTAAAATGCTAATTAAGATATCTAAATAATACTCTCTATCAGAAAGTTATAAATTTTAAATAAAATAAAAGACAAATAAAATTAAGAGAGAGATAAAAATAAAGATTTTCATTGATTTCCTTTCAATACAAATAGAGCATTACACTATATATACTACTTTAAACACATCTTAGTCATCTAAGTGGCACAATTACAAACACCTAAGAAACTTTTTAGAATATTAAAATACTAACTAATATATTAAAATATCTAAATAATACTCTCTATCAATGTCAAACCAACATTGCCCATTATCTTATTAAGATAACCATATTTTTAATTAATGTAATAGTCCATTTTCAGTCAAATAAAATATGAACTAAATGCATAAATATTATTTTAAAATTTGTGTATTTAATTTTTATAAAAATAAATATTATTTTGTATAAAAAAAAGAGATTAAAGATGTGCATTATTTTACATTTTCATTTAATAAAAATTTATTATTCAACCATATCATATAATTAACTTAAAAATAGTTAATAATATAAAATAGTACATTTATTTTACTTTTAAAAAATACTAAATTCTTTAATACATGTCTTTACGTGATATCATATAACCCATAAATAATTGTCTAAGATTAAATATAAAAAATAGAGTTAGAGTTAGTAGTAGCCTATGGAAACAAAGTGGGTCGAGGATAGTTTTTATTTTCTAAAATCCAAAATCTCCAAATAATTTATGTTCTAAACTTTGTTCTAAACTCAAACAGAAATGGAGAATATCTCTATCTCACCACCATCTATTTTATTTAGTGAAATCAATTTTTTAAATAAAAATATTTATTTTTTTAAAATTAAACTACATTATAAATAATAAAATAAAACAATCTAAAAATTTTCAGACAAACATTTTTAATATTTAAAATAATAAATAAAAATCAAATTTATAAACATTGAATATATATTTAATATTATTCTAAATTATCTAAAATAAATAATAATTCACATAATGAAATAAACAAAAACCGGATTTAGAGACAAATCCGTCGCTATATTTTGGAAAATCTAAATCTTAACTGAGTTTATCCATCAACTTGAAGTCGGATTCGGGTGGATACCCTGTGTTGGCATGGCCAGCAATGTGTGGTTGTGAATCTCTTTTGTTTTTTGTTTTGGTAACACATAACTGTTACCGTTTGTTTGGTTTGTAGTTTTATTCTACAATGTTCTTACAACTGCAACTGCATCATCATCTTCCCACACCACTTGTTCATAGAAACAATCCATTCTCTCCTCAACACTCCTTTCTCTCTCCCAACCTTTTTCCCTTTTACTATTCTTCTCCATCACCATGCTCATTCTCAATCACTCTCTCTACTTCACACACTTCTCCTTCCTGCCTTCGTCCATCATCAACTCTCCACTCCCCCGTAACCACAGATGACCCTCCGGTGAGGTTGCTCGCCGTCGTTGGCCACGGAGCTGTCAGCCCTCTCAACTCTGCTTCTTGGGAACAAGTCATGCTTCACACCGTTAAGTATTCTCAACTCTGAGATCCAAATGCTAATTTCTATTTATATCAAAACAAAGTGATTAATTTTTCTATCTGCTATTCGCTTTTACCAGGCAAAAAGATTGAAATGGGTTGATCAAGGATATGAACTTCTTGTATTTACCGACGAATCCATTCGATCGAATGATCGAATGGCCACGACGCTCGAAAGCGAATTACAGAAGGCGGATATATTAGTGATTGTTGCTGTTACAAACAAAGAGTCAGTTAACTGGATTACAATCAGAACCAAAACTATTGAAAATGTAATATGCTTCGACTCTTCACCGGATTTGAAGAACAAATTAGGAGGCTATGATGTTCATAATGAAGTGAAAGGAAGTATATTTGGAAAAACGAAAGATTCATACGAAGTAGTACAAACTGTGTCCGAAGCATGGGATCGACGTAGTTCTGATGATATACGATTCTGTTTGTTACTGTTAATCAATGCTTATATAAGGCCGGTTCCTATATTGAAGAACTTAAGAGCAAAGGGTTTTTCAACCTTGAACTGTATGTTGAAGAACTGTGGCAAGCAAGTGCTTAATTGCCTGTTGGATCCTAATTGTAGAAAAGCTCTTCAGTGCTTGAACAAGTGCAGTCCTGTTGATCAAGTTTGTAACTACCGATGTATCGCTTCGTACGAAAGTGAAAATCTAGAAGCCTTTTCGCTTTGCGTGTTACAGAAAAACAACTGTCTTGAATTGGAAGCAGAAGTCCCTACCAAGCCATACGTGCCTGCGATGGTTCAGTTTCGCGGGCAGGAGTTAAGCCATGAGATCGCGGAAGATTTGTTTGTTGGTTGGTTAGGAAGTTTGCAATGGAGCTGGCGCGTTGTGGCGGGGCAGAATCCAGCGTATGATCAGTTTCCTTGCCAATATCAGCTATTCTATAGAGGAAAAGCGAAAGGGTCGTTCTGGTATGAACCGGTCTTTCAGGTAAAAACATTTGAAGGCGAAATGGTGTGGAGGAGGAGGAAATATCGGGTTAAAAGAGGTAAGACACAAGGAACATTCTATTTCAGTGTATTGGATAACGGAGTTGTTTCGAATGAGTTTTGGACAGTTGTCGATGTGGCCGATGATCTTAGTTGGGGTTTGTTTCACTATCATGGAGCTGCTAGAGCTGCAGGGCAGTCTTATACGGGGGCAGTACTGGTTAGTCCTGATGGAGCATTTCCAGATGAAAGAGAGAGGAGAAGAATAGTTGGTGCATTAGATAAGTGTGAAATCAAAGAGTGGGAGCTTTTTTTTGTTGACAATTGTTCATGCATTGATCCTCCATTGGGAACTCCAGAGGGTTCAAGTTTACATGCTGTGGTACAAATTGATGATCCAAAATGGATGCATGTCTGAAACTCTTGTTCTGAGTCTGTTAATTTGTTCTTTTGCTGCTCCTAGAAATAACTTATTTGCAACCATCTTGTTATTAAGACCTATAATGGAAAATAACTTTCGTTACATAGTTTAGATGTTAACTTTTGGATCGTAACGTTTTATTCATTCATGGTCAGTTTCTTAAATTCCCTCACTCAAAGACTTTATATTATATTTTCTATAATGACACAAGACAAAATGCATAATCAGATATAAACAATAACAATGTGATAGTTATGACAGCATCACACACAATACAATTAACAATGTGTAAATTTTAGCCAATATTTAAAGCATACAAATGTATTAGGGTTGAGAGCAATTCAAATTAACACAAAGTATGATAGTTTATATCACACATAACTGAAGAATATTATTGAACAAGCAAAGTTCATAAATGTGGTCAAAACACAATAGTATGCAAGCGTAAGACTAACTCAGAGGAATGCTAATGCATGTTTTATAAAGTTAAGCTTTGGATGTAACTTCTAGATAGTGTGTCAAAATTTTGATCTTTCAATAGGTGAGGCTATATGAATATTGTTCTGGACTGGACAAATGGCTAGGCATGACTCAATCCACTTCTACTCCTAGAACGACCCAATTACCTAAGTCCAGTCAACGTGGGACAACTTTTACCTTTCTACCCCTCTACCGGGCACATATGGACAAATGAACCTCAAGGTCATCTGCTCCTCCCCGGCATTTCTGCCCGTTACGCGCGGTTCTGTCATCCAGGAACAGTCATGGCATCCGGGCCCGGAACTACGCTTTTGCCCGCGGCAACGGCTAGTTTTGGACACATCTGCCCGTCATAACGGCTAGTTTTTGACAGTTACCTATTATTCAGGTAACGGTTATTCCTCCTCGAAAATAGGGACCGTTGGCCACGCGCTGGGGGCATTATAAGAACCCTCTCATTTGAGAGGGTCAAGTATTCAAAATCATCCTAAAAAACTCATACTTTGTACTTGCCCTTTTCTCCCCCGATTCTTACTTTATCATCGGAGTGCCTTGCAGGCACACCCCCTCCTCATCTCACACACTGATAAGTGCAAAATGTATCTATTTTTGTATATAAGTTTTGTTGCACTTATCATTACTTTGTGTTAAAATTGGTTGAATAAACCCCACTTTATGTGTAAATACGTTTACTTTACGTTTTCGTGTGTATATTGCGTTTTCGTGTATATATCGTTGAGTTTAATTGATTTTGTCTCATTTTTTGTAGGTAACTAATAAAAGCCATCTTGCAATATTCTTGTAGAGCATCTAATAAGCTTTCCAGCGCTTCCGTCCGTGCGTAAATCGGTGCTACGGTGCAGAAGTTGTGGTCAAATAAGGGGTTGTTTTTCTGTCATGTTCGTCTAGCGAGTGTGACAGCGAACGTTCGCCTAGCGAAGGCTGGCAAAGGTCTCAGCAAGTAGAAGCAGAAAGTTGCAAAGGAGAAAAAGACCATTGTTCGCTTCGCGAACGTCTTAGCGAGCATTAGCTAGGCGAATAAACCGTTCGCTTAGCGAACCTGCGAAGGAAAGCAAGGGCGGTTTAACATTTCAGAGGCACTTATGTGCCATTTTTGGAGGCTCGCCTAGCGAGTAAAAGGTTCGCCTAGCGAACCTGCGAAATTCTGATTGTATATATTAGATTTTCAGTCATTTTGTTAGGGATGGTTTTGGGGATTCTTGTTCCTAATTCCATCAAACTTCATTTTTCATTGGAGAGCTTAGAAAACAACATGGAAGCTTGCATGTGGATGATCTGGGGTGGATTTCTCATCGATCGGCGCCGACAAACCGCGAGATGTTTGGTTCATTTCTGATTTTCTTCATGTCTTTCTTCTTTGTTGGGTTGTGTATTTGTATTTGCTATGAACTCATGTATATTTGTCGCCCATGGCGTTGTATAAAACTTGCTTTACAAATCTTTATTGGTAATTGTCTCTGATTTTTGCTTTATGCGCGGGATTTGAGTTGCGTTAGACATAACCTTCGCAAACTTCGATTAGGGATGATTGTCTGTTAGTTTCTGGATTCTAGAGATAGATTTAGGGCTAACAATCTTCAATAGGCGTCGAATCTTAATGCCTCCGTGCCTTGAGCTAGCGTACGAAAGTATCGGCAATGGTAACACGGTTGTTCTCTCAACTTTGCGTTAGACATAACCTGTGTTGTGAGCGATGCTGGATGATATTGATGAGTATTGTAGGTGGAGTATAACTGGTCGGAAAGTTTAAGTTTGTGAGGAGTGATTTATATGCATTGCCGGACGAGTTTTTCTCTCTGAAGAATGATTTCTTTTTGTTTTAATATTTACTTTTATGTTTTCTTGTTTGAAACTATTTTAATCCAAACTCATAAACGCGAGAGATTGTCGAACGACATTCTTTCCCTCGAACCGATCTCTGTGGACACGACATAAATCCCGGAGGGAATTCTTCCCGAAAATAAATATTTTTGCTTGCTTGCCCTATTCTGCAATCAACAAAATGGCGCCGTTGCCGGGGATTGGTTTTGATATTGAATCGCATTGCGATAGTTTCTTTGTTTTTTAGTTTTGTAGATATCGTACATGTTGTATATTTTCACTTGTTTATATTGATACTTGTACATTTTGACGTTTGTTCAAGTGTTTGGTTAGGACGCTTGCTTTTGGTTGCGCGGTGAGACATCACCATGGCATGAATGAAGGAAGTTTCTAATTAAGCACCGTAAAGGCGTCGAGCTTACGACGTAAAACAAGCATGTTTTATAGTTTTTCTTTTCGAATGTTTTTGGTTGTTGTTTGCTCACAGATTTTTATTGACTTACTTGAGGATGCTGTTGTGATTTTCCAAGTTGGTTCGTTTCAACTTTCGGATGTATGGTAATGATTTTGTTAAGTTTTGTACACGTCTGAGGTATGTATTTATCGCTTTCTATACTTTAGCATATTCATGATACTTAGGCATTTTACAAACTTCCATGCCATCCATTCTTTTGTATACTTGTTCTTATTGTGAATCACTTTAGTTCCCACCTTTTTGTGAGGTAGCCTTCTATTGTTCATATATGCGCGGAGAACCAACATTCTTGTTATAACTGGATTTTATTATGTTGAATCTTTTATTTGTGTTGATTATATGAATGCATGAAAAGGATCAAGGCAATTGTTTCATTTTGAGCACAACTACCTTAGCCAAATGGTCAATTCACCTTGTGAGTGTGTGAGAATTCGTAACCCCTTTGAGCTTTTTGATCCATGTTTTTATTTGAACTTAATGCTTGTCTATGAGTATTTAGTTCACTTATTTTTGAATGGATTTTGTTTTTTCTTGGACCTCAACTATGTGTTGTATGGATTTTTTCCTTGCCTTAGAAAGTAGGGAGTATTCACATGATGATGTGGTTGAATTCAAGTTGGGGAGAGAATGGTTGTTTACTCATTGGTTGGATTCTATGAGGATTGAAAAAGAAAAGAAAAAAGAGAAAAATATGATAAAGAAAAGAAAACAAAAAAGTGAAAAAGAAAGAAAAAAGAAAAATCCTTGAAAAAGGAAACAAAAAGAGTTGCAATAATTGTGCTAAATAAGTATTGTGTGTTGTGTAGCACTTGGGATTTTGGAAGAAGTTGGTTGAAATTTGGTGTGTGAATCTTTGTGAATTTTCACTCCCTTAGGTTTAGGCAAGTTTTTGTTTCAATTACCTTTAGAAATTGCCCCTTGTTTGTTTACCCGACCACGCTACAACCTTGAAAGCCCTTGTGATTCTTGCCTTTGTATTTTCAATGTGAATTTGTGGATGTATGCATAATTTAGTCTTTTGTTTTCAAGTTTGTTGTGTGAGTGAAAGAACCTCATTTTGTGTTTTTCATCTACCGATGATTGTTTTTGCTAGGTGTGATTCACATTTGAACTTGTGTTGTTTTAGAATTTTTGGCATGACTTTTGTACTTTGCTTTTGTTTCGTGACTATGTTATCGTTGCAGTTTAGTGGTAAGTATTTACTTTTTGTGTGTACCGTTTTCATTTGAACCATTCATTCGTTTCTGTTTTTCTAAACCTGTTGATTCGTCATTCTTTGGATATTTCTTGCGCATTTTCAAGTTTGTTTGATTCTTGTTTGTGGACAAACAATTATGTAAGTTAGGGAGAGTTTGATAAGTGCAAATTGTATCTATTTTTGTATATAAGTTTTGTTGCACTTATCATTACTTTGTGTTAAAATTGGTTGAATAAACCCCACTTTATGTGTAAATACGTTTACTTTACGTTTTCGTGTGTATATTGCGTTTTCGTGTATATATCGTTGAGTTTAATTGATTTTGTCTCATTTTTTGTAGGTAACTAATAAAGGCCATCTTGCAATATTCTTGTAGAGCATCTAATAAGCTTTCCAGCGCTTCCGTCCGTGCGTAAATCGGTGCTACGGTGCAGAAGTTGTGGTCAAATAAGGGGCTGTTTTTCTGTCATGTTCGCCTAGCGAGTGTGACAGCGAACGTTCGCCTAGCGAAGGCTGGCGAAGGTCTCAGCGAGTAGAGGCAGAAAGTTGCAAAGGAGAAAAAGATCATTGTTCGCTTCGCGAACGTCTTAGCGAGCATTCGCTAGGCGAATAAACCGTTCGCTTAGCGAACCTGCGAAGGAAAGCAAGGGCGGTTTAACATTTCAGAGGCACTTATGTGCCATTTTTGGAGGCTCGCCTAGCGAGTAAAAGGTTCGCCTAGCGAACCTGCGAAATTCTGATTGTATATATTAGATTTTCAGTCATTTTGTTAGGGATGGTTTTGGGGATTCTTGTTCCTAATTCCATCAAACTTCATTTTTCATTGGAGAGCTTAGAAAACAACATGGAAGCTTGCATGTGGATGATCCGGGGTGGATTTCTCATCGATCGGCGCCGACAAACCGCGAGATGTTTGGTTCATTTCTGATTTTCTTCATGTCTTTCTTCTTTGTTGGGTTGTGTATTTGTATTTGCTATGAACTCATGTATATTTGTCGCCCATGACGTTGTATAAAACTTGCTTTACAAATCTTTATTGGTAATTGTCTCTGATTTTTGCTTTATGCGCGGGATTTGAGTTGCGTTAGACATAACCTTCGCGAACTTCGATTAGGGATGATTGTCTGTTAGTTTCTGGATTCTAGAGATAGATTTAGGGCTAACAATCTTAAATAGGCATCGAATCTTAACGCCTCCGTGCCTTGAGCTCGCGTACGAAAGTATCGGCAATGGTAACACGGTTGTTCTCTCAACTTTGCGTTAGACATAACCTGTGTTGTGAGCGATGCTGGATGATATTGATGAGTATTGTAGGTGGAGTATAATTGGTCGGTAAGTTTAAGTTTGTGAGGAGTGATTTATATGCATTGCCGGACGAGTTTTTCTCTCTGAAGAATGATTTCTTTTTGTTTTAATATTTACTTTTATGTTTTCTTGTTTGAAACTATTTTAATCCAAACTCATAAACGCGAGAGATTGTCGAACGACATTCTTTCCCTCGAACCGATCTCTGTGGACACGACATAAATCCCGGAGGGAATTCTTCCCGAAAATAAATATTTTTGCTTGCTTGCCCTATTCTGCAATCAACAAAATGGCGCCGTTGCCGGGGATTGGTTTTGATATTGAATCGCATTGCGATAGTTTCTTTGTTTTTTAGTTTTGTAGATATCGTACATGTTGTATATTTTCACTTGTTTATATTGATACTTGTACATTTTGACGTTTGTTCAAGTGTTTGGTTAGGACGCTTGCTTTTGGTTGCGCGGTGAGACATCACCATGGCATGAATGAAGGAAGTTTCTAATTAAGCACCGTAAAGGCGTCGAGCTTACGACGTAAAACAAGCATGTTTTATAGTTTTTCTTTTCGAATGTTTTTGGTTGTTGTTTGCTCACAGATTTTTATTGACTTACTTGAGGATGCTGTTGTGATTTTCCAAGTTGGTTCGTTTCAACTTTCGGATGTATGGTAATGATTTTGTTAAGTTTTGTACACGTCTGAGGTATGTATTTATCGCTTTCTATACTTTAGCATATTCATGATACTTAGGCATTTTACAAACTTCCATGCCATCCATTCTTTTGTATACTTGTTCTTATTGTGAATCACTTTAGTTCCCACCTTTTTGTGAGGTAGCCTTCTATTGTTCATATATGCGCGGAGAACCAACATTCTTGTTATAACTGGATTTTATTATGTTGAATCTTTTATTTGTGTTGATTATATGAATGCATGAAAAGGATCAAGGCAATTGTTTCATTTTGAGCACAACTACCTTAGCCAAATGGTCAATTCACCTTGTGAGTGTGTGAGAATTCGTAACCCCTTTGAGCTTTTTGATCCATGTTTTTATTTGAACTTAATGCTTGTCTATGAGTATTTAGTTCACTTATTTTTGAATGGATTTTGTTTTTTCTTGGACCTCAACTATGTGTTGTATGGATTTTTTCCTTGCCTTAGAAAGTAGGGAGTATTCACATGATGATGTGGTTGAATTCAAGTTGGGGAGAGAATGGTTGTTTACTCATTGGTTGGATTCTATGAGGATTGAAAAAGAAAAGAAAAAAGAGAAAAATATGATAAAGAAAAGAAAACAAAAAAGTGAAAAAGAAAGAAAAAAGAAAAATCCTTGAAAAAGGAAACAAAAAGAGTTGCAATAATTGTGCTAAATAAGTATTGTGTGTTGTGTAGCACTTGGGATTTTGGAAGAAGTTGGTTGAAATTTGGTGTGTGAATCTTTGTGAATTTTCACTCCCTTAGGTTTAGGCAAGTTTTTGTTTCAATTACCTTTAGAAATTGCCCCTTGTTTGTTTACCCGACCACGCTACAACCTTGAAAGCCCTTGTGATTCTTGCCTTTGTATTTTCAATGTGAATTTGTGGATGTATGCATAATTTAGTCTTTTGTTTTCAAGTTTGTTGTGTGAGTGAAAGAACCTCATTTTGTGTTTTTCATCTACCGATGATTGTTTTTGCTAGGTGTGATTCACATTTGAACTTGTGTTGTTTTAGAATTTTTGGCATGACTTTTGTACTTTGCTTTTGTTTCGTGACTATGTTATCGTTGCAGTTTAGTGGTAAGTATTTACTTTTTGTGTGTACCGTTTTCATTTGAACCATTCATTCGTTTCTGTTTTTCTAAACCTGTTGATTCGTCATTCTTTGGATATTTCTTGCGCATTTTCAAGTTTGTTTGATTCTTGTTTGTGGACAAACAATTATGTAAGTTAGGGAGAGTTTGATAAGTGCAAAGTGTATCTATTTTTGTATATAAGTTTTGTTGCACTTATCATTACTTTGTGTTAAAATTGGTTGAATAAACCCCACTTTATGTGTAAATACGTTTACTTTACGTTTTCGTGTGTATATTGCGTTTTCGTGTATATATCGTTGAGTTTAATTGATTTTGTCTCATTTTTTGTAGGTAACTAATAAAGGCCATCTTGCAATATTCTTGTAGAGCATCTAATAAGCTTTCCAGCGCTTCCGTCCGTGCGTAAATCGGTGCTACGGTGCAGAAGTTGTGGTCAAATAAGGGGCTGTTTTTCTGTCATGTTCGCCTAGCGAGTGTGACAGCGAACGTTCGCCTAGCGAAGGCTGGCGAAGGTCTCAGCGAGTAGAGGCAGAAAGTTGCAAAGGAGAAAAAGACCATTGTTCGCTTCGCGAACGTCTTAGCGAGCATTCGCTAGGCGAATAAACCGTTCGCTTAGCGAACCTGCGAAGGAAAGCAAGGGCGGTTTAACATTTCAGAGGCACTTATGTGCCATTTTTGGAGGCTCGCCTAGCGAACCTGCGAAATTCTGATTGTATATATTAGATTTTCAGTCATTTTGTTAGGGATGGTTTTGGGGATTCTTGTTCCTAATTCCATCAAACTTCATTTTTCATTGGAGAGCTTAGAAAACAACATGGAAGCTTGCATGTGGATGATCCGGGGTGGATTTCTCAGCGATCGGCGCCGACAAACCGCGAGATGTTTGGTTCATTTCTGA
Source organism: Lathyrus tuberosus (assembly GCA_022829125.1). NCBI lineage: Eukaryota > Viridiplantae > Streptophyta > Magnoliopsida > Fabales > Fabaceae > Lathyrus > Lathyrus tuberosus. The sequence goes on along the minus strand of JALAZF010000011.1, from coordinate 24,118,590 downwards.
TTTTCTTCATGTCTTTCTTCTTTGTTGGGTTGTGTATTTGTATTTGCTATGAACTCATGTATATTTGTCGCCCATGGCGTTGTATAAAACTTGCTTTACAGATCTTTATTGATAATTGTCTCTGATTTTAGCTTTATGCGCGGGATTTGAGTTGCGTTAGACATAACCTTCGCGAACTTCGATTAGGGATGATTGTCTGTTAGTTTCTGGATTCTAGAGATAGATTTAGGGCTAACAATCTTCAATAGGCATCGAATCTTAATGCCTCCGTGCCTTGAGCTCGCGTACGAAAGTATCGGCAATGGTAACACGGTTGTTCTCTCAACTTTGCGTTAGACATAACCTGTGTTGTGAGCGATGCTGGATGATATTGATGAGTATTGTAGGTGGAGTATAACTGGTCGGTAAGTTTAAGTTTGTGAGGAGTGATTTATATGCATTGCCGGACGAGTTTTTCTCTCTGAAGAATGATTTCTTTTTGTTTTAATATTTACTTTTATGTTTTCTTGTTTGAAACTATTTTAATCCAAACTCATAAACGCGAGAGATTGTCGAACGGCAATCTTTCCCTCGAACCGATCTCTGTGGACACGACATAAATCCCGGAGGGAATTCTTCCCGAAAATAAATATTTTTGCTTGCTTGCCCTATTCTGCAATCAACAAAATGGCGCCGTTGCCGGGGATTGGTTTTGATATTGAATCGCATTGCGATAGTTTCTTTGTTTTTTATTTTTGTAGATATCGTACATGTTGTATATTTTCACTTGTTTATATTGATACTTGTACATTTTGACGTTTGTTCAAGTGTTTGGTTAGGACGCTTGCTTTTGGTTGCGCGGTGAGACATCACCATGGCATGAATGAAGGAAGTTTCTAATTAATAACCGTAAAGGCGTCAAGCTTACGACGTAAAACAAGCATGTTTTATAGTTTTTCTTTTCGAATGTTTTTGGTTGTTGTTTGCTCACAGATTTTGATTGACTTACTTGAGGATGCTGTTGTGATTTTCCAAGTTGGTTCGTTTCAACTTTCGGATGTATGGTAATGATTTTGTTAAGTTTTGTACACGTCTGAGGTATGTATTTATCGCTTTCTATACTTTAGCATATTCATGATACTTAGGCATTTTACAAACTTCCATGCCATCCATTCTTTTGTATACTTGTTCTTATTGTGAATCACTTTAGTTCCCACCTTTTTGTGAGGTAGCCTTCTATTGTTCATATATGCGCGGAGAACCAACATTCTTGTTATAACTGGATTTTATTATGTTGAATCTTTTATTTGTGTTGATTATATGAATGCATGAAAAGGATCAAGGCAATTGTTTCATTTTGAGCACAACTACCTTAGCCAAATGGTCAATTCACCTTGTGAGTGTGTGAGAATTCGTAACCCCTTTGAGCTTTTTGATCCATGTTTTTATTTGAACTTAATGCTTGTCTATGAGTATTTAGTTCACTTATTTTTGAATGGATTTTGTTTTTTCTTGGACCTCAACTATGTGTTGTATGGATTTTTTCCTTGCCTTAGAAAGTAGGGAGTATTCACATGATGATGTAGTTGAATTCAAGTTGGGGAGAGAATGGTTGTTTACTCATTGGTTGGATTCTATGAGGATTGAAAAAGAAAAGAAAAAAGAGAAAAATATGATAAAGAAAAGAAAACAAAAAAGTGAAAAAGAAAGAAAAAAGAAAAATCCTTGAAAAAGGAAACAAAAAGAGTTGCAATAATTGTGCTAAATAAGTATTGTGTGTTGTGTAGCACTTGGGATTTTGGAAGAAGTTGGTTGAAATTTGGTGTGTGAATCTTTGTGAGTTTTCACTCCCTTAGGTTTAGGCAAGTTTTTGTTTCAATTACCTTTAGAAATTGCCCCTTGTTTGTTTACCCGACCACGCTACAACCTTGAAAAGCCCTTGTGATTCTTGCCTTTGTATTTTCAATGTGAATTTGTGGATGTATGCATAATTTAGTCTTTTGTTTGCAAGATTGTTGTGTGAGTGAAAGAACCTCATTTTGTGTTTTTCATCTACCGATGATTGTTTTTGCTAGGTGTGATTCACATTTGAACTTGTGTTGTTTTAGAATTTTTGGCATGACTTTTGTACTTTGCTTTTGTTTCGTGACTATGTTATCGTTGTAGTTTAGTGGTAAGTATTTACTTTTTGTGTGTACCATTTTCATTTGAACCATTCATTCGTTTCTGTTTTTCAAAACCTGTTGATTCGTCATTCTTTGGATATTTCTTGCGCATTTTCAAGTTTGTTTGATTCTTGTTTGTGGACAAACAATTATGTAAGTTAGGGAGAGTTTGATAAGTGCAAAATGTATCTATTTTTGTATATAAGTTTTGTTGCACTTATCATTACTTTGTGTTAAAATTGGTTGAATAAACCCCACTTTATGTGTAAATACGTTTACTTTACGTTTTCGTGTGTATATTGCGTTTTCGTGTATATATCGTTGAGTTTAATTGATTTTGTCTCATTTTTTGTAGGTAACTAATAAAGGACATCTTGCAATATTCTTGTAGAGCATCTAATAAGCTTTCCAGCGCTTCCGTCCGTGCGTAAATCAGTGCTACGGTGCCGAAGTTGTGGTCAAATAAGGGGCTGTTTTTCTGTCATGTTCGCCTAGCGAGTGTGACAGCGAACGTTCGCCTAGCGAAGGCTGGCGAAGGTCTCAGCGAGTAGAGGCAGAAAGTTGCAAAGGAGAAAAAGACCATTGTTCGCTTCGCGAACATCTTAGCGAGCATTCGCTAGGCGAATAAACCGTTCGCTTAGCGAACCTGCGAAGGAAAGCAAGGGCGGTTTAACATTTCAGAGGCACTTATGTGCCATTTTTGGAGGCTCGCCTAGCGAGTAAAAGGTTCGCCTAGCAAACCTGCGAAACTATGATTGTATATATTAGATTTTCAGTCATTTTGTTAGGGATGGTTTTGGGGATTCTTGTTCCTAATTCCATCAAACTTCATTTTTCATTGGAGAGCTTAGAAAACAACATGGAAGCTTGCATGTGGATGATCCGGGGTGGATTTCTCATCGATCGGCGCCGACAAACCGCGAGATGTTTGGTTCATTTCTTATTTTCTTCATGTCTTTCTTCTTTGTTGGGTTGTGTATTTGTATTTGCTATGAACTCATGTATATTTGTCGCCCATGGCGTTGTATAAAACTTGCTTTACAGATCTTTATTGGTAATTGTCTCTGATTTTTGCTTTATGCGCGGGATTTGAGTTGCGTTAGACATAACCTTCGCGAACTTCGATTAGGGATGATTGTCTGTTAGTTTCTGGATTCTAGAGATAGATATAGGGCTAACAATCTTCAATAGGCATCGAATCTTAATGCCTCCGTGCCTTGAGCTCGCGTACGAAAGTATCGGCAATGGTAACACGTTTGTTCTCTCAACTTTGCGTTAGACATAACCTGTGTTGTGAGCGATGCTGGATGATATTGATGAGTATTGTAGGTGGAGTATAACTGGTCGGTAAGTTTAAGTTTGTGAGGAGTGATTTATATGCATTGTCGGACGAGTTTTTCTCTCTGAAGAATGATTTCTTTTTGTTTTAATATTTACTTTTATGTTTTCTTGTTTAAAAACTATTTTAATCCAAACTCATAAACGCGAGAGATTGTCGAACGACATTCTTTCCCTCGAACCGATCTCTGTGGACACGACATAAATCCCGGAGGGAATTCTTCCCGAAAATAAATATTTTTGCTTGCTTGCCCTATTCTGCAATCAACAAAATGGCGTCGTTGCCGGGGATTGGTTTTGATATTGAATCCCATTGCGATAGTTTCTTTGTTTTTGAGTTTTGTAGATATCGTACATGTTGTATATTTTCACTTGTTTATATTGATACTTGTACATTTTGACGTTTGTTCAAGTGTTTGGTTAGGACGCTTGCTTTTGGTTGCGTGGTGAGACATCACCATGGCATGAATGAAGGAAGTTTCTAATTAAGCACCGTAAAGGTGTCGAGCTTACGACGTAAAACAAGCATGTTTTATAGTTTTTCTTTTCGAATGTTTTTGGTTGTTGTTTGCTTACAGATTTTGATTGACTTACTTGAGGATGCTGTTGTGATTTTCCAAGTTGGTTCGTTTCAACTTTCGGATGTATGGTAATGATTTTGTTAAGTTTTGTACACGTCTGAGGTATGTATTTATCGCTTTCTATACTTTAGCATATTCATGATACTTAGGCATTTTACAAACTTCCATGCCATCCATTCTTTTGTATACTTGTTCTTATTGTGAATCACTTTAGTTCCCACCTTTTTGTGAGGTAGCCTTCTATTGTTCATATATGCGCGGAGAACCAACATTCTTGTTATAACTGGATTTTATTATGTTGAATCTTTTATTTGTGTTGATTATATGAATGCATGAAAAGGATCAAGGCAATTAATTCATTTTGAGCACAACTACCTTAGCCAAATGGTCAATTCACCTTGTGAGTGTGTGAGAATTCGTAACCCCTTTGAGCTTTTTGATCCATGTTTTTATTTGAACTTAATGCTTGTCTATGAGTATTTAGTTCACTTATTTTTGAATGGATTTTGTTTTTTCTTGAACCTCAACTGTGTGTTGTTGTATGGATTTTTTCCTCGCCTTAGAAAGTAGGGAGTATTCACATGATGATGTGGTTGAATTCAAGTTGGGGAGAGAATGGTTGTTTACTCATTGGTTGGATTCTATGAGGATTGAAAAAGAAAAGAAAAAAGAGAAAAATATGACAAAGAAAAGAAAACAAAAATGTGAAAAAGAAAGAAAAAAGAAAAATCCTTGAAAAAGGAAACAAAAAGAGTTGCAATAATTGTGCTAAATAAGTATTGTGTGTTGTGTAGCACTTGGGATTTTGGAAGAAGTTGGTTGAAATTTGGTGTGTGAATCTTTGTGAGTTTTCACTCCCTTAGGTTTAGGCAAGTTTTTGTTTCAATTACCTTTAGAAATTGCCCCTTGTTTGTTTACCCGACCACGCTACAACCTTGAAAAGCCCTTGTGATTCTTGCCTTTGTATTTTCAATGTGAATTTGTGGATGTATGCATAATTTAGTCTTTTGTTTGCAAGATTGTTGTGTGAGTGAAAGAACCTCATTTTGTGTTTTTCATCTACCGATGATTGTTTTTGCTAGGTGTGATTCACATTTGAACTTGTGTTGTTTTAGAATTTTTGGCATGACTTTTGTACTTTGCTTTTGTTTCGTGACTATGTTATCGTTGCAGTTTAGTGGTAAGTATTTACTTTTTGTGTGTACCATTTTCATTTGAACCATTCATTCGTTTCTGTTTTTCAAAACCTGTTGATTCGTCATTCTTTGGATATTTCTTGCGCATTTTCAAGTTTGTTTGATTCTTGTTTGTGGACAAACAATTATGTAAGTTAGGGAGAGTTTGATAAGTGCAAAATGTATCTATTTTTGTATATAAGTTTTGTTGCACTTATCATTACTTTGTGTTAAAATTGGTTGAATAAACCCCACTTTATGTGTAAATACGTTTACTTTACGTTTTCGTGTGTATATTGCGTTTTCGTGTATATATCGTTGAGTTTAATTGATTTTGTCTCATTTTTTGTAGGTAACTAATAAAGGACATCTTGCAATATTCTTGTAGAGCATCTAATAAGCTTTCCAGCGCTTCCGTCCGTGCGTAAATCAGTGCTACGGTGCCGAAGTTGTGGTCAAATAAGGGGCTGTTTTTCTGTCATGTTCGCCTAGCGAGTGTGACAGCGAACGTTCGCCTAGCGAAGGCTGGCGAAGGTCTCAGCGAGTAGAGGCAGAAAGTTGCAAAGGAGAAAAAGACCATTGTTCGCTTCGCGAACATCTTAGCGAGCATTCGCTAGGCGAATAAACCGTTCGCTTAGCGAACCTGCGAAGGAAAGCAAGGGCGGTTTAACATTTCAGAGGCACTTATGTGCCATTTTTGGAGGCTCGCCTAGCGAGTAAAAGGTTCGCCTAGCAAACCTGCGAAACTATGATTGTATATATTAGATTTTCAGTCATTTTGTTAGGGATGGTTTTGGGGATTCTTGTTCCTAATTCCATCAAACTTCATTTTTCATTGGAGAGCTTAGAAAACAACATGGAAGCTTGCATGTGGATGATCCGGGGTGGATTTCTCATCGATCGGCGCCGACAAACCGCGAGATGTTTGGTTCATTTCTTATTTTCTTCATGTCTTTCTTCTTTGTTGGGTTGTGTATTTGTATTTGCTATGAACTCATGTATATTTGTCGCCCATGGCGTTGTATAAAACTTGCTTTACAGATCTTTATTGGTAATTGTCTCTGATTTTTGCTTTATGCGCGGGATTTGAGTTGCGTTAGACATAACCTTCGCGAACTTCGATTAGGGATGATTGTCTGTTAGTTTCTGGATTCTAGAGATAGATATAGGGCTAACAATCTTCAATAGGCATCGAATCTTAATGCCTCCGTGCCTTGAGCTCGCGTACGAAAGTATCGGCAATGGTAACACGTTTGTTCTCTCAACTTTGCGTTAGACATAACCTGTGTTGTGAGCGATGCTGGATGATATTGATGAGTATTGTAGGTGGAGTATAACTGGTCGGTAAGTTTAAGTTTGTGAGGAGTGATTTATATGCATTGTCGGACGAGTTTTTCTCTCTGAAGAATGATTTCTTTTTGTTTTAATATTTACTTTTATGTTTTCTTGTTTAAAAACTATTTTAATCCAAACTCATAAACGCGAGAGATTGTCGAACGACATTCTTTCCCTCGAACCGATCTCTGTGGACACGACATAAATCCCGGAGGGAATTCTTCCCGAAAATAAATATTTTTGCTTGCTTGCCCTATTCTGCAATCAACAAAATGGCGTCGTTGCCGGGGATTGGTTTTGATATTGAATCCCATTGCGATAGTTTCTTTGTTTTTGAGTTTTGTAGATATCGTACATGTTGTATATTTTCACTTGTTTATATTGATACTTGTACATTTTGACGTTTGTTCAAGTGTTTGGTTAGGACGCTTGCTTTTGGTTGCGTGGTGAGACATCACCATGGCATGAATGAAGGAAGTTTCTAATTAAGCACCGTAAAGGTGTCGAGCTTACGACGTAAAACAAGCATGTTTTATAGTTTTTCTTTTCGAATGTTTTTGGTTGTTGTTTGCTTACAGATTTTGATTGACTTACTTGAGGATGCTGTTGTGATTTTCCAAGTTGGTTCGTTTCAACTTTCGGATGTATGGTAATGATTTTGTTAAGTTTTGTACACGTCTGAGGTATGTATTTATCGCTTTCTATACTTTAGCATATTCATGATACTTAGGCATTTTACAAACTTCCATGCCATCCATTCTTTTGTATACTTGTTCTTATTGTGAATCACTTTAGTTCCCACCTTTTTGTGAGGTAGCCTTCTATTGTTCATATATGCGCGGAGAACCAACATTCTTGTTATAACTGGATTTTATTATGTTGAATCTTTTATTTGTGTTGATTATATGAATGCATGAAAAGGATCAAGGCAATTAATTCATTTTGAGCACAACTACCTTAGCCAAATGGTCAATTCACCTTGTGAGTGTGTGAGAATTCGTAACCCCTTTGAGCTTTTTGATCCATGTTTTTATTTGAACTTAATGCTTGTCTATGAGTATTTAGTTCACTTATTTTTGAATGGATTTTGTTTTTTCTTGAACCTCAACTGTGTGTTGTTGTATGGATTTTTTCCTCGCCTTAGAAAGTAGGGAGTATTCACATGATGATGTGGTTGAATTCAAGTTGGGGAGAGAATGGTTGTTTACTCATTGGTTGGATTCTATGAGGATTGAAAAAGAAAAGAAAAAAGAGAAAAATATGACAAAGAAAAGAAAACAAAAATGTGAAAAAGAAAGAAAAAAGAAAAATCCTTGAAAAAGGAAACAAAAAGAGTTGCAATAATTGTGCTAAATAAGTATTGTGTGTTGTGTAGCACTTGGGATTTTGGAAGAAGTTGGTTGAAATTTGGTGTGTGAATCTTTGTGAGTTTTCACTCCCTTAGGTTTAGGCAAGTTTTTGTTTCAATTACCTTTAGAAATTGCCCCTTGTTTGTTTACCCGACCACGCTACAACCTTGAAAAGCCCTTGTGATTCTTGCCTTTGTATTTTCAATGTGAATTTGTGGATGTATGCATAATTTAGTCTTTTGTTTGCAAGATTGTTGTGTGAGTGAAAGAACCTCATTTTGTGTTTTTCATCTACCGATGATTGTTTTTGCTAGGTGTGATTCACATTTGAACTTGTGTTGTTTTAGAATTTTTGGCATGACTTTTGTACTTTGCTTTTGTTTCGTGACTATGTTATCGTTGCAGTTTAGTGGTAAGTATTTACTTTTTGTGTGTACCATTTTCATTTGAACCATTCATTCGTTTCTGTTTTTCAAAACCTGTTGATTCGTCATTCTTTGGATATTTCTTGCGCATTTTCAAGTTTGTTTGATTCTTGTTTGTGGACAAACAATTATGTAAGTTAGGGAGAGTTTGATAAGTGCAAAATGTATCTATTTTTGTATATAAGTTTTGTTGCACTTATCATTACTTTGTGTTAAAATTGGTTGAATAAACCCCACTTTATGTGTAAATACGTTTACTTTACGTTTTCGTGTGTATATTGCGTTTTCGTGTATATATCGTTGAGTTTAATTGATTTTGTCTCATTTTTTGTAGGTAACTAATAAAGGACATCTTGCAATATTCTTGTAGAGCATCTAATAAGCTTTCCAGCGCTTCCGTCCGTGCGTAAATCAGTGCTACGGTGCCGAAGTTGTGGTCAAATAAGGGGCTGTTTTTCTGTCATGTTCGCCTAGCGAGTGTGACAGCGAACGTTCGCCTAGCGAAGGCTGGCGAAGGTCTCAGCGAGTAGAGGCAGAAAGTTGCAAAGGAGAAAAAGACCATTGTTCGCTTCGCGAACATCTTAGCGAGCATTCGCTAGGCGAATAAACCGTTCGCTTAGCGAACCTGCGAAGGAAAGCAAGGGCGGTTTAACATTTCAGAGGCACTTATGTGCCATTTTTGGAGGCTCGCCTAGCGAGTAAAAGGTTCGCCTAGCAAACCTGCGAAATTATGATTGTATATATTAGATTTTCAGTCATTTTGTTAGGGATGGTTTTGGGGATTCTTGTTCCTAATTCCATCAAACTTCATTTTTCATTGGAGAGCTTAGAAAACAACATGGAAGCTTGCATGTGGATGATCCGGGGTGGATTTCTCATCGATCGGCGTCGACAAACCGCGAGATGTTTGGTTCATTTCTGATTTTCTTCATGTCTTTCTTCTTTGTTGGGTTGTGTATTTGTATTTGCTATGAACTCATGTATATTTGTCGCCCATGGCGTTGTATAAAACTTGCTTTACAAATCTTTATTGGTAATTGTCTCTGATTTTTGCTTTATGCGCGGGATTTGAGTTGCGTTAGACATAACCTTCGCGAACTTCGATTAGGGATGATTGTCTGTTAGTTTCTGGATTCTAGAGATAGATTTAGGGCTAACAATCTTAAATAGGCATCGAATCTTAATGCCTCCGTGCCTTGAGCTCGCGTACGAAAGTATCGGCAATGGTAACACGGTTGTTCTCTCAACTTTGCGTTAGACATAACCTGTGTTGTGAGCGACGCTGGATGATATTGATGAGTATTGTAGGTGGAGTATAACTGGTCGGTAAGTTTAAGTTTGTGAGGAGTGATTTATATGCATTGCCGGACGAGTTTTTCTCTCTGAAGAATGATTTCTTTTTGTTTTAATATTTACTTTTATGTTTTCTTGTTTAAAAACTATTTTAATCCAAACTCATAAACGCGAGAGATTTTCGAACGACATTCTTTCCCTCGAACCGATCTCTGTGGACACGACATAAATCCCGGAGGGAATTCTTCCCGAAAATAAATATTTTTGCTTGCTTGCCCTATTCTGCAATCAACAAAATGGCGCCGTTGCCGGGGATTGGTTTTGATATTGAATCCCATTGCGATAGTTTCTTTGTTTTTGAGTTTTGTAGATATCGTACATGTTGTATATTTTCACTTGTTTATATTGATACTTGTACATTTTGACGTTTGTTCAAGTGTTTGGTTAGGACGCTTGCTTTTGGTTGCGCGGTGAGACATCACCATGGCATGAATGAAGGAAGTTTCTAATTAAGCACCGTAAAGGTGTCGAGCTTACGACGTAAAACAAGCATGTTTTATAGTTTTTCTTTTCGAATGTTTTTGGTTGTTGTTTGCTTACAGATTTTGATTGACTTACTTGAGGATGCTGTTGTGATTTTCCAAGTTGGTTCGTTTCAACTTTCGGATGTATGGTAATGATTTTGTTAAGTTTTGTACACGTCTGAGGTATGTATTTATCGCTTTCTATACTTTAGCATATTCATGATACTTAGGCATTTTACAAACTTCCATGCCATCCATTCTTTTGTATACTTGTTCTTATTGTGAATCACTTTAGTTCCCACCTTTTTGTGAGGTAGCCTTCTATTGTTCATATATGCGCGGAGAACCAACATTCTTGTTATAACTGGATTTTATTATGTTGAATCTTTTATTTGTGTTGATTATATGAATGCATGAAAAGGATCAAGGCAATTAATTCATTTTGAGCACAACTACCTTAGCCAAATGGTCAATTCACCTTGTGAGTGTGTGAGAATTCGTAACCCCTTTGAGCTTTTTGATCCATGTTTTTATTTGAACTTAATGCTTGTCTATGAGTATTTAGTTCACTTATTTTTGAATGGATTTTGTTTTTTCTTGAACCTCAACTGTGTGTTGTTGTATGGATTTTTTCCTTGCCTTAGAAAGTAGGGAGTATTCACATGATGATGTGGTTGAATTCAAGTTGGGGAGAGAATGGTTGTTTACTCATTGGTTGGATTCTATGAGGATTGAAAAAGAAAAGAAAAAAGAGAAAAATATGACAAAGAAAAGAAAACAAAAATGTGAAAAAGAAAGAAAAAAGAAAAATCCTTGAAAAAGGAAACAAAAAGAGTTGCAATAATTGTGCTAAATAAGTATTGTGTGTTGTGTAGCACTTGGGATTTTGGAAGAAGTTGGTTGAAATTTGGTGTGTGAATCTTTGTGAGTTTTCACTCCCTTAGGTTTAGGCAAGTTTTTGTTTCAATTACCTTTAGAAATTGCCCCTTGTTTGTTTACCCGACCACGCTACAACCTTGAAAAGCCCTTGTGATTCTTGCCTTTGTATTTTCAATGTGAATTTGTGGATGTATGCATAATTTAGTCTTTTGTTTGCAAGATTGTTGTGTGAGTGAAAGAACCTCATTTTGTGTTTTTCATCTACCGATGATTGTTTTTGCTAGGTGTGATTCACATTTGAACTTGTGTTGTTTTAGAATTTTTGGCATGACTTTTGTACTTTGCTTTTGTTTCGTGACTATGTTATCGTTGCAGTTTAGTGGTAAGTATTTACTTTTTGTGTGTACCATTTTCATTTGAACCATTCATTCGTTTCTGTTTTTCAAAACCTGTTGATTCGTCATTCTTTGGATATTTCTTGCGCATTTTCAAGTTTGTTTGATTCTTGTTTGTGGACAAACAATTATGTAAGTTAGGGAGAGTTTGATAAGTGCAAAATGTATCTATTTTTGTATATAAGTTTTGTTGCACTTATCATTACTTTGTGTTAAAATTGGTTGAATAAACCCCACTTTATGTGTAAATACGTTTACTTTACGTTTTCGTGTGTATATTGGGTTTTCGTGTATATATCGTTGAGTTTAATTGATTTTGTCTCATTTTTTGTAGGTAACTAATAAAGGCCATCTTGCAATATTCTTGTAGAGCATCTAATAAGCTTTCCAGCGCTTCCGTCCGTGCGTAAATCAGTGCTACGGTGCCGAAGTTGTGGTCAAATAAGGGGCTGTTTTTCTGTCATGTTCGCCTAGCGAGTGTGATAGCGAACGTTCGCCTAGCGAAGGCTGGCGAAGGTCTCAGCGAGTAGAGGCAGAAAGTTGCAAAGGAGAAAAAGACCATTGTTCGCTTCGCGAACATCTTAGCGAGCATTCGCTAGGAGAATAAACCGTTCGCTTAGCGAACCTGCGAAGGAAAGCAAGGGCAGTTTAACATTTCAGAGGCACTTATGTGCCATTTTTGGAGGCTCGCCTAGCGAGTAAAAGGTTCGCCTAGCAAACCTGCGAAATTATGATTGTATATATTAGATTTTCAGTCATTTTGTTAGGGATGGTTTTGGGGATTCTTGTTCCTAATTCCATCAAACTTCATTTTTCATTGGAGAGCTTAGAAAACAACATGGAAGCTTGCATGTGGATGATCCGGGGTGGATTTCTCATCGATCGGCGCCGACAAACCGCGAGATGTTTGGTTCATTTCTGATTTTCTTCATGTCTTTCTTCTTTGTTGGGTTGTGTATTTGTATTTGCTATGAACTCATGTATATTTGTCGCCCATGGCGTTGTATAAAACTTGCTTTACAAATCTTTATTGGTAATTGTCTCTGATTTTTGCTTTATGCGCGGGATTTGAGTTGCGTTAGACATAACCTTCGCGAACTTCGATTAGGGATGATTGTCTGTTAGTTTCTGGATTCTAGAGATAGATTTAGGGCTAACAATCTTAAATAGGCATCGAATCTTAATGCCTCCGTGCCTTGAGCTCGCGTACGAAAGTATCGGCAATGGTAACACGGTTGTTCTCTCAACTTTGCGTTAGACATAACCTGTGTTGTGAGCGACGCTGGATGATATTGATGAGTATTGTAGGTGGAGTATAACTGGTCGGTAAGTTTAAGTTTGTGAGGAGTGATTTATATGCATTGCCGGACGAGTTTTTCTCTCTGAAGAATGATTTCTTTTTGTTTTAATATTTACTTTTATGTTTTCTTGTTTAAAAACTATTTTAATCCAAACTCATAAACGCGAGAGATTTTCGAACGACATTCTTTCCCTCGAACCGATCTCTGTGGACACGACATAAATCCCGGAGGGAATTCTTCCCGAAAATAAATATTTTTGCTTGCTTGCCCTATTCTGCAATCAACAAAATGGCGCCGTTGCCGGGGATTGGTTTTGATATTGAATCCCATTGCGATAGTTTCTTTGTTTTTGAGTTTTGTAGATATCGTACATGTTGTATATTTTCACTTGTTTATATTGATACTTGTACATTTTGACGTTTGTTCAAGTGTTTGGTTAGGACGCTTGCTTTTGGTTGCGCGGTGAGACATCACCATGGCATGAATGAAGGAAGTTTCTAATTAAGCACCGTAAAGGTGTCGAGCTTACGACGTAAAACAAGCATGTTTTATAGTTTTTCTTTTCGAATGTTTTTGGTTGTTGTTTGCTTACAGATTTTGATTGACTTACTTGAGGATGCTGTTGTGATTTTCCAAGTTGGTTCGTTTCAACTTTCGGATGTATGGTAATGATTTTGTTAAGTTTTGTACACGTCTGAGGTATGTATTTATCGCTTTCTATACTTTAGCATATTCATGATACTTAGGCATTTTACAAACTTCCATGCCATCCATTCTTTTGTATACTTGTTCTTATTGTGAATCACTTTAGTTCCCACCTTTTTGTGAGGTAGCCTTCTATTGTTCATATATGCGCGGAGAACCAACATTCTTGTTATAACTGGATTTTATTATGTTGAATCTTTTATTTGTGTTGATTATATGAATGCATGAAAAGGATCAAGGCAATTAATTCATTTTGAGCACAACTACCTTAGCCAAATGGTCAATTCACCTTGTGAGTGTGTGAGAATTCGTAACCCCTTTGAGCTTTTTGATCCATGTTTTTATTTGAACTTAATGCTTGTCTATGAGTATTTAGTTCACTTATTTTTGAATGGATTTTGTTTTTTCTTGAACCTCAACTGTGTGTTGTTGTATGGATTTTTTCCTTGCCTTAGAAAGTAGGGAGTATTCACATGATGATGTGGTTGAATTCAAGTTGGGGAGAGAATGGTTGTTTACTCATTGGTTGGATTCTATGAGGATTGAAAAAGAAAAGAAAAAAGAGAAAAATATGACAAAGAAAAGAAAACAAAAATGTGAAAAAGAAAGAAAAAAGAAAAATCCTTGAAAAAGGAAACAAAAAGAGTTGCAATAATTGTGCTAAATAAGTATTGTGTGTTGTGTAGCACTTGGGATTTTGGAAGAAGTTGGTTGAAATTTGGTGTGTGAATCTTTGTGAGTTTTCACTCCCTTAGGTTTAGGCAAGTTTTTGTTTCAATTACCTTTAGAAATTGCCCCTTGTTTGTTTACCCGACCACGCTACAACCTTGAAAAGCCCTTGTGATTCTTGCCTTTGTATTTTCAATGTGAATTTGTGGATGTATGCATAATTTAGTCTTTTGTTTGCAAGATTGTTGTGTGAGTGAAAGAACCTCATTTTGTGTTTTTCATCTACCGATGATTGTTTTTGCTAGGTGTGATTCACATTTGAACTTGTGTTGTTTTAGAATTTTTGGCATGACTTTTGTACTTTGCTTTTGTTTCGTGACTATGTTATCGTTGCAGTTTAGTGGTAAGTATTTACTTTTTGTGTGTACCATTTTCATTTGAACCATTCATTCGTTTCTGTTTTTCAAAACCTGTTGATTCGTCATTCTTTGGATATTTCTTGCGCATTTTCAAGTTTGTTTGATTCTTGTTTGTGGACAAACAATTATGTAAGTTAGGGAGAGTTTGATAAGTGCAAAATGTATCTATTTTTGTATATAAGTTTTGTTGCACTTATCATTACTTTGTGTTAAAATTGGTTGAATAAACCCCACTTTATGTGTAAATACGTTTACTTTACGTTTTCGTGTGTATATTGCGTTTTCGTGTATATATCGTTGAGTTTAATTGATTTTGTCTCATTTTTTGTAGGTAACTAATAAAGGCCATCTTGCAATATTCTTGTAGAGCATCTAATAAGCTTTCCAGCGCTTCCGTCCGTGCGTAAATCAGTGCTACGGTGCCGAAGTTGTGGTCAAATAAGGGGCTGTTTTTCTGTCATGTTCGCCTAGCGAGTGTGATAGCGAACGTTCGCCTAGCGAAGGCTGGCGAAGGTCTCAGCGAGTAGAGGCAGAAAGTTGCAAAGGAGAAAAAGACCATTGTTCGCTTCGCGAACATCTTAGCGAGCATTCGCTAGGAGAATAAACCGTTCGCTTAGCGAACCTGCGAAGGAAAGCAAGGGCAGTTTAACATTTCAGAGGCACTTATGTGCCATTTTTGGAGGCTCGCCTAGCGAGTAAAAGGTTCGCCTAGCAAACCTGCGAAATTATGATTGTATATATTAGATTTTCAGTCATTTTGTTAGGGATGGTTTTGGGGATTCTTGTTCCTAATTCCATCAAACTTCATTTTTCATTGGAGAGCTTAGAAAACAACATGGAAGCTTGCATGTGGATGATCCGGGGTGGATTTCTCATCGATCGGCGCCGACAAACCGCGAGATGTTTGGTTCATTTCTGATTTTCTTCATGTCTTTCTTCTTTGTTGGGTTGTGTATTTGTATTTGCTATGAACTCATGTATATTTGTCGCCCATGGCGTTGTATAAAACTTGCTTTACAGATCTTTATTGATAATTGTCTCTGATTTTAGCTTTATGCGCGGGATTTGAGTTGCGTTAGACATAACCTTCGCGAACTTCGATTAGGGATGATTGTCTGTTAGTTTCTGGATTCTAGAGATAGATTTAGGGCTAGCAATCTTCAATAGGCATCGAATCTTAACGCCTCCGTACCTTGAGCTCGCGTACGAAAGTATCGGCAATGGTAACACGGTTGTTCTCTCAACTTTGCGTTAGACATAACCTGTGTTGTGAGCGATGCTGGATGATATTGATGAGTATTGTAGGTGGAGTATAACTGGTCGGTAAGTTTAAGTTTGTGAGGAGTGATTTATATGCATTGCCGGACGAGTTTTTCTCTCTGAAGAATGATTTCTTTTTGTTTTAATATTTACTTTTATGTTTTCTTGTTTGAAACTATTTTAATCCAAACTCATAAACGCGAGAGATTGTCGAACGGCATTCTTTCCCTCGAATCGATCTCTGTGGACACGACATAAATCCCGGAGGGAATTCTTCCCAAAAATAAATATTTTTGCTTGCTTGCCCTATTCTGCAATCAACACACACCCAACATCACAGTCGTTTCTCTTGGCCCACTTCAGGTTCTGATCAAACCCTCAAGTTCAGTGGCGCCGTCTGTGGGAACCTTGTTATCCCCGTCTTAACAACCACCTTAGATTCAAGACCAAAACAAACCCTCTGTCCAAGATTATGATCATGGCTTGCCAAGATCACGTCCAAGATGCTCGCAATCTTTCCTTTCTCCCCGTCAACAAAACTGATGCTGACGGATCTACTTCTTTCCTCGGAGGTGACGCTCGTCGTTTGAGAGACGGGGCTAATGCGTCTCCCTCCCCCACTCGTACCGACCATGCTGATGACCAGTCCTCGCTGGCCCTCCAGCCCGTTCCAGCTCCACCCAACGTCGATCCGGTCGTGGTGGCCCTCCTTGAAGCAATCAACAAGACCAACCTCTTGATCCTCCAACAAAACGAGAGGATTTGGGCGTTGGAAGAGTCTGCCCGTCCAAGATCTCCTCAACTGAGGACGGATCGACGACGATCCAAAAGTCCACCTCCCTGGCGGGAAACTGATCGTCGGTTGCACCAGGAACCAGAGTCCCGTGCCGTCCAGAAGCGTGACCACATTTCCCCGCAGAACCAACATTCCCCGGGCAACAAAAGAACCCGGAGAGATCAACGTTCTCCCCCGGTCAGATCGAAGGGCCGGTCACGAACCCCATCACCCCGTAGAAATCGCATTCATGTCCCCGAGCGAAGCAACCGCTCCCCTTCTTGCACCAGTTCCAGCAGTGACGATGAGCCCCACGACCCATTGTCTCAAGAGATCTTGGCTACGCGCCTCCCCAAAGGCTTGGAGAAACCACCGTCTTTGGGCACCTACGACAGAACAACAGACCCAGATGAGCACATCGAGAATATCGATGCGCTGCTCGATTATCGTGGCGTTTGGGGCGCCATCAAGTGCCGTATATTCCCTACCACGCTCCGAAAAGGAGCAATGACCTGGTACAAACAACTGCCCGAGGAGTCCATCACCTCTTGGAAGCAGCTGGGCATGATGTTTTCCAGACACTTTACGACATCACGCCGCCATCCAAAGACTGAAGCCTCCCTTGAGGCCATAATTCAATGGAAGGATGAGCCTCTTCGGGCATATATTGAGAGATTTAATAAAGAGGCGGTGCAAGTCCCTACCACCGATGACATGAAAAAATTTCTGCTCGAAAGAGGACTTCGCCCCCATTCAGTATTTTCTAAAGCTGTCGGCCTGGCACCTCCAAGGAGCCTGGACGCCTTCCTCCTCAAGGCGAAGGCATATATTCAATACGAAGTAAAAGAGGCGGCCAGCTCCGCCCGGGCCTCACGCCATCAAGAAAGTTCCCGGGCCTTCAAAGGCGATGAACCCTCGACATCCCGTCGGAGGGAGAGAAGGCGTGAAGATCGTCCCCGGGAATCCCGGGACAGTAAAGGGCCTTCCGAGCATTTCCATGATTACACTCCCCTGACTGTCTCCAGGGAAAAGATTCTCTCCGAATGTGCTAACTCGGAGTTTAAACAAGCAGAGGTTCGATTCCCCAAGCAGGTACCGGCCAAACCGAACGTCGATAAGTCAAAATACTTTCGTTTCCACAAGAGTCACGACTACACCACTGTAGAGTGCATCCACCTAAAGGATGCAATAGAAATACTGATCAGGGATGTACACCTGAAGCAGTTTACAAAGAAGAAGGATGCTCCCCGGCAAGACGCCCAGGAGTCAAAGAAAGTTGAGGAAGAGGTGCCTTCCTTAGAAGAGGCCAACCTCCAGGTCACCATGAGTGTATCACGACCAGAGGACTTCTACGTTCCTGACGAGCTCAGCACTCCCGCATATTTCGCAGCCCATAGCCCATGGGAAACTATCCCCTCCACAATGGTCATCTCCAGAGGGGGCTTCAACAAAGTCACCATGGGCTCCGTGAAGAGAAAGTTCGAACACCTAATCAGCACGAGCTCCAACAAGGTTACAACGCTCGACAAGGCCCAGAAGGGATCAGTTCTCATCTCCTTCTACCGGAAAGAGCTTCTCGGAGTGGCCCCGAACTCAAGTATTCCGCTGCTCGTAAGGGCCCAGATGGCAAATTTTAATGTTCGCAAGATCTTGGTCGACCAAGGCAGCTCGGTCAACATTATGTACTCCCAGCTATTCTCAACACTCCAGCTGGACGAATCGTACCTCACTCCCTACGTGGGTTCTGACCTGCAGGGTTTCAACGGGTCGGTCACGAAACCCTGGGGGTACGTCGAGTTAATCATGACCTTTGGATCTGCAGAGACAGCCAGATCTATTAAGATTCAGTTCCTGGTAATTGACTGCCCGTCTCTCTACTAGTGCATATTCGAGCGGTAAACCTTGGCCGAATTGGTGGTCGTGCCATCAATTATTCTCTCAAAATGAAGTACTACACTTCAAAGGGGATGGTCGCCACCTTGCACGGTGACATTGAGGCTGCACGGAGATGCTTCGAAGCGCCACCAAGGGACTCAACACCATCGCTGGCAAGCCAAAGACTTCCAGCAGGCCAGCCTTGCCCAGCATCTCAGAGGAAGCCAAGCCACTGCCCCGCGTCGACTCCATCGACCTCGACAGCCTCTTCTTCGAAGGTGACTAGAAGAAGGACCAGGCTTGCCCAAGCAACTCACCCGCCTCAACCAACACTAGCAACAGCTCCCATCCGACGCGCCCAATCCCGGATGGCGACTTCGAGCTCGTCCTGCTCGGTGACGATCCTCGGCGAGGAGTAGATATAGGGTTCGGCCTCCCTGACATTGCGAGGAAATAACTCAAAGCTTGCCTCTGAGAAAACGCAAACTTGTTCGCCTGGAGTGCCGCAGAAATGTCCGGCTATGATCCTGCTGTCGCTTGCCATCAACTCACAATTGACCCCGCCGTCAAAGCAGTAGTACAACGTAGGACAAAGCAGTCTCCGGAGAAAACGGAGGCTGCAAAACAAGCTGTAAAAGACCTCCTCGAGGCAAACTTTATCTCAGAATCCAAGTACACTACTTGGCTGTCCAACGTTGTACTCGTTAAAAAATCTAGTGGAAAGTGGCGTATGTGTGTTGATTATACTGATCTCAATAAGGCATGCCCAAAAGATGCCTACCCCTCCCCAATATTGATAAACTTATTGATAACTCTGCCGGTTTTAAACTATTATCATTCATGGACGCCTATTCGGACTATAATCAAATACCAATGGCGAAAAGTGATTAAAAAATACACGGCCTTCATGACCGAATCGGGTAATTACTACTACAACATAATGCCCTTCGGCCTGAAGAACGCCGGTGCGACCTACCAAAGGATGATGAAAAAGGTCTTCCGGGGAGAGATAGGCGACATGCTCGAAATCTATATGGACGATATGATCGTGAAATCCCACGAGGAAACCGATCACATGACCCATTTGAGAAAAGTCTTCAAACAGGCCAGGAAATACCGGATGCGTTTCAACCCGGAAAATGCATGTTCGTAGTACGGGCGGGCAAGTTCCTCGACTTCTATCTGACAGAACGAGGAATCGAGGCCAACCCCGACAAGTGCAGAGCATTCTCCGAATTTCCAACACCAAACTCAAAGAAGTCCATCTAATCCCTCAACGGGATGCTCGCTTCTCTGTCTCGTTTCATGGCTAAGTCTGCCCAGCATGCTCTGCTCTTCTTCAAACTTCTCCGCAAGGAGGCAGCGTTTGAATGGACGGAGGAATTCGACCAGGCTCTCCTCCATCAAAAACAGGCACTCTCGGAGCCGCCAGTCCTCTCTCGGCCAGACAATGGCGAAACTTTATATCTCTATCTCGCTGTAGCAACTGAGGTCGTTAGCGTCGCCCTCATCCGTAAAACGCTCGACGGGAAAAAGCCTATATACTTCACAAGCAAAGCATTGCAAGGACCAGAGCTGAGATACCAACAGATAGAAAAGGTAGCCCTAGCCCTCATTAACGCTGGAGGGAGACTAAGGCACTACTTCCTGGCCCACACGATCGTAGTCCGGACAGATTAACCCGTAAAGCAACTTCTAGGACAACTAGATATGGCCGGCAGAATGCTCAAATGGTCCTTGGAGCTATCCGAGTTTGACATTCAGTATGAAAGCCTAAAGGCCCTCAAGGCCCAAACATTGGCCAATTTCATCGCAGAGATGACATTCACGGATTCCTCAACCTGCGGCGCACACAGGTGGACCATTTTCGTCGACGGAGCATCCAGCTCGGCAGGAAGCGGGGCAAGTATCATCTTGGAGAACGACGAAGGAATCATCGTTGAGGTGTCACTTACTTTATCCTTCCCACGTCCAACAACCAAGCTGAGTATGAAGCTTTCCTCGCCGGTCTGCGCCTGGCCGAAGACCTAGGGTCAGAAGAAATCGTCATCTGCACAGATTCGCAACTCGTAGCCCTTCAAGTTCGAGGAGTGTACCAGGCCAAGAACTACAACTTGTCCGAATACTTGTCCCTGGTCAAAGAGAAAATGACGAAGTTCGCTACAGTAGAAGTAAAACATGTTCCCCACGAACATAACGTCAGTGCAGACGTGTTGTCTAAACTGGCGAGCACGAAGAAAAAGGGGGGAAACAAGTTCTTCATCCAGGAGGTGCTTCCTCGACTTAGCATCAAGAAGACTTCCACGATCCTCGACGTGCAAGTCATCGGCGATAGCAACTGCAGGATGACCCCCGTTTATAATTACCTCGCTAAGGACGAACTTCCGTCCGACCCCAAAGAGGCCAGCATAGTCAGGCGCAGAGCCTGCTCCAATGTCCTGGTCGAAGACAAGCTCTACAGGTGAGGGTTCTCCATCCCTTTACTAAAATGTATTGAGGAAGAGATGGTCGCCCATGTCTTGTGCGAGATCCACGAAGGAATCAACGCCCAACATCTCGGGGGAAGGTCCCTCGCCAGGAAAGCCCTTCGAGCAGGGTACTACTGGCCAACCATGCAACAGGATGCAAAAGAACATGTGAATAAATGCGACAAACGCCAACGGCACAGGGACATGCACTTGGCTCCACCTAACGAGCTTAAATCTATTTCCTCTCCGTGGCCATTCACATGGTGGGGCCTGGACATCCTGGGGCCGTTCGTCGTAGGGTCAAACCAGAATAAATACTTAATAGTAGGTGTAGACTACTTCATAAAGTGGATAGAAGCGGAGGCACTATCCAAATTAACGGCCCACAACATACTTCGTTTCTACAAGCGGAACATCCTTGCACGTTTTGGCATTCCCCAAGCAATAGTCACCGATAATGGGACGCAGCTCATGGACAGGAAGTTCCAGGATTTTGTCGCTCAATTAGGCACGAAACAGCACTTCGCGTACGTTGAACACCCCCAGACTACCGGGCAAGCCGAAGCAACAAATCAGGTAATCCTACGGGGCTTCAAACGAAGGCTAGACAAAACGAAGAAGACTTGGGTCGAAGAGCTACACAGCGTCCGGTGGGCGTACCGCACAACTCCCCACCCCTCAACCGGGGAAACTCCTTTCCACCTGGCCTACGGAACTGAGGCAGTAATCCCCATCGAGATACACGTACCATCCAGGCGGACTGAATCACCCCTGGACAAGGAAATGAATGACGAGGCACTGAGGGAAGAGCTTGACCTCGTCGAAGAGGTCTGGTCAGGAGCAGCTCTCCGCGAAGCCTCATTAAAGCAAAAAATCGCAATCAGGCATAACGCCTAAGTGATACGCCGAGAATTCCAAGTGGGCAGCCTTGTCTTAAGAAGGAACCACAAGGACTCTCGTGAAGGCAAACTCGCCGCTAACTTGGAAGGGCCCTATCGCGTCCGGGAGAAGACCGAGAATGGGGCCTATTACCTAGAACACCTCAACGGTGAAAAACTCTCTCAACCGTGGAACGCCGAAAAACTAAAACAATACTATAGTTAAGGCCCTAATTGTCGGATCGCTTCGTCGAAGCAACGAAGATAACATCCCGACTACAATGCACGTCCAGGAACGAGCGTCGCATACCATCCAAGGCAAGATCCCGCTCAGGATCGAGTGGGGTCTTTGCGCGACAGTGATTCCTCAACCGAGCCCGCCGTCGTCAAAGTACCATGATAGGCAGAACACCCAGCTCGAGATGGGAGGTTCACGCCGCGAACTCAGGCCTCAAACGCGACCTGAGCTCCGCTATCATGCCCAAAAATTCCCCAGGCCGTTCGACCAGCCCCCCTCACTGCCAAACACATCTAAGTCGAGCAATTCTCTAAAGCAATAAACGAATCAAAGGCATCCCCATTACGGACATGCGTGTGTATCAAGCAAAGATACAACACTTAGCAAAAATAAACAGTAAATAAAGCCAAATAACTTAAGAGCATCAGCATGGGTCTTACACTCTAGAAGCATTTTCGTATTGATATACCGGTGCTCCACTCTTTACCCGGCATTGTCCTCAAAGATCGGGTCCCCCTTTTTCGTCCAGCACTCCGCGGGTCTAAAATTGTTAACATAGTTTACCAACGCCTCATAATTGGCTGCGTCCTGCTCGTCTTGCATCTCCGGTTGGGCAAGGTAATGATCGGTACCCCGGGTAAAATGGCTCCCGCTCTAACAGAAGGGGAACTTAAATACCCTGTCCACCAGCAACTTACCATGCTCGTCGTGCATATCATTACCATCCTCGTTCGTTGTCACTGCCCAGGCGTACGTGGTATCCTGAGCCTTCTCCGACACAGGTTCAATAATATAGAACCTCTCCTTGAAGGTTCGGATAGACTCTTTGAAGGGCTTAAACAGCTTTCTTGCTTGCTTCAGCGAAACCCAATCGTACCTTTTCCCCGATACCTGCCTTTGAAGGTGGAAGATGGTGAAGAACAAGGGCAAAGTAGCTCATATCTTCAGAAACTCGCAGGTTAGCTCGAAAGCTCGGATAAACCCCAACGAGTTGGGGTGTAACTGCGACGGGGCCAAATCCAGGTGAACGAAGATAGACTACTGAAAATCAGTGAAAGGCAGCCTCAACCCTATATCCTTGAAAACGTATTCATATATCGGGAATCTTTCCTCGTAACCTGTGCATATGCGATCATCTTGACTAGGGAAGTGTACCTTTCACTCCCCTTCTGGCCCTACTATCGTGAAGACATCCCCAGTATAGGAAGCGATAGTGGTTGCATGCTCGGCCGGCTCCGCAACCGTCTATTCCTCTGCGGAAGCATGCTCTAGAGTCTCCCCGACTTCACTAGGGGCAGTTGAAGCCTCAGTATCGCTACTCTCGGAGGAGCTTTCCTCGGACGAGTCTATGAGAATCTCCTTCTCGGGCTCACGCGCCATCTTGTTCACCTGAAAAGCAGAGGACAAAAGTGAATTTGACTACAAAATCAAATCCACCCTTCCACCGCTAATCAAGTGAAAGAGCTCACAAAGGGCCAAGGACGACGTCCCCGACCTAAGCCCTAAAACAAATAATACAAGGGCATCATGCGAGGAGATTCCCGGTGGCAAGCCCTCTTGCACATACGGGGAAATCTCCCTGAACCGCTACCCAGTTTTCCGTTTGAAGCTTAACCGGAAAACTCATACATTCACCGGAAAGTTCACAAGAGCACCGAAAAACTCAGGAACTCCACCGGTTACGCTCGCACCATCATCGCGACAGCGCCAGAAAACAACCCAAACCTACGGTTCCTAAAAGTTCTGGCGACCACAGCAGCAGCAGAAAGTGGCCAAACCACCGTCCCCCGCCAACAGCCGCTGAGAAACACTACATCCTTACTTAAATTCATCCTAGCCACATGTGTTCTAACAAAAAAGAAACAAAAAATCTAAAAATGAAGCTGGGAATAAGTAACTTACGTGGTCAAAGAGGATGTAAAAGGCCGAAGAACTTGTTCGAAGCTTCGTGTTGCGGCAGATACGGTGGTTGATGACGACGACGGACTCGAAGCTCTGAAAGAAGAACGAAGAAGGAGAGAGAAGCAAAAACGTAAAATAGCAACTTCTTCCTCTATTTATAGGTAGTCATAGAGCACGTGCACGAGCACGCGTGGCTAGGGGCATCATCATGACCGTAGCCTAGCCATCCTGACGCATTTAATATTGCACAGGACTCGAGGCACACATGGGGTCACGTCTCTTCAGAGTACCTCAACCGTTGGCCTCCCCTTCATGACGGGCAACCCATACAACGTTACGTATCCCGTGGGCACTAGAACCCTCGGGCATCCAAGGACAATTTCGTCTCGTCGACAAACGATGACCCCTTCAGAGTTCCCCGGGGCTGCGAGCTATCCTTAAGTCATCACTCCCATGCTCGGGAGCAACAAATTGGGAGACTCCTGTTCCGGACTAGACCAATGGTTAGGCATGGGCCAATCCACTTCTGCTCCCAGAACGGCCCAATTGCCTAAGTCCAGCCAACGTGGGGCAGCTTTTACCTTTCTTCCCCTCTACCGGGCACATATGGACAGATGAACATCAAGGCCATCTGCTCCTCCCCAGAATTTCTGCCCGTTACGCACGGTTCTGTCATCCAGGAACAGTCGTGGCATCCGTGCCCGAAACTACGCCTTTGTCCGCGGCAACGGCTAGTTTTGGGCACCTCTGCCCGTCATAACGGCTAATTTTTGGCAGTTACCTATTCTTCAGGAAACTGTTATTCCGCCCCAAAAATAGGGACTGTTGGCCACGCGCTGGAGGCATTATAAGAACCCTCTAATTTGAGAGGGTCAGGTATTCAAAATCATCCTAAGAAACTCATACTTTGTACTTGCCCTTTTCTCTCCTGATTCTTACTTTAGCATCGGAGTGCCTTGCAGGTACACCCCCTCCTCATCTCACACACCCAGCATCACAGGCGTTTCTCTTGGCCCACTTCAGGTTCTGATCAAGCCCTCAAGATCAAATATCATTGTAAAGAATGCGTTGAAAAAATAGGAACATTTTCATACTTTCATAAAATTTTGTGAGAAATACGTGGAATGTACAATCCTATGTTAAAATGTGGATAGTAGGTTGCATCTGCAAAACGCATCTCTTTCAAATGATTCTATGAATATAAGATTTGGAGATTGCTTTTTTTAAGCATTGCTCTATCATCCTAATAAAAAAACTAAAACTACCTTTTTTAATTCGGAAATATACTTATGAACGTATCTCATTTACACACAATTTGTTAGTAATTGGGATAAGTCTCAATTCTATGACAAAAATTAATTTGAAAATGCATTGTAAGTGTATTTTCAAAACACACTAAACCACAAACAAATGTATAAACGAAACAGATGTATAAATAAAGATAAATTAACATCGATAAATGTTATGACATACATAAAGAACGAAATATTACATAGATAAATTAACATCAAATACATTTCATGATCAAGTAAGACGTTTCAACATCTCCATAATATCTTTGGTCGATCTCGCAATCTTCACATTTAGCTTGATCGGAACTTTTGTTTCGTAACAGTGAAATTTGCTCCACGTAAACTTTAAATCTTCATTAGTCTTCAACTCAAACTTGGTGAACTAAATATTCCCTTCATTGTCAATCGATGGTGAACGGTGCTCGAGTTTCACAACTCTTTAATTGTTTGAGTATTGTAGGAGATTCTCCAATATGAATTTCAGATCTACAAGAGAGGTGTACTCTATGACCCTAAATTCAAGTGAGACCTTCACGTCGTTGAAGTAGACAAATACGACATGTCAATATATGTTCATTCTGGTGTGATGTGATTTTGTTAAAAAGATGAGATAAGTGGTCGATATTCATACAAGTTTTAGATCAATATAGGCCTTGAATACATTTCATGCTTTGTTTTTTGAAATTATGGTGAATCCGAAAATGTATTTCCAAATAATATTTTGTTCGTATTTTGTTTAAAACATTTACGATGTTTTTTTATATGTATTTCCAGATTCACTACAAAAGTTGTTTTAGAAAATAGAACTTGTTATAAAAACAAAATTTAAGAAAATTTAGAGAAACTGTAACATATATTAAAATCTATGAAAGTGTATATATTTGACATAATTAATATTAATCGAAGATTACATACAAAACATGTCTAACCACATAAATACATCTTTGAATAAAGACTAAAATGAATCGAAACATGTGTCACCGTCTAAATCTATATCTATGGGTGGTTACGTCTTTGACTTATATTTATTTGATTCTCTTTCAAACCTCGTTCAACATGGTGAATTCTTGCATCCTATCTAAAAAATGATTCGGCCAAGTTTCAGCTTCCCTTGTTAAATGAGTTGTCCACTCTGGTGATGCTAGTGGTATAGGGCATTTCGGTTTCAAATAAACTTGAAAAAAATATCATGATTTTAAAAGTCACCTAATACACATAATATGATCAGTTGGATTTTTAGGTAGGACAGTCTGCAGTGGAAAAAATGTTTCCTCGAACCTGTATCTTGTCAAATCAATACACACTCTATTATATGCACTTTCTATAAGATGGCTCATTTCATGGAAGTGCATCCATTTTTTCTCTGGTGTCATACCGCTTATGCAAGGAATAAAAGATTCATGAATTGCATCAAAATGTTTTTTCGCGTATAGCCATGTGTATGATTCTTTATACGCCTTCAACTTTTTTATAAGTTGTTTCCACACAAATGTATGATTCTTCTCTTCTTTTCCGAGTTAAGATGAAACAGTTTGATAATTGTAGTTATTGTCACCCTCAACATTTATAATCCATTCAATGTATTTTTGCATAAAAATCATCATCTCTTTGATGTATAGCATTTTAGGTAAAGGTGGTGAAGGAGATTGTTTGCTGATGTGAGCTCCTTTGAAAATACATTTTTGAGATTATGAAGTTGGAGAATCCATAAAAAGTTTGTTAACTTGTTCAAAATAGGAAGAAGACCGCATAGTTGAATTGCCACTTAGTGTTGGTTTTATCAAATATGTGGCTTTTGGATAAACAATATTCCTCAGTTGCTCTTTGATTTGGAGTTTCATGTTGTCACCAACTTCCAAAAATATCTCTTGTATCACTTCTCATTCAGTCAAGATAGAGATATTCGATTTTACCCTCCTTCATCACACCATCATCATCAAACCTAATCATTTTCCAGTGTGTGTGAACCTCGTCCATTCGTATTGGGCTATCAAGCTTCACCATATTTGAAATTAGACAAGCACATGGGAGACCATGCGTCTTGCTAAGTGTACAACCATACTTTGAGCTATCTGAACCTACTTTCTCAACTCATTTGGCTTCGTGAAAAATAAAACTCAGTCCTGCTCGAGATATATTTTTGACCAACTATGAATAGAGATTGTTATCTTTGAATCTGTGTTCCAACACTATAATGTTGCAACCAAATGATGTTTGCACCTCATTAAGTTGGTTTTGGATCATATGATTCACAAGGTCTCAATCTCTAAAAAAAATCATATTTTCTATTTCCTAACCAATTCTTTACTATAGCATTGACATATTCAACTCGGTTAGTTGTATTTTCAAAGTGTCTAACCTTATCAATCCAAGCACAAACAATTTTCTCCTTCACTGGGTATAGAATTTTATTTTCAACATGTTTCAAGAAATTTGAATATTTCTCACACCTTCTTGAAAAGTATAACAGAATCAACATATAATTCTTCCGTAGAAGAATTAATTATAACATTTCATGCATCCATTATTCTTTCCAATATCACGCTAGATTTGACCATTTTTCCATCTCCATCCTTTATTTTTTTGGTCCCTACCGTAGGTTTAAGTAGACTTTTCATGTTCTTTATGATGTGATACCTATAAAATAATGTGTATGAAGTAGCAAACACCATTGCAACTGAATTCATCAATGCAGTGACAATGATCTTCCACATGTTTTCTTTGTCCTTCGAAATTGTCAGACACACTTCTAAAATCCAAGTTACATTGTCCTCTTTTTTGCTTTCCAAAAATGCAAACCCAGCTGAATAAGTTTCTTTGGTAGAGGTAACACCAACAATTTTCAATAGTGGAAGTATGTACTTGTTGGTCGTATATGTTGAATCAATGATGAGTACAGTAGAAAATGTGTTGAACAACTATGAAATCAGGATGGGTACAAAATATATCTCGAACAGTTTCTCCTTCCTCACACACTCGGTACCTATATACATCATGGTTATCATCCAGAAATTATTACATTTCGATTTTATCCCCTCTTATCGTCTTGTAGTTTCGACTATGAACATTGTATACTTGCTTGATATTTGAGACATTTCAGGGTCTTACGTTTCAAATTTGCAAGTATGTTTTTGGGGTGCATCATATTCAATGTCATGCCAGAAACAATTTCCTTATCTTCGGACATAAGGCGACATGCAATGGAATTACCAACTAACTTGTGACACGTGTCATGATTATGTGTCCCACAAATCACATTAAATCTCCATTTATTATTTGTCAAAAGATATCCACACAACTTAAAAGGACAATCATATGTCCTAGAACAGGTATCATATCATTTTAACTTTGGAAGAATAATTATGTCCTTGCGACTTCTTTCGCATCTTAATGCCACAAATGTAAGTCTGGTATCTAAATAATTATGCTTTCGATTACAACATTGAACCCCGATTTGGATGTCTCAGTGCGGATCCATTAGAGCATATGATCACGAACATCAAACTCTTGTCCATTTGTAAATTAGTTGCCAACATCTATCTTGACATCAACAGATTTGACATTCATAAACAAAATAGGTTTGAAGATAACATCAAGATACGCTATATCTAAGACAAACAATAATATTAAATATTCACACAAAAATTGTTAAAATTGTACTTTGAGCTATTTCAGAAATACACTTTCATACGAACTCGCCTAAAAACTGAAAATGTATTTCTAGACATAACATATTTTTCTAACTCAAAAACCAAATTAATGGAAGCAATGAGAAATGAAATACATGGTAAAGTTTTATTAAATTTCCTTCTTGACAATTCTTGACATGCACTTTTAAAATTATGACTAACATACAAATGTAATATTTGTCAAATTCCCACCTCACAAATCCGAAAATATACATCCGGATAAGCATATATTTTCCACTGAATTTAAAACAATTTACTTATTATAATAAAAAAAATATTTATACAATATCATTATAAATTAATTAATAATTCAAAATTTCGACTTAATCCCACAATATAAAAATATATGAAGTAGCCTTACTAAAATATGTCTTGTACAAATTAATATCAAACTTCATAACTATTCAACTAATCCATAAAAACTTCATTAGTTTCTTCAAAATCAAAGATATAGTTTTACAAAACGTCAAAAAAAAAAAAAAATTATAGTTTTACAAGCAATTTAATTCAAAATGCATAACTAAAAACATAAGATTGAGCAATTTTACAAATTAAACTCGATTTTCTCGATTTTAATAAACTTCCATATTTCTGTCCAAAAAAATAAACTTGCATATGACACCAATTTTTGAGCGTCTGCATTTTCTTAAGTGTGTGCCACTTCTCTTCAAAACTTTTATAATAAGTCTACAGCTATGGTGAGTACCATCAAACTTTGAATAAATCATTCACATCAAAATTTGTTTCCTAAAATATTTTCTAGGTAATGAGTATAAAATATTAATACATAGTTCCTCCAGAAGAGGGAGAGAAAAAATAACTCGGAATTGCCCTCAAAATTAGCAGTTTCTTCAATTTGGACATATACTTTCCTCACTATTACTTCTGTTCTGACTACTACCCAGGACCAACAATCCCTGAAACCTTCATGGTTTGTTCTACAACAGTTATTCTCTAAAGTCAAGAAGACCTTTTCTTCTTTTCCTTTTTACTTGATGATTTATGGCTGTGGTTGTCTACACGCCTCTTTTTATCACTCTTAGGACTTCCATTCTCCTTTTCAGATTTGCTTATTTTCCTGTTGGATTTCACACTGATAAGACCACCTGTGGGTATTTTTCCACCAGTACTTTGCAAAACATTGTCAAAGGATTCTCCGTCTTCAATGGCATATCGCTGGAGCAACTCAGGAGTAAAGAGTGATTCTGATTTTGACTTCATATCCTCCTATTCAGTAATCCAGTATTAATATTAAAGATAAGAGATATTGACAAATGGATGTGGAAACAAACAAGTGTGGGGATTATCAAAGGATCTTCAAATAAGTGAAGCGAAAGTTGGAAGTACATACCTCAACTTGTTTAGCCCCATCGTTGAGGTCTTCGTCCACAGAAACACTATGAGGTTCCATGACAATCTAGGGACAAAATAAAAGAAAACCAAGAAAAAGAGACTCAAGATTAGGTAGGATTTGTATTCGTACATACTGCAGAACATGCATGTGAGGATTTCATTAACCAAACTTTCTATGAAGTTCAGTCAAAATGTTCACAACTAATATTAACTTACTTCCTTCAGTCGTGGCATGGTTGATTCAATCTCTTTGGATGCAAGGCCATATAGATGTTTGTAGAATTTCTTCATAACCTTAATAAATAGAGACAATATTTGTTGCCTTTCCAGCTTCATTTGTCCCTATTAAACAAAAGTGCACAAAATAGAATGTGATTCCATCTATATTAAAATGCGCCAACAGGAAAGAAATCAAACAGGATAAATACTTCTGCTTAATGGCAAAAAAAGTGGTCTACTAAAACCTCTTACAATACTAAGAAAAGAATTTTATGGTGATTTGTTGATTTAATATCGTGATGAAAAGAGTGCGGATAAAATGATCTGTAACGTTAATCCAGTAATGGCAGACAGCATTTGACATCCCTTTGTTGCTTCCCGTATAAAACATTAGATAGGTAGGTGCCTACCGCTAAATGATCACATGATTGTATTATTTAAGCAAAAAATGATGTAAGTTAGCGAACAGACCTCAATGTGCGAAATGTTCTGATTCTGCAGACCTGTGCAGAGTAACACACAAGCTTGAGCATGTGATAATGTAACTGGAATCTTTTCTTGGAAGTACAAGTGCGACAACGTAGGAACTAAATCTAAAATCTGTCAAATAAATAAAAATAAAAGTTAAGATCATGCTTAAAAGTACACCACATCAATGGCCTAAACTTCAATACAACTATTACATCGCAACTTCAGCTATGTAGGCACATACACACACACGCACACACACGCACACACACACATGGTGCTTTATGTCCGATGCTACATAAGGCCACCATCCTGAACCACTTCTTAGGTCATTTAACTTTAGGCAGAACATCATCTCATTTTGACTTTGGTTCATACAATTCTCACATATTCAAGTTCATGCAAGATAAGCAAACTCAGAGAAATGTTAATTTAATTTGTCCGATCATTGCAGTTTATCCAACCAAATGTTGTAATACAAATTCAAGATATCTACATATCTACATCAGTGAACAATCATGCAGAATTAGGGTGTTTGAGATTTTATAAATTTTAAATGGAATCCTATTTTATTAAGAGTGAGAACTGATAGAACTTTAGAGTGGAGTACACAGCTAAAGTTTTATGACCAAAAAAGTATCTGCTGTGTGATCATCAAGAAGTAAAGTTAAATAAGTATCCATCAAATGAGAACTTACCAGGTGAAAGTCAGCAAGATTGTCAACATAAGCCTCTAGTCGCTTCATATCATGTGGTGATAAATATTCTTTTACTGATCCTAATAATTTGTCAGCAGATGTCTTGATAGGCTCTTGCTCCGTAAAGTTGATTTTTGGGTCTATGATGCTGGATACATTATCAAAATAAAAGGCACTAATGAGTAAATGAAGGATGTAGATCCAACAGAATTTCATATTTGAATTCTATTTAATGAATTTTGGAGTAAAGTATGCAATAACTGTAGAATTTTATGGAAGGGTAAAAGCATGAATTGTAACTTTCTTTTAATTTCTTAGACCAAACGAAATTTTCATTCCTAGAATAATTAAAAAATAAAATAAAATGGGCAGATGTAATGGTAGTTGTGGGATCGTGTAAACGAAAATACTTAACATAAGTCCCGATTTGCTGCATTTATCTACCTTTCATTTACGAGAGAGATAGACGACAACCTTATCTTATTAAATGGGGTCAGCTACTTGGATCAAACAATGTCATAATATTCTATCAAAAATCATACTTCCAACCAACTCATCAATCTCGAGATCTTTCTTTATAATTTCTCCTATAATCTTCCTTTGGATCAAACAATGTCATAATATTCTATCAAAAAACATACTTCCATCCAACTCATCAATCTCGAGATCTTTCTTTATAATTTCTCCTATAATCTTCCTTATATTAAGTGGGGTCCGCAACTTGGATCAAACAACGTCATAAGTTCTATCAAAAAGCATACATCTACCCAACTCATTAATCTGATCTTTCTTTATAATTTCTCCTATAATTTTTCTAGGTCTTCCTCTACCTCTAGTGGTTTGATTAACTTCATATGTGAAATTCTGGTACAGATGTGTGATGTCTTGTGCAATGTCACAACATCGCAATCTGCTGTATGAACAAGGCACTAATAGTAACAGTAACGCATAAACCACACACAAGGATTGTTCACCCAGTTCGGTTCAACAACCTACATCTGGGGGCATACCAAGCCAGGAAGGAAGTCCACTATTAGCAGTATCAAATTACAGACTCAACAGACCAGTTGACATCTACCTAATTTAATCACTACCCAATGACCCTTCTATCTAAGTCCTCCCTAGATAAGAGACTCCATCTCACTCCCAATCATCGCAATGATGTCTAGCAGTCAACTTCACCGCCACTACATCAACAGCTTGATTACTAGCAACTTTTCTATCACACAAACTTAGAAGACACACTTCCATGACACACCTTGGAGTTGCTTAACAGCTTCCTCCAAGAACAATACAATACTCATTACCTACAGGTTTCTGAGTAATACCACAGTGACCATCTCACAACCCGAGTGGTTCACTTAGACAAAGCCCTAATGATCTACATCTTGGACCCGTACCTTTTCTTAGGTTACAAGCATTCTATTTATAATATAATCCCAACTGAATTTGGGCCTTTAAAACATATCAAATCTTCTGTTCCCAACCTGCAACAGATTCTGCTACTAAATAGATCTTCAATCAAATCTTCAATTAAATCTTCACTAATTAACTCTAAATAATCTCCATATCTTTATGCATTAAATTCGCAACAAACTAATCTTCTTCACAGAATATATCTCCCATGATATTCGCCTGCAATCTCTGATTTTCTTCAGCAGAATATTTCATTAAACCAAAACCATGTGCAGCCCTAAACATCTCAGACCAGATGTCCACTACTGATGTCACGACATCGGGTGTAACATCAGCATACAGCTGCAACCCTTACATCTTTAACAACCTGAATGTTACCTAATCATATCAATAATGCTAGAAGCTCATGTTGCAACATCAACCATGACATCAGCATTGTTCTAACAAAATTTCAGCCAATTACAAGAACTTACAATCTCCCCCTTTGGCTAATTTTGGCTAAAACACATATATAAACATTACAGCTCTAATTACAGCAGCAATTACAACCCTATACTATTGTTAGAAGTCACTTGATCCTAACAATAAACAACAGTAGCTGCTGTGTACTGCATCCATGGAGAATCATCTTCTTGGTGATGTTTGGCATAACATCATCATATAACAGCAACTCCAGGCAGCACATCAGGACCTAAGAACAAGACAGTCCTGAAGAATTGGTGCACATGGGGAAGAAGATATCTGACACTCCCCCTCAACACAACACATTTCTTTTTCCTTCCAGGTAAGACCCAGAACAAATGTAGAAGACTCCTCTAGAAAAGAAATGTCTGTCTAAACATCAAAGACCAATGGTGGCATAAGAGAATTCTGCACACCATATTTGATCAGACGCCCCCAGTCGACCTGTGGCACACGATGACACATAAGAAGTGCCAATCTTCCAACCCAGGTAACTCAGAACACAAGTCACAACTGTGTTCATAACTCAGGACACAAGTCACAAAGACTCAACACCAACTTAAGGATAGGACATCCTCTTCCACAGCTGGAACTGCAGGCTCCAGGCAAAGCATCTGCGCAAACCATTCAGCAAGACTCTCTCCTTTCTCCCCCTTTTTAGCCACAAACTGGCAAAGGAAGCCCTCACAAAACCAGACCCAAATAGTGCTTACCCAAAAACGAACAAACGCCATAGGACTTATGAAACAAGCACGCTCACTGGCTGAAGGAGAACAAAATAACCCCTATAAATAGCTGATCAGTTACATTGGAATAACCGAGCTTTGAATAGTCAAGGTTCTTGGTCATAGAAACGCTATATTAGGCACTAAAAACTCCATTCAAATTCAATGTTTATCATCCAAAACAGTCTTGACCACTTTTATTGTTTCCTAACTGATTTTTACCATAAATTGTGCCAAAACAGTTCCATGCACAGTCGAAGCCACGTGTTCCACTTTATCCTTACACCACCGTCCAGAATACTTCCTTGTTTGGCTCAAGAAAAAACATGTCCTATTCCATGTTCTGACATCGTATCAGACATTGTCTGCTGGCTCCCAACATTAACACTCCCAAGATACTTTGAAAGATTCCAAAAACACTAGCACGACATCTATTGATCCGCACAACACACAGTCCTTTCTAGATTCCTTTAGACCAGCCGAAAAAGAAGATCAACTCCCCCTATCTAAGATAACCAGTGCACCTTTGCAAGAAGAACACCTTAAATGAATGGAAAACATAAGACTCATCTTCATGTCTTCAAGAGCGCACCCTCTGTTCAACTCACCTGCTGAACGCATTCACTTAATGTTTAATCCTCAAACAATCCAAAAATCACATGATTCCCTATTGATTGGTTATCTTCTCATGCTCCAAAACTCACATCTTGCCAAGCTGATCAACTTCTCTCAGGAATGAACCTCTTGATCCAGACATAGTCTTCATTCATCCTGTCAGGAATGCTTCACACAAATATCCACAAGTTCTGAGGCACAAATACACTGCCTTCCACTACACTTTAAGTCAAGTCCTCTTACTTTGAACACACACCTAGACAAGTGTGACATCTCCCATCAACAACAACCCCTACTGAGTTCTTCCAGAAATTGCAGAGAAAAGCAAATTCTCCCAGACACTGACAAAGCTGCCCTTCAGACTTTTCTTCAGAAGCATGTGTGCATATGATTCAACCAATATGCTTCACAATCTTGATCAGCATGTAATCTTCACATTATATGTACCTTTGCAGCAAAATCCATAGACAAGTACTCCCTCAGTCAAGGTTAACTAATGCTCATTTGAGCACACTTCTGAGCACATGCATTTTGGAACCACTGTCCCTTTTTCTAAAGGCAGTCATTCTCTATCATACTCTATCCAAGGCAGACCTTCTACTTCATCATTCTCACGTAGACGCTCCTTAGGCCTGATGTAGGCACCAATCTTCTGAACCAGAGCATAATTATCTTTCACCAAGGATATCCAGACAGATAATGTCCTAACACAGGTTAGAGCATCTGCTCCACACCAAGACACCATCACCATGATTCATGATATGCTCCATCAACTGGACATATTATTACATAGTAATCCAAAGTACTAGAGAATTAAACTCTCATCCACTTTGAATCTTCAACTCATCGCCCTTCTGCCCAAGAGTAACTTGTTCCAAGACAATCCTCAATAATAACCAGCTGCCACACTCTGATTATCTTGATTCTTCGAAACCACTTCTGAGATCAACCAAATGCCACATTTTGACCTTTATCACGTTTGTCAGGACTCTCGCAAAGCTATCTTGATCTACCACGGAAACTTGATCTTCAAGTCACATGTTCCCCTTGCTGAAAAACAAACACACTTAGACTCCCTAAGCCATGGTCATGTAACATCTTCTCGTTTCTGCAGCTCTCGCAACTGCCCTGAGAACGATCTTTTTGAAGCATCCTATTGTTCATTCCTGTAGATCACCTTATCATTAGCTGATGTGCCACATCGCCAGTTGAGACTCCTGATGTTAAGCTAGATGTCAGAACATCCAACTGTTGAATTCAGCTCTACCTTCTGCCACTCAGAAGAACCTCCTCCCTTTGCAGAAACAGATTTCCATGCTCTCATAGACTTGATTCAACAATCAAGTAGACAACCCACATCCTGCTTAGAAACTCCAAAGACTTCAAACCTACCACATCTGACTCTTCAGAACATAAGTAGTCCAAGACTACCCCATAGCAATACTAAAGAAAGTCACTTCCCTTAGTAGAGCCGTCAGTAGAAAGCAAGAGATAACTGCCACTTATCCTTGACCTTCATAACCAGAGCCACCACCAAGCTCCAACCTACTTAGGTCAAAAACTGATCCAAGCTGTACCCATCAAGATGTGATGTCTTCATATCTGTCAGCCTTAACACCAGCAACTTGTCTGACTTTGAGATGTTGGATGTCATCAACATTCCACAATCAATCTGCCTCTTATACTCCAAACTCATCCCAGACAAATTGGATGATACTCCATAGTAACCGATCAACCCCACCAGTTGATACATCTACAAAGTGCTTAACCCTTGAAAATAGCCACATAGAGAAAGGTAAATTCTGAACACTTCTGCCGTCCTGCACTTTTACCTCAGACATATACATAGTCTTCTGTCAATGTATATTGTTGTTAGTTGAATGCACGACCTCAACAATTGTCCAGCTATTTATCACAAGAAACACCATTTGATCTGGTCTGACATCCTTTTCCTGCAGACTTGAGGCACTAGTTGATCCTTCTTTTCCTAATCCACACCACTGATCACTTCAGATTAGGCAAGTGGCTTCACCTGATACTTCACCATGAGCACCCCTAACTTTCTTTGGCTGAGAAAGCAAAGAACTGAAATGATGTTTCAACATCAGTTCTGACATATCTCCTAATCAAAGAGTAATAACTGTCATCCTTCTATAGACAATCTGCTACTTTGAATCCTTCAGGGCATAAAACAGAATGAGCTCAATTGACCACCGGCTGAATTACCCTGCTACTGCACACAAACTCTTGGAAGCAACTCAAAAGTTGTTCAACTTCATAGCTTCAGTGATCCTTCAAAACAGCTACAGTCTAATAGGTCTTTGACTTAGCATTTACCAAAAACTGCTAATGTGAAGCACGATGTCGACACATTAGAATTGACATATAAGCTCAGCTTCTTTCTTGATGAAACCACCAATAGGGATGAAACCACCAATAGAGACGTATAAGCTTAAGAGATGACTGATCAAGATCTTCACTCCCGCATGAAAAATTTGACAGTGATACTCTTATGCTTTGGCTCTACCCTCTTCTTTTACCATAAGAAATCACTGTTCCGGACAGATTGATCTTCAATGTTTGATTTGAACTGAAACATCCATGTCATAAGATCCATTCACCTTTTGATCACTCAATCCTCAAGTATCTTTGAAGCTGTCCTGCAGAGAATATCCTGTTGAGGAGACCAAACCCTAATGGCTTTCCAAGAGAATCATTCATGGAATCTCACTACCAGAGATACAAAAATCAACCAGGGTACCATGCAGCGGAACTACTCCTCAACAACCTTCAGGCACTATCCAAAAATCCTTGCACACCACGTGCCAACAATATTCTATCATGAATAGTCCATCCTTCACTCAAAGGGATCACACAAACAACTATATGAGCTGACCAAGTCCATAACACAGCAAAACTATCTTCCTTGCTCATGAACCAGAAAGTAACTTCCCTAGATCTCATCCAGAAACAGACAGGATGTCTGCTCTGATACCAATTGAAATTCTGGTACAGATGTGTGATGTCTTGTGCAATGTCACAACATCGCAATCTGCTGTATGAACAAGGCACTAATAGTAACAGTAACGCATAAACCACACACAAGGATTGTTCACCCAGTTCGGTTCAACAACCTACATCTGGGGGCATACCAAGCCAGGAAGGAAGTCCACTATTAGCAGTATCAAATTACAGACTCAACAGACCAGTTGACATCTACCTAATTTAATCACTACCCAATGACCCTTCTACCTAAATCCTCCCTAGATAAGAGACTCCATCTCACTCCCAATCATCGCAATGATGTCTAGCAGTCAACTTCACCGCCACTGCATCAACAGCTTGATTACCAGCAACTTTTCTATCACACAAACTTAGAAGACACACTTCCATGACACACCTTGGAGTTGCTTAACAGCTTCCTCCAAGAACAATACAATACTCATTACCTACAGGTTTCTGAGTAATACCACAGTGACCATCTCACAACCCGAGTGGTTCACTTAGACAAAGCCCTAATGATCTACATCTTGGACCTGTACCTTTTCTTAAGTTACAAGCATTCTATTTATTGGGCCTTTAAAACATATCAAATCTTCTGTTCCCAACCTGCAACAGATTCTGCTACTAAATAGATCTTCAATCAAATCTTCAATTAAATCTTCACTAATTAACTCTAAATAATCTCCATATCTTTATGCATTAAATTCGCAACAAACTAATCTTCTTCACAGAATATATCTCCCATGATATTCGCCTGCAATCTCTGATTTTCTTCAGCAGAATATTTCATTAAACCAAAATTATGTGCAGCCCTAAACATCTCAGACCTGATGTCCACTACTGATGTCACGGCATCGGGTGTAACATCAACATACAGCTGCAACCCTTACATCTTTAACAACCTGAATGTTACCTAATCATATCAATAATGCTAAAAGCTCATGTTGCAACGTCAACCATGACATCAGCATTGTTTTAACAAAATTTCAGCCAATTACAAGAACTTACAATATGATATACACCCTCCGGTCACTATTATAAGCAACAAAAACCTTTTTAGATTCATTAAATAAATGATGTATCTGGACATTATTATATAACAGATACATCAATTATTCAATGAACCTAAAAAGTTTTTTGTTGCTTATAATAGTGACCAGAGGGTGTACTCTCCTAACTACATAGGTCTATATAGTTTCTATAACTTAAACCACCTAAGCATAGTTTCCATCATCTTTTCTACTATAGGTATTATTACCCCAACCCTCTCTAATATTATCATTTATAATATTATTTCGTCTAGTCTTACCACACGTACAACACAATAGCCTCAACACTGCTACACTAAGCTTATTTTCGTGTTGGTTCTTTGCGCCTAACATTATGTTTTGTACAACATCTTCAGTTTTACAGTTGTTCCATTCAGTTGAGTTGTACTTTCGTATCACATAAAACACTTGAATCTCTCCTCCATTTTAACTAACTTGAAATCGATAGTTTGTCTTCAATTTCTTCACTGCTTTGTACTATAGACCCAAGATATTTAAATGGTGTAACTTGTGGTATGATATGATCTCCAACTTTCATCTCTAAGTTAGAACCGCTTCTCCTATAGCTAAACTTACATTCCATATACTATGTCTTACTTCTACTCACACGGAAGTCATGCTTCTACTACTCGCCTCCAAGTCTCTAACCTCCAATTTAAATCATCCATCAACTCTCCAATTAGAACTATATCATATGTAAAAAGCATACATCCCAGTGCTAACTCTTGAATGTCTTCGGTAAGTAAAAAGATAAGGATTTACAGTTGAATCTTGGTGCAATCCTGTTATGGAAAACCATCGTCTCTTCACCCTATGTCCTCACATTAACTGAAACCCCCTCATAGATATCTTGGATAGCTCAAATATAGGCAAGTGAGTCTATTTAGTGGACTCATTTCAATAAATAGATCCTACTAATAAGTCTCACTAATTTATCAATTGTGTTTTTCTCTCATAAATTGGCGGTAAATAGAGGGAAGATAAATAGAACAAACCCTGAATCTCACTTACTCTCACCATATATTTGTAACACATCATTTAATAATTGAAAATAAAGAAAACAACCTCAGTTGCTTATTTCCATTTCTTGCACAACGAAAAATTTTATTAATAATATATTACTTTGTAAGATATTGAAAAGGAAATTGTTCTTTAGCCAAAATCACGTGTGGGGTCCATGTATGCCCAGTTGCCCACTCACTCAACTTTCACTCTAATGAGAGTTTCCCCTCCCCAAAGTCCTCTCTCTTCAACGCCTCATATCTCTTCGCCACTTATACACTATCATAAGCACGCAAAAAAATACATTTAAATATTATGGAAGTCTCTTTCAAGGTTGCTTAAATATGCAACTCTAACTAAATATAGTATG
Source organism: Lathyrus tuberosus (assembly GCA_022829125.1). NCBI lineage: Eukaryota > Viridiplantae > Streptophyta > Magnoliopsida > Fabales > Fabaceae > Lathyrus > Lathyrus tuberosus. The sequence continues at coordinate 24,078,301 of JALAZF010000011.1, read as the reverse complement.
TAACGCAAATCACATGTGGCATACCAAAATAATATTATATTATATTATTAATTAACATCTAGACAAGTCCCACTACTCATTGGAGATGCACTCTGCAAATGAATATTCTAAAGGGGATTCATTGATAAACATGCAAAAAAAAAAAAAAAAGCTGGCAAAATTTGTTTGTGATTTGTCTTTGTGGTTGGTTATGGCTTTCTATGTTTTGTACATTCTGTTTTCTTTTAGGAGCATATTTTATCCACAGCTTATGTACTTTTCTCATCTAACGATACTTATATTTAAAAAGATAAAATGAGGTAGAAATACTTACTCATCAACATGATCAAATTGTTAATAACTGTAGCCCCCTAGATTTCAAGGAATTTCGTAATATCCATTTCAAATTCCAAATACTAACCTCATAGCAAGCTTGTATTCCATGTCACGGAAAGTGGAAGCCAGAAGTTTTGCAAATCTTTGCCTAAAATCTACAGAAGATAGCAAACTAAATAATCAGATTTTAAGATGAATCACGAGTATGGAATGGAACATAGAGATCATAATGGCAGAGAAGGATACACCTACCCTGGTAAAATGGACCATAAAAGCCCCACTGATTTGATTCATCAACTTCTACTTCAACTTCATCATTATTCAAAGATTTCAGTACCATGCATGAATGCTCACCAGTCACATTATTCTATCAGGTCAAAAAATCAATATGTTAATTAATTATTGATCAGAAAAACACATTGCCAAGTCTACTGGTTAAGAAAAAAACAAAGCTTAACTGGAATCTGGCCAATGTAGAAAGGAGCAAATCTATGCTTCTTCCAAAAGCGGAAAAGTTCCAAGGTTAGGCCAAAGGAGACACCAATATAATGAAGCTTCTCCGGGCGCCTTTCACGTAGATGTACTAGCAAATGAGGAAGATCTGTTCTGGGTTTTACAGTTTCTTCAAGTAGTGAAACCTGAATTCATAGTTGTGGCATAAGAAAAGGCAAGTGTTGGAAATATAATTATAAAGTGATATACATAAAACCACAGACCATCACAAATCAAACATAGCCTATCAATTTTGCTCGAATTGCAGCCTTCAGTCATGATTGAATTCAGATATCGAAATTGAAATAACATACATACATACATACATAGGCCTCTAATAAGAGTAATGGTCTCCTCTATTTATGAAATATGATTGAAGCGAGTAGAAGAAACAGACAGAGAATACTATAACAATCTTGTTTGAAAAATATTAATAGAATATACTTCCTATGGACTACAATAACTGTAGCATTTCCTTGTTTCACACATATTAAAGAGTTGTTTCAAATTCAGAAAATATAGCAACAGTTTTACCAAATTAACCTTATTAACCAACTGTGTACTCCCATTATCATAAATGTGAAGTGAAGAATAATAATTTGGAAATGATGCATATAGTATTAATGAGAGGTTACAACTGAAAAAAATCAATTACAATTAAAAGGAAATTAAAAGTGACAATCTTTTGGGGACACCACCTAGCCCCCACAAAACCTCCAAGGCATTCATCAGTGTGCCCTCCTTTCCCACCACCTACAACCACCATTGTTCTTGTGACACTAGAAAGGACAACTCCGGTCTACATGTCATCATGACTGTATGTTCAAAAACATTGAAAACACTACATGCCTCTGCATCTCCAAGCCACTTATGCCGGCAAGCAGTGACAATACCTCGTGTTTCAGGACTGTTTTGTCCTACCAGCTGTGTCATACCTTCCCTGCAACTACTCTAATGGATGACAAGCCCACCTACCTATCACAGACACTATGAGACGAGACAAGCCGCAAACAACCAGGCCATAACTTTGGCAACTCACAACTGCCATCCGTGAGCAGCACAATACCAGTGAGCTTCATGGCCATACCACAAAAGAAGAAATTATATGACATCTAGCTGAATTGTAAGTTTCTGATTCTATTCCGGACATACATTGCGACACACTCAACACAGCTCAAATGCTTTTGCTTCATGCCCACGTCAAGCATAATGTGTTGAATATTGTTATCCATGATATAGTTTTGAACCAGATCAGAACTAGTAACTATTGATAATGTTTCTTCTTGTGCACAAGTTGCATATGCTCTAACAAAGGCTCTATCTAAGCTCAGGTTATGTTCTCTAAGTCAAACTCAAGGTGATCAACATAGTTTGCCTACCCTGAATTTGAAAAGAGAATGATAAAAACTGTCTATTTTCAGATACTGCGGTAGCTGTTGCTTAGTCTCTGTTAATTAACTATAATTAGAAATATACATTTCAGTGACTCCTCTCTTTCTCATCCTCCTTACGATTTGTAATCTTCTTTTTCTTTTATTTAATCTCTTCTTTGATAAATAATAAAAAGAAAAAAATTAGGCACGGAAAAATAACAAAGCAAAAGTTATCCTTTTTACTGAAACAAGAAAGAGGACACACAATAAATCAACCCGAAAGAAAGTCCTGCTGCATCACCTACAAAAAGCTCCTCTAAAAAACCTGTTAGTTGAACACCACAACCCAAGACAAATTTTTCCATTCAAGGGGGCTGCAAGATACATCCTAAAAAAGCTATTCCATTTGTCTCTAACTATAGACAATGAACAACTGCTATAAAGCATTGCCATTACATAACATTATCTCAAAATTATGAAGTTCTTTCTTTACCAAGTGAATCTTGGTCTTAACAGTGCCGAGATACTAATCAACTAGACTACGCCTAGATAACTCACGTAAGTTATCACAACTTGCAGAGGCAGAACAATATAAGCCAATAAAAAAGGATTTTAGAAGTATTATACCTTCTCTGCAGCTTCTGTAACTCTAGCTCGTGGAATGTGCACTTTATCGTCAACATCATTCTCAGAGATAGGTGTCAGTTGTCCTTCATAATAACTGCAGATGGTATGTAGAAATTGATCAATAATGTGCTGCTTAACACGTTAACATGTTTAAAGACTAAAAGCAGACCAAATTGAAGCATTTTTTATATAAACAAAATAAGGAAATGAGGGATCCGTACAGTCATACACAAGATAAACCATGGTAGTTAAAATCGCCAGCAGGCGCGTAGAAATGCATGATTCTGAGATATCATTCAACCACGGGCAATTGTGCGCGTTGCTGATTTTGTTCGTGTCCCTCTTAGTTCTGGGTTTGCGGGTTGAGTATGAGAGCATGTGACCGAATCCTTAACAACGAAGACTAATAATGTTCATAAACCCTTAAAAAGCACGTTTTATTTGTGCTGTTACCTGGGACAGTTAGCTTCTCACCCACTAAGTCTATTAGTTTGTGGAAATCTTCCTATTACAGACATATTCATTGCACTCCCTCTCGTACAATACAAGACAACAACCCACTTGTATTTATAAGCTGTGAAGCAGCACGTCCTTTGAGCCTTTCCCTATGTTCTCTACATTACTATGTTGCTACAGGTTTATATCCGTGGCTTCTGTTATGTTGTTCGTGTTGTCTCCCATGTCTGCAAGTGCCCCGTAAGAGAAGGTATTGCCAAAAAAATGTTGCTGGTAATAGAAGTGATGTGGCCAGGAAGTATGGTGTTGCTCTTGATGGAAATCCTATGAAAATATTGTGCAAGTATTATCAAAAAAGAGTAACCGGGGGTGTTTATTGAATGAAGCATCGCTTGGCTGGAACTCAAAGATATGGGAGCGGGTAGGGCTGTACCAGAGAGTCAAGAAGGAAATGCTGAAAATTGTTGCTTATTTTCAAAATAAAAATTGATCAAGAAAACAAACGCTCAAGTAGAGAAGGAGTTTATAGAGGTTGGTGAAAAAAGAATGAGCTAGGCACATGATAATACTTTTGGAAAGCACGAAGCTTGGATAAGAATGTTCACTTTCAAGGAATGGAAGTCCAAAAGGTGTGCAAAGTCAAATGATGGGAAAGTTCTTGAAGATGTGGCTTTGGATAACAAATTTTGGAAGGTTTCCAAAAAATTTATCATGTGTTTTGTGCTTGATAAACAGTTCCTATTTCATAAGGGTGTAGAAGTAATTGGAGTGCCTACAAGATGGAAAAAATTCAAAAGAAATACTTCCATTTTTGTTTATCTTAATTTGTATTCGTTTATTGTTTAAGGTTCATACAAAAAGAAGAAATTGTTTCTGCAAAATAAAAAACGATGAATGATGTTACATTTGTCATGGCTAATTCAAAATGGGCCAAAAAAAAAAGAAAGTCATACATAATTAGAACACGAGATGGAGTTTGTTGACATTGGATTTGATGATGATCGGGTTATGGATGAAGATGGAGGCAATGAAACTTTGGATGAAGACTTGGTACAAGATAATCAAGACCAAGCTGGAGAGGATGAGGGTGTTGTTCTCATCCATAATTTGGACGACGAACATGCGGAGCCAGAGATAAAGATGGAGATGGAGGCGGAGATGGAGATGAAAATAAAGATGGTGATGATGGAAATGAAAATCCCTAGAGTGATTATGACATTATCCAACATGAATTGTTTGAAATTTGAGTAACTTGCAATTATGTTTAAAATTGTACGGATTTGCTTTTGGAGTTTTAAGTTGTTTTTGGCATTTAAGATTATATGTTATGAATCTTATGATTCTGAATTTGAGTTTCTTGAAGAATTTATGGTGCGATTTGGAAAAAAAATAAGTCGATTTTGTTGGGTAGTATCTTTGACTCTGACTACCTTGAGCTAAACCATATTTTTATGATGCATGCCGAGCATCAGGCTCCCACTATTTTGGGGTCAAAGAACATTAGATGTGCATTGCCATACTCCATAAATGTAGATACTAGTATTTAAGTGACTATAACTGTAACCATGAGGTCCCAAGGCTACTTACTTGATTTTGAAAATGGAGTATGCAGGGATTATGTGTGATCAGATCACACAGGAATATATTAACTAATACTCCCACATTTTATAATTAAAACCCTAACTAAAAAATAACTCAGCTTCTTCATTAGACCACTAATTGATTGCAGAAAAATGCCAAGGCTAATCCAGACAACAAAAACAATGGCAACAACAACCATAATATGCTATCATTAATCATGTCTCTGGCCAAACTAGTGACCTAAGTTCAATGGTTTTTCTTGGTCTTCTCTGCTTCTAAAGTTCAGTATTGTCAATCACGGATAACGGAAATTAGTGGTTTGCTCAAATAATGCCACGTGGCAATGCTAATGCACATTTATAGCCATCATTTGAGAGCATTGGGGCTTTATTCAAATTCTTTTGTGATATAGCCTCTATATAACAACATCGTTAGTGATTTGATTACTCCCCCTCTAATCTAACTCCTTACTATGGAATTTATAGGTGTTCTCCACATGTCAAAACCACCTATGTCAAGATCCAACCATATTTTCTAAAATAGTTGACACCCCAACTATCTCTAATGGTATTATTCATACTTCAACTTCTTTAGCATTTCCACACATCCATTGTGACATTCTCAATTCATTTTAAACTAAGTTTATTCTCGTGTTGACATTTTATCACCCACCACTCTATCTCATTCAACATTGCATGTCGTTTACTCACCATAACATAAAATTTTATCTTAAGCTTAGGCAGTATCTTTTTATGATTTTATCACTTGAATCCAATGGTTTATATCTCTCCATTTCTGTCATTTCGTAGACTGGGCCCGAGATATTTAAATTGAAACTTGTAGTATGAAATACTTTCCAACTTTAACCTTGAAGCTTGGGATACTTCGCCGTTTGTTAGACCAATAACCGTATAGTCAGTCTTACTTCTACACTAATAGAAATAATATGCTTCTAAGGCTTGTCTCTAGGCCCCTAACCTCTTATTTATTTTCTCTTCCGATTCTCTGCATATGATTATATCATTTGTAAAAGGCATGCATTTCGATGTTGGCTCTTGAATTTGCTGCATAAGTACATATATAAGACCATAGTAAAATGAAATGAGCATAAATTATCTGAAAATCCTGTGCCCCAACATTCTCACACTAGTTGTGGTCCCCTCATACATTTCCTTCACTCCAAACCCCTTTCTTTTCTTTTCTAGGGTTTTCCACAAAAACCTTTCTAGGCACCCCATCAAATGCTTTGTCCAAATCAATGAAAACCATGTGTAAATTTTTTATCCCTATGATATCACCCCAATACTCTCGTAGCACGAAAACTTCTCCTATGGTCAACCTCTTAGACAAGGTTGTTCAAATCACACTTTAAAACCTAAATTCTATAGATTTTTGATGTTTCTAGGTCAGCATTTATAATGTTAAATTGCATGTAAAAATGTTTTTATGTAAAGTCATATCCCGAGACATTTTAAACTATTTAAATCTCGCTGAAATTGTGTAAAATCATTGGATTTAACTCTTTGATCCGATTTTACCTTTATTTTATCAAATTTTAGAAATCCTATTTTATATTTTGATGATCAGAATGTGCAACAACCTATCAATGTTGAAGTTAGGACAAGTTGTGAAACATCCTCCAGCTCCATTTTCAAATAATGTTGTCTTTGGTTCTAATATTGAAGAACCTTTATCCTTTATTATCGGGAGATGAATTTAATCAAGTTGAAAATGAAGACACTGATGAAGATGTTGTTAAAAATTGAACTTTTAATTAAGTTGAAGATGAAAGTGATAACATCTGTTTTTTTGAACTTGAGAAACTTGAGAAACTCTTGTTTTTTGGATAAACTTTTGTGCGTTACTTTCTATGATTCGGTAGATAATTTATGTAATTTGATACAATTTTATGAATAGTACACTTTACTTTATTATGGTAGTTTAGTATATTTCTTCTTTATAATTAAGGATATATATATATATATATATATGGTATATAAATTTAATATTATTTTAATGAGGTAAATTCTACGATTTTACGTTTTGATTTTACCTAGGCAAAATGAGTCGTGGTGAAAACTCAATTATGACAACTTGCTCTTAGGCATAAAACCAAATAGATGATGAACAATTTTGGTTTATTTTCTTAGCCTCCGCTCAACATACTTTCCATTAACATAACTTATTATATGGCTAGTAAGTTTGATACCTTTATAATTGCGCAATTTTATATTATTTCACTTGTTCTTATTAATCAGATTTGAAGTGAAACTCTCCATTCGTCCGTTATTTTCTTTGACGTCATAATCTTGTTAAAAATTTGAGCCAACTAATATTGGCCGCAAAACAAATCAATATAAAATTAAAAAATTTAGAGAACACTCAATGCTCTTGCAACATCTTGAGTAACACACAAGCAAAAAATGAGCATCACTAAGTTAGAAGGAAAGGAAACCAGGCATGCACTCACCGTGTTAAGAGCTCAACTGCTTGAGAACCATAACCAAGCTGAAATAGAAAAGAAAAAAAATTAATAATAAGGTAGTGGATAAAAGGTGAGGTGCAACTTTGGAAGAATTGGGTTAAACAAAATCATATGTACAAAATCATATGTCGAATACAGAAGTTACCCTCATTGCATTAGGGTGTGTAGCAATGCGTACAATTCGAGCGCCAGATAGTGAAGGAAAAGTTGTATCTCGGAATTGCTCACAGAATTTCCATGGTATTTGATCACCAAAAGGTTGATGACCATGGCTCAAACTTTGGATGGCTGACTGACGAGATATATGCCCCTCAAGGCTAACCTGTGAATAAAGTTATGGACCGTAGAAAGTCATAACAAAAAGACAAGCATGATAAACAGAAAGTGGGGTTGCTGTAATCATTGATAACGAAAAATAACATTTTCTTAAACCAAACAAACCCTTGGGTTCAATCTAGAGAGATTAAAGCAACCCTTGGGTTCAATCTAGAGAGATTAAAGTAACCAAATGCCGTGAGGGTTATTTATGCCTAATGTGGAATGCAAACCTGGATGACACACAAAATATCAGGAAGTTGATTCTTTGATTCATCCACAGGCCCTGTCATACAAATACTCTTCTGTTTAAGTCAAGTCTGTTAAATTTAAACATATGAACAAAAAAAAACAATAACTAGAAAGAAAACCAAACATACCAAGTAGCACAAACAAGTGATGTGCTGGAGCATCTGCCATCAATTGTAGATCATTTGGAGAATTCTTGTAATGTGATGCAACATATAAGGCCATCATTCGCTGGAAGAATACAAATATTTTATCATGGCATTTGAACATGTCAAACTATAAATCACAACCAACCCACACATTCAATGAATCTGGTTTTACCTGCAAAAATAATTCACTATCCTTGTGATAGGAGAAAAGTGTATCCCGATTAACATAGTATAGATCACACTCATTGGCTGGAGGTAACCTGATTTCAGACCAAAAGAACCGTAAATAGGGATCGAAAAAATGGACTCATATTCCAAATATGAAATGAGCTTTAGTAGAACCTGCTAATACTAGGTATGGCGTTTGAAACATCTAAACAAAGTAATGTGTTAAGCCAGCTTTCAATGGGATCCCCAGAAGCATATCTGATGGATTCACTCAGTTCTATTTTCTTGAACAGGCGACCTGAAAGTTTATAAAAAAAAGAGCTAGCAATAATATATGCATATACCTTTGTTAAAGATGGTTACGAATTCGGTATAACACCTTAAATTAGTTTAGAGTATTTTAAGATTTTAATCATCTGATTCAGATAAGATTTACTTTCTATTTTATTTCCTATCCTTTGCATTTGTATCTATGTTTCCTAGCTAATAGATTGGTTATTATTTTTCTAACCGTCTCTGCTTATATATTTCAGTGTATTTTATAACCTCAAATGAACAAGAAATATAAAAAACAACAACTTTAAACAAAACTTATTACAATCATATAATGGGTCATTGAAAACCAAAGAAATTAATTTATAATTCACTTGGACTGTTTTAAAATTTTAAACAGTGTAAAGCAAACAAACACTAGTTATTTAAAGTGAGTTCTGAAGAACAGAAGCACCGTACCAGTGCCCTCTGTGCTCTTAGCAGACACATGGCTTTGCTCTTGCAGTTGCTGTACAAGTTTTAGCGACAAAGAGCGTCCAGTTCCTTCATAACTTCACATGAGCAAAAGGAACACAGTTTTTTTAGTAATCAAATCACAATCAGGAGTTAGCCCCTTCAAATGAGTTTGACAAAATACTTGACTCGAGAGGAATGTAAGGGCTAATAACTCAAAAGGATAGATAACTTGTCACTAGAAAAAATTATTATGATATATGGAAGGTTTTCCCAAAAACAAAACTTAGTCATACCCATTAACAGTAGAAGACAGGAAGACCATGTATGGGCCAAGTAAAGACTTCACCATTGGCAGCGGAATAGCAGCTGCTTCATCAACAACCAATAATTCAACTTGTGAAAGCTTTTCATGTTCGTGTGGCAGGATATACTGAAAGAAATAGGATGAAAAGCAAGGCCAGAATTACATTTTTTCATTACTTGTAACATCACAGCAGTAAGTTTCCTTAACATCACAAGACACTTTTTGAATCATATTCATCAATGAAGAAATATCACTGATGAACTTACCTGAATGGTCTGCCTGTGGTGCTTGTAAATATTGACTCTTGTAGTGACAATCTTGTGCTCAGAAATCTGACTTTTTACCAAATCAAAATGTTCGTGCTCCTATTCACATTGGAAATGTAGCTTTCTTAAACACTCTCTTTGCTCAATAAATCAGGTAAAAAGGAGAATGTAAAAGATCCAAAACCAATAACCCTATGTCTAGAATCTTTTCACTTAGTTTCCTAACATACGACAATGAATTATTGAATGAGGTAAGCATACTATATACTTAGTGTTGACGATATTTAAATTTAAAGGTCAGAGCTACAACAGTCTAAAAGATATGATTACCCTGTTGCATAAATTGTGTTAATAACTTTCACCACAACTTACGGGGCCTTTGAAACTTGAATTGATTAAACATTCTCATGATTTTTATGGCTTCCATTACTGGTCAGATACATGTGTATGTGATTCGGTTTGCAAGCTTACTTTTCTTTTTTCTTCTCTTTGATGACTCATTCTTAAGGGAAGAAGATATCTTGATCACAGGGGGAGTATAATAATGTGTTATCTATTTCAAACTGGGTCAAGAAAACCATTACAACTGAGAATTTGTGCTTAATGCACAGATTACTAAATCAAATTTTCATCATTTGAAAAAAAAATGATATCAAAAAAACTGAGTTGTAAGCTTAGGCTCAATAAAACAGTCCAAATTTGCACCATATTATGATTTAAATGGGAATGAACCATTTGGCAATCAAATATAAATGTCAGTGGTTGCTTACAACTCCCGTACATTGCCAAAGTTACATTGCTCAATTGACATCTTTAGATCTATTGCATGTTTGCAACTAAATACATCTTAATTAGGGATCAATGATAATAGCTGTCAACAAGTGAAAGAACCTGTACCTTGTAGTCAAGTACACCCAAACCTTTGCATATGAACTCGAACAAGGTTCTCAGATTCTCAGGGCTGGGTGCGGTAACAAAGATATTCGAGTACCTACACCAGATAATTTTCAAATGAGGTCCTAAACAATTTTGGTGTATCCGTCATGCATGAAGATATTTATGTCAGAAAAGCTAGTACCCCACGGCAATAGCTCCAGCAATTGACAAACCAAGAGCAGCTGATTTCCCACGGCCACGTGCAGCAAAAGTAGCAACGGTACCACAGAGCTTCTTGTCCAAAATTGCATCCAGGAATGTTATGACAGCTTTTCCCTATAAACAGAAAACATATATATTCAGACATGCACCGCTTCAAAACACCAATTTGACTGGCCATAGTAGACAGTGAAAAGTTGAAAGGTACGTAATCGTACCTGGTCCAACGTGCAACACTTCCGGATCAGTGGTCCAACAGGAAAATCTTCATTTAGTTCTTCTTTAAGTTTCTTCAATTCCTGATCAACTTCTGAGAGTCCCTCTGATTCCTATAGCATCAATTCAGTAACAAACTTACATTTCATCAGAGAATTCAACAAACAAGCATCCAGCTTGGCTGCCAAGAAAGGGAATGGAGAGGGGGAAAAACCCATACAATATTAAATAACAGTTTTTTGGCAATCCGATTTATATAAGAAATAGCAAAGCCATCCATAGGTTAGGTTAGAGTGAGTATGTGACACGAGCCATTATTAATAATTTAATATTCTAAGAACAACAAATACCTCAATTTTTTTTTGGGTTAATAGTCATTTTGCCCCCTGCCATATAGGCATTTTAGAAAAAAACCCCTGTAAAAAAAGAACTTGCAAAAAAAAACCCTAACATTTGAAGATTCTCTCAATTTTGACCTTCATCACATCCAGTCACCAAAAAAGTTGATGTGGCAGGGTCAAAATAAAAACGCTGCCAAAATAGCAGGGGGCAAAATAAAAACGCTGCCAAAATGGCAGGGGTCAAAATAAAAACGCTGCCAAAATGGCAGGGGTCAAAATGGAAGGTTTTTTTGTGACTGGATGTGATGAAGGTCAAAATTGAGAGAATCTTCAAATGTTAGGGTTTTTTTTGCAAGTTTTTTTTTACAGGGGGGTTTTTCGAAAATCGCCTATATGGCAGGGGACAAAATGGCTATTAACCCTTTTTTTTTTGCAACATAGGAAAACAGAAGATGATACTTCCAAAATTCATTCTAATAATAATTGTCAATACTCCCTCTGTCCAAAACCAGTGATCTATTTGACCATTTCACACAAATTAAGAAAAGTGTAAAAGTGAATGAGAGAATAATATTTCAATTCAATTATCTTTTTTCGTGTATTACCATTACCATAAATGCATAGTAGACTATATTGCCTTGAGAGTGGTGAAAGTAGTATTAATTAGAGGGTAAAATTGGAAAACAAGTAATTAATATTGCCTTGAAAATCAAAAGGGTTATTTATTTTGGGACAATTATTTTACAAAGAAGGAATTTCACACCACAATGAAAAACAGCAGAAAAATTGGACACTGTTTAGAATAATTGAGAATATATGTTTTGGGCCTAGATGTGCTTTACCCTAGACCTAGTTGTGTATTATATAAATGAGGAGGCTGTGTTGTATAGATCATCCCATGGTAGGACTACTCCATTCTATCTTCTTCTTTCTACTTTCTATAGCTGGCATCTTAACAAATATAAAATTTGCAGTTATCAAACACAATCAGACTACCATTAAGATTCCAGAAGTATCATACATTAAAATCTCGACAAGTAAGCACACCCTCTAGTACCTGACAGGAAGAAAAAGGACCTATTTTTACTGTGACATCAACCAAGACATATTAAATTTAAAGGCACAAGTAAAAACGGGGAAAATGTGACCCAAAAAAACACAGCATTTTTCGTTTCACTTTAAAAGTAGGTTTTCTACCCCCATATCATGAAAGAGTAAATAACAAATATGGCTTCAAGATACATGCAGTAAAGCCCAGCATCAGATGTAACCAGAAAGAAAGGGTAAAAGATAGAAAGGGAAGGAAGAAATAGTTAAAAGGATACCTCTTTAACAGGAACTGGGGTAATAGACCTTATGTGAGATGAAATTGGTAACACATTCAGCTCATCGTCCATTACCACACATGCCTTACAGGAGGCAAGTGATAGTAAGAAACGTTCATTAAAACGCCCAGTAGCCTCAGAATGGGATTCAGTTCGATATCTGTCATGGACATCCTGCAATAAGTGAACCATATGTAAGTTGATAGGAATGAGACTTTTAAGAAAAGAGTAGGATGGTAGGTAATGAATGGCCTTAGAAGCCACTTAACCATATAAACATGAATTTATGGCACTAAGGGAATGTGAACAGTGCATTCATTACTGTCGGGGTGCCAAATAATTTAAAGGGGGCAAATTTACTATACAATACAGCTATTTTACAGAATCCTTGACCAAACAGTGTTATTAATAGCGGATTGCCAGAAAACCGATAGGAGAAATAGCGGGTAAATAGCGGAAGCGGCAAAACAGTTGAAATATAATATGCATAAATAATCAAGTACACTTGCGGGTAAATCGCGGGTAAATCATATGATATTCAAAAAGTGGAAATTTCATAAATATTTTTTTGGTAATAACATATACATAAATAATTAAATACAAAATTTATATTGTTGGGTGATAAAAAAAGTTATAACTTACTACATAATGTTTTAAAAAATCGAGTACACTTGATTCACAATATATTTCTCCGACACAAATTAAACAATGTGTTGATATCAATTTTTGAATATGTAATAGACAAAAATATAAAATGAATGGTTTAAAATTTGATATAAAAAATACAATAAGATAACAAAATTAGAAGAAAAAAACCGAACATTCATAAACATAAAAATAAAAACTATAAAAAAACAAAAAAAAATGAAGTGATTATAATTTATATAAATAAAAAAAAAATACGAAAAATAATTTAAAGGTGGAAAACGATTATAATAAATCGATGGAAGCAATGGAGAAAAACTACACAAAAGAGAAGCAGTAACACGAAAGAAAATGAATAATTTTAAAAATATTAAAATAAAACTGAGGATATTTTAATAAATGTAATAATTTTTTCAATATCAAAGTTCAGATTCCCTCCCCTCCCCTCTAAATCCCCCGATTTGGGGACGCAAAAAGTGTGTTTTTGAGGGGTTTTGCTCCCCTCCCCTCATAAAATTTGAAGCAAACACATTTAATTAGAAATATTCCCTCCCCTCCCCTCATAAAATTTGAACCAAACACATTTAATTAGAAATATTCCTTTGAATCAAACACATTTAATTAGAAATATTCCCTCCCCTCCCCTCCATCTACCCCAAACCAAACACACCCTTAGGTTTTATATACAATACCAACAACTAACCAACTCCCACTTCAGGCTTTGTGCTTCTTTAATGTTAATGTTTCAAAAACAATTGGTCACCACTTTAGGTTTAGTAGTTTTTTAATGTTTTAAAAAGTCTAGCTACCACTAAAACACACAATTCCACTATTGATTGCGTACAGCTATAACCGATATATCAAAATGCACCTATATATAGCAAATAGCAAAGTTGACATATCATATCGGATATTCAAATTCCGATACATAATAGCGGTATAGCGTGCTATACCGGTTTTTTAACAACAAATGTTAAATATATGTTTGATTATGTTCAAAACAGTTTTAGGTTTGAGAATCAACTAGACTAATATGTGTTCTAGCTGAGACATAAACCAATAGTAGGAAGGAACTCTTGGTTGCAGTTGCAGAAAAGTTAATCTGCATATGAATAATTTTATGTAGGTCTTTCATGTGCACTACAGATCTGTTTCTGCATGTGAATGTGTGATTTCAAAGGTCTTAAGAAATAAAAAAGGAGGGGAGGAGTATAGAAAGAAATACACAAAGGTAGTGTAAACATGCGTTGCTGTTATTCGGCGCTTGCATGGATGTCAAAGTCAAAGTAATAATTCCTATGGATTATGTTTTCATTGTTTGAAAGAATAAGTGACCTTTATAGAGCTCACTGGATAAGGTACAGCCTAATTAGAGGATTTTTTGTATAGATGCCAGTAACATACACAGAGTAAATGTGCCTTTCTTGTTCTACATTTTGCATTTATCAGATTCTCTTGAGAGATGTTTTATCTTCTTTTTTTGTGCTTTCATTTGATTGCCTCATAATTGTTCTTAGATTTTATTTGACCTTTTTTAGGTTTAGGTGGTTGAAACTACCTAAGATGCCAAGTTATTGTTGTATATAAAAAATTTATAAGGAGATAGGAAAGAAATACATCTGACAAGGACAAGAAATCCTCCTAAGTATAACATCTAAAACAAGAAAATGAAGGAAATTACTGAGTTATGAAATGAGAATAAAGAGCATGACCCAAAAATTCTGAGCATTGTCCAGTCTAGCTTAGGGATGGCAATGGGTAGGGTTTGGGCAGGGTACTATAGTACCCGTCCCTAAACCCCAGTTTAAAAAAATCCGCGTACCCGAGCCCATACCCGCGTGGGCACCAACGTTTGTACCTGTATCCGTACCTTATGGGTACCTTAGTACCCATACCCATACCCATACCTGTTTACCCGCATTTCTAATAAAAAATCATCGATCAACTATAATTTATCATGTCATTTTAATTTTTTAAAAACATTTAAAAAATTTTGAGGATGTTATTGTTGAGTTAAAGAAATAAACAGACATTTATATTAAACTGCGTAGAAATTTAATAGTGACGTATTTAATAAAATTGTTAGATTAACATATGTACATAATAATAAAAATAAAAATATATAAATATATATCGTGCGGGCATGGGACGGGCTGGGTACTAAGATACCCGTACCCGCACTCATACCCGCTTATTTTAATGGGTAATTGCCCGTGCACATACCCGTGCACATTTTACGGGTTTTTACCCTACCCGTTGTGGGTAAATTTTGAGGGTACCCATTGGGGATGGGTACAATTGCCATCCCTAGTCTAGCTGACAATACAACAATTTTTTTGAAGTGAAATCATGAGTTATCAAGTTTGTGATTACCTCCTCTCCTCTCCCATAAAGTTAACTCAAACAGTTAAACACTAGAACTTCACAAGCATGCAAATGAGATGAATTCTCAAGGGTTTGTGATTACTTCCTCCCCTACCCCATAACTTCACTCAAATAGTTAACACAAGAACTTCACAGGCATGCACATGAGAGATGACTTTAATAGCAAAATTAGTATCCTAACCTGACAATTCTGATGACCACTTGCATTTAATTATTCCTTTCTACAGAGAATAATATCTCAAATACGACCACCTGACCACTAGAGAGAAGTTCAAAGTTACTGAACTAATAGGATAATGCTCCAAACCCCACTTAAACTTCTCAATCTCGTCCACGGCCCTATAGATTTACCAGATCAAAACTTCTATATATTTTCCTTCTATTAAATGATGTATTTTTTTTGGTTCACTAAATATTTTTATGATAATTGTGAAGGCTTAAAACTATTACTTATCAGATAGAAGAGCTACCTCGTGCATTTACCAGTATTCCTTTTATTATAAAGGATAAATTTTGGGAAAGGGGTGACTGTCTATTATAGTGAGTGTTATGAACTTCAATAAATACAACGCAAAAGAAGATCCTAAATCAAATTACTGGTGGCAGATGCTCAAAGTTAAACAGAAGAGGGTTATATAATTATAGTCTATGAGAACTCTAATGATTAACCAAATGAACTATTATAGTTTTGCAAAAAGAGCTAAAATAAGAATTGTGAATCTGCTTCCTTACCATCACCATCGTGTACAAACTGGTTAGTGAGGACAGAGAGCGTAAAAGCAAAACAACCAACCCTCCTCCCTCCACTGTCTCTATTGTTCTGGCTAGTAGATTAGGTTGTAATGCCTCAAAATCCTAAAAGAAAGATAATGGCAAAAGCGATTAGTTTATGTTGGGGGTAAAATACATCCTCGAAAGGACAAGATACTGAATTAGTATGAAGTGTAAGATACCTGAAGAATGCACATCCCAAAGGTGTTGCCGAGAACTTTTTCAGAATCCTTATATAAACAATAAGTTATTTCCCCACTTTCCGCAAACAACGAAAATGCATCAGCTTTCTCAGGATCCCAAAGTCCCTGTTGCGTCATTTTTTTAATCTGCTTGGCGCGTTTTCTTATATGACTGCATGCATTCAAAATCATTTTAATCAAGTTCAATTAAACTTTAACAAACAAATACAACACCGATTCATAGTCAATTATATATAAAAATAAAATAAACCTGCTCAGTTCAAGCTTGTGCTTGTAACACCATAAAACATTTGGCCTGGACTTGATTTGCGCCTTGCTAAGCATGTAGTGAAGATTAACAATCTGCATACAACAGAGTTTGCATTAAGCAATCAAATTCGCAACACTCTCGAGATTCAATAATAGTTGAAATTGTATATAAAAGCAAATCACTATCCTAAAAAGATACCTGGTCACGGGATTTGTCACCAATAATGACAAACATTGACCTATGTCTTGATTTGACACCATTTTCAATAAGAGTTCTGATTCGCTCATCTACTTTCTTCCTCATTTCTCTGCAACGAAAATTAAGCAATTATATAAGCCACTATCTCACATGAAATTGAAACTGTTTCAGTTCAAGTATGTCAAATTCGTTATTTTGTAACCGAGTCATGAACCACTTTGAAATTAAAGAGAGGGAAATAAAGGAATCGACAGCGGAACCTGGGGAAGATGGAGGTTAACGGTAGAAGGAAAGGATTTGGAGAATGAAACGAAGGACGAGAGGAGGTAATGGCTTAGGGTTTATGGAGGGGTTAACGTAACGATATATGTATATATACGTGCCCTTGTTCTCTATCAGTATTTAATTAACTAGGTAAATCAAAATTGTGTATGTTATCTTACATTATTTCTTTTGGAAATTACAATCGCCTCCCTTTAATTCTATTAAATTTACAATAGTATCCCTGTAGTTTTTTTTTACCATCCATATCCGATCTTCTAAATCGACTAATCTGATTTTGAATCAGATTTTAAAATTAGACATTAAATAATTCAAGTCTCCTTCTTATCATAGTTATGAAGTAGGGATGGCAATTGTACCCATCTTCAGTGGGTACTTTAAAATTTATCCACAACGGGTTGGATAAAAACCCGTAAAATAGGAACGGGTACGAGCATGGGCAATTACCCATTAAAATAAGTGGGTATGGATGCAGATACGGGTATCTTAGTACACAGCCCACCTCATACTCGCACGATGTATATTTATATTTTTTATTTTAATTATTATATACATATGTTAATCTAACAATTTTATTAAATATATCACTTTTAGATTTCTATGCATTTTAATATAAATGTTCGTTTATTTCTTAACTTAACAATAACATCCTCAGTTTTTTTTAAATGTTGTTAAAAAAATTAAAATGACATGATAAATTATAGTTGATCATGATTTTTTATTAGAAATGCGGGTAAACGGGTATAGGTATGGGTATTAAGGTACCCATAGGGTACAGGTACAAACGTTAGTGTCCACGCGGATATGGACTCGGATACTGAGATTTTTTTAAACCGTGGGTTTGGGGACGGGTATTATAGTACCCTGCCCAAACCATGCTCATTGTCATCCTTATTATGGAGGATGCAGTCGTAATACTCTATATAATATCCCTATAATATAGTACAATGGAATTCACATATATTAATAAAATGATTCATAAATGTTATTATAATTTAAGAGAGGATGGTATATGTTTTAAGACTATAATAATAGATTTTATGAATAATTTCAATTTATTTTTAAAATGAACTAAAAAATTAAATTATTATTTGATTATTTTTAGGTTTAAATGCATTTTTAGTCTCCGTAAGTCAATAAATTTTTTAGTTTAGTCTTTGTAATTTATTTATTTTTTATCTGAGTCCCTATATCTCACTTTTGCGTACGTTTTAGTCCTAAAGTCAAAATAGACTGGAAAATCAGTTGGAAACCTGCTGATTTTCAGGTGATTTTCCTGCTAATTTTGCCTTTAGGACTAAACCACACGCAAAAATGAGATATAGGGATTCAGACTAAAAATAAATAAATTACAGAGGTCAAACTCAAAAACTCGCTAACTTACAAGGACCAACAAACTATTTATGTCTTACTTTTATTAGATAAAAACTTAATATTTATTTATCAGATTAAATTTTAAAAAAGAAATAATTAATTTTAAGTTATTTTAAAAAATGGTGTTAAATACCAAAATAGTGTTTTCATTTTAAATAGTACTAGTGTTCGCATGAAAATATATATGGTGTTTTTTTTTTTATTTTGATTTTAAGTAAAATTATGTGTATTTGAATTTGTGATATGTGTATTTAAATATAGTTTTTAATCGGAAGTTAAAGTCAGATTTTTTTTCAAATAACTAATTATTTTCAGTTGTGTACAATATTCAAATATAAAATGGGAGAGTAGTTAATTTTTATTTGTGTAACTTCTAAGTAGTTTTAAAGGGTAAAAAAGAAAAGAAAATATACTACACCAAAAAGATGTTTTACCTTTATATATTGTTATAGATAGGGATGACAATTTGACTTATCCCTAGTGGATACCCATAAAAATATCCACAACAGGTAAAGTAAAAACCCGTAAAAATGGGTACGGGCACGGGTTCGGGTAATTGTCCATTTAAATAAGCGGGTATGAGTGCAGTTATAGGCACCTTAGTACCCATCATGCCTCGTATAGGGGTGGCAAAGCGGGCAGCCCGCCTCGTTTAGGCTCTCTCAATTTAAGCTCGTCCAAAAGCGGGACGGCGCGGGACAAACCAACTTACGTGTCCGAGCTCAAAAGTTAAATACGCCTCGTTTACTAACGAGTTGGCAAGTTGGCGGGCCGACCCGTTAATTTTTATTTTACAATTTTATTTACTACATAATTATTAATCATTACCAAAGAGACCGACAAATTTTAACAACGCATAGTAAAACTTTGACAAGTCTTAACATAAATGTCATATTATTCAACATAAACAAAAAAAAACGTAACTATAATACCAAAAACTTAAAACAAACACACTAAAATCCTAAAATAATCATTTAGGTTCAAAAAATCAACAAACACAATCTAGTTAAGGACATCCACAAACCAAGAAAACAAACTAGCACAAGTTAAACAAAGACAACTAAGTAGATTTATCAATATTTAATAATGGAAGCATCTAAAAAATAAAACAATCCAAGAAAAATCAAAGTTTCATTATTTAAAAATGATCAATACAAATAATAATCACTTAGTTTAAAATGAGAACTCAAATAAAATAAAATACAAATCAAAACTATTATCATAATGAGAAACAAACTCCTCTGTGCAAAATTTATCTTATAGCTTTAGAACCTGAATCCAATGGCAACGAGTAATAGAAAATAGAAAAGAATGTATTATCTACATTTTGCAATAAAAACTTTTCCTACTATGAGTGAGATTAAAGAAAAAACCAAAGACCAATTAATGTCTTCAAAATGCGGTGTTATGTGAAAAATGAACATTAGGGTTTGAAGAAATTAGGGTTGTTTTAAAAGTATGTCTACTACAGACCACGTTAATATTGTTTTAATTCCAAGTAAAAAAATATATTTTTAAAAAAAAAATCCTGTGGGCAAAACCCACCCCGCCCTTGGCCCGTTTTAAAAGTGGATTAGGTGGAACAGGCCAACTTAAGACACCGAGCCGAAAACCTCACCCCAGTCCACCAAAAATTGTGGGTTAAACGGGCGGGCCCGACGGACCTAACCCGTTTTGCCACCCCTAGCCTCATACCCGCATAATATATTTATTTATATTTTTTAATTTATATTATTATATAAAAATAATTGTCTATCAATTTTTAAGAATGCATCAATCTTAAACCATTACATATTTAATATAAGTGTTTATTATTTCATAATTTAACAATAAATTTTTTGAAACTTTTAATGATCTTAAAAACATAAAATGATATGATATTTTATACTTGATATATTTATTTTTATTAGAAATGCGGGTAACGGGTACGGATATGGATACTTGCATACTCAGAGGGCACGAGTACGGGTGCTAACGTTGGTACCCAAGCGGGTATGGGTTCGGGTACAAGGATTATTTCAAACTGAGGGTATGAGGATTGGCATTATAGTACTTTGCCCATTGTCATCCCTAGTTATATAACAAGATTTTTTGTGTGTAACAAAATAGTGTTTTCATTTTAAATTGTACTAGCGTTCAGACGAGTGCTCGTCTGTCTGTTTTTTTTTTCATTGCACATACGCATGAAAATATATATGGTGTTTTTTTTATTTTGATTTTAATTAAAATTATGTGTATTTCAATTTGTGATATGTGTATTTAAATATAGTTTTTAATCGGAAGTTAAAGTCAGATTTCTTTTCAAATAACTAATTACTTTCAATTGTGTACAATATTCAAATATAAAATGGGGGAGTAGCTAATTTTTATTTGTGTATCTTCTAAGTAATTTTAAAGGGTAAAAGAGGAAGAAAACAGGTTACGCCAAAAAGATGTTTTACCTTTATATATTGTTATAGATGACTAATGAAGCAAATTGAAACGAGTTGGAAGTTATGGACACAGGAGGAACTATTTCAAATTCTCGTGCTCTGAGATTGACAATTCAAAATTCCTAAATCAAGGACAACATTTATGGGACTCCGCCCCCTTTTGAAAAGTAAACTTGAATCATATAACGACTAATCTTAAATCTTGAAATAAATAAATTTTTTGTAATATCTTATGTAGAAAACATATAATTATCAAACGGTTAGAGGGAATTGATATTACATTGTTGAGAAATTAAAATGATCATTTCATCTCTCTCGAAAACAAGTTTTAGGATGAAAATAATGTTATCATTTGTCGGGAAAAAAATTATTGATTCCAATAATCTCGAAATAAATGGATTCATCTCTAAGAACTTTCCCCCTCTTTCACCGATATGCAATCATAAGAAGAAGGATGAACAAAATAAATGTTCTTCTTATTTTAATGATATATGGAACACATAAATTTATGATCAACTTGTTCTTCAGAACCATGCAACTTCCTTTATAATCTATACATTGATTTTTTCAAATGCAAATACCTAATTTCCTACCTCAACTACTTTCCCAAATATCAGAGATAATGATAAAGTATTATTGGAAATACATATTACCTTGGAGGAAACTATACGAGCTCTCTTCAACATGAATAATTATAAGGTACTTGGGTGAGAAGACAATCATCCTTTTTTTCAAAAATCAATGAAGTGTTGTTGGTGTGATTATTTTTCAAATGGTAAATTGTTAGCATAGTATATTTCTCTTTCCATCTTGTCCTTACACGTGTCCTGTTAGTTAAAATTATTTACTTGTTAGTTATTACACATTGTATATATTGGATATTGTAACTTTATTCTTTAGATAATTAATGAATAGTTCTTTCATATTTTACGAGCTTCTTCTCTTTTTTTCAATGCTTGCTTTGCCTGTGGTATTTTCACCATGGTGCTCGTGTGTTCTCATTGCACCATTAACATGGTATCAGAGCTTTCAAAGCTCTGGTAGCCATTATTTTCCCTTTCCTTTATCGTTTCTGCACTCTTTCTCTTTCACTGCAGAATTGTTTTTTCTTGATTTCTTTCTTCTTCATTCTTGATTTCTTACCTCATCAATGGCTTACCAGATCTACAACGACTTTTCTACTAATTCCACAAACCCTAACTACCTACATCCAAATGAAAATCCAGCACCGGTTCTTGTTTCTCCATTGCTTGATGATAAGAACTATCACACTTGGTCAAGATCGATGCATATCGCTTCAATTTTGAAGAACGAAGAGAAGTTCATTGATGGAACCCTGACCAAACCTCCATTAGCAGATCATTTGTATGCTCCATGGATTTGATGCCACCATGGTTATCGTTCAATTTTAGAATCCATTGCAAAATTTGTTTTGTGGATTGATAGTGCTGTTGGTGTATGGAAGAAATTACAAACTCGTTTTTCTCATTGTGACCTGCTCCGCATTTCTGATATTCAGGGGAATCTTTATAAGTTTTGTTAAGGTAATCTTGATGTTTCTAACTACTTTACTCAGCTGAAAGTTCTATGGGATGAATTGGATAACTATCGCCTTGTTCTTGCGTCATTCCTTGTTCTTGTGGTGCGATAGCATTAATTCAAAAGTACCATGAACAAGATTGTGTAATTCATTTTCTGAAGGGATTGAATGAAAAGTTTACACATTCCAATTCGCAATTTATGATGATGAATCCCTTGTCAGACATTGATAAAGCTTTTTCCCTTGTTATTCAACAAGAACATGAGATGAAAAATTTTGTATCTGTTGCGAATCCTACTGATACTACCACTGAAGAAGTTGTTTCTTTTCAAGTTCAAACCAATTCAGGTAGTTCCAATGGCAAACCTATCTATTCTGAAGGGAAGACACAAAGTTTTAATGGTGCACGAGGTCACAATCGTGTTTGTACACATTGTGGAAGAACAAATCACACCATTGAAACTTGCTTCATAAAACATGGTTTTCCCTCTGGATTTAAAGGAAAAGGTAAACCACAAAGTGTTGGTAATAATGTTCAATCCGCTGCTGCAATTAACATTGCTTCTGATTCCTCTACACAAGGTTCAACTACATCTCCCTTTGGGTTCACTCAAGAGTAGTACAACAATATCATAGAGTTACTTCAACAGTCTAAACTGAGTGTTCAAGCCAATTCCATTTCCACTTCCCCTTTTTCCATGACCTCTCACTCAACCACTCTTAATGGTAAGAATGTCAATCTTTAGATTTTAGATACCAGATCATATTTCTTTTGACAAAACATCTTTCATTACTTGCAAAAATATCATACATGTTCATGTAAATTTACCTGATGGTTCTCACATTATTGCATCTATGTCTGGTAGTGTCATTGTTTCACCATCCCTAACTTTGCACAATGTATTATTACTATATATGCCAAATTTTCATGTCAACCTTATCTCCATTGCTAAGCTTGTCAATAGTAATAATTGTTGTGTGCATTTCACTATTGATACTTGCCAAATCATGCATACTCTTTCCAAGGCAATGATTGGTACAACTAAGTTGCAAAAAGGGTTGTATGTTATTGACTCTACACCACAATCTTCAACTTATAATTCCACTGCTAATAATAATTTTAATATTTGGCATTCTAGACTAGGACACATTTCTAATATGGGCCTGAAAGCTGTTGCAAAGTTGTTTCCATTCATTCCATGTACAAACAATAATAATCCTTGTGAATCTTGTCATTTTGGCAAACAGAAAAAAGTTACCATTTCCTTATAGTAATAGCCAATCTTATGTTCCCTTTTAAATATTGTGTGCTGATGTACGGGGTCCATTCTCTAATATTTCATTCTTAGGACACAAATATTTTTTAACACTTGTTGATGATTATAGTTGATATACTTAGGTTATTTTTC
Source organism: Lathyrus tuberosus (assembly GCA_022829125.1). Lineage (NCBI taxonomy): Eukaryota > Viridiplantae > Streptophyta > Magnoliopsida > Fabales > Fabaceae > Lathyrus > Lathyrus tuberosus. Next base: position 24,054,326 of record JALAZF010000011.1, on the reverse strand, counting down.
TTAAGACAACAGGACAAAGTTAAAAGTAACATCATATAATTTATAGCCTATATTGAAAAACCAGTTCAAGTCATCCTTGAAATCCCCACAGCCTTCTTCATCTCATCATCCATGGCTCTCAGCCATTTAGTCTTGTTTCAAATCCTCACAACTTCCTTATAATCTCTAAATTCTTCATCCAAAAACTCACTTGCAGAGACTAAGGCATAAGCTATGAGATCTGCATAACCAAGTCTCTGGGGTGGTTTGATGACTCTTCTCGACCTGTCTCTTGCCATAAGGTAGTCATTTTCATTATCTTCATCTTCATCAGCAACTTGTGTATCTTTTTTGACTTTATCTGGGTTATGCAACTCAACATCACCATGCTCCACATCAACAAGAATCTCTTCGTGTTCCAGCAATTCTCCAGAGCTCTTGGTATTTCGACCAACATTGTCAGGTTTCTTAAATGCCATTTCTGCTTCATTGAAAACTACATATCAAGTTATAATACACCTCATGTGACCCGACTCTAGGAACCACAACCTATAAGCTTTGACTCCTTCAGAGTATCCAAGAAACAAACATCTCAGAGATCTAGGTTCGACCTTGTCTTGTCTAATGTGAGCATATGCTAAGTATCCAAGTACTATAAGTCTACCGTGATTAGGTGGATGTCCTGACCATACTTCTTCAGGTGTCTTCATTCCCAAAACTGTCGAGGGACGCCTATTTATCAGGTATATTGCAGTCGCGACAACTTTTGCGCAAAACACCTTCTTCAATATTGTACTAACCAACATGCATCTAACCTTTTTCTAGAATGGTTCGATTAAACCTTTCATCCAAACCATTTTTTGAGGGAGTACACGTAGTAGTTATGTGCCTTGCAATACCAAACATAACACAATAGTTGTCGAAAGCCTCATTCAAAATTCAAGATCATTGTAAGTCTTTAACCTCTTGATCTTCCTGCCAGTTTGGTTTTCGACCAGAGTCTTCCAACTTATGAAATTTTCAAAAGTTCCATCCTTAGTATTATGGATGAATACCCATAACTTTCTAGCATAATCATCAAATATGGATAGGAAATACTTTACACCTAAGTGTGAAGAATTACTTGCAGGCCCTCAAAGATCGGCATGAATATAATTAAGGGATCCATGTGTTCTTTGTTTACTTTTGTTAAACTTCACCCTACAAGATTTACCAAATACACAAGGTTCATAAAACTCAAGTTTTTTGACCATTTTACCACATATCAGATTTTGTTTCGACAATTCGACCAAGCCTCTTTCACTGGCATAGCCAAATCTCTTATGTCACAACTCAGTCTTCGACATGGATTTTATGGTGTCACATCTGCTGAACCACTTACAACCTTAGCCTCAAGGGTATGCAAGCCTTGTTTCTTCACGCCTTTCAAGACTTCCTTCGACATCTTCATTACCCTCAGGATACTTTGCTCTCACTTGAAAACATATCCTTTCTTGTCGAATTCACCGAGAGAAATCAAATTTCTCTTAAGATCAGGTACAAACCTGACATAAGTCAATAGCTTTATTGACTCATCATGGAGCTTGAATCTCACAAATCCAATACCTGTAATTTTGCAAACTTTATTGCTTCCTAATAGCATTGATCCACCATTTTAGTCACATAACTTGTCAAACACGACTTTGTTTGTAGTCATGTGCCAAGTACAACCTGAATCCATAATCCACTCCTTGCTAAAGTCGATGCTTTAAACCACCAAAACATTATATCATTTATAACCATCTTGCACAATGGTTATATTACCATTATCCTTTCCACCATGATTATTCAATCGATAAGGGAACACCTTTATTGTATGACCCTCTTTCTTACAATGATAACACCTGATTGTAGGAGTATTACCACTATAAGAATTTTGTAGAACCTGGCCCTTCTTTTTCTCAAATCTACAATCTTTCTTCAAGAATTTTCCTTTGACGGAAAATCCTTCACCAACAGAAGATGCTTTATGCTCATTTATTTCATTCAGGTCATTGGAATACAAGGCTAATTGAAATTCTTCAAAGGTTAATAAATCTCTTCCATATAAGAGAGTTTCTTTGAAGTGAACACGAGACTTAGGTAAAGCACATAACAACAGCATTGCTTGATCTTCATCATCAATCTTGACCTCGATATTTTCAAGATCAAGAATAAACTTGTTGAACATATCCAACTACTCAGCCAAGACTTTGTCTTCACTCATCTTGAATGAATACAAAGCTTGCTTCGGGTAGATGAGATTGACCAATGATTTGGTCATACACAATCTCTCGAGTTTGCTCCACACACTCGTTGTCGTCTTCTCCTTTAAGACCTGTTGGAGAACCTTATACCAAGACACACTGTGATGACACTATGGGATTTCTTGATCATCGTCGTCTTCTCCTTCTCCATTAGACCCATTATGGGCAAAAGCTGTGAACACAATATGTTATATTCAGAACAAGGTTTCCATTAGACCCATTATGGAGAAGACTCCTTATGAACTATGTAAAGGAAGAAAACCCAACATTTCCTACTTTCATCCTTTTGGATGTTCGTGTTTTATTTTGAATGCTAAAGAGAGTCTAAATAAGTTTGATTCTAAAGCACAAAAATGTATTATGTTAGGATACTCAGAATGCTCTAAGGGCAATAGAGTAAACAATACATAAACATGTATTGTCGAGGAATCAATCCATGTTAGATTTACCGATAAGCTTGACTAAAAAATGTTAAAGCTAGTTGAAATTTTTGCAGATCTAGAAGTTTCCCTCACAGGTTCTAGAGATAGGATAAAAGACTCTGAAATCATAGATCCAAAACATGTTGATACATCAGAAGCAACTGAATGTCCTTTCATGATGCAGAAAGAACAAAGGCTTAGACAAGCTGTTTCTGAAGATTTGATTCTAGGAGACAAAGCTAAACCTGTCTGAACAAGATCTACATTCAAACATTCTGAAGAAGTACTCTTAGGATTGGTGTCTCTGATAGAACCAACATCTTGTGAAGAAGCACTTCAGGACAATGAATGGATTCTGGCAATGCAAGAATATCTAGATCAGTTCTCTAAGAATGATGTTTAGGATCTAGTGCCTAAGCCCAAGGGAACTCATGTTATTGGAACAAAATGGGTATTCAGAAACAAATTAAATGAGAAAGGAAAAGTTGTCAGAAACAAAGCACGACTGGTCGCACAAGGTTACAATCAACAAGAAGGAATTGACTATAATGAAACCTTTACTGTGTAGCGAGCGATTTTGGACGCGGTTCTTAAGCGCTGGTCGCTCTCTGCGGTCTGAGTTTGAACTACAGGTCGATTCATTTTTTATCCTATTGTGAGCTGAATAAGGAAGGGAAATAGATGTCTCCAATTAACCCTGCTTGCATACTGAGTTTAAACAGCGACCTGTTAGGTTACGGATGCTATCAATGTGGGGGGGCCTTTGTACTGGTTATTTGTATTTTCGCCAATACGGTTTTCTTTCTTTTGATCTAGGCAAAGGGTTTCTGACGGGGAATAAGGATTAGGATGTTATGACTGATGCTTTTGAATTACTGCTTTTGATTGACTGAGATATGGGATTTGGGTTTTTTGTTGATTGCGCTCGCTAAGATCTTTTCTTTCGATCTTATGCCTACGTATTCCCGTTTACCGAAACAGGGAAATCAGAGCGTTCGTAGTTCCTCCTATTCTATGGAAGGAAATGGGTGTTTTTGGTGTCTTGTTCAAAGCCCAAGACGTGAAGCGAAAAGGTGATTTGTATCTTGTTCAAAGCCCAAGATGTGAAGCTGAAAGGTCTATTTGTGTCTTGTTCAAAGCCCAAGACGTGAAGCTGAAAGACCTCGACTTTAGAGAGAATTTGTCATCTCTAAAGAGGGGAGAAGGAGAATTACTTTAACTGGGATACGCGGATCCGAGCAATGCCATAATTTCCGAAGAAAGGGTTTTAACCTGAAGGAGAAGACTTTAACTCAGTGTAGAGCAATGCCATCTTTCCTTAGGAATTTCTCATGCTAAAAGAGGGACAGTGGCATGGATGTAGATGATCCAGAGGCTTGCCGCTTACAGCGATTAGATGAAGGAAAAGGAGTTGTTGATGTTTGTTTACTGTGAACGAAGCACATCTTTGATGCTAAAAGGTTGATTGGATCAACCAGTGGTTTTCTTATACGAAGCCTAAGAGGAGGCTAATTTCCGCTAGGAAAATCATTATACAAAGCCTAAGAGGAGGCTATTTTGTGTCTCGTACAAAGCCCGAGAGAGAGGCTAAAAGGGTTGACTTAATAGGAGAATCTTTTATACTCAACAAGAGAGTGATTTTGTATCTCGTATGAAGCCCGAGATGGAGGCGAAAAGGGTAATTGACTCCACTGGGGAGTCTCTTATGTGTCTCGTACGAAGCCCGAGAGAGAGGCGAAAAGGTTGTTTGACTCCACTGGGGAGAATTTTGGTATCTCGTACGAAGCCCGAAATGGAGGCTATTGTAACTGTTTCAGTTGAGTGACAGATCCAATATACTGATTTTAAAAGAGAAAATTAGTTCTTATATGAGTAACACTGTACACAGGGATTTGATTTGAGGATCAGGGATATTTCCTTCTCTTTGAGGAAACAGGAGATCCAAAGGGTATTGAGACTGTCCGAGTCTGCGGGTTTCCTTTCTATTTAACGAAGGGTGCTTGAGAATGTCTTTGAGACTCAAGGAAGTTAGACTGTCCACGTCTAGAGTTTTATCTTTTGTACTATGCTTTGAGAAACAGTAGTAGACTCTATGAAAGGACTGTTCTATGAGGATGACTATGTTCTGTTCCTATACCTCTAGGAGGTCGTCGGGACAATTTGTAAGAAGCCCAAGAGGAGGCTGGAAATTTTTAAGAACCCGACGGGTCCTTGTACGAAGCCCAAGAGGAGGCTATCATTCCCGGAGGAAGAGATCATTATACGAAGCCTAAGAGGAGGCTGTGAATACTTCTAAGAAGCCGACGGGTCCTTGAATAATGCCCAAGAGGAGGTCGATGCTTTTAAGAAGCCCGTGGGTCTTATCATCTCCTTTCCATTAGGAGAGATAACTCTTTTAAAGATAAAAACCACTGGTAAACGTGCGAGGTTTACTATCCAGCGACTTTTAGCTTTTAAAGAGTGTTCCTTAGTTAAGGTCTAAGATTATGACCGTAGTGGGTACCCAAACCCCGAGACATTCAAGGCAAGCTATCCACAAGGAATAGATCAAGTCAGGAAAGTTCGAGAATTTGGAAGAAACTCAAAGATGCCATTCACGGAGAATACATTCATCTTGGGGAGTAGAGCTTCTTGACGATTCCTAAGGAGGACAGCCGAAGAGAATACTATATCTGGTGCTCCTATTGGGGATCTAGGCGTTTATTTCTACGAATAAATGAAACGGCGTCACCTAATTCTAGACGTAGTAACAGCTGCTACTGGCTGATAACGTCGCATTTGCTTTTCGAGAGAGATATTCCCAATATCTTGCTCTTTTTTCTTAGGGAGAGCACTACCATATTTTTTAGTACCACTCGTCGATCCAGTGTCTTTTACCAAACGTCCTTCTCGGACGGCTTCCTCAAGACGTACACCCATACCGACCATCTCGGTGAAATCACTGGGCGCACTGGCGACCATTCGGTCATAGTAAAATGAGCTTAAGGTCTTTAAGAAGATTTTTGTCATCTCTTTTTCCTCAAGAGGTGGACAAATTTGAGCGGCAATTTCACGCCACCTTTGAGCATACTCCTTAAAGGTTTCCTTGTCCTTTTGTGACATTGATCTGAGTTGATCTCTGTCGGATGCCATGTCCAAATTGTACTTGTATTGTTGGACGAAGGCAGTACCAAGATCTCTGAATGTACTGATCGTAGTACGGTTTAAACCCATGTACCATTTGAGTGCGGCACCGGTTAAACTATCCTGGAAGTAGTGAATCAGCAGGTCCTGATTCTCCGTCTGAGCTGACATCCGCCGAGCGTACATCACCAGATGGCTCTGAGGGCAAGAGTTACCCTTGTATTTTTCGAAGTCGGGCACTTGGAACTTGTGTGGGACTTTCACATTTGGGACCAAGCAAAGGTCTGCGGCGTCCTTTCCAAATAGATCCTGACCGCGAATGGCTTACATCTCTTTCTACATTTCCAAGAACTGCTCCTAGAATTCATCCATTCTGTCAAACATAGTTTCCTTCTTACCAGAAGGTGTCTGTGAAATCTGTCCTTCCGGGACAGTGTGCACCACAGGGGGTGGTACCGTGACTATGGCAGTAAGTCTTGGCGCCTCCCAAAGTTTGTAACCTTCAGGAGTCTTGAGTATGCCCCTGGCATCTTCGCTTTCCCGAAGTTTGTAACCTTCAGGCCCAGCGGCTTCTGTTGCGATTCCCTGATCTTCAGTGATCGGCGGAACATATCCTTCCGGGATATAGTTAACAGGCATGCCCCAAGGACGATCTTTCGGCATCTGATACCTAGGATCATACTTTTCTATGATGGGCGTTGAGGTGATCTCTGAGATCACGGTTCTTTGTAGCTGAGCTTCTGCCATGGCTTGCATGTCGTTACGAAGCTTTCTCATATCCTCTCTCAGAGCGTCGATCTCTTCTTTCAACTCTCTGTTTTCTTCCTCAAGATCATCCATCCTTTTTTGACGATTGGCCCGAGTATTATACGAATGAGACAGTTTGACTCTAGAATCGAGACACAAACGTGAGATTCGTAGGTAAGGAGAATACGCGATGTGAGAATGATGAATGCAATGATTATATTAATTGTTTTTTGGTTTAATCAAAATAAACTTCGACAATTAGATTGCAAATATCAAACAGTGGGGAAACCCTTTTTTATTGAATTCCAAAGGATTACAGAAATGGAAATACAGTAGATTACAAAGTGCAGAAACAGAAACCTAAACTAATGGGTCCCGGGTCCTCTTCTTTGACCGGGGCGCTTGGGCCGTTGTCGGGTTGTCATTCCTTTGCCAGGTGAAAGGAGCGAGCAAATTCCTTTGGTCATCTTGATTCTCTACAGCATGCTGCTCCAAAATTTCAATCAGAGCATCTTTCTCTTTTAGTAGTTGTTGTATTTGGATACACTCTACGTCGAGGGTGCGGTACTTGTTCTTCCAAGATCTTCTTTCCTTTTGAACTTTGTTGAGAGTAACCTGAAGCTTTTCAGTTTCCGTCATGAAGTACATGACAGTTTCCCTCGGTGGAAGAATTCCGTAACGAGGATAAGGCATCTTTAGCTTGAGAGCTCTAGTTCCAATGGAGATAAGGCTCCACCGAGACACAGTCCAGTTTTCCTAGAGACTCTCGTCCTTTCTTATGAACCTGTTTCCAAGCATGCACTATTTCCATCTTTAGTGCTCTGTCGTTTTCTCCTTCCTTGAATAAAAGACCTTCCAGATGAACACCCAGTGGGATGTGTCTCATCGGGTAACCAAATTGACGAAGAATCAATATCGGATGATAGTTGATTCCTCCTTTAGTTCCTATGAGGGGTACGCTGGGGAAGTTTCCACAACGGTCAATGATTATGATTCCCTCATAAATCCTATTACACCAATCTATATCAGAATTGGTGAGAGACATGATCTTCTGCGACCAACGTAAGACACTCTTGCAATCCCAAAAAGCGGCAGACTTGGGCAAGTGAGAGATAAACCATTTGTAAAGCAAAGGTACACAGCATGTGATCTCCCCTCCGTTGTACAAATTTCCTAAGTGTAAAGAATAATATGTATCTGCAAGCAAAGTCGACACAGGGTTTCCAATGAGAAAAACCTTAATAGCGTTGATATCGACGAAGTTATTGATGTTGGGAAACAAAAATAACTCGTAGGTGAGCAAGACAAAGATGCTTTCAAAAGCAGTCCCGTTCCATATACTAGCGAAGTATAAAGCCTTTTTTGTCAAGAACTGGGCTGGAAAACCTTGGATGCCACCCTTAGTGGTCATGTGAGTCCTGACCTCAGACTCGTCCAAATGAATTGCTATTGCAATAGTCTGATTCTTTGGAATTTCTTCCAGTCCAGAAAACGGAGCTCGATCAGTGATATGTAAATCAGTCAGATGAGAATACTCCTCCAGCGTTGGTGATAGCTGGTAATCCGGGAATGTGAAACAGTGATAAACCGGATCGTAGAATTGAATGAGCGCGTCCATGATCCCCTTAATCACATGGACTCTTAACAGTGGTAGCAAACCACCGTGCTTGGCTCTGAAAGCCTCAGGGTTAACGATCATCCTTGCTAACCTTCTCAAATCCCCTAGTTTTGGAACCTTGAAGGTATACTGGCGAGTTCTCCTTCTACCGAAATCCATTAATGCAATCTTTTTCTCTGATATTTGCAATCACAGTCTTAGTTTAATTTGAAAAACAGAGAGACTAGAAGAGAAAGTTTTTTGAATGTTTTAATGTTTTATTAAACGAATGCATAAATGCAGCACACAAAAACATAGAAAAAACATGGGGTCAAAGGGTCGTTGTCATGAAGTCAAGGCTCTACCCATCCCCAAAGGTTTATACTAGGGTGATTTTTGTACCTGTACTCATTATCATCAGCTCCTCCCAGGAAAGCAAAACAACAAGCGGATCGCCAGCGAGTTGTAGAGCAATCTTAGAGTAAGTGCCATTCACCGAGAATAGATCACCAACCTCAAATGAGGGTAGTATCGCGTAACAACTATTTCCGATAGTTTCCGCACTACGAAAGGGTTGGCTTTTCTAGGTGTATACTCATTCTCACCACATGCGGCATCACACGCATTCCCATTAGCAGAAAAATAAACACGTATAGCAATTAGGAAAAGCAGTATATATATTTGTCCTAATCATCCTAGACTTATAAAGCTATGATTCCTAAGTTCCTGACAGAAATGGGTTCCCCGGCGGAAGCCCCAATATGTGGTTTTCACATAAGTGAAGAGAAGGAAGACCGTGCCTAGATCTAACCTTGAACGGGCCCCACGGTGGGCGCCACTTTTTTCTGGCGGCCACCGCCATGAAAATGACTTACCCAAGGTTTAAATTGTAAGAAAGAAAGAATCGGCCCCACGGTGGCGTCACTTTTTCTGTAGCGAGCGATTTTGGACGCGGTTCTTAAGCGTTGGTCGCTCTCTGCGGTCTGAGTTTGAACTACAGGTCGATTCATTTTTTATCCTATTGTGAGCTGAATAAGGAAGGGAAATAGATGTCTCAAATTAACCCTGCTTGCATACTGAGTTTAAACAGCGGTCTGTTAGGTTACGGATGCTATCAATGTGGGGGGCCTTTGTACTGGTTATTTGTATTTTCGCCAATACGGTTTTCTTTCTTTTGATCTAGGCAAAGGGTTTCTGACGGGGAACAAGGATTAGGATGTTAGGACTGATGCTTTTGAATTACTGCTTTTGATTGACTGAGATATGGGATTTGGGTTTTTTGTTGATTGCGTTCGCTAAGATCTTTTCTTTCGATCTTATGCCTACGTATTCCCGTTTACCGAAACAGGGAAATCAGAGCGTTCGTAGTTCCTCCTATTCTATGGGAGGAAATGGGTGTTTTTGGTGTCTTGTTCAAAGCCCAAGACGTGAAGCAAAAAGGTGATTTGTATCTTGTTCAAAGCCCAAGATGTGAAGCTGAAAGGTCTATTTGTGTCTTGTTCAAAGCCCAAGACGTGAAGCTAAAAGACCTCAACTTTAGAGAGAATTTGTCATCTCTAAAGAGGGGAGAAGGAGAATTACTTTAACTGGGATACGCGGATCCGAGCAATGCCATAATTTCCGAAGAAAGGGTTTTAACCTGAAGGAGAAGACTTTAACTCAGTGTAGAGTAATGCCATCTTTCCTTAGGAATTTCTCATGCTAAAAGAGGGACAGTGGCATGGATGTAGATGATCTAGAGGCTTGCCGCTTACAGCGATTAGATGAAGGGAAATGAGTTGTTGATGTTTGTTTACTGTGAACGAAGCACAGCTTTGATGCTAAAAGGTTGATTGGATCAACCAGTGGTTTTCTTATACGAAGCCTAAGAGGAGGCTAATTTCCGCTAGGAAAATCATTATACAAAGCCTAAGAGGAGGCTATTTTGTGTCCCGTACAAAGCCCGAGAGAGAGGCTAAAAGGGTTGACTCAACAGGAGAATCTTTTATACTCAACAAGAGAGTGATTTTGTATCTCGTATGAAGCCCGAGATGGAGGTGAAAAGGGTAATTGACTCCACTGGGGAGTCTCTTATGTGTCTCGTACGAAGCCCGAGAGAGAGGCGAAAAGGTTGTTTGACTCCACTGGGGAGAATTTTGGTATCTCGTACGAAGCCCGAGATGGAGGCTATTGTAACTGTTTCAGTTGAGTGACAGATCCAATATACTGATTTTAAAAGAGAAAATCAGTTCTTATATGAGTAACACTGTACACAGGGATTTGATTTGAGGATCAGGGATATTTCCTTCTCTTTGAGGAAACAGGAGATCCAAAGGGTATTGAGACTGTCCGAGTCTGCGGGTTTCCTTTCTATTTAACGAAGGGTGCTTGAGAATGTCTTTGAGACTCAAGGAAGTTAGGCTGTCCACGTCTAGAGTTTAATCTTTTGTATTATGCTTTGAGAAACAGTAGTAGACTCTATGAAAGGACTGTTCTATGAGGATGACTATGTTCTGTTCCTATACCTCTAGGAGGTCGTCGGGACAATTTGTACGAAGCCCAAGAGGAGGCTGGAAACTTTTAAGAAGCCGACGGGTCCTTGTACGAAGCCCAAGAGGAGGCTATCATTCCCGGAGGAAGAGATCATTATACGAAGCCTAAGAGGAGGCTGTGAATACTTCTAAGAAGCCGACGGGTCCTTGAATAATGCCCAAGAGGAGGCCGATGCTTTTAAGAAGCCTGTGGGTCTTATCATCTCCTTTCCATTAGGAGAGATAACTCTTTTAAAGATAAAAACCACTGGTAAACGTGCGAGGTTTACTATCCAGCGACTTTTAGCTTTTAAAGAGGGTTCCTTAGTTAAGGTCCAAGATTATGACCGTAGTGGGTACCCAAACCCCGAGACATTCAAGGCAAGCTATCCACAAGGAATAGATCAAGTCAGGAAAGTTCGAGAATTTGGAAGAAACTCAAAGATGCCATTCACGGAGAATACATTCATCTTGGGGAGTAGAGCTTCTTGACGATTCCTAAGGAGGACAGCCGAAGAGAAGACTGTATCTGGTGCTCCTATTGGGGATCTAGGCGTCTATTTCTACGAATAAATGAAACGGCGTCACCTAATTCTAGACGTAGTAGCCGGGGAAACTCGAAATATCTATACTATTATTACACAGTAGATATGAGTTTATGAAAGGAGACTTACAGTGAGCAGCCCCACAATACAGTTTATAATATGAAAGCAGTAAACGAAAGCGATAACCACTTACTCGGTTGTAGTGCTTCCATGCTGTTTGGTTAGTTGTTTAACAAAGAAAGATTGAAAACAACAGTATATTCAAAATCAAAGGAGAAAGTGCTTTGAAAAAGAAAGATTTGGGGCTTACAGCTCAAGGAGAGGCCCAGGGTTTTATCAGTGAGCGCACTGTTTGACTTTGTACAGCGGGACTTATACAAGTGACTGGGGCCCAAAAAGGTTTTCTGTACAAAGGGAGGATGGGTCTTACACTCTCTCAAGAGGCCCAAAAAGGTTTAAAGGAAAAAGAGTGGGGCTTATAACACGAGGGTAGGCCCAAATGATTTTTCGTTTAAAAATGGCGATCGTGCCGAGGTTTTCTTTTAACGCAGGGGACTTATACAATAAGTGAGGCCCAAAATGTATTGGTTAAAAGGGGGATTGGGTCTTACACTCTAATAGAGGCCCAAAGAGTTTTGAGAAAAAGAAATGGGTCTTACTACTTGAGGGTAGGCCCAGGTTTATTTTAAAAAGGCGACGATCGCGCCGTTTACTTGTACAGAGGGACTTATACAATGGATGAGGCCCAAAAAGTTTTTGTACAGGGGGGATGGGTCTTACACTCACTCAAGAGGCCCAAAGAGTTTTGAAAATGATTTATGAGGGTTGAATTAATCCAAAACCCTAATTTGTTTTCAAAATGTATTTAATTGAATAAAAATTCAATTAAAATGATCAAAAATTGTTTAACACATGGAAAACAAATTGTGATCTTGGATTAATGCTTCAAGAATTAAGTATTGACCTCCAAGTCGTGACAACAAGTTTAAAGTGATTTTTGATTTGGAGGTGTTACAGATGAGTGATGATGATCTGAACAGCTTCCCTACACCCTATGGAATGTGTTTGGATGGTTGGACTTGATTGAAATTGGCTGGATCATTTTGTGATACCTCAGATGCACTTTGGTTAAAACCTTGAGCAACCAGCTGGTGATTTTGTGAAATTGATGTTTCAGAAGTAATCTAAGTGTTTGATCAGCTCCTATGTGATGTATGTGAGGTGTGTGAGTGATTGGTTTGATTGGAATTGCTCTCAAACTCAAAACCCGATAGTGACTTGCCTTAGAAGGCAAAATTGGAGTGAAAGAAGAGATTTTGAGGAAAGCATCTGTTAGATGGCTTTGGTGTACTCAAACTGACCACAATTGAGCTCTATTTATAGTAGAGCAAGTTTGTTTTGCAAGGAATAGTGAATGGCAGCTGGTAAGTAGGTTTGGCCAATGTTGGCAAATGAAAATCCAAGTCTCCTCTAGCCATTGACTAGAGGTTAGGGCACAGAGCTTTGGTCCCCTTGGTCTTGGATAAGTCTTAACTGATTTCAGATGAGAATGGCTCAGTTTATGCCACCTTGATGGTTCCATTGAATGCCTCATTCCAAATTTGAAGTCTTGTCCCTATTTTAGCCATTCTAGGTTCAACATGTTATTTCTTGTTCCATGGACTTTGGAGGCTTGGCTCAGTGATTGTCCCCTTTAGATTCAATCCTCTGAGGTGTCCAAGTGGATAGGAGCAATTGAATTTGGCTGATTTTGGCAAATCGACCAAAGTTGCAAATTCTGCCTTGCCTTGACAGATTTCAGCAAGGCAACTTGGCAATGTTGTATCTCATGGTGTAGGTTGAATTTGGCAATGTTCTTGGCCATTTTGGAAAGCTCTTACATGATACAACAACTGTTTGAACAAGTTTGGTTTTGATCTCTTTTGATTCCAAGTGAAAAATCCCCCTACATTTGGCAAAAAGTGAGGCAGAATCTGACTTAGTGAAAATTTCACTAAGTGTTGGAAAAAGTGACATTTTCACTTTTCAGCCACTTTGATCACTCCATAACTTAAAATCCTTAATGAATTGGAATGACTTGTAGTTGAAGTTTTTGTAGGTGATAATGAGGGCTACAAATCCATCTTTGGATGAGAAAAAATGGCCTTGTGGTTTAGGAGTTATGGTCCTCCAAAGTTGGTACCTTTGCCACTTTATTTTTAACTTAGAAAAAATTCTAAGTTTTATGGTTACCCCTTTTACAAGTTATCTCACTTTTCTTGATTTTTCTTGATGAATGATGATTCAAACCATACATTAACATCATTTTAAGGTTAAAAATCCATTTTGGTGAAAAATCTCAAAAAGTCAAAGTTGACTTTTGTGCACAGTTGACTTTTTATCAGATGAATTCCAAACTGTGCAATTCTTCAGGAAATCATGTCCTTGACCTAAATAAAACTTGATGGGCATGTTCCATGGGTGTCATAGGGTATATTTAATCATGTATTAGGGTTTGGGAGCATGTCCTGGGCAAAAGTCAAAGTTACAGTTGACTTTTCCCTTAAAACCCTAATTGTGGTGCAGATGAAATTGAGACTTGTTGCTCAAACTTCTTGGATCAATCCATTGTTCCAAATGGATAAATATGGTATATTAGAGACCCTCAAATCATCTCTTGAGGTCTTGGCTCATGGTTTGCCCCAAAAGTCAACTTAGGGGTGAATTAGGTCAAGAAACCCTAATTCCTGATTTTTGATGAATGCATCCCCTGAGGCAAAATTGACTTGATGCATGGGTTCATGAGGTTCCATGAAGTATATTAGGTTATGTTTTGGATCATTGCCTTGTGCCCAGATGAAAATTTCCATCTGTAGGCCCTGGTCGACCAAAACCCTAATTTGGTGACACTGTCGATCTTTAGACTTGATCCACCTAGAAGGGAGCAGCCTTGTGCTTAATCCTTGAAGTGGGAGTCCTTTTTGATCCATTGTGGATGTTTGAGAGATTAGACAAGTTGAAGATCATGTCATTTCTTGATTGATCCTTTGTCTAAGCACTCAGAGAGGGCTTGAAACCCTAATTTTGATTGTAGTGGATGCTCACCCATCCTTGGGGAGATTAATGAAGCATAAAGGTACATCCATATTGTGATGATGATTTTCACAATGATGGGAAATCTAAGTGGTCAAAATTTGGGGTATTACATGCTGTAGTCACCAGGTTAGAATCTATACGCCTTCTCATATCTTTTGTTGTTAATAATAATATTAAGTTATATCAAATGGGTGTTAAAAGTGTGTTTCTAAATGGTTGCATTTCTGAAGAAGTATATGTTCACCAACCTTCAGGTTTTGAAAACTCTAAGTTTCCAGAACACGTTTTTAAACTTAAGAAGTCATTGTATGGTCTTAAACAAGCTCCCAGAGTTTGGTATAAAATATTAAGTTCTTTTCTTTTAGAAAATGACTTTACCAGAGGAAAAATGGATATTACTCTCTTCTGTAAGAACTTTGGAAACGACCATATGATATGCCAAATCTATGTATATGATATAATCTTTTGTTCTTCTAATACTTCTGCATGTCAAGATTTCTCTAAGCTAATGCAGGTAAAATTCGAAATGAGGCTAATGCAAGAGTTAAAGTAATTTATGGGAATTCAAATCAATCAAACTTCAGAAGTCACATTTATACATCAAGGAAAATATACTAAGGAACTTTTAAAAAAGTTTGATATGACAGAAAGTAAACCAGCTAAAACTCCCATGCATCCTACTTACATTCTTAAGAAAGACAAAGTAATTAAAAAGGTTTGTCAAAAGCTTTATCGTGGTATAATAGACTCTCTTCTCTATCTGACTGCCTCACGACCAGATATTTTATTCAGTGTATGTCTTTGTGCTCGTTTTCAATCAGACCCAAGGGAAAATCACTTAACTGTTGTTAAGAGAATCCTAAAATATCTGAAAGGAACTTCTAACCTTGGCTTGATGCATGAGAAAACATCAGAATACAAGCTATCAGGTTTCTGTGATGCAGATTATGCTGGAGACATAATAGAATGTAAGAGCACTTATGGGAACTGTCATTTTCTAGGTAGAAATCTTGTCTCGTGGGGAAGCAAAAAACAATCTACAATTATTTTATCTACTGCAGAAGCAGAATATATCTCAGCATCACATTGTTGCACTCAAATGCTCTGGATAAAAATTAGCTTGAAGACTTTCAGATATATGAGAGTAAAATTTATATATGTTGTGACAACACTGCTGCTATTTGTTTAAGTAAGAATCCTATTTTGCATTTTAGGGTTAAACACATAGAAATCAAACATCATTTTATTCGAGACTATGTTCAAAAAGGGATTATCTCCTTACAATTCATTGATACAGATCATAAATGGGCTGATATTTTTACGAAACCCCTAGCTGAAGATATATTCTTATTCAATCTGAAACATTTGAAAATGGAGTCTTGTCCATAATGAACCTTCTATTGTTTAACACCTTCTGTAAAATTGTGATTCTGATGTTATGAATTTTAATGTGTTTCTGATCTCTTGAAATTTCTGCCAGTTAGAAACTATCTTAATCAGAAACATCTCAAGTCATAAACATTTTGGCTTTCTTATCCTCGAGAACATCAAAACGGTGAAAATTCAAACTGACGGCTATGATTCACTCTTACACGTGTAAATCATATTCTGATGATTGAGTGACACCTTGAGCATTGGGATGTCTTGAGAGTAGGTTAAAATAATTATTACTTTTCCCACTTTCGGTCTTTTTTCAAGAAACAGTAATTAATTCTTTTCTTTATTACTCACTATTCTCTTCATCACACATTATTCACTTCACTTCATACACTCTAACCCTAAAATTTTAAACCTAAATGTCTTCTCCGAGAAATTTTGTCATTCATGGATGCTCAATAACAAGCTCTCTATAACTTCTCTAAATAAATGGAACTCCAGACAGGCACTTCTCAAACTTCTCGCCGAATTTTCCTGGGGAGATGCCATTTAACGGAAAAAGGTTTGATGTCAGACTTACTGGGGAACCCAACGTCTGAGTTGTAGAGTTGCACAAACTTCTCTGTTGGAGACGCCATTTATCGATTCTACTGGGGAAAGTGAGTCTCTTGAGAGACTGTTTTTATTTGGGATCTTTCATCATACTTTTCTCGGGATCTTCCCGGAGAAACGCCATATGATGGGGTCCAATTTTGAGGTGCCAATGACCTTCTCATCAGTGGTTTTTCGGAGCAAAATTGGCGTGCTGCCGAATCTCTGATCACGAGGCTTTCTCTGTGGATTTTCCTTAATCCGGGAAAGCAAGGATATCATCTTCAATGGCGAAGAGTGATGTTTATTGAAAGTTCTCTGATCTTTCAGAGGTTCAAATTATCAAAGTGGCCAAGGACCAACTTCTTTCCAGAATTAAACTGAAAGCGAGGTTGTTCAGACACAGTATTTCCTGACGAGGCAAGAACTGACAACTCGATTGAGAGGACTTCTACCACTAGGGGACAAGACCGACTAGAATGATAGTGATGCAATATGAAATGTGAATGCAAATAAAAAATGCATGATGTATGTATGTATATGCTGACAAAACAGACGCGACATACAGACTAATGGATGAACACAATTGGATACTCGGCCATCGCGGGGCGAAGAAGTACCGTTGATTCAAAATAGCAATTCCACCTTGCTTAGGAGAGATAGTCCCGTTGGGAGCTATGTTGATCGGGCTTAGGAGATGAGAACTCGGCCGAGGCGTGTCAGACGAAACAAGGTCTCTGACACAGTTGATCCCTTCATTCAGGCATACTGGCTTAGAAGGAGTACTTTGATTCTGCACTTTGAAGTCCGCTTACTTCGGGAGAAGCGATTGATGTTCTTCTGATGTTCAACAGTCAAAAGAAATGCCATATTTAATTTAAAAGCAGAAAAAGTTTAACAAGTAAATTCATTTTTGTTTTATTTCAAGAATCGCTGATTAAGTTTAAACAACGTCGTTCTGTAAAGCTAAAACAAGTAAAGAATTACAAACAAAAGCACAAGGGCTCAAATTTTATTGATAAGATGAAGATCAGCCAAACGCGTGATTCCAAAGAGTATATACAAAGTTAGAAAATGGTAATTTACAGGGAAAAGGGCTACGTTGAAACATAACGACCACTATCCTTCTACCAACTTTGAATTCGGGACATCCTGAGCTTCTGTCGAAGATGACCTTGACTGGAGTTTTCCTGACGGATGATGATGCAACTGCTGCTGAGGGACTTGCCTCTGTTGAACATAGTTACTTGCCATTATCCCTAACTTTTGCCTGGATTGTACTATGAGATTTCCAATCCATCGGGATGATTTTTTTCATGTCTCTAACTTTTACCTGGACCGCCCTTTCGGGTTTTCAATCCACCGAGACGTTTTTTTTTAGTTTAGGCGAAGTATTTCTTGACTACATCAACATTCGTTGGGTAGGCAAATTCCTCTCCGTCCATGGTTGCAGGTCTCAAGGCGCCGCCTGAGAAAGCTTTCGTGACCACATAGGGGCCGTCATAATTTGGGGTCCATTTGCCCTGAGAATCAGTGAGAAATGATTGTATCTTCTTGAGCACAAGGTCTCCTTTCCTGAAGACACGAGGTCGGACCTTTTTGTCGAACGCCCTCTTCATTCTCTGTTGATACAACTGACTGTGGCATAGTGCCGTGATTTGCTTCTCTTCGATCAGGTTCAGGTCGTCGTGTCGACTTTGACACCATTCAGCTTCGGTGAGCTTCGCTTCCATCAATACCCGTATTGATGGGATCTCTACTTCTATGGGGAGCACTGCCTCCATGCCATATACTAGAGAGAAAGGGGTTGCCCCTGTTGAAGTACGAACAGATGTGCGATAACCATGAAGAGCAAAGGGTAGCATTTCGTGCCAATCTTTATAGGTTACAACCATCTTTTGAACAATCTTTTTGATGTTCTTGTTGGTCGCTTCTACCGCTCCGTTCATCTTGGGTCGGTAGGGAGATGAGTTATGGTGTTCGATCTTAAACTCTGTGCACAACTCTTCCATCATCTTATTGTTCAAGTTAGATCCATTATCAGTAATGATCTCGCTTGGAACACCATAACGGCAGATGATATTGTTTTTGATAAATCGGACCACCACTTGTCGGGTTACATTGGCGAATGACGCTGCTTCGACCCACTTGGTGAAATAGTCAATGGCTACCAGGATGAACCGATGTCCGTTTGAAGCCTTGGGCTCAATCATACCAATCATATCGATTCCCCATATGGAAAATGGCCACGGGGAAGAAAGAACTTTGAGATGTGATGGCGGTACATGAATTTTGTCGGAGTATGTCTGACACTTGTGACATCTCCTCATGTACTTGTAGCAGTCGGATTTCATGGTCAACCAATAATACCCGGCCCTGAGAATTTTTCTCGCCATTGTGTGTCCGTTGGCATGAGTGCCAAATGATCCTTCATGAATTTCTTTCATGAGCATGTCTGCTTCTGGTCTGTCGACGCATCGGAGCAAGACCATGTCAAAATTTCTCTTATAAAGAGTGTCACCGGTCAGGAAGAAGTTTCCAGCCAATCTTCTGAGGGTCTTTCTATCTTTTCTGAGTGCCCCAGATGGGTACTCTTGTTTCTGAAGGAAGCATTTGATATCGTGATACCAAGGTCTGTCGTCTATGACTGCTTCAACCGCGAAGATGTAAGCGGGCCGTTCAAGGCGCGTTATGTCGATCTTAGGTAGGTCGTTCCATTGACCTACACTAATCATGGAAGAGAGAGTGGTTAATGCATCAGCCATGTGATTCTCCTCACGAGGGATGTGATGAAAGTCGACTCTGTTGAAGAAGGGTAACAACCTTCTTGCATAGTCTTTGTAAGGGATCAGTCCTGATTGGTATGTGTTCCAATCTCCTTTTATCTGGTTAATAACCAGGGCTGAATCGCCGTATACGTCCAAGTTTTTGATCCTTAAAATCGCTTCTTTGAGACCCATGATACATGCTTCATATTTGGCCTCGTTGTTCGTACATTTGAACGTAAGTCTGGCAGTGAAAGGAATGTGGGAACCCTGAGGGGTAACAATGATTGCCCCAATTCTGTTTCCATAATGATTGACTGCTCCGTCAAAGATAAGTCCCCACTGGGAACCTGGTTCTGGCCCTTCACTGGGTAGCAGTTCATCGCAATCTTTCATCTTTAGATACATGACATCTTCGTCTGGGAAGTCAAACCTGATTGATTCTTGATCGTCAATCGGTTGATGAGCCAAATGATCGGCTAAAATACTTCCTTTAACGACTTTTTGAGCATGGTACTCTATGTCATATTCTGATAGTAACATCTGCCAACGGGCAATCCTTCCCGTGAGAGCAGGTTTTTCGAAAACGTACTTGATTGGATCCATTTCGGAGACCAACCAAGTAGTATGACGAATCATGTACTGGCGAAGACGTTTGACTGCCCAAGCCAAAGCGCAACAAGTTTTCTCAAGCATCGTGTACCGAGTCTCGCAGTCGGTGAATTTCTTGCTTAGATAGTAAATGGCAGACTCTTTCCGTTTAGTTTCGTCTTGTTGGCAAAGTACACATCCCATTGAGTCCTCTAGGACTGTGAGGTAAATAATCAGTGGTATTCCTTCCACTAGAGGTGATAGAATCGGAGGATTCAACAGATATTCTTTGATACTGTCGAAGGCGGTTTAGCAATCTTCTGACCAAACGCAATCCTGGTTCTTTTTGAGTAATTTGAAAATCGGCGCACACGTCGCGGTCATAAGGAATATGAATCTGGAGATGTAGTTCAAACGTCCCAGGAATCCTCTGACTTGTTTTTTAGTTTTCGGAGTAGGCATTTCTTGAATGGCTTTGACCTTGTCAGGATCAACCTCAATTCCTTTTTGGCTGACGATGAACCCTAGTAGTTTCCCCGAACGGACACCGAAGGTGCACTTGTTGGGATTCAAGCGGAGCTTGAATTTTCTTAGACGTTCGAACAATTTTGACAGATGTTCAACGTGCTCATCCTCTGTTCTTGATTTTGCAATCAAATCATCGACATATACCTCGATTTCTTTGTGTATCATGTCATGAAACAGAGTAGTCATGGCCCTTTGATAGGTTGCCCCGACATTCTTCAAACCGAACGGCATTACCTTGTAACAAAAGGTACCCCATGGGGTAATGAACGAAGTTTTCTCCATGTCTTTCGGCGCCATTTTGATCTGGTTATAGCCCGAGAATCCATCCATGAAGGAGAATACTTTGAACCTTGTTGTGCTGTCAACCAGCATGTCAATGTGTGGTAAAGGAAAGTCGTCCTTTGGACTTGCCTTGTTCAGATCTCTGTAATCAACACACATTCTGACCCTTCCGTCCTTTTTGGGAACGGGTACGATGTTGGCTAACCATTGAGGATATTCAGATGTAGCGAGGAAACCCGCGTCGATCTGTTTCTGTACCTCCTCCTTGATTTTGATGGCCATGTCCGGGTGAGTGCGTCTCAACCTTTGCTTTACTGGCGGATATTCTGATCTCAACGGTAAGTGATGTTCCACGATGCTGGTATCCAACCCTGGCATATCCTGATAGGACCAAGCGAATACATCAGGAAATTCTTTGAGAAGCTTTATCAAACCCTCTCTGGCAGTTAGACTGAGCAGTGCTCCGATCCTGATTTCTTTTCTCTCTTTTTCTGAACCCAAGTTTACCGTTTCCAACGGCTCTTTGTGAGGTTCAATGGACCTTTCCTCTTGTCTGAGTAGTCGGGAGATCTCTTCTGGAATTTCGTTGTCATTTTCTTCTTCAGCCTCGAATACCGGGAACTCAAAGTTGGGAGAAGGCATTGGATCGTATGTTTCAACTGGGTTTAAAACAAGCAATCTGCATGACGTGATAATTCGTGTTTAGAAGAGATAGAGAAAATGCAAGTGTGTGCAGTGTATTTATTTTACTGCTTGTTTTTATTATTGAATGTGTTTTTAGGATTACCATTTTTCTGAAAAAGCAAAAAGAGAAAACAGCAATTAATGCGGAAATTACAGAACGACGTTATTTTATTAATGAACAAGTCGAATCTTGAAACTACAGCCCTATAAAACAAAACTCTGTCGCTTTGGGCAAAGCGAAGAGGGAAATTTACAGAAAATGAGCCCTATCAAAATATCTGTTTCACCTGGGCAGGGTGAAAGGTTAAAGATGGCAATTACTTTGACTGACGAACGACCTTCAGAACCTCGACGACAACCCATTGGCGGCGAACTCCTCGGTGAATCACAAAGTCTGGCACCTTCCTTGATTTGTCTTTAGAAATGACGCTGATTTATGGTGGAGCAGGATCATTGGAATCTGTCTCCCAGGCAGAATTGTCGTAGGAGAATTCCTCAGTTGTATTTTGCATAGCATTTGTGCTCTCAGCTGTATCTCCCCATCCAGTTGGCTGGATATCTTCGAGCCTGATACGAGAGCTTTCGGGAGCGGCGTACTTGACCATAAAGTCATATCTTCCACTTGGTTGTCCCAAAGTGTCCCAAACTTCTTTGGAACTGGAGAAGTCATCCCTCTCGATGACGTTGACCTCAGAAAAAGCATAGTTGATGAATTCTAGTCCTGCAAACGTTGCGAATTCATCTTCATGTTGAGTAATTTCCGAATGACCTGAGCGTTGATCCCATGACATGGCGGGGACACATGTATTCTGTTCAATGACGCTCAGCTGAGCTTCATTACTCGGCTGACTTTCTTGCCCCAAGTCTCTTGGGTAAGGTTGCCACATTGGCAGACCATCCATCGGGCCATAGTAGGTAGAGTCAAAGTTGTCTTTCATTAGAGTGTCTTCCTCTAATGAGTTTGGCGGAGCACGGCATCCTTCCGGATCACAATCTCCGTAGATCATTTCGACATCTGATCTTGGTATAAATCTCGGACTTTCTGTAGGAAAGCAAAAAGGCATAGGCACCTCTTCCTGAGACATATAACCGTCCTTGTTAAGGTAGGACTTCCATTCTTCATCTGTGTCAGAGGGATCTTCCTCATTGATAGCATGAACTGTCTGAGACACTGGGTGAAGAAAACCTCCACTGTGGAAGAAGTTTTGAAGGGGATGAAAACTCTCATCGTTGGCAACTGTCTGGGTACAGGTTGCAGAAAAACCAAGACCCTTCTTTGTTTTATTGTCAATAGGAACGACGAGCCATCCCCATCCTGTCGTATCGGTATTCTTGACCGCTTTGATAGCATCGTTGTATGAGGAAATCGAGGTTCCTCCTTCAGATTGATCGTTCTTGCTCACCGATAGTGCTTGGAACTGAGTTCCAATAACCTCCTCGGGTTCCACACAAGTAGATGATGATAAGTTGCTCACAAGCAAGGCTTGTTCCCCACAAACCGTGACAAGTTGATCGTTCTTGACGAACTTTAGCTTTTGGTGGAGGGTTGAAGTAACCGCTCCAGCCTGATGTATCCAAGGTCTTCCTAATAAACAACTGTATGTTGCCCGGATGTCCATGACCTGGAAAGTGATTTGGAAAGTGTGAGGACCAATAGTTATGGGAAGATCAACTTCGCCGATAACTATTTTTCTGGATCCGTCGAATGCTTTGACGACGACCTCGCTGACTCTCATCGGAGGGCCCTTAAATGATAATTGCATCAAAGTGGACTTCGGCATAACATTCAGGGCTGACCCTGTGTCTACCAGTACGTTGGCTAAAGTATCGCCCTGGTAGTTAACTGTAATGTTGAGCGCCATGTTATGACGGTGACCCTCTTCAGGTAATTCCTCATCACTAAATCCCAAATTGTTGCAGGAAGTGATGTTAGAGACAATACTATCGAACTGTCTGATTGTTACATCCTGTTCCACAAAGGCTTGCTCCAAGACTTTCTGTAGAGCCTCCCTGTGGGCTTCTGAACTGAGTAACAGCGATAATACCGAGATCTTTGAAGGAGTCTGTAACAGTTGATCAACAATGTTGTATTCGCTCCTTTGGATGAGCTTCAGCATCTCATCATTATTTTTCGAAAGGTCAGGATTACTGGATTGACCGACTGGTGGATCAGGAATTTCTGCCTGAAGTTCCTTTTCCTTGTTAACTTCCCCAACCCCTCGGTTGAAGATTCGACCGCTCCGTGTTACACGACTGATGTCTGCAATGTTCACAACGGAGGGTAATGGAATTTCCTTTCCATTTTCAATTATTGTTGCACCGTATTTGTAAGGGATCGCCTTAGTTGATTCATACGGTGTTGGTCCCGGTAGACAGATGACTATGGGAACCTTCTGATTTTTCTGACCATCATAGGTAACCTTGATCCGTTCCTGGTTGGGAACTTTAGATTCGTCAAGTAGAGGGATGATGGCAAAAACATCCCTGGTCCTGTGATGACCAGAGATCGTGACAACATCCTCAACTTGCTCGGCAAGGTAGTTCGGCGACCAAATGATGGGTCCTGAACCTGGATATAGACGAATTTCTCCATGATCGACCTGACCCTGAAGAGCTGCTCTCACAAGGTAACACCCTTGGTTACTTTTCGAACAGACGATGTAACTGTCATAGTTGTGTGGTGGCACCTGGCCACACCCACTTTGAATGCAATGTAACCTCACTAGGTTATCTTCCATTGATCGGACATCCTGACTTTGACGACGAGTAAGATTCCTGTGATTGATACTAATCTGCTGAGTATCTTCGTCCATATAGATTGGCATCCACCAGTGATTTAACAAGTGTTGAAGTGTCTCCTGGACAAGGGTACAACCTCGATCGTTTTCACAACCTGCTTTACAGTTTTGATAATCATGTGATATTAAGAATCTGAGTCAGACCTGCTCAGCATGTAACTCTACCAGGTTGGTATTCATCACGCGAATGTCAAAGATCTGAACCATGTTGATTTGATAGGAGTTCCTATCATGGTAGTCTTCGATCCATCCAAGATCCATCTGACGCTGGAGGGCCTCTTGTATGAAAGAGCATCCCTGTTTGTTTATCGAGCAAATCAGACAGAAACTGTAATCGTGCCGCGGCAGATTATGATACTGGCTTTGCCTTGAGTGCATTGCCACCAAGTTGTCATTCATCGCACGGATATCGTGGTTCTGAATGACGTTAGAATTCGTGTAGACCATGTTAACTCCACGAACTCGGTGCTCTTGGATCCATCCAAGATCCATTTGTTCCTGTAGAGCTGCTTGCACTACAGAACATCCTTGGTTGTCTCTAGAGCAGATATCACACTGGTGATAATTATGAGGTGGCACATGGCCATATCCACTCTGTCTACAATGCATCTTGACCAGATTGGTCTTTAACAAGAGTACATCATGAATTTGATAGACATTGTTAGTCTCTTTCTCAATCAGATTGACTGCAGCTTTCTCATGTTGAGGCAGCGGGTTCGTAAGAACATTAGGATTCGTATCTTTGAAAGATAAGAGCCCGCTCCTAACAAGATTTTATACATCGGATTTAAAATTGAGACAAGTCTCAATGTTATGCCCTGAACCTCCTTGATGATAAGGGCATGTTTGATCCGCTTTAAACCAAAAAGGCGGATTTTCCGAAACTGAAAGGGGAGACTTAGTCTGAATGTGCCCCTTAGCCAGCAGTAACGGAAACAGCTCTGCGTACGTTACGGGTATAGGATCAAACCAGCCGTATTATACGGTTGTTGATATATGGAGGACAAGCCTGCTGAAGAGGCTGTTGTGTCCTTTGTTGGTCAGGTTGGCTCTGCGTAACCTGAGGTTGATACATAGGAACAGGCGCGGGGCCGATAGCGGGAGTAACAGCTGCTACTGGCTGATAACGTCGCCTTTGCTTTCCGAGAGAGATATTCCCAATATCTTGCTTTTTTTCTTAGGGAGAGCACTACCGTATTTTTTAGTACCACTCGTCGATCCAGTGTCTTTTACCAAACGTCCTTCTCGGACGGCTTCCTCAAGACGTACACCCATACCGACCATCTCGGTGAAATCACTGGGCGCACTGGCGACCATTCGGTCATAGTAAAATGAGCTTAAGGTCTTTAAGAAGATTTTTGTCATCTCTTTTTCCTCAAGAGGTGGACAAATTTGAGCGGCAATTTCACGCCACCTTTGAGCATACTCCTTAAAGGTTTCCTTGTCCTTTTGTGACATTGATCTGAGTTGATCTCTGTCGGGTGCCATGTCCAAATTGTACTTGTATTGTTGGACGAAGGCAATACCAAGATCTCTGAATGTACTGATTGTAGTACGGTTTAAACCCATGTACCATTTGAGTGCGGCACCGGTTAAACTATCCTGGAAGTAGTGAATCAGCAGGTCCTGATTCTCCGTCTGAGCTGACATCTGCCGAGCGTACATCACCAGATGGCTCTGAGGGCAAGAGTTACCCTTGTATTTTTCAAAGTCGGGCACTTGGAACTTGTGCGGGACTTTAACATTTGAGACCAAGCAGAGGTCTGCGGCGTCCTTTCCAAATAGATCCTGACTGCGAATGGCTTGCAGCTCTTTCTGCATTTCCAAGAACTGCTCCTGGAATTCATCCATTCTGTCAAACATAGTTTCCTTCTTACCAGAAGGTGTCTGTGAAATCTGTCATTCCGGGACAGTGTGCACCACAGGGGGTGGTACGTGACTATGGCAGTAAGTCTTGGCGCCTCCCGAAGTTTGTAACCTTCAGGAGTCTCGAGTATGCCCCTGGCATCTTCGCTTTCCCGAAGTTTGTAACCTTCAGGCCCAGCGGCTTCTGTTGTGATTCCCTGATCTTCAGTGATCGGCGGAACATATCCTTCCGGGATATAGTTAACAGGCATGCCCCAAGGACGATCTTTCGGCATCTGATACCTAGGATCATACTTTTCTATGATGGGCGTTGAGGTGATCTCTGAGATCACGGTTCTTTGTAGCTGAGCTTCTGCCATGGCTTGCATGTCGTTACGAAGCTTTCTCATATCCTCTCTCAGAGCGTCGATCTCTTCTTTCAACTCTCTGTTTTCTTCCTCAAGATCATCCATCCTTTTTTGACGATTGGCCCGAGTATTATCCGAATGAGACAGTTTGACTCTAGAATCGAGACACAAACGTGAGATTCGTAGGTAAGGAGAATACGCGATGTGAGAATGATGAATCCAATGATTATATTAATTGTTTTTTGGTTTAATCAAAATAAACTTCGACAATTAGATTGCAAATATCAAACAGTGGGGAAACCCATTTTTGTTGAATTCCAAAGGATTACAGAAATGGAAATACAGTAGATTACAAAGTGCAGAAACAGAAACCTAAACTAATGGGTCCCGAGTCCTCTTCTTTGACCGGGGCGCTTGGGCCGTTGTCGGGTTGTCATTCCTTTGCCAGGTGAAAGGAGCGAGCAAATTCCTTTGGTCATCTTGATTCTCTACAGCATGCTGCTCCAAAATTTCAATCAGAGCATCTTTCTCTTTTAGTAGTTACTGTATTTGGATACACTCTACGTCGAGGGTGCGGTACTTGTTCTTCCAAGATCTTCTTTCCTTTTGAACTTTGTTGAGAGTAACCTGAAGCTTTTCAGTTTCCGTCATGAAGTACATGACAGTTTCCCTCGGTGGAAGAATTCCGTAACGAGGATAAGGCATCTTTAGCTTGAGAGCTCTAGTTTGTACCCAATGGAGATAAGGCTCCACCGAGACACAGTCCGGTTTTCCCAGAGACTCTCGTCCTTTCTTATGAACCTGTTTCCAAGCATGCACTATTTCCATCTTTAGTGCTCTGTCGTTTTCTCCTTCCTTGAAGAAAAGACCTTCCAGATGAACACCCAGTGGGATGTGTCTCATCGGGTATCCAAATTGACAAAGAACCAATATCGGATGATAGTTGATTCCTCCTTTAGTTCCTATGAGGGGTACGCTGGGGAAGTTTCCATAACGGTCAATGATTCTGATTCCCTCATAAATCCTATTACACCAATCTATATCAGAATTGGTGAGATACATGATCTTCTGCGACCAATGTAAGACACTCTTGCAATCCCAAAAAGCGGCAAACTTGGGCAAGTGAGAGATAAACCATTTGTAAAGCAAAGGTACACAGCATGTGATCTCCCCTCCGCTGTACAAATTTCCTAAGTGTACAGAATGATACGCATCTGCAAGCAAAGTCGGCACAGGGTTTCCAATGAGAAAAACCTTAATAGCGTTGATATCGACGAAGTTATTGATGTTGGGAAACAAAAATAACCCGTAGGTGAGCAAGACAAAGATGCTTTCAAAAGCAGTCCCGTTCCCTATACTAGCGAAGTATAGAGCCTTTTTTGTCAAGAACTGGGCTGGCAAACCTTGGATGCCACCTTAGTGGTCATGTGAGTCCTGACCTCAGACTCGTCCAAATGAATTGCTATTGCAATAGTCTGATTCTTTGGAATTTCTTCCAGTCCAGAAAACGGAGCTCGATCAGTGATATGTAAATCAGTCAAATGAGAATACTCCTCCAGCGTTGGTGATAGCTGGTAATCCGGGAATGTGAAACAGTGATAAACCGGATCGTAGAATTGAATGAGCGCGTCCATGATCCCCTTAATCACATGGACTCTTAACAGTGGTAGCAAACCACCGTGCTTGGCTCTGAAAGCCTCAGGGTTAACGATCATCCTTGCTAACCTTCTCAAATCCCCTAGTTTTGGAACCTTGAAGGTATACTGGCGAGTTCTCCTTCTACCGAAATCCATTAATGCAATCTTTTTCTCTGATATTTGCAATCACAGTCTTAGTTTAATTTAAAAAACAGAGAGACTAGAAGAGAAAGTTTTTTGAATGTTTTAATGTTTTATTAAACGAATGCATGAATGCAGCACACAAAAACATAGAAAAAACATGGGGTCAAAGGGTCGTTGTCATGAAGTCAAGGCTCTACCCATCCCCAAAGGTTTATACTAGGGTGATTTTTGTACCTGTACTCATTATCATCAGCTCCTCCCAGGAAAGCAAAACAACAAGCGGATCGCCAGCGAGTTGTAGAGCAATCTTAGAGTAAGTGCCATTCACCGAGAATAGATCACCAGCCTCAAATGAGGGTAGTATCGCGTAACAACTATTTCCGATAGTTTCCGCACTACGAAAGGGTTGGCTTTTCTAGGTGTATACTCATTCTCACCACATGCGGCATCACACGCATTCCCATTAGCAGAAAAATAAACACGTATAGCAATTAAGAAAAGCAGTATATATATTTGTCCTAATCATCCTAGACTTATAAAGCTATGATTCCTAAGTTCCTGACAGAAATGGGTTCCCCGGCGGAAGCCCCAATCTGTGGTTTTCACATAAGTGAAGAGAAGGAAGACCGTGCCTAGATCTAACCTTGAACGGGCCCCACGGTGGGCCCCACTTTTTTCTGGCGGCCACCGCCATGAAAATGACTTACCCAAGGTTTAAATTGTAAGAAAGAAAGAATCGGCCCCACGGTGGGCGCCACTTTTTCTGTAGCGAGCGATTTTGGACGCGGTTCTTAAGCGCTGGTCGCTCTCTGCGGTCTGAGTTTGAACTACAGGTCGATTCATTTTTTATCCTATTGTGAGCTAAATAAGGAAGGGAAATAGATGTCTCCAATTAACCCTGCTTGCATACTGAGTTTAAACAGCGGTCTGTTAGGTTACGGATGCTATCAATGTGGGGGGGCCTTTGTACTGGTTATTTGTATTTTCGCCAATACGGTTTTCTTTCTTTTGATATAGGCAAAGGGTTTCTGACGGGGAACAAGGATTAGGATGTTAGGACTGATGCTTTTGAATTACTGCTTTTGATTGACTGAGATATGGGATTTGGGTTTTTTGTTGATTGCGCTTGCTAAGATCTTTTCTTTCGATCTTATGCCTACGTATTCCCGTTTACCGAAATAGGGAAATCAGAGTGTTCGTAGTTCCTCCTATTCTATGGGAGGAAATGGGTGTTTTTGGTGTCTTGTTCAAAGTCCAAGACGTGAAGCGAAAAGGTGATTTGTATCTTGTTCAAAGCCCAAGATGTGAAGCTGAAAATTCTATTTGTGTCTTGTTCAAAGCCCAAGACGTGAAGCTGAAAGACCTCGACTTTAGAGAGAATTTGTCATCTCTAAAGAGGGGAGAAGGAGAATTACTTTAACTGGGATACGCGGATCCGAGCAATGCCATAATTTCCGAAGAAAGGGTTTTAACCTGAAGGAGAAGACTTTAACTCAGTGTAGAGCAATGCCATCTTTCCTTAGGAATTTCTCATGCTAAAAGAGGGACAGTGGCATGGATGTAGATGATCCAGAGGCTTGCCGCTTACAGCGATTAGATGAAGGGAAAAGAGTTGTTGATGTTTGTTTACTGTGAACGAAGCACAACTTTGATGCTAAAAGGTTGATTGGATCAACCAGTGGTTTTCTTATACGAAGCCTAAGAGGAGGCTAATTTTCGCTAGGAAAATCATTATACAAAGCCTAAGAGGAGGCTATTTTGTGTCCCGTACAAAGCCCGAGAGAGAGGCTAAAAGGGTTGACTCAACAGGAGAATCTTTTATACTCAACAAGAGAGTGATTTTGTATCTCGTATGAAGCCCGAGATGGAGGCGAAAAGGGTAATTGACTCCACTGGGGAGTCTCTTATGTGTCTCGTACGAAGCCCGAGAGAGAGGCGAAAAGGTTGTTTGACTCCACTGGGGAGAATTTTGGTATCTCGTACGAAGCCCGAGATGGAGGCTATTGTAACTGTTTCAGTTGAGTGACAGATCCAATATACTGATTTTAAAAGAGAAAATTAGTTCTTATATGAGTAACACTGTACACAGGGATTTGATTTGAGGATCAGGGATATTTCCTTCTCTTTGAGGAAACAAGAGATCCAAAGGGTATTGAGACTGTCCGAGTCTGCGGGTTTCCTTTCTATTTAACGAAGGGTGCTTGAGAATGTCTTTGAGACTCAAGGAAGTTAGACTATCCACGTCTAGAGTTTTATCTTTTGTACTATGCTTTGAGAAACAGTAGTAGACTCTATGAAAGGACTGTTCTATGAGGATGACTATGTTCTGTTCCTATACCTCTAGGAGGTCGTCGGGACAATTTGTACGAAACCCAAGAGGAGGCTGGAAACTTTTAAGAAGCCGACGGGTCCTTGTACGAAGCCCAAGAGGAGGCTATCATTCCCAGAGGAAGAGATCATTATACGAAGCCTAAGAGGAGGCTGTGAATACTTCTAAGAAGCCGAAGGGTCCTTGAATAATACCCAAGAGGAGGCCGATGCTTTTAAGAAGCCTGTGGGTCTTATCATCTCCTTTCCATTAGGAGAGATAACTCTTTTAAAGATAAAAACCACTGGTAAACGTGCGAGGTTTACTATCCAGCGACTTTTAGCTTTTAAAGAGGGTTCCTTAGTTAAGGTCCAAGATTATGGCCGTAGTGGGTACCCAAACCCCGAGACATTCAAGGCAAACTATCCACAAGGAATAGATCAAGTCAGGAAAGTTCGAGAATTTGGAAGAAACTCAAAGATGCCATTCACGGAGAATACATGCATCTTGGGGAGTAGAGCTTCTTGACGATTCCTAAGGAGGACAGCCGAAGAGAAGACTGTATCTGGTGCTCCTATTGGGGATCTAGGCGTCTATTTCTACGAATAAATGAAACGGCGTCACCTAATTCTAGACGTAGTAGCCGGGAAAACTCGAAATATCTATACTATTATTACACAGTAGATATGAGTTTATGAAAGGAGACTTACAGTGAGCAGCCCCACAATACAATTTATAATATGAAAGCAGTAAACGAAAGCGATAACCACTTACTCGGTTGGAATGCTTCCATGCTGTTTGGTTAGTTGTTCAACAAAGAAAGATTGAAAACAACAGTATATTCAAAATCAAAGGAGAAAGTGCTTTGAAAAAGAAAGATTTGGGGCTTACAGCTCAAGTAGAGGCCCAGGGTTTTATCAGTGAGCGCACTGTTTGACTTTGTACAGCGGGACTTATACAAGTGACTGAGGCCCAAAAAGGTTTTCTGTACAAAGGAAGGATGGGTCTTACACTTTCTCAAGAGGCCCAAAAAGGTTTAAAGGAAAAAGAGTGGGGCTTATAACACGAGGGTAGGCCCAAATGATTTTTCGTTTAAAAATGACGATCGTGCCAAGGTTTTCTTTTAACGCAGAGGGACTTATACAATAAGTGAGACCCAAAATGTTTTGGTTAAAAGGGGGATTGGGTCTTACACTCTAATAGAGGCCCAAAGAGTTTTGAGAAAAAGAAATGGGTCTTACTACTCGAGGGTAGGCCCAGGTTTATTTTAAAAAGGCGACGATCGCGCCGTTTACTTGTACAGAGGGACTTATACAATGGATGAGGCCCAAAAAGTTTTTGTACAAGGGGGGATGGGTCTTACACTCTCTCAAGAGGCCCAAAGAGTTTTGAAAATGATTTATGAGGGTTGAATTAATCCAAAACCCTAATTTGTTTTCAAAATGTATTTAATTGAATAAAAATTCTATTAAAATGATCAAAAATTGTTTAACACATGGAAAACAATTTGTGATCTTGGATTAATGCTTCAAGAATTAAGTATTGACCTCCAAGTCGTGACAGCAAGTTCAAAGTGATTTTTGATTTGGAGGTGTTACAGATGAGTGGTGATGATCTGAACAGCTTCCCTACACCCTATGGAATGTGTTTGGATGGTTGGACTTGATTGAAATTGGCTGGATCATTTTGTGATACCTCAGCTGCACTTTGGTTAAAACCTTGAGCAACCAGCTGGTGATTTTGTGAAATTGATGTTTTAGAAGTAATCTAAGTGTTTGATCAGCTCATATGTGATGTGTGTGAGGTGTGTGAGTGATTGGTTTGATTGGAATTGCTCTCAAACTCAAAACCCGATAGTGACTTGCCTTAGAAGGCAAAATTGGAGTGAAAGAAGAGATTTTGAGGAAAGCATCTGTTAAATGGATTTGGTGTACTCAAACTGACCACAATTGAGCTCTATTTATAGTAGAGCAAGTTTGTTTTGCAAGGAATAGTGAATGACAGCTGGTAAGTAGGTTTGGCCAATGTTGGCAAATGAAAATCCAAGTCTCCTCTAGCTATTGACTAGAGGTTAGGGCACAGAGCTTTGGTCCCCTTGGTCTTGGATAAGTCTTGACTGATTTCAGATGAGAATGGCTCAGTCCATGCCACCTTGATGGTTCCATTGAATGCCTCATTCCAAATTTGAAGTCTTGTCCCTATTTTGGCCATTCTAGGTTCAACATGTTATTTCTTGTTCCATGGACTTTGGAGGCTTGGCTCAGTGATTGTCCCCTTTAGATTCAATCCTCTGAGGTGTCCAAGTGGATAGGAGCAATTGAATTTGGCTGATTTTGGCAAATCGACCAAAGTTGCAAATTCTGCCTTGCCTTGACAGATTTCAGCAAGGCAACTTGGCAATGTTCTTGGCCATTTTGGAAAGCTCTTACATGATACAACAACTGTTTGAACGAGTTTGGTTTTGATATCTTTTGATTCCAAGTGAAAAATCCCCCTACATTTGGCAAAAAGTGAGGCAGAATCTGACTTAGTGAAAATTTCACTAAGTGTTGGAAAAAGTGACATTTTCACTTTTCAGCCACTTTGATCACTCCATAACTCAAAATCCTTAATGAATTGGAATGACTTGTAGTTGAAGTTTTTATAGGTGATAATGAGGGCTACAAATCCATCTTTGGATGAGAAAAAATGGCCTTGTGGTTTAGGAGTTATGGTCCTCCAAAGTTGGTACCTTTGCCACTTTATTTTTAACTTAGAAAAAATTCTAAGTTTTATGGTTACCCCTTTTACAAGTTATCTCACTTTTCTTGATTTTTCTTGATGAATGATGATTCAAACCATACATTAACATCATTTTAGGGTTAAAAATCCATTTTGGTGAAAAATCTCAAAAAGTCAAAGTTGACTTTTGTGCACAGTTGACTTTTTATCAGATGAATTCCAAACTGTGCAATTCTCCAGGAAATCATGTCCTTGACCTAAATCAAACTTGATGGGCATGTTACATGGGTGTCATAGGGTATATTCAATCATGTATTAGGGTTTGAGAGTATGTCCTGGTCAAAAGTCAAAGTTACAGTTGACTTTTCCCTTAAAACCCTAATTGTGGTACAGATGAAATTGAGACTTGTTGCTCAAACTTCTTGGATCAATCCATTGTTCCAAATGGATCAATATGGTATATTAGAGACCCTCAAATCGTCTCTTGAGGTCTTGGCTCATGGTTTGTCCCAAAAGTCAACTTAGGGGTGAATTAGGTCAAGAAACCCTAATTCCTGATTTTGATGAATGCATCCCCTGAGGCAAAATTGACTTGATGCATGGGCTCATGAGGTTCCATGAAGTATATTAGGTTATGTTTTGGATCATTACCTTGTGCCCAGATGAAAATTTCCATCTGGAGGCCCTGGTCGACCAAAACCCTAATTTGGTGACACTGTCGATCTTGAGACTTGATCCACCTAGAAGGGAGCAGCCTTGTGCTTAATCCTTGAAGTGGGAGTCCTTTTTGATCCATTGTGGATGTTTGAGAGATTAGACAAGTTGAAGATCATGTCATTTCTTGATTGATCCTTTGTCTAAGCACTCAGAGAGGGCTTAAAACCCTAATTTTGATTGTAGTGGATGCTCACCCATCCTTGGGGAGACTAATGAAGCATAAAGGTACATCCATATTGTGATGATGATTTTCACAATGATGGGAAATCTAAGTGGTCAAAATTTGGGGTATTACATGCTGTAGTCACCAGGTTAGAATCTATACGCCTTCTCATATCTTTTGTTGTTAATAATAATATTAAGTTATATCAAATGGGTGTTAAAAGTGTGTTTCTAAATGGTTGCATTTCTGAAGAAGTATATGTTCACCAACCTTCAGGTTTTGAAAACTCTAAGTTTCCAGAACACGTTTTTAAACTTAAGAAGTCATTGTATGGTCTTAAACAAGCTCCCAGAGTTTGGTATAAAATATTAAGTTCTTTTCTTTTAGAAAATGACTTTACCAGAGGAAAAATGGATATTACTCTCTTCTGTAAGAACTTTGGAAACGACCATATGATATGCCAAATCTATGTATATGATATAATCTTTTGTTCTTCTAATACTTCTGCATGTCAAGATTTCTCTAAGCTAATGCAGGTAGAATTCGAAATGAGGCTAATGCAAGAGTTAAAGTAATTTATGGGAATTCAAATCAATCAAACTTCAGAAGTCACATTTATACATCAAGGAAAATATACTAAGGAACTTTTAAAAAAGTTTGATATGACAGAAAGCAAACCAGCTAAAACTCCCATGCATCCTACTTACATTCTTAAGAAAGACAAAGTAATTAAAAAGGTTTATCAAAAGCTTTATCGTGGTATAATAGAATCTCTTATCTATCTGACTGCCTCACGACCAGATATTTTATTCAGTGTATGTCTTTGTGCTCGTTTTCAATCAGACCCAAGGGAAAATCACTTAACTGTTGTTAAGAGAATCCTAAAATATCTGAAAGGAACTTCTAACCTTGGCTTGATGCATGAGAAAGCATCAGAATACAAGCTATCAGGTTTCTGTGATGCAGATTATGCTGGAGACATAATAGAATGTAAGAGCACTTATGGGAACTGTCATTTTCTAGGTAGAAATCTTGTCTCGTAGGGAAGCAAAAAACAATCTACAATTGTTTTATCTGCTGCAGAAGCAGAATATATCTCAGCATCACATTGTAGCACTCAAATGCTCTGGATAAAAATCAGCTTGAAGACTTTCAGATATATGAGAGTAAAATTTATATCTGTTGTGACAACACTGCTGCTATTTGTTTAAGTAATAATCCTATTTTGCATTTTAGGGTTAAACACATAGAAATCAAACATCATTTTATTCGAGACTATGTTCAAAAAGGGATTATCTCCTTACAACTCATTGATACAGATCATAAATGGGCTGATATTTTTACGAAACCCCTAGCTGAAGATATATTCCTATTCAATCTGAAACATTTGAAAATGGAGTCTTGTCCATAATGAACCTTCTATTGGTTAACACCTTCTGTAAAATTGTGATTCTGATGTTATGAATTTTAATATGTTTCTGATCTCTTGAAATTTCTGCCAGTTAGAAACTATCTTAATCAGAAACATCTCAAGTCATAAACATTTTGGCTTTCTTATCCTCGAGAACATCAAAACGGTGAAAATTCAAACTGACGGCTATGATTCACTCTTACACGTGTAAATCATATTCTGATGATTGAGTGACACCTTGAGCATTGGGATGTCTTGAGAGTAGGTTAAAATAATTATTACTTTTCCCACTTTCGGTCTTTTTTCAAGAAACAGTAATTAATTCTTTTCTTTATTACTCACTATTCTCTTCATCACACATTATTCACTTCACTTCATACACTCTAACCCTAAAATTTTAAACCTAAATGTCTTCTCCGAGAAATTTTGTCATTCATGGATGCTCAATAACAAGCTCTCTATAACTTCTCTAAATAAATGGAACTCCAGACAGGCACTTCTCAAACTTCTCGCCGAATTTTCCTGGGGAGATGCCATTTAACGGAAAAAGGTTTGATGTCAGACTTGCTGGGGAACCCAACGTCTGAGTTGTAGAGTTGCACAAACTTCTCTGTTGGAGACGCCATTTGTCGATTCTACTGGGGAAAGCGAGTCTCTTGAGAGACTGTTTTTATTTGGGATCTTTCATCATACTTTTCTCGGGATCTTCCCGGAGAAACGCCATATGATGGGGTCCAATTTTAAGGTGCCAATGACCTTCTCATCAGTGGTTTTTTGGACCAAAATTGGCGTGCTGCGGAATCTCTGATCACGAGGCTTTCTCTGTGGATTTTCCTTAATCCGGGAAAGCAAGGATATCATCTTCAATGGCGAAGAGTGATGTTTATTGAAAGTTCTCTGATCTTTCAGAGGTTCAAATTATCAAAGTGGCCAAGGACCAACTTCTTTCCAGAATTAAACTGGAAGCGAGGTTGTTCAGACACAGTATTTCCTGACGAGGCAAGAACTGACAACTCGATTGAGAGGACTTCTACCACTAGGGGACAAGACCGACTAGAATGATAGTGATGCAATATGAAATGTGAATGCAAATAAAAAATGCATGATGTATGTATGTATATGCTGACAAAACAGACGCGACATACAGACTAATGGATGAACACAATTGGATACTCGGCCATCGCGGGGCGAAGAAGTACCGTTGATTCAAAATAGCAATTCCACCTTGCTTAGGAGAGATAGTCCCGTTGGGAGCTATGTTGATCGGGCTTAGGAGATGAGAACTCGGCCGAGGCGTGTCAGACGAAACAAGGTCTCTGACACAGTTGATCCCTTCATTCAGGCATACTGGCTTAGAAGGAGTACTTTGATTCTGCACTTTGAAGTCCGCTTACTTCGGGAGAAGCGATTGATGTTCTTCTGATGTTCAACAGTCAAAAGAAATGCCATATTTAATTTAAAAGCAGAAAAAGTTTAACAAGTAAATTCATTTTTGTTTTATTTCAAGAATCGCTGATTAAGTTTAAACAACGTCGTTCTGTAAAGCTAAAACAAGTAAAGAATTACAAACAAAAGCACAAGGGCTCAAATTTTATTGATAAGATGGAGATCAGCCAAACGCGTGATTCCAAGTGTTTCTCAGATCAAGTTGAGGAGGAGTTTGTAAGTCAAGCAGAAATAAGACTATAAGAGAGGAAAGAAAAAGAAAGGCTTGCAGAAGAAGTAAGAAAGAAAGCTGAGAGAATTGTTGCTGAGATTGCTAAAAAGGAAGTTGAAATGAAAGTCGATGCAGAAAGATAAGCTGTTCTACAAGCTGCTACTAAAAAACGTGTCTCTGATGATAATTTTCTCCCAATTATGGCACATACATTGGTAAACTTGCAGAACAATAAAAAAACGGTGCAAGAAAGGTTGGATAGTCAAGAAGAAGTTAATCGTTCCATCAAGGATATGCTCATTCAACTTCTTGCAATGACTCATTCTACTTCCCTTCCCTGGGCACCTTAGGGCTTACTTTTGTCATTTTCGTTCGTTTTTGTATTTTTTCTCCCGTGTATCCTCAATCTTATTTATAAAATCTTTTTAATTATGACAAAAAGGGGGAGTAAAGGTAGAAATGATTATATATATATATATATATATATATATATGCTCTCCAAAAACTCATGCTCACATTCTAACACCATATATACAAGTATGTGAAAGAAATTGCAGGATTTCTCCGTTAGAAGCTTCTAGTGGTAAACATTGCAAAAGAATTCAACTCATAAGGAGTAAACATGAGATATAAGCTCAGGAGGAACTTGTCTATCCCAGGGGTAGTATTCTAAAACTTAACTCTGATTTCTTTAGCACATTAAAGCATATACATTGTTTCGTCAAAATACATGATTTTGTCATCATGAAAAAGGGGGAGATTGTTAAAACAAGGTCTTGATTCTGCTTATAATCTCTAGTTTTGATGATAACAATGCATATATTTTATATGTAACAATTTGGTACTCTAAATTTATCTTAAGTGTGCAGATATAAAATTCTCACTAGAATCAATTTGTAGCGCAACTCAACAAGATTCTGATACACATAAGAGTTTCTGATGAAAAATATATATGCTTCTTAAGAAAGCGTCGTTTCTAAAGAAAGAATTCTGAAGACTCTAATCAACGCTAAAGTTCAAAATACACGATGAAGATCAAAAGATCAAAGTCCAAAGCAAAACGTGAAGACCAAGTACAAACAACTATTTCCTAAAATAGTCAAAAGCAGAGATTTTGCTCAGAATTGACCAGAAAGCTTTTTAAGCTTTTACTACTTCTGCTCTCCAAGGATTCTATCGTTGAAGACAACTAGCCAAGCTAAAAGACATTCTTATCCCTCAACGAGGATATAAATAGAAGACTATGTTGCATTGCAACGTACAACAACTCACAAGTCAAAAACGCTGAAAGTACATACTCTGTCAAAGAATTTCAAAGACACAAAGAGTTGCTGCTCATATTTGTGTAGAAATATTGTTCTTAAATTTGTTTCAACCTGCTTATTTAGAAGCAATATTGTAAACATTCTTGTAACACTTTCTAAGTGATTTTCCTTGAGTGACTAAGTGTGTTAGTCAGTAGACTCGAGATGGCTAAATTGTTGTTGAACAATTTAAAGGTTGGTTGTAAGTTTTCCTTGAGTGACTAAGTGTGTTAGTCAGTAGACCCGGGAGGGCTAAGTTGTTGATGACTTAAAGGCTATTGTAATCTTGTTGAAGATTAGTGGATTAAGTCCTTGTGATAAGGCAAAATCACCTTGGTGGGTGGACTGGATTAGCTTAGTTAATAGTGAACCAGAATAACCATTTGTGTTCTTTCTATTTATACCTTGTTAGCGTGTGTGTTACATACTTCATTGAAATTTTTTAAAAACCCAATTCAAACCCCCTTTCTTGTGTTTTTCTCAACCTTCAATATCCAAATAATATCCAACAATATAAAAGACATAGAAACGTTATATTCCCCGGTGTTACACATCAGAGCAGACTCCGACTCTATAAAAATAAATGGAAGACTCCATCTTTCATTCACATCAACTCCTCTACTGCGAGTTATATGCACGATGCCCATGTAAAGGCAACATTCAAACAGGAGGGGTGAGATATCATAATTATATAAAGGAAAGCATGATAATAAGTAAGCAACAGATTATTACATGCATAATCACCCATTCCGCAACACATTTCCACACAATCAACATAACAACCAACTAACACAATAACAACACAACAATATGCAATGCAATGAGACTCAACAACATGACTCAATACATGTGGTACCAATACGTGAACATTCAGGTTCACCGCTCCGATCTTAACCTCCTAGGATCATAACTTACAAATTCGTTACCATCACCACTGATAATGTTTCACTGATTCCATCACCTCCGAAATCAGCTACTCGCACTCAATCTCCACCTCCTGGGATTGAGGCTCACCAACAATTGACTATTGCCTAAAAACAAGAATGCATGCAACATATTATACATGCAACAACAACACCAAGCACAATGACCAACACCTCCATAGTCAATGTACTTCGCCAATATTGGCCACCATGCACCAACACATGCTACAACAGTCCAACAACAACAATACAGTAAAATAGCAGCCAACAACAATGCATTTAACACCATCACACAACAAATTATTCAATTTCTGGTACAAAAACCATTTCTAAAATAAAGTTCGTCGCGTCAGCTTCCCGAGGCTTCAAACGACACCCGAATCGGACACTCGGAACTCAATATATAATTTTTAGAAGTTTTCCAAAAGTTGATCCCAGTGTAACCGATTACACCATATGCAGGAACCGGTTACACCCCTGTAACCACGTCACTGCCACACTATTTCCACTCAGAGTAATCGGTTACTATAAACAAGGAAAGTGGTTACACCCTCACAGTTTTGCCCAGATACACATTTTCGAAGCAGTGTGACTGGTTACTCAAATCCTGGTAATCGATTACATTGTTAGCAGAAGCACTTTTCTGCTATTTTACAACACGAAAATCAATTTTTTCTTCATCCAAAACTCCCTTTTTCATACAACACGTAAATCACATAGTTTTACACAAAAATTACTTTTTATAAAAGTCACAAAACCCATATTTTCCCCAAAAAAACTCATATCTTCGAGTTCCGACTCTGACTTGCAACAATCCACAACATCACAACATCTACTATCAACAATTTCATCGAATTCATAATTCCAACAACAACAACACAATAATTACACTAATCAAACATCAACTACAATAACATCATACCTCTTATTATTCAGAATTCAAAGATTCAATCCAACAACATACAATTACATCCATAATCATAATATAGAAGGAAGAAAACAACAATTCAAGCATAAACATAATCTACCCACTACCATCATCATACTAACCCTTAGATAATTAGAACCCCACCCTTACCTTAGAGTTTTTGGAAAAGCTTCTTCTACCTCTAACAATGGTGTTTCTTCCTCTTCCTCCTTCAGCCCTAGCCTTTTTCTCCCTTTTTCTCACTTTTCTTATGATTTCACGATCTGATAGTTTCTATCTCCCAACTTCCATTATTCATTTATTATATTATTGTTATTATTTAATCCAACTAATTAAAATAATAACAATAATAATAATAATAAATATTTAATCTAAATAATATTCACCTAATATTATTTAATTAAATAAATAATAACTAATATAAGTTAATTAATTTTACTCGCCACACCACCAATTTCTACTTTATTGCTCACACACCCCAACACTTAATGTTTATTCTTAAGGCCACAACCTCACACCAAGGGTAGTTCAAACACACCAATAACACAACATCACATAATTAAATTACGGTAAATAAATAAAATAAGTCGGGGCGTTACAACAAACATCTTAGAGCTCTAGGTTCGACCTTGTTTTATCTAATGTGAGCATATGCTAAACATCCAAATATTAAGTCTGTCGAGATTAGGTGGATGTCCCGACTAAACTTCTTCAAGTGTATTCCCAAGTTTGTCGAGGGACACCTATTTATCAGGTATAGTGCAGTCGCAGCAGCTTCTTCCCAAAATACCTTCTTCAATCTTGTACTAACCAACATGCATCTAACCCTTTCTAGAATGGTTCGATTAAACCTTTCATCTAAACCATTTTATTGGGGAGTACATGTAGTAGTTATGTGCCTTGCAATACCAAATGTAGCACAATAGTTGTCGAAAGCCTCATTTCTAAATTCAAGATCATTGTCGGTCTTTAACCTCTTGATCTTCCTGCCAGTTTGGTTTTCGACCAGAGTTTTCCAACTTATGAAAATTTCAAAAGTTTCATCCTTAGTCTTCTGGATGAATACCCATAAATTTTTAGAATAATCATCATATATGGATAGGAAATACTTTACACATGAGTTTGAAGGATTCCTTCCAGGCCCCCAAAGATCGACATGAATATAATCAAGGGATCTATGTGTTCTTTATTTACCTTTGTTAAACTTCACACTGCAGGATTTACCAAATACACAAGGTTCACAAAACTCAAGTTTTTCAACCTTGTTACCACATATCAAATTTTGTTTCGACAATTCGACCAGGCCTCTTTCACTGGCATGGCCAAGTCTTTTGTGCCATAACTTAGTCTTCGACATATATTTTATGGATGCCACATATGTTGAACCACTTACAACCTCAGCCTCATGGGTATGTAAGCCTTGTTTCTTCACACCTTCAAGACTTCCTTCGACATCTTCATTACCCTTAGGATACTTTGCTATCCTTTGAAAACATATCCTTTCTTGTCGAATTCACCAAGAGAAATCAAATTCCTCTTAAGATTAGGTACATACATGACATTAGTCAATAACTTGATTAACTCGTCATGGAGCTTGAATCTCACAGATCCAATACCTGTAATTTTGCAGGCTTTGTTGTTTCCCAACAACATTGATCCACCATCTTGGTCACATAATTTGTCAAACACGACTTTGTTTGGAGTCATGTACTAAGTACAACCTGAATCCATAATTCACTCCTTGCTAGAGTCGATGGTTGAAACCACCAGGACATCAGATCATTCATAACCATTTTTCACAATGGTTGTATTACCATTAGTCTTTCCACCATGATTATTCGAATGACCAGGGCACACCTTTCTTGTATGACCCTCCTTCTTACAATGATAACACCTAATTGTAGGAGTATTACCACCATAAGAATTCTATAGAACTTCACCCTTCTTGGGTTTATACGATTACAAATTTTAAATTAAGTTTATGTTTAAAAATTGGTTTGAAAATATTTAACTAACAGATAAGACATGTTATGGGTGCAGATTCCGCGACATAATTACAAATGTGGGGATTTAACAACGTCAAATATTCAGCAAAGGTGAAATTACATTTTGCTATTATGCTGAGATTTGATTCTGTCGAAAATCCTAGCTAACGAATTACCCCCCCCCCCCCCAAATACCACTTTCGACATAAAGAAGATGGAAACATTTTTTACTTTCCTTAACGCTCTTTCACCTAATAGGCTAACGTAATTGGCTCTGCTTTTTTAGGATGTTTTGGCCATGTACACGAAATCGTTTAATTTCGCCTTTAAGAGAATGGTGTCACTCCCAGGATTTTCATCCAGGTACAAACGCGAAAGTGGCGCGGAACACAGAGTCGCCAGCAATGTATATTTATCCCAAGAGAGGGAAAGGAAACACCGCATAAACCTGAGGAAGAGGGAAAGGAATGGTCATCGCAACCATAATCTGGGTTCGGGAGTCGGTTACGCGAGGGGAAGGTGCTAGCACCCCACGCGTCCATCGTACTCGATGGGATCCACGCTTGTTGTCTAATCTAAGGGTGAGTTATCCTAACATCTATGGCTGTACTAAAACGGGGGAGGGGAAAACAAAGACGGACTCGGTAGGACGTCGACGTCCTAGACTTACGTACTCCCTTTGTGCAATGGGGAATTCAGAGTCAACATAGTTCGGACCAAGTTCTTTTGTGTTTTTTATGAGCGACGTTAAGTTCGCGTCCGACAGTTAGGGTCGATGCCTATTTGCGACTCAGACGGAAAGTAACGTGCCCTTTTTGAAAATAGCCTTTAGTTTGACAATCCCACAGGATAAAAAGGTTTGAAGTTTGTTTGTATTTTTTTAGGACAGAAGTGACTTGAGTTTGTTCATAACTCACCTTGAACCAAAGTCTATGACGCGGGAATGAATGCTTCGCATGGTCGTCCCCAATGGGACGTATGCTCAACACTCTAGAAGAGAGGAGAGGGACCCCTCAATCTTCATTTCCTATATTTAAGGCTTGTGTGCAAGGCAAGTTGACCTTATTAAGTATCTTAGAAATTATTATGAGATGAGAAGAGGGACTCAAAAGAAAAGAAAAACACTAAGGGAAATTTATCCAAATGTTATCATGCAAAGGATTGAAAGCCTAATGTCTCTCCTACCTCCAACTTAATCAGAAATTAAGTGGAGCTAGGAATCCTAAGGGGATCATGTGAACAATCACAAGTAAACATTAATCAGTTCAATCACAGACAAAGGAAAGGAAATGAAATGAATATGAGAAAGAGAGGGTGAGGATGAACATGGATAACTATCCACACCCTCCAATAACTTACCTCAGCCCCTGCATAAAAGGTTAGTACCAAAACAGACATAAGCTACTATAAGACCAAGGAAACCCCAAATAAAATACACCAAAGAGAAAAGGTTACAAACCCAATGAGACTCACCCAAGTCAGAATGTGGATGACCTAAACATGCTATGCAAATTCCACATGAGGCACACAAATAAGTATCAAGCATTAAGAACCATCAGAAGAATAAGAAGAAGAAGGGAGCATATAAGTGAAACATGAATAACATGCAAGAGGAAACATGAATGACATATGACATGAATGAATGCAAAGCTCCAAAGTCAGAAGCATACATCAAAATGAAATGCAAATGAATGAGATGGCATGGCAAACACAAACCAAACATAAGTCATGAAGAGACACAGATGAGAAAAAGTGAGAAGATAAGTCAAACAGAGGCATGCAAATCAGACATTGAACATGTGCACCTAATATGCAACACCCTCGCCCCAACGACCTATAATTGCATTCAAGAGACCTATAATGATCTAAACATGGTTCAAGAACTCAAAGAAACACACCCAAATGATGGCGCAACTGCCTCCTCAAATAAGTAACCAACAGGATCAAAGGTATGCATACAAGAAGACCTCAAACAAAGAGCAACCACATAATTAGTAAAACATCTTCTAAAATTACCAAATTAATTATCAAAATAGCTCAACCAGAAACAAACAACATGTCAAAAACTCATGCCAAAATTCCCAAGATAGGCCACTCAAACAATTATGCAAATTCAAATGAGAATTATGAACTAACATGCAAAAGAAAGGGACTAAAATGCAATATTAAATGATTTTAAAAATGAGAGAAATTTTTTTTAATGAACTTCAATATGTTGATGAATCAATTCAAAAAGAATGGACTCAAAATGTTTCATGGATGATGAGAAATAAATTCTACACGTTAGGATATGCATGCTAAGAACAATTCAAAAAGAAATTACTCAAATAATTAATTCAGATGCTAAAAATAAAATAAAATAATAAAATAAAATTTAGTAAAATTTTATAAAATGCTAAACATGACTCATGAATTTTCTGGTAATTTTTGGATGCAATTATCTATTTTTAAAAAATAAAAATGAGATGCGATAATTAAATAAAATAAAAATATGGAAATATGCATGGGGGATGTGAGTAGCAGCCCAGACACGTTGGCAATTGAAATGGGCTTAAAGGAGGGGGTGTAAATAGAAAGCCCAAACACTTAAATCCATCAAAAAAACAAAAAGGATA
The DNA here is from genome assembly GCA_022829125.1 of Lathyrus tuberosus. Taxonomy (NCBI): domain Eukaryota; kingdom Viridiplantae; phylum Streptophyta; class Magnoliopsida; order Fabales; family Fabaceae; genus Lathyrus; species Lathyrus tuberosus. The sequence goes on along the minus strand of JALAZF010000011.1, from coordinate 24,009,701 downwards.
ACACGTGAACCCAGTCCACCACGTTGACTCCATATGAGCCCTTGGATCAATCCAATGCATGCCATCAGTCAACCAAACCAAAAAGCCATCATGATTAACGCTCAGGATTACACGACCACCAGAATTAACATACACAAGCGCACACTTAAACACTCAGAATTTAAAATAAAAGAACACGTGATCCACACCTGATTCACTTAATGCGTTGGCAAAATGTACGCCATTAGATCACATCAACGTTCCAGATCAAACCAAAATTAACATGATGGATGATTCAGATTAGAGGTTCATAATAACTATCATGGATGGACACACACACAATTAATGAAATAAAACAAAATTTAAATGATGTGTCATCGCATGGACCGTTAGATCAAGCACATCAATGGCCACGATTACGCTTCCCCAACCAAACCCTAATCTCACCGGATCCCTTACCAGCCGCCGAAGCTAGGGTTCCGGTCACCCTCTCCGGTGAGCTGCAACAAAAAACTTTTCCAGAAATGGCATATGAGTACACTAAATTGATCAGAAAAACATGAGGATCAATAATATCATATCATTTTTTACAAACAAACAACGCATAAAGCAAATCGAATGGAAAAAAGTTTGGGTCCAAAACTTAAAACTCACGAAACAACCAATCTATACATCCAAACTCAAAACAAAACATATCAGCATGCTCAGTACCCATCACAGATCATCATGCACATTTAAAAAAGGAGTTTTAAGATCATCAAAAGTATCACTAACGTGAGATTATGCAATCCATATCCTTGCTTTTAGCTTCCAACGATGGGTGGTTTGTGCCTATAGGTTCCAAGGATGAAGACTGTGTAGAAATTTGGTGAAAGCTCTAAAGGATTGAGAGATTCGAAGGAATGAAGTTTTAGGGTTCAAAGTTTTGTTCTCCTTAAAATCACGTGTCTTTCTTTCAATGAGTGTATGATTTTAACTTAAATACCTAGGGTTATCACACTGATTAGCAATTAGGTCTCAATCATTCCTTGGTTAACGAGTTTTGGATCATTTGACAAATTTGCATAATGTGAAACACACCCTCCTCAATGCATGTACACCCATGCATTTTATGATAGATCACTTATGTTTCAATTGTTAATCACACCTGAATTGGATTTGGGCCTTGAGATGTCTTGGTTCATGAGTTTTGAATGATCTTGCAATTTTGCATAATGGGAAATAAGTGATGGATTTGTCATGGAATACCTTGGTTCAAAGGCTAAAAATGATCCTTATGGAATGTACTTTGATGTTAGAATGTGCCTTAAAGCAATGGAACCAATTATAGGTCACTATGTCCCAAAATGCAAAAGTTGTGAAAATGGAACCCTAAGGAAACCCTAAAAACCACCTTGCCTTCTTTTGATCATAACTTGAGTTTCACAAATGATTTGGAGACCATCTAGTACTTTTTGGAAAGGGGAGAAAAAGATCTTAAACTTTCATATTTGAGAAAAATTCATTTGAGCTTCCTTGATGATGAAAAGTCAAGTTGACTGTAGTGTAAAAACTTGCCCAAAATGGAAACTTTCAAATTATAGGTCATTTCCATATTTAGTAACTTTGTACCAACCCTTGATTCCTGATAAATGGTATGGAACTTGACCCTTTTGAAGAACACCTTCTCCTCTTGAACTGCCTCAGACACCTTGACCCCATGCTAAGAACCAATGATATGCACACATGATAATGCAAAAATGAAATGAAACACAAGCCAGTTAGTACTAAAGTAAGAGAGCGAATTTTGGGGTGCTACAGCTGCCCCTATTCAATCAAATTGGTCCAGAAGGTATGATAGCGACGGCTTTCAGACATTCCAGGATACACGGGGATTGAATACCAAAAGAACCCAGAAATTTGCTAATGGTGAGGATAACGAAAAGGAGCGTGCTGAAGAATAGCGAATACGACCTCAACCGTACCCGCAAAGGAAGACCTACAGAAAGTGGACTTCGCTGGGGATAAGAAGGTAGATCATCAACTCTGAGGTCGAGAAAAGGTATACAACAACTTTGAAGTTGGGGAAGAAAGTATATTTCATCAACTCTGAGGTCGATAAAAGGTATACAACAACTTTGAAGTTGGGGAAGAAAGTATATTTCATCAACTCTGAGGTCGAGAAAAGGTATACAACAACTTTGAAGTTGGGGGAGAAAGGATATTTCATCAACTCTGAGGTCGAGAAAAGTATACGACAACTTTGAAGTTGGGGAAGAAAATATATTTCATCAACTCTGAGGTCGAGAAAAGGTATACAACAACTTTGAAGTTGGGGAAGAAAAGATATTTCATCAAATCTGAGGTCGAGAAAAGGTATACAACAACCTTGAAGTTGGGGACGAAAGGATATTTCATCGACTCTGAGGTTGAGAAAAGGTATACAATAACTTTGAAGTTGGGGAAGAAAGGATATTTCATCGACTCTGAGGTTGAGAAAAGGTGTACAACAACTTTGAAGTTGGGGAAGAAAGGATATTTCATCAACTCTGAGGTCGAGAAAAGGTGTACAACAACTTTGAAGTTGGGGAAGAAAGTATATTTCATCAACTCTGAGGTCGAGAAAAGGTATACAACAACTTTGAAGTTGGGGAAGAAAGTATATTTCATCAACTCTGAGGTCGAGAAAAGTATACGACAACTTTGAAGTTGGGTAAGAAAAGATATTTCATCAACTCTGAGGTCGAGAAAAGGTATACAACAACTTTAAAGTTGGGGAAGAAAAGATATTTCATCAACTCTGAGGTCGAGAAAAGGTATACAACAACCTAGAAGTTGGGGAAGAAAGGATATTTCATCGACTCTGAGGTTGAGAAAAGGTATACAACAACTTTGAAGTTGGGGAAGAAAGGATATTTCATCGACTCTGAGGTTGAGAAAAGGTGTACAACAACTTTGAAGTTGGGGAAGAAAGGATATTTCATCAACTCTGAGGTCGAGAAAAGGTGTACAACAACTTTGAAGTTGGGGAAGAAAGTATATTTCATCAACTCTGAGGTCGAGAAAAGGTATACAACAACTTTGAAGTTGGGGAAGAAAGTATATTTCATCAACTCTGAGGTCGAGAAAAGTATACGACAACTTTGAAGTTGGGGAAGAAAAGATATTTCATCAACTCTGAGGTCGAGAAAAGGTATACAACAACTTTAAAGTTGGGGAAGAAAAGATATTTCATCAACTCTGAGATCGAGAAAAGGTATACAACAACCTAGAAGTTGGGGAAGAAAGGATATTTCATCGACTCTGAGGTTGAGAAAAGGTATACAACAACTTTGAAGTTGGGGAAGAAAGGATATTTCATCGACTCTGAGGTTGAGAAAAGGTGTACAACAACTTTGAAGTTGGGGAAGAAAGGATATTTCATCGACTCTGAGGTTGAGAAAAGGTATACAACAACTTTGAAGTTGGGGAAGATAAGCGTCAGCTCTAAGTTGGGATCATTGTATTGAGGGTTGATCTGGGCTTTCGTACAAGGTACCAAATCTGGCTTATGCTTCGATGCATGTTTGAATTTTTTCTATGGCGTAATGCTCCATACGAAATGGAAATGCTACGTATTTTGAGGATGCAATGCAATGATGATGATATGCAAAAGGGCCTCTCCAGCAAAATAAATGCTGGAGAGAAGGGACCAATTCAGCTGGGGATGACAAAAATAAATTGTCCTCTGAGTCCAGGAACTCTGCTGAGGAGGATCACACCGATCGACTATTTGGATCAACCATTTCTGCTGGGGATGAAATCCCAAAAGAACATCCACACTACCGGGGATTACACATGTCCTTTACTGAAGGTAACATCCAAAACCTGAGATTTCTCCTCTGCTGGGGGAGTTGAGAATGAATGCCAATAACGGGACCGAAAGTCTGTTAATGAAAACTGTCAACCATAATTGGGCTTAGAACCTGCTGGGCACGCCAACCACCACTGCACGAATGTCGGCGCAGATTGCTACCAGGCCCTACTTGGGGAAAACAGTCCATAATACCATCCTGCTTGGGGATACTGCTGAACTTAACCTGCTGATGGGGAAAATGACTTTACCCCCACCTTACTGGGGATTAGAACATAACGTTGTCGGCGAAAGTGCGCTTCCTGCCTGGCTGGTGTGATGATACATCCTGATTTTGTGGGGAGACAACGTCCTGTTCCGGAGAACAAATTCCCTGAGTCTCCTGCTGGGGAAAGTATGCTCTGCTGAGGAAAGTTTGCCCTGCTGGGGAAGGAGCAATCTCAATGCTGGGGAGAGCAAACTGCTGGGGAAGTACAATCCTGTTGCCCTGCAACCTGACTTGTCTTTATGGTCATAAGCGACTCTTTGAACTTTTCACTTGCCCCAGACCACCAGGTCTAATGGAAGAAATAATCTTAAGAGGATTTTATAGAAAATCGGGCGTTCACACTGCCCCGGGGTCTTCAAACTCTTGGAGAGATTTATCATATCTCGACATAACTGCCCCAGTCTTCATAATCCATGAAGTACATTACCTCGAAAGGGATTGTAATGACTTGAAAATACTCTGCTTTAGTATTTTGAACCTTGAGGAGGTGTTTTCAATTAACTATTTTCAGGAGTGGACAATCTCCCACGCTCTAGAGGTGGCCTGCCCCAATATGAGATTTGAATTGACTTTGCCCCTAATCTTAGAATGAATGCCCCAGAATAACTGAATTTCGGAGAGATTTCTCGACGTGACTGCCCCAGATTGGCTACATCTTAACACGACTTACTGGGGAGAGCCCACTCTACACTGAGTCTCTTGGCAGCATGCCCTTTGATATGACTGTCCTTCAGAATTTTCAAGCATCCCAACTTGGCAGGATCAAGCTTCTTGACTGACGTTCACTGTGTAAGCTGCATTGATGCTTAGGCACATGTATACAAATAGAACAAGTTATTTATGAGAATAATAATTATAATGCAACAAATATGTTAACCTTGAAGATGCGTCACCAAGCCCTGTGAATGAATCACTAGCTGGGATGCGACCTTGATTTTGAATGGCAAAATAATGCGCACATGCAATACCAACAAATCTTATTAGCACAACTCATAGGAGTCAGGAACGCTGTCCTGTTAAAGTACGCTTTCGGAATAAACCCTGTTTCAATTAGGACTTTTAAGGGTTGTAACGTGGTCTAGTTCACGGTTTTAAAAAAAAGGATTTATGGCTCAAAATTTATCGGTGCCCACCCACTCTTCGTGATGTTCTCCAGTCCTATGTTCAGTTAATTTGGCGCGATCGCTCATCACCAAAAGGATTTTTGTGAGGATTGAATGACAGTTAAGGAACCCACGAGGTTTTTGTAGTGGCAGCCACCCTTTTGTCTTTGGTGTTACGGTCACACGACTTGTTCTTGCGAGGATTTTTCTTTTGATCATTTCTTTTTGTTTTTTGCTTTTTTTTTTTATTTCCCTGATTTTGCCTGGACGGATTCTTTTTTGAATCTTTCGATCTTGAAGTCCAGCGGGATGCCCTAACTTTTGCCTAAGTCTCTTATTTTCAAGTTTGGACTTAGCGGGCTTTCTTTCTCTTTTTTTTTTAAACCAATCGTGTGACACTGTTTTGTCTGACTTGTTTGAAAAGGTTGTGACCGCCTCATTACTTGGTCGATGAGGCATAACCATTGTGGTTTCACGTCCCTCGATCTCCTGGTGTGTGAGGGGAGAGAGGGAATGGATCCTCATATGCACATTCCTTTTGAACTTTGGGTGCTCGGTCAAATTACTGACAACTACCCTGCCCCTGTGTTAAATGTGATGGTTTTTTCGAATGAAAAGAAACTCCTACTTCAAGGCTCAAAGGGTTAACGAGGGTCTATCTCCCTTATATCTCCAGTGTTTAGGGATTTAAAACAATGCCTGTACATCCTCATCAGGGTTCTATCCTTGAACATACAACCAGAGATTTTGCGTTTTCGTCTCATCATCCTCCCTCAAAGAGTTTAAGCAAGAAAATTGGTATTGCAATGCACAAAAATATCATACGAATGAAAAAGAATTACTTCAAGAAAACATATTCATTGCATTAATATCATCATTAAAAACAAACAAGTCTTACATGCATACAATGCTTTAACAAGAAATGAAAAACTACAAATGAAAATGCAGTAAAGAAGTTGAAGATTGCCATTGCCGAGGAAGCTTGATTATGTCTGGACGTATTTGAAGACTGAGCGCTCACTTGAGAAAGGAGGCTTCAATTGATGTACATATCATCTTCAGTGAATGTAATAATCTTTGAGCCTACCAGGTCTTGCACCTTGTGCTTGAACACGTTGCAATTTTCAATGGAATGACCCGGTGTGTCTGAGTGATACTCGCATCTAGCATCCAGATCATAATCAGGAGGAATGGGGTCAGGGACAGGCTTGGCATCCTTTAGTTCAACCAGAGAACTCTCAAGTAGACGGGCAAGAACATCACTATGAGGAATAGGGAGTGGATCAAACCTTCTCGCAGGCCTTCGTGATCTTTGTTGTCTCTGTTGCTGAGGAGCATAAGGTCGTTGATTCTGAACAGACCGTTGAACAACAGGAGGAATATACACAACACTAGTTTCTCCTTCCTTTCCCTTGGAGGACCCATCATAAGGTTTCTTTGCATCTTCAGTAGCAATTCGAATCTTTCCCGTTTTGATGCCGTTTTCGACTCTTTCTCCTGCCAATACAAGACCTGAAAATCCAGCTGACAAACATCCAACCAATTTCTCATAATAATGCCCCTGAAGCATATCCATGAACATATCAACGAGCTCTCTTTCCAACATCGGAGGTTGAGCCCGGGAAGCCAATTCACGCCACCTCTGGGCGTACTCTCTAAAGCTTTCATTGCTCTTTTGAGACATGTTTTGCAGCTGTGTACGATTGGGAGCCATATCAGTGTTATATTGATAGCGTCTAATAAATGCCCCTGCAAGATCTCTCTAACTATGCACGTCTTTCCTCTCTAGTTGCATATACCACTCCAGGGATGCCCCAGATAGGCTATACTGAAAGCAATGCATCATTAACTTTTTGTTCTTTGCGTGAGCAGCCATTTTACTCGTGTATGCCCTGACGTGAGTCCTTGGGCAAGTCATACCATTGTACTTTTCGAAGGTAGGAGTCTGAAACTTGCGCGGGATAACGACGCCTGAAACCAGCCCCAAATCCTCCAAATCCATACCCACAGAATCTTGATTTACAACACCCCTCAGTTGTTGCTCAATCAACCTGAATCTCTGATCAGTGTCAATCTGGGAACCAACATCCTCACCTGGCACAGAGAATGTATCTTCCTGAAGATCATCATACTGACGACCATGAATTGCGCCTATACTGTTACCTCCCCCCACCAAAGTGGAAACCACAACATTTTCTCCTCCGCCTGGAGGGATCACAACACCAGCAACAGGAATACCTCCGCCCGGAGGGCCATTCTGAACATTATTACCAGTAACACCAGTATGAACTCCTCCATGAAGGACACCATCTCCATCAATCCTTGCAATCAGTGGTTGGACAACAGTTCTTAACTGCTCTTGGCCCTGAGCAACCCCTTGCATTAAATCCATGAATTAGTTCATGCGGGTCCGCATCTCAATTATCTCAGCTTATAGTTGATCCATGAGTCTTTTCTGATCTTGTCTGGTAGAATACTGGTGAATGTGTTGATCTGCAATCCTGTACCGCGGAGGAGAACCAAGTAAGAACGCAAGGGATAAACACCTGTTATGCAAAATGATTATGGATATGCGAATGCAAATGAACATGTTTAAAAATTCGCAGGGCGATCCACCCTTTGATTCCAGTTTAATTTCAAAAACCAGAATCAAAGTTAGGATGCAACCCTACAAATAAATAAACATGTTGGGATGCAAAATAATGATGCAAATGCACACATGGGATCAAGGATGCCACACAGACTGGACAACCGTTGCACCGAACAAACTGAATTATCTCAAAGATCTGCCCAAATACCCAGAATACCAGAATAACCATAATACCACACTGATAAATCTACTGACCAGAAAACCGGGTATGTTGAAGGTCAAGGTTGCCTACAAACCTGTAAACACCATTCCCTCTCACATGTGGGTACTAGAAAGTCGAGATCCTCAATATCACGGGCTCTCAGGTCGAGAAATGATGATACGTTCACCATTTCTGGTTTGGCATCATCACCAATCGAGGAGGCCTCAACTGATTCCCCTCAAAAGAAAATATCCTATGGTAAGTCCTCAGTTTCGGCACTGAGGTCGAGAAGCAATAGTACATTCATCCCTTAGGGTACAATACTATCGCCAATCGAGGAGTGCTTCCACTGATTCTTTTCCAAAAGGAAACCCTATAGCAAGTTCCCAGCATTGGGTCCTCAGATCGACAGGTGTAATGGGTTTGCCATTTCTGGTATGCCATTATCACATCTCGGGAGGAGTGTCGTTACCGAGTCCTCGGGAATGGTCGCCAGAGTCGACAGTTTTCCAGGTTACATTCCATCATCTGCACCAATGTGCAGGATAGAACATTACCAAAGAAAACCTCGTCTGGATGTGGAGTTTTCATGTATACTACGTCTGGCCAAATGCCACACAAGTCACACTACTTTCCACGCTAATCCTACGTGTACGCTCAAGCTTGGGTATTGGGCTTATCTCTCGGAACCCCCAACCCGCCAAACAGAAGAACAGTGCAGCAGATGATAATAATATGCAATGCAGAAAATGCGGTAAAAATAAAATACAACAAATAAAGCAAAACAAAAACGAAAACACCCAAAGAGAACAAAAACAAATAAGCGCTAGGACAGACTCGCTAAAGGGGATGGACCAGCATAGGTCAACCAGAGTCCCCAGCAGAGTCGCCAGCTGTCGCTCCCAGGATTTTCATCCAGGTACAAACGCGAAAGTGGCGCGGAACACAGAGTCGCCAGCAATGTATATTTATCCCAAGAGAGGGAAAGGAAACACCGCATAAACCTGAGGAAGAGGGAAAGAAATGGTCATCGCAACCATAACCTGGGTTCGGGAGTCAGTTACGCGAGGGGAAGGTGCGAGCACCCCACGCGTCCTTCGTACTCGATGGTATCCACGCTTGTTGTCTAATCTAAGGGTGAGTTATCCTAACATCTATGGCTGTACTAAAACGGGGGAGGGGAAAACAAAGACCGACTCGGTAGGACGTCGACGTCCTAGGCCTATGTACTCCCTTTGTGCAATGGGGAATTCAGAGTCAACGTAGTTCGGACCAAGTTCTTTTGTGTTTTTTATGAGCGACGTTAAGTTCGCGTCCGGCAGTTAGGGTCGATGCCTGTTTGCGACTCAGACGGATGTGCCCTTTTTGAAAATAGCCTTTAGTTTGACAATCCCGCAGGATAAAAAGGTTTGAAGTTTGTTTGTATTTTTTTAGGACAGAAGTGACTTGAGTTAGTTCATAACTCACCTTGAACCAAAGTCTATGACGCGGGAACGAATGCTTCGCATGGTCGTCCCCAATGGGACGTATGCTCAACACTCTAGAAGAGAGAAGAGGGACCCCTCAATCTTCATTTCCTATGTTTAAGGCTTGTGTGCAAGGCAAGTTGACCTTATTAAGTATCTTAGAAATTGTTATGAGATAAGAAGAGGGACTCAAAAGAAAAGAAAAACACTAAGGGAAATCTATCCTAATGTTATCATGCAAAGGATTGAAAGCCTAATGTCTCTCCTACCTCCAACTTAATCAGAAATTAAGTGGAGCTAGGAATCATAAGGAGATCGTGTGAACAATCACAAGTAAACATTAATCAGTTCAATCACAAACAAAGGAAAGGAAATGAAATGAAGATGAGAAAGAGATGGTGAAGGTGAACATGGATAACTATCCACACCCTCCAATAACTTACCTCAACCCCTATATAAAAGGTTAGTACCAAAACAGACATAAGCTACTATAAGACCAAGGAAACCCCAAATAAAACACACCAAAGAGAAAAGGTTACAAACCCAATGAGACTCACCCAAGTCAGAATGTGGATGACCTAAATATGTGCCTAAACATGCTATGCAAATGCCACATGAGGCACACAAATAAGTATCAAGCATTAAGAACCATCAGAAGAAGAAGAAGGGAGCATATAAGTGAAACATGAATAACATGCAAGAGGAAACATGAATGACATATGACATGAATGAATGCAAAGCTCCAAAGTCAGAAGCATACATCAAAATGAAATGCAAATGAATGAGATGGCATGGCAAACACAAACCAAACATAAGTCATGAAGAGACACAGATGAGAAAAAGTGAGAAGATAAGTCAAACAGAGGCATGTAAATCAGACATTGAACATGTGCACCTAATATGCAACACCCTCGCCCCAACGACCTATAATTGCATTCAAGAGACCTATAATGATCTAAACATGGTTCAAGAACTCAAATAAACACACCCAAATGATGGCACAAGTGCCTCCTCAAATAAGTAACCAGAGAGGATCAAAGGTATGCATACAAGAAGACCTCAAACAAAGAGCAACCGCATAATTAGTAAAACATCTTCTAAAATTACCAAATTAATTATCAAAATAGCTCAACCATAAACAAACAACATGTTAAAAACTCATGCCAAAATTCCCAAGATAGGCCACTCAAATAATTATGTAAATTCAAATGAGAATTATGAACTAACATGCAAAAGAAAGGGACTAAAATGCAATATGAAATGATTTTAAAAATGAGAGAAAAATGTTTTAATGAACTTCAATATGTTGATGAATCAATGCAAAAAGAATGGACTCAAAATGTTTCATTGATGATGAGAAATAAATTTTACACATTAGGGTATGCATGCTAAGAACAATTCAAAAAGAAATTACTCAAATAATTAATTCAGATGCTAAAAATAAAATAAAATAATAAAATAAAATTTAGTAAAATTTTATAAAATTCTAAACATGACTCATGAATTTTCTGGTAATTTTTGGATGCAATTATCTATTTTTAAAAAATAAAAATGAGATGCGATAATTAAATAAAATAAAAATATGGAAATATGCACGGGGGTGTGAGTAGCAGTCCAGACACGTTGGCAATTGAAATGGGCTTAAAGGAGGGGGTGTAAATAGAAAGCCCAAACACTTAAATCCATCAGAAAAACAAAAAGGATAACACGTGAACCCAGTCCACCACGTTGACTCCATATGAGCCCTTGGATCAATCCAATGCATGCCATCAGTCAACCAAACCAAAAAGCCATCATGATTAACGCTCAGGATCACACGACCATCAGAATTAACATACACAAGCGCACTTAAACACTCAGAATTTAAAATAAAAGAACACGTAATCCACACCTGATTCACTTAATGTGTTGGCAAAATGTACGCCATCAGATCACATCAACGTTCCAGATCAAACCAAAATTAACATGATGGATGATTCAGATTAGAGGTTCATAATAACTATCATGGATGGACACACACACAATTAATGAAATAAAACAAATTTTAAATGATGTGTCATCGCATGGACCGTTAGATCAAGCACATCAATGGCGACGATTACGTCTTCCCCAACCAAACCCTAATCTCACCGGATCCCTTACCAGCCGCCGGAGCTAGGGTTCCGGTCACCCTCTCCGGTGAGCTGCAACAAAAAAAATTTCCAAAAATGGCATATGAGTACACTAAATTAATCAGAAAAACATGAGGATCAATAATATCATATCATTTTTTACAAACAAACAACGCATAAAGCAAATCGAATGGAAAAAAGTTTGGGTCCAAAACTTAAAACTCACGAAACAACCAATCTATACATCCAAACTCAAAACAAAACATATCAGCATGCTCAGTACCCATCATAGATCATCATGCACATTTAAAAAAAGGAGTTTTAAGATCATGAAAAGTATCACTAACCTGAGATTATGCAATCCGTATCCTTGCTTTTAGCTTCCAACGATGGGTGGTTTGTGCTCTATGGATTCCAAGGATGAAGACTGTGTAGAAATTTGGTGAAAAGCTCTAAAGTATTGAGAGATTCGAAGGAATGAAGTTTTAGGGTTCAAAGTTTTGTTCTCCTCAAAATCACGTGTCTTTCTTTCAATGAGTGTATGATTTTAGCTTAAATACCTAGGGTTATCACACTGATTAGCAATTAGGTCTCAATCATTCCTTGGTTAATGAGTTTTGGATCATTTGACAAATTTGCATAATGTGAAATACACCCTCCTTCATGCATGTACACCCGTGCATTTTATGATAGATCACTTATGTTTCAATTGCTAATCACACCTGAATTGGATTTGGACCTTGAGATGTCTTGGTTCATGAGTTTTGAATGATCTTGCAATTTTGCATAATGGGAAATAAGTGATGGAGTTGTCATGGAATCCCTTGGTTCAAAGGCTAAAAATGATCCTTATGGAATGTACTTTGATTTTAGAATGTGCCTTGAAGCAATGGAACCAATTATAGGTCACTATGTCCCAGAATGCAAAAGTTGTGAAAATGGAACCCTAAGGAAACCCTAAAAACCACCTTGCCTTCTTTTGATCATAACTTGAGTTTCACAAATGATGTGGAGACCATCTAGTACTTGTTGGAAAGGGGAGAAAAATATCTTCAACTTTTATGTTTGAGAAAAATTCATTTGAAGCTTCCTTGATGATGAAAAGTGAAGTTGTCTGTAGTGTAAAAACTTGCCCAAAATGGAAACTTTCAAATTATAGGTCATTTCCATATTTAGTAACTTTGTACCAACCCTTGATTCCTGATAAATGGTATAGAGCTTGACCCTTTTGAAGAACACCTTCTCCTCTTGAACTGCCTCAGACACCTTGACCCCATGCTAAGAACCAATGATATGCACACATGATAATGCAAAAATGAAATGAAACACAAGCCAGTTAGTACTAAAGTAAGAGAGCGAATTTTGGGGTGCTACAAATGGCACTGTTAGAATAAGATTTGTTCATGACATATATCCTTTAGGTCTTGATGATAACAAAGTATTGAAAGAACAATGGTGTTTTCTAATGTGTGTTCTAAGTTTGCAGGTTCTAAAGCTTAAAGAGAAACCATTCAGAATTTGACGGAAGAATGCACTTGAGATAAGCTGAGTTACTGGCTTCTGGTGGTTCAGAACTGATGCACATTATTAAGTGAAGTCTGATGATATAAGTTTGCATAGACTCTGAAACTGAAGTTATCAACATCATACGAGCAATATATTATCTATATACTTAGTAAATGAATAAGCTTCTGGTGATCATTCTGAACCAAGAACTAAGTTAAGTTATTCGTATTGTCGAAAGAAAGCTACAATGTCAAATCAGTTTGTCAGCTAGAGTTTGTGTTCACATGGATCAAGAAGAGTTAACGTGCTTTACGAACATCCACTCTCAATGGATCAATAGTACAAGATCACAAGGAAGACACAATGGTTAAAGGAGTTACACAATGCATAAAGATCTTTTGGTGTATCTATCTTTAACTTCTCTTGTACTATGGTGTAACAAAGACACTTGTATAAGTTATCTCTTCCAACGGCTATCATTCTGCAACTGCAATATAAGTAGTTGAAGACTCAATCAGGAATCAATAAGGAACAAGGAAAATAAAGAAGGAGAGCTAAGAAGAAAGAAGCGTTCCACACTTCTATCAGGATGGAAGAATAACAAGATCAAGAATGGCAACATAATCGAGCATGCAGATTTTCTGTTATATGTTTTAAATTGTACAAAGCCTTAAGATTTCTTAAAGATCGAATATCTTAGAAATATTAAGTGTTGTGATATTTGTTATGGTTATTTACCTTGTACCTCTGATTATGTATCAAGTACACCTTGTTCTCTATTCTGCTAAACAAGTTGTTTAGTAGTTTAGATAAAGTCTCTTGCTATGTGCTTAAGCATCAAAGTCTCTTGCTGTGAGCTTGAGCCAAGTAAGTCTCTTGCTACGTGCTAGAGCATTGAAGTCTTGAACCTGAGAGGATTAAGCAGAAGTCTTGAATCTGTGGGATTTGAGCAAGGAAGTCTTAGACCGTGGGTTTAAGCAGAAGTCTTGGATTCGTGGAATATGAGCAAGGATGTCTTGGACCGTGGGTATGAGCAGAAGTCTTGAACTCAAGGGGTTTAAGCAGAAGTCTTGGATTCATTGAATCTAGGCAGGAAAGTCTTGGGCCGATGGTCTGAGGAGAAGTCTTGATTCCGTGGGATTTTAGCAGGGAAGTCTTGTACTTGTGGAGTATGAGCAGAAGTCTTGAACCCGAGGGGTTTGAGCAACGAAGTCTTGAATTTATGGGATTTAAGCAGGAAGTCTTGGGCTGAGGGTATGAGCAAAAAAGTCGTATGCTTAAGTGCATAAGCAATTGTAATCATAATTTGATTATAGTGGAAAATCTCTTGTGCTACATTGAGACTGGACTACTCTCAGTTTGGGAGGAATTAGGATAAATCTTTGTGTGTTCTGTTTCTATTTATTTGCTTATGTTATTATTCTGTTACAACTAGTTAATCATGTTCTGAACTATTGTTAGAATCTGAACTCTGATCAGAAGTAAAAGCGAAATTTGAGAATGTAATACCCCAATTTAGATGATATCATTTATTGGAATTCTTATGAATTTTGTATGATTTATTTGATTGATAAATATTAATAATTAGATTATCTTGTATGGTTAGGGTGTGTGGACATGAGGTAGAGGGGTGTGGAGAGTAACTAGAGATGAGCGGAGTAATTTACAATTATTAGAATTATTTAATAATTAGAATAAAAATGTTTTTTGTGACTTATTTAATTAAAATAGGAGAATAGAGAAATAAGGGGTAAAGTTGGAATTTGGGAGAACAGTGAGGACATAATAGATAGTTACAGGAGTAAGTGAGAGTAGAAGTGGAAAAGCTTAGTAAAAAGGGGTTTATTAAGAAAAGAGAGAAGGGAGAAAAATCAATCATCAATTGTATGCGAAAAATATGGAGAAAAGGAGAAAGAGGTTAGGGCAAAAGAGGAGAGTCTTAGAAGGGCACCATTGTTAGAGTTTGAAGGAATCCTTGCTAGAGAAAATCTAAGGTAAGGGTGGGACTTCCTCTTGTATAAAGGATTGCATGATAACATGTGGGTGAGTGTTTTAGTCTCTCCGTGTTGCATTTTATTTTCTGTTGTGAATTATTTGATATGTGTGATGTTGTTATTATGATGTATGTTTGGATGAATTGCGGGATGGGAGAATAAAATGGATGTTGTATGTTGTTGGGAATTAGAGTGTGAAATTATAGTAAATGACTTTCCACAAAAAAATTGGGGGTTTTTGGGATGTTTCATAACTAATTTTCGTAACACAGAATTTTAGAAAACTGCCATTGTCTCAGTGGTAACTAGTTACAGGTTTTGGTGTAACTGGTTACACCTGAGACAAATTTGCAAAAATGTTCATTTTTTAAGGGTGTAACCGGTTACATTATCAATAAAAAATGTAATTAGACATTTGGGGGGGGGGGGGGGGGTAATCGGTTACCAGTTTTGGTGTAACCGATTACACTAGAAAAATATTACTATCTGTTTTTGGCTTTGATGTAACCGGTTACACATGTTGTATCAAACTTAAATAATTCATAACTTGAGTTTCGGGTGTTCGATTGAGATGTCGTTCAAAGCGTTAGAAAGCTGACGCAATGTACTATAGTTTAGAAATAGTTTCATTACCTGGAAATGATTTAAATGGTGCATAATGGTGTTGCATGGTTTGCGGTTTGTATGTTGTGGTGCGATAATGTGTATGGATGGTGTGTTATTACCTCCTTTATGCTTTTGTTTAGTCGGCGTCTGCTCTGATATATAACATTGGGGGGGGGGGGGAGAACGATTATTAGGTTATTTTATGTTTGGTGGAGATCATTATGTGAATCTGCTATGTTTGTTATTTCCTTATAATTACATCGTGTTATGTTTGAAAAGTTAAACTAGCCAGTTGTCTAATATTTTTTTCCGCTGCTAATAAAATGTTGAAGTCCAGACTTGTATTATGATTCCTATTATTTTTAATTTCATATGTGTTATATATATCCTAATACATGAACTGGTTGAAGTTGGACGTAACATCCTAGTTTCTTAATTGTTTTAATTTACTATGATTTTTTATTATAAATTACGTCGGGGAAATTAGGGTGTTACATAGTTGTATCAGAGCAGGTCGGTCTGTCCAGCCAAGTTGTCGAGTCGTTGAAGTGTAACAATTGAATGTTGTTAAGCCATTTTGCTAACCATTGTTGTTGTTATTATTATAAAACAGAAAATGGCTGGAAGAAATGTTGCCGCAATTGTTTTTGCTTTGCCGGCTGTGGCTCAGGCTGTGCAGAATCAGCCTAATGTTGGGGGGAACGATGAGGTCCGTCATCTAGGGAAGTTTTAGAGGTACAATCCGTATACTTTTAAGGGTATGTATGATCCTGATGGAGTGCAGGTTTGGCTCAAAGACATTGAGAAAATCTTCCGTTTGATGGACTATTCAGAAGCGTGGAAGGTACAGTCTGGTACACATATGTTGGCTGAGGAGGCAGATGATTGGTGGGTCAACACCCGTCAGGTGCTGGAAACTGCAAGTGAAGATGTCACTTGGGCGGTGTTCAACAAGGAGTTTATAAGGAAGTATTTTCCAGAAGACTTTCGCGGGAAGAAGGAGATTGAATTCTTAGAACTGAAACAATGGAGTTCATCTGTTACCGAGTATGATGCCAGTTTCGTGGAACTTGTTAAGTTCTATCCTCATTACACTGAGACAATTGTTGAGTTCTTGAAATGTGTTAAGTTTGAGAATGGTTTGCGTCCTGAGATAAAGCAGGCGATTGGGTATCAACAGATCCGAAGGTTTCCAGAGTTGGTGAATAGATGTAGGATATTCAAGGATAATAATAAGGCTCAGTCAGCTCACTATAAGAGTCTGAGTGAGAAGAGAAGGAAAAAACATCTAAACTGTGGGAAGCCTTATAGTGCTCCACCTTAGAAAGGTAAACAAAAGGTTGTTGATGGTAAGAGGCCAAGTGGGGGAGGTACTCCTCTTCCTCTTAAATTTTTTAGGTGTGGTGAGCTGCGTCATCGCGCCAATGAGTGCAAGGGTGATGTGAGGAAATGTTTTCAGTGTGGGAAGACAGGACATCTGGTTGATAATTGCAAAAATAATATGGTGACTTGCTACAACTGTGGGGAATCAGGACACATCAGTACACATTTCCAATAGCCGAAGTAAGCTCAATCTTGAGGAAAGGTGTTTGCTCTGTCGGAGACTCAGACTTCTAGTGCCGACAGGTTGATTTGAGGTGTATGTTACATTAATAGTACTCGTTTGATTGCTATTATTGATACTAGTGCTAGTCACTCGTTTATTGCTACTGATTGTGTGAAATGGTAAGGCCTTGTAGTGTCCTCCATGAATAGAGAGATAGTTATCGATACTCTTGCAAAGGGATCAGTGACTATTTCTTTGTTTTGTTTGAACTGTACTTTTTCAAATTTTTATAAAGATTTTGGTGTTGATCTTATTTGCTTTCCGTTGAGGGATCTTGATGTTATCTTGGGAATGAACTGGTTGAAGTTCAATCATGTTCAGATAAATTGTTATAATAAATAATTACGTTTTCTAGTTCCTATTGATGAAGAGGAAATTGGTTTCTTATCTACTAGGTAGTTGAGAGAGCTTTTGCATGACGAAGCTCACGTGCTTGAATTGTTTGTATCCTTATCTGCTAAAAGTCAAGCTGTAATTGAAGAATTTCGAGTAGTGCGTGATTTTCCAGGTGTGTTTCCGAATGATATTTCGGATGTGCCACCAGAAAGAGAGGTGAAGTTCTCTATTGATTTAGTCTTTATTACCAGAACTGTTTCTATGGCACCATACAGGATGTCAGCGTCAAAATTAGCATAATTGAAGAAGTAACTAAAGGATTTGTTGGAAAAGAAATTTGTGAGACCAAGTGTGTCACCTTGGGGAGCTCCGGTGTTGTTAGTAAAGAAGAAAGATGGTAGTAAGAGATTGTGCATGGATTACTAACAACTAAATAAAGTAACGATCGAGAACAAGTATCCACTTCCGAGAATAAATGGTTTGATGGATCAACTGGTAGGTGCGTATGTTTTTAGCAAAATTGACTTAAGGTCGGGTTACCATCAGATTTGGGGTGAAGGATTAGGATATTCAGAAGACGACTTTTAGAACTCGGTATGGGAATTATGAATATTTGGTGATGTTGTTCGGTGTTTCCAATGCACCTGTAGTGTTTATGGAATATATGAATCATATATTTCATACTCATCGGGATCGGTTCGTAGTAGTTTTCATTTATGATATTTATATCTATTCCAAGTCGAATGAAGAGCATGCCGAGCATTTGCGAATTGTGTTGTAGGTGTTGAAAGAGAATAAGTTATATGCAAAATTGTCAAAGTGTGAGTTCTGGTTACAAGAGGTTAGTTTTCTTGGGCATATTATTTCAGGTGATGGTATCACTGTGGATCCATGCAAAGTAGATGCAGTACTACAATGGGAGGCTCCTAAGTCAGTTACTAAGATTAGAATCTTTTTGGGCTTGGCTGGTTACTACCGCGGGTTTATTGAAGGTTTTTCTAAGTTAGCACTTCCATTAACCCAGCTGACTTGTAAAGGTAAAGCATTTGTGTGGGACATTCATTGTGAAGAAATTTTTACAGAGCTAAAGAGGAGATTGACTACAACTCTAGTTCTAATTTTTCCAGATCCTAACGAACTGTTTGTAGTGTATTAAATGGAATAGCACATGCTCTAACTATTTTAGGGCAACAAAGGGCATCAGACAAGGGGACCCTATCTCCCTATATCTCTTTGTACTATGTATGGAGAAATTGTCGCACATGATCCAG
Organism: Lathyrus tuberosus; assembly: GCA_022829125.1. Taxonomy (NCBI): domain Eukaryota; kingdom Viridiplantae; phylum Streptophyta; class Magnoliopsida; order Fabales; family Fabaceae; genus Lathyrus; species Lathyrus tuberosus. Next base: position 23,990,831 of record JALAZF010000011.1, on the reverse strand, counting down.
AAAGCTGAAGGCACTAGAAGGTGGGTCGGTTTGAAGGCAAGCAGAAAAGGCCCAAGCATCTCACATCTTATGTTCGCAGATGACTTATTACTATTTGGAAAAGCTACTGTCGATCAAATGGCATGTGTTAAAGACACCCTTGACAGGTTCTGTCACATGTCCGGGCAGAGAGTGAGCATTGAAAAAACTCGAATTCTATTCTCGAGGAACACTCCTAATCATTTGAGATGTGCCATCCTGACAATGTCTGGCTATCATGAGACACAAACACTAGGGCAGTATCTAGGAGTGGAGATAACGGGGAAGAGACCTCGCCGACGAGACTTTGATCACATCATTGAGAACATTAAATCAAAACTAACGAGCTGGAAAGCTCAAAATCTTTCTTTTGCAGGTCGAACTACGCTCACAAAGGCGGTGCTTGAAGCAATCCCGACGTACACAATGATGACCTCCGCTGTCCCGAAAGCATGTATTAATGAGATTAACCAACTTCAGTGGAATTTTATGTGGGGCGATTCAGAAGATAGGAAGCATATTCACGCAATTAAATGGAGCGAATTAACCAAGCCGAAATCTGCAGGAGGTCTGGGTCTCAAGAATTTAAACAGCATGAATACTGCTTGTATCTTAAAGACAGGATGGAAATTGAAGAAGGGTGAAGACCAAATATAGAGCCAAGTTATTAGAGGCAAATATGGCAGGGCCAATAGCAACTTGGGGACAGTTAGTGCGAAAATCTAAGACTCAAGCTTATGGAAGAATATTGTGAAGCATTGGAACATCATGGATGAGTGTGTTAGTTGGGATATTAGGAATGACTTGACGGTTAATGTGTGGAAAGATTGTTGGTTTCCTTCTGGTACCCTTCTCAAGAATCACTACCAAGACTGGCAATCTCTGGCTATCACCACAGTCGCAGAGCTCGTGGATGTGCAGGGAGAGTGGAACGTACCATTACTCAACAATCTGTTTCCTAATGATATAGTAGCAGCAATATTGGCAGTACATCCTCCTAGACTAGAGCATGGATAAGATATATGTGTTTGGCAAGATTCAAGGGATGGAAATTTGCAGGTTTCGAGTGCGTATGGCGTCATCAATAAGAACCACGGGCTTCCGGACAACGATGGAGACTGGCAGAGAATTTGGAAACTTAAGGTGCCTGAAAGAATCAAGACATTCATCTGGATGACAAACCATGGACGGTTGCTCACAAATTCGTACCTGCATAAGCTACACTTGTATGCCCCTGACTACACTGATTGTACTGGCCAGGTGGAAGATATTGCGCATGCTCTGCGAGTTTGTCGACATGCTAAAGTAGTGTGAAAATCTCTTATCAGGGAAGAATTATGGGACAGTTTCTTCGCGGTTCAGTTGCAGGAATGGATACACTTGAACATTAATAATGGTTTTGGATACTCAGGCTCTTTGGAGTAGGGAATTCTTTGGGCCACAACGTGTCATACATTATGGTACTGGAGAAATAAGCGGAAGCATGATGACACATACTCCATGCCCCAGAGTTGACGCCTATTATTTGGGAGAAGGTTCGAAACTTCACACACGCGCAAGGTAATGTTGCTCGAGTCTCAGGGAGAAACCAAATCACTACACCAGTGCGTTGGTATCCGCCTTGTGAAGGCTGGATTGCAGTGAATATGGATGGGGCGGTTAATAATAGTTTAGACGCCGGTTGTGGGGGACTGATTTGAGATCACACTGGGAGTTGAATTCGTGGCTTCTCTAGGAGAATTGGAAAGTGCGACGTTTTTGTGGCTGAACTGTGGGGGGTGCTTGACGAAATGCGTTTAGCTTTTGATATGGGACATGACAGAATCGAGGTCCAATCGGATAACAAGAAAGTGGTGGATATCCTTGCAGGCAAGGAAACTTCCTTGCACAATGAGAGGGGCTTAGTGCGGCATATTCGCAAGCTTATGACAGATAGGAAGGTGGCACGATTCTCTCACGTCTATCGGGAGGCAAACTTGTGTGCTGACTACCTTGCAAAGAAGGGTCTGGGCATTAAGAGGGGTGCAGTCCATTATGAGCATTGTCCGAGTGATATGGCCTATATGGTTCGAGGCGACGCGAATGGACGCTCGGTAGACCGGGATATTTTTCTTTAAGTTCTTCTGCTGGGCTTAGGCCCTCCTATATTTCAAAAAAAAAAATCTCTATATAAAAAAACGTATAGGTATTAAACTGGATTAAATGAGATAATTTGATATGTAGTTATCTTTTTATTTTATTTTTGATGATATTAAATTAAAAATATTTAATTAAAAAATCAATTTAAATAAATCGGAAAGAAAATAAAAATTTTAGTTATGTTGTATTACTATGGATTCTTAGGCCGAGCTACAATGAATTTCAAAGATGATACATAAAATAAGAATAAAATATTATAATTTTTTTTTTCAAAAAGTAATATTAATTGGGTTTAATGGTGATGCAGTGTAAAAATATTTTACACTGTCATCCAATAAGAATATATTATTTTGTCATATCATATAAATATTTTAAATTTTACAGTATGACTTGGCGGAATACATCGGCGGCGGAATGCATCGGCGTCATTGATTGACAGTGTAAAATTAATTTACAGCATAGTCCTTTTTCTCATATTAATTACTAAAAAAAATATCTAAGATACCAGGTTCCAACCTAAAATGTAATATACGACTTAATAATATTTACATTTATGAGTTTAACTAGACTTTACAAATAGATTTTTTATTATAGTTTATTCTTTGACTATGCAAATAAGTGGCAAGTTCCTGACAAATTATACAAACCACATTAATATTATATTTTTTAAAGAACCAAGATGATTTATTTATTGTCTTTTTGTGTGTAATTAAGTAGAATAATAGTTTAATTTCAAATTGATACATGTAATAACTATTATTAGAAAATTTGTTACTGAGGCAACTTAAGAACCACTGTTATTTTAATGCTTTATTTAGCCCTTGTATAAAACTAAACACCTAATTTTAGTTTGGATATTGTTGATCACTCAATCTTAACAATAACAATACAATATTTCCACTCACTAATGAACCTTTTTATCATTTGTTGTTACTTTCACTTACCATGGCCCGAGTCGAGTTTATCATATGTGCATTTTGCATGATTGTTGTTATGGCTGATTGCCAACAACATGGTCCAGAAACTATTCCAAGTATTGGTGTTAATTGGGGTTTACTAGCAACTAATCCAATTGATCCTCGCGTTGTGGTGACCATGCTTAAGGACAATGCAATTAAAAAGGTTAAGATTTTCGACACAGATCCTTGGATTTTGAGTGCTTTTTCTGGCACAGATATTGAAGTTATGGTTGGAATTCCTAATGATCAATTGAAAAAAATATCTGATGACATGGACGAAGCAGAAGACTGGGTTAAAAATAATGTCTCCAAACATTTGCATGATGGGGGAGTCAATATCAGGTAATTTTTCTTTTTGAGTTTGTTAGTTTGTTATGAATCGATTAATGTAACATGGTAATTTCATTTTTGAAATCATTATTGTAGATATGTATCTGTTGGCAATGAAGCCTTTTTGAAGGCTTACAACGGGTCCTTTCTAAAGACAACATTTCCAGCAATGGAAAACATTCAAAAAGCACTTAATAATGCTGGTTTAGGAGACAAAATAAAGGTAACTTCAGCGTTAAATGCCGATGTATATGACACGAGTTCAGATAAACCATCAGGTGGACATTTTCGGACCGACATTTATGATGTTATGAAACAAATAGTGAAGTTTCTTGATGAAAATAACTCTCCATTTTTAGTTAACATATATCCTTTCTTAAGTCTATACCAAAATGATGCTTTCCCTAAAGATTATGCATTCTTTGATAGTCCAAGTAGAACAATTACTGACAACAACAAACAATATAGTAATGTGTTTGATGCAAACCTTGATACACTTGTTTGGGCATTAAAAAAAGCCGGTCACCCTAAAGTTTCAATCATGATCGGTGAAATTGGTTGGCCTACAGACGGTAATAAACATGCCACTATAGATAATGCAAAAAGATTTTACCGCGGTTTTCTCAAGAAATGGGCAAGCAAAAAAGGTTCTCCGCTTCATCCAGATCCAATGGTGGCGTATTTATTTTCTCTTGTTGATGAGAATACGAAAAGTGTTGCACCTGGAAAGTTTGAGCGTCATTGGGGAATTTTTCGTTACGATGGAAAACCTAAATTTCCTATTGATCTTTCTGGAAAAGGTCAAGATAAAATGCTTGTTGGAGCAAAGGGAATTCGTTATTTAGATCAACAATGGTGTGTTCTAAATAAGGACGTGAAGAACATGAGTTCGGTTGGTCCCGCACTGAGTTATGCGTGTGCATTGGGTGATTGTACGAGCTTAGGTCCCGGTTGTTCTTGTGCAGATTTGAATCTAGCTGGTAATGCTTCATATGCTTTTAATCAATACTTTCAAAATAATGAACAAAGTGTTGAGGCATGTAAGTTTGATGGACTAGCTACTATTGTTAAAAACGATCCATCACCTTCACATGGAAATTGTCTGTTTCCTATCCAAATTTACAGTGGTGGAACCATGCTTAAAGGAGGAACTTATATGGTTAAAGGCCTTTTGATTGGGTTTGTATTGATTTTTATTACATTTATATGAAATTATGCATGTGATTAGTAAGGAAATAATTAATGAGGATAGATTACAAGTAAATTTAAATTTTTAGAGTATGTAAAAATTTTGAAGGCTTGAAATAATATTAATGGCAGATGGTTGATGTCATTGTTTTTCTTTGGCATAATTAGTCACAAAGTCTTTTAACTTAATTTAATGTTTCGTTTTAGTCTTTAACTAAAAAACGTTACAAGTTAGATCCTTAACTTCAGTTCTATTACTCTATTGGGTCTCTTTCGTCAATTTTTGACAAAAAAAAATGTTAAATTTTGGTGACGTGACGTGACAACATAGTCATTGATATAAATATGAGTTGCCATATGTAGTTAAAAAATGATACATTTTTTAAACTACAAGAGTTTTGTTTTGGAGGAACCCCGTAGTGTATCGATTTTTAACTATAATATTAACTAAGATTCGAACCAATGATCTTCCTATCATGTCACGCACCAGAACTTAATGTTTTTTTTGTTATAAATTAATGAAAAAAACCAAATAGAATAAAATGAGTGAAGTTAGAGACTAATTTATAGTAATTTTTAATTAAATAAAGCGAAATATTAAATTAAGCTAAAAACTTAAACAAATATTAAGCCCTTTTTCTTCCTTTTATTTTTGCATGTTTTAAAATTACAGTAACTTTTGAATTTTAGATTAAAAATGATAAAAAAGAATTTTACTTTAATTATTCTTAGTTTGTTTATAACTTTCTACAATTATAACTTGTAAATATATTGACAATTATTGTAAGTTAACTTTTTTATCAACGTGACACGAGACAAATGAAGTATTTTTTATCATTATTATAAGGTCAATTTTCATTGAGTGATAAAACAAAACACTTATATACCTAAAAGTTGAAAAATCTATATGAGATATTATTTGTAAAGTGCCCTATTGAAACCAATATAATTTTCAGAACCAATTCTTATAATTATAAAATTAGTATGAGATAGTAAAGAATAAGTTGTTCTTTTTTTTAATTATGCAATGTACAAAAGTTTTTTTAGCTGAATCATAACATTTCTTCTCTCAAAAATCTCAAAATTTTTTTGTAGTTAAATCCAATTTTCATATGATAAAAAATTAATAAAATGTTCCGAGAAGAAAATTGGGAATTTTTTACCCAAATACCCCACATTTTCGAAAAAATTCCCCAAATACCCCACGTTTCAAAAAAATTTTCAAATTGCCCCAGTTAGGACAAGGCTTTGTACATTGTCGCCAAATGAAATGACGACACCCTTTTAAGGCTACAACTCTGTCGCCAATTGTATTGGCGTCTCCCTTGTTTATCAAGTTGCCAGTGCAATTGGCGACCCTGTACAAAGGCAAAAGGGAGTCGTCAATACAATTGGCGACAGAGTTATAGCCTTAAAGGGGTGTCGCCATTTCATTTGGCGATAATGTACAAAGCCTTGCCCTAACTGAGACAGTTTAAGAAATTTTTTGAAACGTGGGATATTTGGAGAAATTTTTCGAAAATGTGGGATATTTAGGTAACTTTACCGAAAATTGGCATATTTGATTACTATACATTACTAACATAAATAATAATAATAATAATAATAATAATATGTACTCTCAAGTAATTGGATGAGCCATAAAGTGGTTAAAGTAGTTATAAATTCCTTGAGTAAAATAGGCCTTATAAAGAGTTCATTTATTTTTAATCTCTAATAAAAAAATTGATCCATTTATAATTGTCCGTCAATTGAATTAAAGGATCATCTGACTAAAAAGCACCAATAAAACAATTAGAACTGCACCTAAATTTTATCCTTTTAATAATTATATATCTAAAAATCAAATTTGATCCAAAAATAAGGTTCTAGTGCTAAATGAAAAAAGTTTTAGTTATGTTTAAAAAATCCATTCAAACATAAATAATTAATTATATTGAATTTATTTTAATTAAAATTAATTCAATTAAAAATAATATCTATGTCGCGAAGCTAAACACATATTAGGAGTAATGTGTAATAATTTACACTACTCCAAATTATACATTTCATAATAGATTCTTATTTCCGTCATTTATTCCACCGAAGTAATATTTATTCATTAGGCGTTTTTTTTAAAATCACTTTTCCACATAGTCCAAACTAACAACTGTGGTGAAAGGTGAAGGAATGACATGCTTAAAATCTTAACACCATCAATTGTGTTTTTTCGTTAAAAAATATGTGTTCTCTTCATTTTTATTTTTCAATTAAAGTTAGACTATTTTTCACCACGATCTAAAGTAACAACCTTGGTGAAATGTCACTCAGTAATACGTTAAAAGTATGTTAATGAAGGACATTTCAACATGGTTGCTTTTTTCAACTGTGGTGAAAATTGTTACCTATATAAGTGGTACTTTTTTCACTTATGAATATAACTGCACCCTAACTTCATAAGTTAAACATTAACCTCTCACGACTTATCCCAATCTCCATAAACATTTGCACACCATTTCTCCACGGAACTCCAACATATCTTCTCCAACTCGTAGGGATCTAAGAAAGGTGACACGAAATTTGCAAGACAAAAACACAAAACTCATTTCTTTGACTTCATATTCATATTTCCATCGTTCATGTTATAAGTTATGTTGTTGTTGTTCAAACTATTTGTCCTTTAGGGTTGTTGTTTTTCTTATTGTTGAGACATTAAACCCTATAAGTTGTCTGTTGTTGTTTTTATTGAGTTATTTTGTTATTTTTGTTTTAGAAATATAGTTGTTGTTGTTGTTAAGATAAGATTAAGGGTTTTATGTTGTTGCTTTTGTTGATATACGTAAAAGTTTTATGTTATGGTTGTGGTTTTTGTTAGGTATGTTGTTATTTTTGTTGAATTATATTGTTGTGTTTGTTTATGCTGTTGGAATTAGATTAATAACGATTAATCAAAACATACATGCTCAAGAAATTATAATATATAATTTAGACGCAGAAATCAAGCATGTATAAAATTAAAGGATCGATAAATTGATTTTAGAATACCTGGATCCATTGAGAAGAAAATCCCTTTGACAATAATCTAAAAACCCAGAAGTTGATGGCTTTTGTGGTTCTTTCTCAACTGGTACTCCTTATGCCTCGAATTCTCTTCAGATGGGGAGAAGATGTAATTTGCTTGTTGTGCGGTATATTGGGGACCATAGCCTATATATAGTGTGATGGCCAATTAGGGTTCCCATTATTCCCAAATGGGTCATCTTAACATCCACTCATATTTGAGTCCATACCCAATTATTTAATTAATTAATTAATTAAATAATTCCCAAATAAAATCTAAATAGCATTTTAACATTATTTGATCACATAATTATTTAAGGCACTTTATTTGATAAAATAGCTAATATAATTAAATAAATATATTTGGCCACATAATTATTGGAAGATTAATATATAACAAAATTATTAAAATATTCCAACAATCTCCCACTTGGCCAATATATCTTAATAATTATATCATAATTCTTTAGGCGCGCATCCGAATGCTATTTATCTTTAGATTTCAACTTTACAATCTGGTCCACCTCATACATAAATAATGAGATCACCGCGACTGTCGTCACTAACGTATAACGTGACGGAACCCCGACGACCACCACATCAACGTACTTGATGACATAGATCGATATGGATGAGTGGCATGGAAATTTCATGCAATGTGATCTCTAAATCATGCATATTTCCAATTGGTCCTACTGGAGTCTTTAGTGAGATCAAACTGAAGTTCCTTAGGTGCAATTCAAAGTTACAATATTTGCACATAACAAAAAAACTTGATATTGTTATAACAATAATACCTCATAAGTTTTATTTCTGCAGAAAATTAAACATAACATAAATTTTGTACCAAAATAAAACCAAAGCATAGAACGTAGAAAGTTAAGGAAAAAACTCTCACTAATCTAAGGCAATCTCAAAACCAAGACCCATATGAGTAACATGCCCATGAAAAGTCTTAGGTGCTAAACCTTTGGTTAGTGGATCAGCTAGCATGAAGTTTGTCCCTATATGTTCTATCAAGATTTGTTTCTCCTGAACTCTTTCTTTCACAACAAGATACTTGATATCAATAAATTTTGATTTTGTAGAACTCATATTGTTGTTGGAGTAGAGCACATCTGCACTATTGTCACAATAAACCTTTAAGGGCCTTTCAATGCTCCCACTGATGTGTAGGCTTGTGACAAAGTTCTGCAGCCAAATTGCATGATTCGATGCCTCAAAGCAAGCCACAAACTCTACTGCCATGGTGGAATGAGCCATTAAAGTCTGCTTTGAAGACTTCCAGGAGATAGCTCCTTCAGCCAAGAGAAAGATGTAACCAGATATGTAACGTCTGCTATCCGGGCGTCCAGCAAAATCTGAGTCAGAATACCCAATGATATCCAAGTTATCTGACTTACGATACGTGAGCACGAAGTCTCTTGTTCTCTTCAGGTAGCGCATTACACGCTTTACTGTTATCCAGTGTTGCATACCAAGGTTGCTTAGATATTTACCGAGAACTCCTACAGTGAATGGTAAGTCGGGATGGGTGCAAACTTGAGCATACATAAGACTTCTCACTGCTGAAGCATATGGAACCTTATGCATCGCTTGCTTTTCAAGATCCGTAATAGGGTACTGTTTGAGACAAAACTTGTCTCCTTTAGCAACGGGTGTGTCTCCTGGTTTACTATCTTTCATGGAGAATCTATCCAGAACTGTATCAATATAGCTCCTTTGTGACAATCCTAAAATACCTCGAGAACGGTTTCTAAGTATTTAAATTCCTAAGACAAATGAGACATCCCCAAGATCTTTCATCTCAAATTTATTTGTGAAAAATGTCTTGGTTTCGTGTAATAAGCCTATATTGTTGCTTTCCAAAAGGATATCATCTACATATAGTACCAAGAAAACGAATTTACTCCCCTTGAACTTTTGGTATACACAGTTATCAACCGGATTAACCTCAAAACCAAATGAGGATATTACTCGATGAAATTTGTAATACCATTGACGGGAAGCCTGTTTAAGGCCATAGATGGATTTCTTGAGTTTGCAAATCATAGACTTTGGGTCTCCTGACACAAAGTTTTTTGGTTGCACCATATATATTGTCTCTTCAATATTTCCATTTAGAAACACAGTCTTTACATCCATCTGATGCAACTCTAAATCAAAATGAGCTACCAATTCCATCATTATCCTAAGAGAGTCCTTCGAAGAAACTGGAGAGAAAGTGTCTTTATAATCAATTCCTTCCTTTTGAGTAAAGCCTTTTGCAACAAGACGAGCTTTATATCTCTCAATGTTACCCTTTGAATCCCTTTTGGTTTTAAATATCCATTTACAACCAATGGGTTTCATTCCTTCAGGTAATTTAACGAGATCCTAAACATCATTATCATCCATCGACTTCATCTCATCCTTCATGGCATTAATCCACTTAAGAGAGTTTGGACTCTGCATAGCTTGACTAAAGTTGATAGGAACTTCCTCAGTCAAGCCAATGCCATCCTCACGTTCCTAAAGAAATACAACATAATCATATGAAATTGTACTCTTCCTCTCTCTACTGGATCTTCTTAATGGTGGCTCTTGAGGTTGTTGAGTTTGAACTATAGGTGGTGCTTGAGGAAGAAACTCAGTATTGTCTTGTTCTTGAGGGATGTTAGGAATAACATCATTGTTTATTTCAGGATCTGTTTCTGGAGCAAAGATAGGTACAAAGACTTGATCATTGTGAGAAACAATTTCTTCATCAAAGACAATACTTTTATGCTTCCTTCCCCTCTAAACTCTACATCCTCAAGGAATCTTGCATTTCCCATTTCAAAAATTAATCTAGTGATAGGATTGTAAAACTTGTACTCGTAAGAGCGTTCAGCGTATCCAATAAAATAACAGCTAATTGTCTTTGCATCCAACTTACCATCATGAGGCTTATAAGGCCTCGCTTCAGCTGGACATCCCCAAATGTGCAAGTGTATAATGCTGGGCTTTTTCCTAGTCCATAGCTCATAAGGGTTCTTAGCTACTACTTTACTCGATATTCTATTAAGAATATAAACTGCGGTCTTTAATGCTTCTCCCCAAAATGACTCTGGAAGAGAAGAATGACTAATCATACTTCTTACCATGTCCTTAAGAATCTGGTTTCGTCATTCTGCAACTCCATTCATGTTGGGTTTTTCCGGCATTGTGTATTGCGGAACAATTCCACACTCATCGAGGAAAAGCGCAAAGGGCCATGGACGTTGTTCCCCTGATACATCATACCGGCCATAGTATTCACCACCACGGTCGGATTTGATAGCTTTTATTTTCTTTCCAAGTTGAAGTTCGATTTCAGCTTTGAATGACTTGAACACGTCCAAAGATTGAGATTTTTCATGAATCAAATACAGGTAGCCATACCTCGAGTAATCATCTATGAACGTAATAAAATACCGCTGTCCATTCCAAGAACCTGTAAGGAAAGGACCACATATATCGGTATAAATTAGTTCTAAGACATCCTTAGCTCTTTCAGCATGAAAATTCCTCTTGTTTGTCTGCTTACCCTTGATACATTGAACGCAGACTTCAAAGTCCGAAAAATCAAGGGATCTAAGAATACCGTTCGACATAAGCCTCTGAATTATTTGCTTAGATATATGTCCTAATCGTTTATGCCATAAACTGGCAGAATTCTCATTTAATTTTTGCTTTATACCGTGTGACTCTATTTGCATTATTTTGTTATAAGGACATTCAATATCAAGCTTATAAAGATTATCATTCAAAGAACCGTAACCAACAACATTTGAATCATATGAGAGGCTAAATTTATTATTTCCAAATAGGGCTGGAAATGAACCAAACCAACCCGGAAATAGTTCGGAACTCGATTCGATAATTAAATTGGTGAACTAAGTTCATGAACCAAATGAGCTGGATATGAGGGGAAAATTAAGTTCGTTGGCTAAATGATTTTATCTTGAACTATACATAGCTCGACTCGTTAGGTTCATGAGTCAACTTGATTATATATGAAAATGATTATATTGTCGTTATGAGTAGGTTTAAAGATTTACTCCAACTCTTAACCCTTTATTTTCTTTTAATTTAACGATTTTAATTGATTATTTATATTCTCAAATGAGCAAAATATTTCTAAAAATAATTATACAAATAAAATCAACATCATATAAATGCCAATCTTATAATTTTTATTTTATTTTATTTTAAATATTAATTTAAAATGTCAATTATATAAAAAAAGACTTAAAAAAATGTCTTTTAAGTCCGTCAAGCAAGCAAGTTGAACATAACGAGTTGATCCGGGTTGTTCGTGAACTTATAACGAGTCGAGTTTGAGCTTAAAAAAAAGTTTGTGTTGAACTCAAACCGATATTTGAGCTGAACCAATTCTTAACGAGTTGAGTCGAGCTGAGGCGAGTTCGACTCGACTCGACTCATTTCTAGCCCTATTTCCGAACGAACAAGTATAACCTAATTTGTCTAAAACAGAAATAGAAATTAAATTTCGTCTAATAGATGGTGCAACAAAAGTCTCAATCAAATCCAAATGAAAATCGGTATTTAATAATAATTTAAAGGTCCCTATAGCCTCTATTACAACTTTATTGTCATCTTCCACATAGATGAATCTTTTTGCATCACTTGGCGAACGTCTCCACAGGCAACCCTGCATGGACATACTAATGTGAGTAGTAGCACCAGAATCTACCCACCAAGTATCCTTAGGTACAAAAACTAAATTTATTTCAAAACAAACAAAAGTGAGAAAATTACCCTTCTTTTCACGTCATGCGTCATACTTGGAACACTCTTGGCACTTTCTCTCTCAATAATGAAACTCCTAATCATTTCATGTATGGATTTTTTGATTATCACGAGGCACATTCGATTAGATCGATCTCATTTTTCTATTTTAGTTTGTTTTGGGTTCTCAGCAATTGTTGTGGGACACTCTTACCTTAGGGATAAGTCTAAGTCCTACATCCAATAATGATCTCACCACATTCTTTCCAAGACTTGAAGTTCATCTCGTTCACCATAGGGATAGAGTTCATCTGAGTAGCAAAATTTGGAGCGGTAGCAGCGACAACTGAATCAATTGAAAATAACAACAAGCATACAACCTTAGTAGGCATGTCAAATATACATGCACAATATTGTTTATATGCAATTTAAATAAGACCTGAACAAGATACCAAAAACACCATCAATTCCCAATCTTTGAGTGTAAGAATTAACTGTAAGTGGTACTCTCACGCAATGATCAAATATTAGTAATAAGTCATGTCAGTTAATGGACGTCTTTGACATCAATCATTAACCACATAGATAAACTTAATAATTACTACATATTTACAACCGCAAGTATGCAATTATTCGGCCAAACTGTGTCTTCTTTTTGGCCGACCATAACAATTCGCATGAACAATTACACACTACATCTTTTTGTGATTCTTATTTAATCAAATTTACACAATAGAGGTTACTTTTGCAACTTATTGTTTCAACCAACAAAACCAAAATCACTAGACATTTTTAATTTAATAAATTAAATGGGAAGGTCTTAAAATTCAACAAACATTACCCACAAATGTAATGTCAAAATTGTATGTTTATCTGATCGCTTAATAATCAAATGATTATTAGATTATTCAAATTATGCACGAAAATACTTGCATAATTTAAACTGAAAAATTAAATACATAATTGTGTTTATATCATGTACATACCGGTATAATAAATTGGTTGTACTCGAAGGGTGTTAAAAAGTTCTAAATTAAAGTAACACTCATAAAAAAAAATTTAATAAAATAAAATTAGTATTTAAATTTTTCGCACAATTAAAAAAATTTAAGTTGGATCCATAAAATAAAAACTGATATAGTTATACATTAAATAATTAAAGTATATATAATTTACTGTATCACTTTGAATACACTGTAGCACTTTGAATACACTGTGATTATAATTACAATATATAATTTGAATGTCAATTCTCTACTTTTGTTAAATTAATATCTAACTCACAATGAAAAAGTGTCCTAATAGTGTCGTGAAGCAACATTTAGAATCTACACATAAACAAATATTTATTATCATGGCAGCAATTTGTAAACAATAGATCTAATTCGTAGTATCATTATGGTAACTATTACGATAACAATAAAAACTTGAACAATATATTCAATAAAAATCAAATAATAATATATCATTTATATTAATAATTTAATCATAACCTAAGCTCTGATACCATTTGTTGGAATTAGATTAATAACGACTAATCAAAACATACATGCTCAAGAAATTATAATATATAATTTAGACGCATAAATCAAGCATGTATAAAATTAAAGGATCGATAAATTGATTTTAGAATACCTGGATCCATTGAGAAGAAAAACCCTTTGACAATAATCCTAAAACCCAGAAGTTGATGGATTTTGTGGTTCTTCCTCAACCGGTATTCCTTATGCCTCGAATTCTCTTCAGATGGAGAGAAGAGATAATTTACTTGTTGTACGGTATATTGGGGACCATACACTACTACGTAAATACCAATTAACAACGGTTGGGAAAGGCATATAATGACGCTGGCGCAGGCATTGTTATGTAGAGTGTCGTTGTAAATTAATACTTATAATCACGACCGTTGTAATAACCTGGAAACAGCGCACCCTATCATAACGGTTATTCAAACGAACCGTTGTGATAAATATAATGGTCCTAGGTTCGATTCCTAGCAGCGCCGTTTTGATATTTGTTTTTTTTCTGTGCAGCGCACGAGATATTATGACGGTTATATTATACAACCGTCGTTATATATTCTGCAGACACAAATATACAACCACGACTAGGTTTTATAACCGCTCTCACAACTTCCTATGTTTTAAATATGCATTTTTCAGCAATTCAAATTCATCCCATTTTTGAACCTGTAACCATTTTAACCATAACATATAAGGTATACATGCATAAAGAGCATAAAATACTTCCTATGTTTTAAATATGCATTTCTCAGCAATTCAAATTCATCCTATTTTTGAACCTGTAACCATTTTAACCATAACAGCTAACAGATAAGGTATATATTCTGTAAGTATTGTAACTATTATAACCATATTTACACAACTATTATAGCCATAAAATACATCTAACGGATAAGGTATACATTATGTAAGTATTGTAACTATTATAACATATTTACATCAAACGCTATATTCATGCCATCAATACAGAAAAGTGTCATTCACATCATCTCTATAGAAAAGTGTTATTCACATCATCAATCAGTAGGACCCTTAAGAACATTGTGGATAAATTCCCAACGTTTCTGAAGATCTACGAAGTCCTCAACGGGGAATGGGGTTTCGTCGTTAAACATCTACATAAGAAAGAGGTAATAACATGTATGATAATAATTCAATAGTCAACTTATATATTAATATATGTAAACATTTTATGACATGTATACCTTATCCCATGAATCAACAATGCCGGCAAGGACAATGTTTAACATGTGTTTCATGACATAATAACCACACTCGTAATTCCCGGGTTGTTTCCTTGTCTACAAATTTAAGCAAAAATGACATGAATACAACCACACATGAATGTAAATGAAAGAAACATAATCGTGCCACTTACTTTAGGACAGATCCATATGGGCATTCTTCTAACATTGTTCATCATATTCACTTGCTCCACAAAACTGTACATTGAATTTGAATTAAACATATTACATGATAAACTAATTATAGTGTCAAAGAAAATGAATTAAGCATACACTTACGAATTAATCATATCTTTCATTTTGTTTTCCAGTGGATCATGCAAGGAACACAGAAAAGTTATCGTATTCGTCCTAAATGATATGATGATCAATTGTCAATGACCACTGAATAAACAAAAGCATATATAGGTTAATGGTATTTGCTAAAACAAAACTAAATATATAATACATAAACATCAATTCCAAAAATACTTACTAACAGAGGAATGGTGCTAAGTAACATTCTTTTCCTCCCTCATTTAACCGTGTTTTCAATTACTCTCGAATATCTTTTGTTCATTAAAAGCCCAACGAATAAAAAGTGGATCCAAGATTCCGTAAGTACTCGATTTATTCAACTCTATACAAAGACGGTGAATGTACCTAAATGGTTAAAGAAAATGAATAAATTAGGGGTGATGTTCTATAAATGATAATGTTCTATAATGACATGTATATTCAACTATATATACTTACGTGCACCAAACTTGCAATATCCCGAAGTTCAGCCACTTATACCCACTAAGAAAATCCCTTACTTCATCAGGATTATAATAGAATAAACCCAAACGTAGACAATTTTCTAGCGGGAGATGTTGCGCTTCATTTATCACCGCAACTTTCAAGTATAACATTGTGATTTCATTTGGATTAGGGCCCATTATATCATTGCAGTTATCCGCAGGGGGGATAGGCTGAACAATTACTTCCTTTTGTAGAAGCATGACGTATAACACTTCTACTAGGAGTTCGCTCATCATCACCATCATTACAGTGATCTTCATTTGTCCGTTGTTCAAGGTTTTCACTTAACCTCTACATCATAATATTCAATTAAAACGTAAAACAAAAATAAGCACAATATATATCATACATTTCCGATAAAACAATAACATCTCAAGTAAAGTACATACCGAATATAACTCTTGAAACCTTTCCATATCTTTCTCCCTTTTTTCCTTCTCCTCTTCTAACATTCTCTGTTGTTCTTCTAATTGCTTCTCAAAATTTTCAATCTTTTGTCTTTGTGCAGTAATTTCCAGGCTTTCGGTACTTTTACTTTGAGACCCAAAGAATGACCTCAAGCCGACACCTTCTCCAACAGCACGGATATGCTCACCATGCTCATCTGTTCCGATAGCTTCTACTAATATGTCATGTCGTGCTTACGGAACAAACGTGTCTTCACGGGCTTCCTCAACCAAGTTATCTTACACAACATAAGAAACTTACATATATTGTTACCAACGCATTTAAATAAAAAATAACATAAGCAAAACAAATCATACTTATAATTTTTTCGGTAACTACTCTTGACGCCTCAGAGGTGTAGTCTCCATCTAGTCTTAATCGATCCCTCTTCAATTTCTCAAGTCTTGAAGGTGGAGATGGGATGCGATCATCTCCTATTTCTGATTGTCTTTCAAGCATGATTTTTTCCTCAAGTTTCCTATAACCCCCACGAGACAATCTATGGGGGTACATGTTCTTGGCCTTATTGAGAATTTCGACTTCGCTTTTAACCTTTTATGAACATAGTGAAAAAAAATATGATTAGTATCTATAACTCATTAGCATAACATTATCGGTTACATGAGAATAGTACTAACCTTGAATTCCTCAGAACGACGTATCTTTGCAAACTTTTTCCATTGCTTCTTCGATATAAAACTATATCGAATCCATGGATGAGCAAGACCGCTCTTAGGCCTCCTAATGTAGTCAGCCGTGAGTTGTGCCTTAAATCCCCTCAAACGAGTACCAGCATATGATATCCACTTTTTTTTCAAATTTGAGTCATCGGTAAACTCAAAAATCAACTACATTTAAATCAATATATAAGTATGTATTAGAAATTATAGATATTGATATCAGCGATATATGAAAATTATAGTATGTAGTACCTTAACGTCAGTCCATATGCTTTCTTTGACGTTATCATCAACTTGTTTCCAATCATCAATCAATATACTGACCTTGCTACGTGCAAGGAACGAAACATAACTATTAAAAGTAGAGTAGTGTTGACAATCCACTACTCTGTACAACGAATCAAAGTGGATAGGAATTTTTTTACCTGATGAGTTTCGGACTGATGTGAATTGGGGCATCATTGTGACACCTCTTTGTGATCTTTTCGTTTAACTTTCAATTGTTTGAGTTTCATTGGCTAACCTCTCATTTGTTTGAGTTTCTTCGCTGGTTTCTGATGAAGAACTCGACAAGGTCGACATCTAAGTTGGAAAACAACAACAACAAAATAAACAACAAGAACATAAACATCATCCACAAAATAAAACAACAACAACCACAACAATAGCAAATGAAGTTTACTGTAGATGCATGGGGAAAAATATTTTACGTACCCTAAACGTGATGACTAAGTAAATGATGTGGGTGTTGGTGACGGTGTTGTCTTCCTTCCTTATGGTGACGACGGTGTTGTTGCTATTTTCCTTCTAGACGGTAACAACTTGGTTGATCGTGATGGTCTTGTCAAGCTACCACAGCGGCCAATACATGCAACCGTAGTGATATTTTACTTTCGTGGTGAAATTTCATAAAAAAGCGCCAGAGTAATTACAATTAAAAATTTTAAATAAAAAAAAAACAAAATCTATCACAACGGTTGTAATCATCAACCGTAGTCATTAACTTTAAAGTTTTTTATTTAAAAATAATTAAAAATGAAAAGGCGCGACTTAACCCTAGTGGGCTCTTCAACCGTCGTCATAAACTTTTAAGTTTTTTATTTAAAAATAATTAAAAATTAAAAGGCGCAACTTAACAACGGTGGAACTCTTCAACCGTTGTCATAAACTTTTAAGTTTTTTATTTAAAAATAATTCAAAAAGAAAAGACGCCACTTAACATTAAAGGAATAACATATATGAGGGCCCTGATGTTCGAACCCATGAAAGCTTGAAGTTATCACAACGGTTGGCTCCTTAACCGTTGTTATATACAAATAATTTTTAATCAAAAAACAATAATATTATGATAGCGCCTTAGTTTAGAGATGTCACAACGGTGTAGGGAATAAGCGTGGTGACCATGGCGTTGTTGTTTACGCGTTTTGTAGTAGTGATAACCTATATATAGTGTGATGGCCAATTAGGGTTCCCATTATTCTCAAATGGGCCATCCTGACATCCACTCATATTTGAGTCCATACCCAATCATTTAATTAATTAATTAATTAATTAATTTCCAAATTAAATCTATATAACCTTTTAACATTATTTGATCACATAATTATGTAAGGCAATAAAATAGCTAATATAATTAAATAAATATATTTGACCACATAATTAGTGGGATATTAATATATAACAAAATTATTAAAATATTCCAACATATGCAAGTAAAAGGTTTGTGTTATTCTTGAGTTATGTTGTTGTTTTTATTTAGATAAGTAAAAGATTTGTGTTATTGTTGTGGTTTTTGTTAGTTATGTTGTTGTTTTTGTTGAGTTGTGTTCGTGTTTTTATTGTTACAAGTAAAAGGTTTGTGTTAATGTTGATATTTTTGTTGAGTTATGTTGTTGTTTTTGTTGAGATAAGTAAAAGGTTTGTGTTATTGTTGTAGTTTTTGTTAGTTATGTTGTTATTTTTTGTTAGTTATGTTGTTGAGTTATGTTGTAGTTTTTGTTAGTTATGTTGTTATTTTTTGTTGAGTTATGTTGTTGTTTTTTGTTGATATAAGTAAAATGTTGTGTTATTGTTGTTTTTTGTTTCCCTATGCAATTGTTGAGAATGTTATTCTTATGTTTAGAGCACAGTAAAGTGATAGAAGATACAATTGAATTTATTATAACGTACGTGGATTAAGTGTTTTACCAACCCCCTTACTGAATATAGAACTGATCGTGAAGGCTGGATCAGATCCTATTGAAGTGGGCCACCAAGTACATCTGAGGTGTTGGGCGTATGGAGAGGAGGAGGGGGTGTACCTGCAAGGCACTCCGACGCTCAAGTGAGAAAAGGTCAGAGAAAAGGGGCAAGTACAAAGTATTAGTTCGTAGGGTGAATATTTGATACCTGGCCCTCTCAAGTGAGAGGGTTTATATAATGCCCCCAGCGCGTGGCCAACGGTCCTATTTTTGGGGCGAAATAACCGTTTTCCCAAAGAATAGGTAACTGCCCAAACTAGCCGTTATGTCGGGCAGGGTGCCCAAAACTAGCCGTTATGTCGGGCAGGGTGCCCAAAACTAGCCGTTATGTCGGGCATAGGCGAAGTTTCGGGCATATGCCCTCAGCTGTTCGGGGAGTGAAGAAGCCGTGCGGAACGGGCAGCTGTTCCGGGGAGGAGTGATTCATTTCTTGCCAGGTAGGAGGGGAAGAAAGGTAACTTTTGTCCTTTGTGGATTGGACTTAGGCATTTGGGACGTTCTGGGAGCAGAAGTGGATTGGGTCGTGCCTGGACATCGGTCCAGTCCAGAACAGGAGCCCCCTAAGTTGTTGCTCCCGAGCATGGAAGTGATGACTTAAGGACAACTCGTGGCTCCGAGGAGCTAACGTGAAGTCGTCGTTTGGTGACAGAGAAAGTTGTCTCGTGGTGCCTGTGACCCCTGGTGTTCGTGAGATCCTTGGTTGTGATTGGACTGCCCGTCGGACGGGGTGACTAACGGTTAGGAGGAATTGAAACGTTAGGCTGTCACGTGTGCCTCGAGCCTTGTGTAGCAGTTACTAGGCAATGATGGCTAGTTAATAGCCATCATAACCTACGAGGGCGTGCCTCCGCACGTGCCCCTCATTATAAAAGGAGGAAACCCGTTTCATTTTGAACTTTTCGCTCTCGTTTCTCTTCGTCTTCTTCAGAGTTCTTGTCCGTTCACGCCGTCAGCTGTTCCGGCCACCGTATCAACTCCGGGCAACTAGTTTTCATCTTCTTAGTCCAAGTAAGTTTGCTGATTTTGTGCTTTTCTCATCCCTTTTTGATGATTACTAGTGGATTGCATGCGGTTAGGCTTAAGTCTCTCTGGGAAGAGGAAGATACTTTTCTTGGGGAAAGAACCCAAACAATCTTCTAAACTCATTATCTTGTTCAACTGGGGATAAAGTAACTTCGCGCTCTACTGAAGAGGAGAATCTCATTCAGTTTGGAGAAACTCGATTCAAAGCTTAATTAGGGACACCAAGTTTAGTCCTTAATTGGAGAGCATCAGGTCCACATTTTTACTGGAGATATGGGACCGTGTGTCCAACATATCAAGATGTGGACGGAGTTAAAGATCCATCGTTTTGGAGATACCTTTCAAGGAAAATCACAAGAACATTCGATCATGTATTTCAAGATTTAATCGTTCTTGGAGCAACTGTTGATATTCCTTCTTATGTTCACAAATCAAAGGAAAGTAAACACAAGCATTTTAAAAGCAAAAAGAAAATTTTTAACTTTTTGTTTAAAGAATTTTTATCAAAGTAAAAATGTCATTTCGCAAGATGTAAATAAAACAAGAGTTACAAACAGATGGGCAAAAGCTCAAATTTTATTGATAGAATGGTAATCCGCAAATAGCGTGATTCCATGGATTAATACAAAGTGGAAAATGGTAATTAAAGGGAAAGGGCTACATTAAAATATAATGACCAAATTCTCCCTAACAACTTTGAATTTCCAATGTTCTTTGAGCTTCTAGCAAAGCTGATTTGATTTGAGAGCTCTTTGATAGACAGGGCTGCTTCAGATAATCCAATCTGGTTTGATGCAGTTACTTGCCATATACCCCTAACTTTTGCCTAGATTGCAATTTTTTGGTTTTCAATTTACTGGGATGACATTTTTTATGTCTCTAATTTTTGCCCGGACCGCCCTTTCGGGTTTTCAATCCATCGAGACGCTTTTCTTGCTTTTTGTCAGGCGAAGTATTTCTTAACTCCATCGACGTTTGTAGGATGAGTAAACTCTTAACCATCCATAGTTGTAAGCATTAAGCACCTCCTGAGAAGGCTTTCTTGACAACATACGGGCCATCATAATTAGGAGTCCACTTGCCCCTAGAATCAATAAGGAATGATTGAATTTTCTTAAGCACAAGGTCGCCTTCTCTGAATACACGAGGTCGAACCTTCTTATCGAAAGCCTTCTTCATTCTTTGTTGATATAGCTGACCATGACATAAAGTTGTCATTCTTTTTTCTTCTATCATGTTCAACTCATCGTATCTGCTTTGACACCATTCAGCCTCTGTCAATTTAGCTTCCATCAAGACTCTCATTGACGGGATTTCAACCTCTATGGGGAGCACTGCTTCCATGCTGTATACCAAAGAGAAAGGGGTTGCCCCTGTTGAAGTATGAACGGATGTACGATATCCATGAAGAGCAAACGATAACATCTCATGCCAATCTTTGTAGGTTACTACCATCTTCTGGACGATTTTTTTGATATTTTTGTTAGCTACTTCAACAGCTCCATTCATCTTAGGCCGGTAGGGAGAAGAGTTATGGAATTCAATCTTGAATTCAGCACAAAATTACTTCATCATTTTGTTGTTCAAGTTCGATCCATTATCAATAATGATCTTACTTGGAACACCATAACGACAAATTAAATTGTTCTTGATAAAACAGACCACCATTTCCCTGGTTACATTGACATAAGATGTTGCTTCAACCCATTTGGTGAAGTAATCAATAGCCACTAGGATGAAACAATGTCCATTGGAAGCTTTGGGCTCGATCATGCCAACCATGTCAATTCCCCACATAGAGAAAGGCCATGGAGGGGAGAGAATATTGAGAAGATTCGGCGATACATGAATTTTGTCGGCATAAATCTGACATTTGTGACACTTCTTCACGTATTTGCAGCAATCAGATTCCATTGACAGCCAATAGTATCCTACTCTTAATATTTTCTTTGCCATTGCTTGCCCATTGACATGAGTACCAAAAGAGCCTCCATGAATTTCTTCCATCAACATGTCTGTTTCGTGTCTATCCACGCATCTGAGCAAAACCATGTCAAATTTTATTTTGTATAGCATATCATCATTCAGGAAGAAGTTGCCATCCAGTCTTCTGAGGGTCTTCCTATCTTTCTTTGAGACCCCAAACGGGTATTCTTGTTTTTTAAGGATGCATTTGATATCATGGTACCATGGTTTATCATCAACAATCTCTTCCATGGTAAACACATGAGCGGACCTATCAAGGCGCATAACATCAATTTTAGGTATATCATTCCATTGATTCACCACAATCATGGAGGATAATGTAGCTAGTGCATCAACCATGTTATTTTCTTCATGAGGAATATGATGAAACTCAACTTTATTGAAGAAAGGTAACAACCTTCTTGCATAGTCTTTGTAAGGAATCAATCCGGGTTGATGTGTTTCCCATTCACCTTTGATCTGATTATGACCAAAGTTGAGTCTCCATATACATCCAAAATTTTGATCCTTAAATCAATGGCTTCTTCAAGTCCCATGATACAGGCTTCATATTCAGCTTCATTATTTGTGCGTTTGAATGTCAACATCGCGAGGAAAGGAATGTGGGTTCCTTGAGGTGTAACAATGATTTCCCCAATTCTATTTCCATAAACATTGATAGCTCCATCGAATATTAATCCCCATCGGGGTCCTGGCTCTGGCCCTTCGTCTGGTAATGGTTCATCACATTCTTTCATCTTTAGATACATTAAATCTTCATCCAGGAAGTCAAATTTGATTGATTCATAGTCATCAATCGACTGGTGAGCCAAATGATCAGCTAGGATGCTCCCCTTGATGGCTTTCTGAACGTGGTATTCAATGTCATATTCTGACAACAACACCTGCCAGCGAGCAATCCTTCCGGTTAAAGCGGACTTTTCAAAGATATACTTGATCGGGTCCATTTTGGAGATCAACCAAGTAGTATGACAAATCATGTATTGACAGAGATGTTTAGCAGCCCAAGCCAAGGCACAACAGGTTTTTTCAAGCACAGTGTAACAAGATTCATAGTCTGTGAATTTCTTACTTAAATAATAAATGGCGTGCTCTTTTTTCTTAGTCCCATCTTGCTGGCCAAGCATACAGCCCATGGAATCTTCTAATACTGTTAAGTATATGATCAAAGGTCTTCCTTCCACTGGAGGGATCAGGATAGGAGGCTCAAGCAGACATTCTTTGATGTTGTCAAAGGCCTTCTAGCAATCTTCTGTCCATATATAACTCTGATCTTTTGGAAGAAGTTTGAATATCGGCCCACAAGAAGCGATCATATAAGAGATAAATCTGGAGATGTAGTTTAAACGACCTAGAAATCCTCTTACTTGTTTCTCAGTTTTGGGTGCTGGCATTTCCTGAATGACTTTGACTTTATCAGGATCAACTTTAATTCCCTTTTGGTTGACAATGAAACCCAAGAGCTTCCCTGAACGAACACCAAAGGTACACTTGTTAGGATTCAAGCGGAGTTTGTATTTCCTCAAATGCTGGAATAACTTCAAAAGATACTCCACATGTTCTTCTTCAGTTCTGGGCTTAGCAATCATATCATCGACATATATTTAATTTCTTTGTGCATCATGTCATGGAACAGAGTTGTCACAGCTCTTTGGTAGGTTGCACCCATATTCTTCATACCAAAAGGCATTACTTTGTAGCAAAATGTTCCCCATGGTGTAATAAATGAAGTTTTTTCCATGTCTTCAGGTGCCATTCTGATTTGATTATATCCGGAGAATCCGTCCATGAAAGAGAATACTTTGAATTTTGCGGTGTTGTCGACTAACATGTCAATATGTGGTAATGGAAATTCATCTTTTGGACTAGCTTTGTTTAAGTCTCGGTAGTCCACACACATTATGACTTTTCTGTCCTTTTTCAGAACATGCACTATGTTGGCCAACCACTGAGGGTATTT
This sequence comes from Lathyrus tuberosus, assembly GCA_022829125.1. Taxonomy (NCBI): domain Eukaryota; kingdom Viridiplantae; phylum Streptophyta; class Magnoliopsida; order Fabales; family Fabaceae; genus Lathyrus; species Lathyrus tuberosus. Next base: position 23,966,520 of record JALAZF010000011.1, on the reverse strand, counting down.
TGACGTGGCAAGGAAACTTGCGTCAATCTGCTTATGCACTTCTTCTTTAATTTTGATGGACATATCTGGGCGAATTCTTCTCAACTTTTGTTTGATTGGCGGACATTTTGGCTTCAACGGTAAGTTGTGTTCCACAATATCAGTGTCCAACCCTGGCATATCTTAGTAGAACCAAGCAAACACATCTGGGAATTCTTTGAGAAGTTCTACCATTTTTATTTTAACAGCTGGACTAAGTAGTTCCCCAATCTTGACCTCTTTTTTGTCTTCATCGGAACCGAGGTTTATAACCTCTATCGACTCTTTGTACGGCTGAATGGAGGTTTCTTCTTGCTTAAGTAGTCGGGAAATTTCATCCGAAATTTCTTCCTCTTCTTCATCTTCAACTTCGAATATTGGGAACTTAAAGTTGGGAGAGGGCATATGGTCATGTTTTTCAATAGAGTTTTTGATGTTTAATCTGCACATATGATTGATTGCTAGATTTTAGAAAGAAAAAAATAGATAAATGCAGAGTGCGTGTAGACATTGAAAGTGTTTATCATTTTTTTAGGTTACCATTTTCCGAAAAAGCAAAAAAGTAAAAACAATAGCATGGAATCAAAAACAACATCTTTATTATTGATAGATTATTTCTTGAAACAAAAGCGCAATAAAGAAATATTTAAAAAGGGGGCCCTATAAAACATCTATCGCCTTGGGCAGAGCGAGAGGACAAAACAAAGATAAACCATTACTAAGAGATGTGGACAACAGTTGGAACATCAACAACCATCCAATTTTAAGAAACCCTTCCATGTGTCACGAAGCCTTGTGAATCCCCCTCAGGACTGTCTTCAACAATGGCACTGACCTCTATCGTAGTTGGGTTAGTAGAATTTTTAATCTTTACGGATACATAAAAAAGGAGATTTTCAGCTTCCTTCTCAACGGATCGCGGGATGTGGAATGGTACATATGCGTCCTGCGGTGACATGTATATGGGGTCTTCTGAGTAAGGTTCCCACTCACATATTTTGGTATCACAGAATATAGTTTTGTACTTAGAAAATTTCTTCACCTTCTTAGGCTTTTCTTTGCCAGGTAGATTAGTAGGAACTGTAGCAGCTCGCATAAACTTGTGAGGCATGCCCCAAGGATAACTGGGCAGCTTTTGTAAAAATTTAAAGGTGCCATGTAAGTGGATAAATCCTTATCGAAATCATCTTCAGTTATGACATTCACTTATGGCATAGTATAGTGAATGAAATCTCATTCAGCAATCTATACAGATCTATAAAAAAGGTGGTCTTCAACTGCCTTCTCGATGGGTTGAGGAGTATAGAATGGTATGTAGGCATCTTCTGGCTGACTATCATACTCAGGAGTTTCCAAGTAAGGATCCCAGACTTCTTGAGGAACAAATGGATCTCCCTCAGGGTAACAAAACTTATCTTCCATAACCGTATCCTCTTCTGGTGAAATAAGGGAAGTAAAACAGTTCTCAGTGTTGTAATTTTCAACATCCATCTCGTTGTCTGACTCAAGTACATCCTCGAATTTCTCCTAAGGAGAGTACAGTGGAGTATGTTCCTCCTTTTGCGATATGTATCCAGAATCATTAAGGTACGACTTCCATTCTTCTTCAGGATATGAGGGACCGTCTTCAGAGTCATCTCCATTAATGGTGTCGACCTCTTGAGGAATAGGATGGATAAAACCCCCGTTGCAGAAAATATTTTGAATGGGAGGGATGCCTTCATTTTGTCTTGCAGTTTTTGAGAATACTGGAGAAAAATTGAGGCCTTCTCTGGTCTGGTTATCGATAGGAATCACAACCTATCTCTACCCTTTAGTGGTACCACTCAAACTGCATCATTGTGAGAGGAGATGGATGCCCCTTTTCTCTTACTATCTTCGTTACTTACAGAAAGTGCCTGGAATTGAGTTCCAATAACCTCTTTGGGTTCCAAGTAAGAAAATGATAACAAATTGCTTACAATTAAAGCTCGTTCACCACATACGCTAACCAACCTGTTATTTTTCACAAACTTCAGCTTTTGATGTAGCGTCGAAGTGACTGCTCCTGCCTCATGAATCCAAGGACGACCCAACAAAAAACTGTATGCTGCTTAGATATCCATCACTTGGAATGTAATTTGAAACGTATGGGGGCCAATAGTTATGGGGAGATCCACTTCACCAATAAATGTCTCCTTGGATCCATAAAAGACTTTGACCACAATTCAACTGCCCCTCATAGGAGCGCCTTGAAAGGATAACCTTGTAAGAGTTGATTTTGGCATGACATTCAGTGACAAACTAGTGTCCACCAATACACTTGACAATGCGTCATTCATGTAATGGATTGAGATGTTTAGTGCCATGTTATGTTTTGTCCCCTCCTCTGGGAGATTTTCATCGCATAAGCTCAAGTTATTGTAAATGGTAATGTTAGCAACAATATTGCCGAGTTGACCCACTGTTACATCATGATTTACAAAAGCTTGCTCCAAGACTTTCTGTAGAGCTTCCCTGTGAGCCTCAGAACTCATTAAAATGGATATTATGGATATTTTGGAAGGCGTGTTTAACAACTGATCCACAATGTTGTACTCACTTTTTCTGATCAGTTTTAAAATTTCATCAATATCCTTCATCTGATTAGTGTCACTTGATTGACCCATTTATTCAAAAGGATTCTCAACTTGTTTCTCCTTTATTATAGCCACATCCCCAGCTTCTTTTTTGAACACACGTCCACTTTTGGTGACTCGGCTCACATCAACGATGTTGACAATTGATGGTAAGGGCGCTTCCTTCCTATCTTCAACCATGGTGGCACCGTACTTGTAAGGTATGGCTTTCTCAGATTTGTACGGAACAGGACCTGGTAAATAAATGACTAAAGGAGTCACGATGGTCTTCCGACTATCATAGCTAATCTCTATTTGTTAAAGCTTGGGAACATTAGGAACCATTCTACTGTCAAAAGGGACTTCCACGCGTTTAAGTTCACTAAACTGAGGAGTTATGGTATAAACATCCTTATTAGCTTCATCATCAATGGGTTCTCTTTCATGGAGGACTGTGATGGTTCTTTGGTCTAACAACCCTTGAATCTCATTCTGGATAAGAAGACAACCACGTCGGCTTCTGCGACATTTTCTGCAAGCTGCATGATCATGGTGATTGGGACCAAAATAATCAAGTTCGCACAAACATTTATGAAATTTAACTAGTGACTCCCTGATATGTCTGATGTCATAAACTGCATACTCTCCTGGACAACCTTGTACCATATTGATTGGTTGGTAATCCCTCATTCTATATTCCTGAATCCAACCTTGGTTTATTTGTTCTTGTAGAGCTGTTTGTACCAAGTAGAACCCTTAATTGTTTACGGAACAAACTCTGCACGCTGCATAATCATATGGATCTACAAGACCCCACCTATTATGTCCTGCATGCATTTTCACCAAGTTCCTCCTTAATAAGCGAACATCATAGATCTTATAGCTGCCCGGGCATCCATATACCATGTTGACAGAAGCTCATCCATGTTTAGGTAGTGGGGTTCATTTGAACATTTGGATTACTGTCTTTGAAAGACAAAATTCCATTCTTGATAAGTCTTTGAACATAAGCTTTGAAGCTAAAACAGTTCTCGATACCATGACTGTTAGATGATGGCTATGGATCTAGAAGGGGGGTTGAATAGATCCCTTGAGTTTTACACGCAAATGGTTACCAAAAATTTGGTTTTAAAATTGTTTAACGGAAGCAACCACTGAATCACACGTCTACAACGAACCTTCTACTAAAAGGATTGGATATGCACGACAATATTGGGAATGAATTATGGATGAGAAAAATTCAGTTTGATTAACATAAGTTAAAATGCAATCAACAAAGTATCGCTTGCTTGATATTTGATCCAAACCAACGAGGTCAATTGACAAACACTAAATTTCAAATGTGTTCGATTTTTGCTTTGAAACAAATTATCAAACACTTGGTGTGCGTAAACACACTAAGTGCAGAATTTCTATGTAATGTAAAGTCAAGCTGCTCCTAGATACAATTCAAGGAATTGTATCAATTTTTGACAAAACAGTTTATCAGCTCGAGATTACGCAACCTCAGAAATTTTGATACGTTGAGACTTTGCAAATTCGAATAAACTGAAATGTAAAAGAGTTAAGGGGAAAGAGAGAACAAAAGAGATTTGATTAGGCAGTTCCCTAATCGTCCTCGCTTTGGGTACCTCTGCCCCAAATTCCACAATTGGAATTAAGATATATATATATATATATTGTAGTACCCTAAATTTTGACCCGTCTTATATGATTTATGATGCCACTTTATTTTGAATAAGTAAAATGGCACAATTGGTAGAATGAGGGGTATAAGGGCTATAAGTGTGAGAGGCTGTGAGTTCGAATCCCACCTTCCTCACTTTTAATGTTTTATTTGTTTTTCCTTTATTACTAACTTTTTTCCTTTTCTTTTAAATCATGAAAAATTATAAAAATAGTCTTTTTTTTATTATTTTAATATCAATTTTCGTATTTCATTTAATAATTATTTTAAAAAATTGATTTTTTTCATTAAAATCATGTTTTTATGAAAAAAATCTCAAAAAATCATATAATTAAAGTAAAATCAAATCTTTTTTCTATTTTTCATTATTAGAATATTTCTTTTTATTTTTATTTTTATTTAAATTAACCAAGCCATGAATCTATTTAGATTCATTGGCTTGGGCTTTAAGAAATAGGAAAAATCAGGTTAAATCAAATCGATCTAAAAATAGATAATCACATTTATTGTTTTAACCTAAATTTTTCCTATAAATAGAGCCTTTGTCTCTCCTATTTGGAGCACCCACAATTTACATATTCACTATTCAAAAGTTGTTGTTCTCCATACTGAAGAACAACAATACAAAAAATCCTGAAAAACCCATCTGTCATCTTTTCTGTCAAGGGCACAAGGAGAAGATTGGATCAAAAACAGAAGAAAATAATAGGAGTCAAGGAATAGGAATTGGTCGCATAAAAAGGGAGAGAGAGCTCAAAAGTGAAACATTTTGTTTACCGGGATAGACCTCGATCCCATAGGTCGGTTTTATTTACTCCCTTACTTTTATATGCATTTTACATATCGATTCTTATTTGATATATTTATTTGATTTAATGTGGAATGTGTTTGCGTTAAGTTTTAAATAATTAGATCGATAACTATTATTATAAAGAATTGTTTTTTGTTGAATAAGAAAGACATAGTAATTGTCTAACAATTTCAGTCATGTTTTTTTCTTAAAAATAAATAAATAAATCAAAATCATGGGGATCAAAAGGTTTCGAACGTGGATTACTTCTGTTGTTTTTTTTTCAGACGTTGGGACTTTTTTGGCCATTGGGCTTTCACGCCCAATGCTTTTGGCACCCCACCTAGACGGCCCTATTGTTTTTTTAAAGGTTATACACCCCCTGGATTAAACTTAATTTAATTAATTGAATTATTTAACATAATTTAATTTAATTATTGATTATATTTTAGGGTTAATTAGGAGATTTAGGATTTTGGTTAAATGTAGGGTTTAGGAATCATTTTTTTGGGATTTTGTTTTTTATATTATTATTTTTGGATTTTTATTTTGTGAGACTTATTTTTATTCTTTTTTTTAATCACAATTGAATCAATTCCTTGATTTAAGTTGTGAAATAAAAAAATATTTTTTTATTTAATTTGTTAATTTAGATTTTTTGTTCTTTTATTGTTTAATTTAAATTCTTAATTTTCATGTGGTGGTAATTAAGTTTTTTTGTTTATAACTTATGTAAATAAAATTTTATAAAGGATTTAAGTTGTAAAAATTATTTTTTTAAAAAAAGGGTAAATATGGGATTGGGATAAAAAAAATAAAACATTTTGGAATATAAATATTTTTTAGGAATTATTTAGAATGTGGACTTTATTTTGGTTTAATTTTGTTTTTTGTCGTATTAATTATTTAACTTTTGATTTAATTTCTTTTTTTTGTGAAAAATTAGAAATTGGTTTTTAAAAGGATGTTTAAGGTTTTTTAAGGGATTTACATAAAGGGATAAAACTCTTGGTCCGAGAGCCTAAATAAAGGATGTATAAGGGATTTGGATTTAGGAATAGAACTCTTGATATCCGAGAGTATAAACAAAAGGATTAAGGGATAAAGCTCTTGGTCCGAGAGCCTAAATAAGGGATGGGATATGGATTTTTGGGATAAAACTCTTCCTCCGAGAGTATAAACAATGGACAAAGGGATTTAAGGGATAAAACTCCTCATCCAGGAGTATAAACACTAGATTTAAGGGATAGAACTCTTTATCCAAAAGTATAAATAGTGGATGGGATTTAGGGATAGGATTTGGGATTTAGGAATATGATTAGGAGGTAGGAATAGGGGAGGTGAACTACGGTTACTCTGATCCTTCAAATTGATGGTACGTAGGCATAGGGTTGCAAACCAACCCTAGCGAGTATAATTAGAAAAAAAACTTAGGTTTTCTTTTCTTTTAGACAAACAAATATACCCTAAATTCAAAGGTGGATCCCATTGAGTACAATGAAAGTGAGGGGTGCCTAACACCTTCCCTTCACTTAACCGACTCCTGAACCGTAGGAATCTCTACCTTAGGATTAGGATATTTAGGTTTATCATTATTTTCCTTAAAAAATATGGTGGTGACTCGATAATTTTTGCCGGCCGCGGCATATATATATATATATATATATATATATATATATATATATGCAGCTATTGCAAATTGTTTATTACAAGAGAATAACTATGAACATCCAAACTCCCAAACGTCTTTGATCGTTGATGCAGAGCCTTCTCTTCCCTTGATTCGAGACGAATCAAGTGCCACGAATCCGGTAGAACAAGTCACCATCCCACGCTACTAAACTGCAAGAAACCACCGTTCTTCAGTTACCTTCACTCGGCCGACTTCAATTCTCCGCAATTTGATCCCCAAACCTTTCTTCTACGATCCTCCGACTGTAGCTACTAAACTGAAACAAAACTCTGCTCTTCGGTTACCTTCGCACGACTGAATCCCTGTAGAACGAAACAGTTTGTGCCAAAAACCCCCAAAATCACCTTGATTCTTGGAGGATAAAACCTATGGTTTTTATTCAAGAAACACCTACCAATTCTCAACCCAGAAATGAAGATCACACACTTCCTAATTCTGAACGTTATCACTTCAAAACAATGGATAACACAAGCAAAAATGATTATGTGTAATTGTTGGTTGACTCAATGATGAAGATGAAGATGAAGAGAAAGATTGGTATAAATTTTCACGTTTCTTGTTGTTTTAATAATGAGATGACCAAACTATTTATAGAGAATGAATTGACCCACTAAAAGTTATAATAGAAATAACAGAAAAAATTTAAGTGAAAAAATCAGTTCAGGCGCGTTTAGGTCGACTCATACTTTAATGAGGGTCGACGTGCGCTGACCCGTGGAAAATACTGTGAAAATTTGACAAGTATGCGTCGACCCAAAGGCATCATGCGTCGACGCAAGAATGTAATTTTTGCATTCCCAGAATCATGCGCTTTCTCGGTCATTTCACCAGTTTTGCACCAGTAAGCATGAGTCGACTCATGCACAGGGTAGGTCAGCGCATAACCTGTATTTTTACATAAAACTCTTTTTTTTGCACATTTTAACTGGCCAAGACCCAGACACATACTAGACACCAGTATAATGATCATGCACATGTATTAATAGATAAGACAAAGTCCTATATGTCTAGACACATGAACAACATTGATTAGATGCAATTTGCCCGACAAGTGAAGTGATACCGCTCAAATTTCAATCTAATACTTAGCATATTTGTTGACATTATTAAAACAAAGTAGATGAAAGATCTTAGCCCTCACATACTCCCCCTTTTTGATGATGACAACACTGTTTTAGCTTTCACGTGATTTGTAATTTGAGAACGAACAAGCTCAAGCTCCCCCTGTCTTTAACACTTGGTTAATTTCTGCTAATTTTCTGCTTGCTATCCTTCTCCCCCTTTGTCAACATCGAAAAGAAAAGAAGAAGGTGGTCAAAAGAATTACACTATAACAAGTAAAGATGCATCCACATATTTACAACACAGCAACGCTAACGCGCATACACATATGATGCAGTTAATGTAAAATTTGAAACGGATAAATACGGAACATAAGACGCAAGGACAACTCATTCCATAGGTAAAAAAAATCAAAACAAACTGAAGCAAAATTCAAAGTTAAACAACAGGAAAGAACATGCAATCCAAACAGTAAAACATAAAGACAAAACACAAGTAATATGATGCCCTAATTTTTATGGTCTCCTCCCCCTAGTTGGATGGCCTCTTCCCCCATGGTATTGGCCTGGTGGTGGCAAATCCTCTAGGTGCAAGTTAAGTTCGAGTAGCGAGCGATTGAGCAATCCAAGACTGTTTGCAAGATTCTGATTCTGTTGAGTCAAATTTTCGTCCATTTGGGTGAAGCGAGTCATAGAGGCGTCGGCAAACCTGTTGAAGTTAGTGATGTGAGCCGAGACTTGGTTGGATAAGTTTATGAACCTTTCTTCCTGAGCATTGTAGCGGGTTTCTTACAATGCTTAAAATTCTTGATGTTGAAGATTCATCTGGTACAACCTATCTAGAATCTCTTCAGATGCCTGGAAATCATGCTGAGGCTGTGGAGTTGGAGGTGCAGAATAATCAGGTTGCCGCCAATCATACTCCACGCAATAGGTGGGAGGAACATATGCGTCTCCAAGAGCAGTCCAGCAGTTGTTTTGCCAATCTCCCCAGCCCTGATTATCAGAATTGTCCTCAGGTTGATAGCTCATCCATGCTTCGTTGTCTTCCTCTTGCATAATCACATCCGCATCATTAACCTCTTGATGATCACTATCATGTACTTCCTCATCATCATTTCCTTCATAATGAATAGGTTATTCAGGTTCAGGTTGAAAAGGATGAGTGGATCTGTGTCGGTACTTGAATTTCTTATTAATGGAATCCCAATTGTAACCCATCATGGTGAGGGTTTTTGGTTGAAATTGTTGTTCAGATGTAATCTCAATGTAAGGGATATTTTGAACCGAAATGCCAGCCTTGTTCACAAAATTCTGAATGCACGAGGCATACCCTAGAGCAAGACTTTTGGTGGAGTCGCGGGTAACAAACATCCGATATGCAAAATAGTATGGCCAGTTGATTTTGATCTGATTCTTCAGTATGTAAATGAGATGAACTTCAGCCTTCTCAACTCGTGAATATCCGTCTTTCTTAGGTCTCAAAATACGAGCAACAATCCATTGCAAAATGCGGTCTTCAAATTTCAAATGACCGGTAGTGACATTTTTCGGAAAGACGTCACTTGCCACGACATCGTCAGGATATGGTTCCCGTAACATAGAGTTCAGAGCAATCTTAAACTCAAAGTTTCGAACAAATGTTTTGTCGGTTACTTTGGGCAGATTTTCATCAGTATCCATACTAAACAAAGTTTTCCATAACTCATTGTTGACAAGATGAAGTTTATTATTCATAGAAAACGAAAACTCAGCACCCTTAAATCTTCCCTTAATTCCACAATAGAATAATCGAACTAAATCTGGATTAAACTTATCATCACATTCAAGAAACTCACCAAAATTCTGAACACTAAGCATTTCAGTTATCTCAGGAATTTTGTAGTCTGGACCCATCAAAACATAGAAACCATGTTGTGGAATAACAACACGAAGACTAAACTCTACCTCAAAAGGACCAGACAATGCTTCAGAAATTAAAGAGTTAATAGTTACCGGTTGTGAAGAAGTTCTGGCAGATGAAGCTCTGGTTGTTCTTTTACCGGTTGTTCGTCTGGAAGCCATTGTTGATGAAGGGTTGAAGAAGATGAAAAGTGCACGGTGGTAGAAAGATGATGATGAACAATATTTCGCAGAAGTTGTAGAGGAATGATGGTCAGCCGTTAGAAACCCTTGTTGTTATACCCTTAAGGATTCACTCTTTGTGGGTTTTTATTTTAGGGGTTTTGATGAGGTTTTGATGGAGATTAATGGGTATTGATGGAGTTTGATGGAAGAGATAGAGAGAGGGAGACCACAAAATCGGATATGTTTACATGCAATGAATAAGAAATTAAGAGTAATGAAGATATGTAGTGGGAATAGGTAGCATTAGGTCGGCGCACGCATTCCCATTAAAGTAAGGATTCGGAGCGTGTCAATTATGCGTCGACCTATAGACAGGGTGCGTCAGCGCACACTTACTGGGACTTGAAAAAAAATTTAAAAAAATAAGATGCGCCGACCGCAGGTGATCCTGCGTTAACCCGTGTGTTTCCCTTTGAAATTGCATCAGCTCATGAGTCGACCCATAACATGGTCCGGTCGACTCATCCAAGGCAAAAATGAAACAAAATTGAAATTTTTGCAATCATAAGTTCCAAAAAGATAGATAAGCATACACACACATAGAACAAACATCCAAGTGAACAATATATGCACAACATGTAATAAACATCAAGTTTAAAGTAGTTAACATGGCACAAAATATGTTAAACATATATGAATCGGAACGATATTACCTTAATCACTATGACGATGAGAGCCCTCACTTATAGCTAAATATCTCTTTGCATTGTTAGTTAAAAGAATAAACAAGCATGTATATATGTGAAGATCACTATCTTAAAGGATTATCAAACACGATCCGAGATATCGAGAATGCCAAGTTCCCTAGGGATGTGAAAGAAAGGCTCAGTGGCTAACGGTTTTGTAAAAATGTCAGCAAGTTAATTTTTAGTATCAACATGCTCAAAGATCACATCACCTTTCTCTACATGATCCCTAAGAAAATGATGCCGTATTTCGATATGCTTGGTGCGTGAATGTAATACGGGGTTCTTAGTCAGGTTTATTGCACTAGTGTTATCGCACAAAATAGGAATACGCTCAAGTTTTAAATTGAAATCAAGCAATTGTTGTTTAAGCCATAAGACTTGAGCATAACAACTGCCTGCGGTAACGTATTCTGCCTCGGCTGTTGACAAAGCAACCGAAACCTGTTTCTTGCTATGCCAACTCACCAAGGAATTTGCGAAAAGGTGACACGTGCCACTAGTACTTTTCCTATCCAACTTGCACCCAGAAAAGTCAGAATCAGAATAACCAACTAAGGAACAAACACTACCTTTGGAATACCACAGCCCATACTTTGGAGTACCGGAAAGGTATCGAAGTATGCGCTTAACTGCTTTTAAGTGGGATTCCTTGGGACGTGCTTGATACCTCGCACACATGCATACACTGAACATAATGTCGGGTCGTGATGCGGTAAGATAAATAAGAGATCCAATTATACCCCGATACTTCTTTACCTCTACATCCTTACCATTTTCGTCACGATCAAGATTGGCACAAGTAGGTATTGGAGTATCTATTGCTTTGCAGTTTAGCATGTCGAAACGTTTGAGAAGCTCAAGACAATATTTCGTTTGACTCACGAATGTGACCTCTTCGAGTTGTTTGATTTGTAATCCGAGGAAATAGTTAAGCTCCCCCATCATGCTCATTTCAAACTCCCCCTACATCAAACTAGAAAACTCCTTGACCAAGGTAATGTTAGTAGACCCAAAGATAATATCATCAACATAAATTTGTACCAAGATTAAATGTTTTCCTTGACGTTTAATAAAGAGGGTTGTGTCAACCTTTCCTCTTGAATACCCTTGATCAAGTAGAAATTTTCTTAGACGTTCATACCAAGCCCTAGGGGCTTGTTTAAGTCCATACAAAGCTCGTTTAAGTTTATAGACATGATCAGGATATTCGTGGGATTCAAAACCCGAAGGTTGGGCTACATAAACCTCTTTACTTATGTATCCATTAAGGAACGCACTTTTAACATCCATTTGGAATAATTTGAAGTTTTTCGTGCAAGCATAGGCAAGTAGAAGGTGTATAGCCTCGAGTCGGGCAACCGACGCATAAGTTTCCTTATAGTCGATTCCTTCCTCTTGGTTATAGCCTTGAGCTACAAGCTGCACTTTATTTCGTGTTATTACTCCATTTTCATCAAGTTTATTCCTAAACACCCATCGGGTGCCGATTACTCGATGATCTCGCGGAAGGGGGACAAGGTCCCAAACCTCATTTCTCCTGAATTGATTTAACTCATCTTGCATTGATAGAAACCAATGCTCATCGAGTAACGCCTCCTTTGCATTTTTAGGTTCAACTTGGGACACAAAAGTGGAGTAATAACAAAAGTTACTAAGTTTAGAGCGAGTGGTTACTCCCTTTGAGATGTCACCGATGATATTGTCGATAGGATGATCTTTAGAAGACTTCCATGCTGGAGGAAGGTCATCTTCATTAGTTGGATGATCCTTTTCACTCTTCATAGGTTGGTGTTCCTTTTCCTCAATACGCACCGCTTCAGCCTGATCAGTTCCCTTATCAGTGTCCTTGAGTATGTCTTCAGAAGATACACCTGCACCATGAAAAGAACTACCTTCTCCGACATTTCTCGGATAAGACTCATCAAAAGTAACATGTACCGACTCTTCAATAATTCGTAACCTTTTATTATATATTCTATAAGCTTTACTTAGCTGAGAGTATCCAAGAAAAATACCCTCGTCGGCCTTGGCATCAAACTTACCAAGTGTCTCTTTTCCATTGTTCAACACAAAACACTTGCAACCAAAGACATGAAGGTGAGAGATATTTGGCTTACGCCCTTTTAAAAGCTCATACGGTGTCTTGTTTAGAATAGGGCGGATGACCACCCTATTCAAAACGTAACAAGCCGTACATATGGCGTCTGCCCAAAAGTATTTTGGAAGTCTATTCTCATTGATCATAGTCCTTCCTAATTCTTCCAAAATTCTATTTTTACGTTCCACAACCCCATTTTTTTGAGGGGTACGTGGTGCAGAAACATTATGATCAATTCCATGGGATTCACAAAATGCTTCAAATAAATGGTTTTCAAACTCACCCCCATGATCACTTCTAATTGACGCAATGTTCGTGTTTAACTTGTTTTGAGATAACTTAGCAAATCTCTCAAAGGCCGAAAAGGTATCACTTTTATTTGCTAAGAAAATGGTCCAGCAAAACCTAAAAAAATCATCGACTATTACAAAACCATAATAGTTACCACCTAGGCTTTTAACCCTAGATGGTCCAAAAAGGTCCATATGGAGGAGCTCAAGGGGTCTCATAGTTGAAACGATGTTTTTAGATTTGAATGAGATCCTTGTTTGCTTCCCCATTTGGCAAGCATCACAAAGGTGATCCTTTGTGAATTTGATTTTGGGCAAGCCGATGACTAGGTCTTTAGAGATTATTTTGTTAAGCAAATCAAAGTTAATGTGAGCCAACCGTCTATGCCACAACCATGAATCTTCATTCATAGTGACTAGACACTTGTCTCCATTCAACGATACCTCATTTAAGTCTAGCATATAGACGTTGTTCACCCTCAAGCCCTTAAACACATCCTTTTTGTCACTATCTTCAACTATGCAACAATATTTTGAAAAAGATACTTTGTAATTCTTGTCACATAGTTGACTAATACTTAAAAGGTTGTGTCTAAGGCCTTCCACAAGCAGCACATCAGAGATAGTAGTAGATGAGGGGTTACCTACACTACCTTTGCCGAGAATCTGTCCCTTATTGTTATCTCCGTAGGTGATAAACCCCTTTTTCTTTGCCACAAAGTCGATGAAAAGAGATATGTCTCCTGTCATATGTCTTGAGCAGCCACTATCCAGAACCCATCTTTTTTCGGTGGTCTCAGGACTTTGTACCTACAAGACAATCAAGGGAGAGTAGGTACCCAATTCTCATTGGGTCCTTTGCGATAAGTGAAACCAAGATCGCACTTGGGCAACTATTGATAAATGCCTTTTGGAATAAGAAATCTTCTAAAATGACATTTAGCAATAGTATGACCAGGCTTGCAACAATATAGGCAATCACAGTTCATTTGGAACTTACCTTTTCTATCACTATCTCGAATCGCATACGTATACTTTTGATACGGATTGTTCATGCTTTCTCGATAATGTGATTGATCAATAGCAAACGTAATTTTAGGCATAAGAGCCTTGTCTAATTTGGCCTTAAGGGTTCTCACCTTTTTTTGCCAAATATGACAAGTATCACAGCCCCCAAACTTGAACCATGGAGACTTATTCTCATCAATCTTAGCTTTCGATGCATCCACCATGGAGTTTTTAAGAGCTTCTAATTTCTTTTCGGAATCGGAAACCTTTTTCTCCAAGTATTTAAAAATCTTTTTGTTCGAGGCTAAGCGTTGAAAAACTTCCTTAGCCTCGTGGTGCAACATATCAAAAGCCTTTTGTAATTCTAAATGAGACATACTTTTAGAATGATCATATTTAGAGTGTTTTACCTCTTTCTTCTTGTTATGACGTGCCATAACACAAAGATTGACAGATTCACTTTCGTCACTTGAGCTGTCATCTTTTTTCGACTCGCTATTGCTCCAAGCGATGTATGCTCGTCTAGATTTATTTGGATTTTTGTGTTGACGACTCTTATCCTTATCCTTGTTTTTCTTGAGTGATGGACAGTCCGGCTTGTAATGCCCGGACTTTCCACAATTGAAACAAGACCCTCTCGACTTGTCACTCTTGTTGCCTTCATTTCTAGCTTGCCTTCTAGATTTGACTAGATTTTTATCTGAGTGTTGAATCTCATTCTTCCAAACATACCTATTGTATCTCTTCACAAATAGACTCATATCATCATCGGAGTCATCATCTTCATCGTTGTTGGTTTCATCATCACTTTGCTCTTTAGATGTAGACTTTAAACAAGAAGTCTTAAGAGCAATCAACTTCTTTTCTGTATCTTTCGTTTTCTCCTTCTTTAAACTCTTTTCATGTTTATCAAGGCTAATGAGCAATTGTTCATGCTCATCGAGTTTGCCAAATAGTGTGGTGAGGTCTAGAGTAGCAAGATTATTAGCCTCCTTGATCGCAGTGACCTTCGGCTGCCATTCCCTGTTAAGACACCTCAAAATCTTATTAGTAGCGACCTCGTTTGGAATTGGTTTACTAAGTACATGCAATTTGTTGATAATGTGAGTAAATCATTTTTGCATGTCCGCAATGGTTTCCCCTTGCTTCATGTAAAAAAGATCTAACTCTTGTGTTAGTGTGTTAATACGAGCCATTTTAACATCATTAGTGCCTTCGTGGGCTACTTGTAAAGCATCCCACATGGCTTTGGCCGTTTCACAGTGAGAGACACGATAATATTCGTCAACTCCCAAAGAGGAGATCAAAATATTTCAAGCCTTCCAATCATAGCTATACTTTTTCTCGTCCTCCTCATTCCATTGAGCTTCGGGTTTGGGAACGACAATGCCTTCGGCATTGGTCATTGTAATTTCCATGGGACCGTTTAAAATAACGTTCCAAACCTTTCGATCTATGGAATTTATATGGACGCGCATACAATCCTTCCAGTAGTTGTAATTCTCACCTGTAAAAACTAGAGCTCTATTATAAGCCCCTTTAGGTTCGTTCGCCATGATCCAAGAAGTTTTACCGAAGCACCAGATAAACCGGAGCTCGTGATACCACTTGTTAGACGATGGCTATGGATCTAGAAGGGGGGGTTGAATAGATCCCTTGAGTTTTACACGCAAATGGTTACCAAAAGTTTGGTTTTAAAATTGTTTAACGGAAGCAACCACTGAATCACACGTCTACAACGAACCTTCTAGTAAAAGGATCGGATATGCACGACAATATTGGGAATGAATTATGGATGAGAAAAATTCAGTTTGATTAACACAAGTTAAAACGCAATCAACAAAGTATCGCTTGCTTGATATTTGATCCAAACCAACGAGGTCAATTGACAAACACTAAATTTCAAATGTGTTCGATTTTTGCTTTGAAACAAATTATCAAACACTTGGTGTGCGTAAACACACTAAGTGCAGAATTTCTATGTAATGTAAAGTCAAGCTGCTCCTAGATACAATTCAAGGAATTGTATCAATTTTTGACAAAACAGTTTATCAGCTCGAGATTATGCAATTCCACAATTCCACGGTTTATCAGCTCGTCCTCGCTTTGGGTACCTCTGCCCCCAATTCCACAATTGGAATTGAGATATATATATATATATATATATAGCTGTTGCAAATTATTTATTATATAGCTGTTGCAAAGTATATAGCTGTTGCAAATTATATAGCTGTTGCAAATTATTTATTACAAGAGAAGAACTATGAACATCCAAACTCCCAAACGTCTTTGATCGTTGATGCAGAGCCTTCTCTTCCCTTGATTCGAGATGAATCAAGTGCCACGAATCCGGTAGAACAAGTCACCGTCCCACGCTACTAAACTGCAAGAAACCACCATTCTTCAGTTACCTTCACTCGGTCGACTTCAATTCTCCGTAATTCGATCCCCAAACCTTTCTTCTACGATCCTCCGACTGTAGCTACTAAACCGAAAGAAAACTCTGTCCTTCGGTTACCTTCGCACGGCTGAATCCCTGTAGAACGAAATGGTTTGTGCCAAAAACCCCCAAAATCACCTTGATTCTTGGAGGATAAAACCTAGGGTTTTATTCAAGAAACACCTACCAATTCTCAACCCAGAAATGAAGATCACACACTTCCTAATTCTGAACGTTATCGCTTCAAAACAATGGACAACACAAGCAAAAATGATTATGTGTAATTGTTGGTTGACTCAATGATGAAGATGAAGATGAAGAGAAAGATTGGTATAAATTTTCACGTTTCTTGTTGTTTTAATAATGAGATGACAAAACTATTTATAGAGAATGAATTGACCCACTAAAAGTTATAACAGAAATAACAAAAAAAATTTAAGTGAAAAAATCAGTTCAGGCGCGTTTGGGTCGACTTATACTTTAATGAAGGTCGGCGTGCGCTGACCCATGGAAAATACTGTGAAAATTTAACAAGTATGCGTCGACCCAAAGGCATCATGTGTCGACGTAAGAATTCAATTTTTGCATTCCCAGAATCATGCGCTTTCTCGGTCATTTCACCAGTTTTGCACCAGTATGCATGAGTCGACTCATGCACAGGGTAGGTCAGCGCATAACCTGTATTTTTACATAAAACTCATTTTTTTTTGCACATTTTAACTGACCAAGACCCAGACACATACTAGACACCAGTATAATGATCATGCACATGTATTAATGGATAAGACAAAGTCCTATATGTCTAGACACATGAACAACATTGATTAGATGCAATTTTCCCGACAAGTGAAGTGATACCGCTCAAATTTCAATCTAATACTTAGCATATTTGTTGACATCATTAAAACAAAGTAGATGAAAGATCTTAGCCCTCTAAATGACCAGGTGCTCCCTGGTGATAGGGGGAAAATTGGTCAGCTTTGAACCCAAAGGAGGGTCTTTTGGGAGAACAGGAGGAGACTTCGTTTGAATTTGACCTTTTGCCTACAATGCTGGGAATAGCTATGTGTAAGACATTGGTATAGGATCAAAACCAGGTGATCTTTGAATACGATTATTGTTATTGTTGTATTGCTGGCGAGCCTGTTGTAGAGGTTGTTGCTGCCTTTGCTGGTATTGTGGTTGTTGTTGCTGATGATGATGCTGATTTTGCTGGTTTTGATTCTGAGAAATTTGCGGCTGGTAGACTGGAGTTGGTGCTGAGTTGACAACACTAGACACAATTGCTACCTGTCATGGTTGATATCTTTGTCTCAATTGGCTTTGTAACACAGTGCTGGCGTCTTATTCCTTTTTCTTTTGGAACCCACTTCCATGTTTTTTAGACGATTCTGCCTCTTTGGTCAACCGTTCCTCTTTGACAGCTTCCTCCAACCGTATTTCCATGTTTACCATTTCAGTAAAGTCATTAGGTGCACTAGCAATCATACGATCATAGTAGAAGGGTCTCAGAGTTTTCAAATAAATCTTTGCCATTTCCTTTTCTTCGATAGGAGGACAAATTTGGGCGGCGACTTCACACCATCTCTAAGCATACTCTTTGAAAGTTTCTTTTTCCCTCTGAGACATAGCCCTGAGTTGATCTCTGTCAGGAGCCATATCTAGGTTGTATTTGTATTATTTTACGAAGGCTTCGCCAAGATCACCAAAAGTCTGGATCTTTGCACTGTCTAATCCCATGTACCATTTGTGTGCGGTTTCGGTCAGACTATCCTGAAAGTAGTGGATCAGCAGTTGCTGATTATCCGTCTGCCTGAACATCTTTCGTGCATACATAACCAAGTGACTTCGAGGGCAAGAATTCCCCTTGTACTTTTCAAAATCAGGCACTTTGAATTTGAGTGGTATTTTTACATTTGGAACCAAACATAGATCAGCTGCGTTTTTTCCAAACAAGTCTTGTCCTTGGAGAGATTTAATCTCTTTCTGCATATTTAAGAACCAGTCTTAGAATTCATCCCATCTTTCATCCACTCCCATAGTTTCACTTGGAGGAGCATGGAAGATTTGTTCTTCAATGTATGGAATAGTATGCATTACGGGAGGTGGTACTGACATGATTGTTGTGACTTTTAAAGCTTTAGGAGCCGGAGGTTTGTAACCCTTCGGTATAAAATTGAAAGGCATGCCCTAAGGAAAGCCGGGAGGCATGGAATACTGCGACATGGCAACAGATGTGACAGTGACGGGTACGGAGATAATTTCCAAGATGACAGTCCTTTGAATTGGAGTTGACGGCTGATTTTGAGCAGTCGTCAATGCTTCTACCATGTTGCTGAGCCTTTCTATATTGTATTTTAGAGCTGTGACCTCATCTCTAAGTTCCTTGTTTTCTTGCTCTAGCCCGTCCATCTTCTTCTGACGACTGGCCCGAGTATTATATGAATAAGACAGTTTGGCTTCAAAGTGAGAACATGTAAGTTTCTTGTAATGCAAAAATGCTTGAATGATGTATGATGTGCAAAATGCAAATGACTTCGTAAAAATGATAACACTTTGGATAACTGAAAAGATCTTATTTTATTTAATGTACTCAAAGGATCACAACAATGAAAGTACAACTTCAAAAAGATCTAAAACAAAGATGACAAAGTTAAGCAAATGGGTCTTAGGGAAATCTTGTTGATGAAGATCCAGCCCCATGTTGTTGCTTCTTCTTCTGCCTCTTCAGTCGTGTATTT
The DNA here is from genome assembly GCA_022829125.1 of Lathyrus tuberosus. Taxonomy (NCBI): domain Eukaryota; kingdom Viridiplantae; phylum Streptophyta; class Magnoliopsida; order Fabales; family Fabaceae; genus Lathyrus; species Lathyrus tuberosus. Next base: position 23,947,281 of record JALAZF010000011.1, on the reverse strand, counting down.
TCCATTGTAAGCTGATCGACGATCTTCTTCCAAGTGCCAGAGGTAGGAGGAATATGACCGGAGAAAAATAAATTCTCTTGTTCTTCTTGTCTCTCTACAGTATTCTGCTCCAAGATTTCTATCAAGTCGTCTTTTTCTTTCAGTTGCCTCTTCAAATCTCTTCTCTCAGCCCTTGAAGTATGGAATTTATCTTCCCAAGTGTCTCTTTTCAGCTTCATCCGGGTTAAGAGTTCCTGATATTCTTCCCTATTCTCAATAGGGATGGTGGAGGATAAATCAATGAAAGACTGTGAAGGTTTCTCAAGAGGATAAGTCATCTTGAGTTCACAAGCTCTGGCATTGACCCACTGAGTGTATGGCTTGAAAGCAACATAATTTTTATTTTCCAGCTGATCTTTGCTCTTTTATGAATGGTACACCAAGCCTTTATAACTGCCTTTTTCAAATCTGGATTTCCACCCTCATTATGGTATAAGAAACCTGACACCAAGAGATTGCTAGGTCTGTCTTTCATGGGGTACCCAAACTGACGTCTCGCAAGAGTGGGGTTGTAGTTAATCCCTCCATGTGTACCAAGGAGGGGTACATTAGGGAAATCTCTACAACTGGCGATGATAGCTCCTTTGTCATAAGTTGGGTCATACCAATTCATATTAGTATGAGTGAGGGACATAAGCCTCTAAGACCATCTGAGTTTATCATGATTTTCAACAAAGAGTCTGGTTCTTGGTAAGTGTGACTTGAACCATCTGTACAACAAAGGTGAACAACACATGATTGTTCCACTACCCTTCATAGTTATGTGATGAATTAAATGGTAAGTGTCCCCAAGTAAATTAGGTAATGGGTTAACACTTAAAAATATTTGGATGGCATTGAGATCAACATAGTGGTTGATGCTTGGAAATAGTATAAGACCATAGATGAGTAGTGCAGAGATAGCTTCAAAGGCACATATACTATTGGCTTTAGCCAACTCTGTTGCTTTCTATATCAAGAATTTGGAAGTTAACCCTTTGATTCCTCCTTTGGAAGTGAAGTTATCTTTCACATCTGAAATTTCCAAATGAAGGGCCTTTGCAATAACTGAGTACTTAGGAATTTCCTCTGAGCCATTGAAAGGAATCTTGTTTAATATTGGCAAACTAATCCAATATGGATACTCCTCTAAAGTGGGTGTAAGTTGATAATCTGAAAATATGAAACACTGGTAGAGGGGATCATAGAATTGTATAAGGGTGTTAAGAATTCCTTCTTCAACATTAGTCTTTAAAATACCTAAGAGCCCTCCATAACTTTTTCTGAAATCCTCTGGGTAAGAGATCATATGACCTAACTTTCTCAATTCTGTTGTATCAGGATCCTTGAAGTTGTACTTCTTGGTGTTTCTTTTCCCAAAATCCATGTTAAAACCCTATGATATTTTCCATAAAGGTTTTAAGTTCCTTGAAAAAAAATTGGTAAAAAATGATGTATGAATGTATGGATGCACACACATACAAAGTAACAAACATGGGATCAAAGGCCCGACGTCACGAGCATGGAGTCATGGGTCTAACCAAACTAAGAGAAAGTGTACTATAGGTTTATTGTACCTGTAGAACATGTTCTTACATGGTTCCCAGAGTCATAGGTCTATCTTTCGGATATTATCGACACACAGACTACTCGGGAATCAATAATATTCTCAAGAGAAACTCGTTTGAGTGTAGTATTGCGTATCAACTATCTCAGGTCTTATTCACACGCGCGAACAACCACTGGCCTCCTATCGCAGGCTTACTCGCGGGATCGGCCACAGAAATCCTAGAACTATGGTTTGAAGTGTATGTTCGTTTGATGTGACAGTTTTGCTCTTGGAAGAGTTGTAAAAAAGTTAAATGCACTACGCCAAAAATAACCTTAGGCAGCACTAAAAAGACAGCGCTTTTATCACAAAGCGCTACTATAAGGAATAAAAAAAATTCGCTAAAAAAAAGCGCTGGTAAAGGATACCTTTAGAAAGCGCTGCTAAAGGCCGTAAATAGTCCCCACCTTAGAAAGCGCTTTTTAAAAAGCGCTGCTAAAGGTATAACCTTATAAAGCACTTTTAAAAAGCGCTGCTAAATGATAGCCTTAGAAAGCGCTTTTAAAAAGCGCTGCTATAGGCCAATTAAAAGATAACCTTAGAAAGCGCTTTTAATAAGCGCTGCTATAGGCCAATTCAAAGAAAGCGCTTTATTAGGAAAAAGCGTTGTCTTAGGTCAATTATTATTAAAAAATAAAATAACACTAAATTTTCAGAACCCTATTCATTTTCACTCAATACTTCTACCTCCTTTCTCTCTCGCGATTTCTCCGACCACCATCGTTCTCCCACCAGCATTCTGTTCTCCGACCACTACTGTTCTGTTCGTTCTCCCACCGTCGTTGTTCTGTTCGTTCTCCCACCGCCGTTGTTCTGTTCGCGTCTGTTCTCGCGACTGCTCCCTCATCTCTCTCTCACGTGAAGTAAGAAGAGGTACGTTGTTGTTGATACAATGTTGTTGTCTTTTACGTTGTTGTTGATACATTTTGTGTCAAGGTATTGTCAATGGCTATTTTAGTGTAAATATATTGTGTGCATGCGTTTGGTTTACCATTTTCTATGACTGTCTTTTTCTGGTTTGCCATTTGTTATCTATTTCGATTCAAGAATGAAAAAGATGAAAGTTTATATTTAGTTTATATTCGATTCAAGAATGAAGAAGATGAAAGTTTATATGACTGCCATTTTCCATTTGCCATTTGTTATCCATTTGTTATTTATGACTGTCTTTTGACTAATTTTGGTGTCACAAAATTAGATACAAAGAATGAAGAAGATGAAAGTTTATATTTAGTTTAGCTTTAAGTTTATATTTAAGTTTTTTCACTTTAGTTTGTATGACTGAATATATTTTAGTTTGTTGATACATTTTGGCAAAATATATGTGTTTGATTACTTGTTGGAATAAAGGACTAATCCTTGGCATAATATATGTATCTGGTTTTTTAAGTTACAATGAAATAATATGAATTCATATAAAGAATCACGTTTTATATCTGCCAGACTACAAAAAATCTCTCTTACAAAGAGGACATCATAATCACAAAATGCTTCAAACCCTATTTGATTTTGTATCTTCATCTTGTTTTATGGTGTGATGTTGGACTTCTCATGAATAAATTACTATTAGAATTTGGCATAGGATATATCTTGTTGAAGAGACATTGAAAAGTGAAAAGTTGGATTGATATTGATAGTATGATTGTTTTACAGGTGCAAAGTAAAAGTCTGATCGTTGGAGGAATCTTACATTGTGTGGGTCCAGAACTTGATTACTTCTCTACAGGTAATTAGTTGTTCTTTTGCTATAGTTGCGTGAATAATTAATGGTTTTGTTTAGCTTAATTAGTAAAACCATTTGAATGAACTGCTTTGAATGAACTGCTATGATGGATGAGCATTGCTTGCAATGATTGAGAACTAACTTATTGAATTTGCTATATATAGGGGTTACTTGTGATCAAAGTGTGAAAGTTGGATCGTTTCCCTATGGGTAAATATTTTTTATTTTGTTTTTGTTTAGCTTAATTAGTATAACTATGGATAAGAAATGGATGTCTTCAAATCAATTGTCGAAAGAGTACGAGAATGGGGTATCGGAATTCGTTAAGTTTACTATTGCGCACGCCGATGACCCCAGTCGAATGATATGTCCTTGCTTGGGTTGCTGTTTTGGGAGTCGGGTTGACGCGGTTCAGTTGTCATCGCATTTAAAGAGGCGTGGAATTGATAGAAGTTATACATGTTGGAATTTTCATGGTGAGAAAATTAACGGGAATGTTGAACCGGGGGATACTATGACCTATTCTTCAATGGACAATGGCACAGATACATACGATTATGATCGAGTCGAAGAGATTGCAGAAGCTCTTGAAGAAGATCTTAAGGATTGTCCCAAAATGTTTGAGAGGTTGGTTAGTGATGCAGAGAAATCGTTGTATAATGGTTGCACTAAATTCATAAGATTTTCTGCGGTATTAAAGTTGTACAACTTAAAGGCGGGCAATGGATGGTCGGATAAAAGTTTCACAGAGTTATTGGCCCTTATGAAAGATATGCTTCCAGAAGATAATGTTCTTCCCTATCGAACATATGAGGCCAAAAAGATGTTGTGCTCTATTGGCATGAGCTATGATAAGATACATGCATGTCCAAACGATTGCGTTTTGTTTCAAAATGAGTATGCATCGTTAAATGAGTGTCCTAAATGCGGTGTCTCTCGATATAAGAAAAAGTTGTCTCCAGCAAAAGTCTTATGGTATTTTCCTATAATTCTGAGATTTAGACGCATGTTTCGTAGTGAGACCGATTCAAGACACTTGACTTTGCATGCAGATGAAAGAATTATTGATGGAAAGTTTCGACATCCGGTAGATTCACCACAGTGGATGAAAATTGATGATGATTATCCTGAATTTGGAAAAGAAGCAAGAAACCTTCGCTTGGCATTATCTACTGATGGAATGAACCCACACGGTCTTCAAAGTATCTCACATAGCACTTGGCCTGTGATCATTATGATTTATAACCTACCTCTATGGCTATGTATGAAGCGTAAGTACATGATGTTATCTATGTTAATTTTTGGGCCTAGACAACCAGGGAATGACATAGACATATACTTGGCACCCTTAATTGAAGATTTAGAGTTTTTGTGGGAGAACGGTTTGGAGGTTTATGATGGGTATAGGAAAGAAAGTTTCAACTTGAGGGCGATGTTGTTTGTCACAATTAATGATTTTCCAGCATACAGAAATCTATCATGGTACAACATAAAAGGTCAATGTGCGTGTCCTATTTGTGAAGATAAAACAGATTCGACGCGATTGGAGTTTGGTCAGAAGAATGTCTTTCTCAGTCATCGTAGATTCTTAAATTCTAATCATCACTACCGTGGGTGGAGAAAAGTATTCAATGGAGAGCCAGAACAAGGTAGAGCTCCACCTATATTGACAGGTGATCAAATTTTTGAAAAGGTGAAAGATTTGAGTACTCAGTTTGGCAAGCCTTTTGCACATACCCTTGTCAAGAGAGGGTGGAAGAAGAGGTCAATTTTTTTTGATAAATGAAACAAAGTAAAAGAAAGAAAGAAAAAGCAAGTAACAGACAATAACTTAAACTTTGATTGTAAATTGCATTAAAAAGATGTGGACGCTATCATACATTTTGCGGGAGTGACTCGTTTCTCCTAACGCTCGGTACTTAGAGTGTTTCCCTTTGCAATGTTATAAATGCGACCCCCAAAAATGGAAATAACTATTGCCTTATATAGGCTAACAAAATAATTGTTCATCTACCCAGATGGATTTTGGTTCTGACACGTGTCACCCCACTATCTTTTCAACTTCCCATGTTCTTGGAGCTTTCAAATTTTCCCGCTCAAAAGTGTTTATCCTTGTGTCGGTTTTGTCCATCACTTAACATCCTCCGACAACATTGCCTTCAAGTTTCCTTCCGACGCGACCCTCGGCTATGTCGGACCAACGCCCCAACTCCCTCTTGGCGTCAACTGGTTTTGGGTATTTCATCATTTCTTCATTCTCTTTACTTGGTCAAAATCTCTTTGCCAACAAATTTCCCCCCCAAAAGGCCAGTTTCGACTGAGAAATCTGGCTTTTTGCTTTCCTGTGAGATTTTGACGGCGCTTTGGCTCCGACTCAACAACCAGCATTTTGTCTTCCTCTGAGCCACGTGTCACCCACCGCCTGACATGATGATGGCAACTTTCATACCATGATTTCCAAGACAATGCCATGATGGCTAGTCCTGTCCTAAGTTATGGGTCTCGGAACTACCCCCACTCACTTCAGAAGTTGAACAGTTCGTAACTTTTCTTTTTTGCATGCATTTTCCCTATAAATACCAACAAGCCCAAACTAGTTTTTCTTTTCACCTTTTCTCCATAGCTTCTTCTTCTTCAACTCTTTCTTGTTTTTAAAAGTAAAAACCTCTGTTTTCTTCTCCAATGGCTTCAATCGCAGGCGCTGCTACTTCCATCACTCGCACCACCGGGCATAACTCTATTGCCTTCGTTCATTTTAAGCAATAATCCCCCAGGCCTCTTCCTCAACCGTCATCCCCTGATGAAGCGGTGGTGGACAACTGGCGTCACTAGATGATCATCCCTTTCGTGGTGGCTGGTAAGATCCATGCTTTTCATGGTCCATACCCGGACACAAAACCAAACCACCAAGAACTTTAAGAGGTCTTCCTTGTTTCACGCCTACTATCCCACCAGCATTCGAAAAAGGGGTACTTTGGACCTAAAATTCATGGCACCCAAGTCTAGAGTTTTCAGATCTATGCCTACACCTGGCAATAAAGAATACATTGCCTGGCTCAACAAAGTCGAAGGCCAGCGCAAAGAGCAATGGAAGATGACTGGCATTTTTTACGCTATTCAACTTTCCAGAAATGCTCACAGGGTCAATCCATGTTTGCTGCTTGCGTCGATGTACTTTTGGGAAGGGTCAACCAACACATTCCACCTCCCCTGTGGCATGTTTACACCAACACTTTTCAATGTGGCGGCCATTACTGGCCTTTCGCCACTGGACGAAACATTCGACCGGACCCTGGAAACAGACAGCTCTTTCGACTTCGACGAAACATTTGTGTTATGGTTGTCTTATTACTTGTTCTACCATGGTTCTTTACAGATAGCCAAAAGTTATATCAACATGGCCATCCAGATTCACGAGGGTCGACAAGTATCTCTGACCAAGCTTCTACTAGCCTCCCTCTACCATTCTCTTGGTTTGTCGACCATGCGGTTGAAACTTTTCCATCAGACTACCAAGGCTTTAAACATTTCAGGGCCTATGTGGTTGTTGAAGCATTGGCTTAATGGCACTTTCGAGCATAACTTGGGATACCCTGCTTCTGCCACAATGGAGCGTTTGAACAAAGAGCGTTCCGTCGAAGGCATGCGACTTGCCTTGATGACCACCCAAGAAGCCCTCAAGAAAACTCTCTTCACGAGGTATCTCAACATGTTTGTGGAGACTACTTCCTTCGTCCCCAGCATGGCTCTTTTTGTAGAACGCAAATTTGGTCCAGACTGGTTTAAGAATCTGTTTCTTGGAGTCTCCCCTAGAGCTGCAGCGCAGTCGAACGCCATATGGCGGGCATTTCTTACTCCCACGATGCTATCCTTTCGGATTGAGACGGGGAACAACGGCTATGGTTCTATGAGCTACCAGCCGAATTTGGTGGCCCGACAATTTGGCTTGAGCCAAATGCTGCCAAAATCCTTGGTGAAGCATTCTGATGACATCGTGCGGTCTGGCCGACGCTTAAACATGGCAGGCCATAAAGCTTGCCCGAGATTTGCCAAATCTACGCAGCAACTTGCATTGCCCATCTTTGCGTTCCAACCTTCTTTTTTCACAACACAAGAGTTCAATGTCTGGTGGTCGGACTACCAAGCTCAAATTTTCACGCCCAACCTTTTCCTGGAGAACGTGGTCGATGCTTTCGCTTCCCTTGCTGGCGAAGCTCCTAATCGACCAATTGCTGCTCCTGTCGAGGACCCCCAGGTTGCTGACATCACAGAAGACCCATCAAAGAAGGTAGATTCTGGACTCTTCAATTTCATTTTATCTATGAGCTTTAACTAACCATTTCGGCTTATCTTTAGAGTCGAATACGGGAAGCGGCTGCTGCGTCGACCTCTACTAGGCTCGCTAAGAAACACAAGCCTACCATTCCACAGGTATATCTCGTCTCCTTATTCCTTCACATTTGATTTTGTCATTTGTCTGACTTTTTGTCTGCATAGGCTTCTGAGAAAGCCGCATCTCCTGAGGGAGATGCGTCGGACGAAAGTACCCAATCCCGGGTTTTCCCTACTACCGCTTCAACAACTCCTCCAGTCACTCCTTTGGCGAGGAAGAAAAAAGCTTTAACCAAGAAAACGCCATCAAAAGCGGACACTTTGACTGTGGACCCTGTTGTCCCAAAGAACCTTGAAGAAGTCTTTGATCCCATTTGTTGTACCCCAAATTTTACCCTCCGATATTCTGATCGTTTGCATATTCTTTTCATTGGTCTCTGTTTTCGCATTTTAGTAAACATATCAATAATCATGCATTTTTTGTTAGAATTTAATTTGTTTTATTTCTTTTTTCACTAACTATTCTCAATTATCTTTTTATTATTTTTAGTTTTATTATTATTATTTCTTTTTATTATTATTATTATTAATTTTATTATTATTAGTTTTATTATCATTATTAATTTTATTATTATTAGTTTTATTATTACTAAGCTTTATTATTATTATTATTATTATTACTTTTATTTTGTTTATCTTCATGGTAAGTGGGGACCACTCAATCATTCTAACACTTCACATGGATTGCCAACTTGGATTTATCAATGACCAAAAATCATTCTCACACTTCACTCAACAATGGCCAAGAATCATTCTCATAAAGTCACATGGATTGCCACATCAACACTCCCACTTTATTCACACTATAAATAAGATCTCTCTTTCTCTCATTTGACACCAGATTCACCCCACACAAAGGCTGAATACTCTCTTAATTTTCTCCCTCAATTATTCTTGCAAATTTTCTGGAGAGAAGGCTCGCCTTCATTTTTCCATAACTCGTGTCATTGAAGAGGCAGTGGACCGTCTCCACTAGGTAACATTCACCTCTTTTATTTCTCCGTTTTCAAAGTACCATGATCATTTATCTATGCTGTTATCAAGTTCATTAGCATGTTAATATTTTTCTGGAAAAAGTATTGTAATATCCTATAATTTTTGTTTGGTTTTATTACGAATGATGTTTAAAAGATAAGATAAAAATTCAAAAAGACAAAAAACATGCTTCATCACCACCCTTTTATTATTTCATACTATTTTTATTTTATTTTCCATTTATTTCTTAATTTTGTTTCTCTAGTTTTTATTTTAGGAGCACTTTGAATTTTTAGTTTCAATTTATCATGTTATTTCTTGAATTCATAACTTTTTCTTTCGAATTTTGTTTTGATTTTTATTTTTCGCTTACGATCTTTATTTCGATTTTTAGGGCTAATGATATTACAAAATTATGACTTAGTTGATTTATGCAAAATGACTAAAAAGTCTTGATATGTATGAGGCTCATTTCTTTGTTTTTGTTGGTCAATGAAAGTCGAATATCAAAAGATTATCGATCCTCCGATTAAACCTTGATCAAGACGAGACTAACTTTATTCTTCATTTCGAGTCCATTTTCTTTACTTTAGGCCGATGACATTACACAAATCTTGACTTTGATTATTTCAAATCAATAAAGTCTTGATAAATATGAGGCCACTTTTTACTTATTTTTATTGGTCGATGAAAGTCAAAAATCTAAGATTATCGATTTATCGATTTAAATCTTGATTAAGACGAGACCAGCCTTATTTTTTCATTCCGATTTCATTATCTTTATTTTGGTCGATGACATAACAAACTTCATGGTTTGGTTGACTTCATTGAATCAATAAAACCTTGATCAATATGAGACCACTTTCTCTTTATTTCAGTTTCATTCACTTTTTAGTCGATGAAAGTCAAGAATCATTGATTATCGATTCCTCGATTAAATCATGATTAGGATGAGACTAATTCTATTTCGTACCTTAGCAAGCAAACATAACATAACACAAACATTAACAAGAGGTTCCCGTAGAGTACTACGGATACTTAGGGTGCTAATACCTTCCCTTTGTATAACCAACCCCCGAACCTTAGATTCTCCCCCCTTTTAGGTTTTCTTCGATCTTGAACCTTTCCTTTGGATAAATCAAAGTCGGTTGTAAAAGAAATATGATGCAAGTTAATTAATAGCTTGTTATCCAATTTTCACCACAACAGAAATGGCGACTTCACTGGGGATACACTCCCCTAAGAGGGTTAAGCCTATCTTGTTTGTATTTGTGTTATTTATATGTTTGCTTGCTTGTACTTTTGTATATTTATATCTGTATACCTGTTTTGCTTGGGATTTTCTGTATGTAGGGTTGCTACTATTGAGTGGTGAGATAAGTCCTATACCCGGACTTGAGCGTACACTTATGATAGGACGATGGTATTCAAGGAGGCTTTGAGGGAGTCGAATCCTGAAAAGTTAAATTGAGACACCATCACTCAGTTGAGGCCCTCTTGAGAGTTTAGTCATGTTGAACGAATTCGTTCGTGAAAATGGTACTACTCTCAACCTAGGAGCCCATGATATTGAGAACCGTAGTTACCAAACCCCACTAAGCCTTTTAGGATGTAGTGCGGTGACCATGATGGAGTCTATTTCTGAATTGGTTGTCACGCGATACTACACTCGGACGAGATCCTCTTGAGAATTTTATTGATTAAGAAGTCATCTGGGAAATCCTTAAAATCCGAAAGATGGGTTGTCGACTCTGGGAACTTTTTAGAACCCTGTTCTACGAATACAATAACCTTAGTACACACCCTGTGGTTGGTTCTCTACCCAGACTCCATGCTGTGATCTCAAACCTTTGATCCTGTTGCATGTGTTTTGCATCCTGTTTGCATTGCATTGCATTTCATTTGCATCTTTGCATGTTTCATTGCATATGTCTGTTTGTCTAGTGGCTCATTTCCAACTGTCTCCATCTTCCAGTGTCACCTGTGAGTCGTCAAGCTGATTCCTCGACACCGATACAGGACTAGAGCTAACATCAGACGCAAAATGTCAGAACAACCCTCTGCCAGGGCAAGTGAAGCTTCAGTCGACTTTAGCTCAGCTACTTCTTAAAGACAGGATAACTCATCCTTGTGTTTGATTAGTCACTAGGCCTTGTTTCTTGTTGTTTGCATTTTCCTTATTTTGTAATAGCTGTTTGCTTTCAAATTATGTTTGTACTTTCAAAATTGATGAAATGAGCATTGCAACTTTTGATTCAATTCATTTGTGTTTGCCAGTTACGTCTTTATGCTTTCTTTTGCAAAATGCTTTATCTCTTTTCCACTTTCCTTTTGATTATGCAAAGATTGGAGGGAGGATGATGAAAACGTAAATACTCATAATTGTTGTTTGTATGCTTTTAAATCAAAACTTTGCTGACGATGTAAGGCATTGTTTCAGTTCCCTAAACACCGGAGACATAAGGAAGATAACCCCTCTTTAACCCCTTCGAGCCTAGAAGTAGGAGTTTCTTTCTTTACAAATAAAAACCCGCAATTTTAACCTGGGGCAGGGTAGTTCTCAGTTAACTGGGTTGTGCATTCAATTACAAGAGCAACATTCAAGACGCCTCTCAACAAAGTTCACAAATGTTCCTTCGCGCACAGCAAGCAAGTGTCGAAGATGTCTTTCAAGTTAAACGCCAACGATGGTTCGTCGTAATCCTTAAGCCAGGCAGTCAAAAAAAAAAAAGTTTGTATGACAACAAAAGGAGGAAATCTTTAAATCCTTTATCCTGAAAGTCCTCAATAAGAAAACAGTGACTGCCATCTCAAGTCCCTTTACTTCTGAACCATCATTACTATCATCAGTGCAGTTCCTAACCTATGGGAGCCTGACTGTATAAGATGAGTTAACTGAGCATAGGACTGGAGAACATCACGAAGATTGGGTGGGCACAAATAGACTTTGAGCTTTTATCCTTTGTTTCTTAAACCGTGAACCAGGCCACGTTATAACCCTCAAAAGACCTAACTGGAGCAAGGTTATTTTGAAAGTATACTACAGCAAGGTTGCGTAAACTGACTCCAAAAGATCTTTGCAGGTCACCTATTTTGGGTATTACACCCTTTGCTTAAACGTTTCACTTTAATGTCTTGAACCACCGTGTTCTGACCAATATCCCATATACTTTGCACCTCTTTCAAAATGATTTTGATTTCAAAAGTTGCATGAACTTTGCATTTACCATGTTTGTACAAATACTTTTGTTTGCAAACTAGCTTTCTTCTTAAGGAATTTTCAAACAATTGAGAAACTTGGTCGGTGATCCAATCAGGGGCAAGTTCCCTCCATATCCTGTTGAGAATCAGTTCAAGATTTTTGGTTTAATGGCGACTTCTCAGAATTGGTTTATACAGAAGATTTTTCAAGACTCGGAATGGGGCAAGCTTTTCAAGTGTGCCGTGAAACAGTCATTTCAGAATCAATCAAGTTGAAGCAATGATCAGCTCGTCTTCCCAGTGTACAGTGAAACAATCATTTTCAAGACTCATACTGGGGCAAGCTTTCCCAGTGTATAGTAAAACAATCATTTTCAAGACCCAGACTGCGACAAGCTTTCCAAGAGCACCATGAAATAGTCATTTCCAGAATCAATCAAGCCGAAGCAATGATCAGGTCATCTACAATAATCAGCTAGTCTGGGGCAATTTACCTGAAGAATCCCCAAGCAACGCTTTATCCTTCCTACAAGGATCATCAATTTGGATACAGTTTACCAGTGTGGCAAAGATGTGTTCAGCAGAATCATCTCTAGTCCCAAGCAGAATGGCAGTGATCTCCGTGTAGAGGAATCAGTCTTCTAGTCTTGTCTTCCCAGAGTGTCGAGCCATGTCGTCGACATCTGCATTCGCATTTGATCATATATCATCTGCATAATTTATACCATATGCATAACATGAGTGTTTTATCCTCATTTACATTTCTCCCGAGGTCGTTTCGTTATCCACGTCTTACCAAAACGTTACCTGTCCTTTTCATTCAGTGTCATTCCTGAATGTTGTCATTCTCTTGCGCATCTAATTTTGTTGATAGATGTTGGTCTTCTCTCATTCCAATGCTATTCCTAGATCTTTATATTCTCTCACTCCAGTGCCATTCCTGGATGTCTGTCTCTCACTCCAGTGCCATTCCTGGATGTCTGTCTCTTGTGATCTCCAGTGCCATTCCTGGATGTCTGTCTCTTGTGAACTCCAGTGCCATTCCTGGATATCTTGTTCCCCTTGTTTCTCCCAGTGCTATTCCTGGAAGTTTTGCCTCTCTTTTGTAATCCTCATCAAATTTGCTTGGATATCTTTCAGTTCCATTCTTGAAAGTATTTTTTGCCCATTCAGTGCCATTCCTGGATGAGTTTTCTCCTTTGCATTCAGTGTCATTCCTGGATGTCTTTCTCACTATCATTCGATACCATTCCTGAATATAGTGATCTACCTTTACTTTCAGTGCCATTCCTGAAAGTTCATAGTCATCCAATGCTTTCTTGGATTTCACCTTTGTTCATATTCATTCAATGCTGTCTTGGATAATGTGGTCCCTTTTATCCCATGCTTTCTTGGATCTCTATCTTTGTTCACTTTATCTAAAGTCGTTATTAGATATTGTGATTTATACCATTCATTCAAAGCCAGTATTGGATGTCCGGTTTCTCTACCATCTGATGCATATCCGGATGTGTCTCTCCTTCTGATGTTTTTTCAGATTGAGTCTTTGTTCACTTTATCTAAAGTCGTTATTAGATATTGTGATTTATACCATTCATTCAAAGCCAGTATTGGATGTCCGGTTTCTCTACCATCTGATGCCTATCAGGATGTGTCTCTCCTTCTGATGTTTTTCAGATCGAGTCTTTGTTCACTTTATCTAAAGCCGTTATTAGATATTATGATTTATACCTTTTGTTCAAAGCCATTATTGGATGACTGGTTTCTTTGCATTCAAAGCCATTCTTGAATGTAGTCTCTGTTCACATTCATCTAAATCCATTATTAGATATTATGATTTGTACCCTTCATTCATAGCCATTATTAGATGACTGGTTTTTTTTGCCATCTGATGTTTTTCCGGATGTGTCTTTCTCTGTCTTTTCTGGTTTTTCTTGAAGATCCCGTTTGAACTCTTCAGTATAAGAAAATCCCAGAAAATCTTTTGTTGGTGTCTATCCTTTTATTCCAAATTGATCCCCAGGGGAGATCATGTCTTCTTTCTGGTTCCATGCCCAGTAAAGAGTGTACTTTCATTTCCACAGTGTCGTCCGGTCACCTATAAACCTGTCGTCCATCTCCTTGGACTTTTCCCTAGTGGAGAGCCCCTCTCTGGCTCCCATCCCCAGTGAGGGCCTGTAGGATTTCCTCTTTATTTTTCTATCCCCGGTGCATCCTTAGAGTCTCCCCAGTGAGTCTATCGTTGGACAGTCTGTATCCCCAATGAGTCTTTCTCGTGAATGCTAACCTTATCCTTCCCTAGTAAGCTCACCTGTGGTGGATTGCCCTTCATCCTTGGTGTTTTGTTTGTCTGCCCCTTTGCATTTAGCATTCCATCATTTTCATCATATTAGAGTTCATTGCATGTCAGCATTTTTGTCCATAGCATTGCATGTCAGTGCGTCTGAGGGCAAAATTTTCGGTTATCTATATTTAAATACCTTCCACCATGATTTCATGAAGACTATCATCACTCATGTCATCCGGTGAAGATATTTAAATAGGGGCAACTGTTGTGCCCCAAATTTTACCCTCCGATATTCTGATCGTTTGCATATCCTTTTCATTGGTCTCTGTTTTCGCATTTTAGTAAACATATCAATAATCATGCATTTTTTGTTAGAATTTAATTTGTTTTATTTCTTTTTTCACTAACTATTCTCAATTATCTTTTTATTATTTTTAGTTTTATTATTATTATTTCTTTTTATTATTATTATTAGTTTTATTATCATTATTAATTTTATTATTATTAGTTTTATTATTATTAGTTTTATTATTACTAAGCTTTATTATTATTATTATTATTACTTTTATTTTGTTTATCTTCATGGTAAGTGGGGACCACTCAATCATTCTAACACTTCACATGGATTGCCAACTTGGATTTATCAATGACCAAAAATCATTCTCTCACTTCACTCATCAATGGCCAAGAATCATTCTCATAAAGTCACATGGATTGCAACATCAACACTCCCACTTTATTCACACTATAAATAAGATCTCTCTTTCTCTCATTTGACACCAGATTCACCCCACACAAAGGCTGAATACTCTCTTAATTTTCTCCCTAAATTATTCTTGCAAATTTTCTGGAGAGAAGGCTCGCCTTCATTTTTCCATAACTCGTGTCATTGAAGAGGCAGTGGACCGTCTCCACTAGGTAACATTCACCTCTTTTATTTCTCCGTTTTCAAAGTACCATGATCATTTATCTATGCTGTTATCAAGTTCATTAGCATGTTAATATTTTTCTGGAAAAAGTATTGTAATATCCTATAATTTTTGTTTGGTTTTATTATGAATGATGTTTAAAAGATAAGATAAAAATTCAAAAAAACAAAAAACATGCTTCATCACTACCCTTTTATTATTTCATACTATTTTTATTTTATTTTCCATTTATTTCTTAATTTTGTTTCTCTAGTTTTTATTTTAGGAGCACTTTGAATTTTTAGTTTCAATTTATCATGTTATTTCTTGAATTCATAACTTTTTCTTTCGAATTTTGTTTTGATTTTTATTTTTCGCTTACGATCTTTATTTCGATTTTTAGGGCCAATGATATTACAAAATCATGACTTAGTTGATTTATGCAAAATGACTAAAAAGTCTTGATATGTATGAGGCTCATTTCTTTATTTTTGTTGGTCAATGAAAGTCGAATATCAAAAGATTATCGATCCTCCGATTAAACCTTGATCAAGACGAGACTAACTTTATTCTTCATTTCGAGTCCATTTTCTTTACTTTAGGCCGATGACATTACACAAATCTTGACTTTGATTATTTCAAATCAATAAAGTCTTGATAAATATGAGGCCACTTTTTACTTATTTTTATTGTTCGATGAAAGTCAAAAATCTAAGATTATCGATTTATCGATTTAAATCTTGATTAAGACGGGACCAACCTTATTTTTTCATTCCGGTTTCATTATCTTTATTTTGGTCGATGACATAACAAACTTCATGGTTTGGTTGACTTCATTGAATCAACAAAACCTTGATCAATATGAGACCACTTTCTCTTTATTTCAGTTTCATTCACTTTTTAGTCGATGAAAGTCAAGAATCATTGATTATCGATTCCTCGATTAAATCATGATTAGGATGAGACTAATTCTATTTCGTACCTTAGCAAGCAAACATAACATAACACAAACATTTACAAGAGGTTCCCGTAGAGTACTACGGATACTTAGGGTGCTAATACCTTCCCTTTGTATAACCAACCCCCGAACCTTAGATTCTCCCCCCTTTTAGGTTTTCTTCGATTTTGAACCTTTCCTTTGGATAAATCAAAGTCGGTTGTAAAAGAAATATGATGCAAGTTAATTAATAGCTTGTTATCCAATTTTCACCGTAACACCATTCAAACTGAGGCTCCTCCTGAAACACCTCCTCCACAATCTGCAAAGGTATTCATTTTCTCTGCTCCATTAGTTCAGATGATACTTAGACAAGCTTCTCACTAAAACTTGTGTTGCAGGAAAACATGGTCGCCTCGACCACTGTAGAAGAAGAAGATGATACTGAACTAGCTGCCAACACCAATCCTCCTGAAACCAAAACCATGCCAAGTCCTCAGACAATCGACGAATTCCAGACGCCCTCGACAGAGGAGAACTTAGTGGCGAAAATGCCCCCTCCTCAACATGTCAACCCTGAGACTGGAAATGATGGTGCAAACCCTGGTGAGAATGCAAATCCCTCAATTGTTGCCACCACAGCTGACGTCGAGGTGAATCTTAAAGCCCCTGAAAGTGGCTCACACACATCTCCGCCTGTTGTCGACAAGATCCTTACCCTAGAGAAAATTCTGGCGACCAAACAAACAAATCCAGCGGAGACCCTGAAGGCATTGCACAAACTTCATAAAGAGACTAAGGACGCTCAACCCACCAGTTCGACGGCTATTCCAATTCCAAACCTGGATGCCTCCTTCTCCCTCAAACTCCAACAGTTGAGGACCTACCTATTTGAGGAACAATTTCTAGTGGCCGTCGCAGAAGAGGCAGCTGTAGCTTGTGACGTGTTCAAGATCTTGGATGAACTTGCTGAATTCCAACTTCCTGCTCCCATGGCCACGTACTTAATTGAGTTCGAGGCCTTTTTCACGCAATTGGCCAAGGACCTTTCTATGTGCCATCAGGCCGACGCTCATATCCAGCTGAAACATAACAACATTAAACGTGAGTGGTATCTCAGCTCAGTTTGTGAGAAGAAACTTGGAGATTTTGAGGCTAAAAACCAGGAGCGTTCTGACAAGCATCATGCTTTCGATCAGCAGATATCTGACTACTAGACTCAAATAGAAGAACTGACAAAAAAGATCGCTGAAGTCAAACAACAGAAAGCCTCTTTGGACTCAGCTGAGCCCTTGCCTACTCAGGAGACCATCGACCAAGAGATAGCCCAGGAAATTGCTCATGTTGAAGCGGCCATTAAGATCAAGGATGCCATTGGCCGCATGCAGAAAAAGAAGGTGCTTATCGAGAGCAAGGTTGTTCATGAAAAAACTCTTTTTGAAGACTTCAAATCCATATTCCCTGAGTTTCCTTAATTTGCATGTTGAACTACTATAATTTTCCTCTACAATATTTTGTAAGCCATTTTGGCCCCTTAGCCTATTTTGGCTTTTTATTAATGAGAAAGTTATGTTTTAATGTGAATCTCTTGTAGCATAGGTTTATATTTCTTCAAATATTTTCCATTTACCCTTAAGATTCGTTGGTCCACTCCTACCTCCTGGACCTCATATGCATTGTTGCTGAAAACTTGGTTCACCTTGAACGGTCCCTCCTAATTTGGTGACCATTTTCCTAGCATTCGATCCTGTCGATCCATGGGTAACACCACTTTCCATACATAGTCGTTAACATCGAATGTCTTCTTTTTGACCTTCTTATTATATGCCTTGGCAACTCGTGCCTTCTGGCGTAATAACACATTCAATGCTACCATCCTTTCTTCGTCTAAATCTACGAGTTCGTCTAAATCTACGAGTTCGTCTAGCATCATGTCCCAATATTTCTCCGATGGAATTTCATGTTGTCGTTGTACCATAATTGATTGTAGGCATATTTCTGCTGGTAACACAACGTCATGCCCAAAAACTAAGCGAAACAGAGTCGAATTGGTTGACTCCTTGGGGATGTCCGACAGGCCCATAAGATCTGGTTCAGTGTTTTGTGCCAATTCTTTGGTTTTTTGGCCACGTGTTTCTTGATAAGCCCAATTACCACTTTATTAACTGCTTCGACCTGACCATTTGCCTGAGCATAATATGGTGTCAAAGTAACCAACTTGAAGCCTGTTTCTGCTGCGAACTCTTACATTTTCTATCTAACGAATACATAGCCTCGATCCATTGTGATGGTCTCAGGCATCCCGAATGTATACAAGATATGATTCTGGATGAATTCTATCACAGCCTTTTGATCCACTTTCACTAGGGGCACAACCTCTATCCACTTTGTGAAATAGTCTATTCCCACGAGGATGAATCTTTGTTGTTTTGGTGACGCCGGCCGAATCTGCCCTATCATGTCCAATGCCCAACCTCGAAAGGGTCATGGTTTGACGATGGCGTGTAACTCGCTGGCTAGCATACGTTGAATGTTTGCATGTTTCTGACAATCTTGGCATCCCTTCGCGAAGTCCATGTAATCTTTGAGCATACTTGGCCAATAAACACCCTGTCGAAACAAGGGCCATTTCATTTTGTGGCCAACTTGATGAGCTCCACACGTCCCACTATGAACTTCAGAAATTGCCAAGTAGGCATCTGTATCCCCTAAGCATTTGAGAAATATTCCCTATGGAGTCTTCTTTAGCAACTCGTTTCCCATAAGGACATAACTCAAAGCTCTATATTTAGTCTTCCTATCAGCGCTACCCACCAGATTCTCCAAATATTCGATGATTGGTCTTCTCCAATCTATTGGTGACATATTGTTGATAGCAAAAACTTCATAACTTTCCAACCCCTCGACCAAACTCTCTGACGAGGCGTTGATGCCTTGGACATTGACTAGTTTCATGGTGAATGTATGTTTGACACCATCTTTTCCCTAGTTTCAATGAAGTCCTTCAGCTTTCCCTCCGACACCTTGTAGCCAGAGGCGATTTGTGCTAGTTCATTAGCCTCATGGTTTTCTATCCTAGGCACATGCGTAATGCTGACGACCTCAAAATGTTCCAAAAGACGTTTTGCCAACGAGAAGTAAATCAGAAGGTGCTCTTTAACGCACTTATATTCTTTCGTGATTTGTTTGATCACTAATTCTGAGTCTCCTCTTATTTCGACTTCCCTGGCACCTAAGTCCTTGAGTATTTTGAGGCCAATGATTAAGGCTTCATACTCTGCCTCGTTATTGGAACATTTCCCGTCAACTTTTCACTTGAACTTAGTTGGAATGCCCTGTGGGGACACTATCAGAATTCCAATGCCTGCCCCGTTTCTATGGCTTGACCCATCGAAGTACAACTTCCACCGGGGCAATGTCGATACTACATATCGATGGTTCGACTACTGCGTGGTTGACAATAAAGTCCGCCACTATTTGCCCTTTCATAGCCCTTAGAGGAACGCACGTTAGGGAAAACTCAGTCAATGCTAGTGCCCACTTCCCAATTCGACTATGCAAAATAGGTTTGGACAACATATGTTTAATAACATCAAAATGCGATGAAACATAAACATCAACTGGTTTAATATATTGCTTTAATTTCATACATGAGAAGTACAAGCATAGGCACAATTTTTCAATCATAGTGTACCTAATTTCAGCATCTATTAACATTCTACTAAGGTAATAAATGGGTCTTTTGACGCCACTATTATCCTCTTATGCTAACATGCTTCCTATGGTCGTATCCGACGCTGCAATATACAACTTCATGTTTTTATTTATACTAGGTGGCAGTAAAATTGGAGGCCTTGTAAGATATTCTTTGATTGCATCGAAAGCCTCCTGCTGCTCCTGTCCCCAACGAAACTCATTTTCCTTCTTGGCTTTGAGTAATGGCAAAAATACCTTCGTCTTACCACTTAGATTCGATATGAACCTCCTCAAGAAGTTTATCTTCCCCAACAAAGACTAGAGCTGCTTCTTTGTCGAAGGAGGCTTGAGATCCAAGATCGCTTTCGTCTTGTTCTGGTTGATCTCGATGCCTTTCTTGTGGACCACGAATCCCAGGGAGTCCCCTGCATGAACACCAAAGGCACATTTTAGTGGATTCATTTTTAATCCATATTTTCTCATTATCTCGAATGAGCATCGAAGGTGGTCAAGGTGACCATCCTCTGATGAAGATTTTATTACGATGTCATCAATGTACACCTGCATAAAATTTTCAATAAAGTCGTGGAATATAGCATTCATAGCCCTTTGATAGGTTGCCCCAACATTTTTTAACCCAAAAGGCATCACAACCCATTCATATGTTCCCAAAGCCCCAGGGCATCGAAACACGGTTTTGGGGACATCCTTTTCGGCTATGAGAATTTGGTTATAGCCGGAGTAGCCGTCGAGCATACTCAGATATTCGAACCCTGCCTCTGCATCGACAAGCATCTCTGCCACAGGCATCGAATATTCATCTTTAGGGGTAGCATTGTTTAGATCCCTAAAGTCTATACAGACTCGAAGGGTTCCACTTTTCTTGATAACGGGCACTATATTTGCTATCCATTCGACGTACCTTGCAGTTCTGATGAACCGACTTTTGAGTAGTCTGTCGATCTCCTGCTTGATCTTCAATGTCACCTCTGGAGCAAAACGTCGAGGCTGCTATTTTACTGGCCTTTTACCTAGCTGAATTGGAAGTCGATGCTCCACCACACTTCGACTCAAACCAGGCATTTCGCCATAATCCCAGGCGGAGCAATCCTTGTATTCCTTTAATACCTCAATTAGCTTGGCCTTCATCTTTGGCCCCACTTTGGTGCTCACAAAGGTGGATCTTTTGGTCACCCCATCTCCTAAGTCAACCTCTTCGAGTGGGTACTGCGCCTGCATTCTTTGCAGCTCACTATTTGGGTCTTTCTCGAACCCCAAAGGCTCATTGTCATAAATACAATCAAGCCTCCGACTTTCTGAAGCTGCTGTCTGGCCTTGTGGGCCATGTGTTTGTGCGTCGCAGTCGGCTCTGCTGGCTATATTCTGTTCTTCTTCCACTTCTAACGCCGACATTTTCTTGTTTTTAGCCAAATAGGCCGAAATTTGAGTCATGCTTTCTGACTCAATAGTCATTCTCACCGACTGTTGGCCACCCCGTAGGTGGAATTTCTGTAGGCTCATGGCTTCGTCGGCAGCATCCCATATGAACCCATAGTCGGGATCTAAGTTCCGGATGCGACTCGTGTCGACGGAGGTATAGGACCCCGACCTGTCACCACAAGGAGCCACATTTGCTAGGTGTTGATCAAAAGACTTCTTACCGCCCTTAGCTTTGTCGATCTTATAGTAACTATGATCTGCCTCAATATTCTCAACGATGCCATATTGTCGATTGTACTGCCCCTATTCCATGGATCCACTCCCGGCCCAACAACAAGTTGAAATTCGCTTTTGAGTTGATAACCATAAAGAGTGTTGATCTGTTGGTCGTACCTATTTCCAAGTCCACTTGAACAACTCCCAGGATATTACTGGTCTTTCCTTCGTAGTTGGACAGAACCATGTTGTGTTGTCGGAGTTCAGCCTTCGTCTTTCCAATCTTTTTGAATAGGTTGTGAGGCATTAGATTGACAGTTGCCCCACCATCCACAAACACCTTGTGTCATACCCCAAATTTTGACCACTAAGATTTCCCATCATTGTGCAAATCATTACCACAATATGGATGAACCATCATGCCTCATCAATCTCCTCAAAGATGATTGAGTATTCACTACAAACAAGAGTTAGGATTTTGAGCCCTCTCAGAGCACTTAGACAAAGGATCAATCAAGAAATGACATGATCTTCAACTTGTCTAGCCTCTCAAACACCCACAAAGGATCAAGAGGACTTCCACATCAAGAATCAAGCACAAGAGTGCAGCATTCCAAGTAAATTAAGCCTCAAGATCGCCAGTGTCACCAAATTAGGGTTTTGGTCGACCAAGGCCTCTAGTTGGAATTTTTCCTCCGGGAATGAGCCAATGCTTCAAATAATACCCTAAGATACTCCATGGGACCTCATGGACCCAAGCATCAAGTCAATTTAACCTCAGGGGATGTATTCATAAAAAATTAGGAATTAGGGTTTCTTGACCTAATTAACCCCTAAGTTGACTTTTGGGACAAAAAATGAGCCAAGACCTCAACACATGATTTGAGGGTCTCTAACACACCACATTTATCCATTTGCAACAATGGATTGATCCAAGAAGCTTGATCAACAAGTTTCAATTTCATCTGAACCACCATTAGGGTTTTGGGGAAAAAGTCAACTGTGCCTTTGACTTTTGACCAAGACATGCTCCCAAACCTTGGGACATGATTCAATACACCCTATAACACCTATGGAACATAGCCATTAGGTTTTTTTTAGGTCAAGGACTTAATTTCCCCAAGGATCACACAGTTTGAAATTCATCTGATAAAAAGTCAACTGTGCACAAAAGTCAAGTTTGACTTTTTGAGATTTTTCACAATTATGGTTCCTCAACCCTAAAATGATGTTAATGTGTGATTGGAATCATCATTCATCAAGAAAAATCAAAGAAAGTGGGATAACTTGTAAAAGGGGTAACCATAAAAACTTAGAAATTTTCTAAGTTATGGAACAAAGTGGCTAGGGTACCAACTTCCAAGGATCATAAGTTGTGATCCAAGCAACCATTTTGGCTAATCCAAAGATGGATTTATAGCTCTCATGGCATACTTCAAAAGTGTCAACTACACCTCATTCCAATTCCTCATGGATTTTAAGTTATGGAATGATCAAAATGGCTGAAAACTCAAAAATGACATTTTTCCAACACTTAGTGAAATTTTCACTAAGTCATAATTTGTTTCACTTTTTTCAAAATGTAGGGGCATTTTTCACTTGGATCCAAAAAGTTTCAAAACAAACTATGATCACACCTGTGTTGTATCATATGAGAGCTTTCCAAAATGTCCAAGAACCCCATGAATTTCCATTTGAGCTAAGAGTTATGACAGTGGCAATATGCCTTGCTGTAACTGTCATAACAAGGCAGATTTGTGCATTTTGCTCGATTTGAGCAATTTGTGCAAACGACAAACAAGTTTATCCATCTGAACACCTCAGAGGGAGACCAAGGAGGAACAAACACTGATCCATAAGCCTCCCAAGTCTTTGGAACTACAAATAGCATGCCAAACCTAAAAACCCTAAAAAGGAGACAAGACTCCAATTTTGTTTTGGAGCATTCAATGGATGCACCAAGGTGGCATGAACTGACACTATTCCAATTGAATGAGTCAAGGATGTTTTCTGAACTAGGGAACCAGAGGCCTGAGCTCTAACCTCTAGTCAATGGCTAGAGGAGACTTAAGATTCCAAAGTGACACAATTGGCCACAGACATGTACCAGTTGCCATTCCCTATTCCTTGCAAAACAAACTTACTCTACTATAAATATAGCTCATTTGTGATCAGTTTAAGTACACCAAAGGCCTACAACACTTGCCTTTCTCAAAATTATCTTCTCACTCTAAAAAATGCCTTTCTTAGCAACTCACTATCAAATTTTTCAGTAGAGAGCAATTCCACTCAAACTAATTGCTCTAACACCTCATAAACATCATATGTGAGCTGATCAAACACTAAAAACACAATCGTAACACTGATTTCTCAGAATCACCAGCCAGTTGCTCAAGTTTTCAACCAAGTTGCAGTTGAGATGCTATGAAGTGATCCAGCCATTTCCAATCAAGTCCAAGCATTCAAACACACTCCATATGGTGTAGGGAAGCTGTTCAGATCATCACAACTCATCTGTAACACCTCCAACTCAAAAATCACATTGCTCTTGCTGTCACGACCTTCAAGTAAGCCTAAACTTGGTCATCTCTTAATCTATGCATATTTCCTCGCACAATACTTTTGTCAAATGTTCATAATCATGCATAGAATGTTTCCCCTCAATTAATTGCTTTGTTTGAATCGTGTATCAAAATTCCCAGCCTTCATGCAAATTTTAGGGTTCTTGAGGTTTTGTCTTGATTTCTTATTCCATGCTTAAAATAAATGAAATTAAAGACCATAGACATGATCGTGAGGTGAAAACGAGCAGATTGATATGTGGATTGTGTAATTTCATCAAGTATTTAGTGAGATTGGAGAGAAAATGCAAGTCTGGGCAAAACTCAGAACACGTGCATGTTCTTGGGTGTTCTTGGCGCCCTTTTCCAAAATTCAAATATTTGAACTTTTGTAATTTTATTTAATTGATTCAAAAATTAATTTCTCTTTGAGTTTTAATGATTTTGAGTTGATTCTTTTTTTAATAATTCACAAAAATGTTAAAATATTTTATTTTACTAAAAATTCCCAAAAATATTATTTATTTCATATACTTGATATTTTTGCAAAGAATTAATCTTTTACTTGTTTTTTAACATTTAAAATATTTTTTCCTCCTTGATTTTCCAAACTTAATTGGTTTTTAATCATTTTATGGATAAAAACTTGATTTTTGAAACATTGATCCAAGATCACCACTCATTTTTCACATGTTTTCAATACTTTTTATTAATTTTTTAACAAAATTAATTCCATTTTTAACAAAATTAGGGTTTTAATTAATTCCACCCTCACAAATCTTTTTCAAACACTCATGGGCCTCTATTAGAGTGTAAGACCCATCCCCTTTGTAAATACACCACTTTTGGGGCCGCAGTCATTGTATAAGTCCCACTGTATTTTCAAAAACAACGGCGCGATCGTCGTCTTTTTAACAAAACCAATTGGGCCTCTCCTTGAGCTATAAGTCTCATTCTTTTAAAAAAACAAAAACTTTGGGCCTCTAATAGAGTGTAAGACCCAACCCCTTTTAAAAGCCAAACATTTTGGGCCTCAGACAATTGTATAAGTACCCGGCAATTTTCAAAACGACGGTACGATCACTGTCCACTTGGGCCTCTCCCTGAGTTGTAACCCCCATCTCTTGTCCAAAAATAAAATTTAGGCCTCTAATAGAGTGTAAGACCCATCCCCTTTGTACAGAAAACCTTTTGGGCCTCACTTATTGTATAAGTCCCCCTATACAGTTCTCAAAATAACGACGCGATCGTCGCCTTTTTAAAAAATCACCTGGGCCTCTCCTTGAGCTATAAGCCCCAACAATCTTTTCAAAGCACTTTCTCCTTTGATTTTGAATTAAAATATACAGTTGTTATCAAAACTTTCTTTAATTTCTTTGTTGAACAACTAACAAAATAGCATGGAAGCTCTACAACAGGTAAGTGTTTATCCGCTTTCATTTACTGCTTTCTTATATAAAACTGTATTGTGGGGCTACTTCACTGTAAGTCTTCTTTCACATCCTTTTACATACTTGTCATATATCAACTGTATATATACTAGAGTTTCCCCCGACAATTATGTCTAGAACTAGGTAAAGCCCGTTGGTCACTCTTGAATACAAACAAAACTAGATCCCCATAGGGTTCCAGATACAGTCTTCCCTTCTCTTGGGGTTAAATAATATGGAACAAAGAGAAAGGCAGTATTCTCGATGAACCTTTTCTCAGACTATCACCCCTAGAAATTGTTAAAGAAATTCTACTCCCCAGAGTTGATCTATTCTCCGTGAATAACATCTCTTGAGTTTCTTCCAAACCCTCGAACTTTCCTGGAATGATCTGTTTTCTGTGAATTGCATTTCTTGAATTTCTCTTGGTTTGGGGACCCACAGGATTCCTAAAAGCATCCCCGCCTCCTCTTGGGATTTGTACAAGGACCCTTCGGCTTCTTAGAAGTTCTCATGCCTTCTCTTGGGCTTAATACAAGGACCCTAACAACCTCTTAAAAGGTATAAGACAGAACTTAGTCATCCTTTGCTAGAGCAGTCTTTCCAGTGTCAAACCTCAGGCCACTTTAGGGTTGATTCTCATCCCTTAATGCCCTTGCCCTCTTTTGGGCATTCTACAAAAGATAAAACTCTTCAACACCAGTAGACTTGGACAGTCTAAACCCCCTTTGAGTCTCAAAGACATTCTCAAGTTCCTTTCATACATAGGAAAAAACACCGATCACTCTGGATAAATCTCCAGCAGAAACCTGGTCTCTTTCATAAGAGTTCCCCACCCTTGGGCCTGCCTATGGATCTAATCCTCAGCAGTAAGATAGCCTCCTCTTAGGCTTTGTATAATGATCTTTCCTCAACACAATCAACATCCTCTTGGGCTGTGTACAATAATTCTCCCCTAGCGAGGCTAACCTTTTCAGACTCTCTTGTTGAGTATAAAAGACTCTCTTGTTGGGTCAATATCCTTTTAGCCTCAATCTCGGGCTTCGTAAGAGACAGCAAATCACTCTCTTGTTGAGTATAAAAGACTCTCTTGTTGGTTCAATCTCCTTTTAGCCTCAATCTGGGGCTTCGTACGAGACAGCAAATCACTATCTTGTTGAGTATAAAAGACTCTCTTATTGAGTCAATCAACTTTTAGACTCTCTTGTTGGGTCAATCACCTTTGAAAGACTCTCTTGTTGAGTCAACTCTTTTAGCATCCGTCTTGGGCTTGGTACAAGACATATAAAAGCACTCTCTTGTTGAGACAAACTCATTTCAGCCTCCATCTTGGGCTTTGTACAAGACACATATAAACCTCCCCAACGGAGTCAAAAATCCCTTTTAGCCTCAATCTTGGGCTTTGTACAAGACAGAAAGAACATTTTCCCAGGAAAAGTCAAACTGTTAGCCTCCTCTTAGGCTTTATATAATGATATCCCCAAAGAGCCGGTCTCTTTTTTTCCTCAATCTTGGGCCTTGTACCAGACATAAACACTCTCTTGTTGAGTCAGTCTTATCTAGCCTCCTCTTAGGCTTCGTATAAAGAAATCCCTAGCTGAGTCAATCAACCTTTTAGCATCAAAATTGTGCTTTGATCATAGCACACAAAAGTTAATAATCTCTCTTTAGAGATAACAAATTCTCTCTCAGCCAAAACCCTTTAGCTTTATATCTTGGGCTTTGAACAAGATACAAATCACCTTTAGCTTCATGTCTTGGGCTTTGAACAAGACACCAAAACATCTTTTTCCTCCCCCAGAATAGGAGGAACTACGATTGCTCTGATTTCCCTGTTTCGTTTAAACGGGAATACGTAGGCATAAGATTGCGAGATCTTAGCGAGCATACTGATCAAAAACTCTAAACCCAGTACCTTTATACCTCAATCAGAAAAACATCAGATCTAATACCTTACCGAAATCCTCACAATCCAGACCCCCTACTCTTAACAAAATAGCCTAAGGGAGACCCATTATCTTAATAGCATCTGTAAACTAACAGTCATCTGTTTAAACTCAGTATGCCAGCAGGGTTAATTAGAGATATCTATTTCCCTTCCTTAATCAGCTTCACAGGATAAAAAATGAATCGAACTGTAGTACCAAAGTGATAGTGATTTGAACCCACAAAAACCGTGCTACAGAAAAATGGCGACCACAGTGGGAGCGATCATTCTTCTCACATTCCTTAGGTTGAAACCTTAAGTGCCACGGAAATGGCGACTCTGCTGGGGAGCCATTGTCTGTTTAGGACTAGGATTATTATAGCTCTTAAGAGGTCTAGGATGTTAGTTTTAGGATAAATATATATACTGCTTTTCCTAATTGATATATGTGTTTATTTTTCTGCTAATGGGAATGCGTGTGATGTCGCGTCTGGAAATATTGAGTATACACCTAAGATAAGTGATGGCACTAGACAAGTAATCTTAAAGGGAGTGACTCCCAAATAAGAGATCTCGGTCGACCATCGAATTAGTGGAGATGCCCTTTGCGGATTCAATGCCTATACGACTTCGGTTGTTGAAAGCAGCTTGTTCGATTGGGTTATCTAAGAAGCTGAGGATTTTAGTATACTGAAACCATTTTGTAGTGCGGAAGCTATCAGAAATAGTTGTCACGTGATACTACCCTCATTTGAGGCTAATCTAAGATACTACAGCTCGCTTGGCGATCCGCTTGATGTCGTTATCCCAAGAGGGGTCAGTGATTTTGAGGACAGGTACAAAAAATCACCGGTATAAACCTTTGGGGATGGGTAGAGCCTTGACTTCATGACACCGAACCTTTGACCCAATATTTTTTCTATGTTTTTGTGTGCTGCATTCATGCATTCATTCATTAAAAACATTAAACAAAGAAAATTTTTCTCTTCTAGTCTCTCTTTTTTCAAATTAAACTAAGACAATGATTGCAAATATCAGAGAGAAAGATTGCGTTATGGATTTTGGTAGAAGGAAGACTCACAAGTACACCTTCAAGGTTCCAAAACTAGAGGATTTAAGAGGTTTGGCGAGGATGATCACCAACCATGATGCTTTCAGAGCTAAGTACGGAGGACTGCTGTCTCTGTTAAGGGTCCATGTAATTGAAGGGATCCTGTCTACACTAATCCAGTTCTACAATCCTGTCTATCACTGTTTCACATTCCTGGATTATCAGCTAGCACCAACACTGGAGAAGTATTCTCACCTGACCGATTTACCCATTACTAATCACGCTCCCTTTTCTGGACTGAAAGAAACTCCAAAGGATCAAACCATTGCAAGAGCAATCTATTTGGACGAGTCAGAAGTCAGGACTCACATGACAACTAAGGGTGAAATATTCCAAGGTTTGCCAGCCCAGTTTTTGATAAAGAAAGCCCTGTACTTTGCTAGTATAGGGAATGTGCCTGCTTTTGAGAGCATCTTTGTTTTGCTCACCTACGGGTTATTTCTGTTTCCTAACATTGATAATTTCATTTATATCAATGCTATTAAGATATTTCTGATTGGAAACTCCGTACCAACCTTGCTCGCAGATGCTTATCATTTTGTACATTTAAGGAATCTGTACAGCGGAGGAATGATCACATGCTGTGTACCCCTGCTATACAAATGGTTCGTTTCCCATTTGCCAAAGTCTGCTGCATTTTGGGATCAGAAGAGTACTTTACGTTGGTCGCAGAGAATCATGTCTCTTACCAACTCTGACATCGATTGGTACAATCGAATTTATGACGGGGTCAGGATCATTGACCATTGTGGAAATTTCCCTAATGTACCCCTTATAGGAACTAAGGGAGGAATCAATTATCATCCAGTTTTAGTTCGTCGTCAATTCAGATACCCGATGAGGCATATCCCGCGTAATGCTCATCTGGAAGGTCTTTTCTTCAAGGAAGGAGAAAATGACAGGGCACTAAAGACAGAAATAGTGCATGCTTGGAAACATGTTCATAGGAAAGGAAGAGAGTCTCTAGGAAAACCGGACTGTGTCTCGGTGGAACCTTATCTCCACTGGGTACAAACTAGAGCTCTCAAGCTGAGGATGCCTTACCCTCGTCACGAGGTTCTTCCATTGAAGGAACCTATCCTTTATTTTATGTCTGAGACGGAAAGACTTCAGGTTACTCTCAACAAGGTTCAACAGGAAAGGAGGTCTTGGAAGAACAAATACCGCATTCTCAATGTGGAGTGTAAGAAAATACAATAACTATTAAAAGATAAAGATGCTCTGATCAAGATTTTAGAGCAACATGCTGTAGAGAATTAAGAAGACAGAAGGAATTTGCTCGCTCCTTTCACTTGGCAAAGGAATGACAAGCCGACAACGGCTCAAGAGCCCCGGTCAAAGAAAAGGAAAGTACCAGAACCAGCACCTGAGCTCCCCTCTGAGAGGACTCGGGATCCATCAGTTTAGATTTCCTTTTACAACACTTTGTAAATTACTGTATTTCCATTTCCACAAACTTTGAATTCAATAAAACGGGGTTTCCCAACTGTTTGATATTTGTAATCCAATTGTCGAAGTTTCTTTTAAAAATAACAAACAAAAATGTAACTAAATATAATCATTGCATATCATCCATCATTCTCGCATTAATGCCTTCCTCTTCTCTATGAATCTCACGTTTATGTCTCGATTCTAGAGTCAAACTGTCTCATTCGTATAATACTCGGGCCAAAATTAAGAAGAAAATGGATAATCTCGAGGAAGAGAACAGAGAGTTGAGAGAAGAAATCGACGCTCTAAGAGAGGATCTGAGGAAACTTCACAGTGACATGCAAGCTCTGGCAGCAGCTCGGATACAACGGACTGTGATCTCAGAGATCACATCAACGCCTATAGTGGAAAATATTGATCCTCGGTATAACATGCCTAAAGATCGTCCCTGGGGCATGCCACTCAACTATATCCCAGAAGGATATATTCCACCGATCATTGAAGATCCAGAAACTGCAACAGGAGCCGCTGGGCCTGAAGGTTACAAACTTCGGGAAAGCGAAGATGCCAGGGGCATGACAACAACTCCTGAAGGTTACAAAATTCGGGAGACGCCAAGAGTCACAACCGTAATGACTGTATCACCACCCATGATACACACTATCCCAGAAGGACAGATTCCACGGATACCTTCTGGTGGAAATGAAAGTATGGACGAGAAAATGAAGGAGTTCCAGGAACAGTTCCTGGAGATGCAGAAGGAACTGCAAGCGATTCGCGGTCAGGATCTATTTGGAAAGGACGCCGCAGACCTTTTTTTGGTCCCCAATGTGAAAGTTCTGCCCAAGTTCAAGGTGCCCGAATTTGAGAAATACAAGGGTAATTCTTTCCCTCAAAGCGATTTGGTGATGTACGCTCGGAGGATGTCAACTCAGACTGAGAACCAACAGCTACTGATCCATTATATCCAAGATAGTTTAACCGGTGCCGCACTTAAATGGTACATGGGTTTAAACCACACTAAGATCGCTACTTTCAGGGATCTTGGTGATGCCTTCATTCAATAGTATAAGTATAACCTGGACATGGCACCAGACAGAGATCAACTCAGAGCCATGTCGCAGAAAGACAAGGAAACCTTTAAGGAATATGCTCAGAGATGGCGTGAAATTGCTGCCCAGATTTGTCCACCTCTTGAGGAAAAAGAGATGACAAAGATCTTCTTGAAAACCTTGAGCTCATTTTACTACGACAGAATGGTTGCCAATGCGCCCAACGACTTTACTGAGATGGTCGGCATGGGAGTTCGTCTTGAGGAAGCAGTCCGAGAAGGACGTTTAGTTAAAGATGTTGGATCATCAAGCAGTACCAAATGATACGGTAGTGCTCTCCCTAAGAAAAAAGAGCAAGATATTGGCAATATCTCTCTCGGAAAGCAAAGGCGACGGTACCAACCAGTAGCAGCTGTAACTCCTGCTATTAACCCTGCGCCTGTTCCTACGTATCAACCTCAGGTTGCTCAGAGCCAACCGAATCAACAACAATTTCAGCAAATGACATAACAGCCTCTTCAGCAGGCTCGTCCTCAATACAACAACAATCGTACAACGCGACCACCAGGGTTCGACCCTATACCCATGTTGTACGCGGAACTGTTTCCATTATTACTGGTCAAGGGGCATGTCCAAACCAGGGCTCCTCTTACGATTTTGAAAAATCCGCCTTTTTGGTTCAAATCGGATCAGACTTGCCCTTACCATCAAGGAGGACCGGGGCATAACATACAGAACTGTCTCAGTTTCAAATCCGATGGGCAAAAGCTTGTTAGGAGTGGGGCCTTATCCTTCAAGGATACAAATCCAAATGTTCTCACAAATCCGCTGCCTCAACACGAGAAAGCTGCAGTAAATTTGATAGGAGAGTCTAACAACATCTATTAAATTCATGATGTACTCTTATTAAGGGCCAACCTGGTTAAGATGCATCGCAGACAGAGCGGATACGGTCATGTACCAGCTCACAATTATCACTAGTGTGATATCTGCTCCAAAAATAATCAAGGATGTTCTGTGGTGCAATCAGCTCTACAGGAACAATTGGATCTCGGATGGATCCAAGAGCACCGAGTTTGTGGGGTCAACATGACTTATACGAATTCCAACATCATTCAAAACCACGACATCTGTGCGATGAATGTCAACTTGGTGGCAATGCACTCAAGGCAAAGCTAGTATCATAATCTGCCGTGACACGATTACAATTCCTGTCTGACTTGCTCGGCAAACAAACAGGGGTGCTCTTTTGTACAAGAGGCCCTCCAGTGTCAGATGGATCTTGGTTGGATCCAGGACTACCATGATAGAAATCCTTATCAAGGTAACATGATTCAAATCTTCGATATTCGTTTGATGAATACCAGCTTGGTGGAGTTACACGCCAAGCAAGTTCAACTCGGTTTTCTCACTTCACATGATTATCTGAGCTGTAAAGAATGTTGTGAGAGTAACCAAGGGTGCGCTCTCGTTCAAAGAACTTTACAACACTTGTTAAACCATTGGTGGCTTCCGATATATCTAGACGAAGACACGCAACAAATCAGTGTGACAAACGGGAACCCTACTAGACATCAAATTCAGGATGTCCGATCTATGGAAATAGACCTAGTAAGGTTACACTGCATTCAAAGCGGACGTGGCTGGGTGCCACCACACAACTACAAGCGCTCTAGAGTCTGCTCGGAGAATAACCAAGGATGCTACCTCGTGCGAGCAGCCCTTCAAAGTCAGTTGGACCGCAAGGAGATTCTACCGTGTCCGAGTTCTGGATCAATCAACTGGACGCCAGACTACTTCGCTGATTAAATTAAGGATGTTGTCATAATCTCTGATCATGAAAGGACCAAAGATGTTTGTGCCATAATCCCTCTGCTTGACGAATCAAGAATTCCTTGGGACAGTAGGAAAGTTCCTAACCAGGAACTGATTGAAATTACTTACAATGGTCAGAAAAATCAAAAGGCTCCTGTAGTTATCTATCTACCAGGACCGTTGCCGTATGAATCAACTAAGGTTATCCCTTACAAATACGGTGCAATAATAATTAAGAATGGAAAAAAAGTTCCATTACCCTCCATCGTGAATATCGCAGACATCAGTCGAGTAACACGGAGCGGTCGAATCTTCAACCGAGGAGTTTGAGAACCTACCAGAGAAAAGGAACCCCAAACAGAAGTTCCCAATCCACCAGTCGGTCAATCTAGTGATCCCGAACTTGCGAAAAATGATGATGAGATGCTGAAGCTCATCCAAAGGAGTGAATACAACATTGTTGATCAACTATTGCAAACTCCTTCAAAAATCTCGATGTTGTCTGTTTTACTCAGTTCCGAAGCTCACCGAGAAGCTCTACAGAAAGTCTTAGAGCAGGCCTTTGTGGAACAGGACGTAACAATACGACAGTTCGACATCATCATCGCCAACATCACTTCCTGCAACAACTTAGGGTTTAGTGATGAGGAATTGCCAGAAGAAGGCAAAGGTCACAACATGGCGCTCAATATTACAGTTAACTGCCAAGACGATGCTTTAGCCAGCGTACTGGTAGACACTGGATCAGCTCTAAATGTGATGCCAAAGTCTACATTAACGCAATTATCATACCGAGGATATCCGATGAGAGGCAGTGAGTTCGTTGTCAAAGCATTTGACAGATCCTGAATAACGGTTATCGGCGAAGTCGACCTTCCCATAACTATCGGTCCTCACACTTTCCAAGTCACTTTCTAGGTCATGGACATCCGAGCAACATAGAGCTGTTTGTTAGGAAGACCTTGGATACACCAGGCTGGGGCAGTCACTTTGACACTTCACCAGAAATTGAAGTTCGTCAAGAATGACCAACTCGTCACAGTCTGTAGAGAACAAGCCTTGATCGTGAGTAACCTATCGCTATCTACTTGTGTAGAACCCGAGGAGATTATTGGAACTCAGTTCCAAGAACTTTCGGTGAGCAATAAGAATCAATCAGAAAAAGGAACATCGATTTCCTCGTACAAAGATGCTCTCAAAGTGATCAAAAGTAACAATGCAAAAGGACGGGGACAACTTACACTCCTACTGATAACAAAGCAAAGAAGGGCCTTGGTTTTTCTTCAAATTGTGCCCAGACTACTATTAACGATGAAATTTTTCATCCCATTCAGGACTTCTTCCACAGTGTAGGTTTCCTTCACCCAGTGTCTCAAGAAGTACATACCATCAACGAGGGAGATTCCTCCCATACAGATGAGGAATAGAAGTCCTATCTTAACGAGGACGGTTATATGTCTCAGGAAGAGGTGTCTACGCCATTTTGCTTTTTGGCACAGGGTCCGAGATATATACCAAGGTCAGATGTCAAAATGATATACGGAGATTGTGATCCGGAAGGATGTCGTGCTCCACCAAACTCATTAGAGGAGGACACTCTGATGAAAGATAACTTTCACCACGACTATTATGGCCCAATGGATGGCCTGCCTATCTGGCAGCCGTACCCGGGAGACTTGGGGCCAAAGAATAAGCCGAACGATGAATATCAGCTGAGCATCATTGAAAAGAATACCTGCGTCCCCACCATGTCATGGGATCAACACTCGGGGCATTCTGAAAATATCTAGCACGACGATGAATTTGTAAAGCTCGCAGGGCTAGAGTTAATCAACTACGCTTTTCCTGAGGTCAACGTCATCGAAAGAGATGACTCCTCCAGTTCCAAAGAAGTGTGGGACACCTTAGGACAACCAAGTGGAAAGTACGACTACTTGGTCAAGTACACCGCTCCCGAAAGCTTTCGCATCAGGCTCGAAGACATCCAGCCGACTGGATGGGGAGATCTGCCTGAGAGTACAAACATTATGCAAGATACAGCAGAAGAATCCTCCTACGACAACTCTGCCTGGGAGACAGATTCCAAAGATCCTGATCCACCAGAAATCAGCGTTATTTCTGAAGACAAACCAAGAAAGAAGGTACCAGACTTTGTGATTCACCGAGGAGTTCGCCACCAATGGGTTGCTGTCGATGTCCCGAAGATCGTCCATAAGTCTAAGTAATTGCCATCTTTAAGCTTTCACCCTGCCCAGGTGAAACAGATGTTTTGATAGGGCTCACTTTCTGTAAATGTCCCTCTTCGCTTCGCCAAAAGCGACTGAGTTTTGTTTTATAGGGCTGTAGTTTCAAGAATCGACAAGATCATAAATAAAATAACGTTGTTCTGTAATTTCTGCATTAATTGTTGTTTTCTCTTTTCGCTTTTCTTAGAAAATGGTAATCCTAAAAAACAATTCAAAATAAATAAGCAGTTTTTCAAAAAAAAAAATACACTGCACACACTCTTGCATTTTCTCTATCTCTTCAAAAATCACTCATTATGTCATGCAGATTGCTTGTTTTAAACCCCATTGAAACATGCGATCTGATGCCTTCTCCCAACTTTGAATTCCCAGTTTTCGAGGCTGAAGAAAAAGAGGACGAAGAAATTCCAGAAGAGATCTCCCGACTACTCAGACAAGAGGAAAGATCTATCAAACCACACAAAGAGCCGTCAACTTGGGTTCAGAAGAAGAGAGAAAGGAAATCAAGATTGGGGCACTGCTCAGTCCGACTATCAAACAGGATTTGATAAAGCTCCTCAAAAGAGTTTCCCGATATATTCGTATGGTCCTATCAGGATATGCCAGGGTTGGACACCAGCATCGTGGAACATCATCTACCGTTAAGATCAGAATGTCCGCCGGTAAAACAAAGACTAAGACGGACTCATCCAGACATGGCCATCAAAATCAAAGAGGAAGTACAGAAACAGATTGACGTGGGGTTCCTCGCCACATCAGAATATCCTCAATGGCTAGCTAACATAGTGCCAGTTCCGAAAAAGGACGGAAAAGTTAGAATGTGTGTAGACTACAGGGATCTGAACAAAGCAAGTCCAAAGGATGACTTTCCCTTACCGCACATAGACATGCTGGTAGACAGTACAACAAAGTTCAAAGTATTCTCCTTCATGGATGGATTCTCGGGCTATAATCAGATAAAAATGGCGCCGAAAGATATGGAGAAAACTTCGTTCATCACCCCATGGGGTACCTTTTGTTACAAGGTAATGTCGTTCGGTTTGAAGAACGTCGGGGCAACCTATCAACGGGCCATGACTACTCTGTTTCATGACATGATACACAAAGAAATCGAGGTATATGTCGATGATATGATTGCCAAATCTAAAACAGAAGAGGAGCATGTGACCCACCTGTTAAAATTATTCGAGCGTTGAGAAAGTACAAACTCTGCTTGAATCCCAACAAATGCACCTTCGGTGTCTGTTCAGGGAAACTGCTAGGGTTCATCGTCAGCCAGAAAGGAATTGAGGTTGATCCTGACAAAGTCAAGGCCATTCAAGAAATGCCTTCTCCAAAGACTGAGAAACAAGTCAGGGGATTCCTGGGACGTCTGAATTACATTTCCAGATTCATATTCCTCATGACTGCGACATGCGCGCCGATCTTCAAATTACTCAAAAAGAATCAGGATTGCGTTTGGACAGAAGACTGCCAAACCTCCTTCGACAGTATCAAGGAATACCTGTTGAACCCACCAATTCTATCACCTCCAGTGGAAGGAAGACCACTGATCATATACCTAACAGTCTTGGAAGACTCAATGGGTTGTGTACTTGGCCAATAAGACAAAACCAAAAGGAAAGAGTCTGCCATCTACTATTTGAGTAAGAAATTCACAGACTACGAAACTCGGTACACTATGCTCAAGAAAACTTGATGTTCTCTGGCTTGGGAAACCAAACATCTTCGCCAGTATATGATTTGTCACACAACTTGGTTAATCTCCGAAATAGATCCAATCAAGTATGTCTTTGACAAGCCTGCTCTCACGAGAAGGATTGCCCGTTGGCAGATGTTGTTATCAGAATACGACATCAAGTACCATGCTCAGAAAGCCGTCAAAGGAAGTGTTTTAGCCAATCATTTGGCTCATCAATCGATTGAAGATCAAGAATCAATTGGATTTGACTTCCCAGACGAAGATGTCATGTACTTGAAAATGAAAGACTGCGATGAACCGCTACCCAGTGAAGGGCCAGAACCAGGTTCCCAATGGGGACTAATCTTTGACGGAGCTGTCAATAATTATGGAAACGGAATTGGGGCAATCATCATAACACCTCAGGGTACCCACATTCTTTTCACCGCCCGACTGACATTCAAGTGTACAAATAACGAGGCCGAATACGAAGCTTGTATCATGGGTCTCGAAGAAGCAATCGCTTAAGGATCAAAAACTTGGATGTATATGGCGACTCAGTCCTGGTTATCAATCAGATCAAAGGAGATTGGAACACATACCAATCAGGATTGATTCCTTACCAAGACTACGCAAGAAGGTTGTTACCTTTCTTCAACCGAATCGAGTTTCATCACGTCCCTCGTGAAGAGAATCATATGGCTGATGCATTAGCCACTCTTTCTTCCATGATTAGTGTAGGTCAATGGAATGACCTACCTAAGATTGACATAATGCGCCTTGAGCGACCCGCTTATATCTTTACAATTGAAGCAGTCATAGACGACAAACCTTGGTATTACGATATCAAATGCTTCCTTCAGAAACAAGAGTACCCACCTGCGGCATCCAAGAAAGATAGAAAGACCCTCAGGAGATTAGCAGGAAATTTCTTCCTGAGCGGTGATACCCCCTATAAGAGAAACTTTGACATGGTCTTGCTCCGATGCGTAGACAGACCAGAAGCAAACATGCTGATAAAAGAAATTCAAGAAGGATCCTTTGGCACTCATGCCAACGGACACACGATGGCGAGAAAAATTCTAAGAGCAGGGTACTATTGGTTGACAATGGAATCCGATTGCTACAAGTACATGAGGAAGTGTCATAAGTGTCAAATATACTCAGACAAAATCCATGTACCGCCAACGCATCTCAAAGTCCTCTCTTCCCCATGGCCTTTTTCCATATGGGGAATCGACATGATTGGCATGATTGAACCCAAAGTTTCGAACGGACATCGGTTCATTCTGGTAGCCATTGACTACTTCACCAAGTGGGTCGAAGCAGCATCATACGCTAATGTAACCCGACAAGTAGAGGTCCGATTTATCAAAAACAATATCATTTGCCGTTATGGTGTTCCAGGCCAGATCATTACAGATAATGGATCCAACTTGAACAATAAGATGATGAAGGAGTTGTGTGTTGAATTCAAAATCGAACACCATAACTCATCTCCCTACCGACCTAAGATGAACGGAGCGGTAGAAGCGGCTAACAAGAACATCAAGAAGATCGTTCAAAAGATGGTTGTACCCTAAAAAGATTGGCACAAAATGCTACCCTTTGCTCTTCATGGTTATCGCACATCTGTCCGCACTTCAACAGGGGCAGTGCTCCCCATAGAAGTAGAGATCCCATCAATCTGGGTATTGATGGAAGTTAAGCTAACAGAAGCTGAATAGTGTCAAAGTTGACACGACGAACTGAATCTGATCGAAGAAAAGCGGATAACGGCTCTATGCCATGGTCAGTTGTATCAACAGAGAATGAAGAAAGCGTTTGACAAAAAGGTCCGACCTCGCGTCTTCAGAAAAGGAGACCTCGTGCTCAAAAAGATACAATCCTTTCTCACTGATTCCCAGGGCAAATGGACTCCGAATTATGACGGCCCCTATGTGGTCAAGAAAGCTTTCTCAGGCGGCGCCTTGAGACTCGCAACTATGGATGGAGAGGAATTTGCCTACCCCACAAATGTTGACGTAGTCAAGAAAGACTTCGCCTAAAAAAAAACGTCTCGGTGGATTGAAAACCCAAAAGGGCGGTCCAGGAAAAAATTAGAGATATAAGCAAAAATCATCCCGGTGGATTGGAAATCTCAAAGTACAATCCAGGCAAAAGTTATGGATTCATGGCAAGTAACTATGTCCAACAAAGGGGCAAATCCCCCAGCGGCGGTAATGCCATCCATCAGGAAAACTCCAGTTAAGGTCATCTTCGACGGAAGCTCAGGATGTCCAGAATTCAAAGTTGATAGAAGGATAACTGTCGTTATGTTTCAATGTAGCCCTGTTCCTTTGAAATTACCATTTTCTAAACTTTGTAAATACTCCATGGAATCACGCGCTTGGATGATTTCCATCCTATCAATAAAATTTGAGCCCTAGTGCTTTTGTTTACAATTCTTATTTGTTTTAGTTTTACAGAATGACGTTTTAACATGATCAACGATTATTGAAATAAAACAAAAATGAATTTACTTGTTAAACTTTTTCTGCTTTTAAAATAAAGATGGCAATTTCTTTTGACTGTTGAACATCGAA
The DNA here is from genome assembly GCA_022829125.1 of Lathyrus tuberosus. Classification (NCBI taxonomy): domain Eukaryota; kingdom Viridiplantae; phylum Streptophyta; class Magnoliopsida; order Fabales; family Fabaceae; genus Lathyrus; species Lathyrus tuberosus. The sequence continues at coordinate 23,908,040 of JALAZF010000011.1, read as the reverse complement.
AGAACATCGATCGCTACTCCAGAAGTAATCGAGCTTTAAAGTACATAATCAAAGTACTCCTTCTAAACCAGTGCACATGAATGAAGGATTAGCTGTGTCAGATGTGAATATTCCGTCCGACATCCCCGACAGAGTTCTTATCTCCTAAGCTCGACCAAGGTTGTTCCCCACAGGGACTACCCCTCCTAAGCAAGGCAGAATTGCTATCGTGAACCAAATGGTTTTTCCTCGTCCCCTGCAGTGGCCGAGTATCCAGCCATGTTCATCCGTCAGTTTGTATGTCGTGTCAGTTTTGTCAGCATATACATACATACATCATGCATTATTTATTTGCATTTACATTCATGTTGCATCAATATCACTCTAGTCGGTCTTGTTCCCAAGTGATAAAAGTCCTCTGTCAATCAAGTTGTCGGCTCTTTCCTCGTCAGGAAGTGAATCATCTGAGCAATCTATCTCCAGTTTATTTCTGGATTAGAGACGATCCTCGACCACTTTGATAGCTTGAACCACTAAAAGGCAAGAAAACCTTTGACAAATGTCACTCTTCATCAGTGAAGATGATATCTTCGTTTTCTCGGGTTAAGCAAAATCCCCAGAGAAAACCTCTTAATCAAAGCATCGGCAATGTAGCAGTTTCTCTTTGAAAATTTGCTATAAAAAAGGTCATCAGCACCTCCAAATTGGATTACATCACATGGTATTTCTCCGAGAAGACCTCGAGAAAAGTATGATGTAGTATCCCCAAACAGGAAACAGTCTCTCAAGAGACTCGTTTTCCCCAGTAGAGTCAACAAATGGAATCTCCAAACAGAGAAGTTTGTAGACCTCTACAACTCAGACGGATTGGTTACTCAGCAAGTCTGACATCAAGATTTTTCCGTCATATGGCATCTCCCCAGGAAAATTCGGCGAGAAGTTTGAGGAAAAATCCGCTACGAATGGTGTTTCTTGTCAAGAAAGTTTATTGACAAATGAAACTGAGACCAGATCCTTGGTAGGAAACCAGGATCGAGGGGAAGTTTACATTAGAAACTGAGACCAGTTCCCTGGCTGAAAACCAGGATCGAGGGGAGGTTTAGTCCGAAAGAAAACTGAGACCAGTTCCTTGGTAGGAAACCAAGATTAAGGGGAAGTTTAGTTCAGAAACTGAGACCAGTTCCTTGGTAGGAAACCAGGATCGAGGGGAAGTTTATTTCAGAATCTAAGACCAGTTCCTTGGTAAGAAACCAGGATCGAGGGGAAGTTTTACCTTTTTCTAAGCATCATGGCTTAGCAAAAGAAGATGGATGAGCAAACTACCATTCATAACCACGATCAAAATTTCAGGTATTCTGATATTTAATCCTCTTGCACCCCGAATGCCCGAATACCTTCGCCATTCATACCTTCGGGTCCAAGAAGATTAAATAGGGGCATCTGTCATACCCCAAATTTTGACCACTAAGATTTCCCATCATTGTACAAATCATTACCATAATACGGATGAACCATCATGCCTCATCAATCTCCTCAAAGATGATTGAGCATTCACTACAAATAAGAGTTAGGGTTTTGAGCCCTCTCAGAGCACTTAGACAAAGGATCAATCAAGAAATGACATGATCTTCAACTTGTCTAGCCTCTCAAACACCCACAAAGGATCAATAGAACTTCCACATCAAGAATCAAGCACAAGAGTGCAACATTCCAAGTAAATTAAGCCTCAAGATCGCCAGTGTCACCAAATTAGGGTTTTGGTCGACCAAGGCCTCCAGTTGGAATTTTTCCTCTGGGCATGAGCCAATGCTTCAAAGCATACCCTAAGATACTCCATGGGACCTCATGTACCCAAGCATCAAGTCAATTTAACCTCAGGGGATGTATTCATAAAAAAATCAGGAATTAAGGTTTCTTGACCTAATTCACCCCTAAGTTGACTTTTGGGACAAAACATGATCCAAGACCTCAACACATGATTTGAGGGTCTCTAACACACCACATTGATCCATTTGTAACAATGGATTGATCCAAGAAGCTTGATCAACAAGTTTAAATTTCATCTGAACCACCATTAGGGTTTCGGGGAAAAAGTCAACTGTACCTTTGACTTTTGACCAAGACATGCTCCCAAACCTTGGGACATGATTTAATACACCCTATAACACCTGTGGAACATCGCGATTAGGTTTGATTTAGGTCAAGGACTTGATTTCCCCAAGGATCGCACAGTTTGAAATTCATCTGATAAAAAGTCAACTGTGCACAAAAGTCAAGTTTGACTTTTTGAGATTTTTCACAATTATGGCTCCTCGGCCTTAAATGATGTTAATGTGTGATTGGAATCATCATTCATCAAGAAAAATCAAAGAACGTTGGATAACTTGTAAAAGGGGTAACCATAAAAACTTAGAAATTTTCTAAGTTATGGAACAAAGTGGCTAGGGTACCAACTTCCAAGGATCATAACTTGTGATCCAAGCAACCATTTTGGCTTATCCAAATATGGATTTGTAGCTCTCATGGCATACTTCAAAAGTGTCAACTACACCTCATTCCAATTCCTCATGGATTTTAAGTTATGGAATGATCAAAATGGCTGAAAACCCAAAAATGACATTTTTCCAACACTTAGTGAAATTTTCACTAAGTCAGAATCTGTTTCACTTTTTTCAAAATGTAGGGGCATTTTTCACTTGGATCCAAAAAGTTTCAAAACAAACTATGATCACACCTGTGTTGTATCATATGAGAGCTTTCTAAAATGTCCAAGAACCCCATGAAATTCCATTTGAGCTAAGAGTTATGACAGTGGCAATATGCCTTGCTGCAATTGTCATAACAAGGTCGATTTGTGCATTTTGCTCGATTTGAGCAATTGTGCAAATGACAAATAAGTTTATCCATCTGAACACCTCAGGGGGAGACCAAGGAGGAACAAACACTGATCCATAAGCCTCCCAAGTCTTTGGAACTACAAATAGCATGCTAGACCTAAAAACCCTAAAAAGGGGACAAGACTCCAATTTTGTTTTGGAGCATTCAATGGATGCACCAAGGTGGCATGAACTGACACTATTCCAACTGAATGAGTCAAGGATGATCTCTGAACTAGGGAACCAAAGGCCCCTGCTCTAACCTCTAGTCAATGGCTAGAGGAGACTTAAGATTCCAAAGTGACACAATTGACCACATACCTGTACCAGTTACCATTCCCTATTCCTTGCAAAACAAACTTGCTCTATTATAAATAGAGCTCATTTGTGATCAGTTTAAGTACACTAAAGGCCTATAACACTTGCCTTTCTCAAAATCATCTTCTCACTCTCAAAAATGCCTTTCTTAGCAAGTCACTATCGAATTTTTCAGTAGAGAGCAATTCCACTCAAACCAATTGCTCTAACACCTCATAAATATCACATGTGAGCTGATCAAACACTAAAAACACAACTGTAACACTGATTTCTCAGAATCACCAGCCAGTTGCTCAAGTTTTCAACCAAGTTGCAGTTGAGATGCCATGAAGTGATCCAGCCATTTCCAATCAAGTCCAAGCATTCAAACACACTCCATATGGTGTAGGGAAGCTGTTCGGATCATCACAACTCATCTGTAACACCTCTAACTCAAAAATCACATTGCTCTTGTTGTCACAACCTTCAAGTAAGCCTAAACTTGGTCATCTCTTAATCTATGCATATTTCCTCGCACAATACTTTTGCCAAATGTTCATAATCATGCATAGAATGTTTCCCCTCAATTAATTTCTTTGTTTGAATCGTGTATCAAAATTCTCAGCCTTCATGCAAATTTTAGGGTTCTTGAGGTTTTGTCTTGATTTCTTATTCCAAGCTTAAAATAAATGAAATTAAAGACCATAGACATGATCGTGAGGTGAAAACGAGCAGATTGATATGTGGATTGTGTAATTTCATCAAGTATTCAGTGAAATTGGAGAGAAAATGCAAATCTGGGCAAAACTCAGAACACGCGCGTGTTCTTGGGTGTTCTTGGCGCCCTTTTCCAAAATTCAAATATTTGAACTTTTGTAATTTTATTTAATTGATTCAAAAATTAAGTTTTCTCTGAGTTTTAATGATTTTGAGTTGATTCTTTTTTTAATAATTCACAAAAATGTTAAAATATTTTATTTTACCAAAAATTCCCAAAAATATTATTTATTTCATATACTTGATATTTTTGCAAAGAACTGATTTTTTACTTGTTTTTTAACATTTAAAATATTTTTTCCTCCTTGATTTTCCAAACTTAATTGGTTTCCAATCATTTTGTGGATAAAAACATGATTTTTGAAACATTGATCCAAGATCACCACTCATTTTTCACATGTTTTCAATGCTTTTTATTAATTTTTTAACAAAATTAATTCCATTTTTAACAAAATTAGGGTTTTGATTAATTCCACCCTCACAAATCTTTTTCAAACACTCATGGGCCTCTATTAGAGTATAAGACCCATCCCCTTTGTAAATACACCACTTTTTGGGCCTCAGTCATTGTATAAGTCCCACTGTATTTTCAAAAACAACGGCGTGATCGTCGCCTTTTTAACAAAACCAATTGGGCCTCTCCTTGAGCTATAAGTCACATTCCTTTAAAAAAAACAAAAACTTTGGCCCTCTAATAGAGTGTAAGACCCAACCCCTTTTGAAAGCCAAACATTTTAGGCCTCAGACAATTGTATAAGTCCCCGGCGATTTTCAAAATGACGGTACGATCACTGTCCACTTGGGCCTCTCCCTGAGTTGTAAGCCTCATCTCTTGTACAAAAATAAACTTTGGGCCTCTAATAGAGTGTAAGACCCACCCCCTTTGTACATAAAACCTTTTGGGCCTCACTTATTGTATAAGTCCCCCTGTACAGTTCTTAAAATAACGACGCGATCGTCGCCTTTTTAAAAAATCACCTGGGCCTCTCCTTGAGCTATAAGCCCCAACAATCTTTTCAAAGCACTTTCTCCTTTGATTTTGAATTAAAATATACAGTTGTTATCAAAACTTTCTTTAATTTCTTTGTTGAACAACTAACAAAACAACATGGAAGCTCTACAACGGGTAAGTGTTTATTCGCTTTCATTTACTGTTTTCCTATATATAATTGTATTGTGGGGCTGCTTCATGCTAAGTCTTCTTTCACATCCTTTTACATACTTGTCATATATCAACTGTATATATACTAGAGTTTTCACCGGCAATTACTTCTAGAACTAGGTAGAGCCCGTGGGTCACTCTTGAATACAAACAAAACTAGATCCCCATAGGGTTCCAGATACAGTCTTCCCTTCTCTTGGGGTTAAACAATATGGAACAAAGAGAAATGCAGTATTCTCGGTGAACCTTTTCTCAGACTGTCACCCCTAGAAATTGTCAAAGAAATTCTACTCCCCAGAGTTGATCTATTCTCCGTGAATAGCATCTCTTGAGTTTCTTCCAAACCCTCGAACTTTCTGGAATGATCTCTTCTCTGTGAACTGCATTTCTTGAATTTCTCTTAGTTTAGGGACCCACAGGCTTCCTAAAAGCATCCCCGCCTCCTCTTGGGATTTGTACAAGGACCCTTCTGCTTCTTAGAAGTTCTCATGTCTTCTCTTGGGCTTAATACAAGGACCCTAACGACCTCTTAAAAGGTATAAGACAGAACTTAGTCATCCTTTGCTAGAGCAGTCTTTCCAGTGTCAAACCTCAGGCCACTTTAGGGTTGATTCTCATCCCTTAATGCCCTTGCCCTCTTTTGGGAATTCTACAAAAGATAAAACTCTTCAACACCAGTAGACTTGGACAATCTAAACCCCCTTTGAGTCTCAAAGACATTCTCAAGTTCCTTTCAAACATAGGAAAAAACACAGATCACTCTGGATAAATCTCCAGCAGAAACCCGTCCTCTCTCATGAGAGTTCCCCACCCTTGGGCCAGCCTATGGATCTAATCCTTAGCAGTAAGATAGCCTCCTCTTAGGCTTTGTATAATGATCTTTCCTCAACACAGTCAGCCTCCTCTTGGGTTGTGTACAATAATTCTCCCCTAGCGAGGCTAACCTTTTCAGACTCTCTTGTTGAGTATAAAAGACTCTCTTGTTGGGTCAATCTCCTTTTAGCCTCAATCTCGGGCTTCGTACGAGGCATCAAATCACTCTCTTGTTGAGTATAAAAGACTCTCTTATTGGGCCAATCTCCTTTTAGCCTCAATCTCGGGCTTCGTACGAGACAGCAAATCACTCTCTTGTTGAGTATAAAAGACTCTCTTGTTGAGTCAATCAACTTTTAGACTCTCTTGTTGGGTCAATCACCTTTGCAAGACTCTCTTGTTGAGTCAACTCTTTTAGCCTCCGTCTTGGGCTTGGTACAAGACATATAAAATCACTCTCTTGTTGAGACAAACTCATTTCAGCCTCCATCTTGGGCTTTGTACAAGACACAGATAAACCTCCCCAACGGAGTCAAAAATCCCTTTTAGCCTCAATCTTGGGCTTTGTACAAGACAGAAAGAACATTTTCCCCGGAAAAGTCCAATTGTTAGCCTCCTCTTAGGATTTATATAATGATATCCCCAAAAAGTCGGTCTCATTTTTTTGCCTCAATCTTGGGCTTGGTACAAGACATATTTCATCACTCTCTTGTTGAGTCAGTCTTATCTAGCCTCCTCTTAGGCTTCGTATAAAGAAATCCCTAACTGAGTCAATCAACCTTTTAGCATCAAACTTGTGCTTTGATCATAGCACACAAAAGTCAATGATCTCTCTTTAGAGATGACAAATTCTCTCTCAGCCAAAACCCTTTAGCTTCATATCTTGGACTTTGAACAAGATACAAATCACCTTTAGCTTCATGTCTTGGGCTTTGAACAAGACACCAAAACATCTTTTTCCTCCCCCAGAATAGGAGGAACTACGATCGCTCTGATTTCTCTATTTCATTTAAACGGGAATACGTAGGCATAAGATTGCGAGATCTTAGCGAGCATACTAATCAAAAACTCTAAACTCAGTACCTTCATACCTTAATCAGAAAAACATCAGATCTAATACCTTACCGATAGCCTCACAGTCCAGACCCCCTACTCTTAACAAATTAGCCTAAGGGAGACCCACTATCTTAATAGCATCTGTAAACTAACAGTCATCTGTTTAAACTCAGTATGCCAGCAGGGTTAATTAGAGATATCTATTTCCCTTCCTTAATCAGCTTCACAGGATAAAAAATGAATCGAACTGTAGTACCAAAGCGATAGTGATTCGAAACCACAAAAACTGCGCTACACCTTGTTGACTGCCACTCGGTCAACCTTCGCCTTTATGAATAACGGCTTCAGATGGTACATCATCCCAGGGCTGGGTCTTTCAAACATGGTCGTTTGTTCCTCGACCACACCATTATTCATTACATAATAGCATAGCGGTTTGTCCTCCGCATTTTCGTCAGGAACGAAATCCTTTTCTGCTTCAGATATCTCTGACACCACATCATATTCAGCCGGTAGTATCGACATGATACCACAGTTCAACACAAAATCTTCACCATAGGTGTCGTCATTGGTGTCATCGTACATGTCTTCGTCAAAATCCCCGTCTGGTGAAGGGGTATTGTTGGATGCAGAATAGGGCAAGCAACAAAAATATTTATTTTCAAAAAGAATTCCCTCTGGGATTTATGTCGTGTCCACAGAGATCGGTTCAAGGGAAAGAATGTCGTTCGACAGTCTCTCGCGTTTATGAGTTTGGGTTTAAATGGTTTTAAACAAAAAAACAGAAAAGTAAACATTAAAACATAAAACACATTCATTCTTCAGCAAGACAAACTTATCCGGCATGCACATAATCGACTCCTCACAAACTTAAACCTACCGACCAGTTATACTCCACCTACAATACTCCTCAATATCACCCAGCATCGCTCACAACAAAGGTTATGTCTAACGCAAAGTTGAGAGAACAACCGTGTTACCCTTGCCGACACTCTCGCACGCGACTCAAGGCACGGAGGCATTAAGCTTCGATGCCTATTGAAGATTGTTAGCTCTTAAATTTATCTCTAGAATCCAGAAACTAACAGATAATCATCCCTAATCGAAGTTTGCGAGGATTATCTCTAACGCAACTCAAACCTCGCGCATAAAGCAAAAATCAGAGACAATCACCAATAGAGATTTGTAAAGCAAGTTTTATACAACGCCATGGGCGACAAATATACATGAGATCATAGTCAATACATATACAAGACCCAACAAAGAAGAAAAACACATAGAAGAAGACAAATGAACCAAACATCTCGCGGTTTGTCAGAGCCGATCGACGAGAAATCCACCCTGGTTCATCCGTATGCAAGCTTCCATGTTGTTTTCTAAGCTAATCTACTGAAAAATGAAGTTTGATGGAGTTGAAGCAAGAATCCCCAAAACCATCACCTAAAAAGTGACTGAAATGAACTATATACAATTACCAATCTGTCACGTTCACTTTGCGAACGAATCATTCGCCTAGCGAACCTCAAAAAATGGCTCTTAAGTGCCTCTGAAATGTCAAACCGCCTTTGCTTTTCTTCGTGAGTTCGCAATGCGAACGATTTATTCGCAAAGCGAATGCTCGCTGCACAGTTCGTAAAGCAAACTTTGGTTCCTTTTTCCTCTGCCTCAATCTGGGACCATTCGCTGGGGAACTCGCCAGCCATTTGCAAAGCGAATGTTCGCTGGCTCACTCGCAAAGCGAACAAGCTGAACTTTCTGGTTTTCTTCAGCTCCCTTTTATTGCTTCAAATGACACATCTTGGAGCCTTTATTACTCATTGCTCCAACAATGCTTAATTACCTACAAAATGAATGGAAAACTATCCATTGTTACATAAATGAATCAATATTACAAATATATACTAACTAACATATTTATACACAAAGTGGGGTTTATTCGATCGATATTCACCAAAAAGTATCGATAAGTGCAACAAAACATATATACAAATATAGTTACATTTTGCACTTATCAAACTCTCCCCAACTTAAACCTGTTTGTCCTCAAACAAGAATCAACTAGCTCAAGAAACAAACACCAAAAACCAAAGAATCACGAATCAACAAGTTTTGAAAAACAGAAACAAATGTATGGTTCAAATGAAAAACGGTACACACAAAGTAAATACTTACCACTAAACTACAACGACAACATAGTCATGAAACAAATGCAAAATACAAAAATCATGCCAAACCATCCTAAAATCACACAAGTTCAAATGTGAATCACACCTAGCAAAAACAATCATCGGTAGATGAAAAACACAAAATGAGGTTCTTTTCACTCACACAACAATCTTACAAACAAAAGACTAAATTATGCAACCATCCAAAAATCATATTGAAAACATAAAAGCAAGAATCACAAGGACTTTCAAGTTTGTAACGTGATCGGGTAAACAAACAAGGGGCAATTTCTAAAGGTAATTTAAACAAAAACTTGCCTAAACCTAAGGGAGTGATTAACTCACAAAGACTCAAACACAAAATTCCAATCAACTTCTTCCAAAATCCCAAGTGTTACACAACACACAGTACTTATTTAGCAAAATTATTTGAACTCTTTTTGTTTCCTTTTTCAAGGATTTTCTGTTTCTTTCTTTTTCTCTTTTTTTCTTTTCTTTTTCATATTTTTCACTTTTTTCTTTTCTTTTTCATCCTCATAGAAAACAACCAATGAGTAAACAATCATTCTCTCCCCAACTTGAATTCAACCACATCATCATGTGAATACTCCCTACTTTCTAAGGCAAGGTAAAAATTCATACAACAACACAAAAAGTTGAGGGTTCAAGTAAAAACAAAATCCATTCAACAATAAGTGAACTAAATACTCATAGACAAGCATTAAGTTCAAATAAAACATGGATCAAAAAGCTCAAAGGAGTTACGAAAGATCACACGCTCACAAGGTGAATGACTATTTGGCTAGGTAGTTGTGCTTAAAATGAAACAAAATGCCTTGATCCTTTTCATGCTTTCATATAATCAACACAAACGAAAAATTAAGCATAATAAAATCCAGTTAAAACAAGAATGTTGGTACTCCGCGCATATATGAACAATGGAAAGCTACCTCACAAAAAGGTGGGAACTAAAGTGATTCACAATAAGAACAAGTATACCAAAGAATGAATGGAATGAAAATTTGTAAAAAGCCTAAGTATCATGAATATGCTAAAGTATAGAAAGCAATAAATACATACCTCGGACGTGTACAATACTTAACAAAATCATTACCATACATCCGCAAGTTGAAACGATCAACTTTGGAACATCACCAAATTTCCTCAAGCTACTCAAAACAAGTTCATTGACAAACACGAAAACTTTTAATATTAACAAACTGAAAAACAGGCAGAAAATTCATTAAACAAGTTGTAAAGTGAAAATTTGAGAATTTACGAAAAATCAAAGTACAACTTGTTTAATGAATGTTCACCACACTACCTAAGCTAAACAACAACAAAAGAAAAGAATACACCATGCTTGTTTTACGTCGTAAGCTCGACGCCTTTATAATGCTTAGCTAGTAACTTCCTTCCTTCATGCCATAGTGATGCCTCACCGCGCAAACCAAAAGCAAGTGCCCTAACCAAACACTTAAACAAACGTTACGGGAACAAAATGTATACAACACTTGAACAAACATAATGGAAACAGACACTATATACGATATATACAAAACTCAACAACAAAGAAACTATCGCAATGCGATTCAATATCAAAACTAATCCCCGACAACGGCGCCATTTTGTTGGATGCAGAATAGGGCAAGCAGCAAAAATATTTATTTTTGGAAAGAATTCCCTCCGGGATTTATGTCGTGTCCACAATGATCGGTTCGAGGGAAAGAATGGCGTTCGACAGTCTCTTGCGTTTATGAGTTTGGGTTTAAATGGTTTTAAACATAAAAACAGAAAAGTAAACATTAAAACATAAAACAAATTCATTCTTCAGCAAGACAAACTTATCCGGCATGCACATAATCGACTCCTCACAAACTTAAACCTACCGACCAGTTATACTCCACCTACAATACTCCTCAATATCACCTAGCATCGCTCACAATAAAGGTTATGTCTAACGCAAAGTTGAGAGAACAACCGTGTTACCCTCGCGACACTCTCGCACGCGACTCAAGGCACGGAGGCATTAAGCTTCGATGCCTATTGAAGATTGTTACCTCTTAAATCTATCTCTAGAATCCAGAAACTAACAGATAATCATCCCTAATCGAAGTTTGCGAGGATTATCTCTAACGCAACTCAAACCCCGCGCATAAAGCAAAAATCAGAGACAATCACCAATAGAGATTTGTAAAGCAAGTTTTATACAATGCCATGGGCGACAAATATACATGAGATCATAGTCAATACATATACAAGACCCAACAAAGAATAAAAACACAAAGAAGAAGAGAAATGAACCAAACATCTCGCGGTTTATCAGAGTCAATCGACGAGAAATCCACCCCGGTTCATCCATATGCAAGCTTCCATGTTGTTTTCTAAGCTAATCTACTTAAAAATGAAGTTTGATGGAGTTGGAGCAAGAATCCCCAAAACCATCACCTAAAAAGTGACTGAAATGAACTATATACAATTACCAATCTGTCACGTTCGGTTTGCGAACGAATCATTCGCCTAGCGAACCTCAAAAAATGGCACTTAAGTGCCTTTGAAATATCAAACCACCTTTGCTTTTCTTCGTGAGTTCGCAATGCAAACAATTTATTCGCAAAGAGAATGCTCGCTGCACAGTTCGCAAAGCGAACTTTGGTTCCTTTTTCCTCTGCCTCAATCTGGGACCATTTGCTGGGGAACTCGCCAGCCATTCGCAAAGCGAATGTTCGCTGGCTCACTCGCAAAACGAACAAGCTGAACTTTCTGGTTTTCTTCAGCTCCCTTTTATTGCTTCAAATGACACATCTTGGAGCATTTGTTACTCATTGCTCCAACAATGCTTAATTACCTACAAAATGAATGGAAAACTATCCATTGTTACATAAATGAATCAATATTACAAATATATACTAACTAACATATTTATACACAAAGTGGGGTTTATTCGATCGATATTCACCAAAAAGTATCGATAAGTGCAACAAAACATATATACAAAAATAGTTACATTTTGCACTTATCAGGTATATTCATCGTCCGACTGAGGAGAATATTTTGGCTCTTCCTCATCCGACTGAGGGATGTATTCTGGCTCCTTCTTGCTTTTAGCCAACGAAGTACATTTTGAGCTTTGGGTCGAAACTACCCCCTTTTCTCCTGACGCGTCCACGGTTACTGCCATTGTCTGATTTGTCACTACTCTGTCTTTTTCTACCCATCTTCCTCTTGGGTGTTGCCGCTTTTGTCCAGAAGTTCCGACAGGCTTCAACTGTGAAGTAGCTGCCTCTTTCTCAGCTTTCTTGTTGCGCTGATAGCGTCTCCACTGAGTCCTGATCATGGGGTTTTTCCTTTTATAGTTGGGAGACACCACATAACCCCTGGGTTCGGCTCTTTTGTCAGAGACTTTCTCTTATTTTTCCAAGTCTAAAACCTTCCATTTTGGCCTTTTACTTCCTTTCTGGATGACTTGTGCCATCCATATCTCCTGTGGGGTGTCCGACAGAGGCACAAAAGTTTTGGGTCGTGCCTTTTAGGCCAGCTTCTTCTATTCCTCGTTTCGACGAGGAGCACCGCTCCGGTCGAACACAAACCTTGGGACCGGTGGCTTATCTTCCCGCAGCATTTCCTTCTTGCTCACCTCATATCTCTCAGCAGCTTTCTCATCAAACACCGCATTGCACTTAGGGCATAATGCTGCATTCGACCCGCTTATCCTGCACTTTTCTTGGAAATCTGCCAAGCTTTCACCAGCTTGGAGGTAAATTGCTTCGAGTTTTTCCTCAGCTCTTTTGTTGGAACCGTCAGTGGCTTCGACCATCATGCATTCCACAAACTCAGTTGTTGGTTGTTCGTTGAGACCTTAAGTAGCCTCAACCATCAGTCACTCATACAGCTCCGAATACAAAGCCTCTTCAACCTTCAGCGGGTCAGTGTCAACCTGCATCTTTGGCCTCTCACTAAATTGAAGTCGACCCTCCTTCAAAGCCTTTTGCACCAAATCCCTGAAAAGAACACATTGAGTTGTATTATGACCAAGGAAATTATGAAATTTACAAAATCCCCTTTTTTTCTTTTTTTCTAAAGGTGGCATATTTGACTTATTTTGTCACATTTAGAAACATCAAAAGTATAAGTTTTAGCAACATATTTATCTATTTTTCCAGTTTCGACGGGATTTTTCCCGTTTGATGGTTTTAGTAGTTTGCATGTGTATGGGGGCCCTGGCTTGAGTTCAACCACATTGACCTCACTCTCGTCGACGAATTCTTCTCGTCGGAGGAATATTCGTCAGCCGCCACATACGAAACTTTTTATTTCTTACGATATCTGTTAGTCTGAGTTTTCTCAGCTTTCAATCGTTCGACATGTCGGACTCGGTCAGCCAGCTGTGCCATATCCCTAAGATATTGCGTATCCAGCTTCTTCCTGATGGAATAATCTAAACCACTGGCTGTCATTTAGACTAGCTCATGTTCAGAGACTTGGATAAAGCACCATGCTTTCAAAAGTCTAAACCTGTTAAGATACTGGTCCATTGATTCCGTGGCCTTCCGTTTGACGTTGGCCAACTCTTTCAAACTAATTTTCGACTGCCCCATGTAAAACTGCTCATGAAACAATCTTTCCAATTGTGCCCACGTGTTGACGAACTAAGGGGGCAACGTAGTAAACCATGTAAATGCATTCTTCATGACGGAACATGGGAAATACTTCATTTTCAGCTCCTCATTATTTACTATGTCGCCAGCTTCGGTTTGATGCCTGGCGACGTGCTCGACAGTGGATTCCTCAGTCTCACCGGCGAACTTGGTGAACTTCAGCACCTTCTAACCCATGGGTAATTCTGTCTGTAGGACAAAATATGGTAATGGGGATGTGTACGTCAGCCGTCGAAGGCCTGGATTTGCCCCATTACGGACCATAATGCGTTCGACCATAGCTTCTAAATTTGGTTCACCAGCCAAAGCATCATGTCGAACTTGTCTGACCACATAGTCCGGATCCTGGTTCCTATGGACTAGCACAGGAGGCCTTTGGGCCATTCTAGGGATATATTCAAACTCCTGGGGTTGTTTAATTATTTCGTCGAAGACCTCATCTTGGCGGACGGGTGTCTTCGGTCGAGGCGGAGGGGTCTGTCGACCCTCCGCCCTAGGAGCGCCTAGGAAATCACCTATCCGTGTCATTTGAGTTGCCAATTATTGGTAACTCTGGGTCGAATTTTGTATTAATGGCCTCAATATGGTGCCCATTTGCTGGGTCAACATATGAACCATCTCGTGATTACTCTCATCCATCTACTGCCTTATGACCGTGACAGAACTCGAGGTAAACGTCGGTATCGATTGGGAAAACAGATTGAAACACGGGGGTCGAGTGACCTAGTTCACCAAAGGCCCTAATCCCTGGTATGGTGAGAACACTGGGGACGAGCTTTCCCCAAACAAAGGGCCACTAGAATGTAAACTCGACATGAACTCTGTCGGCATCCCATAAGATCGAGGGATGGGCATTGTGATACTAGGCACATACTGCCCAGCAGTCCATGCCATTGTCGGCCTTGGGTCGTGTCGACGCGACGTTGCGGTTGGCCCACTAGGGGTAGTTGAAACCGCTGACACGGTCCCAGAGCCAACATCAGTCGTTTGCGTTACAACTGTACTTTTCGTCGAAGACGGCTCTTCGTTCGGACGTGGTGTTACCATCTTACCACTACGTAATTGCATACACTTAACTCAAACGTGTCCCACTGGGTGTGCCAATTTTTTCGCACGCGCGAACAACCGCTGGCCTCCTATCGCAGGTTTACTCGCGGGATCGGTCACAGAAATCCCAGAACTATGGTTTGAAGTGTATGTTCGTTTGATGTGACAGTTTTGCTCTTGGAAGAGTTGTAAAAAAGTTGAATGAATAAGAAAGGGTTTAGGGTTGATAAATGAAACAAAGTAAAAGAAAGAAAGAAAAATCAAGTAATGGACAATAACTTAAACTTTGATTGTAAATTGCATTAAAAAGATGTGGACGCTATCATACATTTTGCGGGAGTGACTCGTTTCTCTTAACGCTCGGTACTTAGAGTGTTTCCCTTTGCAATGTTATAAATGCGACCCCCAAAAATGGAAATAACTATTGCCTTATGTAGGCTAACAAAATAACTGTTCATCTACCCAGATGGATTTTGGTTCTGACACATGTCACCCCACTATCTTTTCAACTTCCCATGTTCTTGGAGCTTTCAAATTTTGCCGCTTAAAAGTGTTTATCCTTGTGTCGTTTTTGTCCATCACTTAACATCCTCCGACAACATTGCCTTCAAGTTTCCTTCCGACGCGACCCTCAGCTATGTCGGACCAACGCCCCAACTACCTCTTAGCGTCGACTGGTTTTGGGTATTTCATCATTTGTTCATTCTCTTTACTTGGTCGAAATCTCTTTGCCAACAGGTCTACACCTGGATAATCACCGCACTACCTCCTAAAAAGACCAAGTGGGGTAAAGGGATACTAAAGGTCCTCAGTTTCTCAAGCTCCCAGGTCTGAAAAAGTAATGACATTACGACTACTCGCAATGGTATCAGTAATTCCAAAGGGGCCTCCACTGAGTGTGGTTATATTATATGTTACTCATGTGTAGGATTACTCTAGACATGTAACTTTTGATTATATCAACATCCTATCTTATGTATGTACTCTCAAATTCGGGTTAGGATTTGTCTCACTCATAGAGACCAACCCAAACAAACATGATGAATACAATAGCAAGCAGATGATATCAACAGTAAAAATCACAAATATATACAAGATATGCTTAACCCTTTTAAGGGGGATGAAATCCCTAGTTCGCCAGTGAAGCCATTTTTCTGTAACGCATGATTTTTTTGAGGTTGCCCCACACGTGAGCTTTTAATTTATCCCAAAAGAGGGAAGGGAAAAAATCTAAATAAACCCGTGAGTGTGCAAAGTGTAAAACAATGCAATAAGATACCGGGAATCAAGGTTGGTTATACTAAAGGAAGGAACTAACACCCTAAGTATCTATAGTATTTTATAGGAACCTCTTGTGTATATTAGTGTTACTGTTGATCAAGTCATTTGCTGTGTATTGGGGATTTGTTGACTGTTTTGAGTGAGTGATAAGAGCGGGAAATGTTTTTGTTGTTTTTGTAGCGTATGTTGAAATAAACTAAGACAAAGATGTATGAACCAAAAGGTTTTACTTATTATTGTGCTCGCTAAGATCTCATAATCTTATGCCTACGTATTCTCAAAAGGAAGTTGAGAAATCAGAGCGTTCGTAGTTCCACCTACTAATGGGTGGAATAGGGTTTTTTGGGTTTGAGAGAAGAGATAAATTGTCATCTTAAGGGAGATATCTCACCTATTCACCACAAACATTTTGGGAAAGAAGATAATAAGGGAAGAAGCTTTAAACTTGGATGTAGAAAATCTAGAGTAATGCCACATCTTCCTTTAAATGAGTCTTTGCATATTAAGATAAGGACCTTGACTTGGATATAGAATCTTAACAAGACAAGATTAATTAAGCTTTTAAACAAAAAAAGGTAGTCATCAAGGATAAAATGAACATGGTATATCAACATGTGAATGAGTATCAGACAATTAGATATGTTCATCATAGTAAGAGTTTATGAAGGAAACACTTGAATATGTGAGCAAAGATTTGATCAATTGAAGCAATCACAAAGAAGTTCAAGTAAGTCATACATTCAATATGAATCGAGGATCAAATGAATATGACAAAGGGTATACAAAACCCTAATAGAGGTTTATGGAGATCAGCACGTGAACAAGAAATTCAAAGATGTTTTTGAGTGTCTTGAATCATGTCCTAAGGCTTGAGATCATTTCTTGGTCAAAAGTCAAGGGTGTAGTTGACTTTTCATCATAAACCCTAGTTTGTGGACCAGATGAATTTGAATTCTTACATTGCTTATGGATCAAGCTCCTTGGATCAATACAATCATATGAATGGACTATGTCGCGGTGAGAATTGGATGTCAAGCTATTATATTAACTTGAAACGCAAATCGTTTATTCACCACCGGTCTTTAATTTATCCAAGGGAAGGGAGAAAGATCAAATGTCCCACAGTATGCAATGCAAATGCAAAGCTAAGAGTCTAAGGTTTGGAGGTTGGTTATACCTAGGGAAGGTGTTAGCATCATAGATATCTGGAGTACTCTACAGGAACCTCTTGTTTTACTTATGTTATTTGCTAATGTTATTTGTTTCTAAGGGTTAAAGGATAGGAAGACCTAAAGTTCTATTCCTAAGTGTGCTCGACAAGATATCGCATCTTATGCCTACATATCCTGTCGGGAGTGGAATCAGAACCCTTGTAGTTCCTCTTTGAGGGATACTAAAGTTGTTTGAAAAGTCTAGGAGAAAAGACGAGTCATCATCTTAAGAAACCACCACAGTTTTGTAAGGAGAATGGACCTTTGCTTCATCTTAGGAGAAGGGCTCCAACTCGGATATATAATCGGCGAGTATGCCTCATACCTCTCCTAAGTGGAAAAGGAATCCACATCTTGTTTGTGTTGTGGGGTATGAGATTGTATGTCTCTTCTTTGAGATGATTCACATCTAATTCTCTTGTGTGGAGAATTAGGTGAGCTAAAGTTGTTTGATTGTCTAATCAAGATTACGGGGGACTAACTTAGGAAAATATATCCTAAGTTGTCTAAGAAGACTTATCTTAAGGGGTGTGAAAACCTATAGGGAGGTATGAAATGCATATGCACCATGCACAATAATTGATTATGATGAATGAAATTTTTCCTTGGATATAATGCAAGCAGTTGTAAATATGAGTAATGATAAAACAAGGCATAAAGTATAAAGTATAAAGTTGTGATAGACGTCATCGATTAATTAAATAAAGGGGTTGAATTTGAATCGTGCCACTACAAAAAAAAAGTTCATTTGCCACGGACAGAAAACCGCGGTTATATGTAAAATAACCGTGGTTGAAAGCTTTCGCCACGGTTTGGCCACGAATAAGCGACTGTGGGATATGCAGCCGTGGCCTAAAGAATAAGCCGCGGTTTTTGTGTTTGTGCCACGTTTTATATACATCCGTGGCTTGAATAGGCCACAGTTTAGGTATTTAGGTTAAGGTCGCGGTTTATCATGCGCCGCGGTTCTTAACAGTGGCCAAATCTTGCCACGGTTCTTATTTAATGTATAGGGTTTTAATTTATGCCCACTAATTAAAACTGTGGCTATATTTTGCTCATGGTTTTACACCATTCAACTTTCTCCAAACAAATACAAGCTGAAACGCATGATCAAATATCACAAACCGGTTTAAATTCTTTCCTAAAAACACACAAGCATGTTCGACTCAAAGTGGAAGGGTTATCACACGGTTAGACAGAATTCAGCAGCAAGGTGAAATCAATTTTGTCAAGACATAAATACCAAGTCTCCATCATCTGTAAGGCAAGAATCACAAGTTTCATGTCCCATTCAAATCAAGCACTTTCATTAAGTTTCCAAATTAGTCTAAATGGATTTCTGACACAAGTTTCCATTACATAATAACAACCTTCAAATCTCCATCACATAATAACAACCATCATCCACAATAGACCAAATTACTAAGAAATCTTAAACCGAATCACCAAGAGGAAAGGCGAAGAAGCCACCGAAACCAATTCCAGCACACCTTGCCAACACTCTTGATTCCACAGCCTGCAACAATAATATCACATAATGAAGACTATTAAGTAAGTTGAAGAATTGAAAAGAATTGCTAACATTCACAAAGTTGATGCCAATAAAAGTTGATAAACATTGGAGTGATATCAGAAAGATGGCATTTAATTTTCCAAAAGAAATCCTTGCTTACATACCGTGTTGAGGATGGACACGCATTACTTCCAGTTATAGAGCAACCTAAATCTGCCATCTCCCGGAAATTTACCCGATCACGCAATGACTAAAGCAAGTTCAAACCCAAGCCGCAAGTCACGCATTGCAAGCCGACAATCTGCCGCGAACCTGTCCAAAACAAAAGCCAAAGAAATGATTCAGATGTTTATGCACAGTTCAAACACAAAGAAATTGAAGCAGAAGTCATAGGGATCCGAACTCAGAATTTCCAGCAAATCCCAAGAGGAACAAGAATTGAAAGTTTCGAAGACTATTAAAAAGATGCGTTTTTATGAATCAATTCTCTTCTCTTCGTACGAGACTTACCTGTAGTGGTTCTTCGTATTTGTTCTTCGCCTGAATCAAATCCTCGTTTTAGCTTCATTGAAACCTTGTCGAATGCGGCTGTCAGAAACATGAGCCCAGAAATAATGCCATAAGACAACTTTGCTGTTCCACAATTAAGTCACTCTTTACAAATGAAGGTAAACTCGGTAGGGGAGCTACTGTGGAGGCTGTAAGGTTGATTCCTTACCAGCCAAGCACATGAAAAGATAAAGTCCCACACCTGCAGAAGAAGAACCAAGTTTTAGCACGCGAAAATAAAGTACTGCAGTTCAAATGGGAACAGATGATTTCATCCATCAAATAAAGTCACTCTTTACAAATGAGTTCAAATGGTACCAGCATAGTATTCGTAATTCTGAAGTATAAAAATTAAAGAGTCAAAATACAACAAGAAACAAGCTAAAAGCTAAGAAGAATAGGTTTTCATGTTCACCATAATAACAAGTTCAATCAAGCTATGAGCACTTTTGAGAACACTGACAAAATACAAAATGTCTCCTTTATCATTGAAATTCAAGTCATCTAATTTCAAATACTCTAAAGAGCTGAATGAGTTTGTTAGTAGCATGGAAGGAATGAGATCTGCATCTATGATCTATGCATACAAACAACAAATCTATGAGATTTTCTGTACAACACTTAGATGCAGAAACCTTTGATGAAAGTCGTCATCAAAACAAAGATGTGGGGCTGAAGTCCACATATACCTCCACTTTGTTGACAAAATACTAGTCCTAACTTGGTCTCGGATTTTCAAGTTTCCTAGGATAACATCAATGGCATTACTAGGTAAGTCGCTAATTTGATCATTTTGAGTGGCCTTCTTGTTAGGCATAGTCATCAGAGAACTACAAATTGAAGAAGTGTAAATTATATTATGTATCCTTAAAGTATATGCATCCTTAAAAATAATATTCCATCATTTTTAAATTTCAATCCTATTTTTCTTTTGCATAAAGTTTTTGAGCAACTAAGATCACATACAGTTGAAAACTACCTGCAGGCGATCACTATCCATTCAACAATACACTAGTATATCATATGTTAATCAATAATTTTTAAATTATGTAAAAACTAAAAAAATACATGGAACCTTATGATACTAGAAAGATCTGAGAGAGTAACTTTGAAATACTGAAAAAGATGAGAAATGAATAGATCTAAAAGCATGTAATATAATCTAAGCCACACGATCTGAATCATTATCACACTTATCATACAAAATCGCAAAGAATAACATACATACAACACCGAAAAGCACGTTCAGTATTCCCCTACGTATGCAACAGCAGCAAAGTGCATGACGGCATCGAATTTGTTCTCCAAAAATATTTTATTAACCTGATAATGAGATAATAAAACAAATTATCATGAGATTTCCCTACATATGCAACAAAATATTTCTTGTGATAAAAGAGTGTAATTACCGATTGTTGATATCCACAAAACAATTCTTTCATTAGCGGCGGGTTGTTGATATCCTAATCTCAAGTTCTGTCCTAGTCACCGATTCAATAACATATGCAAATTAAACCATAAAGTGTCACGAGGCGTCTATAATGGACTCATCACTCACCATTCTTGCAACCATGTCATTGATGCCTTTACAGCCAGTAACCACCTCAAGAACTTGCCTGGAAAATTACTGTCAATCAGACATATTTCCAGGATAGTCTTTTAAGAAAATGAAGGCAATAGATTAACAATAAGGAGATATTTCTTGAAGCAATAGTTACACATTGGTAAGTGAAACCAAAATTCTAATTTGAAATTCAATTTCAACAAAATCCCCCAACAACCTTCAAATCTCCATCACATAACAGACCAAATTACTTCGAATCCGAAACATACATATCAAATAACTAAGAAAATCCTAAACCGAATCACCAAGAGGAAAGGCGAAGAAGCCACCGAAACCAATTCCAGCACACCTTGCCAACACTCTTTTGATTCCACAACCTGCAACAACAATATCACATAATGAAGACTATTAGGCAAGTTGAAGAATTGAAGAGAATTGCTAACATTCACAAAATTGATAAAGATGCCAAGAAAAGTTGATAAACATTAGAGTGATATCAGAAAGATATCATTTAATTTGCCAAGAGAAAATTCTTGTTTACATACCGTGTTGAGGATAAACACGCATTACTTCCGGTTGTAAAGCAACCTAAATCTGCCATCTCCCGAAAGTTTACCCGATCACGCAGTGACTAAAACAAGTTCAAACCCAAGCCATAGTCACAATACTTGAAGTTACTCTAGGTATCTTCCTTGAGTTTATTATCCCTGTAGTGAAAGCATCAACTTCCTCGCAGTGAAATCATCCTGCAACATCCAAGCAGGTGTATTTAATAGAAACTGATGCAAAAGAAAGCATGTTTATCACAAACAGTTGCCAAAGTAATTGAACATAACTAGTACTAAGAGCTAGAGCAGCAACCTGGTTCAAAGCTGGTTGTGTCCTTCGAAGACGAAACTACTACGCCATAAATTTAAGGGTACATATTGGTTACGGGTATAGTGGACTATCTCCTACACTTTGTGGATGTGAGCCTCCCATCTCCTCCGGATCAAACAAATGCGACAAAGAATCAAGTCACAAGTCACGCATTGCAAGCCGACAATTCACGCCATCCGAACCTGTCCGAAACAAAAGCCAAAGAAATAATTCAGAGGATTATGCACAGTTCAAACACAAAGAAATTACAGCAGAAGTTAGCAGGGACCCAAACTCAGAATTTCAAGCAAATCTCAATTAGCAGCATTTAAGCAGGAAAATCAATTTCACACAGTCTAAGGTTCAAGATGGCTATAAAAGAAGGATTCACACGCACAAGAAAAGGATCATCCACAAGCAGTAATATAGCAGAAAAAGATCATATAACATTACACGCAAGTTAAGAACACACATCACGCAATTACATCAACAACAAACAGCAACACATAAATTATGAGCAGCAGGACACGAGGATACGCAAAGCAGAGGGAGGAAATTGAAGAAGAAAGAAAGACAAAGTGAATAAAATCAAGGCAATGCCTGCAAAGTTATCGTGACACCGATTTTAGAAAGTCAGTCGCATGATATTGATGTTTCTTCATTCGATACCGATTTTATCGTGACGCAAGTGCCTGATGATAGAAAAAGGAACAGATAACAGAAAATTAGGTTTCAAATAAGAATATTCTAAGTTAGAGTACCAAAGGCACAGATAACAGAAAAAGGAATTGCAAAACGTAGAAATTGGAACAAAACAACTTGCATAAACCCTACCTCTCGCGTCGGCTATAAAATCGGACCTCTCTTTCATCTTTAAAAAGGAGATTTTCATCATAAACAACACGCATCATTAGCAGCAGAGGGACCAAAAAGAAATTCACTTTTTTTGAAGAACAAAATCATAAACAAAACCATACGCATAGGAAGGTGGAAGAACAACAGCAATACATACACGCGCAACAACCTTGATTCGGGAAGATGATTGAAGAGGGAGAGAAGTATAAGGAGTTACCTTTGAAGTCGCCGTGTCGAAACCGCCACATCGTAATATTTCAGAGGTACGTGATTCCATTGCTCAATTGCTATAATATTCACTCCAATTCCGCCATTGTTAGTCCAATTAGTGCGATTCGAAACACGTGTTTTTTCCGGTCCGAGAACTTGCACGAGAGAGAAAGTCATGTGAGAATGAGTTGTATTCCGGCGAGCAAAGGTGTGCGGTGGAGAGCGAGTTGGGAGATTGAGGGAAGATGATGAAACATGCGAAGATAGAGGTGATGGTGAGAAGAAGCACGACGGAGGCAGTAGCGGAGAGATAGACGCAGACAGACGAGGAATGAAAGAGAGTGAGCTGAGATAGAGAATTGTGCCCTAATTTACTTTTTCAATTTTTTTTTAATATAAAAAAAAATTGAAAAAAATAATAATTAACGAGAGGGAAACTAAAAAACGAGAGGGAAATTCTGGCGGGATATATTTTTTAAGTGAAAATCATAATTCCGCGGTTTTTTTGTGGCTTAACATATCTACAGTTTGCTGACCGTGACTTAAATATTAGTGTGATTTTGTAACCGTGGCAATTGAAGAAAAGGCCACAGTTTCACACTCTGGATTCAATGTTTTTAAACATATGTCTACGATTTGAAAACCATGGCCAAAGCTTGTATGTGGCCACAGTTTTTGAGTTGTGGAAAAATTTAGCATGGCCGTAGACCAAAAATGTTGTAGTGTGCACACTAGCGAAGTGGACTAGCCTTGTGTATAGTGACCAAAGGTCGATAGCGATGCTTAAAAGCAATAGACTTACATGGGTAGAAAAGATGGCTCGACGTTGGATCGAGGATTTTATATTTTTGAAAGGGTTTTAGAACAAGATATAATGCATACACAAACAAGCAGAGCATAAACAGACAAGCAGAGCACAAACGAAACGAACAAGTAAAGATGTATACATGTCAAGATTAAATTCGGGCATTAAGAAAATTGGTTCGGTGGAGCCTACTTAAAAGGTTCATTATTATTATTTTTTCAAAGAAAAGGGTTATTTTTTATAAAAAAGAATTAATTTCTAATGAAAATGTCTCTTTCAAAAAAAATATTAATTTTAAAAGGGAGACATTTTAAATTCACTTATAGATAAGTCAAGGGTTCTTATTTCTTTCGCTTTTTATTGTTGATTTAGCACCTTGTGTAACTTCTATTCTTTGCTGTGTATAATGTTGATGCGAATGTGTATGATTTCCTTTTTGTGACTCTTTGTATTTCAACGAGTGTCTTTTTTTTTAATCTTATGATTATTGCTCTAAATTGTTTTGTGCCATGAGTGTATGTGGTTTCCTCTGCGTAGCGTTGTTGTTCTCTGTATGTGTATGAATCTTTCTGAAAATGGTATGGATTGATGATTGTTGTTGTAGGTTTTGTAGCGTCACTTTGGAATGAGATAGCAGCTTCCTCTAATGTTGGAGTTAATGTTTTGCAATGACAGTACGAAGACTTTCATTGCATTTTTGAGGTGATAGGCTGTCTTTTTGTTAGAACCAGTGGGTTTGAGGTGCAGTATGTAATTATCAATATCCTTATTTTACAGGTGAAAAAAAAAAGGTACTTCAAAATATCACGTGCATCAATAGCCTCAAGTAAGCCGAGTCGTATTCAAGCTTGAAGTAGTAGAAACTGCAGGAAGAAGGGATGAACTTATTACGGTCCGTATCCTGGCACATATGATAGGGATAGTTTTCCATTTTTGATTGATTTTGTTAGATAGTTGTTAAGGACTATGACTGCTTGCTTGATCCCTGCAATTTAATTCTTGCGTATGTTTTGTAAAAGATAACAAGTTTCCATTCTGAAGTTTTGATTTCTATGTCCCGATAGCTTGTCCAAGACATGAAGCAAGCATGGGGGGAATCTAGAAATATAATTTGGTGAGCAGGTGTAGAATTCCAGGATTCTACGGTGGCCATGGATGATCAAGAGTTACTAAAAGCAGATACACTAGTGCCCAGCACATCTCTATCATGAATCTGAGGATTACAATATTTGTCGCTGCATAATAAACCGACTTGGCTCTGCGAGCTTTCTCTACTTCTAGCAAATGGACTTATTGTAATTTACTAATGTTTGGTCATTTGATGACGTATCATGGACTTCCTTCATCATTTTATGCATTAGGCTAGGAGCTAGGAATTGTGTGGACTTGCAGTAATGAAACTATTCATGTCAAAGCCGTGTATTCTTTGAAAAAAAAACCTGACTGTATTTGAAAAGGCTTGCCATGATTCAGAGCTTTCTTATTTTTGCATGTCGTGTTGCTTGGCTACAGGGCCAGTTAGCGGTTATACCTGATGCAGAAAGTGTGATTTTGTTTTTTTCCTTGTATCATGACAATGCTTGTTTTTTATAATAGCTTTAATCTTTCGGATATTTACTTATAATAAAACTTCTCTTTAGCATTGATTTGAGTTTGATCTTAAAGATGTGAACTTGTAACCTTGACTCCATTAGAAAAGAATTGAGCTCAAAATAAAATATGAAGTTTGTAAGCTTGAGCCCATATACTCGTAGCTCGTATCTTTATTTCTAAGAAAATTAACCAAACCGAGCGACTAAGAACTTCGCATCAACCTAGTGGAATAGCTTGGGCTAAAAAAAATCCCAAATAATCACTTGAATGAATACTTCACCAAAATTCACAATAACCATTTTGCATTTTCACCCTAGCCTCCATAGTTCAACCATGAGTGGCTTTAAGAATCTTGATGAACAAAAGGATTATGCTTTGTAATCTCGGATGATTATGACGAACACTTTTGCCTTGAAAACTCCGAACGATGCACGCCATAGTAATTTGGATTCCAAATGTTCCACTTGAATAATCTTACATTTGAATAAACCACTTGAAACATAAACCAAATTCTATGGCAAGATAAATACCTAAGAACTTGATGTCATTTGAACATTCTTGAATTCATGAATCCAATACCCTTTCACGCCATGAT
Source organism: Lathyrus tuberosus (assembly GCA_022829125.1). Taxonomy (NCBI): domain Eukaryota; kingdom Viridiplantae; phylum Streptophyta; class Magnoliopsida; order Fabales; family Fabaceae; genus Lathyrus; species Lathyrus tuberosus. Next base: position 23,882,173 of record JALAZF010000011.1, on the reverse strand, counting down.
TGTCTTAGAAATCTTGATAAAACATATTCCTTCTAATGAGATCTCAGTATGTGGCTAAATCAAACAGAAACATCTCGACTCGATGAAGCTCCAAGTAATCTTTTAGAAGACGATCTTAGTACGAAAACCCTGCCTTTGAGAAATCTTCAAAAATAAAGACACGACTTGAAGTGTAACGTGTCACGAAACCATGACCAGTCTCCACATGACCATACTTAATATCAATGAAAGAAAATCCCAAATCTTCGGGGTATACCCTGAGGTTTCTAGGAAACATCAGGGAGAGTGATTTTGATGTTTGGTGAACCTTGATAAGAGAAAAACTCAAACCCTAGTTCCCTGACTGGAAGAATAAGTGCCACCTCCACTTGAATCAACGCATCTGTACAAACTGGTTAGTCACAATAAACATGCACACAAGACCGTGTGGCCTAAAGATGCTATGCAAGAAGAAAAGGGATCTTAGGGTCAAAAATTAGGGCGTGTCAGACTAATATGATGCATTTGAGGTCCTTGAAACATCTTGAGGTGTTGGATCATGTCTTGCTTCGAAAGTCAAACCAGGGACTGAATTAGGTCAAAACCCTAATTTGGGTGTATCTGAGGATTTGAGCCTTATTGATCTTGATTCAATGCAACTTTGCACTTAATCATTGATGAATGAAAGCTCTTGATCTTCATGAATAAGGAATAAGGGGCTTGAAATGTTGAATATGATGCCCATCCCCTGATAATTCATCTGCTTGAGCCCTTGGGGGACCACCTAATCTGTAAAGCAAGCTCTTACACACATCTTATAATTGTAATGGGTTAGTGATGCATAAAAACACACATATATGTAATGATGAATGTTATGCAAATGATGTAAATAAGGTGGCATCTTAGGGGTAAAAAATTAGGGTATGACACCTTGGTGTCAAAATATTTAGAGGAATGCCTAAAATAATGCATTTTCAAGCTATTGAAGACATGGCCAAAGTAAAAATCCTAGCTTGCAAAGCTTATTTGTTATCCATAACTGGTAAAGTGATGTTGGTGAAGTTTGTCATTGAGAATATGTTTCTCTATAGCATGCATGTTTACTCCTAGTCTGTTAACATTCTTAGGACCATCAAAAATGGATAAAATACTTTATTTAGAGTGAAGACACAACCAAAAGGAAGCTAGTCACAAATGCCTAAAAAAAGGCTTGTTGTTCTTACGATAAGGGTGGTGGTGACAGTCTGTCATTGCATGAAGTTAGGCGAAGATTCGGGAAAAAACAAGTGAAAGATGAGCCAAAAAGGAAGAAGAAAGACCAAAGAATGAGGAAAAAATAGTTAAGTGTGAAGAAATTAGACTTAGTGAAAAATCAGGCGAAAAAGGGAGCAAAAGCATGCAGATACTGGAATAATCACGCGCAGTATCACGTGCGCTATAGATTTGTACCAGGTGCATCGCGCGCGATACTTGTATAATGTGTGTGATGTTGCCTTTTTTCTGGGCTTTTTCTAACGCGTTCTGACCCAATTTGAGCTCTTTTTAAGGGGAAATTCTGCACTTTTGCAAGGGTTACAAAATTTGATAGTGCAAGTATGATTTTTACAGCATCAAGGGTGACTTTGAGAGTCTTTGAAGTCATTAGAGGCCAATCCTTCAAAGGAAATCATATGTTATTCTCCTTATTTCAATTGGTATTGTAATTTGAATATGAGTAGCTAAACTCCTCTAGGTTAGGTTGTGTGTGATGAACCTTTTTCAATATTGTTTGATAATATATTGATTTGACTTTGTATGAATCCTTTGATCTATAACTATATGAAATTGTCTTTTGTTCTTAAAGCTTTTTATGTGAGATACTCTTTTAAATTGATTTTGGGCACATAGGGAATACCGACCCTTAACCTATGTGTTGGACCTAAGGAAAGTGTGATAATTGCGCTGGTTGAATAGGAATAGGAGACCCCGAGTAGTGGCATAGGGAATTAACATTCTGTACATTGCTTAATCATGCTTACGCTGGTGGACTAGGGATACGAAGCTCCGAGTAGTGATTAGTGAGTTATTTTGCGAGAGATCAATTATAACGGTTTTGTTATTTCATCGTGAGATTATAGTGATATGAACATTCATACAAGGAATCAAACATCAACAATAGAGAAATAGGGGATTCAATACACAACCTGACCACTTTGATAATTCTGTCTTAACAATTTCTTTTATTTTCACATTCAAACTCGAAAACCCCCCAATTTACTATTTTTTACGCATTGCACAAATTTGTCTTATTACAAAGCAGTCCCTGTAGATTCGATCTTATTTATTACTGCGACATTATCGGTACACTTGTCGATAAGTCATCAAGTTTTTGGTGTTGTTGTCGGGGATTGTTGATTGCAACAGGGCAACACTTATTCAACGTTTTATTTGTATTTTTAGTTTTTATTGTTTTTGTTTTATTTTCTTGTTATCATAGTGCTACTAAGGTATTTCCTATTTGTGTGTATGCAGCCCAGGGATAAAAATGCTTACTATGACATAACCGATATCACAAACTATGAGGGACTATTGTAAGCCTACTGACGCATCATAGGTTTCTTTGGGTTTTTTCTAAGTAGCTCCTGTAAATTTTAACATCAAATACTCTGTACTTTCAGATTTGCGAGATAATCCATTTGATGGGAATGCAACTAGTGACCAATGGGAACATCTAGCCAGATTCTACAAGACAACGTCGATGTATCAACTGAAAGGTATTGTATTACGGAAGCTCAATTTAAACTGAAATTATTCAGCTTCTCGTTGATTGGAAGAGCGAAGGATTGGTTATTATATCTTCCGAATGGAGTAATAAAAACTTGGAGAGAATTGGAAGATAAATTTTTTGAAAGATTCTTCATTACATCACAATTCACAGAAAGAAAAGTTGAAATTACACATTTCAAATAGCAAGATACCAAATCTCTCTACGATGCTTGGGATAGGTTTAAACTGTTATTACACCGGTGCCCAAACCACAATATGAGCAGTAAGGAACATACGCAAATTTTTGTTAAAAGTCTATAAACGCAAGCACAAATGCTTTTAGATGCATCCGTCATAGGAATAATCAGAACACTGATCGGACCACAAGTGAAGGAGCTGATAGAGAAAATGAGTCTAAATGGACATAAATTTACAAATACCATAGGAAATCAAATTATGGAAATGTAAAATAAATCTCACAGTATGCTGACTTTAGGAGAATACGAAGAGCTTCTCACAATGTTAGAAGTGCTAAATCAAAAGTTGAATGTAACAAAGACAACTCCAAAATATTTAAATGAGGTAGTATTTGTATTATGTGCTAAATGTGATGAGGAACATTTTGCAGGTAATTGTGCTAAGGAACAACTTACAGGGAAAGTACAATATATAACCACGCATGCCTGTCAGAAAGTACAACAGTCTGATAGAGAAATCAAGCTCTCGTCTTTAGAAGAAACATTAACTCAATTTATATTGGTGACTCAAAATGAATTCTTAAGGATTACCAGATCACAAAACTTGTTAAGCGAGAAACATGAGGAGTCAATGAGAAGAATGGAAGGGAAAATGTCTACCCTGTCACAACAAATCACATTATTAACCAAAGTAAGAGGAAACTATGACACTATAGAATTAAGAAATCGCACAATTCCCTTAGCCCCTAGTGGAAACGCAGAAAAAAATAGTGGAAAAGAACAATGAGAAGGAGGAAGAACCAAAATCCACACCAACAGAAGAAGAGGTTTCAAGTGAGAATCCTGAGAGGGGGGAGACACTTAATAAGTTCATTGATAAAGACTCTGAAGGTGTGAAAAACGCAAGAAAGGGGGGTTTGAATTGGTTTTTCAAAATAAATCGTTTCTTTAAAATAACTTTCTCGTTAAAACTTTACCCCTTTTCTAAAGAAAAACAACTTGGTTAAACAAAGAGATATAAACACGTTATGTTTATACTAGTTCACTTGAGAACCTCTCAAGTTAATCTAGTCCACCCGCCAAGGTGATTTCGCCTCTCTCAACGAGGTCTTAATCCACTATTCAACAAAATAGTACACTGCACGAGCTAACACAGCTGGTGACTAACAACAACCTCTAGAACTCACATGTTCTAGACTTCTCAAGTAATCCAACCACACAGGTCTTACTTAAGGCGCAATCTCTAAGACACGCGTCCTAGACTTCTCAAGAGATCTAATCACTAAGACTCTCTTAAGGAATACAACTTAAAGTTCAAATACAATGGGTTTACAGGAAATTGCTTCTTATCAAGCTAATAATGTAAACAAGGTTTTAGACCAAGAATGAATTAAGAAAGAACAGAGTTAGAAAGTATTGTAGCAGTTCGCGTGTGTCTATTTCTTCAAGTCTTTGAGCTTCCTTTTATAGCTGAGTGAAAAGAGCCGTTGAGATGGAATCATGATAGCTAAGTAGGCTTACGGCTAGAAGCATGAGGACAGGTACAAAGTCTTCTGCATGTTGCGCGTCCTGACTGTGTCAAATTGTCTTGTTTGTATTTCACACAGACTTCAAGAATTTTAACGTTGTAATGTGGTACAGTTGTACAGTGTGGCAAGTTTTCTTGGCTTCTCAACTTCAGAGGCTTTTTGTGAGCATGAGTAAGAAGGGAAAACATTGCTCGGTTCTTGAGATTACCAAGTCTTCGAATCATCTGCTCTGCGCTTCCAGAATCTTCAGAACTTGTCTTCAGAACCTTGTTCTCTTAATCCACTTTCTTCATATCTTCAGAGGCTTCTGATAATATTAGATTGAAGCATGAGAGTCGACTTTGGGTAGGTCTTCAGAACCTTGATCAGAGAGCATGAGGCTTCAGCATCTGGACTTCGTTCCATCAGAACCCTCGTCTTCAGATCTTCAGAACTCATACTCTTTTCCTTTCGAATTAAAGTCTTTTGTGTTATCTTCGTTCAGCTCTTTTAAGTGCATAGACGAAATTTATTTCTTTAAACATTGCGCTGATTCTCAGGAGCATAACCTGTTTGCTAGGTTCTCACAAGTAACAACATTAGTTGTGCAGAATTGTTCATGCCAATACTCATTTATTATCATCAAAACTTAGAGATAATATTGCAGAACCAAATCTTGTTCTCACAATCTCCCTCTTTTTTATGATGACAAAACTATGTATTTGATGACGCAATTTTGATATATAAATATATAACACAGAGAACATGGAAAAAGGTTTTTAGGATAGCTTATCCTTTTTATGAAGTGCTCCCCTTGAGTATTAGATTTGATTAAGGTTCGTGCTCGGGCTCCCCCTGACTTCATTAACCTTTTGAGTCTTTCTTCATCATCAGAGTTCTGAGTTATCTGCACAGAGGAAAAATACAGAAAAACAATCTAATAGAGATGATAGATTTATCTGTTAGCATATAAGCAGCATTATTTTTCAGAGAATGACTATAAGATCAAAATTATCACATTCATATACTTTCTCCCCCTTTTTGTCATGAATCAAAAAGATAAACACAGGGTAGTCCAAGGGTGAAAAACACAGAACTAAAACTTAAAAGAAAAACAGAGGTTTATTTGCTGTCAGAGGACATCTTGTCCTAAATCTTCTTCATCGTGATCTGAAGATTTTCATTGACAATATCTTGCTTGTCAAACCTTTCTCTGAAGTTCTTCTGTTCAATTTTGATTTCATCAATGGCGTTTCCCAGACGCTTGATAACAGGATCAGAAGTGGAAGCAATCATAGCACTTTCTTTAGCTCTTTCAGCTTCAGCAGCTTCTTGTGCCTTTCTAGCAACTTGCTCTTCTGCTTCTTTAGCAGCCTTTTCTTCAGCTCCTTTCTGCTTGGCAGCCAAGAACTTGAGTACTTTGACTCTTGCTTCAGCTTCTGCTCTCTCCTTAGCCTTTGCTAGTTCAGTAGTTATGGTTGTATTTGAGAAACTTACAATTCTTGTAAGTTCCATGTCCAACCATTTTTGAAAACTTTGACAGGCACTCTCAAGTTCCATGAGCTTTGTACTTGTACAAAGTTCTGCTCTTAGCTTAGCAAACATCTCAAGTGCTTTGTCATGAAATTAACTTGTACATTCTTCAAAGTATGTTGGAGGTGGAGCATTGTAGATAACCAGAGCGAGGTTGGATTTATCATAGTTGGTTTCAGGTGGTGGTTGCTGAGATAAGTAAATCTCAGTAGCAGCAGGTTCAGGTGGTTGCTGTTGATCGGTAGGAGAGGATACTTCAAGTGTTTCCAGATTGTTATGGATTTTAAGAGAAGGAATATCAGAAGGCTGGATTAAGGATTCAGTTATGATTTTCTGATGAAAAGCACAGGCCATTGGTGAGACAGGTATGTCTTGTTTTATGATAGGTAAGGTTGTTGATGAAGAAGGAATTTGTGGGGTTTCTGAATGAGACATTGATGGTTGTAGGTTAGATGGTTTGACACAGACTGATGGATCAGGATTGGATTTTGAGGTAGTAGATAAACTTGTATTCTCGAGGATTTTTGATCTTTTACACCTCTTCCTTTTCTGAGGCTTAGAGATGATGGTAGCATGTTTTCTTTTCCTTTTAGGAGACTCAATAAGAGTTGGTTCAGATTTCAATTGATCAGTCTGCTTAGTTTACTCTGTTTGCTCCCACTTTTCTTCTTCATGCTTGATTTCACAGACATCATACCCTCGTGCTTTTACTCCATCAAAGTATATAACTAATTCTTCAAGTTGGTAACTTCTGTGATAGATAGGATAATCCGGCACAGTGACCCTTCGTTTACTTAAATCGTCAGAGATGGTGAAAGGATTCACCTTTACTTTATTGATTATTCTCATTTGCTTAAGAGTTGTGGCATTTATTGGTTCTCCAAGGGTTGTGGTCAGATCTTCTGTGTATTTGACTTCTGTAACCAGAGTGTCTATTATACCATTTTCATAGAAAATGTCTGAGAGTATTCTTCCAAAAGGGATGTATCTTGGTATATCATTTATGTATCCACCGGTTGTCCTGGTTTTTGTTACCATGTCTCTCAGATAGTAAACTAGGATAGAGGGTAGGCACATTCTTTCTTTGGTGATCAGATAGTAAAGCATGTATTTCTAGTTGGCATTGAAGAAATCTACAACATGTGATGAAGGCCTAGGATTGATGCAGCCAAGAATGATCTTGTGCTAGATTTTTAAGTGTGCATGTAAATCTTCTCTCTTGTACTACTTTTTGCTCAGTTGATAGTTAGCGTAGATGATTGGGTTGATCTTCTTTTCCATAAACGAAGATTTACTGTTCATCCCATAGACTCTCTTGTTCTTCATAAACTCCAGGTTGTAAAGATCGGCAATGGATTTTCGGTGATGACGATCTTTCTTCCCAGGACATAGGAGACACCATGGATCTTGTCACAAACAGCTTGTCTCCAAAAATCTTTTACAAGTGCTTCAAAAACTAGTCCTTTAAGCCTATCAAAGAAATTGGTCCATCCTTGAGCTTCTACTTCTTTGATCAGATTAAATCCATTTTCAGCAAGATTCTGGAAATCTACATGCAGTTCCTTGAGTACAGTTAGATTCACAAGATTACAGGTGTCATAAGCTTCTCTTTGGGTAATGTGTTCTTCGTTTATTTGAGAAGAATGAGATGAAGATGAAGCGACCATTTGGTTTGTTAGAGATATTGTTGAGGATGGCTCGGTTAAGGGAGCTGACAATCTCCTTGATAATGCTTCAAATTCTTGTGAGAACTTGACGGCTTCTTCTTGCATTGGGGTCATCATTTTGAAAAGATGAGCGATTTAGAGGAAGAGTAGAGATTTAGGGTTTTTGAGGGTTTTGGTGAGGAGTGAGAGTGATAGAATGTTTTGAAGAGTTGAAGAACACGAAGGGAGAAGAATGAGCATCTTTGGATTGTTCCCAAGAAGAATTAGAGGTAATATAGGTTACGCGTGTTAACTATTCTCTAATGGAGTGAAAAGTTCTGGAATTTATGAGATTGTAAAGTATTTGAGTGGATAGACACGTAAGGGAATAGGTGAATAAATGTGATAAAATTGAGTCAATCTCGAGAAAAATGTTGTTCGTTCAATTTGAATAATTAAAATGACTTAATTTTATTTAAATCACATGCAAAAATAATTTTCCGAATATATGACATGTCACATATTTATCAGAACTTGAGATACGTTAAGAAAAAGGTTATGATGATTTTAAAATACTTTTCTTCTGACTAAACACATGAGGTTCTGAAAATGTTTTTATTCTTGAACAGTACTCCATATTCATATGTTTTAAAATGGTTAGAAATCTATCTTCAGCTAAGGGTTTTGTAAAAATGTCAGCCCATTGATGGTCTGTATCAATGAATTTTAAGCATAGAGTTCCCTTCTGAACATAGTCCCTAATAAAATGATGTTTTATTTCAATGTGTTTAGCCCTAGAATGCAAAATTGGATTTTTACTTAAGCAAATAGCAGTAGTATTATCACAGAAGATAGGAATGTTACTCTCATATATCTGATAGTCTTCTAGCTGATTTTTCATCCATAGCATTTGAGTGCTGCATAGGGAAGCTGATATGTATTTTGCTTCTGATGTTGAGAGAGCAATTGTAGATTGTCTCTTGCTTGACCATGAGATTAGGTTGCTTCCTAAGAACTGACAGTTCCCCGATGTGCTCTTTCTTTCTAATCTGTCTCCGGCATAATCTGCATCGCAGTAACCAGAAAGAGTATACTCTGATGTTTTCTTATACATCATGCCAAGGTTAGTTGTTCCTTTCAGATACCTTAGAATTTGCTTGACAGCGGTTAGATGTGATTCTCTTGGATCTGATTGGAATCTAGCACATAGATGTACACTGAATAATATATCAGGTCTAGAAGCAGTTAGATATAAGAGAGAACTTATCATACCACGATAGAGTTTTTGACAAACCTTAACTCCTATTTCTTCTTTTCCTATGACACAAGTTGGATGCATTGGTGTTTTAGCAATGTTACAATCCGTCATATTGAACTTCTTCAGAAGTTCTTTTGTGTACTTGGTTTGATGGATGTAAGTGGCCTCTGATCTTTGATCAATCTGAATTCCATGGAAGAACTTCAGTTCTCCCATGAGGCTCATTTCAAATTCGGCCTGCATTAACTTTGAAAATTCTTCACATAGAGAAGAGTTAGCATAACCAAAAATAATGTCATCAACATAGATTTGAACAATAAGAATGTCATTCTTATATGTTTTGCAGAAAAGAGTTGTGTCAACCTTTCCTCTAGTAAAATTGTTTTCTTAATAAAAATTTGCTCAATCTATCGTACCAAGCTCTGGGAGCTTGCTTTAAACCATAGAGTGATTTTTTTAAGTTTAAAAACAAAGTCTGATTTTTCTGAATTTTCAAAACCAGGAAGTTGTTTGACATAAACTTCTTCTGATATATAACCATTTAAGAATGCACTCTTAACATCCATTTGATATAGAGTGATGTTATGATTTACTGAAAAGGATATTAGTAAACATATTACTTCAAGTCTAGCAACTGGAGCAAATGTTTCGTTGTAGTCAATTCCTTCTTGTTGACTGTATCCTTGAGCAACAAGTCGTGCTTTGTTTCTGACAACTTCTCCCTTTTCATTTAGCTTGTTCCTAAATACCCACTTAGTTCCTATTACATGAACATTCTTAGGTTTAGGAACTAGATCCCAAACATCATTTTTGGAGAACTGGTTAAGTTCTTCTTCCATAGCCAGAACCCAGTTTTTGTCCATGAGGGCTTCTTCAATTGTAGCTGGTTCTATCAATGATACTAGTCCTACAAGTGTTTCTTCTGATGGTCTAAAGGCTGACCTGGTTCTGATAGGAGCATCTTTGTTACCCAGAATTAGTTCCTCAGGATGGGATGTGGACAGTCTTCTTCTTCGTTAAGATGGGGTATTTGGAGTTACTTCAGTGGTTTCTGGTGTAGGATCTTGCTATTCTTTAACTTCATCTATCTTTTCCTTAGGTTTGGAGAATCTGATTTCCAAATCTGTAAGTTTCTCAACTAGCTCTGACTTTTCTGAGTAAGGCTTGTCATTGAATCTAACATGAATAGATTCCTCCACAATTCTTGATTTTTTGTTGTAAACTCTGTAGCCTTTCGAGCGTTCAGAGTATCCCAACAACAGACACTTCTGTGCTTTGGAATCAAACTTGCTAAGATCCTCTTTAGTGTTAAGCATAAAACAGACACACCCAAATGGATGAAAATAAGAAATGTTGGGTAATTTATTCTTCGATAATTCATATGGAGTTTTATTCAAGATAGGTCTTATAGAGATTCTATTTTTAATATAACATGTTGTGTTAATTGCTTCTACCCAGAAGTGCTTAGCTATGCCAGTTTCTTGGATCATGGTGCAAGCCATTTCTTGTAATGTTCGATTCTTTCTTTCTACAACTCCGTTTTGTTGTGGATTTCTAGGGCAAGAAAAATCGTGAGATATTCCATGTGAATCAAAAAGTTCTTCAAAGTTTTTATTTTCAAATTCTCCACCATGATCACTTCTGACTCTGACTATTTTACAATTTTTCTCATTTTGTACTTGAGTGCAGAAAGAAGCAAACACAGAATGTGATTCATCCTTGTGTTTTAAGAATTTTACCCATGTCCATCTACTGTAGTCATCAACAATGACTAGTCCATATTTCTTACCATTGAGAGAGGCCGTTTTTACAGGGCCAAACAGATCAATGTGAAGAAGTTCCAACGGTCTAGAGGTGGAAACAACATTTTTAGCTTTGAAAGAGGTTTTTGAAAACTTTCCTTTCTGACATGCTTCACAAAGAGCGTCTGACGAATATTTCAGATTTGGCAAGCCTCTAACAAGACCAAGCTTGTTAAGCTGAGAGATTCTTCTCAAACTGACATGGCCAAGACGTCTGTGCCAGACCCATTGCTCTTTGTTTACAGAAAGAAGACATTTTACATTTTGATGTTTTAAATCAGATAATTTAATTTTGTAAGTGTTGTTTTCCCTCTTTCCGTTGAATAGGACAGATCCATCCTTCTGACTTACAGCTTTACAAGACATTTGATTAAAAATGAGATCATAGCCACTGTCTCTAAGTTGACTTATTGACAACAGATTATGCATTAGACCTTCTACTAATAAAACATTCTTAATGGAAGGAAGCTTACCATTTCCAACAGTTCCGGAGCTAATGATTCTTCCTTTCTGATTTCCTCCGAAACCGACGACGCCTCCAGGCTTAAGTTTCAGATCTTGGAACATAAGCCTTTCTCCCGTCATGTGTCGCGAGCACCCATTGTCCAGGTACCATGACTGGTGTTTCAATGGAGCTATTAAGGATATCTGCAACATAAATTATCTTGTTTTTAGGTACCCATTTTGTGGGTCCTTTCACATTAGTTTTTCTAAAGGTTCTGATCCCTTTAGATTTACTTACGTTAGCAAAACGGTGTGGAGTTTGTGCATAGTGTTCGTGTTTAGGATATTTCTTTAGTGTGTGTATTTGTGTAATCCTAGTGTTTGAACCTTTTGGTTCTGAATGCTTAAGGCTAGTACCAGAGGGAATAAACTGTTTGGACAGAGGTATTATTTTGATGTTTTTGGTTTCATCATATGGTTGAGATGGTCCTGAATATCCTAGACCTCTACTGCCATTTCTACTGACTCCATAGATTAGTGAAGCCATTTTGCTTCTATCTACGCTTTTGGCAAGAAAGTTTTTAAATGTGTTATCATATTTGTCTTCTTCACTAGTGTTAGTTGAGTTTGAAACAATTTCTTCTTCTAACTTAGATAATTTACATTTCTGGACAGTGTTTGAGTTTTCTAAGACAAATATTTTCTCATTTTTTTTCAGAAATGGTTTTCTTGTTTTTAGTAAGATCTTTTGAAGAAACTATAAAACTCTTTTTCAAGATTTTGAATTTACTTTGAAGGTTTTGATATCTTTCTATAAGTCCAGTTAATCCTAATTCAAGTTCAGAATGTGATAAGGAGGAAAGTACCTCTCTTTCATCATCAGAGTCTGATAGTTTTTCCTCTGTCGAGTCGCTTCTGGTTTCTGCCATGAATGCCATGTTGACCCGACCTTCATCAGCATCATCTTTAGATTCTGAATCATCCCAGGTTGCCATGAGACCCTTTTTGGCTTTCCTAGGCCTTTCTTCTTTCTTGGCCTTTGGACAGTCATTTTTTAGATGTCCAGGTTCTTTGCATTCAAAGCACGTAACATCTTTTCCATAGTTTCTTCTTTGACCGGATGTAGATTCGAATCTTCTCCTTGGTCCTTTGAAATTGTTCCTTCTGTATTTCCAGAGTTGACTTATCTTTCTTGATATGAGTGATATATCATCTTCTTCTGAATCTTCTTCAGATTCTTCCATTTCTTCTTCTGCCTGATACGCCTTCTTCTTTTCTGGCTTTGCCTTCAGTGCAATGGATTTGTTTTTCTTCTGAGGTTCATCTCCTTGAAGCTCTATTTCATGACTTCTTAAAGAACTGATAAGTTCTTCAAAACTGATACTATTCAAGTCTTTTACAAGTTTCAAGGCAGTCACCATTGGTCTCCATTTGGCCGGAAGACTTCTGATGATTTTCTTGACATGATCAGTAGTATAATAGCTTTTGTCCAGAACTCTGAGTCCGGCAACAAGCATTTGAAACCTTGAGAACATGGTTTCAACAGACTCATCATCTTCCATTTTGAAGACTTCATATTTTTGGATTAGCGCAAGAGCCTTCGTCTCCTTGACTTGAGCATTCCCTTCGTGAGTCATACGAAGAGAGTCAAAGATGGACTTTGCAGTTTCTTTGTTTGTGATTTTCTCATACTCGGTATAAGAAATTGCGTTCAACTGAATGGTTCTTGCTTTGTGATGATTTTTGTAAGTTTTCTTCTGAGCATCTGTAAACTCACTTCTTTAAATCTTTTTACCTACAGAATCTACAGGATGACTATAGCCATCAAGTACTAGATCCCATAGATCTAGGTCAAATGATAAGAAATAACTTTCAATTCTATCTTTCCAATAATCAAACTTTTCTCCATAAAAAGATAGGAGGTTTTGTAGCGTAAGATTCTCTTTCAATAACATTTGTTTCAGAAGTTGTTGTTGGTGGTGTAGTCATTGTTTTTCACACTTGGATCGGTACTGAACACTGTTAAGTGCTTGATAAAAAATCAATATTTTTATCACCTCAGAACCGGAGCTCTGATGCCAGTTGAAGGTGTGAAAAACGCAAGAAAGAGGGGTTTGAATTGGTTTTTCAAAATAAATCGTTTCTTTAAAATAACTTTCTCTTTAAAACCTTACCCCTTTTCTAAAGAAAAACAACTTGGTTAAACAAAGAGATATAAACACGTTATGTTTATACTAGTTCACTTGAGAACCTCTCAAGTTAATCTAGTCCACCCGCCAAGGTGATTTCGCCTCTCTCAACGAGATCTTAATCCACTATTCAAAAAAATAGTACATTGCACGAGCTAACACAGCTGGTGACTAACAACAACCTCTAAAACTCACACGTTCTAGACTTCTCAAGTAATCCAACCACACAGGTCTTACTTCAGGCACAATCTCTAAGACACACGTTCTAGACTTCTCAAGAGATCTAATCACTAAGACTCTCTTCAGGAATACAACTTAAAGTTCAAATACAATGGGTTTACAGGAAATTGCTTCTTATTAAGCTGATAATGTAAACAAGTTTTTAGACCAAGAATGACTTAAGAAAGAACAGAGTTAGAAAGTATTGTAGCAGTTCGCGTGTGTCTCTTTCTTCAAGTCTTTGAGCTTCCTTTTATAGCCGAGTGAAAAGAGCCGTTGAGATGGAATCATGATAGCTAAGTAGGATTATGGCTAGAAGCGTTAGGACAGGTACAAATTCTTCTGCATGTTGCGCATCCTGTCTGTGTCAAATTATCTTGTTTGTATTTCACACAGTCTTCAAGAATTTTAACGTTGTAATGTGGTACAGCTATACAGTGTGGCAAGTTTTCTTGGCTTCTCAACTTCATAGGCTTTTTGTGAGCATGAGTAAGAAGGGATAACATTGCTCGGCTCTTGAGATTATCAAGTCTTCGAATCATCAGCTCTGCGCTTCCAGAATCTTCAGAACTTGTCTTCAGAACCTTGTTCTCTTAATCCACTTTCTTCATATCTTCAGAGGCTTCTGATAATATTATATTGAAGCATGAGAGTCAACTTTGGGTAGGTCTTCAGAACCTTGATCAGAGAGCGTGAGGCTTCAGCATCTGGACTTCGTTCCATCAGAACCCTCGTCTTCAGATCTTCAGAACTCATACTCTTTTCCTTTCGAATTAAAGTCTTTTGTGTTATCTTCGTTCAGCTCTTTTAAGTGCATAGACGAAATGTCTTTCTTTAAACATTGCGTTGATTCTCAGGAGCATACCTATTTGCTAGGTTCTCACAAGTAACAACATTAGTTGTGCAAAATTGTTCATGCCAATACTCATTTGTTATCATCAAAACTTAGAGATAATATTGCATAACCAAATCTTGTTCTCACAGACTCAACTTTTAGGAGAACAAAAAACCAAATACTAAATGAACCAAACCCTCATTTATCTGATTACAATAATCCACCTTACCCTCTAAACAAGAAGAAACCAAAGAGAAAGATGGAAGTGAGGCAGTTTAAAAAGTTCATAGAGATGTGCACAACATTACAAGTGAACATCCCTTTTTGTGATGCTTTGGAATAGATATCAGTTTATGCTAAATTTATGAAGGAACTTTTGAACGGTAAAAGCAAATTAAAGGATGATGAAAATGTATCTTTAACATAGGAATGTAGTTCTATCACTCAATGCGAATTGCCACCTAAACTAACAGATCATGGTAGATTTACTATTTCTATCTCTATAGGTTCGTTAAAAATTGGCAAGGAACTATGTGATTTAGGAGCAATCTTAAATTTGATCATGTTGTCTATGATGAAGAAACTAAATTGTGGAGAACCAAAACCTACAAAATGACCTGACTCTAGCCAACCGATCGGTTACTTACCCATATGGAGTTCTGGAAGACGTGTTAGTAAAGGTCGATAATTTATTGTTTCCTGCCGATTTCGTCATTCTAGATCTGTCAAAAGATGCTGAAACATCTTGTTATTAGGAAGACCTTTTCTGGCAATTGGAAAAGCGTTAATTGATGTGGAAATAGGAGATTTGATTATTCAATTTAATAAAGAGCAGGTAATATTTAACGTTTTTGAAGCCATGAAACATGCCCAAGAAGATTTGCAATGCTACGAAATTGATTTAATTGACAAATTGATAGAAAACGTTTCGCAAGAAAAAGGTCCTTCATCTCAAACAGAAAAGGTTCTAGTACAATCTACTAAAGAAATAGTGTCATACGATGAGCATGTGGAAGTAAACGAGGTGGTACTACAATTGCAAGCAACACAGTTGGCCCGTGCTTATAAAAAATTTGAAGAATTGGGAGGAAGTAATGAGGAAAAATCGTTAGATCCCAAACTAAAAGAACCCCATGAACATTTGAAATATGTTTTTCTGAGTCAAGGGAATAGGCAACCTGTAATTATTAGTAGCACTTTGTCAAAAGTCGAAGAAGAGAAGCTGTTACGAGTATTAAGGGAAATAAAGAAGCATTAGGATGGAGAGTGTCAGACTTGAAAGGAATTAGCCCATCATACTGTATGCATAAAATCAACCTTGAAGAAGAATTCAAGCTAGTGGTTCAATCTCAACAACGATTAAATCCAGCAATGAAAGAAGTGGTAAGAAAAAAAGTCCTTAAATTACTGGAAGCAGATATGATTTATCCTATTTCTGATAGTTCGTGGGTAAGCCCATTGCATGTAGTTCCAAAAAAAATGGGGCACCACGTTTATTCGTAATGAAAAAAATGAATTAATCTCAACCCGTACTATTACGGGATTGAGAATGTGTATTGATTATCGTAGGTTAAATCTAGCCACATGAAAGGATCTCATTCCATTGCCATTTATGAATCAAATGCTTGAAAGACTAGCTAGAAAAGTCTACTATTGCTTTTTATATGGATATTGGGGATACAACCGAATAGTCGTAGATCCCGCAGATCAAGAGAAAACTGCATTCACATGCCCCTTTGGAATTTTTGCATATAGATGGGTGCCCTTCGAGTTATGTAATGCGCCAGCAACGTTCTAGAGGTGCATGCTTTCTATTTTCTCTGACATGATTGAAAATTCAATAGAGGTATTTATGGATGATTTTTCTATATTCGGCAATCGTTTGACGGTTGTCTTGACCGATTCAACAATGTCTTTAAGAGATGTACCGAGACAATTTTTTGTTAAATTAGGAAAAGTATCATTTTATGGTCACTGAAGGCATTATTCTTGGCCACAAAATCTCTGCTAAAGGTATAGATGTCGATGAAGGTGAGAAAATTACACAAGACGGAGGGTTGAATTATGTTTTCTGTTTTCTTAGTTTGCATCTGATCAAAGTTTAGAATCTAAACTAGTGTTCAGATTCTGGTTAATTCTTAGCAGCGGAATGTTAACAGAAGCAAATAAATAATAGCAGAAGACACAAAAATTTATAGTGGTTCCTCCCAAACTGAGCGTAGTCCAGTCCCCTTGCTTCACAAGAGATTTTTACTATAATCAAATCAAGATTACAATCGCTTATGCATTCTACATAATAATTTTACATTTTCTCAGACAGAAGTTCCAAGACTTCTTGCTTAAGCTCCTCACTCGAGACTTCTTTCTTAGGTTCCACAAACCCAAGACTTCCTTGCTTAGGCCCTCAGCCCAAGACTTATGCTCAAGTCCCTCATACCTAAGACTCCTGCTCCAAGTCCCATGAAATGAGCCTTTGTGCTTAAACCCCTCAGATTCAAGACTTATTGTTCCCAATTTCATGTATTGAGCCAACCTGCTCAAGGCACACTGGCTGAGACTTTTGCTCCAAGTTACATGAAACAAGCCTATTTGATTAAACCCCTCAGATTCAAGACTTATTGCTCCCAGTTTCATGTAGCGAGCCAACCTGCTCAAGCCTCATTGGCTGAGACTTTCTAGCTCAATCAACCAACTTGATTAAGACTTTCACAGCTTAAGCACATAGTAAGAGACTTACATGGCTCCAGCATCTTGGCTCGAGACTTCCTTGCTTAATATCCAATGACTTAAAACTTTTGCTCAATCGACCTAGTTGATTAAGACTTGCATTTCTCAAGCACATAACAAGAGACTTACATGGCTCAAGCATCTTGGCTTGAGACTTCCTTGCTTAAGTACTAATAACTTAAGACTTTTACTTGAGCATATAACAAGAGACTTTGATCTAAACTGCTAAATAAGTTCAACAGAATAGAGAACAAGGTGTAATTGATACAAGTATCAGAGTTATGGGAAATCACCATAACAAAGACCTAAAGCACTTAATATTTCTAAGATATTCAATATGTAAGAAATCTTAAGGCTTTTACAATGTGTAAGAAATCTAAGATATTCTTGAGCCTTGCAATCTGTAGACTTTAGCTGACAAACTGATTTGACAATACAACTTGCTTTCTGCAATACGGACATCTTCAGCTTTATCACCAACTCTGAATGATACCATAAGCCAATTTGCATTCACTAAGTGTAGAGACAATTATGTTGTTTCTTCTGATGTTGAGATCTTCAGCTTCAGAGTCTACGCCAGACATCACTTAGCAAGAGTTCTTCAGATTCTGCCACCAGAAGCTAACAATTCAACAACTCCCAAGTGTGCTAATGTAAAACAGATTCTGACTATAATATTTACAAGTATTAGAACCTACACATATGTAACACACATCAAATAAACCATTGTTCTTTCAATACTTTGTTATCGTCAAAACCCAAGGAAAATATTGAAGAATCAAGCTTCTCAAATGTGTTTTGATGAAGATAACAACATTATGCAACCTATTGATAATGACAAAAAGGAATGACTCAAGACAAGTATCAAGTTTCAAGTTTCAAGTATATCAAAAATGTCTTGGAGTTTTTAAGAGACTGATCAAGAATTTAGGTATATGAACATAACTTATCCTTGCATACTCAAGTGTTCAAAACATCAATCTTATTTGTCATATTTCATTAAAATAATTGCTTGAGAAAACCATTGCATTCTACACCTTTTTCTAAAGTATTTTTCATTTTTTAACACTAGTTAACCAATTAACCGTTTGATAGTTCAAAAATGTTAATCGATTAACCAGTAAAATCTTTGAATTTTTTGTACGTTATAAGTGGTTAACCGATTAACCATTTGCTAGCGCAAATGTGTTAATCGATTAACACTGAAATGGTATGTAAAAATACTTTGTTTTTTCAGCAGAATGATTTTCATACTTGGTTTTTTGAAGCATGGTATCATTTCAATAATTGCACTCATTTGAATAGGTGTCTTGTGCCTATATAAACTCATTTAATTTCAGAATTTCACTCACCTCCTCTTGCAAATTTCATACATTCAAAATCTCTCTTCATTTTTCAAGAATTTCTCTAAGTGTTCAAAACCAAATTTTTAAAGTGAATTTTCTGCACTCAACCTTCATAGAAAAAGCTTTATAAGTTTCATTTCATATAGCATTGAACACTTGTGTATCTTTGATAATTTGCTTATTCAAAGGAGAAGATCAATCTTATATTGATATTGTAATCTTCATATCAAATACTTGTAAAAATTCAGAATTATTGCATCACATTTTATTTTTCCAGGATTGTTGGATATAAGATTGTGAGATTATTTTCCTTGTTGTCCAGGTTGTTGGAAACAAGAGGCCCATATTGAGAGGATTGTTCTCATTTGGACTTAGTGAAAAATCAAGAGGTTGTTCTTGGTGTGGTTTGCTAGTGTCTGTATAGAAAGGCTAGGAAGAGTCTTTTCTAGAGTCCTGACAATATTAAAAATCTCTTTCATGTTGAAAGGGGACTGGAGTACTCTCGAACTGTGAGGGGAAACAGGATATATCCTTGTGTCGTTTACTTTCCGCATTTACCGTTTTTCATCACATTGTAATCACTTAGGAAAGTAAAAGATAAAATTGTCAAAAATCCAGAGAGAATTCTAAGTACCTAATTTACCCCACTCTTAGGTGCAATATCTACTTACAATTGACATCAGAGCAGGTTATAGGTAACCTGTTCCTACAGATCCAATATGGCTTCCATAAGCGCAAATTCGGTTTTCAAGGATGGTGGTAGTAGCAACAAACCCCCACTATTTTCTAGTGAGTATTTAGACTTTTAGAAAATCCATATGAGAGCACACTTAGATGCACAAGGAGAAGGAATTTGGGAAACCATTGAAAATGGTCCACATCAACCAGTTAGTGTTTTAAATGGCGTTGGAACTCCAAAGAGTAAAAGCTCTTATGATGAAGATGATAAAAAGAAAGTTCTTAATGAAAAGAAAGCCATTAACATAATACAAAGTACATTAAGTATGGATGAATTCTTCTGCATTTCTCAATGTAAATCCGCAAAAGAAATTTGGGACATTTTGATGGAGACTCATGAAGGAACCGCTGAAGTTAAACGATCTAGATTGAATACATTAAGTCAAGAATATGAAATGTTCCGAATGCAGCCCGGAGAATCCATCGCCGCATTGCAGAAAATATTCGTACATTTAACAAATCACTTGATTGCACTTGGTAAAACATTTTCTAATGATGAATTGGACCTTTAATTACTAAGATCCTTGACTAGAGAATGGCAACCAAAAGTGACAGCAATATCGGAAAAGAAAATTCTTTCTACCATGACATCCGCATCATTATTTGGAAAACTCCAAGCACATGAACTCGAACTTGGAAGACTTGAAAAACACGAGAATCAAGAAAATAAATCCAAAAGCATCGCTTTGAAATTAGATTCAAAAGAAGATCAGGTTGATGATGCATCAGAGGAAGATGAAAACTTCATGCTCCTTGTAAAAAGACTTGGTAAGTTCCTTGGTAAAAATGACAAATCCTTTAATTATGGAAAAAGAAAGAAACACTTCAAGAAAAAGGGGGCTTCCACTTCTACACAAGATATCACGTGTTATGAATGTGGTAAGCAAGGTCATATAAAACCATATTGTCCAAAACTGTCCAAGAAAGGTGGATCCAAAGGCAAAAAGGAGACTGAATAAAAAGGCATATATTGTATGGGACAAGAATGACATAAGTTCATCATCCGACTCGGAAAGCGACAAAAGTGAAAATTTAGCTTTAATGGCCACACATAATTCCGATGATGAAAATGATGAGGCTAGTAGTGATTTTTCTCTTTATGATAATGATGCACAAGATGCCATAAATGAACTCTTAAATGAATGCAAAGTGTTGTACAAAACAATATCTTCACAAAAGAAACAAATTACATCTTTAGAAGAAAAAGTGGTTATTATGGAAAAAGATACAAAAGATGAGAAACAAAAAATTATTAGTGAAGAAAAACAAAACTTTGTATGTAAAAATTGTGAATCACTTTCTTTCCAAATTGTTCAATCAAAAAGAGTTCTTGAAAGATATGAAAAAGGACAAATTGGGTTGGAAGGTGTCCTTAGTCAACAAAGATATTCAAATTATAAAAGTGGACTTGGTTATTCAAAGTTTTTCAAACCAAGTTCTAGTAAAACTATTTTTGTAAAAGCTAGTGACCAATCTTTCAAAGAGAAAGTGAACAAACCAAAAATTGTGCATCCTTATCCTAAAAGGAAAAGATTTGTGAAAAATAAATCATATGTTCCTAGATATAAGAGCAATTTTGTTCCTACTTGTTTTTATTGTGGTATTGTTGGCCATACACCTAATGCTTGCTACATTAGAAACTTTAGTGTTGCAAGTGGGCATTATGTGTGGGTAAATAAAGGTATTAATTATGAAGGACCCAAGGCAATTTGGGTACCTAAAAAAACTTAATTTGTTTTGTAGGTATGCTTGAAGATCACTTCTAATCTATGGCATCTTGATAGTGGTTGTTCGAAGCATATAACGGGAGATATTGACAAAATTTTCAAGTCTAGTGCTTAAGGCCAAGGGTTATGTCATTTATGGAGATAACAATAAAGGAAAGATTCTTTGCATAGGCAAAGTTGGAGCACCACCTTTCACATCCATTGAAGATGTTCTTTATGTTGAAGGACTAAAGCACAATCTTCTAATTATAAGCCAAATTTGTGACAAAGGCTTCAAGATCAAGTTCACCAAGGATGAATGCTTGATAGAAGATGAAGTCACACATGAGGTAAAACTCAAAGGTAAAAGGATCAATAATATATTAATGATTTCCCTTGATGATTTGTATTTGAAGGTAAAATGTTTCATGGCAAACAATAATGATTCATGGCTTTGGCATAAAAGATTTGCTCATATTCACATGGAACATTTAAATAAGTTAGTCAAGCATGATCTTGTTATTGGATTGCCTAAGATAAAGTTTGTCAAAGATAGATTATGTGATGCTTGTCAAAAGGGAAAACAAACCAAATCAACTTTAAAATCTAAGAATGTGGTGTCCACTACAAGGCCACTACAATTGTTGCATATGGACTTATTTGGTCCATCAAGAACGAGAAGCTTCGGAGGTAATGTTTATGCATCGGTTATTATTGACGATTTTTCTAGATTTTGTTGGACATTCTTTTTAGTGCAGAAAAGTGACGCTTTCAAAGCATTCAAGAAGTATGCGAAGCAAGTTCAAAATGAGAAATCACTAAAAATTGCCTCCATAAGAAGCGACCATGGTGGAGAATTTTAAAACCCATCTTTTGAAGAGTTTTGTGAAGAACATGGAATCAATCATAATTTTTCAGCACCAAGAACTCCACAACAAAATGGAGTGGTGGAAAGAAAGAATAGGTCACTTGTTGAACTTGCAAGCACAATGCTTAGCGACTCAAATCTTCCAAAGTATTTTTGGGCGGATGCGGTGAGCACGGCATGCTATGTAAGTAATAGAGTAATTATTAGACCTATTTTGAAAAAGACCCCCTACGAACTCTTCAAAGGAAGGAAACCAAACATTGCTTATTTTCATATTTTTGGATGCAAGTGCTTTGTCTTAAATAATGACAAAGACAATCTCGGTAAGTTTGATGAGAAATTCGACGAAGGTATTTTTCTTGGTTATTCTCTTAATAGTAAAGCTTATAGATTTATAATAAACGAACTTTAACTATTGAAGAATCTATGCATGTCTCTTTTGATGAATCTAACCCCTCCAAGGAGGAAATTGTTGTGTGTGATGATGATGATGATGATGATATTATAGATGTTCCTAAAGAAGATACTTCCAAAGCAAAGATTGATGATCAACCGAAGCATCAAGAAGAACCTATTCAACAAGAGTCAAACGACAATGATATACCTAAGGAATGGAAAACTCATAGAGATCATCCAATTGATAAAGTCATTGGTGATATTAGTCAAGGCGTTGCAACTAAACTAAATCTCAAAGATGCATGCTTGAATATGGCGTTTGTCTCACAAATTGAACCTTCCAAAGTTGATGAAGCCTTAGGAGACGACCAATGAATAATTGCTATGCAATAAAAGTTAAACCAATTTGAAAGGAATCAAGTTTGGGAACTTGTTCCTAGGCCAAATGGTAAACACATCATAGGTACCAAATGGGTGTTTAAGAACAAACTTGATGAGAATGGAATAATTATTCGAAATAAAGCAAGATTGGTGGCCCAAGGATACAATCAAGAGGAAGGAATTGATTTTGAAGAAACATTCGCTCCAGTTGCAAGGTTAGAAGTTATTCGTTTATTACTTGCTTATGCGTGTTCATTGAATTTTCAGTTATACCAAATGGATGTCAAGAACGCATTCTTAAACGGCTACATCAATGAAGAAGTCTATGTCAAATAACCCCCTGGCTTTGAAGGCTTCAAGAATCCTTCACATGTCTTTAAGTTGAGAAAAGATCTTTAAGGCTTAAAGCAAGCAACAAGAGCATGGTATGATCGACTTACCAACTTTCTTTGTGAAAGAGGATTTGAAAAAGGTAAAGTAGATAAGACCTTGTTCATTAAAAGAATTAAGGATAACACTTTATTGGTTCAAGTCTACGTTGACGATATCATATTCGGATCAACAAACAAAGAACTTTGTGAAGAATTCTCATTGATGATGCAAGGAGAATTCGAGATGCCAATAATTGGAAAGATGAACTATTTCCTTGGATTACAAATCAAGCAATTAAAGGATGGCATCTTCATCAACCAATCCAAGTATTGCAAAGAGTTGTTGAAGAGATTCGACATGGATAGTTGCAAAGCTATGTCTACTCCAATGGGATCCGGAACCTACGTTGATTAAGAGAAATCGGGTGTTTTAGTTGACGTTACAAAGTATCAATGTATGATTGGTTCTTTATTATATTTAACGGTAAGTCGTCCTGGCATAATGTTTAGTGTGTGTTTGTGTGCCTATTTTTAAGCAAATCCGAAGGAATCACATCTCACCGCTGTTAAAAGAATCATGAAGTATATCAAGGGAACGACCAATGTTGGGCTATGGTATCCAAAAGGTAGTGTTTGCAATTTAGTAGGTTATTCTGACTCGGATTATACATGTTGCAAAACTGATCGCAAGAGCACAAGTGGTACATGTCACATATTAGGGAATGCGTTAGTATCATGGTCTTGCAAGAAACAAGCTTGTGTCGCACTTAGCACGACCGAAGTAGAATATATTGCAGCAGGAAGTTGTTGTGCTCAGATTCTATGGCTCAAGCAACAACTACATGACTATGGACTCAATCTTGGATGTGTTCCTTTACGATGTGATAATACAAGTGCAATCAGCATAACAAAGAATCGGGCTATGCATTCAAGAACAAAGCACATCGACATAAGACATCATTTCCTTCATGATCATGTACTTCAAAAGGATGTCGAAGTCCCCTTTGTGGATACACACAACCAACTAGCCGACATCTTCATGAAACCGCACACAAAAGAACAATTTTTCAAAATTCGGCGAGAGCTTGGCATTCTCGATGAAGGTGACATGTAATTCTTCAAGTTTTATTCATTATAATTAATAATGAACATAAGGTACACATAAAATTTCATCTCTAGTGATTTTAAAATTTTTTTCTATGTGTAAATGTTTCTTATTTTCACTTTACATTGTGGTTAAAATATTTTTTATGACATGGTTGTTGAATTAAAAGTTGCATTATATAGTATTAAAACATGTCAATGTGTTAAAATTAAAATTTTCTTAACATACTCAAAATTATGAAGTTGCTGTTTTTTGTAGTATGTTAATCGATTAACCATTTGCCTTTGCAAATGTGTTAATCGATTAACACTGAGCCTATTTGCCAAAATTTGCAACCCGTTAATCGATTAACTAAGTTATGTTGGTTTTGGGTTAATCGATTAACCCTGTAGCTTCATTAAAAAATACGTTAATTTAATTGTGCGTAATTGTTTTTATTATTTTTCTTTTATTTCAATGCTTTGTCTTGGTCACTTAAGTGCTTTTTAGATTAGTCAAAAACACTTTCCAACTTTCATTGGTACTCTTCAAAGCTCTTTACTTTCATTTACTCTCTTCTTCAATCCATTAAACTCCATTCAACCACAAAATTAAAACCCACTCTACCAAATCTTCTTTATAATCTCTCATTACTTCAAAACTCTCATATCAAAACCATCACTTTCCCAAATTCGAAAATGTCATTCTACCTCTCAAACCTTAATCCATCCATGGCTTCCACAAGAAAAGACAAGGGAAAATCCAAAATGGGAGAAGAAAGCTCAAATCTTGAGGAACATGCACCAACCACTAAGTCCAGAAGGCTCACTTTCAACTTTAGGAATCGTCTGCTCATATCGGTAAAGTATGTGAACTTATCATCCTTTCCTTCTCACAGCTTTAATTTTCTGGAACTATTGAAGAACCATAGCATTGATAAAATAGTTTCTGAGGTTGGTCCTTACTACCCTGATATAGTGAAGGAATTTTTTGCAAATTTGCATGTCGGAACCGATGAGTTTGATTACCACATTTTAACATCAAAAGTTAAAAATGTTGAAATTAGTTTGGATTTAGAGACTGTCGGAAAGCTTTTAGGTGTGTCTACTGATGTTCAATTTATTCGGCAAGGTGTTACCCCAAATACCAATGGTTGGGAAAATTACAATAAGATGAACTATTATTTCGAAATTTCTCGTTTTAGTGAGGCTGAGATTTTGGGTAGGCAAAGTGTTGCTTCTTCAAGAGTTTTGTTATTTGCAAAGAATTTAACCGTTAGTGATCGTATGTTGCACTATATTATTGCCTATGTTTTAATGTCGAAACACTCTAATCACACACAAATTAGTGACCCTGAGTTGCAAATTATCTATGCTCTCAAGAATGGTTTGAAGGTCAATTGGGCGTGCACCATTATGTACCATATATTCTATCAACAAAATTTAAGTAGAGGTCTTCCATACGCAAGACTTGTTTCAAAGCTTTTGGAATCACTTGACTTACCTTTGAAGAGAGAACCAAAGATTGAGATGAAGTCAAAAGATTGTGAGATTAATGCTTCTACATGCCTTAAGAATACAGGAATTGTCAAAAATCGAAATGGACGGTCTGTATACAAAGATGATGCTCCTCAATTTTTTCCTCCACCGGCTCCGGAAGGTGGCTACACAAATGAAGCCCTTTATAACAAGATGTGCTCCATTGAGGCAACCATACACAAGAATCACCAAGACCATACCTTCGAGATGGCTTCCATGAAGCGTATGTTGCTTAAGCTCACCAAATCTCATCGCCGTAAACCAAGAGTGGAAGAAAGTGGAGATGAGTAAGAGGAGGACACCAATATGTCGAAAAGTGACTAGTTTCATGATTGTAGTCTTATTATGTTATTGCATTATGTTAAGTCTTTAAGAATTCTTTTTTTTAGACTATGTTACCGTTGTTTCGTTGTAAGAATTATGTTGTGTCGAATTATGTTATGTCTTAATTTAATGTTTCGTTGTAATGACTTTGTCATGTTTTGTCAAATCTATGTTGTGTTATGTTTTGTTCATTTGATGTGTGAAAATGTCTCAAATATGCTTTACTTACGATTCTCATAATTCATACATATTATGTTTGTTCATTTTAAAGTCTTTTCCCTTCCTTTTTGGTAATGACAAAGGGGGAGAAGATACAAAGTATTGTTGTTTGTTTCTCAAACACAAATTTGCAGCAAGTAAAATGCCTTTAAAAACATCTCAAGCTTGGATTAAGGGGGAGTTTACATCAAGGGGGAGTATTGCCATGTTAGAGAAAACAAAGGTTGAAACCAAATTTTCAAGAAAAGGGTTGTCATCATCAAAAAGGGGGAGAATGAAGAATCAAGCTTCTCAAATGTGTTTTGATGAAGACAACAACATTATGCAACCTATTGATAATGACAAAAAGGAATGGCTCAAGACAAGTATCAAGTTTCAATTTTCAAGCATATCAAAAATGTCTTGAAGTTTTTAAGAGATTGATCATGAATTAAGGTATATGACCACAACTTATCTTTGCATATTCAAGTGTTTAAAACATCAATCTTATTTGTCATATTTCATTAAAATAATTGCTTGAGAAAACCATTGTATTCTACACCTTTTTCTAAAGTATTTTTCAGTTTTTAACACTGGTTAACCGATTAACCGTTTGATAGTTCAAAACTGTTAATCGATTAACCATTAAAATCTTTGAATTTTTTGTACGTAGGAAGTGGTTAACCGATTAACCATTTGCTAGTGCAAATGTGTTAATCGATAAACACTGAAACAGTATGTAAAAATACTTTATTTTTTCAACAGAATGATTTTCAAACTTGGTTTTTTGAAGCATGTTATCATTTCAATAATTACACTCATTTGAATAGGTGTCTGGTGCCTATATAAACTCGTTTAATTTCACAATTTCACTCACCTCCTCTTGCAAATTTTATCCATTCAAAATCTCTCTTAATCTTTCAAGAATTTCTCTAAGTGTTCAAAACCAAATTTTTAAAGTGAAACTTTCTGCACTCAACCTTCATAGAAAAAGCTTTATAAGTTTAATTTCATATAGCATTTAACACTTGTGTATCTTTGATAATTTTGCTTGTTCAAAGTAAAAGATCAATCATAGATTTATATTGTAATCTTCATATCAAATACTTGTAAAAATTCAGAATTATTGTATCACATCTTATTTTTCCAGGATTTTTGGATATAAGATTATGAGATTGTTTTCCTTGTTGTCCAGGTTGTTGGAAACAAGAGGTCCATATTGATAGGATTTTTCTCATTTGGAATTAGTGAAAAATCCAAGAGGATGTTCTTGGTGTGGATTGCTAGTGTCTGTATAGAAAGGCTAGGAAGAGTCTTGTCTAGAGTCCTAACAATATTAAAAATCTCTTTCATGTTGAAAGGGGACTGGAGTACTCTCGGACTATGAGGGGAACCAGGATATATCCTTGTGTCATTTACTTTCCGCATTTACAATTTTTCATTACATAGTAATCACTTAGGAAAGTAAAACATAAAACTGTCAAAAATCCGAAGGAAATTCTAAGTACCTAATTCACCCCCCCCCCCCCCCCCCTCTCTTAGGTGCAATATTTACTGACAAATATGTCATGAACAAATTTTGTTCTAACAGTCAATCATGCAAAAATTGAGGTGATAGTAAAACTTCCACCTTTGAAAAATGTCAAAGGAGTAAGGAGTTTTCTATGTCATGCAGGTTTATACAGGAGATTTATTAAAGACTTTTCTAGAATTTCAAAACCATCGTGCAACTTGATGTTCAAACAAAAACAAATTTAACTTTGATAAAGATTGCCTACACTCTTTTTCTGTAATAAAACATAAATTAATTACTGATCAAGTCATTGTATCACCAAACTGGGAGCTTCCTTTTGAAATTATGTGTGATGTTAGTGATTATGTTATTGGCGCAGTACTTGGTCAAAGGCACGCAAAATTTTTCCATGCAATTTACTATGCCAACAAAGTTTTAAATAAAAATCAAGTTAATTGCACAAACTGAAAAAGAATTGCCAGCAGTAGTATTTGCTTTGGAAAAATTTTGTCCTTATTTAATTGGTTCCAAAGTTATTATTTTTACAAATCATGCAGCTTTGAAGTATTTG
The DNA here is from genome assembly GCA_022829125.1 of Lathyrus tuberosus. Classification (NCBI taxonomy): domain Eukaryota; kingdom Viridiplantae; phylum Streptophyta; class Magnoliopsida; order Fabales; family Fabaceae; genus Lathyrus; species Lathyrus tuberosus. The sequence continues at coordinate 23,854,057 of JALAZF010000011.1, read as the reverse complement.
TTCAACAAAAGTGACTCCAAACCAAGATTGATATGATGGGTGCTGCTATTGCAAGAATTTGATCTAGAAATTAAGGATAAAAAAGGAGTAGAAAATATGGTGCAGATCACCTTTCAAGATTAGTAAACGAATAGGTGACAAAAAATAAGCACAACGTAACAGAGACAAATCCGGCCTAGCAGCTAATGGCGATTAGTGAAAGACCTTAGTTTGCAGACATGGCAAATTATAAGGCGATAAATGATGTACCGGAAGAGTACACATGGCAACAAAGAAAACACTTCTATATAGAAGTAAATTTTTATCTTTGGGATGACCCATATCTGTTTAAGAGAAGTTAGAGATACAACTCAGTCAAATATCCAACCAATTAGCATTAAAACAGAGATCTAGTGGGTATTTCTATGAAAATATATTAGATAGTCCTAGAGATGAGGAAATTGAAAGAGAAGTCAAACAAGAATGTGAGGTATTCAATGAATGAGAAGTTGAAGAAACCTTGACTCAGCTCATAAAGTTTACTCAAATCAATTTCTGAAAAATCAACAGGTAGAAAGAAACCTTGAAAAGGGACATGAAAGCATCATTCAAGAACTTAACTATGCAACTTGGTCTAGCATCTAGCCAATTAGCATTAAAACTGAGCTCTAGTGGGGAGTTCGATGGGAAAAATTTAGATAGTCCAAGAGATAAGGAAATTGAAAGAGAATTAAAACAAGAATGCGAGGTAGTCAATGAAGGAGGTAATAAAAAAGAGAAAGAAGATGAAAAATGCATGTCATCTGATAAAGAAATAAAAGCAAGAATAGAAGAATCAGATGTGAAAAATATATGTGGGACAAAAGCAAAAATACACGATGAAGATTGTATTGTTTTGGAGGAAGCTTCAATTTCAATAATTCGTTCAGACTTAGATATCCAACTACAATATCTTCAACAAAAAAATAGGCTTACACCTAGCAACAAGACTGATAAAAAGGAGAAATAAATGAAGTATTGGATGAGATTTATGCCTTGTTCAATACTATCAAGCTAAAGAGAATATGGAAGTAAAACCTTAAATTCCTAAAAGTGATGGAATTCCTACCAAACAAAAGGAAAAAGAAGGATGATGTGTTTTTCATGTCATATATGTCACCCTAACACAAAAATTGATAGGTCAAGCTTATGACCTTAAAGAAGCGCTTCATGGGAGGCAATCCATCAGATAAGTTTTTATTTCACATGCAAAATTTAAATTTCAGTTTATTTCAATTAATTGTTTTCGTTTTGTAGAATGTCACATTTAGGAGCAGTAGGACAAAGACGTGAGAAAGAGATTGAAAGAAGAAAGAGAGACTAAAAACTCTCTTGAATCCTATTATTTTTTTCTAATCCCTTTGCACTTTCTAGTGTTGTTGTTGTTGTTTTAGGCAATAGGTCCAAATCAAAATCACTCCTCTCGAGCAACATCATCAATCAGACGAGGGAAGAGTGGACCAAACAAAACTAAGACATCAACAACACCATGTAAGACGTGCAATACTTTTTTCGCTCCAATGACATGTTAATTTGGAGTTTTATGAATTGCTATTAATTTTTGTGATTCCCTTTTACATCCAACAAGTCACTCTCTCAAGTTAATCTAGAATTTACAAAAATGCAATTTTAGCTGTGAACAGATGAACCATAAGCATCATAAAAAACAAAGGTGATAGTCAGGAAAGTTCCGGGTGGATTGAGAGTTGAGGAAGAAAGGAACAACCAACTACCTTGTACTCAATCTCCAGATACCTCAACTAGTAAGGTTTGAGCCAAATGTTTCATCGTTTACTTTTCCTTCTTATGAGAGTATACGTACAATTGCAATTTTCTAGAATTTGTATTATTTCTGATTTAATCTATTGGTTTGATAAATACACCCTAAGACACTTGTTTGTGGTAAACTCTGAGCCTTTTCAAACTAACCTGTATATCATATTTATATCTTTTGCTGACCACTTTGAGTCCAAGCCCTTTATTTCGGTGACTTAGCCACAATAATTAGCCAATTGACTTGAAAGATTAAATCTTTCCACCCTCTCTTGGAGTTAGGTAGAAAATTTAGTTCCTTGGTCATATGCAAAAGAATAAGTTTGGGGTTGCTCTTGGAAGTGAGCAAATTTTAAGTTTAGGATTGGTGTACTAGAGATCTTAGTCAAAAATTTAAAAATAAAAATGAGAAAAATCAAGAAGTCAAAGCAACTTTTAAAAATAAAGAGAAAAACGATGTTTAAGATCGTAAAATGTTAATCTCTAGTACCAAATTAATTAAGCAAGGGTTGATATGAAAAGGAATATGATAAAATAAGGAAAACTAGGTACCTAAAACCAAAGGTTTAAGCCTATTATCCCAAATTATCCTACCCTACATAAGCCCCATTAAAACCTTGAAAGACCTTCAAAAGTGTGTGTTTAGATGACTTTGATTAATTTTATTAGAAATTTTACAAACTTATGGTAAAATACTTTTGTACGTTGATTATATGATTACCCTGTCAATTCAAGTGAAAAATTAGTGAGCTAAAAAACATGTTAAGTACTTGTTGTGTTGGAAGAACTTTTCCCAATTTGCTCGATTGAAAACGAGAACTGGAATGATGATCAGTTGCAGGCGAGTTACTTGAGGACATGCAACAATTCAAGTTTGGCGTTGTGATGACAGTCCATCATTGCATGAAATTAGGCGAAGAATTGGGGAAAAACAAGTGCAAGATGAGCCAAAATGAAGAATAAGGACCATAGAATGAGGAAAAAATAGCTAAGTGTGAAGAAATTTGACTTGGTGAAAAATCAGGTGAAAAGGGAGAAAAGCGTGCAACTACTGAAATACTCACGCGCAATATCGTGCAACATCGCGCGTGCGATAAATTTGTACCAATTTCATTGCGCATGCGATGCAGGTATAATGGGCGCGATGTTGCCTTTTTCTGAGTTTTTTCTAACGCATTCTGACCCATTCTGAGCTCTTTTTAAGGGAAAATTCTGCACTTTTGTAAATGTTACGAAGTTGATACTGCAAGTACGGCTTTTATAGCATTAAGGGTGATTTTGAGAGCATTTGAAGCCATTGGAGGCCAATCCTTCAAGGGAAACATATGTTATTCTCATTATTTCAATTGGTATTGTAATTTGAATATGAGTAGCTAAACTCCTCTAGGTTATGTTGTGTGTAATAAACCTTTTTCAATATTGTTGGATAATATGTTGATTTTACTTTGTATGAATCATTTGATCTATAATAATATGTAATTGTCTCTTGTTCTTAAAGATTTTTATATGAGATACTCTTTTAAATTGATTTTAGGCACATAGGAAATACTGACCCTTAGCCTATGCGTTGGACCTAGGACAATTGTGATACATATGAAACGTCACTAAGTAGGAATTCAATGTGATCATGGATCACTCTGGTTGTCTTATAGGCAATGGCAAGAACATCCATTTCTGGTTGGATGGCTAGTGTTACACCAATTTTATTCAAGCGTTCAACTTTAGGCTAAAAGAGGTAGTTGACCTTCCTTACATAGTCAATGACTACATCTTCAATAATTGTTGGAGCTTTCCTGCCTCATTTGATAACCATTTACCTGTTTTAAGAAATCTTGTGATGCAAGTCAGGTTACCTATGGATTACAAAGAAGATAAGCTTGTCTGAAAATTGGCCCTTGATGGGAACCTAACTTTAAGGGAGGCATATAAATTCAAGAGGATTCATCTTCTTAAAGTCACTTGGGCTAGGTTTATTTGGTGCAAGGACATACCTCCCTCAAATTCCTTGTTAGCGTAGAGAGTGTTACACAACAAGGTCTATATAGATGACAACCTTAGGCTTAGAGGTTTCCATCTCCCATCGGTTTACACTCTCTACTTCTCTCGTGAATAGTCCACTTTGCATTTATTTTTTTCAATACAAGTTTGTTGTTAAGCTTTAGTGTTGGTTGGCTTCCATTTTAAACCTGACTTGGCACTGTCAAGATGTGGAGGATCTATAGAAAATTTGTGACCGAAATTAGAATCCTCTAATCACTTCACCAATATGTTATATCATCTTTATTATATGGCATGCTAGAAACAACTTAATCTTCAACAACAGACACCCTCTACTTAGAACTTCATAGTTGCAAGCATTTCTTCTCAAATTTGTTTGTCTCTTCCTCCAAAAGAGATTTCTACATCTTAAAGAAATTTAATGTTTCTACTTACATTACTTTATTAAAAAAATATGAACTTTTTAGTAACCTAAATTGATTGTGCACACCTTAGCTAGTATTGGTATAAGTTTAATCTCTCTCTTCCTTCCTCCTATTAAAAATAAGTTTAACTAAGATAATATTCCTCTCAAACTTTCCTTTTAAAAATGAATAAATGAAATGTTGCAGATTTAAACCAGCCCTCTAATCTTTGATGTTCTTACACAACTATCAATTGAACTCTTTTAACGAACAATTTTTCTCTCTTTTATATGCATGGCATGGTTTGGCTTAAAAAACTATTTAATTAATTTAATATATATTTTACGAACACTTAACCTAATAGCTGTCCACTTATGTTTGAATTCAAGATTTCATTTTGAACAAAGGTAACTCTTGGATAACTCATGTAATTTTATTTCTCTTTATATACATACCATCACTGCTAGTTTCATGAACTAACTGGCATTCTAGTAGAAGATAACTCTCTTCACTTCATCGGTAAACTCCCTATCTCTTCCGAATACTTTCAAAACGACCTCCGCTGTTGTCGTTTTCTCTCTCTGTTCCCAAAATTCATATTCTGTTTATTAACTAATGCTGTTTATCTTCAATTTTCTCAGTGCTGATTTCATCACCCACTCATGGCTCCTCTTACACTCTCCGTTAAAGCGCAAGACTCTTCCATTTCAGGTAGGTTTCACACTTCCCTAGAAGAATTGCACTTTAGCGGTTTTGGTTTACTTGATTTTTACTTCATGAATACCAATGCAATTGAATTGAGTACCGTTTAAAACTAATTTTGTATTTTTTTGTGGCTGAAATTCACCCTTTAAAAGTGAACAATTGGGATGTCGCGGGTTCCAACTCGTGCACCTGCATCTAAATTCCCTACACAGCTACCAACTGAACCGACTAATAACGCATTTACAACTCAGGATTTGGGATTATCTTAAAGGAGAGAATAAGAGAAAAGGGCTAGTTTTACTATATTATTGATTGACTGTTAATAGTTAAGGAAAAATAATTATAAATTTAATGCATAAATTATTATAAGCAGAACTTTGTTATCGATCGTGCCAGTTTTTAGCACACAGATTATATGGTTTTGCAGATGCTTCTACTAAGAGAAAGCAGAACTTGACTCTGAGAAATTCTTTTGCATCTGTTACCGCGGGACAGGAAAAACCATTTGACTTCTTGCGCACTTTATTTGGTAAGTATCATATCTTCTTTGTTGCTGTTCTGTTGTAGGAAAGGGTCCTTTGTTTTTTTGTATTAGGAATCTCAACGTGTTTGTGGCAATGTTGTATTAGTTGTCCTTGTCGGAATCTGTGATTCATAGTTCTTAAGTAATTTAGACAAAATAACATAAAATTTTGATTGCCTGCATATAGAGATTCGTACTCATAGTACATGCTGAGAAAAGAGAAATGCATATACCAGAAGTATAGAAAAAATGTTAAACACATACGACAAATCAATAGTTCTCTATCATCTATTTAGTTTAAAGACTGACTATTGATCTCTATATCTCCCTTAATAATCTGATAGTTATATTTTCAATCCTACCCTGTCTTGTGTAACCACTCATCGATAGCAACATTCTTATTGCTTCAAAAATGAATTTTTCATTCTCTGTGTCTCTTGCAATCCATGTCTACTTCTCTTTAGCTAAAAATGTGTTTCAAAGGCCTGTCTATATATTTTTAACTTTCCTGCAATTTCTTCCCTCGACTCTTCAAACAAGACTTTATTATCCGCAAAATGCATGCATGGTAGCACGACTTTTGCCTATGTTCAGTTAACATGTCTAGTATCAATATAAAAGACGTGGGCTCAAAGTTGACTTGGTGCACACAGGTTTAATCATAAATTTTTTGTACTCCCACTTCATGTTGTCACACCAGTTGTCTGCTTTAATGGATAATTTTGTCTTCATTTAATGATAGAGGGCATTAACAGTTTCTTTCTTTTGACTCAAATGGCTGCTTCATTAAGGCATGCCAAAAGATCATATTTGTCAAATAATCCTAGGTCCTATTTAAGTAGAAGACTGAACAACAATAAGATGCTATTCCCCATCCCTTCATATAAGCAGTGAAGAGTTGGTGGAGTTCTTTCCCGCTTAAATTGTATTTAAATATCTTGATAAATTGTTAGACAATACTATAACCATGATGAACTATTGTATTGCAATCATTCTGATGAACCTGGTGGAATTTTGCAGAGGGTGTTATTGCAGGTGGTACAGCCGGAGTTGTTGTTGAAACAGCTTTATACCCCATTGACACTATAAAAACACGTCTGCAGGTAGAATTTTACAACAAAATAAATTATAATGACTATTGAGGGTTGTATTTTGTTGTGTGCTATACTGATTAATATTTGACGCTGTAATAACTAATAAGAATATCAAGCTTTGAGAGGACAAAGGAAAACTATATAATTTTTGTTGTTGGATAGGATGCAATTTGTATTGTAGCAATTAGCAATATCCCTTCGTGAAGATTTAATATTCATAGAATTCTTAACAGAAATTTAGAGGGCTTCCATTTTCATGAAATATGCTGATTATGTTTGTTTTTGTTTTTATAGGCTGCCCGCGGAGGAGAAAAACTAGTATTAAAAGGCCTTTATTCTGGATTGGCAGGGAACCTTGCTGGTGTCTTACCGTGAGAACCTCGTGGATAGCATGATGTTTCAAACATTCTAGGTTTTGTATGTTAATTAGAAATTTTGAAAACATTAACTTGGAAAAAAAATCAGAAATTAATTGGCAAGAATAGGACATACAGTATACATTTATATACATCAATGATGATTTATTGAATTTGTTCTAAATGGCTCAACTGAAAACACCAACATTTTATATGGAGGTTTTCTCTGTAAACAAAGAAAGCTAAGTGTGAGGATTTATAAACTCTAACTACAAATCCACATCGATGGTGGTTTCCGCCTCTTTCGTTTTTCCTGATTCAGTGACAAAGATGCTTGAGGAATGCCATAGTATGAGAAATGTTCACATCCCTCTGAATAGAGAATGCTTAGGGATTGTAATTCTTCTGAATGGCATTTAATTAGCACACATTTGATAGTTCCTTCAGTAGGATATGAAATATAATTTATTTAATTCTTGGTTGTGATTGATACTCCTAAACCATCATTTAACATGATTTTAATATTATGTTCCTCAATGTAGATTATTTGTTCACTTTTGGATTCTTGGTTGCTCATTCGAAAAGCTCTTTACTTAGTCTGGTCTTGGGTTCTTCTCATAGGCTGTGGGAGCATATATATAAAATTTAGTTTGGAAAGCTAGTATCTTTTACAAAAACTATTTATTTACTCCTCATTGAAGATGTTATGCATATTTAAATTGAAAGAGAGTTATATATTTCACAATTTATTTAAGTGGTTTTCAGGAATTTTTGTTCTCTGTGTATCAAGATAAATTAATGAATCATATCTAGCTTCTTTCTTGAACACCTTGTGTTGCTTTTAAATGTGCAGGGCATCAGCTCTATTTGTTGGAGTTTATGAACCTGTAAAGCAGAAATTGCTAACGATGTTTCCTGAAAATCTGAGTGCTTTTGCTCATTTAGTAAGATACTGCCTATATAAACATTAGTATGAAGATACAGCATGCTATATTCATTTTAGAAAAAAGCACATACTTGGCACTTCAAATCAATTGTCTCTCATTGCTTTGAAGTCTTAAGTTTGGTCAATTATTGTCATTTGAAGCCTCTTGGATCTATTTGGCTTGTACTGGAGTTGATGTTATGTATTTGTCGTCATTATTTTATTGCTAGCGCAAAATTTTATTGATGCAAATTTTTTTGAAGTTTCTGGGATATGATTTTTCATTCAATTTTTAAATTTCATTAGACTGCAGGTGCTATAGGGGGCATTGCTGCATCTTTTGTTCGCGTTCCAACAGAGGTTACTAAATTCTCATATTTGTAAAAATGATATTTTCATGGTTGCATACGGTTTCAATGGGAGAATTTTTTACCCATATAACCAACTTTACCTATAATATATTCCAATCTACCCACCTTTCCAACAAATACCCAATCTACCCAACTTAAAAATAAAAAAAAAACGTATTCCTACAAGGGAGGCGCCATTTGGTTTGGCTCCCCTTGTAAAACTATGAGGTGGCGCCATCTGGTTTGGAGTCACCCTTTAAATTACAAAGAGGGCGCCAAATGGTTTGGAGTCACCCTTTAAAATTATAAAGGGTGACTCCAAACCATTTGGCGCCCCCTTTGTAATTTAAAGGGTGACTCCAAATCAGATGGCGCCACCTCAAAGTTTTACAAGGGGAGCCAAACCAAATAGCGCCTCCCTTGTAGGAATACGTTTTTTTTTAAAGTTGGGTAGATTGGGTATTTTGTTGGAAAGGTGGGTAGATTGGAATATATTATAGGTAAAGTTGGTTATATGGGTAAAAAGTTTTCAATGGGAAACTTCACATTCTCTAGTGCTCCACAGGTTGTCAAGCAACGGATGCAAACTGGGCAGTTTACCTCAGCTTCTAATGCTGTTCGCTTTATTGCAGCTAAGGAGGGCTTTAAAGGATTTTATGCTGTATGAAGCTCACTATTTCTTTCTTGTAATATTTTATGTTAAATTATACTCCCTACACCCGTGATAACTTGTTAAAATGTTTCTTTGATAATGATATTTGAGATCACAGGGGTATGGATCTTTTTTACTGCGGGATTTGCCCTTTGATGCTATTCAGTTTTGCCTCTATGAGCAGATTCGATTAGGTTATATGCTTGCGGTAAATTTCTCGAGTTCTATATTTATGTATTTTAAAGACTTAACTGTGTTGAGATGTTTTGTTATTAATAATGGTTCTGTCAAACAAAAGTTATTTTTGCCTTTCATGCCGGTGTTTTACTACTAAAACATTTATGTTTACTAGTCATAATTCAGTAGCATGAATTCAAGGTTGTATTTTGAATTTAAACAATTAATATAAACTTAAGTTATACTGTCTTGTGGTTTATCGAAGATATCAATGTTGCTGTTTTCTCTTCTATTTCATTTGTGATTGATGATGTGATTTATATTTCTTTTTGCTAGGCACGAAGAAATCTGAATGATCCTGAAAATGCAATTATTGGTGCTTTTGCAGGTAAATAAATGACAGTATAGTTTAATGTTATACGCACAGAGCATATAATTTTTATACACACACAAGTTTCAAATCATTAGAGACAGGAAAATGTAGAAATTAATGAATTGAATAGAGATACTTGCTGTATATGATGTACATGTATGACAAATTGACAAATTTTGTACCATCATACTTCAAATATGGGAGCTTGTAACCTAAATGAAGATATACATGCTAAAAAAACTGCATTGTTTATATTTTTCTGCTCTATTTGTATTTTTTTTTTAGGAGTAAATGAGTTTGTGGGAAATTTGGATTCTCGAGTTCTATATTTATGTATTTTAAAGACTTAACTTTGTGTGGTATACCATTTTTGTTTCTTGTAGGCGCACTAACCGGAGCAATAACTACGCCCCTTGATGTCATCAAGACAAGGCTAATGATTCAGGTAAGATGAAATCCTGTTTCTTTTTCATTTGTATATATTGGTTTTATCTGATAACCATCTATATCCATACACACATGATACCTTTTCTGTTCAATTAATCTGCAAGTAAATCTATAGTAAATTATCCAGCCATTTATGAAGTTCTTTCTTCCTCCTCTTAAGGGACCTGCAAACCAATATAAGGGAATTGTGGATTGCGTTCAAACCATTATTAAGGAAGAGGGACCTGGTGCTTTTATGAAGGTATGTGCTTTCTGTGTTTTCTTTCTTACATTGTAGCTTGTGAAAAGTAAAATAGCACGGTGCAAATTCCTCCCAAAGCATGCACTTTATCTTCTACTGCCCTATGTAAGATTAGAAAAAATATAGCTTTGTGGCAAGAAATATACTTGGAGCTTATAATATAAATCATACTCCTATATTTATTGCAGGGTATTGGGCCAAGAGTACTTTGGATAGGCATAGGTGGTTCAATATTCTTTGGCGTCCTTGAGAGTTCAAAACGTTTCCTTGCTGAGAGGCGTCCTATAAAAGCTCCGCGCATTAACTCAGAAAAAAGTAAAGATTAAGAATATGATTTTTGATTGTAAGGATTTTGTATATGTATTATCCCTCTGGTTAACTTGAAATGTATTCTATCTAGTTTTGTAGCATTTGAGGCTTTAACTTAGTAACGGAGGTAGCACATATTTTTCACATGTTTTAAATTGTGGCGGAAATTGATCTATGTAGTTGATCTCATTTATGGTCACTCTTTCGACCATAAAGTCATGATTTGGGCAAGGAAATATGCATGCACTGACACGATGGTTATTGCGATATAAATCCCAATCACAAAAGGCATTGTGACAAGATCGAACCTTAAAAGTATGTTTGGATGTAGAACTTTTGAGGAAAGTGGATGGCTTTTTTTTTTTAAATAACTTTGGAAAACTAAAAAAATTGAAAATTAAGTGTGATTGAAATATTATATGACCATGTTATTCTTTAGTATATATTTTTAAAAATCTCAAACAAATACCATAACTCTACATCCAAACATACCCTGAGTAGTAGGATGCAGTGCATATCTCGTAAAGTAGCGTCTTCAAGTAACAAATAATGCATTTTTAATAGTAACCCAGTGACTTCCGAGGGTTGGGACATTAATTAGGAAAGCTGAATACAATGTTTTAAAAACCGGATCGGTCATCAAATTGGTAAAAGTATTGGATCATTGGTTTATCAGTCGAACCACTAGATCATTGATCGAACCGCATGATCAAACCGAATAACTCGGTTGAATAAACCTGTCATTATAATAGGTATAAAACCGGTAAAACCGGATGATTCAGTATCTAAAAAATATAACTATCACTTAAATTTTTTGAAAATATCATATCATAAATTTACAGATTCATAATTTAAATTCAAATTTTAAAAGAGTCTAATTATAAATTTTAAGCAGAGTCTAATTTAAATTCATAGTTTTAATATTAATAGAAAATCAGTTTTAATGTTAATAATTAAAACAATACAAAAATTAACATTATTCTAAATAATAAATTTTTCAAGTCTATATATATATATAATGGAAATCAGTTAAGTATAAAATTATATTATATTTAGTAGTGTTTTTAAATTTTTATACAAATATTTGTATGATGGTTTTTCAATCAATATAAATACAAAATAGTAAAAATAGTTTTGTGGATATTACGAAACTTAATTTGTGTATCACTTGAATCAAACGAGTGATCACTATTATTCTTGGAGAAAAATTTCTATGTATTTGAGTAAAAAAAATTAAAAAAAAAAAAAGTAAAAAAAAAAAAATTAAAAAAATAAGCAGTTGAACCACCGATTTGCAAAAACCGCCGGTTTTTCCGGTTCGCACCGGTTCGAAGACATGGCCGATCGAACAAGCGAACCCGACCGGTTTCCGGTCCAATCGGCCGGTCCGGTCCGGTTTTTAAAACACAGGCTGAATATCAGAATAATTGATTCTAATCGATGTATTGCATTTCAAATGTACATAACAGATTGATAATGAGACCATGCAAATAATAACAATTTTAGACAATGCGTAGACCATCAAAGATTTCAACGTTTTCTGTTAAACTAATCTATCGGCATCTACGTTGTACTAGCTTTGAACAATAACCAAGTATAGTTAAAAAATTGATGAGACATTGAACCAAATTTTGTAGGCAACAGAACGGAAATACCTATGCAAAACATGGCAAATGGATTTTTATATTGATGTACAGGAACTATACATTGTGGAGCAAAAAAGAAACAAATGGGACATTCTATGCTATCGGCCTCAAAATCGACAACTACCCTCTTCTCCCCTACAAAAGAATCGGAGAAAACAAAAACTATTAGGGTGTTTACAAGAATGAGCTACAGATACAATTTGCCTAATATACAACCATCAAGCATCTACTCAACAAAAAAAATATACATGTATATATAGATCAACAACCCATTCAATATTCATTTCGTCCAGCCAATCCGGTTTTGGCTCAGCACCGTTCTATATGTGGTGCGACAATGACCCCCACATTGTTTTTGAGCCAGCAATGGGTCAAGGTGAACCAACTTCCTGTCCAACCTGGTTTGTCCAATCATAATGACAATTTACAGTAGAAAGTTTCACATTAAAGGGAGATAAGCTCCACCATGACCTTTCCTCAGCACTAAGGGGGCCGCATTGTCAGGGACCTTGTCCATTTCTTGCGTGCATGCATCAATGACATCTCCAAATCCAGTTGCTACTGTAGCCAACTGCATCCGCAACCTCAAATCCCTTGTTCGCTTCAGTAAACACCTGAGCGATCTTCCTAAATATTTAGCCCATTCAGCAGGCAACCCTCCCCCCGTGAGCCATACCGAGAAATGAGATTGGTCTCCTCTGGCAGCTACTTCAGCTCTATAAAATTTTGCTAAATCAGTCAACATTGAAGGCTGAAGAGGTAGAACTGCCACAAATTCAGCAACAAACTCCTCCATGACTTCAGGTTTGAGCATTTGGTTCCAGAGCACCAAAGCCCATTCGCTTGGTTGGTTTAAGTTATAAGCTTCAGCTACAATTAAAGCTTCTTGGAAACGAGACTGCTCAACTAATGCCCGTCTAGCATTGGTTTCTGATAGATAAAGCCACTGGAAATCTGGCATTCGTATTTGGAGGGACAGAAGGGAAGCTTGAGCACAATCCTTCCGTGTTTTATTGCCTGCATCAATGGAAGAGTGAACTTCAGCAGCCTCAATGAAGTAGCGCATGGAATCCAATAAGTCTTCATTCTGGTCCTTGTTATAACGCCGAAACCACTGTTCACATGATTGCTCTGCTCTGGACTCTAAAAGAGTGGCCGTCTCATGTTTCATATCAAAATGAGTATAGACCTGTAAAGAAGACAAATGAAAGATGTTAAGCAACAATGACTCTGGGGAACAGAGAAACAAAAAGAAAAAACTCTGAGCAAGTGAAAAATGCAACGCGCCCACTTCTTAAGTAGATGCTTGGAAACAGTATGCAACATTGAAATATAATTAACTAATTAATTGTATTTGAATGTAAGCAGGACACAACCATCAATCTACAGACAAAACTTAGTAGCCAACATTCCATCAATATAGAAAAAAAATACAAACCAGGGCAAATGCATCAAGGTCATTAGGGTTGAAATGCTTCAAAGATGTAAGAACGGCCATTCGAAAACCTCTGACAGCCTCAGCAGTGCCTGTGTTTGTGTCGGCAGCAGCAGAATACTTTTGAAGAAGAAGATCCAATTGACCATTTTCTATAAGAATGCCAAGAATGAAATTGAGAGCATAAAAATTTTCAACTCCAGTTATCAGGCGAGCCAAGCATGGGAAATCACCCTCCAAAACATAAGCATCAACCCTAGTTGCAGCAAGGGAAACAAGAACATCAACTCCATCAAGGCAAGCAGATGATTTGTAGAAGTGATGGGACAGAATAAGAAGCTCAACCTGAAATGCCAATTTCACAGGAAGAACATTGTCAGCTCAAGACAAAGGAATGAGTCAGCCAGAATCATTAAGATACTTTCTTAACTAATATTTCTTTCATCCAAATTACAGCTACTCAATGATTATCCCTTTAAAAGATAAGACAGTGCACAACAGCAGCGGAAGAGAGGGGTATACCAGTTCTGAAGTTGTTATTGGACAATGAGGAGCAAATCTTAAATACGATCTTTGTAAGAATGGTAAGGACACCGAGTTTATGGTATTAATTGGCTTATAATCTTCAACTTTCACGGAAAACTTGATGATTAAAATTCACTTCTTCTGCTCTTATTATAAACTAGTTTACTCACTTGATATGTTCTCTCGAGAGTGAGTTAGAGTGGGTGTTGAAAAGCGTGTCTTTCTGTTATGTCTACAGCTGAAGTTCTACCACACACGAGCTAATTATGGGTCAATTTTTCTGTCAAGTGTATTGGTCGGATAATGGCTTAACAACTTGCCTCCATCCTAGAAAAACAACTTGCAAGTTTACTAACCAATAAATACATGTCAACATTGAAATTGATTCACATGTGAGGTGCAAGCTCGGAATATGTTCCTTGCTTTTCTTACATTGTTCTCCTACTCTGTTGTATGGGATTCTCTCCTTATCTTTTTTGGAACAGTGAGTCCCAAGTCCTTGGACTGATGATACTAGTTTTAGTAGAAGTAAAGAAACAAATGCCATGCAGCAATCTAAAATATTTGCTACACAATTGTGCTTAGGTAGAACAGATCTAGGATATTTCCTTAGTTACAGATAGAAGACAGGGAAACCATAAATCAAACAACTAAAAAATATTTGTACTTAATCAGTTCATCTTTATAATAGTGTTGATTGGTGTTGCTCTCATTGTAAGTATTCTATTTTCTGCCCTTTTTGTTTCTTTCTTTGCTCTATTACTTTCATCATTTTATGCTCTTTTTTGTTGTTGCTTATTCCATGTTATATCAACAGATTTAATCCATCCGTTTTTATATTCTCTTTACAAAACTATTTTAATCTATATAATTTTTTGCTCACTGCCAATCCATTCGTTATCAACAGCACTGGTAATATTCTTGTGTCTTAGTAAATTTCTTTTTAACAGAAGGAGAGTAGGGTATCACAGTCAACAGTAGGGTATCATTATCTCAGATAAATTAGAATTTTCCCAACAGAATTGGATTTAATTTGCCATTTCTGAACAAGACAGTGAAAAGAAAATGTGAGTGACAAATATCAACATGGTACCTCACAGGCATGTGGTATTTCTTGCCCAGTTATCACCAAACGCATTAAAGCATGCCCGATCTCTTGTTCAGAGGGACAAAGCTCTGCCCATTTCAAGAAGTCTGAAAACCTCCATAGCAAGGGAGCAGGGCCTTCCTCTTTTTGCGAATCTATATATCCTCCCCGATGTGCAGCCAACACACCCTGTACAACATAAATATTAATTAGCAAAAAGTCATGAATCCCTGTCTACTTCACAAAATTATATATCTAAACGGAGTTGTTTAACACAACCTCTTCATAATTGACATGACTTGTAAATTACAAAACTGTAACTCAAAATGATATCAATTCACAACTCCAGGTTAGTTTCTTCATTCAATAGATGGGAAATATTCAATAGATGGGAAACAACACGCCCGCAAAAGTCCATCTAATGATTAGGATCTCTACACATCCACCAATTTTCATACACCAACATAGTAAAGATTTTGCAAGTAGATTTATAAAACAATAATAATAATGAATCAAACCTTCAGGAAAGATTCTGCAAGTATTTGAGCAATACTAGCAGCTGGCATCGGATGAGTCTGCACCAGAAATTTTGCCTCCTCAAAGGACTCTTGTGCTTTAAGAGAAAGTAGCTGCAGTAGCTCAATTGGTTGCTTGTCGAATGCCTCAAAAAATGAGAGACCCAAGGTGTTTGCCACTTTTATAACTGCTATTATTTTCTTACATAGCCCACGCCCACTACCTTCGGTAAAAATGACCACCAAACTCTCCAAAACCTAGCATTTTGAGACAACATTACACAACATTGTACATATCATCAATGGAAAAAATATCTGGGGAGGGGGAGGAGATTTGGGAAGTTACCTTAAGTGGGTCAATATGGCGCTTATCATTCACTAACCCATATGTCTGCATAACTGAATGCACTTCCTCATCAAGCATCGAGGCTGATACATTGCTAGGAGGAGTTGACATAGAAGCAAGCTTCAAGGCTGCATCAACAAGTCTAAACTCAGATGGTATTTGTCCAGGGGAGAATTTATATTGTAGTTGCTTGGCAGCAGTGATTTGCCCAAATTCCAATAAAGAAAGAACAGCCCTTTCCAGCTCTGCCGCTCCAACCCTGTCCTCCCACCTAGAAAAAGACATCTCTACTTTCAAATTTTCTTCTTGTAACTGCAACTCATTTTTTAAACCAATAGTATTGGAGGCATCATCAGTATCTGCACTTTTTTCTACCGAGTCAAGAGCTGGGCGTCTCAAAGCCACATATCCTTTGGCCCTTCGTTTTGGCTTTGTATTCCCACCAAAAGTAGTTGAAAGACCAGTATCCACCACTTGATTCTTGTGAGGCATTTGATTGTTTTCTCTGGACTCATATTTTTCTACAGTTCTATTCCTCATTGTATTTATATGGTTATCCATCTTTGCTATTATACTTGCAGTTCGGTCAATAATACTGGAATCATTCTTGATAGCACTCTCCCTGGTACAAAAGGTTAAATTGAAGTCTCCTTCACTCTTCACCTGAGTCTCGGACTCAACAGCTAAGAGCCATACTTTGGTTTCAATTTCACGCAGAAGTTGCAACGGACAGACACTGAAAAATTTAGCAACAAGATCAGTAAGGACATAATTAAAGTTGAAACAGAAAATAATACTCAAATATATTCCATACGGGTTGGAAAGACTGATCATCCCACTCAGCCATTGCAGAGAAAGTAATAAAAGTTCATGAAGCTCCTTTGCAGGAAGATCTTTCTCCACAGCTTCGGCATGTTTAAGAAAAAATAACCCAGCCTGCACTCATTACAATGGAATGAACTTATAGCATCAAACAACACAGTATATTTCTTTAGCTGAACACCGACATATATTAGAAAAAAAGAAACCAAACATACTTGAAGAGAAGGAAAGGAATATCTGATGAATAGTGTGTGGCAGTGGCTCCATAAAGCAACCCTCTCTTCTGGCACATCCCAAAGAAATTCCTTCCATTCAGCTACCATTGATTCAGCCTAGCATTTGTGGAAGAGGCGGAGAGATGAGGGGATAGTGTTAGTGTTTGTGAGAAATATGAAAAACTATAAACTAAAAGCTAAACGTAAGGGAAAAAATATGTAAAATGGCAAAGAAAAATTATAAGCTCCATCAGAGCTCAGATTTACAGTAAAAAGTAATCCAAGTCAATACAATAACAACCAGGTCTTATCCCACTAAGTGGGTCAGCTACATGGATCAAATTACGCTATAATGTTCTATCAAAGACCATATTTCCATCCAGCTTGTTAATCTCGAGATCTTTCTCAATATTCTCTCTTGGGCTTTGTTTGGGAGTTTGGAGGGAAAGGGAAGGGAGGGTTTTGGGGGAGGGAATTTGTTAAAGAAAATTGAAATTGGGCTTTTGTATAGAATGATCAGAGTTGTTAATCTCGGATAGCGGAGCGGAGCGGTCAACCTTAAAAATGGGATAGCGGGATAGCGGATAGCGGGATAATTTTTTAAATTAATTATATGAATTAAAAAATTATATACATTTGCATAATTTTATATGCATAAAATAATAATAATAATTATTAGTATTATTACTATAATTAATAATAATTATAATTATTATTATTATTGTTATAGAGAATAAAAAATTAAATCATGCTAATACTACTATAATTAAAAAATAATTAAAAGCTTTCTCTTTTAATGTGTGAGGCTGTCAAGTAAAGAGGAAAAAAGAATTGGTTATTAAAAAAAAATAATAATAATGATTGATTAGATAAAATAATAATAATAATGATAGATAATGAGAGAGTTTTAATTAATTATTATAAAAGATAATATTTAGCAACTTATCTCTACAAATTCTGATTTAAAAATATTTAAAATAAAATTTGTAATGCATCCATATCCTGATCCTATCAACTTTAAAAATTAGGGTTTCTTTTTAAAACCCAAAAAGAAGTGGCGGCGCATCTTCTTCTTCACTACCTACAACTTCATCTTCTTCCCTACCAACAACTTCATCTTCTTTCTCATCTCATCTTCCCTACCCACGACTTCATCTTCTTCCCAACGACGACTTCTTTTTTCTCATCTGTATTTAACAGAGAGGAGCGCCGGAGGGTTGTGGTGGCCGGAGGAAGGTGAAAAACGAAAAAAAGGCAAGTACTGAGAACAAAACTCGAAGGAAAACGAAAAAACCAGTCAAACGCTCCACGCGGGTAGCGACCCGCTCCACGCGAACCGCGATCGCGCCTTTTGCGCCCGCGACCTGCAACCCGCTCCTCGCACCCATGTTTGCGCGCGGCGGAGGGCCGCCCCGGTCCGGTCGCCCGGGATAGCGGCGGGAGCGGCCGCGATTTGTTTCTCTGAGAATGATAAATGATTGTTTATCATTACGATATTTTTGAAAATAATTTTCAGAATATTATAACATAAAATATATTTGAAGAATTTATGTAAGCCCTCCAACCTTCCTCCAATACAAATTTTGAGTTCCCTCAAATTAGGGATTGTGTTATGAATAAAAACAAAATCCTTCAATTTTTTCACTCTATCCTCCTTTTTTCAAACCTCTCCCCTCCCTTCCCCTCCAAACTCCCAAACAAAGTCTTATAGTTTTTCAAAATCCTTCTCTACCTCTAGTTGTTTGACTACTCTCCTTACAACAGGATCCACAGGTCTTATTTCTACAACTGAATTTATATAACTTTTAAAAGATCTCCAATGTGCTCATTAGACAGTAAGATTTGTAAATAATAATTCAGCATTTCAATACAAGTGATACTGGCCATCAATTTGATCAAATGAAATAATGATCATCTACACCAAAATTTATTAAACCAACATAATTACATAATGAGTATTGAACTTATCAAATCAATTAAACAATTCTGAGAAAGGTAACAAAATCACATATAGAAGAAGCAGTGATTAAACAACATATAGCAGTAGCGTGTAGCTCAAGCTAGGCAGTTAGTAAATTTGTGAAAGCTGTCCTTGTTAGTGACAGCTGTAACCAACCAACTCAGCAGAGTTGGTGTAGGATAAAACACTTAGTGCAGGATATAAGGCCCGGCTATATTATAGCTGTTGACACTCATTTGCAACTTATTTTGAGCAGATTCACTACAATACAATACAACATAATTTCTCAACTATATTTTCTCCTTTTCCTTTTCCCTTCCTAATAAAGAATAAGATGTTATATGAAACATGGCAAGAAAACGCTACTCAAACCCTTAATTTAACTAGTCTAGTATGAAGTTTGATAGATGTATAATTAACTAGTCTAGTATGAAGTTCGATGGATCAAAACTTATAATTATTAAAATAAGAGACAATATGAAGAGCAGTCAGATCAAGAATATGTACTAACATCAACAAAATGAGATGAAGAAAAAAGATGAATTAGTTATAAAGGGCTTCTACTGTTACTTCTGTATATACCATTCAATCGATCAAGATTGAACTATAGGATCAATTGGCTTCCCCTCAATTGAGGCTATAGTCCATACCAACGACTCCATTCCACAAACAGGTTTACAAACTTAAATACTACCTGAGATTCAGTAACATGATGCATAGCAGACTTCCAGGGTGCACCGCTGGCCTCCAGCTGTTTGGCCCAATTCCTTGCTTGCTCCCAGTGCCTATTTTCTTCTAGTGCAAATAAGAGTGAAGCATCGTCCCAATCTTCATTACCTAAATGCAACTCGTCATCTTTACGAAGTAGAGGCTCTGCTAAATTAATTTTCCAATAAAGCCTTCGATAATTTGCCGCTGCATATCCACCATCACCAAAGTCTATGGCAGCAAGAAGTTGCAGCAAGCATCTTTTCTCATAAGGAGAAGGGCAGGTTGAAAGCACAGCATCAGCAGCTGTAGCAGCAGTAGAACTAATCCATGATGTCTCAATCTGCCCCTCTCTTCCTAAATTTGTCTGTATGTGCATTGGTTCCTCCTTAATTCGAGCAGAAAAGGAGCCCAAATGCGCAGAAGCTTCTGAGAGGCGCATTTGTGAAAAGGCCTAAAGGAAAAAAAGGAAAAGAAAACTTCAAAATTGGA
The DNA here is from genome assembly GCA_022829125.1 of Lathyrus tuberosus. NCBI lineage: Eukaryota > Viridiplantae > Streptophyta > Magnoliopsida > Fabales > Fabaceae > Lathyrus > Lathyrus tuberosus. The sequence goes on along the minus strand of JALAZF010000011.1, from coordinate 23,833,961 downwards.
GGGCTATTATTATATTTAAGTTAAAGCTAAGTCAGGTTGATATTAATATTGCACCAGAGATATTATAACCCATTCAAAGATTTGGTTAAAAGTACACTTAGAAATATCATAAAATAGCTCACAACAAACAACCACATATTACAGGTTTGACCTGAATTGATAAAAGTGATTGACTCTGTTCGTAACAAGAATTCAGTTTAATCAAACATTTAATATTCAACAGAAGAACCTCGGCAAACTAACCGTCATGGCAGGGAATTCTTAAAAAGTATGTCTAAGATTTAATATCTTACCTTGCAATTTAGATGTGCATTTTACATGGTCAAAGCAAAAATATCGAGGGAATTTTTATGCAAAATTTTAAGAGGCCCATTATTTGCCTTAGATTTTCAAAAATATTATAGAATTTTAATATTGAGAATTTTCTTCAGTGTATCATTCCCTTGTTCTTATTCTTGCACTTGTTGTACATCATGCCAGTTGCATTAAGGTTCACTTTTTTATTAGAAAAAATATTGACTGAAAGAAAGTCAATTCACAAACATGAAGATAACCAGCTACTGGTTGTTGAATACCCAAGAAGATATTATGGCACTTGACCAAAAAGACAGTAGCACATTAAAAAAATATATATTGTCTACGATACAAACCTATCGTTAAAAAGTAGTACTTACTGTTGGTTGCTGATCTGCAACCATTAAGGCACAGCTATGCAGCCATTAATAAGGGACAGCAATGCAGATTGTATAGCTGTATTATATAAATACATTTATACTTATTTACACAGCCATATAGAATATTTCCATTCTTGTATATAGGAATTAATTTGAGTTAATTAGGACTTAATTAGTTTCTTTAGTTACTTGTCCTCCCTAGGCTATATATATCCTATTCTATTATGTACAAACTCAATAAGAAATACAGAATTTCTACATGGCATCAGAGCTAACGTTCTGATCCAGAGAAAAAAAAAATAGGGTTTTCCCATGGAGGAAAAAACAAACAGCTCAAGCATCTCAGATGCTGATCCAAAGGCAGCGACTGGAAACACCACCAGTCATAATGAGACAATTCTCATTACTTGTTACAAGCTCAATGGACAGAATTATACACAGTGGTCCAGATCTGTCCGACTCTTCCTCCAAGGAAAGGGAAAGGAAGACTACATCACCGGCGACGCTAAGCAGCCAGCAAAGACTGATTCAAACCATGCAAAGTGGAAACTTGAAAACAGTCTTGTGATGTCATGGTTACTCAACTCCATGACAAATGAGTGTGGTGAAAATTTTATGTATTATGGTAATGCTGCAGAAATCTGGAATGCAGCCAAGGAGACCTACTCAAATGTGGATAACACTTCAGCCATATTTGAGATCAAAAGTCTCTTACATAACCTTCAACAAGGAGACTCTCTAGTAACGGAGTACTATCACACACTCACAAAATATTGGCAGCAACTCGACATCTATGCTGACACAGAATGGAAGTGTCCGGAGGATGAAAAAATCTATAAAAAATTGATCAAGAAGGATAGAATCTATCAATTTTTATTAGGACTAAATAAAAATTTAGATGAAGTAAGGGGAAGGATTCTTGGAACTAAACCTCCCCCTAGCATTCGTGAAGCATTTGCAGAAGTAAGAAGGGAAGAAAGTAGAAGAAAAGTTATGCTGGGAAGTCAAAGTGCTAACATTGAAGGTTCTGCCCTTGTAGCAAGAGGTCCACCAAAGAAAGGTAGAGGATGGTGTGATCACTGCAAGCGTCCCGGACATACAAAGGAAACATGTTGGGTGCTTCACGGGAAACCCACGGATCTGAAACCACGATTCAAGGATACACGCGCATATGCTGCTGCTGTTGATGAAAGCAAGTCCAAAAGTACTGCAGAGGCAAGCCCTTTCAACAAAGAACAAATAGAGATCTTGCAGAAAATGATGCAACAAGCAATACAAAACACTAGTACTTCTTCCACTGCTACTCTTGCCCAAAAAGGTAATGTTTCTACTGCCCTTCATGTTAATCACCAGAAAACAAACCAATGGATTGTTGATTCCGGCGCATCGGATCACATGACTGGGGACATCAATGTATTTACCAAATACACCCCCTGTCAAGATGGATCTTTTGTTCGAATAGCAGATGGTACTACCTCTAAAGTGGCCGGTAAAGGTTCAGTGATTATCACTAAAGATATTACTCTTGATTCAGTTTTACATGTTCCAAAATTAAATTGCAGCTTGTTGTCTATCTGTAAATTAACCAAAAATTTGGGATGTACTGCTAAGTTTTTACCAAATTTGTGCGAATTTCAGGATATGAACTCGGGGAAGATGATTGGCAATGCTGAGGAGAGTGCAGGCCTTTACTACCTAAGAGTTGAAGAACAAAATAAAAGATCATACAAGGCTGCCCTTACGTGTTCATCAAAGAATGAGAATGATGTAATGTTATGGCATTACCACCTAGGACACCCAAATTTTATATATTTGAAAAAGATGTTTCCATCATTATTTAATAAAGATTCTGGTTTTTTCAAATGTGAAGTGTGCGAATTAGCCAAACATACCAAGTCTCATTATTCCATACAACCTTATAAGCCATCTAAACCTTTCACCCTTATTCATAGTGACGTGTGGGGACCTTCACGAGTGAGCAATATTACTAGGTCAAGGTGGTTTGTCACCTTTATTGATGACCATACAAGAGTCACTTGGGTGTTTCTCATGAAAGAAAAGTCAGAGGTAGGGGGTATATTTGAGAACTTCCATAAAATGGTTCAAACCCAATTTCAAAGCAACATTCAAATTCTAAGAACTGATAATGGAGGGGAGTACTTCCACCACACCCTTGGTACATACCTTGTCAAAAATGGGATTGTACACCAAACTTCATGTCCATATTCTCCCCAACAAAATGGAACAGCAGAGAGGAAAAATAGACACCTATTAGAAGTCACTCGAGCCCTTATGTTGTCCATGAATGTACCTAGCCATTTTTGGGGAGATGCAGTTCTTTCTTCATCATACCTAATAAATAGAATGCCCTCTAAAACACTCAACCTAAGCACACCTCACCAAACCCTCTTGTCCTTTTATCCTTCGACTAAACTCATCACAAATCTCCCACCAAAGATTTTTGGATGTACTGCATTTGTACATGATCAAAAACCAAATCCCAACAAGCTAGACCCAAAAGCCATCAAATGTATATTTTTGGGATACTCTCCTACCAAGAAAGGATATAAATGTTATTGTCCTCAGAAAAGACGAATTTATCACACTATAGATGTCACATTTTATGAAGGGAATGCCTTTTATTCCAAGGTTGCCATTCAGGGGGAGAAAGTGACAATTGATGAACACCAACCTTGGGAAATTATTATACCAAAATATGTCCCGCAATCTGTCCCAGAAAATGTACCCGAATCTGTCCCAAAAACCGTTCCAGAAAATGTACCCGAATCTGTCCCAGAAACCATTCTAGATACTGTCCCAGAATCTGTCCCGCAAGAATCTGTCCCAAACTCTAACCCACCGAAACCTGGCTCGACTACTAAAAATTCAGAATCTGCCCAAATAATGGTTGAACCTGAATTGGACCAGCAAGCAACCACTCTTGATGTTACCAAGACAACAAGTGGAAGAAAAGAAGTACAAGTATACACAAGGAAGAAAAACAAGCTTCAAACTCTTAAGGAAGTAGAAACATGCACTCTTCCGAAGCAGAACCAAGGCTCTGCCCAAAATTCAGATTCTGAACCTACTCACAAAGGTAAATTACAATGCATTGACTCATCTTCTAATTTATTGGATAATGACACTTATGAACAGAACTTAAACTTACCTATTTCCATAAGAAAGGGAGTGAGGTCTTGTACCAAACATCCAATTGGGAACCATGTTTCTAGTGAAAAATTGTCGCAGGAGTACAAAAATTTCATCAACTCAGTAGACAACACCCACATTCCTCAAAATTTCCATGAAGCTATCCTAGTTCCAGAGTGGAAGGCTGCGGTTGTGGAAGAAATAAAGGCACTAGAAAAGAATGGTACATGGCAGCTCTGTCACCTTCCAGATGGAAAGAAGCCAGTTGGATGCAAATGGATATTCTCGGTGAAATATAATGTTGACGGGAGTGTGAACAGGTATAAAGCTCGATTGGTGGCAAAAGGATTCACTCAATCTTATGGGATGGATTATGAAGAAACCTTTGCACCAGTAGCAAAATTAAACTCAGTCCGTGTTCTCCTTTCCTTGGCAGTAAATTTGGATTGGCCACTTCATCAGCTAGATATAAAAAATGCTTTCCTAAATGGTGAACTTGAAGAAGATGTTTACATGAGAATACCACCTGGACTTGAGACGTCAGAAAACTCGGGCAAGGTATGTAAGCTCAAAAGATCACTATACGGGCTCAAGCAATCCCCACGGGCTTGGTTTGACAGGCTTACCCGAGTGGTTAGGATGCATGGTTTCTCTCAATGTCAAACAGACCACACAATGTTCTTAAAGCATTCGGAGGAAGGCAAGGTAACCATCTTCATTGTTTATGTAGACGACATTATTATTACTGGTGATAACTATACTGGAATTGAAGGGTTAAAATTGTTACTAGCTAAGGAATTTGAAGTTAAAGACCTTGGTCAGTTAAGGTATTTTCTTGGAATGGAAGTGGCACGATCAAAATTTGGAATTTATTTGTCTCAAAGGAAATATACTCTTGATTTACTTCAAGAAACGGGAATGTTAGGATGTCGGCCAGCAGACACCCCTATGGAATCTAATGTGAAAATAGGAGAGGAAAAAGAGAGTCCACCCGTTGATAAAGAGATGTATCAAAGACTGGTTGGGAGACTTATCTACCTAACCCATACACGGCCAGATATTGGTTTTTCTGTCAGCATGGCTAGCCGCTACATGAACGATCCCAAAAAGACTCACATGAAAGCAGTTAACCGTATTTTACAGTATCTCAAAAAGGCACCAGGGAAGGGGCTGCATTTCAAAAAGGACACAAGCAGGAAAATAGAAATATTCACAGATGCAGATTGGGCTGGCTCAGTAACTGATAGAAGATCAACCAGTGGGTATTGCTCATTTGTATGGGGCAATTTAGTGACATGGAGAAGCAAGAAACAATTTGTGGTTGCAAGAAGCAGTGCTGAAGCAGAATTTAGGTCAATGGCTCATGGGATTTATGAAGGGATGTGGCTCCAAAGGATGCTTGCGGAACTGCAAGTTCATACTTACCATGAAGTAAGTCTATTGTGCGACAACAAAGCTGCCATAAGTATTGCTAAAAATCCTATGCAACACGACAGGACAAAGCATGTAGAAATTGATAGACATTTTATCAAGGAGAAGATTGACAACGGATTAATTTCCCTTCAGCACACACCCTCAAGGCATCAAATAGCTGATATCTTGACCAAGGCACTTCCTAGAACCAACTATGAAAACTTAAGATTCAAGTTGGGCATGATAGACATCTATGACCCAACTTGAGGGGGAGTGTTGGTTGCTGATCTGCAACCATTAAGGCACAGCTATGCAGCCATTAATAAGGGACAGCAATGCAGATTGTATAGCTGTATTATATAAATACATTTATACTTATTTACACAGCCATATAGAATATTTCCATTCTTGTATATAGGAATTAATTTGAGTTAATTAGGACTTAATTAGTTTCTTTAGTTACTTGTCCTCCCTAGGCTATATATATCCTATTCTATTATGTACAAACTCAATAAGAAATACAGAATTTCTACACTTACTTGTCTCAATGATCTTACACATACTAAATAGCCAAATGAAATTTGAGTTAGTTACCAAACCTGAAGAGCACGGATGAACGGCAACAGGGGGCATGATGGAAGGAACATATCAAACGCCCTTAGCAAAGGCGAAAACAACTGTTGTTCACAAAGCACTGCAACCATCTTGGAAAGAGAAGCAGGCCCTTCATCGGAAACACTTGCAGCATTAAAAGATCCATGGTGTTCTACTGCTAGTTCATCCTCCACAGTCTTACCTTGAGAATCAAATAAACTTTCCTTTATAGAAATACTTGAGATGTCAGACATTGCAGAAGCAGAGGAGTTTAGTGAAACAGGAGTTATTAACCGTCGACGTTTAGGACTCTGCCTATTATAATGAAATGTAAGCACTCTGTCACTTAGAGGCAGGGCATTAGTTGCCTCTACAGCCGCTCCAATATTGTCTGCAATCTGAGAAGCAATATCGTTCACCTTGATTGAGGAAGTCTCTCTGTCCAAAACAATAAAAGGCAATGAGTTTCAATCATTGAAATACATCACACATGTTTGAATTGCATGTGTGATCAATTAGCACTTATTTACGACTTGGGCCTATAACGACTCATCATAGATTGTATTTTCAATTCAACCATTGAATTATACACCAACCAACTTTATTCCTATTAGGAATAAATTAAAAAATATTGCTCTTGTGCTTGTCATACATATTCTATTTAAAATTGGACGCCTATAATTATGAAATAAAACAGTAATAAAAAATGTGTATTGCACATTAGTTTTAATATTGGCTGATGCAATATAAACAATTTCAGGTTTATGTAAAATTTTCTAAGCATAATATTTGTGATGGAAATTATAATTCAGAAGTGGATTTCGTGAGAAACTGGTCATAAGAAAATATTATTCCAGCTGCTGTCAAATTTAGTTACCAATTATCCTAAAATACAGATAGAAAGACTGATTTTGACTAAGACACGGGGGAGATCAAATCACTAAAGACTGCAGGCCCTTCACAGAAGAAATGGCTTAGTATTAGTCTTGTCGATGGCGGATGGCAGTCCATGGCGGAGAGCCAAAATCCTGCCATACTGGCCACTTTGAGTCGCCGTTATTGCGGATTATGGCGAAAAAACCCACAATAGCGGACAATATTTACCATTGTGGCGAGCCCAAAAACCGCCATGTATATCGGCCATAACGGCCATGGCGCCACAATTTGATAACACTTGGTATATCAAACAATAAAAAAGAAAACATAACCAGGATATAATTATAAATTTTGAAAGCAGTTACGATCACCTTGCTGCAGTAATTTCTAACCAAACTGTCAGACACGATAATGGAGAGACATCAAGGAAACATGAAGCAACCATTGCCAATATTGACCAGGACAACTCTTTTGCTTTCATCAAGAGAGCCTCTCCTGGACACTTTTGCTTTTCACACACTGCTAATATTTGGAAGAGTTCAACTGGAACACATATATTTTCTTCAGGAAAGGGTGTTTCACTGTTTTTTTCCAGTGGGTCCGAGAAAGGGGCAGAGCCTGCCTTTTTCTTCGATTGCATTCCTCTCAAAACTGTCAACATATGAAGTCTAAGACGTGGGTCGCTGAACTCCTTTGATGCCTAGCATTCATAATCACAAAGATATAAAAAGAAATTGTGTCAACATAACTTACACAATTTACATGTTGAGTTAGAACAGGATACAAGACTCACCACTTGGACAACAGTATCATACGGATATCCTCCAATCTGAGCTTCAGACAAAAATTCAATCTAACATGAACCAAAAAATTGTAAGTTTATTGGTTGGGGAATTAATAGAAAAAATAATAAAAGTAGAAACATACCCAGTCACTGTCTCTAGCTAATACAGAAAGGTACTTTGTACTTAAGGGAAGCTGGTGCGACCTGCAAAAATTTGTTACCAATGACCAGTGTTGGCTGGATATCTTTCGGTGAGATCTTAACTCATTTCCATCACCATTTCCAGTTAATATCCATGACCCGTAGGTATTTCCATCAACCAACAGTGGAAGGCTTGCCTTTTCCAAATGGTGTAAGACAAGAATAAGAGCTCGTGAAGACTGTTTACTTGGAGCTCCCACTTCAGAAGCAATTACAGGAGAATCCTTGTGCAAATACTCATCAGCTAGAGCTCGAGCAAGAGATTCTGTTACATCACTTTCATGTGATTTTGCATGAAACACAGATCCCTTAGATGATAATTGCTTGAGATATTTGTTAGTTTCATTTGATTTGTAGAAATAAGATATCCGTTTTAGCACAGCAATGTCAATGCGCATCTTGCCGGCAGATAGACCACATAGCTCCAGAAGAAAAGCACAAGAAGCAACAAGCATAGAATCCTCAAAATGCAAAATTGCAGTTGACAAAACCTGAAAATTCAAGCACAAATATGTCCATTTAACGATCAAAATGTTAATTTAGTGTTTTTTATCAGGCATTTGTAATGAAAAATATATAAAATCCGGCTAAGAGCCTATGATGTTATATATCAGAAAGCAATGGAAGGATGTCCAGCATCAAAATCAAAACAAATTCTACAACGAAGCATAGAACTGATAGAATACCAAGCAAATAGAGTTTAAGATATAAATTCATTGATGCCCTTTAACCAAACATCCTAACCTTTTAGGTTTAATTGGTTCTTCACAAGGTTTGAAAGCTTTGATGACCAAGTGATCAGAAGCTTGATCCGTTACAAGCTTAATCCCCGAAATTCAATTAAATTTTAAGTGTAAAGTAAATTGGCTTTCTGTGTTGTCCAAGCTAAAAGTCCAAAAGTCGCTTGCAGGAGCATGTTCAAGACATTAAGTAACATCTTTAAAATTTTAAATTAAATTGGTTTCTGACAAACAACATTTGATAGTTTGACAGTTATGATCAAGTGGAGGTTTTCATTAGGTAACAAACATAGCATTTCTAAACATTAGCACCAAGTGCATTGGTTTGTTTAATTTATCTCTCAATTCAATCGCATAATCAGACAATCCATGAAGAAAAAAAATCTCACAGATGAAAGTATAGTATCTTCATGTTGTCCAAGTGGTGAAAGAAGTTTCTGAACATCTGATTGAATGTTAGTTTGCCCAAGAGACGAACTAGTGCCTTCCCATTCAGACTTCAGATTTTGAACTCTTTGGCCAATAATTTGGTTAAAAGCTGCCAGCGCTCGTCCACGATGCAAATGATGCTCGAGCCCAAATCCATTTTCCTGAAAATTCAATTTGCATTACTGTATAGCATATGTTAAGAGTCCCACATCGGACAATATATGACATGAACATGTGTTTATAAGTGGGGGCAATCCTCACTCTACCAACCGGTTTTGTAGGGTTGAGTTAGGCCCAACCACATTTCTTAACATGGTATCAAGAGCTTCGTTTAAGATCCGATGGGCCACCTTCTATGGTTTCCGCTATCGGTCCACCCACCATTTATTTCCACGCTCCAGATATCCAGTCCTGGGCGTGAGGGGGTGTGTTAAGAGTCCCACATCGGATAATATATGGCATGAACATGTGTTTATAAGTGGGGGCAATCCTCACTCTACCAACCGGTTTTGTAGGGTTGAGTTAGGCCCAACTACATTTCTTAACAGTATATATGGTATATTAAGGGGCACAATTGGAAAAATTGGAATCCTTTCTACATTGAAAAGTGAGAGCAGCATTCATTTTAAAACAAATTTTATTTGCTAAAGCGACACTCATTTTGAAACGGAGGGAGAAACCAAAAGACAGCAATTAAAATAAATGAATATACCTCAAGTAAAGGACTATGTAGTTCTTCTTCAATGTGTCGTTGGATAGTTGCCTCCCAGGAGATTGCATTTATCTCATCATGCAAATCAGCACTTACGAACAAGTCAATATCTCTATGTAGCAAAGTTTCCCCCATAGGGAACGCTGAAAATGATTGGCAACCAAGAGGACCCTGTAATATATGGAAAACTACATAACTTGAATAGCATATATAGAAATGTGTCTGCAATAGCATGCAATCTACATGATAGTTAAAAAATATTTATAAAGTAACAAAAAGAGAGAGCAAAAGATCAGTGATGAAGCTGTCCTAACATTACACAAAAACATAGAGTATTTTGTAAATAATCAATATCAATCAATATCAGATAGGAATAGTTTGGATTGAAATCAAAAGGATAAAACTGTAGAGAAAAGGTAGCAATGTATCCGGTAACTCAAAATGGAGAGTAAAACAGACCTGAACATAAAGCTGTATCAGTCTTCGTACAGGCTTAGGAAACCAGCATGGAAGCATTTGTAAAAGAGAAGTGTCACGTCCGGTAGACAAGAAAATGTCGTCGCGCCAACTAAGATAGTCTAATAAAGCTGCATTTCCAAATTGTGATCGAAGAAAATTTTGATGCAATGAAAAACAAAGTGGATTAGTTAAGTGCAAAATAAAATGAAAGAGTCGATGGAAGAGTCACCCAACAAACAAGGTTAATAACTAACCAGTTTTTGCTTTGGGGACCAACAAGCACATTGTATCCTGACCAAGACATGCTCCAACAAGAGTGCGCCACAATGTAGGAAACCTTTGCAAAGTCGGCCTAAGGTTCTCCAATGTACACTGGGCAGAGGAATTACTATGCCTATTTACACCATCGCTATTTAAGCAGCTTTCGATGGGGATAGAAGCATGCATCAGGGTTGCTAGAGCTGCCATTTCTCCCCCGCCTTCAGCAATGTCATCAACAGTTCGAATTATTTCATCCAACTCCAGAACACCGAGGTCACTTCTAGGAGCTAAATCATGTGACATAATTGAACGAGCATTGGCTAGTGAAGCCTTGTATTCACACCCCCTAACTCTAGATAAGAGCATCCACCTTGCCCATTCACAATCAACCTGTTGACATACAATGTTGATCAATAGAAAACAAATATAAGCACATAACAAGAAATTTCACCAATCAGGACAAACTTTATGGGTGTGTTTGTTTCAAGGTTTCCACAAAGATTCTTAGCAGTGAGATTGTAAATATATCATTCATGTTTGGTACAAGCTTATAAAAAGCACCCCCTGGTATTATTTATGCTGATTTAAAATTTACACATTACTTACTTCTCAATTTTATGTTCCTATGTTCTAGGGTGGGAATCATTTACTCCCATGGACATAGAACACAGCTAACAATAACTTATCTCATCCTCTATTTATTTGATCAATTTATATATTTTTTTTTTGAACTGAATAAGATTTAAATAAGTTCCTGGGAATATCAAGTACTTACCCAACACATTTGTTGAAATAATATTTCTTTCAATATAATTCCTAGAAACATCATTCCTGGTATATAATTCTATACCTTAAAACAAATACCCCATAAGTAGTAACAACATACACCCAACTCTATTCATAGTAAATAAAAGAGTAAAGTAAGAAGCACAGTTAAACGTCTCACATCAGACAATATATGGCCTGAATATGTGCTTATAAGTGGGGCAATCCTTAACCTACAAGCCGATTTTGATGGGATGAGTTAGGCCCAACCACATTTCTTAACATGGTATCAAGAGTCTTGTTTAAGATCCGGTGGGCCACCTGCTATCGGGTTTCTGCTATCAGGCCACCCACCATTTATTTTCGCGCTCCAGATGTCCAGTCCTGGGCGTGAGGGGGGTTAAGAATCCCACATCGGACAATATATTGCTTGAACATGTGCTTATAAATGTGGACAATCCTCACCCTACAAGCCGGTTTTGTAGGGTTGAGTTAACCTCAATCACATTTCTTAACAAGCGCAATAATATAAAAGGTATTTCGATAAATCGATAAATATACATACAAATAGAACTTCAAATAAAATGTGAACTGTAAATATCTCTATATCTCTCTGGTTATAAGCAGCATGCCAACGGTGATATAAAACAAAGTCTCGATTTTAAAGATTAGGTACTACTGCTAAATAATCTAGAATTATGTGACCCACTTAATTTAGAGCTCGACAATGTGTAATCTATGCTACTATCTTGCGCATTTGGTTGAAGTGTGACTCTGGTATTTCTAATGACCATTTATATGCTCCATTTATATGCTCTTCAGCTGAATTGGAATAAAATTATGTGATTGGCGTAATACCCCATATCCTCTTGAGTGTTATGTTCCTTGTCAGTTGAGACAGATTGAACTCCTATGTGCTCTATTTGTTGTTAGTTGAAACAAATAGAGTAATTAGTGAACTCAATTGAGCTTAATTCTTACTCAGTAGGTTTGACCTTTATTAAATTGTAAAAGAATGAACATTTTGACAACATTAATAATTGGTCAATTGTTCTCTAGAAGATAAAAATATCATTTTGGATATTTTCCACTCTTCTATTCTTACCAACCACCCTTTCCTTTAAGAGATTGGAAGAGAAAGAATAGAAAGAGATAAGTAGGAAAAGAGAAGAAAAGATAGTAAAAAGGAAAGAAAGAAAGAAAGGAAAAGAGAAAGAAGAAGAAGAAAGAAGAGAAAAGTGGAAGACGAGGAAAAGAGGAAACTTGGAAGAAGAAGAAGAAAGCTTGAATCAAGAAGCAAAGCATCTCAATTTCATCATCAATCTTCATCTATCAAAGGTGGATTCCTAGGTAGATTTAGCTTTGGTGGGAAAAATGCATGATTTGAGAATTAGATTTTTGTGTGATAACATGCTTATGTGTGAAATCAGTGTTATGTTCTACTTGTTGCTTGGATGCTTGTTTGTGATAATCCATGTTGTTGGATGTTGTTTTAGTGTAACAAGGTTTTATATGTTGTTATGGTTGCTTCTTTTCCCTTCCTGTTGCATTTTATCATTGGTTCTGATATGTTATCCTCGCCAGGCGAGAGGAGTGTCTCACCACGTGAGGTCTCGCTGGGAGGCTCGCCATGCAAGGTAGCGAAATTTTGTGAAGGGGGGCATTCTGTTTAGTCTCGCATGGAGCTCGCTTGAGGCTCGCAAGCGAGAAAGCTTGTTGGGAGGCTCGCTAAGTCTTGTCAGGCAAAAATGCTCTGTTTTGTTGGAAATGTTTTGTTTCCTTGTTTCCACCATAAAACGGGAATCGTGGTTCCCCCGCTGGGAGGCTCGCTGAGTCCCGCCAGGCAAGAATGTTTTGTTTTGCTGGAAATGTTTTGGTTCCTTGTTTCCACAATAAAACGGAAACTGTGATTCCGATTCCGATTGAAGTAAAATCATGCATGTATGTTAATAATGCTTGATGAATAATACTACCTTCGGTCCTTTTTATAAGGAACATTTAACTTTTTTAGATTCATTAAATAATTAATGTATCTGATCTATAATGCAGACCAGATACATCAATTATTTAATGAATCTAAAAAGGTGAATTGTTTCTTATAAAAAAGACCGGAGGGAGTAATTAACTATTATGTTTATGTTATGAACTATCATGAATCGTTATTTGCCTTGAATGCATAATGAGTGAATTAACTATGATGAAAAGTGAGGTGAACTTAGGTTATAACTAGGTGAACAGAATTAGAAAGATAACTTAGGTTATGGTAAACAACTTAGGTTGTGATACTCGAATGTAAGAGGTGCTTAGGTGTGCATCCATGAGCGAGTGGTCGCTAGAGATGAGTCGTCCCATCCACGAGAATGCCGGAGGCATAGATGAAAAACGATATCATAATTGTGATTCAACGAGCTTGTATGGAAACATGTTATGTTATATTGTCATTGTTATATAATCACATGGAATTGTGAGACTAATCGCGTATTCGGAAATAACCCTTATTTGTGCTTGTCCCAAGTTCGAGACTTATATAGAGTAGTAACCGGGAGAGGCGAAACTGAGACCTATGATTGTAACTCTGTTAAGCGTATTCCACACAGTGGAGGCGAAGGCTAGGAGTGTCGTTGGCCATATCTGATGGATTGTGTATCCATTCAGTGGAGTCTAGGATTACCGTTGACCATATATGGTAGAAAGGGCTTTAGTGCATTCCATTCAGTGGAGACTAGGAGTGTCGTTGGCGATATCTGATTGATTGTGTGATCCATTCAGTGGAGACTTGGACTACCGTTGGACATATCTGATGGATTGACTATCACTATACGGTGGAGGCTAGGAGTACCGGTGGCCATATCCGGTAGATAGTGTATTTTACACGGTGGAGGCTGGGTACTGCTGTTGGCCATATCTGGTGGTCAATGTGTCCGTGCAGTGTAGGTCTAGTATACCATTGACCATATCAGACGGATGGATTAGTAGATCTTAGTGATCGGTTTGCGATAATCACCCTTGTGTAACAGTTTGCATTTCCCGCCTAGTGATTTATTTAGTTAAGTGAATTCAAGTTACATATTTCCATACAATCCGAATGTCCCTTAGATGCTCAAGTCCTTGCTCTTTTGTGTAAGCGTATACAAGTAGGATGAAGATGAAAGCCTTAAGTCAAGAATCGATAAGAGATCCTTTTAGATCCGAGTTGACTCATAGGATAGGGGAACTCGCTGAGATTATTATCTCACCCCACTATTTTTGTTGTTTTTCAGGTAGTTCTTTGCAGGTTACAGGCAAGGACAAGGTTGACGAATGATGTTTCGAAGACTTTGTTATCGTGACCTTCCGCTGTGAATTATATGCAATAAGGATATTGTACATAGATCTTAGTTTTTGTTAAGGCACTATTGTATGTCATGTGCCATGCATTGTATTTTACGTTATGGACATGAATATAAAGATGCCGTTAGACATATGTGTTGTATCAGTACCAATTAATATTTCGTATAATGTATTTTCTAAATGTATATTACATAGAGCGTTACAATTGGCTTGGATTAAACAGCTTTGCCCCATTGATGTTATTTTTTCCTGTTGTGTTCTTTTCTCTTTTTCAATGGAGGATTCCCCATCTTCCATATTCCTTCTAATATTCTTTATCTTTGTTAAATTCTCATTTTATTAAAAGAAAATGTAGGGTCCTATTTTTTCACTGAACTTGAATAGTACAAAAGACAAAATAATCCAAAAACAAACGAAAAACATTTAAAACAACCTACAAATTTCAGTGAATCAATCGCTTATTGATGCTTAATAGTATATCATGATTTCAAATTAAGAAAACCAGGTACAAACAATCAGAATAGATAAAGCACAAACATTAATAACACAATGGACATAGAAACTTACCACAGTTTCCTGTAATGCATTAAGTGAATCAAGATCTAGAACCAAATGATGATGGCCAAGGTAGAGATCCAAAAGATTTGGCAAGTTATATTGTGCACAATGGTGCAGAAATATTTTATGCAAAGCTTGTACAGTTCCATCTCTATCTGATGAAGCCTCATTGAGATCATCCTCCAACGGGACGTTACTTTTGCCAGATATGCAACCTGAACGAGCCAAAAGGGATACCAATTCTGTTGTCCCTTCCCAATATTCCCTCAAAAATATAAACCTTTTAGCAAGCTTCTCCTCCGTAAGCATCCTTATCCACCCAGAGAAAATATCAGGCGAAAACTTGTATATTTGAACATCTGGAACTTCCATGCATACAGAATCCAACTCTTCAAGAGAGTATAAGAAATTTCCATAATTAGAAGACTTCACATCGCACTCTGAAGATGAGACAGGCTGCATAACATCCAAATTGAGTTGAAGGCTTCCAGCAGATAGGACATATGCAGGGATTGAGTCTAACAATCTAAAGACTTCCTTCCAATGATTACGACACACATGGTAGTCAAGTTGTGACTCCCACAAAAAAGAAATGTCTGAACGAAGAGATTGATTCAGTATCATCTGTACACACAGGTGAACGATTAATGAAAAGAAAGTTATTATAGTTCCAAAAAAAAAAACAACTAGCTTTATCTAGGAAGACAAAATGCATATTATATGCAATCTCCAAAAAGACATTAATCATTTTAACTTCCAACCTCATCCAAAAGATATGTTGTCCTGGTAAAAAAATCCAATTATCAAGAATTCTCATACTGAAATTTAAAACTCAGCTTCCACAATGCTCTTATGGGGAATGAGATTACTAGTCAGAATTGAAATTCAGCGTCATATATGAATATCAACATTAGCTTGTAGTAACAAGACAGAGAAACAACTAACCCGATCAATAGTTTTTTGCTCCCAGGCATCAAACCAGACAGCAGCAGCAGCCCAATATCCAACATGAGCATCATCATCATCATCAACTTCCAGAGCAGAGGAGTTTTCATTAATATCCATCCAGGAACCCAAGACAACTCCGTCAATCTCACCACATTCAATGACAAGACTATCAAATGAATGGTTATGCAAGAGCCTTAATCTATTCTCTAACGGTGAATCACAGTCTGATGGGCCACTGGTATCTTTCAGCCGGTGATGATATGTTTTCCAGAAACCACTGCTTGGATAGAGACTCTACTCACACACATGTATACGGACAAATATGATTGCAAGTATCAGATCATGGAAAATTTCTTTCCCATAGTAAACATTGACCACAAAACAGGACAAATAAATTCCACATACCTCAATCAGTGAAATGTCTTTCAATACCTTCAACTCATATGGTCCTAGATAACCATACCTTTTCATTTCCTCAGCAATCTGGATTCGTAAGGATCTCCTTACAGTGCCAAACAAAAGTTGTTTGAGGCAGTGTTCAATGTTCTCACCAAGCCTTTGAAGTGTTGCAACAGCAAGTTCAGTTTCACCCTGTATAATTGCAATATGAGTCATGTTATTTTCATTGGGGTTTGTGACACAGATAGAACCAGTAAAATCAAGGTAATGAAACTGTATATTATTGAATGGAAAAGATGAGCTCAAGGCTTTACAGTGGTGCAAATGCAGAAAGAAAGGATAAACCAAAGTTCCAAGAACTCCTAAACCAGAGAGTAACACTCCTAACAAACTTTCAAACAATATTTCCGAATACCTTCTCTAATTCCTTTCCCTCTCTTTTATAACAGAAATTCCCTTGCTAACAGAATATTGCCACGCCATTCCTATTCCCCTACTCAGCCTCTCTACTGGGATAAGGCCCCAAATCCAGTATCCTATCAGACATCCAAATAGAAAGTTGAATACTCACCTTCATAAATAATTCATAAGCAACAGCTCTGCCAATGTCACGAACTTCAGTAAAAGTATCATGAGGCCCTTCGTCAACAATGAAATCTTCCGATTGATGAAGATGCAGTTGAAGAACAGCCAAAGGGAGTCTACCGGAGAGCAGAGCATCTTTAACCACAGTTTTGAGGTCAAGATTACCCACCTTCCAGCGTGCCATCATCTCTCTTGGATTTTCCAGAGGTAAAACTTTCTTCTCCGAATGAGATAAGTCACCTAATTCCTCAGAGACCAATTTAGACTCTGAATCAACAGGTACCAGAGCAAGATTTTCATTATTGTCGGCACCTGATGCTGGTAAAGGAAAAGAAAGCGCATGTTGGTTCAACATATCCAATGAACCTAAATCTGATGGAAGAACTGCAAGTTGGGGTTCTTCGTGCTGCATCTCTATACTAATAAAAGATGACTCTTCACTGTCAACCTGTAATTTTTAGCAATAAGATAACATTTGATAATCAGTAAAAACAATGAAACAGTTTAATCAACAGTACAAGTAGCATAATTGTAGAGCATCATACCAATCCTTGACTGGCCTTTTGGAATATTGTCCTATGCCTACATTGCAGATTTCGGATAATCTCCAAGAAATGAGCCAGCTCAGAAAGTTTTTTAGCAAAATCCATTTCAGTCGGTAGTTTCACTGGTTCAATTGGGGGAAGATAAAGCAATCCTGTCTTGTTCAAGCCCTCTGCTGCGTGTGTATCCTTTTTATGTTGCAGTAACCCATACTTACGAAGCATTGTAGTTGCAAAGCAAGTAGCCAATGCAAGAAGCCTAGATATCACAAGTCAGATCAAATTTTCTTTCTGGAATGAAAAAACAACAAAGATGATGTATGCCATCTATTTCTTGTTTTCATAAAAGCTTTTCCTTTTTTTCCATTAGATAACACCACTGATAAAAGGATAAGGCACAAGAAGTCTAACAAAATATCAAAAATTTACCCTAATAATTATGACGCATTGACAACATTTCTTACGAGTAGCAACTTGGTTTAGAAATGATAAAGAATGTGGAATAAAAGTGAAGAATGCAAACTAAAAGTATGAGAGCAAAGCCAATGAACATATAAATTTACCTAGAAGCAGCAGAAGTTTCGCTATCATTGCCACTTTTATTAAACATAAGATAAACTGCAGCAAAAAGCAATCTCAAAATCCCCTCTTCCGCTAGATTCACATCCACAAGCATTTCCAAAGATCTGCCCATCAATAAAACTGGAAAGTGAATTTCATTAGACAATATTTGCCATTTAAAAAAACCTAAATACTATATGAGCACATCAATGTAATCAATCTCTTTTGCAACATCATTTCCATTGAACCAGTACCACTGTAACATTCCCAACAAATTAATTTGCCGTAATCTAAAAACTAAATCATAATGCAATGCAAATAGATAAGCAAAATATTTCTAGAAGGTCCAAGAGTCACAAAGAAACTATATACCAACAGAAGAGAAACTTATAACCATTATTGGTTTCCACACTTATGCATGTGTCATTATTGCTTTTCACACTTATGTATGTGTGAACTGGTACAAAAGCTATGGTAGGAAGCCGTACGGAGAATCCAGAATGAAGAGTAAATGAAGTCTAATACTAGTTAGGGGTGTTTGGGTAAACATTTTAATGAAGTGCTTATTGACTAGTTACTTATGATGTAAAAACTTATGTATAAGTTGTTTCTACAATTGAAGGGAGGATGGAGGTTAAAATTGCATAAGCTTTATAAAAGTTGTTTTTACAAATTATCTTGTATCATAAAATATTTTTATAAGCTCTTCCAAACATTTATACAAGTGCTTTTAGAAAGAGGAATGATAATATAATTTTCTTTTCTTTTTTAATACAAAATAGTTTTCTCATCAGTGAAGAGTATGTTTGTTTTCTTGGAAAATACATTATATCCTCCTTCAGGAAAGAGTATAATATAGTGAACCGGAACTCTTCTCCTTGAAGGGGTTGTAAAGTCTCGGTTTGAGAATTAGATGGTTAGTTGGGATAGTTAGTTAGAAAGATAGGGAGTGACAGGTATATAAATAATAGGAGGGTGAGGTCCTGAACAGTATTCAGTTATTAAAAGGGAGTGGGGGCCTTTGGATAGGGAGGGAGGGTTGTTGTGCCTCAAAGTCTTGCATTGTTTTATAGTTGTAATTAGGATTTATCCCTATTGCTTTGTAACAACAGAGTACATACCAGGTTCCTATCAGATTGCTACTTTAGAACACAAGAAATATAAATCGATAGTCCAATGATTAAATTTGGCTTACTTTTCAATTTCATCAAATTTCAAGTAGTCCAATGCTATTTGTAACTGACGAAGACGAGAAACCTTGATGTCCCATCCTGACAAAGAATGAAAGAGAAAAAATATAAGCATGAAGCTAAAATTTATTTTGTGAAATTCTAAAGTATTGTGTCAATTCCATTCCAATACACAAACTCGCCAGATTTCAAATAAATAAATAAATAAGTAGACATCGCCATCAAAAGTTTAGTTTTCTTTTTTTTAATAAGCGGTTAGTATATTAGTTATGTTAATTTTTTCTCCTTTTCCAAGGTTTGAACCCTGGTCTTTTAACTTCTTCACTCCTGTCATGTTAGCTCTTATTTGTTATCATTTTCATCTATTGGCCTTTAATAAGAACTTTATTGGTTTCTGTGCCAAATGAAAATTTAAAAAAAAGTTATAATAATAAAAATCTTGAAATAGAGGTGGTTTTGGTAGCAAAAGACACGAGACAATAAACGGCCAAAAGAAACCATTCAGGACAAGTAGATTAGTATTGGTTCTAATGAGGATGCTAAAAACTATTATCCCATCCTATTTCACCTTGTTGGCTATCTCTAAGTCTTCCTGTTAAGAGTCACACATTTGGATAATGTTGGAATTTATGCCTTCATTGCAGTCTGCCTCTAGTTGCCTAAATTGCGGCATTTGACTTGCTTTCATTGCAGCCTCCAACACCTTCATTGTGTTGGATTTGAAGGGGTGGGTTTAGTCCCACATTGCTTAGAGATATGGCATGTGTTGTGTTTATAAGTGGGGGCAATCCTCACATTACAAGCCGGTTTTGTACGGATGAGTTAGGCCCACCCGCACATTTTGAGAGATAAGATAAAGCCTGAACATGGGTTTATAAGTGAGGACAATGCTCACCTTACATGCCGGTTTTGTAAGGTTGAATTAGGCCCAACTCAAATTTTTGGATGGTAGTAGAGCCTATTCAGTTGCTATCAGGTCGTCGCAATCGCGCGACTCTAATCACACTTCAGATGTCTAGTTCTGGGTGAGGGGTGTGTGTTAAGAGTCGCACATTAGATAAGTTAAGGCCAACGCCAATTTTATAAGGGTTGAATCAAGCTCAACCTAAATTCTAAGATTTCCCAAGGCACCAAAATATTGATGTTGAGATTTTGATGGGAGAAACCTATTACAACAAAAATAGAGTACCAATACACAGCTGATCATACAGTAAAGTACAGAACAAAAGGGAAAAACAAGAAAATGCAATTTTATGTAATTATAGAAGACCGGTTTTATTTTAGGGGAACTATTTTATATAAGATGAATTATATCTAAGTGAAGAAATTACTACACTATAATGAAAAGGAAAATAAGACTATAGAAAAAGAAAGTTTAAATGATAGAAAAGGGGAAAGGGTGGGGAATCAAGATTGTATTCAACCAACAAAGCATTAATTGCCTTTTGGGTTCACATGATATTTGAATGCTTTGGTTTTTTTATTTAATAATAATTTGTGTTTTGAATAGTTAGGAGTATTTGTTATGGAAAGATTTACTTAATGATGTGATTTATCGCTTTATCCTAAATTTTATTTATATAATATTGTTTCGGTAATTATTCATTTTCATGAAAAACCTTCCTTTCTGTTAACATAAGAAAAAAGAATGGTCGCTGGCCCCAATGAATACCTTCGGGAAGAATGGCCCCCCCACACACACGCACACACAACATCATTATGTCAGGTTATAAAATAATCATTTTAGGTAACTCACCATTTTTCCAACACAATTGATCTGCCTCTTCAATCCCTTCATACACAAGAACTCTGTCCAAAATTTCAATTTTCCAAGGAGAAAACCTTTTGGTTGGTTCTCTTACTTCCACACTGTCTTCAAGCAGAACTGAAATCCCTCCATCGGTGCTTGGTTGGCGATAACCAATGTACTCAACAGGAAGAAAACTCGATAAGAGTGAAACAGAAGGAACATGCACTGATAGACCATCTTCTCTCACGATATAGAAATAACCCTGAAATGTGCAACCCACTACTTCTCCAATAACAACTTCTTCTTTTCCATTAAAGTGATATACATCATATGCACTATCTAAAATGTTATCATCGTGGACATCTAAATTCACTTGCAGGTTAAAATGTACAAGTTTTGAGCCTTTCTGATTCTTTACATTCTTCATTTTAGAGAGAATAGTAATTCCCATGGGAGAAAAAGAAATAGAATCATCTTCACATAGTTTAAAATTCGGAATGAATATCTTTCTCGTAACCGGCGACTTCACACCAGAACCAATAAATTTGTGATCATTAGTTGATTTAGAGGCAGAAGAAAAACCACTTGAATTGGGACCAAACAAGTTACTCCTTTCTTCAGGCGTGTAGCCATCAATGTTCTCTATCACATCACCTTCCACAGCTTTCTCTGGGTAAGAAACACTTCCATTTATTATGTTTAAATCATTTGATTGAAAATACCCCGAGAAATTAGAGAATACTGCTTGACAATCTATATCAGAACCACCAGCCCCCCAGCCAACCAACATCCCCAGTCCAAATTGCTGAGAAAGTGGAAGCAACTTTTCAGATATATAATTCTTGTCGGTAACATATTCACATAAAGATATCACATAGATCACACCACATGCATCAACTGCAGCTAAAAAGTAGGTATGTGAAGCAACAACTAACTTTTTAAATGATCTTCTAAAAGAATCACGGTGTTGATCGTTCAAGTTCTCCTGAATGTCAGACCCGTGTTTAATGCCTGTAACATCATCAGTCAAGGGCAATTTTTCTAACCCTTGGAAATCAAAAAGAGGGTTAAGTCCACAAGCCTGTGAAACATTTAAATGTGTCACGAATTCACCGGTTAATGCAGAATATAGAACGATCAAGCCAGAAGAATCAAGACAGACAAGAAGATTATCACAAAATTGGAAATCTATCCACTCAACTTCCTGAACTATGTCTGTTCTTTCATCAAGCTTCACCACTGAAACCCACTGAATACCCCAATTGTCTAACATGGCAACAAGAAGTAAATGTTTACTCCTGCCTCTTTGATTTGCACCACTAATATTGACAGAAACATGATGCATCAATGTCAAAAAAAAACCCACCAAGCAATATGAAGCACTCGAGAACATTTTAGGACATTCGTAGAACCCATTAATCTCAATACCAAATACATTGGAAAAACAATCAGACTTAATATCAGTTGTGCCCGAGCTCAAGCTTGAGCGATCAGAAGCATCTTCTACTAAATCAGCTGGTTCCTGCCGATTCTCCTTACATTGGACTGGATTTTCATTGAATAGATATTCCAGGGATAGACTTCCATTAAATATGTTAAAAGAAACCACTTCTGTAGAGCAAGGAAATTCATTATTCTCAGGGAACTTGGTCCAGAGACTACTGTCAGTTACAATAGTTTCAACTTTTGTGAAAAATGATTTTAAATATCTCTTAGTCGGCGCAGAGCCTCTCGAAAATTCAATTCCACCATCATCTCCACCAGTCCAATTTACATCCTGGCCTCCAGAGACTTCATGACTAAGACTGGAAGATTCTCCTACTTCAATATTTTGAGCTAACGTAGCAATAGGCCCCCATTCCACCCACCTGCCTTGTCTATAGCTACCTTCTAATGAAGATTGAACTATTTCTCCGGCTTTAGACAGTTTAGGAAAAGCATGGACTGTTACCCCACATTTTCCCGAAACAAATAAAAATTCTCTAAATGAAGCATCATTGTGTTGATCATAGCTGTCCCCGCAACGAGCCCAGGCCAATGAGTTAACATCACTAATAAATGGGTAACTATTGGACCTTGAACTTTTAATTTCGGTAACATTACCATCAATACCAATTTCTGATCCTGAAGTACAAGGCAAATCATTCACCAAACCTGATCTGCTGGGCCTATCGAATACCTCTGTTGAAAGAGTTGATGAACCTAGAATGTGATTATCACAATCATTTCCACTTTCACAACCACTAGAATTTGACTCTCCTGCAACCATGAAAGCAAATGCAAAACACCATAACAGGATATCAAAAAAACTTGAAACAAACAGCAATTGCGTTTTACCCATGAAATTATATATATATATATATATATATATATATATATATATATATATATATATGTATGTATATATATATATATACACACACACACACAAGCTAATCGGCTACTGAACAGTAATAGCCAAGCCAAATTACAAGTATGCTGTGTTTGGATAAACTACTTAATTAAGCATTTATAACATAAATGTTTGTCATATAAGTGCATATGTATATATCTAGTAAAGTTCCCGGCTTTTTTCATAATCTATCATGGGGAGTTTATGGAAATAAGCTCAAAACAATTTATGAACATGTCAGCCATTTGTTTTCATAAATTCTACCAAACAGTCTTACAAGTATCTATATATCTAGAAAAGCTCAAACAAGTCAATTCTAACAGCCCTTATAAGAAAGAAAGCACCGAATCACAATCACCTTTGACCAGAGGAAACAACAGAGCTTCCTTTTGATATGAATGTAAAAGCAGAATCTCTCTCGTAGGAGAAATAAAAGCTTCACGAAATTCCGAAAGCTCTATCTGGGTCTCAGATGTGTCCCACTTGTGCAACTGAAGTATAGCAGGATCATCGCTACCCGAAGCCAAATCCATTCCACTCCTGATTCAACCAAAAGCATATTCAACAAAATTTAAAAAATCATAATTCTAACTTAATGATAACTAGAGTTATTTAAGCCCCAAACATTAATGCAATCATTTCAAACAATTAAAGCCAAGTAATATTAACTAAAACTATTTAAGCTCGAAACACTTTTCATCTTTAAATTTCACCGCTCGGAAAATCAACGCAATGATCTAATAAAAAAAACTCGAAGCTCGTGAAACTTTGTATGAAGCCAAATTTCAATTTCATTTCATCGATTATTTTCTAATTTCTCAAAATAAACGTGAATCTTCGGTTGAATCGCATGGTGAAATTCGAAACACGTTAAACATCGAAACTAATCGGGATTTCAATCACTTTAAGTTAAACAAAAAATTGAAAACATCAAGGAGTTCAAATCGAATAGAGCATCAAAACCTGAGAAGTTGAAAAACGAAAAACGACGAAGTGGAACCTGTAGGTGAAGAATGATTAAGATATTAGAGTGGTAAATTGTTGGAAGGTTGTTTCCATGAATGCAGAGAGTGAGTTTTCGAACGGAGATTTTGGGATTGGGATTGGATTAAGAACGGAGCAAAAGTTGAGCGGAGAATGAACGGAAAGAATGTGCCTGAATTGCTCTCTCTACTCTTCTGCCCGATCCAACACCGTTTAAGTTAACGATAAAATCAAAACAAAATAAATATCGGGGATTTATTTTTATATTTACTTTTTTTTATATACTACTATTGTTATGTTAAGAAAAAAATATAATATGCTTAATATTTTTTTGGTCATCTATCTATGACTCGGAATTCATTTTGGTCATCTTTCTTTTAAAAGGTTTAAGTTGGTTCTTTACGTTGTCTAACAACAGCAAAATGGTCATTTCCGTCAAATAAAAGCAAACGGTGTTAGTTTTGCTGACATGTAAGCTGAGTTGGAAGGATAGATTGCCTAATCAGCACCTTCTTCTTCCTTCTTACTGTGAGACTTATAAGTTCACCCCCAATTTGTGACCTAAGTGTATCATTCTCAAAAAAAACACCCAATTGAAACTTAATTCACCATCTAAACATGAATTATGGGCGTTGTTTTTCATCTTCTTTAAGTAGCCGAAGTGATTTGCAAGTTTATACTAGTTTTGGAAAGCTTTTATGTGGGTGTGGAGACCTTGCTTTACTTCGTAAGGCAAGAACCGCCAACAATTACGGAAAGCTTTTTTGGGGTTGTCAACATTTTAAGGTAATTTTTGTTCCCAACATATACAAGTAATTTGTGTTCTTAATCATGTATTTAATTGCATTCCATTTTGTGCTCTTAATTTGTAAAGGGACGTAGAAATGCTGGATGTGGTTTTTTTGAATGGTTCTATGAAGATTCTACAACTGAAAAGGAGGAAACCTTGAAGAAGCTACAATGGAAGATGGAAGTGGTAAGTCAAGAGATGGAAGAATCCAAAAAAAATGTGGAAGTTTTGAGGCTCAAGAATATGGAATTAGAGGAAGCTTTGAAGAACACAATGAAGTGGAAGAAGATTTGGAAGATTTTGTTTTATTTTGTGTTGTTTGTTTTAGTAATTTAGATGTTGTAAAATTTTTAAGGTTATTTTCCTGGTTTGGTGTAAAACTTGCATTGCAGAGAGAAATGTTATTGTTACATGTTTGTTCTAAGTTTATTGTGGCATGTTAATTGTTAAATATTTGTTCTAGGTTGAGCCTACCATTATACTTGTGTTAAAATTACCACTATCTATGTATAAGTTAACATAAATTAACTTTGACAAAATATTTGGACCATAATTTTTGCATAAATTAACATAAGATAACTTACCATAAATTGTGTATAACTTACCATAATTTGGATCATTGTTTGTGTAAAGATAGTTGTGTATTTAAGTTATGTTAACCTTAGATAAATTTGACAGATAACTTACCATTAGATACAAATGTTAATTGACAGAATTTTGAGAACAGAAACCTTGTTCAAATTTGAGAACATAACATAATTTTGGTATAACACAAAATTTGATCAACTTGTCATTGTTACAGACACATCAAAATACCACAACATGGCATTGTTACAGACACTGACTTCAAAATAACATAACCATAGAGTGGGATGGAACATAAGATAAACCTTGTTCAAAATAACATAAACATTGTTACAGACACTTGTTCAAAATACCATAACATGGCATTGTTACAGACACTAGCTTCCGCATAAGTTGTCACAGACACTTCAAAACAACATAACACAGACACTTCAAAATAACATAACATCAGCCATATCCCTAAAATAGAAACTACATAAATCTAAATGGACTTCTTTGTGTTGTTTCTTTTGGTATGAGTGGTCCTCCTAGTTGTAGGTCTCACTGCATTTTTGTGATGCACGTAGTCTGGTGGTTAGTCCCTGTGAAACAGAAGGCATTGTAACAGATGTTTGTCTTGGTTTCCTAAAAGGCAATTTCTGTGGTCAGATGTTTCTATCTAACCCATCAAGTTCACCCTGCTCACGGTTCCTCTTCTTCTTTGGTCTTCCTGGCATTTTTTGTATTTTGGAGGCTGGACATCTGGGTACTCTGTTCTGACCCATAAATTTGTACCATTAACGGGGAAAATTATAGGTTCATAAACAGAAATATACCTTGCCTTCTTATAATAGTCAGGTATGTAATCATCAACATTGAGATTTCTACTCTTCATTGCAAACAGAGCATGAACACAAGGTAGAGTAGTCAATTGCCATTTTCTGCATGAAGAATCATGTTCCTTCAAGTTGACAGCAAAAATATCACCTTAATTCTCAATGTGTCTTACCTCAAATATAAACTCAGATGACATCCTACAAATTAGTAAAAAAAGTCACATAAAAATGAGAATTTAAAGTCAAACAGTCACATAAAAATGAGAATTTAAAGTCAAACAGTCACATAAAAATGGTACCTTACTATCCAATAATTTGTGCAAATGCTTGTTTTTTCAACTTTCCTCCTTATGTTAGGCAACACATCCCCATCATTTAATTGTGAGAATTTCAACCTGCTCGTTGTCCACCTTTCCATTATGTAGCCTCTAATTTCTTCTAGCATGGTAACCAATGGCTTTGATCTTGACTCTACAATCACACTATTGAATGCCTCTGACATGTTATTCAATACAATATCACATTTTTAAGCTGTCCTAAAATATGATTTGCTCAAATATCTTGGTGGAGTCTGCATCATGTGCTTGTATGCCTCTTCATGTATATGTCTCATACCTCTCATCTCCCTTTCCCATGCTTGTGGGTAAGTAGCCCTAGCAACCCTCTAAATTATCTCCTTCAACATTTTTCCTGGATACTTCTTCCTGAAATTATTGTATAAGTGTCTAACACAAAATCTTTGTTCAACATTGGGTAGTAATTCATCCATTGCAGGAAGAAGACCCTGCAAAAATAAACCAAATGTTGGTGACTACATATATTACTAGACACGTCATAATATAACTAAAAATGTTAAATAAATAGAGTGGTAGCTTTTGCTGATCAGAAATTAATGTATATGTTCTACATTTTTCCCTACCCCCTAGATCATCAATGAGGAGTTCCAAGAACCACGGTCAGCTTTCTTTAGTTTCCCCTTCCACTACAGCAAAAGTTATAGGTAACATCTGGTAATTGGGATCTGTACCAATGGCTGCCAAAATCTGACCTCCACAAAGCCCCTTTAAGAAGCATCCATCAAGACCAATAATAGGCCTACACAACTTGAAACTCTTTTTGCAAGCAGCATAGCAAATATACAACCTTTTGAAATAAGGTCTTCTATTCTCAACACTTTCTTGGACTGGTGTGACATTTAACTTGACAGTTGAACCAGGATTTGTCCTTAGGATTTCATGACAGTAATCATATATCCTTGTGTAATCCCTAAAAATGAGCCATCAACCATATCCCTAGCTGCAAATCTGGCCCTAATTGCCTTTGTCTTATTAACCCCCACATGCAGTCTTCCTTACACACCACCTTCACCCTTTTTTTTTCATTTTTCAAAAACTTAAGACATGTACCAGATTGAACAACATATGTTCTAATTGCCTCCTTAAAGTCACCTTTTGAGTTAAAATAAGTACACAACTCCCATTTATAATTAGTCATATCTTTCAATAACTTTAAAATGGGATACTTCTTCTTCATTGGTTCATCACTCTCCTCACTATCACATCCACTGTCCAACTCCTCACTATCATATAAACTCTCATTCTCCTTTCCACTGTCTCATTCCCACTTCTTTTTCTTCTTTTTACTTGTCTCTTTATGGTTTCCATCATATTCAACAAGATTGGATAAGTGTTCTTTAGAAAAATCCAAACTCATATCTGAATCACTAAATGTAACCTCCAATGCACTATCATACAAGTAACTTTCATCCTCACTGTCATCAGAGCTTGTTACCATATTCAACAAACCAGCATTAGAATCTATAACATCATGAACCTCGCCGTCATTGTTCATACTCTCACCTACATTCATACCCTCAACACCATTATTCTTCACACTCTCACCTATATTCATACCCTTAACACCAATATTGTTCACCCCGTCACCTACATTAATACCCTTAACACCATTATTGTTCACACCCTCACCCTCAACACCATCATTGTTCACACCATCACCATCAGTACCTACATTCATTTCCTTTACTACTTCTTGATAAAGATCTTCAATGATGGATTCTACCTCCGGATTAACCACATTTAATGGTTCTTCAATGATGGACTCTAATTAAAATTATTTGTATTCATATTAATTTTTTAAAAATCTTATCTTATTTCTCATTTTAAATTTTCATATTTATCTATCATATAAGAAGAGTTTATGCTCTGTAAAATATTATTATGCCCCCTGCCTCCACAGCCCTCCACGTATGTGTCGTTCCTTGATCTGACCCTCCCTGCTAACTCTCTTTCACGTATGTTGATATACCCAAACCGATGCGTCATTCCTTAGTCTGCTACTCCCTACTACCTCTATGTTCCCAACGCAGGTCATGAGTATTCTTTGAACCACACTCACGCTAATACTAAAGACAATCTTTTGAAGATTTACCATTTTAAATCTCAACTCTTATAAACATTGTTTATGTCTTCTCTATTCATCCGCTATTTCCTTCTACAAAAAATCAACATCTTTCTTTACAAACTTATTTCTATCAAAATTTCACTTGTTCCATCTTCTCTGTTCATCCACTATTTCTTTCTACCATAAATCAACATCTTTCTTTGTAAACCTGTTTTTATCAATTGTTCATCTGTTCCATCCATTCTTCCACCATCCTTTATGGCTCGACCTTTTGAGAAGATCATCGGTATCAACGACTTGAAGGAACTATAGAAGATGGTTATTTGCATGCATCATAAATGGTCGGTGGTCACCAACAACAAGGAACATTTTGAAATGATCGTCGTTGACAAAGACGTAAGTTTGGTTATTTTGTGTTTTATGTTGTTTCGTTTACAAGTTTTTTATGGAACTGATACTTTGTTTTGTTAGTGTTTCTTCCATATATGTGTTATATGATCTGAAATTACTCATTGACCTTGATTTTTTGCATTTTCAATACATTGTTACTTTTTTATCTTGTTGATGTTCCTTAGTGAGTTATTTCGCCCGGTTTGGTTATTTTGTGTCTTCTATTATTTTGTTTGCAAGTAATTTACGCAACTGGTACTTTATTTTGGTAGTGTTCTTTCTGTTTAGATAAATTTGGTTCATACCATGTATCTTCTAAGGTTGTGATGATAACAAAGTATTTGAAGAACAATTAGGATTTCTAACTAGCTAGTTCATGTGTACAGAATTGAACAAGTTCTGTCATGGAATCAAGTTATGGTTCGGTTCTGATCAAGTTCTTGTGAGAGAGTCTAACCGTAAAGTTATCTTTTGCATATTTCAGAATTAGAAACGTGTTAACCCTGCCTCTAAAACTGATGGATGTCAACTCAAGCTCAGAAATCACGGGACTCGAGAGTAGTTGACATTATCTTTAAAAGATTATGTTGTACTTGTTTCATATAAGAGTTCTCTATACAAAGGCATTGTTCAGTGGGTAATTCCTTAGCTACGAGTTCCAACACCTGCTTTATTGGAAAAGAAGATATGCAAAAAGATTGTATCTGAATATAGTCGTTAGGTTGCTTCAACGACTTTATTTCTCCAACCATAAAAGGAGCAAAAAAGTTGAAGATCAACCAAGAGAATAACATTGCAACTACAACTGAAATATACACGCATTTCACATTATTTGTACCAGATCAAGAGAAGCTAATCTTTTAAGAGTTCTTATTCTTGTATAGCTTAAGAATCTTTAGTGTTAAAGTGTGTTGTATTATATTTAAACACCTCTGATTGTTAATCAAGTGTTGTTGTAAGTTATTCCTTCTTTAAACAGTCAATTTAGATAAAGTCTCTTGTTGTGTGCTTGAGCCTTGAAGTCTTGAATCCGTGGGATTTAAGCATAAAGTCTTGAATTCGTGGAATCTAAGCAGGTAAGTCTTAGGCCGTGATTTTGAGCATGAAATCTTGTACTTGAGAGTGTAAGTAGGAAAGTCTTAGGATCTGAGGATCTAGGCAGGAAGTCTTGATCAGGTGTTGATTGAGCAAGGCTGACTTAGGCTGTAGATCTAAGCATGAGAAAGTCTTGTACTTGAGGATATAAGTAATTATAATCGGTGTGATTATAGTGGAAATCTCTTGTGCTGTAAATGAACTGGACGACTCTTAGTTAGAGAGGAACTAGGATAACTTTTGTGCGTTCTTTGCCTTTCTATTTACTTCTGTTATTTTATCCGCTGCAACTTGTTAATCAGATTCTTAACTTCTGTTTAGATTTTGAACTCTGGTTCAGAAGTAAAAATGATTTGCCATACACAATTCAACCCCCCTTCTTGTGTATTTTTCTCACCTTCAGGTGGCATCAGAGCAAGGTCTGTGCGTAACACTTAACAATGGTACATATAAAGATCCAGAGAGGAAAAAATGTCTTCTGAAGATCCTACTGCTAGTACTTTAGGAAGAAGAGTTTCCTATGATTACAATGCTTCAGAGAGAAACCACTACTTTGTTAAACCTCTTGTATCCAGTGGTGATTCCATTGAGTTCGAATGATGAAAAATCAAGATGTACACTTATATTATTGGACTTGATGATGAGTTGTGGGATATACTTGAATATGATATTGAGAACATCGTTGATAGTGTTGGTATGGTATCTAACAGAAAAACTTTGACACCGGCTCAAAAGAAAATT
Organism: Lathyrus tuberosus; assembly: GCA_022829125.1. Lineage (NCBI taxonomy): Eukaryota > Viridiplantae > Streptophyta > Magnoliopsida > Fabales > Fabaceae > Lathyrus > Lathyrus tuberosus. The sequence continues at coordinate 23,802,827 of JALAZF010000011.1, read as the reverse complement.
TATAGAAAACATCACAGAGTCATAGGTATTATAGTCGATGCTCTGCCACATGCTAAGTATCTGAAATCGTTGATAAGTCTTCTGCAAAGACTATTTTTGAATCATTGTGCTCTACCTATGAAGAGAATCAGCAAGTTAGAGAAGCAAAAGCTAACTTGTTGGTACAAAAGTATAAGTTGTTCAAAATGAAAGATGATGAGGACATTGAAACCATGTTCTCCAAGTTTCAGATTCTTGTATCAGGACTTCAAGTGTTAAGTAAGAGTTACTCGGCATCAGATCATGTTAAAAAGATTCTGAGAAGTCTCCCTTTAAAGTTTAAACCTAAAGTAATAGTTGTTCAGGAATCTAAATACTTGAATACGTTATCTCTTGAAAGTATAATCAATAACCTTCAGAGCCATGAGATGGAACTGAATGGAAACAAGTCTTCAAGGAAATTTAAATCTCTTGCCTTGAGATCTGCTTCTGAAAATTCTGGTGAAAAATCCAAAAGACATTCAAAGATCAGTAAACCTGATGAAACTTCTGAAGAAGATTTTGGTGGTAGATCTGATGATGATGATATGGCATGTTTCATCAGAGGATTTCAAAAAATGGCCAAAAGGAACATAAGATTTTCTAAAAGTGACGGCTTTAGAAGATCTAACTTGTTATACCCCAAATTTTACCCCCTTAGATGTCATAACATCTTGCACTTACATGTAGGGATCAATCATCTGTGCATTGTTAAATAAACACCATATCTTGCTAGTTTGTTTCTTTTATGAGCCAGGTTTTGCACAGGAAAGAGAACAAAAGTCAATAAGCCAAGCTCTCGCATACTTTCAAGAGATCTCATTCAACAATAAATCAAGTGTATTTGGTTCCTGTTACAAGTGTCTTGAACCACTGGATTCACCAAGACTCAAAACCAAGGTTTTCTCAACAACAGTCAACCGGTGCCTTTGATTTTTATCAAGACCTATTTCCAAGCTTTGGAATACGGTTTCACTTGATACTGGACATCCTTTGAGGCCATCTGTGGGCCTTGGAGGAGAGTGAAGAGGTAAGATCCTCAAAGATCATCCGTTGGATTTCCTGAGGAAATTAAGGTTTTGACCGAAGAAATCGAGACTCCGATTTTGACAATTTTGGACCAAAAAGAAGCATCCGAGCCATGTCTCATTTTAATCGGATCGACCATTGACGAAGGGCCCGGAAAATCATCAAGGCACTTATTTTATTTTATCTGAAAAAAAGAAAAAGAAAATTAAATGAGAAAAAAATAAAAAAAATAAAAGAAGAAGGAAATGATGTGGTGGCGCTCACCACACTTAAGGTGGCGCCCACCACACCTTAACTATGGCGCCTGCCATGTTAAGTGTGTGGCACCTGCCACATGAAAGGTGTGGCACCCGCCATGAAAAAAAAAGAGGGAAAATGTGGTACTTCAGAATTTTAGTTTCAATTAAAATAATACATTTTTTACAAGGCATTGCAAGTTGGCACAATATCATCATGAATAAACAAAGGCTTTTCAGTAAAAGTCGGTTTACGTCTCTTCAGCGCAATCTACCTCTGAGCCTAGTTCTGAATAATGAAGACTTTTGCAACCAAACAGCTTGCACTTGCAAGATCTTTTGAAAAATTGAATCATCGGCCATACCCCAAGCTTCTCTTTTTCCTATAAATAGGGCACCACACTTCAACAAATTTTTCACACCAGTATTCACCCTAAAAAACAAAAGGCTGAATACTCTCTTTCTCCCCCACTTATTCTGGCACTCTGAAGAAAAGTTCATCGCTTTAGAATACGAATTTGTGAAGAGGCTGTGGACCGTCTCCACTAGGTAACGCTTCATTCTTTGTTTTTATTTTCCTTACTGCATGTTGAAATATCATGACCATTTTTTTTCATACCGTCTTCATATCTGGCTAATGTCTGATTAAATATTGAACGTGTATTTTGTTTTGAATTTTTTTATCTGGGTTTAAAGGAGTTTATTTAAAAGAACAAGACAAAATGAAAAAATAAAATCAGAGTGAGGTTCTGTTTTGTTTTATGAATGTTGCTTAAAGAAAAAATGGAAAAAATATAAAGGGAAGGATATTGTGGCGCCTGCCACAAGAAAGTGTGGCACTGGCCACATATAGGGTGTGGCGCCTGCCACCACCCCACTTACCTTCACATGGCGCCTGCCATGATTAATATATGGCGCCTGCCACACATTGTGGCACTTTTAAGTGGTGACTGCCACTTTAACTTTTTCCATTTTTTTATTTTATTTATTTCAATGACCATTTTGTTACATTTTATTTCTATAAAAAAACTTCAAAAACAAGAAAATATTTGTTATTTTGTTTTTAAAAATTAAAAAAAAAAACAAAAATATCATGTTTAACTCCGAACTTCTTTTTGCGAATCATCAACTTGTGTTTCTGAAAATTGTTAAGTTTCTGAATATTTTGTGTTGCTTGAGATTTATTCCTTGACTTAAACAATATTGTTTTGGTGTTTGTATGTCTTGGTTTCCGTTGTTAAGTTTCTTGGCTTTAGCATATTTCTGTTTTCAAACCTTGATAATGTTATCTCGGTCGTACTCTTGTGTTTATCCATGTTTACCATGTCCCTACTTGGAATTTTATTTTGGTTAATGTTTACTGCCTTTGAATCTTTGAACTCATATTGTTCATTTAATTTCAATCTCATTTTCAACCCTTGTTTTACAAGAAGTTGTCTCCCCTTCCTTCCAAAGGAAAGCCTCTCTATTGACAGCAAAAGTCATAGAAAGCTCATTACCAGCTTTTACCTCATAGTCATAGCCACTTACCAATCTTGATCTCATAGTTGTGGCCACCTTCTCCTTGGCCTCATAGCCAGTTGTTTACCTTGGAAATTAGTAAACAACCGCTGATCTTCTAAAACAATAAAGTTCTAGTAACTTACAGGATCGATCAAATTGATCATAGGACATATGCTATAAGTGTATTTAAAATGTTTTACAAATGCATAAAGCAAACATTTCGACCATGCTGGCAAACAAAAAGGACGCTATGAAACGTAAAACAAAAAGTGATAAAGGCAGAAAAGTGTTTAAGTCGAACAAGAAACTTAGAGAAAACAATGTAAAAGCAAATTCAATGAAAGACTGAAGGTTAAATGGTAAAGAAAATGCATAAAGTCTTGAATAAACTACAGAAATGTAAATGCTTGAAGGTAAAGGCTTCTTAATGTAAAAACTGCAAAGTAAAAACTTTGTAATGTAAAATGCTTGGAAGTAACAGACTGAATTAAAGGACTTCAAAGTAAAGGATCTAAGGTAGAAACTTCAAAGTAAATTATATTGCAATGAAAGATAATGGTGATTACAATCACGTACATTCTCGCCTCACTTTTTTCTCTACACGCTGGATACTTTGAGTGATTACAGAGTTACTTGTACAACATGATTTTTTCACACATTCTAACTCTAGAACTAACCTATTTATAATACTCTAAAATAACCACCATTTGACGGTTTACTCCTAGAACACGCCACTTAGCACTTTGCATGTCTTCAACTTCTGGATATTCGCCACTTATCCTCTTTTCAAATTCAAATAGTAGAACTTCCCTCCAATAATTAACTATAATTGCAACGCATTATTCATAGCCATTTTACCCTGTCAAATTGACTCTTTGGACTTGGAAATGTTTGAAGTCTTAAAGTCATTCTCTTCGACTCAGGCTTTCAACAAATATGGTCGAAGCCTTTGGGTCGAAGCCTTCTTCTCCTTTAGCTTATTATTTTAAAGAATAACTTCTTTAAAAGCCAAATCTATTTGAAATCATGTAGCGTCGAAATTAGGAGCTAACAAATTGCCCCCCAAAAATGTCCTTTCGCCAATGTTGGTAGGAAGGTCATTTTTTTATAGAACCATTTTCGACGCTTGCGCATTCGATTATGAAAAGACGTGGTCATAACTGACCAACCCACGATCTAGAAACTATTCAGTTTCTTTCAATCACGCTTATGACGTCATACCGTAATGGCAAATCTTCAAACGTCTTTTCTGTCGTATCCTTGAACAGTTTTCATCATCACCTTTCTTGGAACTAGACATTTGCAGTCTGATCATAACTGCCATCACTCAAACAATTTTTGCAAAAAACAGACACGCGTCCCACTACCCACTTTGCTCCATTGGTGGATTGACAACCTTTTTAACTTCCAAACGCCTATAAATACCCTTTTTCCATAACTTATTAAACTTTTGCATTCTCATAATTTCTTGCAACCCTATTTCTTCATCCTTCAAACTCTCTCAAGAAAAACCCAGAACGCATTCTCACTTTTCTTCAACTTCCAATAATGCCTCATGGCATCTATCTAAATACTTCTGTTTGCTATTAGCTCTTCGACTTGCAAAATATTTGATAAAATCATGGCGCATTTTCTCTTAAACTTTGCTAATCTTTGTAATTAAAGTACTCTGCCTCTTTTCTTAGAAATCATGAAAATAACGCAGCTTTTAACAGCTTAGTGTTCCAACGGCACAAGTTTCTATTCCATAAAGGAATATTAATAGCGTAACCCTAGGGTATATTCCCAAGAGCAATTTCACGTGTTTCCATTGTTGACTGGCCAATCCTTACAAGGCTTTGCCTCTATAAAATCCTTTTCACATGAGCCATATTTTGCACCCACTGAAGCAAGCATGAGTACTTCCTCAAAGAAGGCAGCGACCAAGAAGGTGGCTGAGGAGACAAAGAAAGTTGAGGCAACAACTACTGCCTACAATGATACTTCAACTAGAGCAACCTCTCGCGCCAAGAAGCGAGAAACTAAGATGAAGGTCCCCAAGAAAGGACATTCCAAAGCACAAAACTCTGATGATGAAGCTGACGAAGATTATGTCACCTTCCTCAACTCTATTAATTAGAGAGACTATAAATGATCTTTCTCCTAGGTTTCATGTTGTTGTACTTGTTTCCTTTCCTTTGTATGCCATTTTGGCCTCACATGGCCTATTTTGGCTTTTACAATCTTAATAAGACTTATGTTCTAATATGAATCTCTTGCAAAATAGGCTTATATTTTTTCAAATATTTCCCATTTACCCTTAAGACTCTTAGATCACCCTCAATCTTCTGAACCTCGTAAGCATTATTACTGAATGCCTTAATAATTTGAAAGGGACCTTCCCACTTAGGATACCACTTCCCTAAAGATTTGGTATTTCGATCCATAGGCAAGATCACTTTCCACACCAATTCCCCAGCTAAAAAGGTTTTAATCTTGACCTTTTTGTTATAAGACTTCTCCACCCTTTTCTTTTGCCTTTTCAGCAACTCCAACACATGGAGCCTTTCTTCGTCTAAATCCACTAGCTCATCAAGCATCATATTCCAATAAGACTCAGATGGGATCTCATGATGCCTTTAGATCCTTATGGTCTGGAGATGATTTTCTACAGGCAAAACTGCATCATGACCAAATGTCAGTCGAAATGGGGTAGTATTAGTTGCCTCTTTTGGGGATGTTCGACATGCTCAGAGTATTTGGTCCAATGTTTTATGCCAATTTCTTGGCCTTTTTTCCACATGATTTTTTATCAACCCAATAACTACTTAATTTGCCGCTTCGACTTGGCCATTAGCTTGAGCATAATAAGGTGTGGACGTTAAAAGCTTGAACCCTATGTCTTTAGAAAACTCTTGCATTTTCTGACCAGTGAAGACTGATCCTTGGTCTTTTGTAATTGTCTCTGGGATTCCAAACCTATAGATGATGTGTTTCTGGATAAATTCGACCACATCTTCTTGATCAACATTTGGTAAAGGGATAGCTTCGACCCATTTGGTAAAATAATCAATACCCACCAAAATGTACTTATGATTTTTAGATGATGCTGGTCGAATTTCTCCAACTAAATCCAAAGCCCATCCTCTAAAAGGCCAAGGTTTCACTATAGAGTGCAATTCACTTGCAGGGACGTGTTGAATGCCAGCGTGAACTTGACATTCCTGACAACCCTTAGCAAATTCGATACAATCTTTTAACATGGTAGACCAATACATGCCTTGTCGAAATAACAACCATTTCATTTTATGGCCTACCTGATGTGCTCCACATGTCCCACCATGGACAGTCGAAAGAGCCAAGTACGCTTCTGCCTCACTAAGGCACTTAAGCAATACTCCCTCAGGAGTCTTTTTGAATAATTCATTACCCAACAAGACATAACTCAAAGCTTGATACTTGATTTTCCTTTCTGTCGAAGATATTGGATTTTTCAAATAATCTACTATAGGTTTTCTCCAATCCTTGTCAGTTATGCTATCAACTGCTAGAATTGCAAAATTGTCTTCATCAGCGTATCCAAGCTTAGTTTCTTCCAAATCTGATAGGGTTAATCCTACTGACACCACCCTTCCTCTGACTTCAACTTCGCTTGCATCTTGTAATTTGTCTTTCGAAACTTTATACCCTGATGGGATATGAGCCAAGTCATTAGCGACCTGGTTTTCCAGTCTAGGGATGTGTCGAAAACTAACTGCGTCGAACCTTTTCAACAGTCGATTCACAACTACAAAGTACATAATCAAGTTTTCTTTTATGCTCTTGTATTCCTTGGTAACTTGCTTTATGACCAGTTCTGAATCTCCCATTATTTCGACATAAGTTGCCCCTAATTCCAACAATACTTCAAGTCCAGAAATTAAAGCTTCATATTCAGCTTCGTTGTTTGAACAACGACCTTCAATTTTATACTTAAGTGTTGTTGGAATTTTATTAGGAGAAATAACAAGCACTCCTATGCATGTCCCATCTTTGTGGCTCGACCCTTAGAAGTATAACTTCCAAGGTTCCACTTCAAGATAGTTCAGAGGGGTCTCATTTGTAGAATGGTCAACTATAAAGTCTGCCACTACTTCCTTTAACAGCTTTTAAAGGCTTATAAGTTAAGGAATATTCAGTTAATGCTAATGCCCATTTTCTAATTCGACTATGCAAAATAGGTTTGGACAACATATGTTCAATAACGTCATAACGAGAAGAAACATAAACATCAATTGGTTTTATATAATGCTTCAATTTTGTACAAGAGTAATACAAACATAAACATAATTTTTCAATCATGCTATATCTAGTTTCTGATCATTTAGAACTCTACTAAGGTAATAAACGGCCCTTTCGACACCATCATCATCCTCTTGAGCTAACATGCTCCCTAAAGTTCTCTCTGACACAGCTATGTACAATCTCATACTCTTATTGCCACAAGGTGGTGAAAGAATCGGGGGTGACTCAGGTACTCTTTGATCTTGTCGAAGGCTTCCTGTTGAGCCTGCCCCCAGTCGAACCCATCCTTGCTAGCTCGAAGCAATGGCGAAAAGGCTTGCGTTTTCTCACTCAAGTTGGATATAAACCTCCTCAAGAAATTTATTTTGCCCAAGAGAGACTGCAATTCCTTCTTTGTTGATGGCGCTTTTGCTTCCATAATGGCTTTGGTTTTATTCTGGTTAATTTCGATCCCCTTCTTGTGGACCACAAAGCCTAAGAAATCCCCTGCCTGCACAAAAAAAACACATTTGAGAGGATTCATTTTAAGACCATGCTTTCTCATCCTTTCAAAGGAATGTCGAAGATGGCTTAAATGATCTTTCCCTGAAAAAGACTTAACAATAATATCATCAATATAGATTTGCATTAAAGTCTCAATAAAATCATGAAAGATCGAATTCATTGCTCGCTGGTAAGTTGCCCCAGCATTTTTTAGACCAAAAGGCATTACTACCCATTCGTAGGTGCCTAATGCCCCTGGACATCGAAAAGCAGTCTTTGGGACATCTTCCTCAGCAATGAATATTTGGTTATAACCAGAATAACCATCCAACATACTCAAGTATTCATGTCCTGCAGCAGAATCAATCAACATTTCTGCCACAGGTATAGCATATTCGTCTTTAGGGGTTGCAGAATTTAGATCTCTAAAATCTATACAGACCCTTAAAGAACCATTCTTTTTAATGACTGGTACAATATTAGCTTGCCATTCGACATACCTAGCTGTACGGATAAACTTGCATCTAAGTAACCTTTCAATTTCCTCTTTGATCTTTGAAAGGATTGTTGGGGCAAACCGTCTTGGATTTTGCTTGACTGGATTTTTTCCAGGTATGATTGGCAACTTATGTTCAACAAGCTCTCTCTTCAAACCAGGCATTTCATCATAGTCCTAAGCGAAGCAATCCTTAAATCCCTTTAATAGTTGGGCCATTTCGACTTTGAGTTGTGGGTCAAGGTTAGCACTAACATAAGTAGGCCTTTTTTCTCCCATTTCACCCAAGTCAATTTTTTCAAAAGGATCTTGCGCCAGCATTCTAATGTTATCTGACACTGGATCCCTTTCAAAACCCAAAGGCTCATTATCATAAATAGCATCAAGCCTTTGATTTTCGTCTTCAATTTGAGACCCATCAGGTGGTTCAGGCTCAAAGTCCTTACCAGGGCCTACTTCACAAATTTGAGTTGTGGCTTCGACAGCCATGTGGTTGTGTGTAGCCTCCAAGGCCGCTTGTAATTTAGATTCTGTCACATAGGCCGAAATTCTTTGTATTGCATCGAATTCAGTCATTATTACTGAATTCACTTCCCCAAACTGTGGGGTCTACATCAGGCTCTCCACAGTATGGGACATTGCCTTTTTCCCTTATGACCTCTCTATCCCATCGAAATCCCTCCACAGGGTGCAGGTGTAATGAGCAGAATGCATGGTCATCTGGGGTGAAATCAAATTCTGTTAGAGTACAAGGCACAATATGCGCCAAGTTTTTGTCAAACTCAACACCATCAACATGATTAACAGGCACCTTAAAGTACCCTTGATCACCTTCAATGTTTTCTACTATGCCATCAGGCCTCCAGATTGTGATCCGCTGGTGCATTGGCGAAGGTACTGCTCCAACACCATGGATTCATTCCCTCCCCAGCAGAAGGTTATAGTTAGCTTTGCTTTTGACTACTATAAACAAGGTAGGTCTTGTTACTGTTCCCATAGTTAAATCAACCTGCAGAACGCTAAGAGTGGTACCAATTTTCCCTTCATAGTTAGAAATGACCATGTTGTGGGGCTTAAGATCAGAGTCGAATTTACCGATCTTGCTTAGTAGGAAATGTGGCATTAAATTGACTGTAGCCCCACAATCCACCAAGATTTTATTCACATCCACGTTCTCTACTTTCCCTATAATGTACAGAGGTTTCAAGTGCCCTTTCATGGCCTCAGTTGGCCGTTCAAAGAAAGCATTCTACTCTTCGACACAGCCATTGTTCATCACATAGTAGCACACAGGTTGGTGTGCTGCCATTTCAGCCTCAGCGTTGGCGTCTAAGTTTTCTACTTCAGTTATCCTATCATATTCTCTTAGCATCACCGAAACCACATTAACAATGATGTTTTAAAGAGGCATCAGAGTCGGAATCAAAGTTGTGAGTCAAATCTTCGTCCTCAGCTGCTTCGACTGGAAACCTCTCAGCTTCTTCCTTCTTGGAAGCAAATAACCTACGCCCCGCAGGCATCTTATTTGTTATTTTTATCCCAACATCTTTATTGATAGCAGGCAGAACGTTGGTACTAGTTTCAGTTAGATCTTTGGCCTGAGCTTCCCTCAAAGCCTTCCTTCGTCTCTGTTCCCTTCTCCACTAGGACCTAGACATAGGATTTTTGCCTTTGTAATTCTCAGAAATATAGGCAGCTTTATTGGAGGACTTGAATTCTTTCTGGTACTCCATTGAAGAACCTTTAGCTACGTCGAAATTCTTCCATCTCTGTTTCCCTTTCCCTGCTGCTTCAATTGGTTTGACCCACTTTCCAGTTGGTACCTCACTGCTAGGCTTGAAAGTAGTCTGCTTAGCCCTTGGCATTTGTGGCCTTTGGCCATATTGTTTTTTAGTAGCTTTTCTTGGGTCGAAACGCCCTGGCCTTTGAGCAGCTCTTTTCTCGCGTCCAGATTTGGTTTCTTTCCCTACTTGGAGGCTATGAGCAGCTTCTTTATCAAAGATAGCACTGCATTTAGAGCACAACATGACTTCAGAGTTTTTTCCTTGGCACCTGTGGAGAAAATCAATAATGGTTTCATCTTCTCTGGGATAAGCCAGCTTGTTGCAGTCTTCTTGACGAACCTGTTCATCAATATCCATGACTTGTCTGTTAGTCACTTCGACCATATTTATGTCAACTTCATCTTTTAAGCGCATTTTGGAGAAGTGGACATCAAGGCCTTCAGCAGCCTCATCCATCTGTCTGAAATGGTCATCAGTTTGTTTTGTTACCATCTGTGGTTTTTATGCTTCAGCTTCATCATGGATCTCGACTGTAGCCTCAACGTCGAACCTTTGAACTTCAGAAGCTGTCCTAAAGTAGTGTTCAGCAGCCATACATATCAGATGCTCAAGCTGCAACCATCCATTTCCTCGACTTCACTAATGAACACAACATCATTGGTAAGGTCCTCAATAACCTCCACCACTGTGGCATTTTTTCCAAGAGCTTCATTAGTGCTAACACTGTCTGAGCTGCTGTCAGATTCCTCAGCTAATTCGACCATGTTAACCTCATGGGGCTTTGTGTAATTTGCTTCAGCTACTTCAAGAGGGTTGGTATCAATCTTCATCCGGGTCTTAGTTTTCTCCCCAAATTTGAGTCTGCCTTCCTGAATAGCATTCTGCACCAGATCCCTTAAAAGAAAACATTGAGAAGTTTTATGACCCAAATAATTATGGTATTTACAAAAGCCTCTCTTTTTTCTTTGCTCTAAAGGTGGTATTTTAGCACCAGGAGGCACTAGTATTTGACCATCCTTAACTAACAAATCAAAAATTTTGTCACATTTAGTGATGTCGAAAGTGTATGTTTTCTTTGGGAACCTATCCTTTTTTTCGGTTTCGACAGGGTTGTTCCCATTTGAAGGGACTAATAATTTACAAGAATAAGGAGGACCTTGCTTAAGTTCAGCAAGATCTATTTCACTTTCGTCGAACTTAACAGGCTCGTCATACACCTCTTCGATGCCCTCCTGGTATTCGACGTAAGTTATCTTCTTGTTTTTGTTCACCCTAGCTTTCTCATCCTTGAGACGCTCTAGCTGTCGAACTCTGTCAGCTAACTAGGCCATATCCCTTAGATACTGGGTGTCCAGTTTTTTCCTAATAGAGTAATCAAGGCCACCAGCGGCCATTTCGACAAGTTCATGCTTAGGCACTTGTGTAAAGCACCTAGCCTTGAGTAGTCAAAACCTGTTCAAGTAATCATCTATTGGCTCATTGAACTTTCGTTTCACACTAGCCAATTCTTTCAAACTAATTTTAGTCTGCCCCATGTAAAATTGCTCATGGAACAAACGTTCTAACTGGGTCCAATTACAAATCGAACCAGATGGTAACGTAGTGAACCACGTGAATGCATTTTTAGTGAGGGGACTAGGGAAATACTTCACCCTTAGACTCTCATCATTCGCAATCTCACCAGCTTCGATCAGGTAGCGAGCCACATGTTCGACGGTAGATTCTGTAGTATTTCCTGAAAACTTAGTAAACTTTGGTACTTTTGTCCTGGGGGGCAATTCAGCTTGGAGTATATAGTCTACTATAGGCGAGGTGAAGTTTGGCCTAGAAAAACCCATATTCAGGCCATTTCGAGCCATTATTCTCTCGACCATGGCTGCCAAATTGTTCTCCGCTGCTACATTATTGCGTCGAACCTGATTCACCACATGGTCAGCGTTTTGATTTTTGTTTACTAGCACTATCCTTGGTTCCTCCTCTTCAAGTATAGGTATTTGATTCCTAGGAGGCTCCTCCCTAGGTGGTTCGACCAACTTTGGATTCACCGGATTCACTTGTTGAGCGATTTCCCTCATCTCGACTCCTTGATTTTGGTGTTGAACAGGAGCGGGCATTCCCATGAATTCTGCTATACGCGTCATCTGGGTTGTCATCATTTGATTGGTTTGAGTAGTATTTTGGATCAATGGCTAGAAAATCTCTCCTATTGTCTGAGACAAAGTATGTACCATTTGCATGTTGCTCTCATCTATCTGTTGCCTCAAATATGCTGCAGATTCATTTGTTAAGTTGGGTCCTTGAGCAGAATATCCCAAACCTATGGACTGGCTGTTTCGACCCATGTTAATTCCATAACCTGACTCCTGTAAAGGGGAAGATATCACATTCTCTAAAAATATTGGGGGCGCAGTATGCAAATTCTGCATCATTGCCGTTGGCATGCCATAGATTGGGTTCCTAGGCAAAGGCTGTGAAAATCCTGGGGGAGGAAACTGCCTATACGTCAAAACTCCTCCTGGCGGAGTCTGAGGATTTGTCACTAATGAGCCAATGTACTCTAGGACTGGCTGAGTGTAAGGCCCCACATATGTCGCCCCTGGTCCTGCTGTCAAAGGCGCTGGCTCTGTCACCATGGTTAACACTGTTGACCCTCCTGTCGAAGGAACTGGAGTTGGCGCCACAATACTTCTTGGTATTTCTTAAGGATTGATGGTACTGTTCTGAGCGCTTGAACTGCTTGGTTGAGGATTCGTCCCAGCAGAACTGGGATTTGGATTTCCTTGTCCAGATGCCATTTTCCTCGTGTTTCTTCTCTTTGGTCTATATTCGTTTGAATTGGCTACCTTTCCACTTCTCAAGTGCATACAATGAAGTTTGCCACAATCTCGACCAATGAAACGAAAAAATTTCAAAAAGGTAGTTATGAAACTTCCTTTTGACAGTTATTTAAAAGTTATAAACTTCCAAATACACGTTTAGCACCGTCCCACTGGGCGTGCCAATTTGTTTACCTTGGAAATTGGTAAACAACCGCTGATCTTCTAAAACAATAAAGTTCTAGTAACTTACAGGATCGATCAGATTGATCCTAGGACATATGTTATAAGTGTATTTAAAATGTTTCACAAATGCATAGAGCAAACATTTCGACCATGCTGGCAAACACAAAGGACGCTATGAAACATAAAACAAAAATTGATAAAGGCAGAAAAGTGTTTAAGTCGAACAAGAAACTTAGAGAAAACAATGTAAAAGCAAATTCAATGAAATACTGAAGGTTAAATGGTAAAGAAAATGCATAAAGTCTTGAATAAACTGCAGAAATGTAAATGCTTGAAGGTAAAGGCTTCTTAATGTAAAAACTGCAAAGTAAAAACTTTGTAATGTAAAATGCTTGGAAGTAACAGACTGAATTAAAGGACTTCAAAGTAAAGGATCTAAGGTAGAAACTTCAAAGTAAATTGCATTGCAATGAAAGATAATGGTGATTACAATCATGTACATTCTCGCCTCACTCTTTTCTCTACACGCTGGATACTTTGAGTGATTACAGAGTTACTTGTACAACACGATTTTTTCACACATTCTAACTCTAGAACTAACTTATTTATAATACTTTAAAATAACCACCATTTGACGGTTTATTCCTAGAACACGCCACTTGGCACTTTGCATGTCTTCAACTTCTGGATATTTGCCACTTGTGCTCTTTTCAAATTCAAATAGTGAAACTTCCCTCTAATAATTAACTGTAACTGCAGCGCATTATCCATAGCCATTTTACCCTGTCGAATTGACTCTTTGGACTTGAAAATGTTTGAAGTCTTAAAATCATTCTCTTCGACTCAGGCTTTCAACAAATATGGTCGAAGCCTTCTGGTCGAAGCCTTCTTCTCCTTTAGCTTATTATTTTAAAGAATAACTTATTTAAAAGCCAAATCTATTTGAAATCATGTAGCGTCGAAATTAGGAGCTAACACCAGTCACCTCTTTCAACTTAGAACTAAGTTAGAGTTCTTGGACTCTATGTGAACTCATCATCTTGAGTATTCACTTCCCCGTCACAACTTAGACTTAGAGAGTTTCTTAAACTCTACATGAGCTCATACTCATTCCCCTTGGAACTTTGGCCATAGTTAATGGTTCCTCTTTCACCCTTAGTTAGGTGAACTATGGTTGCTCTGATTCTTTAGTCAGATACGTAGGCACAAGATGCGATGTCTTGGCGAGCAAACTTAGTGTACATACCCTTAGGTCTTTACCTTACCTTTAGCAGATTCTTTTAGCAAGCAAACATAACATAACACAAACTAAACAAGAGGTTCCTGTAGAGTACTACAGATACTTAGGGTGCTAATACCTTCCCTTTGTATAATCAACCCCCGAACCTAGATCCTCTTAGGGTTTTCTTCGATCTTTACCCTTTCCTTTGGATAAATCGAAGCTCGGTGGTGAATACAAAGAAATGTTATGCAAGTTAAGTAATAGCTTGTTATCTGATTCTCACCGTAACAGAAATGGCGACTTCACTGGGAAAACTTTGAGGCAGGGTTAAAGCCCACCTTGTTTATGCTTGTGTTTATTATATGTTTTGCTTGCTTGATTGTACATATCTGTATATGCTTGTATACCTGTTTTGCTTGAGATCTTCGGTTGGCATGGTACCATTAAGTGGTGAGATAAGTCCTAACCCGGACTCGAGAGCACATATATGATATGATCGTGGTGTAATCAATAGTCGGTTGTTGGGAGTAGTCCTAACAATTTATGGCATATGATGATCATACTCAGATGAGGCCCTTTGGGATTGTTGATGTCTGATGTGAGCAGTCGCATTGATATTACTCTTCCAAATGGGAGCCAGGGATTCTGAGGACCGTAGTTACCTTCACCCCACTTGGCCTTTTAGGATGTAGTGCGGTGGTTATGAGGGAGTAAGTCCCAAATAGTTGTTATGTGATACTACACTCAGAAGAGTTTATCTTGAGAATATTATTAACCCACGTGAGTAGTCATGCAGGACGATAATATCCGAAGGATTTACGTAGACTCTGGGAACTTTTAGAACCTTGTTCTACAGTTGATGAACCTATAGTCCACACCTTGTTGGGATGGGTAAACCATGGCTCCATTCATGTGACCTCTAAACCTGGGACTTGTATGTTGTGTTGTGTACATATGTCTGTGTATATTTGCCCATGTTTGTGCATTGCATACATCTCATTGCATCCATTGTTGGTTTCAAGGAATTCATACATTTATTTCCTTTTCAAAAGAACAACAGAGCTCGGATCTTAAAAATAAAAACTTCTTCAGTTTTTCCACAAAAAATTTTTGCAACTTGCCTTTGAGTTCCTTGAAACCACTTGGCTTGTATTTGCATTCCATGCGCATTCTCGGTCTTGAGTATCCTCTTCTTCCATGTCTGAAGGATACCTAGCACACCTGTTCAAGACAATGACAACAATGAATGAAATTATGAAGAACTAGGAAGATTTGAAAGAAGAGGTCATAATCCTCAAAAGCTAAATGAATTGGGTTCTGGAGACTTTGCTAGCTCTGGTGAAGAAAGAGGGGCACCCTCACCTGGTCACAGCCAAGGAAGTCATCACACCCCATCCGTTCGGTGTTACCCTAAGCCTAGGGCAGACTCATGTGGATACTCTCCGTTTACCCGCATTCGGTCATCCCTCAGAATGTCATCATCAGCCTTTGAATACTAAGTTGGTGTATCAACATTCATTGGTCGTCCCTCTTCAAGGTCGTCAGACTCGGAACAAGAGGCGGAAACAGAACAAGAACCAGAATTGGAACAAAAGGAACAAAGTTCACGACGAACAGATTCCCGTGCCGCTTAGTAAGTTGTACCCATTACTAATCCATAATGCTTTGATAACTCCTCTCACATCTGTGCAGGCGTCATATGCATGGTACAATCCTAATATAAATGTAACATGTGAATTCCATAAAGGGGTTGGAGGACATGATTTGGATACTTACTCTAAGTTAGAAGCATCCGTACGAAAATTGATCCACAACAAGAGTCTAATCTTTGAAGAAGACCATCAAGATGTCAAATGTGGATATTGTACCAAGACAAATGGACACCTTGTGGAGGAGTGCAAGAGTTTCAAGCTCAGATTGCAAGATGTGATAGAATCACTAACACCCCAAAAAGGAAGATCAGACATTGATATCTCGATTTCTGAGCCAAATTCTGAACCAGATGGCAATAAGGGAAAAGGACATGTGAGGCCTCTTAAGGTCATATACCACAAGGAACATGTCACATGTGTGAGCTGATCAAAAGCAAGATCCTGAGCATCAAAGAAGTGACCCCTTTTTGGACATGGAAATTGAAGCTTTTCGAAGTCAAAGTTGGTTGTATTTTGTTCATTTCAGTATTTTCAATTGTCTTTCCTTTGCACTTTGAATTTGTTTTGCTTATAAGCTTTGTTGTACTTTCAATTGGCAAGATTAATGAAATGTTTGTGCATTTTTTGATTAAGTCCATTCGTTTCACTCATCTACTTTTAAGCTCATACAAAAAACAAAAAAATATCTTTATCTTGTTTCTTTCCATTTATCAAATTTGTTGTTAAGCAAAGATTAGGGAGGATGATGAAAACATTATATCCATAATTGTTGTGATATGCTTTTGATTAAACCTTGCCAATGATGTAATGCATTATTTTAATTCCCAAACATTGGAGAAATAAGGAAGATAATCCCTCGTTAACCCTTCGAGCCTAGAAGTAGGAGTTTTCTTTTCTTACACAAAAAACCCTTAAAATCTCAACCTTGGGGCAGGGTAGTTCTCAGTTTAACTTGGTTATGCATTCGAACGCAAGTGCTTCATGCAAGACACCAGTCAGCTCTCTCCAATCAAGTGAATAAGTGTTGTACAAGTTGTTCCCGAGGCGACAAATAAGGAAGGATCGTCGAGAAATCCTTAATCGAAGAATAAGCCTAGTCCCTTTCAAGGCAAAAGCCAAGAAAGATGGGAAGCCCAAAACTTCGCCTTATACTAGAAGATTTGTACAATAATCAAGACAAGAGGAGGTCTTATAACCTTAATCAAGACAAGACGAGGTCTCATAACAAGAAGAGGTCTCATAACCTCAACAAAGACAAGAAGAGGTCTTATAACCTCAATGAACAAAAAGAAGAGGTCTCATAACCTCAACAAAGACAAGAGGAGACCTCATAACCTCAACAAAGACAAGATGAGGTCTCAAAATCTTAGCAAAAAAGGATAACCAAATTCTGCAAGGGGGTAATGACTATCCAAGGTGTCCAAATCATCAGCAACTATCATCAATTCATTTCCTAGCCTTTGGAAACTTGAATGTATAACTTGAGTTAACTGAGTGTAGGATCGGAGTTCATCACGAAGATTGGGTGGGGACAAATAAATTTTGAGCCTTTTTCCTTTGTTTCATAAAATCATGAACCAGACCACGTTACAACCCTTAAAAGACCTAATTAAGGTAAGGTTGTTTTGAAAGCATACTACATCAAGGTTGATTAACCTGACTCCTAATGATATTTGCTAATTGCGTGTGTTGACCACTTCATCTATCATTCCCTAAATGACTAGATCCACTTTGTTTTGGATATTTCCACCGTGTGTGTTTCATAAATAAAACATGATTTCAAAAAGCTTGCATGAATTTTGCATTGAAATTGCCAATTTTTAATGAACAATACTTGTTTGCAAAAACAATTCAATGTCAAAGAAATCCTGACAAATACATCCAGCTAGGGAATTTGACTTGATAGAGGAAGCTCAGTCAGGGGTAACCAAGCGGAAGGATTTTCCAATCCACCGTTCCAGGAATTATTGAATCAGGGGTGAAACTCTCCAAAAGTTCAGAACATGGGGGCAAATCTTCTTGAGGTCATCTTATGACAAGCAAGGACTCCAATGACCCAACAATGGGGGCAAGTTTGTTCCCCAGTCGTTTCTACCATAGTTTGAGTACTTTGTATTGCAAATACAGTTGAATTGGGACAGTTATGTCGAGGTTCGTTTCTCTTCAAAAGTTTGAAGATATTGAAGCATCCGGTATGCCAATTCTTCTGTAAAATCCTTTTGATAACTTATCCTCAAAGACCAGTTAATCAGGGACAATCAGGTCGAGATTCGGTAAATCTCTAAAAGTCAACGACATCTCCTTCACAGATCAACTTGACAGGGGCAAGTTTGTTCCCCAGTTGTCAACAACCAGTCTGAAGAACAAGTTCAAGGACCTTGTTGTGTAAATGCAGTTAATCTGGGGCAGTCATGCTGAAATTCATGAATCTCTCCAAGAGTTTAAAGATATTAAAGCATCTGGTATACCAATTCTTCTGTAAAATCCTCTTGGTATTTTCTTCTGATAGACCATGTAATCTGGGGCAGATGAGTTATGCAGAACTACTAAGCTTTTGTGACATCTTTGTGCTAGCTCCCTAGTAAGCTGTTACTTCAGCTAATCTTAGCAACTCTCCATGAATTTTACTCCCATAAAGGGATGAGGCTCATGATGGCAATCCTAGTGAAGTCATGATGTTATACCAAGTGAAAGACTTTTTCCCCAAAGGAGGTTGTAATCTTGAAGTAGAACTACTGATTCTACAAGCTCATCCCCAGTAATGGTCCAACCTGTTGAGTTTGGCTGGATATTCTTGTCGAGATGTTTATTTCATCTCCAGTCTTGCTTCCCTTTTGCCTGTTTTGTCAGCTAAAGCATAAGCATGGCATACATGCATTCTGATGTGCATAACATCTTAGCATTTTTGCTTCCCTTTCTGGTGCTTACCTGTTTTTGTTCACTTTGGCGTTTATCTCCCCAAGTGACTGGGCTTGTCTATTCTCTCCAATAGAGTTGTCAACCCTATGCATAAAGTGCCCATCCTTTTTAGAATTACCCATAGAGTTTGATTCTCGTGGATGATGGTTGGTTCAGTTATCTTTTCCACATTTGGATAAGATAAATCCCCATTTGAGTTTATTCCTCAATTAGAGTCTTGTTTGACTGTTTCTTTCTAGCTTGTTCCTAGATTGAACTTTGATCCCTGACAGGTGTGGTTTCTGAGCCCATCTCGAACGTGCATTTATTTTGCACTGTGTCTTGCAGGAAGAATCTTTTGCAGATCCTCATTGAAGACATTTATTTCTCCAGCAGTGTTGTAATATCAACATCTCTTTGGAATTTATACCCAACAACAAGTGACAATATCCTTAAGAAGCTTGGTTTGCTATCATCACCTTTACAATGATAAGTGGCAATCTCTCTCACGAGAAGCTTATCCGTCCTTGGTTTTGTTCATACTTCTACAGTTGCCAATGGTGTTACCTTCAGTCAGCCAATTTTCATCAACCCGTTTGATGTGATCGCTATTTGAGGTGTTCTTCCCGTTAACCCTTTTTTGACGAAGTTAATTTCTTCATTCCGTCAATCCTTTGATGTGGATGATGTTTGGTGATCCGTTTCTTTCCGTCAATTCTCTTATGAGGTGTCTCTTCGATGAAGTTAATTTCTTCATTCCTTCAATCCATTGATGTGGATGATGTGATCCTTGCTTTATTCCTTGCCGTCAAACCTTTTGATGAGGTGAATCTCCAGATATGCTTTATTCCTTGCCGTCAAACCTTTTGATGAGGTGAATCTCCAGATATGCTTTATTCCTTGTCGTCAAACCTTTTGATGAGGTGAATCTCCAGATATGCTTTATTTCTTGCCGTCAAACCTTTTGATGATGTGAATCTCCAGATATGCTTTATTCCTTGCCGTCAAACCTTTTGATGATGTGAATCTCCATATATGCTTTATTCCTTGCCGTCAAACCTTTTGATGAGGTGAATCTCCAGATATGCTTTATTCCTTGCCGTCAACCTTTTGATGATGTGATTCTCCAGATATGCTTTATTCCTTGCCGTCAGACCTTTTGATGATGTGAATCTCCAGATATGCTTTATTCCTTGCTGTCAAACTTTTTAATGATGTGAATATCCAAATATGCTTTATTCCTTGCCGTCAAACCTTTTGATGAGGTGAATCTCCATATATGCTTTATTCCTTGCCGTCAGACCTTTTGATGATGTGAATCTCTAGATATGCTTTATTCCTTGCCGTCAAACCTTTTGATGATGTGAATCTCCAGATATGCTTTATTCCTTGCCGTCAAACCTTTTGATGATGTGAATCTCCAGATATGCTATTATTCCTTGCCGTCAAACCTTTTGATGATGTGAACCTTCAGATATGTTATTGTTCCTTGCTGTCAGCCCTTTTTGACGATGTAAACTTTGGTCAGTTGTGAACCTCACTCAAAGTCCAGCTCATATTGGTATCACCCAGCTCATACTGGTATTCAAAATCTAGCTCATACTGGTATTCTTAAAAAAAAACAACTCAAATTGGTATCTTATCCAACTCAAATTGCTGTATACTGACATGTCACTTCTGAGTCCAATATTTGTTGGCACTTTAATCTGGTTCCCAGCTAAAGTTCAGTCATTATCAAATATCTTTCATCATTTGGTGCACACAGAGTTTGTCTCTATCTTTTCTGGCTTTTCTTGAAGATCCTGTTTGAACTCTTCAGTATAAGAAATCCCCAGAAAATCTTGGAAGGATGTCTATCCTTTTATTTCAAATTGATCCCCAATGGAGATCGTGCTTTCTTTCTGGTTTCATGCCCAGTAAGAATGTGTATTTTTTACCCCCAGTGTCATCCGGTCACATAAACCTGTCGTCCATCTCCCCGGATCTTTTCCCAGTGGTGAATACCTCTCTGGCTCCTATTTTCAATAATGATCTGTAAGGTTTCCCTTTTGTTTTTCTATCCCCAGTGTTACCTTGGAGTCTCCTCAGTGAGTCTCTTTTGTTGGTTAGTCTGCCTCCCCAGTGAGTCTTTCTTGTGGATGTTAACCTTCATCCTTCCTTAGTAAAGCTCACCTGTGGTTGTTTGCTTTTTATCCTTTGGTGTCTTGTTTGTCTGCATTTTTGCACTATCATGACATCATATCATCATACTAGTAATTCATGGCATGTCAGCATCCTAGACTAGTTTTGTCCATAGCATTGCATATCAGCGTATCTAAGGGCAAAATTTTCGGTTTGCTATATTTAAATACCTTTCACCTTGATGTCCCGAGGATTTCCATTCCTCGTGCCATCTGGTAAAGCTATTCAAATAGGGGCAACTGTTATACCTCAAATTTTACCCTCAGACCCTCTGATCATTGTCATATCATCTTAGCATTTACAGTCATTTGGTCCATTAATCACAGTCATTTGGTCCATTAATCATAGTCACGCATTTTCATTCATTTGTTTCATGAGATTTATAATTTTTCTCTTTTAATTTAGAATTTTGATTTTTATTATTATTATTTACTTTTAAATCACATATCCATTTTAAAACTTATATTCTATTTTTCTTAATATGTTATATTTGAATTTATTCGTTTATTTTTATTTATTACTATTATTTTCATTTACTTATCATTGTCATTTTATTATTATTATTATTATTATTATTATTATTATTATTATTATTATTATTATTATTTTTATCATTTTATCATATTTATCATTATTACTATTTTTATTTTTGATATTTATCATTTTTATTATTATTATTATTATTATTTATATTCATCATTTTTATTTATTAATATTTTTATTTCTGATATTTATCACTGTTATTATTATTATTGTCATTTTTATGATTATTATTATTATTAATATTATTATTATTATTATTATTATTATTATTATTATTATTATTATTGTTTTTCAATGATTATTGTTATTAGTTTCTTTTTTTTATGTCATCTATTTTACTTTATTAAGTCCAAAACAACAAGTCTCTCCTACACGCTGCAAACACACAGGCAGCCCAAAGGCAATGTCACTTCACAGACCTCCCTGCACAAGCCTTTACACACCCTTTTTACCCCATTTTTCCTGCTGCGGACGTCTCAATCCGCCACCCTACGTGAAAGTTTCCAGCCACACTACATACCACCTACAGCCTGCTAAAAAACACTCAAGACCTGCAGTGAAATGACAACTTAATAAACAATAAAATTCAAAAAGAAATTGAAGAAACAGGTTCTGTTTTCTTTAAGAGTTAAATAGCAGAAGAAGGTTGGGAACGAAAAAGGGACACAAAAATCACAATCAAAATCCCACTCTTTTCTCCAACTCAAAATAATAACCAAACTTCAGACAGGACCAAGCCTTCACAATGCTACAATAACACAACAACATTCATTCTCCTCAACAAAAACCTCATTTTCCTTTAATTTGAAACGATAACAACAACTCACACGGCATCTCCATTTTTCTATCATCATGACGACATAACTTTTTTCTTCTTCATGCTACAAACAACACGACACAATACCCTTTTCTCTCACGAAACCACCACCAATCCGTTTCACCACTTCAAACAACCTTCTTCTTCGTAACCAAAACCCTTCCTCCATTGTTAACCACAACCTGTCACAATGAACCAAAACCCCTCAACTCAGTTCCAAATCTCAAAAAAACATTTCATTTTCTTCTTTCCATCCGCCTGGGTCCAACAAAACCTGTTCGCAACCCACCATTAAATTTCCTCAACATCTGCCTTACCTTCAACCTTTTCCAAAACCAGAAATCAAAATTAAACAAAACCTATTCCAAAAAGTTCCAGAAAATAGAAGAAGAAGGGGCGGACTGAGAATCGAGTAGAACGAAAACGTGAAACACAAACCTTCGAAACAGGATCGTGAACTCGAAAACGAAACAAATTTGAAACGCAAGAAGGTTGGGTCTCTCTAAATCAATTCGCCCTTTCATTTTGACCTTGGATTGGCGCGATGATGACGATTTAAGTTTGAGCGTATTTCTGTTTTTTTCTTTAAAATTGAAAAGTTGGTGATGTTGCTCTTTTCCAATTCCCTTGCGTTTTCATCTGATTTTGTTTCAAGAAAGAGCGATTCACGTTTGTAGCTTTGACCCATTCACCTTTTGAATAGTGATTGGAAACGTGTGTGTTGTCTGACCCTTTCAGGTTGACCGACTTACTGTTGATAACATATTTGGATTTTTTTTCTAAAACCTAAGTTCATAATTTTTGTTGTTGTTGGCCGTGTGATTTCTGGTGGGCCTCACGATCCTTTTGTTATATCGGCTCCTCTTTATTTCCACGGGCCTTTGTTGATGAGTGATGAATGGGCTTGAAGCCCATTGTGATTCACACTCTCCAGATGCTGTACGCCCCACTCTGTTGTTCTTTTTAAATAATCTTTATTATTAATTGGTTTTAAAGAAAAGGTTTGGATAAGTTTTTTATGTTTATTTTTGATTAAGTTTTATTAATAAGGCTTTTTGCAAGTCCTTGCTAACTATTTAATTGGTTATCATTTTATTTAAAATTTTACTTGAATTTTCATCTTCATTTTTCATTATCATTTCAATGTTTCTTTTAAGGGCCTATGATATTACACAAATCATGACTTAGTGGATTCATTCAAATCACTAAAAATCTTGATTAGTATGAGGCCATATTTTCTTTTCTTTTTTAATTTTGTTGGTTAATGAAAGTCAAAAATTAAAAGATTATCGATTTATCGATATAAATTTTGATTAAGACGAGACCAACTTTATTCTTCATTTCGATTCCATCTTCTTTATTTTGGGCGATGATATGACAAACCTCATAGTTTGGTTAATTCCTTTAAATTGACAAATTTTGATCAATATGAGACCACCTTCTTTTTATTTCAGTTTCATTCACTTTTTAGTCGATGAAAGTCAAGTATCGTTGGTTATCGATTTATCGATTTAAAATCATGATTAAGACGAGACTATTTATATTTCATTTCAATTTTAATTGGATTACTAACTTTTCATTTCTCTTTTGGTGAGACTTGTAAATATTTCATGATGAAGTCTTGTGGAGGACTCTTATGTTTCTGTTATGATTGTGGTTGCCTGTTTCATTTGACACATCCTCAATACCCTTCTGTAGCGAGCGATTTTGGACGCGGTTCTTAAGCTCTGGTCGCTCTCTGCGGTTTGAGCTTAAACTACAGGTCGATTCATTTTTTATCCTATTGTGAGCTGAATAAGGAAGGGAAATAGATGTCTCCAATTAACCCTGCTTGCATACTGAGTTTAAACAGCGGTCTGTTAGGTTACGGATGCTATCAATGTGGGGGGGCCTTTGTACTGGTTATTTGTATTTTCGCCAATACGGTTTTCTTTCTTTTTACCTTGGCAGAAGGTTTCTGGCGGGGAACAAGGATTAGGATGTTAGGACTGATGCTTTTTGAATTACTGCTTTTGATTGATGGAGATATGGGATTTTGGGTTTTTGTTTAGTGTGCTCGCTAAGATCTTTTCTTTCGATCTTATGCCTACGTATTCCCGTTTATCGAAACAGGTAAATCAGAGCGTTCGTAGTTCCTCCTATTCTATGGGAGGAAATTGTGGTTTTTGGTGTCTTGTTCAAAGCCCAAGACGTGAAGCGAAAGGTGATTTGTATCTTGTTCAAAGCCCAAGATGTGAAGCTGAAAAGTCTATTTGTGTCTTGTTCAAAGCCCAAGACGTGAAGCTGAAGAACCTCGACTTTAGAGAGAATTTGTCATCTCTAAAGAAGGGTTTGTCTATCACAACTGTTGGGTGACTGGTTTATAAATGAGGATTACTTTAACCGGGATACGCGGATCCTAGTAATGCCATAATTTCCTTTATAGGGGATTTTTAACCTAAAGGAGAAGACTTTAACTCAGTGTAGAGCAATGCTATCTTTCCTTAGGAATTTCTCATGCTAAAAGAGGGACAGTGGCATGGATGTAGATGATCCAGAGGCTTGCCGCTTACAGCGATTAGATGAAGGGGAAGGAATGGTTGATGTTTGTGTACTGTGAACGAGGCACAACTTTGATGCTAAAAGGTTGATTGGATCAACCAGTGGTTTTCTTATACAAAGCCTAAGAGGAGGCTAATATGTGTCTCGTACAAAGCCCGAGAGAGAGGCTAAAAGGTTTTGACCCGACGATGGAGTCGTTTGGTATCTCGTATAAAGTCCGAGATGAAGGCTATTTGACTCAACAAGAGAGTTTTTGTATCTCGTACAAAGCCTGAGATGGAGACGAAAGGGTGATTGACTCAACGAGGGAGTCTCTTATGTGTCTCGTACAAAGCCCGAGAGAGAGGCTAAACGTTGTTTGACTCCGCTGGGGAGAATCATTGTACAAAGCCCAAGAGGAGGCTATGGTGACTGTTTCAGTTGAGTGACAGGTCCCATATACTGATTTTGAAAGAGAAAATCAGTTCTTATATGAGCAACACTGTACTCATGGATTTGATTCAAGGATCCGGGTTATTCCAGTTCTTTAAGGAAGCGGGAAATCCGAAGGGTATTGAGACTGTCCGAGTCTACAGGTTTTCTTCCTATTTGTAGCAAAGAGGTCACTTGAGAATGTCTTTGAGACTCAAGGATATTAGACTGTCCGTGTCTAGAGTTTCATCTTTTGTACCATGTTTTGAGAAACAGTAGTAGACTCTTTGAAAGGATTGTTTTATGCAGATGACTAAGTTCTGCTCCTATACCTCTAGGAGGTTGTCGGGATCATTTGTACGAAGCCCAAGAGGAGGCGGGAAGCTTTTAAGAAGTCGATCTGTCCTTGTACTAAGCCCAAGAGAAGGCTATCATTCCCGGAGGAAGAGATCATTATACGAAGCCTAAGAGGAGGCTGTGAATACTTCTAAGAAGCCGTAGGGTCCTTGTACTAAGCCCAAGAGGAGGCGGGGTTGCTTTTAGGAAGCCTGTGGGTCCTTGTACGATGCCCAAGAGGAGGCCGATTGCTTTTAAGAAGCCGATGGGTCCCCAAACCCGG
This sequence comes from Lathyrus tuberosus, assembly GCA_022829125.1. Classification (NCBI taxonomy): domain Eukaryota; kingdom Viridiplantae; phylum Streptophyta; class Magnoliopsida; order Fabales; family Fabaceae; genus Lathyrus; species Lathyrus tuberosus. Next base: position 23,777,129 of record JALAZF010000011.1, on the reverse strand, counting down.
AGAAATTCAAGGCAAGCTATTCACAAGGAATAGATCAAGTCAGGAAAGTTCAAGAATTTGGAAGAAACTCAAGAGATGCAATTCACGGAGAAGAGATCATCTCTGGGGAGTAGAGTTTCTTGACAAGTGCTAATGAGGAGAGCCGAAGAGAAGACTGTATCTGGTGATCCTATTGGGGATCTAGTTCAGTCTATTTCTAAGAGTGACAGTCTGAGAAAGGGTTCAAAAAGAATCTGCCTTTCACATCTCCATATTGTTTAACCCCAAGAGAAGGGAAGACTGTGTCTGGTAATCCTATGTGGATCTAGTTTTGACTGTAAGTTCAGAGTGATCAACAGGGCTTTACCTAGTGCTAGACGTAGTTGCCGGGGAAACTCTAAATATATATACTATTATTACACAGTTAGTGTGAGTTTATGAAAGGAGACTTACAGCGAAACAGCCCCACAATACAGTTATATATATATATATATATATGAGTTTATGAAAAGAGACTTACAGTGAAACAGCCCCACAATACAGTTATATACATATGAAAGCGGTAAATGAAAGCGGGTAAACACTTACTCGGTTGTAGAGCTTCCATGTTGTTTGGTTAGTTGTTCAACAAAGAAAGATTGAAAACAACAGTATATTCAAAATCAAAGGAGAAAGTGTTTTGAAAAAGAAATGGTTGGGGCTTACAACTCAAGGAGAGGCCCAAAAAGTTTTACCAGTGATCGCACTGTTGAATTTGTACAGAGGGACTTATACAAGTGACTGAGGCCCAAAAAGGTTTTCTGTACAAAGGGATGGGTCTTACACTCTCTCAAGAGGCCCAAGTGAGTTTTAAGAAAAGAAATGGGTCTTATTACTCGAGGGTAGGCCCAGTTGGTTAATTTTAAACTGGCGACGATCGAGTCGTTTATTTGAAAATGTACAGAGGGACTTATACAACGAATGAGGCCCAAAAAAGTTTTATGTACACAAGGGGTTGGGTCTTACACTCTAATAGAGGCCCAAAGAGTTTAAAGAAAAGAAATGGGGCTTACAACACGAGGGGAGGCCCATAGTCTTTATTTTCAAGATGAATATTCACTTTTAAAATTCTTAAAAACAATTAAAAATGAATTTATTCACAAAAATACCAACTATATTAAATAAATAATATAAATTTTATTTTTTTGTAGAATAAAATATTTTACTATTTTTGTGATTTTTCAGAAAAAGAACCAATAAAAAATAATCAAAATTGAAGGAGTTATTAATTTTCCAAATCATTATAAAATATAATGAAAAATGAGAAAATATAAAAAAAGGGGTTGGGTCTTACACTCTATTAGAGGCCCAAAGTGTATTTTTGTACAAAAGATGGGGCTTACAACTTAGGGAGAGGCCCAATATATTTTCAGTTTGAAAATGGCGATCGCGCCGAGATTTTTACCGTATCGGGACTTATACAATAACTGAGGCCCAAAATTGTTTTGGTTAAAAGGGGATTGGGTCTTACACTCTAATAGAGGCCCATGAGTGTTGAATGGGTCTTATAGCTCAAGGAGAGGCCCAAAAGGTTGTTTTTCAAAAGGCGACGATCGCGCCGTTTGTTTTTTACGGTATCGGGACTTATACAATACACTGAGGCTCAAAAATGATTTGGTCAAAAAAGGATTGGGTCTTACACTCTATTAGAGGCCCAAAAGTTTTGAATGGATCTTATAGCTCGAAGAGAGGCCCAGAATTTGTTTTTCAACGGATGATGATCGCGTCGAACTTTTTTGAAATACAACGGGACTTATACAATAAGTGAGGCCCAAAGTGGGTTGTATTTACAAAAGGTTGGGTCTTACACTCTATTAGAGGCCCAAAAGTGTTTGAAAAAGTTTGATGAGGGTTGAAATAATCAAAAACCCTAATTTCATTTTTTAAAGAGCATTTTTCAAAGAAAAATCAAGTAAAAAATGATAAAAAATATCAAATAAAATCATTAATCATGTTATAAACAGTGATTAAGATTTATGAAAAAGTATTTTATCCACATGAATATTTAAAATCATTTTGGTTTTAAAAATCAAGAAAAAGAAATCATTTTAAAAGCATTTAAAACAATTTAAAACAATATTTTTGAATATATTAAAAATATATCAAATAATAATATTTTTTGTGATTTTTTGGTGGATTAAAATATTATGGAGTATGAATAAAAAGTGTGTAAAACAGATTTTGAAAATGATGATTTTTGCTATGTGAAATAATTGGTTGAGTTTTGAAGATAAACTAAGAAAAAGAGGAAAGATGTCACAACATCACATTCAACATCTTTCATGAGTTTTCAACATCTTTTTTATCAAACTTCCAACACCCATAACTTTCTCAAATCTCAATGGTTTGAGACAAAATTTATATGCATCTGGCCCAGAATTTCACAAGGAATCCAATGGTGGTGGTAGTTTTTTCAGAACACACTCCCTCCTCAAAACCCGATAGTGATTTTGAAAAGGACCTATAATTGCATTTTCTGTGCTACACTTTGATACAGGCATGGATTACATGGTGAATTAGCCCAAACACAACATATACAACATGTATGAGATGTGTATGATCAGTGGACTTCAAAGCAATGCATGATTTCAAGGATTCCAAGTTGTGATGCTTACCTCTTTTTGAGCTTTTTTGGAGTTTTTGTGCAATCTGTCAAGCCTCTTGTTTCATAAATGATTTGATGCTTTAGACACACTCAAATGATCCCTTAGAAGCTTTTAGGATGATTGGAATCAACTGGTACCTGCAAAAACACAAATTGTCCCTTTCTTGCAAAAGGGGTTAAAAGTGACCAAAATAGCAACTCTCTCAAATGGTGTTCCAGATGTTGGGAACCATTTGGGACAGTTCAAGGATGATATTTGGAGTGTGTTTGAGGTTTTATCTGGTTTGGAAAGTGACTGAATCAAGACATGGCTTGAAAAATGCAAAAAAGTGCCATTTTGAGGTTTTGAGAAGTGACTTTGTGATTTTGTGATTACAGGTCACTTGTGATAGTTTGCACAGCTTACATATGATATATATATGAGGTGTGTGTGTGATTAGTTTGAGTGGAATTGCTCTCTAACTCAAAAACTCAGAATTACTTGCTTTGGAAGGCAAATTTGAGGTGAAAGAAGAGATTTTGAGGAAAGCATCTGTTTGATGGCTTTGGTGTACTCAAACTGAGCACAAATGAGCTCTATTTATAGTAGAGCAAGTTTGTTTTCGCAGCAACAGTGAATGGCAACTGCAGCAGAGGTTTGTTCAATGTTGGCCAATGAAAATCCAAGTCTCCTCTAGCCATTGACTAGAGGTTAGGGCACAGAGCTTTGGTTCCCTACTTGTTGGAGGAATGTTGACTGAATTCAGTTGCAAATGTGTCAGTCCATGCCACCTCTAAGCATCTATTAAATGCTCCAATCCAAAATTGGAGTCTTGTCCCTCTTTTAGGGATTTTTAGGAATATCATGCTACTTCTTGTTCCAAGGACTTTGGAGGCTTGGCTCAGTGATTGTCCCCTTTAGATTTGATCCCCAGAGGTGTCCAAAGTGACGACAAGGCTTGGAAATTCGTGTGGCACAAGAAGTGTGCAAATCTGTCCTGAAACATGTCTTAAAAATCAGCTGCAGCAAGCCCTGTTGTAAAATTCATAACTCCCTGCTCGAGTATGCTACATGGACGTTCTAGGACTTTCTGGAAAGCTTAGATGACGGACTTCAACTTTGATGTTTGACTTTGGTCTTGGTTCAGCTTGCAAAGTCATAAAAAATGGCCTTGAACCTGTGTAGTCGAATCTGTCCTAAAAGCTGTCATGAAAATTCTGCTTTATCAATGCTTCTTGCGAAAATCATATCTCCCTGCTCGAGTATGCTACAAGGACGTTCTAGGACTTTCTGGAAAGATTAGATGACGTACTTCAACTTTGATGTTTGACTTTGGTCTTGGTTCAGCTTGCAAAGTCATCAAAAATGGCCTTGAACTTGTGTAGTCGAATATGTCCTAAAAGCTGTCATGAAAATTCTGCTTTATCAATGCTTCTTGCAAAAATCATATCTCCCTGCTCGAGTATGCTACAAGGACGTTCTATAACTTTCTGGCAAGCTGAGACAACGTACTTCAACTTTGATGTTCAAGGTTTGGCTTGAATCAACTTGGATCATGGAGAAAAACATCCTTGAAGTTGGGACATTCTTGCTGGAAAAATATTAATGATGTCCTATGAAATGTTGAAACATTTGACAACTTTGATCATTAATAATTCCAAACTTTAATCACTTGTATATTTTAATCCACTATAATATTTTGAATTGAAGTGAATTACATATTTGATGCTTGTCTTGCATGGTGACAAAGCTTGAAAATTGGGTGGCACAAGAAAAGTGCACAAAATCTGTCCTAAAAATTCAGCTCGAGCAAGGCCTGTTGTGAGGTTCATAACTCCTTGCTCAAGTTGAATTAATGGGAGTTCTAATACATTTTGGAAAGCCCTAATGACATACTTTAACTTTGATGTTTGACTTTAGACCTGGTTCAACTTGAAAAGTCATCAAAAATGGTCTTGAACTTGTGTAGTCAAATCTGTCCTAAAAGCTGTCATGAAAATTTTGCTTTATCAATGCTTCTTGCGAAAATCATATCTCCCTGCTCGAGTATGCTACAAGGACGTTCTATAACTTTCTGGAAAGCTTAGATAACTTACTTCAACTTTCATGTTAGACTCCAGACCTGGTTCAACTTGGATCATGGAGAAAAACATCCTTGAAGTTGGGGCATTCTTGCTGAAAAAATATTAATGATGTCCCTATGCAATGTCAGAACATTGGACATTAAGAATTTCCAACTTTGATCACTTATATCTTTCAATCCTTATGATATTTTGAGTTGATTCCTTCTACATTGTTGAAGTATCAAATACCCTCTTTAAAAGTAGCTCTTACTCAAAATCAATGGATGCTTGGATCAATAGTTACAACCTTGAAAAGTTGTGCACTTAAACATGATTTTAACTTAGAAAAAATTTCTAAGTTTCTTTCAATTTGATCAATTTTGCAATTTTGCATGATTTCTTGATTTAAATTTGATCAAATTAAATCATCCATCATATTTTCTTGAGTAATGGCTTGTGAAGCTCAAAGTTGACCAAAAAGTCAAACTTTGACTTTCTGCGTCAGTTGACTTTGTATTAGATGAACTTGAGGCTTGATCCACTTGAAATGTTGCACTCTTGTGCTTAATTCTTGAGGTGGGAGTCATCTTGATCCTTTGTGGATGTTTAAGAGGTTAGACAAGTTGAATATCATGTCATTCATTGATTGATCCTTTGTCTAAAGGCTCTGAGAGGGCTTGAAACCCTAAGCTTGATTGTAGTGAATGCGCAACAATTCCTTGAGGAGATTGATGAGGCATAAAGGTACATCTGTATTGTGCTGATGATTTGCACCATGATGGGAAATCTTAGTGGTTAAAATTTGGGGTATGACAGATGCCCCTATTTAATCTTCTTGGACCCGAAGGTGTGAATGACGAAGGTATTCGGGCATTCGGGGTGCAAGAAGATTAAATATCGGAATACCCGAAATTTTAATGGTGGTTATGAATGGTAGCTTACGCATTCATCTTCTTTAGCTAAGCGAAGATGCTTAGAAAAGGTAAACTTCCCCTCGATCCTGGTCTTCAACCAAGGAGCTGGTCTCAGTTTTCTTTTGAAATAAACTTCCCTTCGATCCTGGTTTCCTACCAAGGAACTGGTCTTAGTTTCTTTTGTAAACTTCCCCTCGATCCTGGTTTCCTACCAAGGAACTGGTCTCAGTTTCTTTTGTCAATAAACTTTCTTGACAAGGAACGCTATTAGTAGCGGTTTTCCTTCAAACTTCTCGCCGAATTTTCCTGGGGAGATGCCATTTGATTGGAAAAAGTTTTGATGTCAGACTTGCTGGGGAACCCATTCGTCTGAATTGTAGAGGTATACAAACTTCTCTGTTTTGGAGACGCCATTTGTCGATTCTACTGGGGAAAACGAGTCTCTTGAGAGACTGTTTTCGTTTGGGGGATTACATCATACTTTTCTCGGGATCTTTCCGAAGAAATGCCATATGATGGGATCCAATTTTGAGGTGCCGATGACCCTTTCATCAGCGGTTTTTTCGGAGAAAAACTGCCGTACTGCCGAATCTCCGATTAAGAGGCTTTCTCTGGGGATTTTCCTTAATCCGGGAAAGCAAGGATATCGTCTTCGATGGCGAAGAGCGACATTTGTTGAAAGTTTTCTTGTTTCACAGAGGTTCAAGTTATCAAAGTGGTCAAGGACCAACTTCATTCCAGAAGTAAACTGGAGGAGAGAGATTGTTCAGACACAGTATTTCCTGACGAGGCAGGAACTGACAACTCGATTGAGAGGACTTCTACCACTAGGGGATAAGACCGACTAGAGTGATAGTGATGCAATATGAAATGTGAATGCAAATCAACAATGCATGATGTATGTATGTTTATGCTGACAAAACTGACGCGACATACAAACTAAAAGATGAACATGACTGGATACTCGGCCATCGCGGGGCATGGAAGAAATATCGCTGGTTCAAGATAACAATTCTGCCTTGCTTAGGAGAAACGGTCCCTGTTGGGGGCGACGCTGGTCGGGCTTAGGAGATGAGAACTCGGCCGAAGATCTTAGATGGATTAGTCGCATCTGACCCTATTGATCCTTCAATCAGGCGCACTGGCGTAGAAGGAGTACTTTGATTCTGCACTTTGAAGTTCGCTTACTTCTGAAGAAGCGACCGATGTTCTTCTGATGTTCAACAGTCAAAAGAAATTGCCATCTTTATTTTAAAGCAGAAAAAGTTTTACAAGTAAATTCATTTTTGTTTTATTTCAAGAATCGTTAATCATATTAAAAACGTCGTTCTGTAAAGCTAAAACAAATAAGAATTACAAACAAAAGCACAAAGGTTCAAATTTTATTGATAGGATGGAGATCAGCCAAACGCGTGATTCCAAAGAGTATATGCAAAGTTAGAAAATGGTAATTTACAGGGAAAAGGGCTACGTTGAAACATAACGACCACTGTCCTTCTAGCAACTTTGAATTCGGGGCATCCTGAGCTTTTGTCGAAGATGACCTTGACTAGAGTTTTCCTCCGATGGACGATGTAACTGCTGCTGTTGCTGAGGGATTTGCCTCTGTTGAACATAGTTACTTGCCATTATCCCTAATTTTTGCCTGGATTGTACTATGAGATTTCCAATCCACCGGGATGATTTTTTCATGTCTCTAATTTTTTCCTGGACCGCCCTTTCGGGTTTTCAATCCACCGAGACGTTTTTTTTTAGGCGAAGTATTTCTTGACTACGTCAACATTCGTAGGGTAGGCAAATTCCTCTCCGTCCATGGTTGCAAGTCTCAAGGCACTGCCTGAGAAAGCTTTCATGACCACATAGGGGCCATCGTAATTTGGGGTCCATTTGCCCTGAGAATCAGTGAGAAATAATTGTATCTTCTTGAGCACGAGGTCTCCTTTTCTGAAGACACGAGGTCAGACCTTTTTGTCGAACGTCTTCTTCATTTTCTGTTGATACAACTGACCGTGGCATAGTGTCGTGATTCTCTTTTCTTCGACCAGATTCAGTTCGTCGTGTCGGCTTTAACACCATTCAGCTTTGGTGAGCTTCGCTTCCATCAATACTCGGATTGATGGGATCTCTACTTCTATGGGGAGCACTGCTTCCATGCCATACACTAGAGAGAAAGGGGTAGCCCAAATTCCGTTTCCGTAGTGATTGACAGCTCCGTCAAAGATAAGTCCCCACTGGGAACCTGGTTCTGGCCCTTCACTGGGTAGCGGTTCATCGCAGTCTTTCATTTTTAGATACATAACATGTTCGTCTAGGAAGTCAAACCTGATTGATTCTTGATCGTCAATCGGTTGATGAGCCAAATGATCGGCCAAAATACTTCCTTTAACGGCTTTCTGAGCGTGGTACTCTATGTCATATTCTGATAACAGTATCTGCCAACGGGCAATCCTTCCCGTAAGAGCAGGTTTTTCGAAAACATACTTGATTGGATCCATTTCGGAGACCAACCAAGTAGTATGACGAATCATGTACTGGCGAAGACGTTTGGCTGCCCAAGCCAAAGCACAGCAAGTTTTCTCGAGCATCGTGTACCGAGTTTCGCAGTCGGTGAATTTCTTGCTCAAATAGTAAATGACAGACTCTTTCCGTTTGGTTTCGTCTTGTTGGCCAAGTACACATCCCATTGAGTCCTCTAGGACTGTGAGGTAAGTGATCAGTGGTCTTTCTTCCACTAGAGGTGATAGAATCGAAGGATTCAACAGATATTCCTTAATAATGTTGAAGGCGGTTTGGCAATCTTCTGACCAAACGCAATCCTGGTTCTTTTTGAGTAATTTCAAGATCGGCGCGCATGTCGCGGTCATAAGGAATATGAATCTGGAGATGTAGTTCAAACGTCCCAGGAATCCTCTGACTTGTTTTTCAGTTTTTGGAGAAGGCATTTCTTGAATGGCCTTGACCTTGTCAGGATCAACTTCAATTCCCTTTTGGCTGACGATGAACCCTAGTAGTTTCCCTGAACGGACACCGAAGGTGCACTTGTTAGGATTCAAGCGGAGCTTGAATTTTCTTAGACGTTCGAACAATTTTGACAGATGTTCAACGTGCTCACTCTCTGTTTTTGATTTGGCAATCATATCATCGACATATACCTCGATTTCTTTATGTATCATGTCATGAAACAGAGTAGTCATGGCCCTTTGATAGGTTGCCCCGATGTTCTTCAAACCGAACGGCATTACCTTGTAACAAAAGGTACCCCATGGGGTAATGAACGAAGTTTTATCCATGTCTTTCGGCGCCATTTTGATCTGGTTATAGCCCGAGAATCCATCCATGAAGGAGAAAATTTTGAACTTTGTTGTGCTGTCTACCAGCATGTCATTGTGTGGTAAAGGAAAGTCATCCTTTGGACTTGCCTTGTTCAGATCCCTGTAATCAACACACATTCTGACCTTTCCGTCCTTTTTGGGAACGGGTACGATGTTGGCTAACCATTGAGGATATTCAGATGTGGCGAGGAAACCCGCGTCAATCTGTTTCTGTACCTCCTCTTTGATTTTGATGGCCATGTCCGGGTGAGTCCGTCTCAACCTTTGCTTTACTGGCGGACATTCCAATCTTAACGGTAAGTGATGTTCCACGATGCTGGTATCCAACCCTGGCATATCCTGATAGGACCAAGCGAATACATCAGGAAATTATTTGAGAATCTATATCAAACTCTCTTTGGCAGTTGGACTGAGCAGTGCCCCAATCCTGATTTCTTTTCTCTCTTTCTCTGATCCCAAGTTTACCGTTTCCAACGGTTCTTTGTGAGGTTCAATGGACCCTTCCTCTCATCTGAGTAGTCGAGAGATCTCTTCTGGAATTTCGTTGTCATTTTCTTCTTCAGCCTCGAATATCGGGAACTCAAAGTTGGGAGAAGGCATCGGATCGTATGTATCAACGGGGTGTAAAACAAGCAATCTACATGACGTGATGATTTGTGTTTAGAAGAGATAGAGAAAATGCAAGAGTGTGTGCAGTGTTTTATTTTACTGCTTGTTTTTATTTTTGAATTGTTTTTTAGGATTACCATTTTCTGAAAAAGCAAAAAGAGAAAACAACAAATAATGCGGAAATTACAGAACGACGTTATTTTATTAATGAACAAGTCGAATCTTGAAACTACAACCCTATAAAACAAAACTCTGTCGCTTTGGGCGAAGCGAAGAGGGATATTTACAGAAAGCGAGCCCTATCAAAACATCCGTTTCACCTGGGCAGGGTGAAAGGTTAAAGATGGCAATTACTTTGACTGATGAACGACCTTCGGAACCTCGACGGCAACCCATTGGCGGCGAACTCCTCGGTGAATCACAAAGTCTGGCACCTTCCTTGATTTGTCTTCAGAAATAACGTTGATTTCTGGTGGAGCAGGATCATTGGAATCTGTCTCCCAGGCAGAATTGTCATAGGAGGATTCCTCTGTTGTATTTTGCATAGCATTTGTGCTCTCAGCTGTATCTCCCCATCCAGTTGGCTGGATGTCTTTGAGCCTGATACGAGAGCTTTCGGGAGCGGTGTACTTGACCATATAGTCGTATTTTCCACTCGGTTCTCCCAGGGTGTCCCACACTTCTTTCGAACTGGAGGAGTCATCTCTCTCGATGACGTTGACCTCAGGAAAAGCATAGTTGATGAATTAAAGTCCTGCAAACGTTGCGAATTCATCGTCATGTTGAGTAGTTTCTGAATGACCTGAGTATTGATCCCATGACATGGTGGGGACGCAGGTATTCTGTTCGATGAAACTCAGCTGAGTTTCATTACTCGGATGACTTTCTTGCCCCAAGTCTCCGGGATAAGGCTGCCACATTGGCAGACCATCCATTGGGCCATAGTAGTTGTGGTCAAAGTTGTCTTTCATCGGAGTGTCTTCCTCTAATGAATTCGGTGGAGCACGACATCCTTCCGGATCACAATCTTCGTATATCATTTCGATGTCTGACCTGGGTATAAATCTTGGACTTTCTATAGGAAAGCAAAAAGGCATAGGCACCTCTTCCTGAGACATATAACCGTCCTCGTTAAGGTAGGACTTCCATTCTTTATCTGTGTCAGAGGGATCTTCCTCATTAATAGCATGAACTGTCTGAGACACTGGGTGAAGGAAACCTCCACTGTGGAAGAAGTTTTGAAGGGGATGAAGACTTTCATCGTTAGCAGTTGTCTGGGTATAGGTTGCTGAAAAACCAAGACCCTTCTTTGTTTTATTGTCAATGGGAATGACAAGCTGTCCCCATCCGGTTGTATCGGTACTCTCGACCGCTTTGATAGCATCTTTGTATGAGGAAATCGAGGTTCCTCCCTTGAACTAATTGTTCTTGCTCACCGACAGTGCTTGGAACTGAGTTCCAATAACCTCCTCGGGTTCTACACAAGCAGATGATGATAAGTTACTCACGAGCAAGGCCTGTTCCCCACAAACTGTGACAAGTTGGTCGTTCTTGACGAACTTTAGCTTTTGGTGGAGGGTTGAAGTGACCGCTCCAGCCTGATGTATCCAAGGTCTTCCTAATAAACAACTGTATATTGCCCGGATGTCCATGACCTGGAAAGTTACTTGGAAAGTGTGAGGACCAATAGTTATGGGAAGATCAACTTCGCCATTAACTGTTTTTCTGGATCCGTCGAACGCTTTGACGACGACCTCACCGACTCTCATCGGAGGGCCCTTGAATGATAATTGCATCAAAGTAGACTTCGGCATAACATTCAGGGCTGACCCTGTGTCTACCAGTACGCTGGCTAAAGCATCGTCCTGGCAGTTAACTGTGATATTGAGCGCCATGTTATGACGGCGACCTTCTTCGGGTAACTCATCATCACTAAATCCCAAATTGTTGCAAGAAGTGATGTTAGAGACAATACTATCGAATTGTCTGATTGTTACATCCTGTTCCACAAAGGCTTGCTCTAAGACTTTCTGTAGAGCCTCCCTGTGGGCTTCTGAACTGAGTAACAGTGATAATACCGAGATCTTTGAAGGAGTCTGTAACAGTTGATCAACAATGTTGTATTCACTCCTTTGGATGAGCTTCAGCATCTCATCATTATTTTTTGAAAGGTCGGGATTACTGGATTGACCGACTGGTGGATTGGGAACTTTTGTCTGAGGTTCCTTCTCTTTGTTAGGTTCCCCAATCCCTCGGTTGAAGATTCTACCACTCCGCGTTACACGACTGATGTCTGCAATGTTCACGATGGAGGGTAATGGAATTTCCTTTCCATTTTCGACTATTGTTGCACCGTATTTGTAAGGGATAACCTTAGTTGATTCATACGGTAGTGGTCCTGGCAGATAGATGAATATGGGAACCTTCTGATTTTTCTGACCATCGTAAGTAATCTCGATCCGTTCCCGGTTGGGAACTCTCGATTCGTCAAGTAGTGGAATGATGGCACAAATATCCCCACCCCTCTGATGATCAGAGATTACGACAACATCCTCGATTTGATCAGCGAGATAATTGACTGATCCAGAACTTGAGCATGGTTTAATCTCTTTGCGGTCCAACTGACTTTGAAGGGCTGCTCGTACGAGGTAGCACCCTTGATTGTTCACTGAACAAACTCCACACCACTCATAGTTGTGTAGTGGCACCCGACCATGTCCACTTTGAATGCAGTGCAACCTTACGAGGTTTGTTTCCATTGATCGGACATCCTGACTTTGATATCTAGTAGGATTTCCGTTAGTGATACTAATTTGCCGGGTGTCTTCATCCATATAGATTGGAAGCCACCAGTGGTTCAACAAGTGCTGAAGTGTTTCCTGGACAAGGCCACAACCTTGATCATTTTCGCAACCCGCTTTACAGCTTTGGTAGTCATGTGATATTAAGAATCCGAGTCGGACCTGCTCAGCATGCAACTCTACTAAGTTGGTATTCATCAGACGAATATCGAAGATTTGGATCATGTTGAGCTGATAGGGATTCCTATCATGGTAGTCTTGGATCCATCCAAGATCCATCTGACGCTGGAGGGCCTCTTGTATGAAAGAGCATCCCTGTTTATTTACCGAGCAAGTCAGACAGGAACTGTAATCGTGCCGCGGCAGATTATGATACTGGCTTTGCCTTGAGTGCATTGCTCCAAGTTGACATTCATTGCACGGATATCGTGGTTCTGAATGACGTTAGAATTCGTGTAGACCATGTTAACTCCACGAACTCGTTGCTCTTGGATCCATCCGAGATCCATTTGTTCCTGTAGAGCTGCTTGCACCACAGAACATCCCTGGTTACTTTTAGAGCAGATATCACACTGGTGATAGTTATGAGGTGGCACATGGCCATATCCACTCTGTCTACAATGCATCTTGACCAGATTGGTTTTCAACAAGAGTACATCGTGAATTTGATAGACGTTGTTAGTCTCGCCTTCTATCAAATTGACTGCAGCCTTATCATGTTGAGGCAGCGGGTTCGTAAGAACATTAAGATTCGTATCTTTGAAAGATAAGAGCCCGCTCCTAACAAGCTTTTGCACGTTGGACTTGAAATTGAGACAAGTCTCTGTGTTATGCCCTGGTCCTCCTTGATGATAAGGGCAAGTTTGATCCACTTTAAACCAGAAAGGCAGATTTTCCGGTACTGTAAGAGGAGATTTAGTCTGGATGTGCCCCTTAGCCAGTAGTAACGGAAACAGTTCTGCGTACGTCATGGGTATAGGATCAAATCCTGGTGGCTGTGTTGTACGGTTGTTGTTATATGGAGGACGAGCCTGCTGAAGAGGCTGTTGTGTCCTTTGTTGGTCAGGTTGGCTCTGCGCAACCTGAGGTTGATACGTAGGAATAGGCGCAAGGTTGATAGCAGGAGTCACAGCCGCTACTGGTTGATAACGTCGCCTTTGCTTTCTGAGAGAGATATTCCCAATATCTTGCTCTTTTTTCTTAGGGAGAGCACTACCGTATTTTTTAGTACCGCTCGTCGATCCAGTGTCTTTTACTAAACGTCCTTCTCGGACGGCTTCCTCAAGACGTACGCCCATGCCGACCATCTCGGTGAAATCACTGGGCGCACTGGCAACCATTCGGTCATAGTAAAATGAGCTTAAGGTCTTTAAGAAGATCTTTGTCATCTCTTTTTCCTCAAGAGGTGGACAAATTTGAGCGGCAATTTCACGCCACCTTTGAGCATACTCCTTAAAGGTTTCCTTTTCCTTTTGCGACATTGATCTTAGTTAATCTCTGTCGGGTGCCATGTCCAAATTGTATTTGTATTGTTGGACAAAGGCAGTGCCAAGATCTCTGAAAGTGCTGATCGTGGCACGGTTTAAACCCATGTACCATTTTAATGCGGCACTGGTTAAACTATCCTGGAAGTAGTGAATCAGTAGGTCCTGATTCTCCGTCTGAGCTGACATCCGTCGAGCGTACATCACTATATGGCTTTGAGGGCAAGAGTTACCCTTGTACTTTTCAAAGTCGGGCACTTGGAACTTGTGCGGGACTTTCACATTGGGGACCAAGCAGAGGTCTGCGGCGTCCTTTCCAAATAAATTCTGACCGCGAATGGCTTGCAGCTCTTTCTGCATTTCCAAGAACTATTTCTGGAATTCCTTCATTCTGTCAAACATAGTTTCCTTTTTATCAGCAGGTATTGGTGGAATCTGTCCTTCCGGGACAGTGTGCACCACAGGGGGTGGTACCGTGACTACGGTAGTGAGTCTTGGCATTTCCCGAAGTTTGTAACCTTCAGGAGTCTTCAGTATGCCCCTGGCATCTTTGCTTTCCCGAAGTTTGTAACCTTCAGGCCCAGCGGCTTCTGTTGTGATTCCCTGATCCTCAGTGATCGGCGGAACATATCCTCCCGGGATATAGTTGACAGGCATGCCCCAGGGACGATCTTTCGGCATCTGATACCTAGGATCATTCTTCTCCACTATGGGCATTGAGGTGATCTCTGAGATCATAGTTCTTTGTAGCTGAGCTTCTGCCATGGCTTGCATGTCGTTACGAAGCTTTTTCATATCCTCTCTCAGAGCGTCGATCTCTTCCTTCAACTCTCTGTTTTCTTCCTCAAGATCATCCATCTTTTTCTGGCGATTGGCCCGAGTATTGTACGAATGAGACAATTTGACTCTAGAATCGAGACACAAATGTGAGATTCGTAGGGAAGAAGAATACGCGATGTGAGAATGATGAATACAATGATTATATTAATTGTTTTTTTGGTTTAATCAAAATAAACTTCGACAATTAGATTGCAAATATCAAACAGTGGGGAAAACCCCTTTTTATTGAAATTCAAAGGATTACAGAAATGGAAATACAGTTGATTACAAAGTGCAGAAACAGAAACCTAAGTTAATGGGTCCCGAGTCCTCTTTGAAGAGAAATCGGGTGATGATTCTGGTATCTTCCTTTTCTTTGACCGGGGCTCTTGGGCCGTTGTCAGGTTGTCATTCCTTTGCCAAGTGAAAGGAGTGAGCAAATTCCTCTGGTCATCTTGATTCTCTACAGCATGTTGCTCCAAAATTTCTATCAGAGCATCTTTTTCTTTCAGTAATTGCTGTATTTTGATGCACTCTACGTCAAGGGTGCGGTACTTGTTCTTCCAAGACCTTCTCTCCCGTTGAACTTTGTTGAGAGTAACCTGAAGCTTTTCAGTTTCCGTCATGAAGTACATGACAGATTCCCTCGGCGGAAGAATTTCGTAACGAGGATAAGGCATTTTTAGCTTGAGAGCTCTAGTTTATACCCAGTGGAGATAAGGCTTCACCGAGACACAGTCCAGTTTTCCCAGAGACTCTCGTCCTTTCTTATGAACGTCTTTCCAAGCGCGCACTATTTCCATCTTTAGTGCTCTGTCATTTTCTCCTTCCTTGAAGAAAAGACCTTCCAGATGAGCGTTGCGCGAAACAAGCCTCATCGGGTATCCAAATTGACGACGAACCAATACCGGGTGATAGTTGATTCCTCCTTTAGTTCCTATGAGGGGTACGTTGGGGAAGTTTCCACAACGGTCAATGATCCTAATTCCCTCATAAATCCTATTACACCAATCTATATCAGAGTTGGTAAGAGACATGATCTTCTACGACCAACGTAAATCACTTTTGCAATCCCAAAAAGCAGCAGACTTGGACAAGTGAGAGATAAACCATTTATAAAGCAGAGGTACACAGCATGTGATCTCCCCTCCGCTGTACAAATTTCCCAAGTGTACAGAATGATACGCATCTGCGAGCAAAGTCGGCACAGGGTTTCCAATGAGAAAAACCTTAATGGAGTTAATATCGACGAAGTTATTGATGTTGGGAAACAAAAATAACTCGTAGGTGAGCAAGACAAAGATGCTTTCAAAAGCAGTCACGTTCCCTATACTGGCAAAGTACAGGGCTTTCTTCGTCAAGAACTGGGCTGGCAAACCTTGGATGCCACCCTTAGTAGTTATGTGAGTCCTGACCTCAGACTCGTCCAAATGAATTGCTCTTGCAATGGTATGATTCTTTGGAATTTCTTCAAGTCCAGAAAATGGAGCTCGATCGGTGATATGTAGATCAATTAGATGAGAATACTCCTCCAGCGTTGGTGCAAGCTGGTAATCTGGGAATGTAAAACAGTGATAAACCGGATCGTAAAACTGGATGAGCGCATCCATGATTCCCTCAATCACATGGACTCTTAACAGTGGTAGCAGACCTCCGTACTTGGCTCTGAAAGCCTCTTGGTTTGTGATCATCCTTGCTAACCTTCTCAAATCCCCTAACTTTGGAACCTTGAAGGTGTACGTATGAGTTCTCCTTCTACCGAAATCTATTAGCGTAATCCTTTTCTCTGATATTTGCAATCACAGTCTTAGTTTAATTTGAAAAACAGAGAGACTAGAAGAGAAGTTTTTTGAATGTTTTAATGTTTTTTAAATGAATGCATGAATGCAGCACACAAAAACATAGAAAAAACATGGGGTCAAAGGGTCGTTGTCATGAAGTCAAGGCTCTACCCATCCCCAAAGGTTTATACTAGGGTGATTTTTGTACCTGTACTCATTATCATCAGCTCCTCCCAGGAAAGCAAAACAACAAGCAGATCGCCAGCGAGTTGTAATGCAATCTTAGAGTAAGTGCCATTCACCGAGAATAGATCACCAGCCTCAAATGAGGGTAGTATCGCGTAACAACTATTCCCGATAGTTTCCGCACTACGAAAGGGTTTGGCTCCTCAGCTTCTCAGGCATCACAACCGACCCATTTTCTAGGTGAGAAAATGGTTACATTAGTCAGCCTCCACTGAGGTTGATGGTCGACCTCGTCGCCATCACTTATCTTAAGTGTATACTCAATCTTTCCACATACGGCATCACCCGCATTCCCATTAGCAGAAAATTAAACACGTATAACAATTAGGAAAAGCGGTATATATATTTGTCCTAATCATCCTAGACCTTTAAAGCTATGAATCCTAAGTTCCTGACAGAAATGGGTTCCCCGGCGGAAGCCCCAATCTGTGGTATTCACACAAGAGATGAAAAGGAAGAAGGAAAAAGAAAGACAGGCCCCACGGTGGGCGCCATTTTTGTTGGCGGCCACCGCCATGAAAATGACTTACCCAAGGTTTAAATTGTAAGAAAGAAAGAACGAGCCCCACGGTGGGCGCCATTTTTCTGTAGCGAGCGATTTTGGACGCAGTTCTTAAGCGTTGGTCGCTCTCTGCGGTTTGAGCTTAAAATACAGGTCGATTCATTTTTTAACCTATTGTGAGCTGAATAAGGAAGGGAAATAGATGTCTCCAATTAACCCTGCTTGCATACTGAGTTTAAACAGCGGTATGTTAGGTTACGGATGCTATCAATGTGGGGGGGCCTTTGTACTGGTTATTTGTATTTTCGCCAATACGGTTTTCTTTCTTTTTACCTTGGCAGAAGGTTTCTGGCGGGGAACAAGGATTAGGATGTTAGGACTGATGCTTTTTGAATTACTGCTTTTGATTGATGGAGATATGGGATTTTGGGTTTTTGTTTAGTGTGCTCGCTAAGATCTTTTCTTTCGATCTTATGCCTACGTATTCCCGTTTACCGAAACAGGGAAATCAGAGCGTTCGTAGTTCCTCCTATTCTATGGGAGGAAATTGTGGTTTTTGGTGTCTTGTTCAAAGCCCAAGACGTGAAGCGAAAGGTGATTTATATCTTGTTCAAAGCCCAAGATGTGAAGCTGAAAAGTCTATTTGTGTCTTGTTCAAAGCCCAAGACGTGAAGCTGAAGGACCTCGACTTTAGAGAGAATTTGTCATCTCTAAAGAAGGGTTTGTCTGTCACAACTGTTGGGTGACTGGTTTATAAAGGAGGATTACTTTAACCGGGATACGCGGATCCTAGTAATGCCATAATTTCCTTTATAGGGGATTTTTAACCTAAAGGAGATGACTTTAACTCAGTGTAGAGCAATGTTATCTTTCCTTAGGAATTTCTCATGCTAAAAGAGGGACAGTGGCATGGATGTAGATGATCCAGAGGCTTGCCGCTTACAGCGATTAGATGAAGGGGAAGGAGTGGTTGATGTTTGTGTACTGTGAACGAGGCATAACTTTGATGCTAAAAGGTTGATTGGATCAACCAGTGGTTTTCTTATACAAAGCCTAAGAGGAGGCTAATATGTGTCTCGTACAAAGCCCGAGAGAGAGGCTAAAAGGTTTTGACCCGACGATGGAGTCGTTTGGTATCTCGTATAAAGTCCGAGATGAAGGCTATTTGACTCAACAAGAGAGTTTTTGTATCTCGTACAAAGCCCGAGATGGAGGCGAAAGGGTGATTGACTCAACGAGAGAGTCTCTTATGTGTCTCGTACAAAGCCCGAGAGAGAGGCTAAATGTTGTTTGACTCCGCTGGGGAGAATCATTGTACAAAGCCCAAGAGGAGGCTATGGTGACTGTTTCAGTTGAGTGACAGGTCTGGTATACTGATTTTGAAAGAGAAAATCAGTTCTTATATGAGCAACATTGTACTCATAGATTTGATTCAAGGATCCGGGTTATTTTTGTTCTTTAAGGAAGCGGGAAATCCGAAGGGTATTGAGACTGTCCGAGTCTACAGGTTTTCTTCCTATTTGTAGCAAAGAGGTCACTTGAGAATGTCTTTGAGACTCAAGGATATTAGATTGTCCGTGTCTAGAGTTTCATCTTTTGTACCATGTTTTGAGAAACAGTAGTAGACTCTTTGAAAGGACTGTTTTATGCAGATGACTAAGTTCTGTTTCTATACCTCTAGGAGGTTGTCGGGACAATTTGTACGAAGCCCAAGAGGAGGCGGGAAGCTTTTAAGAAGTCGATCGGTCCTTGTACTAAGCCCAAGAGGAGGCTATCATTCCCGGAGGAAGAGATCATTATACGAAGCCTAAGAGGAGGCTGTGAATACTTCAAAGAAGCCGTAGGGTCCTTGTACTAAGCCCAAGAGGAGGCGGGGTTGCTTTTAGGAAGCCTGTGGGTCCTTGTACGATGCCTAAGAGGAGGCCGATTGCTTTTAAGAAGCCGATGGGTCCCCAAACCCCGAGAAATTCAAGGCCAGCTATTCACAAGGAATAGATCAAGTCAGGAAAGTTCGAGAATTTGGAAGAAACTCAAGAGATGCAATTCACGGAGAAGAGATCATCTCTGGGGAGTAGAGTTTCTTGACAAGTGCTAATGAGGACAGCCGAAGAGAAGACTGTATCTGGTGATCCTATTGGGGATCTAGTTCAGTCTATTTCTAAGAGTGACAGTCTGAGAAAGGGTTAAAAAAGAATCTGCCTTTCACATCTCCATATTGTTTAACCCCAAGAGGAGGGAAGACTGTGTCTGGTAATCCTATGTGGATCTAGTTTTGACTGTAAGTTCAGAGTGATCAACAGGGCTTTACCTAGTGCTAGACGTAGTTGCCGGGGAAACTCTAAATATCTATACTATTATTACACAGTTAGTATGAGTTTATGAAAGGAGACTTACAGCGAAACAGCCCCACAATACAGTTATATATATATGAGTTTATGAAAGGAGACTTACAATGAAACAGCCCCACAATACTGTTATATACATATGAAAACGGTAAATGAAAGCGGGTAAACACTTACTCGGTTGTAGAGCTTCCATGTTGTTTGGTTAGTTGTTCAACAAAGAAAGATTGAAAACAACAGTATATTCAAAATCAAAGGAGAAAGTGTTTTGAAAAAGAAATGGTTGGGGCTTACAGCTCAAGGAGAGGCCCAAAAAGTTTTACCAGTGATCGCACTGTTGAATTTGTACAGAGGGACTTATACAAGTGACTGAGGCCCAAAAAGGTTTTCTGTACAAAGGGATGGGTCTTACACTCTCTCAAGAGGCCCAAGTGAGTTTTAAGAAAAGAAATGGGTCTTACTACTCGAGGGTAGACCCAGTTGGTTAATTTTAAACTGGCGACGATCGCGTCGTTTATTTGAAAATGTACAGAGGGACTTATACAACGAATGAGGCCCAAAAAAGTTTTCTGTACACAAGGGGTTGGGTCTTACACTCTAATAGAGGCCCAAAGAGTTTAAAGAAAATAAATGGGGCTTACAACACGAGGGGAGGCCCATAGTCTTTATTTTCAAGATGAATATTCACTTTTAAAATGCTTAAAAACAATTAAAAATGAATTTATTCACAAAAATACCAACTATATTAAATAAATAATATAAATTTGATTTTTTTTAGAATAAAATATTTTACTATTTTTGTGATTTTTCAGAAAAAGAACCAATAAAAAATAATCAAAATTGAAGGAGTTATTAATTTTCCAAATCATTATAAAATAAAATGAAAAATGAGAAAATATAAAAAAAGGGGTTGGGTCTTACACTCTATTAGAGGCCCAAAGTGTATTTTTGTACAAACGATGGGGCTTACAACTCAGGGAGAGACCCAAAATATTTTCAGTTTGAAAATGGCGATCGCGCCGAGATTTTTAACGTATCGGGACTTATACAATAACTGAGGCCCAAAATTGTTTTGGTTAAAAGGGGATTGGGTCTTACACTCTAATAGAGGCCCATGAGTGTTGAATGGGTCTTATAGCTCAAGGAGAGGCCCAAAAGGTTGTTTTTCAAAAGGCGACGATCGCGCCGGTTGTTTTTGACGGTATCGGGACTTATACAATACACTGAGGCCCAAAAATGATTTGGTCAAAAAAGGATTGGGTCTTACACTCTATTAGAGGCCCAAAAGTTTTGAATGAGTCTTATAGCTCGAATAGAGGCCCAGAATTTGTTTTTCAACGGATGATGATCGCGTCGAACTTTTTTGAAATACAACGGGACTTATACAATAAGTGAGGCCCAAAGTGGGTTGTATTTACAAAGGGTTGGGTCTTACACTCTATTAGAGGCCCAAAAGTGTTTGAAAAAGTTTGATGAGGGTTGAAATAATCAAAAACCCTAATTTCATTTTTTAAAGAGCATTTTTCAAAGAAAAATCAAGTAAAAAATGATAAAAAAATATCAAATAAAATCATTAATCATGTTATAAACAGTGATTACGATTTATGAAAAAAGTATTTTATCCACATGTATATTTAAAATCATTTTGGTTTTAAAAATCAAGAAAAAGAAATCATTTTAAAAGCATTTAAAACAATTTAAAACAATATTTTTGAATATATTAAAAATATATCAAATAATAATATTTTTTGTGATTTTTTGGTGGATTAAAATATTATGGAGTATGAATAAAAAGTGTGTAAAACAGATTTTGAAAATGATGATTTTTGCTATGTGAAATAATTGGTTGAGTTTTGAAGATAAACTAAGAAAAAGAGGAAAGATGTTACAACATCACATTCGACATCTTTCATAAGTTTTCAACATCTTTTTTATCAAACTTCCAACACCCATAACTTTCTCAAATCTCAATGGTTTGAGACAAAATTTATATGCATCTGGCCCAGAAATTCACAAGGAATCCAATGGTGGTGGTAGTTTTTTCAGAACACACTCCCTCCTCAAAACCCGATAGTGGTTTTGAAAAGGACCT
Source organism: Lathyrus tuberosus (assembly GCA_022829125.1). Classification (NCBI taxonomy): domain Eukaryota; kingdom Viridiplantae; phylum Streptophyta; class Magnoliopsida; order Fabales; family Fabaceae; genus Lathyrus; species Lathyrus tuberosus. The sequence goes on along the minus strand of JALAZF010000011.1, from coordinate 23,755,541 downwards.
ATAATTGCATTTTCTGTGCTACACTTTGATACAGGCATGGATTACATGGTGAATTAGCCCAAACACAATATATACAACATGTATGAGATGTGTATGATCAGTGGACTTCAAAGCAATGCATGATTTCAAGGATTCCAAGTTGTGATGCTTACCTCTTTTTGAGCTTTTTTGGAGTTTTTGTGCAATCTGTCAAGCCTCTTGTTTCATAAATGATTTGATGCTTTAGACACACTCAAATGATCCCTTAGAAGCTTTTAGGATGATTGGAATCAACTGGTACCTGCAAAAACACAAATTGTCCCTTTCTTGCAAAAGGGGTTAAAAGTGACCAAAATAGCAACTCTCTCAAATGGTGTTCCAGATGTTGGGAACCATTTGGGACAGTTCAAGGATGATATTTGGAGTGTGTTTGAGGTTTTATCTGGTTTGGAAAGTGACTGAATCAAGACATGGCTTGAAAAATGCAAAAAAAGTGCCATTTTGAGGTTTTGAGAAGTGACTTTGTGATTTTGTGATTACAGGTCACTTGTGATAGTTTGCACAGCTTACATATGATATATATGAGGTGTGTGTGTGATTAGTTTGAGTGGAATTGCTCTCTAACTCAAAAACTCAGAATTACTTGCTTTGGAAGGCAAATTTGAGGTGAAAGAAGATATTTTGAGGAAAGCATCTATTTGATGGCTTTGGTGTACTCAAACTGAGCACAAATGAGCTCTATTTATAGTAGAGCAAGTTTGTTTTCGCAGCAACAGTGAATGACAACTGCAGCAGAGGTTTGTTCAATGTTGGCCAATGAAAATCCAAGTCAACTCTAGCCATTGACTAGAGGTTAGGGCACAGAGCTTTGGTTCCCTACTTGTTGGAGGAATGTTGACTGAATTCAGTTGCAAATGTGTCAGTCCATGCCACCTCTAAGCATCTATTAAATGCTCCAATCCAAAATTCGAGTCTTGTCCCTCTTTTAGGGATTTTTAGGAATAACATGCTACTTCTTGTTCCAAGGACTTTGGAGGCTTGGCTCAGTGATTGTCCCCTTTAGATTTAATCCCCAGAGGTGTCCAAAGTGACGACAAGGCTTGGAAATTCGTGTGGCACAAGAAGTGTGCAAATCTGTCCTGAAACATGTCTTAAAAATCAGTTGCAGCAAGCCCTGTTGTAAAATTCATAACTCCCTGCTCGAGTATGCTACATGGACGTTCTAGGACTTTCTGGAAAGCTTAGATGACGTACTTCAACTTTGATGCTTGACTTTGGTCTTGGTTCAGCTTGCAAAGTCATCAAAAATGGCCTTGAACTTGTGTAGTCGAATCTGTCCTAAAAGTTGTCATGAAAATTCTGCTTTATCAATGCTTCTTGCGAAAATCATATCTCCCTGCTCGAGTATGCTACAAGGACGTTCTAGGACTTTCTGGAAAGCTTAGATGACGTACTTCAACTTTGATGTTTGACTTTGGTCTTGTTTCAGCTTGCAAAGTCATCAAAAATGGCCTTGAACTTGTGTAGTCGAATCTGTCCTAAAAGCTGTCATGAAAATTCCGCTTTATCAATGCTTCTTGCGAAAATCATATCTCCCTGCTCGAGTATGCTACAAGGACGTTCTATAACTTTCTGGAAATCTGAGACAACGTAATTCAACTTTGATGTTCAAGGTTTGGCTTGAATCAACTTGGATCATGGAGAAAAACATCCTTGACGTTGGGACATTCTTGCTGGAAAAATATTAATGATGTCCTATGAAATGTTGAAACATTTGACAACTTTGATCATTAATAATTCCAAACTTTAATCACTTGTATATTTTAATCCACTATGATATTTTGAATTGAAGTGAATTACATCTTTGATGCTTGTCTTGCATGGTGACAAAGCTTGAAAATTGGGTGGCACAAGAAATGTGCACAAAATCTGTCCTAAAAAATCAGCTCGAGCAAGGCCTGTTGTGAGGTTCATAACTCCTTGCTCAAGTTGAATTAATGGGAGTTCTAATACATTTTGGAAAGCCCTAATGACATACTTTAACTTTGATGTTTGACTTTAGACCTGGTTCAACTTGAAAAGTCATCAAAAATGGTCTTGAACTTGTGTAGTCAAATCTGTCCTAAAAGTTGTCATGAAAATTCTGCTTTATCAATGCTTCTTGCGAAAATCATATCTCCCCGCTCGAGTATGCTACAAGGACGTTCTATAACTTTCTGGAAAGCTTAGATAACGTAGTTCAACTTTCATGTTAGACTCCAGACCTGGTTCAACTTGGATCATGGAGAAAAACATCCTTGAAGTTGGGGCATTCTTGCTGAAAAAATATTAATGATGTCCCTATGCAATGTCAGAACATTGGACATTAAGAATTCCCAACTTTGATCACTTATATCTTTCAATCCTTATGATATTTTGAGTTGATTCCTTCTACAATGTTGAAGTATCAAATACCCTCTTTAAAAGTAGCTCTTACTCAAAATTAATGGATGCTTGGATCAATAGTTACAACCTTGAAAAATTGTGCACTTGAACATGATTTTAACTTAGAAAAAATTTCTAAGTTTCTTTCAATTTGATCAATTTTGCAATTTTGCATGATTTCTTGATTTAAATTTGATCAAATTAAATCATCCATCATATTTTCTTGAGTAATGGCTTGTGAGGCTCAAAGTTGACCAAAAAGTCAAACTTTGACTTTCCGCGTCAGTTGACTTTGTATTAGATGAACTTGAGGCTTGATCCACTTGAAATGTTGCACTCTTGTGCTTAATTCTTGAGGTGGGAGTCCTCTTGATCCTTTGTGGATGTTTAAGAGGTTAGACAAGTTGAAAATCATGTCATTCCTTAATTGATCCTTTGTCTAAAGGCTCTGAGAGGGCTTGAAACCCTAAGCTTGATTGTAGTGAATGCTCAACAATTCCTTGAGGAGATTGATGAGGCATAAAGGTACATCTGTATTGTGCTGATGATTTGCACCATGATGGGAAATCTTAGTGGCCAAAATTTGGGGTATGACACCTTCCAAAGGAAAGTCTTTATATTGACCCTAAAGTCATAGATATCTCAATACCAGCTTTGACCTCATAGTCCTAGCCACCTTCCTCCTTGAACTCATAATTATAGGATATCAGCCTTGACCTCATAGTCATGGCCACCTTCTCTTTGGCCTCAAAGTCATAGGATACTTTCCCTTTGGCCTCATAGCCATTTACATCATAACTTAGACTTAGAGAGTTTCTTAAACTCTATATGAGCTCATACTCATTCCCTTTGGAACTTTGGCCATAATCAATGTTTCCTCTCACTATTAGTTAGGTGAACTACGGTTGCTCTGATTCTTTTGTCAGATACGTAGGCACAAGACGCGATGTCTTGGCGAGCAAACTTAGTGTACATACCCTTAGGTCTTTACCTTTACCCTTAGTACAGATTTCTTTAGCAAACATAACATAACACAAACTTAAACAACAGGTTCTTGTAGAGTACTACAAATACTTAGGGTGTTAATACCTTCCCTTTGTATAACCAACCCCCAAACCTAGATCCTCTTAGGGTTTTCTTCGAACTTTACCCTTTCCTTTGGATAAATCAAAGCTCGGTGGTGAATTCAAAGAAATGTGATGCAAGTTAATTAATAGCTTGTTATCCGATTCTCACCGCAACATAACTCTAGAGAGAAAAATGAAGATAAAATCTGCTACAACTGCAACAAACCTGGTCACTTCAAAGTTGATTGTCCTGATTTTCAGAAAGATAGTCAAAAGAAAGGAAGTCATCAGAATGATAACTTCAAGAACATATTTAAGAATAATTTTATGGCAACATGGTAAGAGCTAGACTATGAAGATTCAGAAAAAGAAGATGAAGCCAAGATGGCGCTGATGTCTCACATATCTGAAAAAGAACTTTTATCTGAAACATAGTTTGAAGATGAAAATGAGGTATTTTCTTATTCTGATTTTATTTTGTGCATGCATGATCTCATGAATCGTTGCAAGGATCAAGCCAGTCGCATCAAAATTTTAAAAAGGGACAACATAATTTTAAAAGAATAATTAAAAGAAATCAACATATCTCAAAATGAATGTTCTACTCTAGGTAAGCATGATAAAGCATTTCATAATTTCATCACATTTGGAATTGATATGACTAAACTTGCATCTATAATTTATAGAATTGGCAAAAGCAATAGAGAAGGTTTGGGGTACAATAAGAACCGCTCAAGTTCTGATATGTTATTGTGTAAAGAGTCCCTAGACCCTTCTTCCTCTAGCATTACTCAGACAGTGTTAAACAACTATTTTATTCCTGCTGCTGATAATGTAAAAGTTATGAATCTAACAGAATATATTAATCAGAAGTTGAAAGGTATTGTAATATCAAAACCTGATAGTCCAAAAGTTTTGATTACATCAGTATCCAAAACATCTGAATCACAAGCTAAAAAGGATTCAGAAACTAAGGTTTTAAATCACTCCAATCAAGGTTTTTGGAAACAAAAAACATGGAGTGAAGCTAAATCTTTTTACATGAAAAAAGCACATGATAGGAAAGAACATGTCAATACTAACATGAAAATACCCATGTATGTATGCGTACCTAAATGTCAAATTGTCTTTTTCGTAGATATGCCTAAAGGAAAAGATGGAAAACCAATCGTGGTATCTGGACAGTGGCTGCTCATGTCATATGACGGGAGAAAAGCATATGTTCCAAACCCTGAATCTAAAAGAGGAAGGAAATGTGGGTTTTGGAGGAGGCCAAAAAGGAAAGATCATTGGTACATGTACCATTGGTAATTCTCTAACCCTTATAAATAAAGTTTGGCTGGTTGATGGCTTAAAGCATAATCTGCTAAACATAAGTCAATTGTATGATAATGGTTGTGAAGTAGTGTTTAATAAGAATTTTTGTTCAGTTATTAATGTTGACAAAACCATTGTGTTCAAAGGGAAAAGGAAGGGAAATGTTTATAAAATCAATCTTTCAGAGTTGACTGGTCAGAAGGTCATTTGCCTACTGACAATGAGTGATGAGAAATGGATTTGGCACGAAAGGTTGGGTCACGCTAACTAGAGATTAATCTCCAAACTTAGCAAGCAAAAACTTGTCAAAGGGCTGTCAGATCTTGACTATCACTCAGATGCTCTCTATGGATCATGTCAAGTCAGAAAGATTGTGAAAACCTTTTTTAAAACTAAAAACATTATCTCTTCCTCTAGACCCTTAAAATTACTTCACATTGATCTGTTTGGTCCTATTAGCACTGCTTCGATTAGTGGGAAAAAATATGGTTTGGTCATTGTTGATGATTTCAGCAGATGAACTTAGGTAAAATTTCTCCAATCTAAAGATGAAATGTACGAAGTATTTAGCACCTTTTGCATTCAATTCGAGTACAATCTAAAATGGAAGTAAAAATCTTAAAAGTTAGAAGTGATCATGGTGGAGAGTTTGAAAATGAGCCATTTGAATCTTTTTGTCAAAAATATGGAATTATCCATGAGTTATCTTCTCCTAGAACTCCACAGTGGAATGAGGTTGTACAAAAAAAGAACAAGACTTTACAAGAAATGGCAAGAACCATGATACATGAAAACAAACTTCCAAAGTACTTGTGGGCAGAAGTTGTTAATACGTCTTGTTACATTCATAATAGAATTTATATTAGACTAATTTTGAATAAAACATCGTATGAATTACTTTAAGGTACGAGACCAATCATCTGTTATTTTCATTAATTTGGATGTACTTTTTACATTTTGAATAATAAAGACTACCTAAAGAAATTTGATGCTAAAGCTCAAAAGAGTATGTTTTTTGGGATACTCCTTACGCTCAAAAGCATAGAGAGTGTACAAATCAGAAACCATAATGGTTGAAGAGTCTATGCATGTTAAATTCGATGACAAAATGCCCGACTATGAAAAGTCAGAGTTTATGGATCCGGATGATAATCTTGCAAGAATTTAGAATTCTGAAGAACAACTTATGGTATGTATCCCAAAAGAAAAGGGTTTAGATGATGGTTTATCATTATCTGATACTATAATTGAGGGAACACCAAAAGTTGTAGAAACTGAAGTAACTCCAAATAATCCTACTGCTATAGATTTAATAATTATTCAAAATAGTTTTGAAGCCCCTGTTCCGCCTAAGAGATCGTTTAGATATAAAGCGTCTCATTCAAAAGGTTAAATCATTGGGAATAAAGACAAGCCATTGATAACCAAGTCAGCTTTCAGAAATGATCAATCAATGCTTGGACTTATCTCATTGACAAAGCCTACCTCTATTGATGATGCCTTATCAGATAATGGTTGAATCATGGCTATGCAAGAAGAACTGAATCAGTTTCAAAGAAATAGTGTGTGGGATCTTGTTCCATGACCACAATTGAAGAACATCATTGGTACTAAGTGGGTTTTTCGAAACAAGTTGAACGAACAAAGAGAAGTTGTGAGGAACAAAGCTAGACTTGTGGCTCAGGGCTATAGTCAGCAAGAAGGAATTGATATCTTTGAAACCTTTGCTTTTGTGGTAAGGTTAGAGGAAATAAGACTTCTTCCATCTTATGCTATTAATCACAACATTGTGCTTTATCAGATGGGCGTCAAAAGTGCTTTTCTAGAATAGAGTTATTACTGGAGAAGTGTATATTAAACAACCTCCTAGATTTGAAGATCCAAACCATCTAGACTCTGTCTACAAACTTAAGAAATCTCTCTATGGACTCAAACAAGCTCCAAGAGATTGGTATGAGAGACTGGGTAATTTTTTTCTTGAGAGTGGTTTTTATAAAGGTAAAGTTGACACTACACTATTTAGGAAAACTCTAAAGGAAGAAATTTTGATTGTTCAAATTTATGTTGATGACATAATTTTTGGTTCCACTAATGCATATCTTTGCTAAGAATTTTCTAAGACCATGCAGGCTGAATTTGAGATGAGTATGATGGGTGAATTAAAATACTTTCTTGGAATTCAAATCAATAAAAGAAAAGAAGGTATATACATTCATCAGTCAAAGTACACGAGAGAACTTTTGAAGAAGTTCAATCTTGATGATTGCAAAATCTAATTCAGACTACTTCTGATTACTCTAAAGGAAACTTGGATTCTGATAGCACTCAGTTGGAATACAATATACCATTAAGTCTGAAAAAAATTATAAGAATGGCCTATAAGCTTTGACTGTAGAGTTTGTTGAATCTTTTTCATTCTTGTTGCTTTATTATTTAAGCAGGCAATAAGTGTTTAATTCTATGCTTTGTGCTTTGAATTAACAATTGGACTAATTTTGAGTTCTGATAAAATAAGAATCTTTGTCTTATACATTCCCTGAAAAGTGAGTTGTTAAAGAACAAGTATTGTAAAATACTGACTCGATGGTGGAAAGTAATCTCAAACTATTTTTCTGGAGAAATTGTCAAATACATTCAACAAGGCAAACTCATAATTCATTTGAAAATATGATGTACGTGTAAAAGTATTGAAAGCTCCAAGAGTTTGACTAAATTTTGGTAAAACATAATGTTGTGAAAGATATTCCAACATGAAGGGTTTCAATCCCAAACTGAAGATGTCGAGTGAAATGTCACAACATGAAGATTCGACATCATGTCTCTCACAACATGTTTTTGTTTAAATCTGTTCCAAGACTCAAGGCGTGATTAGCAGTGGATCAAGGATCAAAGATATGAAGCCCAACAAAGCAGAAGACTATAAAAGAAGACCAAGACCTAATGCAGTAGTGAGAGAGGACAACATAGACTTAGGAATCCTATTTTGTAAAGTAGAGTTTAGGGTTTGAGAGTCGTAGGTTTCTCTTGTAAGTCTCCCTCTGTATCGATTTGATGCAGTGTGGTAGACATAGGTACTTGTAAAGATTCAGAAACCCGTAGGTAATGAATAGTGTATTATTCCTGGATGAAGCTTTGAAGAAAATCCAAGTTAACTTGTTAGTCAAGGATGCTTGACTGAATTTTCTATTGGAAGAGGTGTCTTTCAATAGGGATGATACAGTTATGAGGTATTAACTATTAGAAATCACAGTTTGTGATTTAGGGAGTGAGATGGGTTTCTCTTATCAATTAGATGTGACTTCTAATGATAAAGTCTTCATTGGGTAGTGATAGGTTAGCGTGGGTGCTTTCTGTAAACCTGAGGTTGTTTACATAAAACTATACTACTGATAGTGAATTCTTCTTCCTGGATTGGTATCCCCCAGATGTAGGTGAGTTGCACCGAACTGGGTCATCATATTCTGTGTTGTTTATCATTCTGCAGATTTACTTTTCTGTTAGGGTTCATGATAAACTTGTTGGAACAGATGTCGTAACATCTGTGTTGTTGCAGTTCTGATATTCAAGGTATCAGTCTGCTGTTCTGTTCCTTGTTTAAATGTTATGCAGAATAATGTCTTGACATGTGTTAGAACATCTGCTGTCTGCAATGCCAGAATTCCAAGTATCTTTAAATAATCAGCCTTGGTTGTTGTGTTTTCTCAAAAAATAGTTATTCTCGAGACCGAAGGGACATTTCTATCACTCTTGCCTATTGTAGCGGAAAAAATTGAGATTAAGATATTGATTAACTTAACTCACAAAACAAGAGTCACCACCGAACTTTTGTTTTTCCGAAGGAAATGAAGAAGAGAGAACAAAAGCTAAAGAAGTTTTAAAACAAAACTAATAAAAAATAGAGTCAGTGTAAGGGGGTTGGTTACGCAAAGGGAAAATGTTAGCACCCAAAACGTCTATAGTACTATATAGGAACTGTTCTGGACTGGGTCAGCGCCTGCCCACCAGTCGGGTAGCTCAACCCAATGTTATAATGAGTAGCCCATTAAGGTCCAATCCCCTCCCTCGTCGGGCACATCCAGATCCCATCATCGTCGAGCAGACACTACATGGCCCGGGGAGATGCCACACGTCTTCCCCGCGTACTCCACGTGCTCCTCCACGCGGGGACACGTAATCAGGTAACTTCCCACCTCTGAAAGAGCAAGTCAACCCACTCTCCGAAGGTCACGGGGAAGTTACTCCAGGGAGAAGACCACGTGCTGGTTTTCCCTACGCCACGTAAGCCCTAGAAGTTATCAGCATTGGGCCTAGTGATCCAACCCAGTGCATATGACCGTTGGCCCAGCGCTAGGGGCACACTATAAATACCCTATTTCACTAGAGGGCCAGGTATTCTAATTCTAACTCTCACTACCTTTCTGTACTTGCTTGCTCCGTCTCTGACTTTAGCATTGGAGTACCTTGCAGGTACACCCCCACCGTCTCACCACCACCGGAGTAGCGGAGCTCACGACGTGCAGTTGGCCACCGATCCAATTTTGATCAAGAACGATCAGTGGCGCCGTCTATGGGAACTCTTTGCTTCCCCGTTTTTCCTCCCGTAAAAACCAAAGCAACCTGTAATCTCTGACGATCATGACCAGCCCTCGAATTGACGCCAACACTCCAGACACCGCCTTCGCACTATTTAACAATGGGGACGACCACGATCCCAACGTGGTCGTTCACGGCAAAGAAGGCGACCCTAGGGACGGGCACACCGCCTCCCCCTCCTCTAATGACGCGACCTTCAATGCCGCCCGACATGATGATAGCCCAACTGTCTACCAGCCTATCCCCGCACCACCTAATGCTGATCCGAACACGATGGCTTTGTTCGCACTGATCAATTAGACCAATTTGATGATCTTCCAACAAAACAAATGGATTTGACTACTAGAGAGGGAGCGACAGTAGCGTTCTCCCCCGCAGAGGCATCATCACCCTATTTCTCACATCCCCTCTCCTCCCCCGTGGAGGACACGGCTAGACGACTCTCAGAGTCCTTTCCCCCGACCGAATGGGCGTCACCCTCGCTTGGAGCGGCCTCAACCCGTGGTCGCACTGAAGCGAGATCGGTCGCCTCCTCGGAAGGAACGATGTTCCCCCCGTCCAGAAGAGGACCAAGGTCGACAAGTACGGCGAGAAGCCGAAGAGCCGCCTAAGGAGCCCCCCCGACGAAGCAGGCGCGGCCGGGGTAACCAATCCCCATCACAATCACCAGCTAGGAGTGACGAGGATGACCAGCGCACATGGAGACCCCTTTGCCCATCGGGATGGAAAAGCCTCGACCCTTGGCGACGTACGTCGCCACCGCCGACCCGGACGACCACGTCGAGAGCTTCGATGCGATGCTCGACTACAGGAACGTCCGAGGAGCTATCAAGTGCAGGCTCTTCCTGACCACTCTCCGGAAGGGTGCCATGGCGTGGTACAAGAGCCTCGCACCAGAGTCCATCACCACTTGGAAGGTACTGAAGAGACAGTTCTCCAGACATTTCACTGCTTCCCGATGCCACCTGAAGACTGAAGCCTCCCTGGAAGCCATCATCCAGGGTAAAGACGAATCTCTCTGAGATTACATCGAGAGATTCAATCGAGAAACCGTCCAGGTAGCCACCATGGACGACATAAAGAAGTTTATGATCGAGCGAGGACTACGACATCGCACCGAGTTCGCCAAGGTTGTGGGCATTCAAAGGCTCTGCAACTTGGAAGAGATCCTCCACAAGGCCCAAGCATACATTCAGTATGAGGAGATAGAGGCCGCCCACTGTGCCCGCGACTCGCGGAATCAAGAGGGCTCCCGAAGCTCCAGGTACGAAGACTCCACCACCCCTTGACGAAGGGGAGAAAGAAGAAGAGAAAACCGTCCCAGGGACTCTCGTGAACCGAGAGGACCAGATGGCCGGTTCATAGAATACACGCTACTCACTGCTCCCCGCGAGCGAATTCTGGCCGAGTGCATCAACTCGGAATTCCAGAAAGGGGGTGTCAGCTTTCCGAAGCCGACACCACCCAAACCAAAAATTAACAAGTCCAAGTACTACAGGTTCCATAGGAGCCACGGGCATGTCACGGAGGACTGAATCTACCTCAAGGATGCGATAGAAATCCTGATCAAGGAGGGGCACCTCAAGCAGTACACGAAGAGGAAATACACCCCCAGATAGGATGCCTGGGAGACGTAAAGGGTCGAGGAGGCGACCCCTCCCTTTAGAGAGAACGGACTGCAGGTCGCTCTGAGTGTCACCCGACCAGAGGACTTCTACTTCCCCGACGAGCCCGAGATCCCTGTGACCAGTCGCAGCCCGTGGGAAAGTTTCCCCGCCGCAATGGTTATATCCGAAGGGGGGTTCAACAAGGTCTCTATGGGGTCGATCAAACGAAAGTTCGACGAGCTGATCGACGTGAGCTCAGCTCAGACTGCCACCTTCGAGAAGGTACGAGGAAAGTCGAACCCCATCACCTTCTACCTCGAAGAATTGCCGGGCGACACCTCTAACTCCACCATCCCTCTCCTAATCAGGGCGCAGATGGTGAACTTCGATGTTCGCCGGATCCTAGTCAACCAAGGAAGTTCAGTGGACATAATGTACGCCCGCCTCTTCGAGATCCTCCAGGTCAATGAAACACATCTGACCCCCTACGTGGGCTCAGACCTTCAAGGTTTCAACGACACCACCACCAGACCGTAGGGCTATGTCAAGCTGATGGTTACTTTCGGGAGTGACGACAATGCCCGAAAAGTCAAGACCCGCTTCCTGGTAGTGGAGTGCCCTTCCCTATACCAGTGCATCCTGGGAAGAACGACTTTGGCCGACCTCACAGCGGTTCCATCTATAGTCCATCTGAAGATGGAGTACTACACGACCAGAAGTCAGGTCGTCACCCTCCACGGGGATATTGAAGCTGCTAGGAGATACTTCAAAGATGCGACCAAGGGTCTGAATTCGATCAACGTCAAGTCTAAGACCAGAGAGAAGCCAGCCCCGGGCGCAGAGCAGGAGCCACTCCCGCACGTCAACGCGACGGACCTCGACAGCTGCTTCCCCAGCGAGCAGAAACAAGGAGACACAGGGGGCAATGACCTCTCAGTCGAAGGCAACGGAAAACCTCTCCACCTAATGCGTCCCATTCCAGATAGAGACTTTGAGCTCATCACTCTCTGGGACAATCCAGACAGGAATGTAAAGATTGGTACCGGGTTCCCCGACCTGGCGAGGAAGCAGTTGAAGGCCTGCCTCCGGGAGAATGCTGACTTGTTCGCGTGGAGCGCGTCGGAGATTCCCGACCTCGACCCAGATGTGGTCTGCCACCAGCTTACTGTATATCCAGCCGCTAGGGCTATGTGCAACGTAGGCATAGGCAGTCTCCCGAGAAAGCGGAGGCTGCTGAAAAAGCTATAAAAGACCTCATAGAGGCAAACTTTATTTCGGAAACCCGGTACACCGCCTGGCTGTCCAACATTGTACTTGTTAAGAAAAATAATGGAAAATGGAGGATGTGCATTGATTACACTGATCTTAACCGGGCATGCCCGAAAGATGCTTACCCACTGCCTAACATCGACCAACTGGTCGACAATTCTGCAGGTTTCAAATTATTGTCATTCATGGACGCTGACTCCGGGTACAATCAAATCCCCATCGCGAAGGCTGACAAGCAACACACAACCTTCATGACCGAGTCAGGCAACTACTACTACAATGTAATGCCCTTCGGCCTGAAGAACACCTCTGCGACCTACCAGCGGATGATGAACAAAGTCTTCCGGGGAGAGATCGGTAACATGCTTGAGGTCTACATGGATGACATAATAGTAAAATCTGCAGAAGAAGCCGACCACGCTGCCTACCTCAAAAGGGTCTTCGACACGATGAGGAAATGCAAGATGAGGTTCAACCCAGAAAAATGCACCTTCGGCGTCCGGGAAAGCAAGTTCCCCGGTTTCTACCTCATAGAACGAGGGATCGAGGCGAACTTCGACAAGTGCAGGGCATTCTTCAAACTCCTGACACCGAACTCAAAGAAATCGATATAATCGCTAAACGGGATGCTAACCGCGCTTTCCCGCTTCGTGGCCAAATCGGTGCAATACGCACTCCTATTTTTCAAACTCCTACGTAAGGAGGCCACATTTGAATGGACCGAGGAGTGCGAGCAAGCGCTCCTTTACCTCAAACAAGTCCTCTCGCAACCCCCGGTCCTATCACGACCAGAATAAGGGGAGATGTTGTTCCTATACCTCACCGTCACGACCGAAGCGGTCAGCGCGGTTCTAATCTAGGAAACCCCTGACGGACAAAAACCAATTTACTTCACCGGCAAAGCCCTCTAGGGTCCTGAACTTAGATACCAGCAGATCAAGAAAGTCGCTCTGGACTTCATTACCGTGGCCAGAAGACTGCGACACAAATTCTTGGCCCACACGATTATGGTAAGATCCGAGTAACCCGTGAGACAACTCCTCAGCCGGCCAGACATGGCGGGTAGGATGCTCAGGTGGTCTCTCGAACTCGCCGAGTTTGACAACCAATACGAGGGGAGAAAGGCCCTGAAGGCTTAAGTGCCGGTCGACTTTGTGGCGGAGATGACAATCCCAGAATCTTCTGCCGAAGGATCCCAAAAATGGACGATCTACGTCGACGAGGCATCCAGCTCGACAGGAAGTGGAGAGGGCATCATTCTAGAAAATGAGGAAGGTATCCTGATTAAGGTATCCCTCACGTTATCCTTCCCTCCGTTAAACAACCAAGCCGAATATGAGGCTTTCCTCGCCGGGTTACGATTGGCCGGAGATCTCGGCGCCAAAGAGGTAAAAATATTCACCGACTCCCAACTCGTGGCCTCCCAGGTGCGGGGAGAGTACCAAGCCAAGAACGACAACCTCATCAAGTACTTGGCTCTGGTGAAGGAAATGATGAAAATGTTCAACTCGGCGGAAGTAAGCCACGTCCCCCATGAACACAATACTCAGGCAGACGTCATATCCAAGCTCGCGAGCACAAAGTAAAAAGGCAGGAACAAGTCCGTCATTCAAGAGGTGCTTCCACGTTTGAGCATCGAGAAGCGCATCCCCATGGCCGACGTACACGTCATTGGAGACAACCACTGCTGGATGACCCCGGTATACGAGTACCTCAGCACGGGAAAACTACCCGACGATCCCAAGGACGCCGGAGCAGTCAAGCGGCGTGCTTGCTCCTATATGATTATCGAGGATAAGTTATATCGACGCAGCTTCTCGATCCCCCTCCTCAGGTGCGTCGAGGAGTCCAAGGTCCCCAACATACTTCAAGAGATCCACGAGGGGATCAACGCACAACACCTTAGCGGACGGTCCCTGGCCCATAAAGCATTGTGAGCAGGGTACTACTGACCCACCATGCAGCAGGACGCCAAAGAGCACGTCAAGAAGTGCGACAGGTGCCAACGACACAAGGAAATGCACCTGGCACCGTCCAGTGAACTCAAAATGCTGTCGTCCCCGTGGCTATTTGCCTGGTGGGGGATGGACATCCTCAGACCCTTCACTGTAGGGTCATACCAAAATAAGTACCTGATTGTCGGTGTCGACTACTTCACCAAGTGGATCGAGGCCGAAGCCTTGGCCAAAATCAAGGCACATAACATACTCCGTTTCTACAGGAGGAATATACTTGCCCGGTTCGGCGTGCCCCAGGCAATTGTCACCGACAATGGGACACAATTCACCGACAAAAACTTTCAGGACTTCGTCACCAAGCTGGGCACAATGCAACACTTCACGTCGGTCGAGCACCCGGAAACAAACGGACAAGCCGAACCCGCGAACAGGGTGATCCTGCGAGGTCTGAAACGGAGACTGGGCGACGCCAAGAAAAGGTGGGTCGAGGAGCTACACAACGTCCTCTGGGCCTACAGAACAACCCCGCACTCCATTACCAGGGAAACCCCTTTTCCGACTGACCTACGAAACTGAGGCGGTGATCCCTGTGGAAATAAGGGAACCCTCGAGAAGGACCGAGTCTCCTCTCGGCGAGGAGATGAACAATGAGGCCCTAAGGGAGGAGCTCGACCTGGTCGAGGAGATATAGACGGACGCGTCCCTCCGTAAAGCCTCACTCAAACAGAAGATAACTTTACGCCATGACAACAAAGTTATCAAATGCGAATTTAGGTAGACACCCTTGTCCTGCGAAGGAACCAGACAGATTCGCGTGAAGGCAAGCTCGCCGTGAACTGGGAGGGCACCTATCGCGTCCGAGCGAAAACGGGGACAAGAGCCCACAACCTCGAAAATCTACACAGGGAGGAACTTGCTCGACCATGGAACGCTGAAAAACTTAAACAGTACTACACTTAAACACTGCCCGCGACCCATCCGCGCCGCGACCACAGGAGCGCACTAAGGTACAAGTGCGACCTCCTACCTCGGAACAAGAAGACAAGGGCTCGTTTTGTGTGTGCACGAGGACCCTTGATTCCACAGGGAAACCTCGACCGAGCTCCACCGTCATCGTACCAACTAGGCAGGATGCCCAATTCGCGACGGGAGGTCCACGCCACGAAGCTAAGACCTCGACCGAGCTCTTAGATTCTTCGAAGGTCGGGATACAACTCCGACCACTCAGTCAGTTCCCCACACTGTCGAGGACCAACGAAGTCGAGCAAAGGCCCTAAATGCTTAAAAAACATGAAAATAACGAATATATAATCAACATACAAACATCACACACAAGATAAGGAAATACAATGCATTCAACCGGGCATAAGCCCGCTGTTCAAAGAGTACATACAAAAATATCATAAGCCCCTGGCGCGCAGGGCGGGCGAAAATGGATACAAAATCACGGCATGAAGTCCGAACTCTACAACAGTAAAAAATGGCACGCAGGCCAGACCAACAGAACAAAGAAAACAAAATTAAACAAGTGCATCTCCTTCGGGCTGGTCGCCCCCATAGGTTGGTCGTCTTCGTTCTCTCAGTTTCAGACGCGATCACCCTACCATCGACCACCTGGTGGTAGGGGCATGTTCCTTCGGTTACGAGCTGGACACCGAAATTCACAAGTCAGAGTTACTCAACAGCGGCCACAAAACCCACTTTCATGGCCCCTAAGACGTCTTGCTCTAGGAGCCTTATCTTCGACACCAGGTCCACCCGAGAAGACAGGAGCTTATCCTCGTCGGTCTTATCTTCAGCAGGTCTGTCAGCCTGCTCTAGCTCAGCAATTCTCACTTGGAGATTCTTCCTCTCCTCAACGACATTCTTCAGCTTCTCTTCCATCTTCCCGTGAAGCTCGACCTGGGCTTCATTCTACTTTTTGCACTCTGCGAGGTCGGTGGCCAGCTTCTGCGTCTCCTTCTCGACAGACGTGAGCTTACCCTGTAAATTGGTCAACTCGGCCGACGGGTAGGTCTCGTTGTTAAGAACCAAAGCCGCATCGCAGACACGCATCACCGCAGCCATGTCCTCCGACAAGGCTTTTCTCCTCGCGACGCGGTCAACGCCCAAGATGGCCTTGGACTCGGCGACACTGACGGTCAGAGAGTTGGCCCCGAAGAAGAGGGAAGGCCTGAGGAAGCAGGGCGAATCACGTATTTCTCCTCAGAAGTGTTGTGTTAGCTTTATTCACCTTGTACTTCTTCTTCATACCTTCATAAACTAGATGAAAATCATAATTTGTTTCAGGTCCACAATTAGTTTAAAAAAAGGTGCATTCTTTAAACATTACATAATATATTGTGTTGTTGTATGTTATTGTTGTTGTTGTATGTTACTATTGTTGTTCTTGAACCTTATTTTGTTGTATGTTGTTGTGTTGTTTATCAATGTTGTTGTTGTATTTTGTTGTTGTTGTTGATTAATATTTTAATAACAAGAACAAAACATTTCTAAGTCACAAGAAAAAAGCTTCTTGTGACTTAGCAATGTTTTTTTCTTTAAATTCTTAAAACATTACATAATATCTTGTGTTGTTGTATGTTGTTGTATGAAGTTAAGTTTATTATATGCTATGTAGATTATTTGTTTCACTAACCCTTCACTGAAAATACATTTCATTTAAATAGACATAGAAACTTATAATCTGAAAATTAAGTTGTATTTGAAAACTAACTTATATCAATCAGTGTTTTTCGAAATGCATCCGACTCATCATTCATCTCACGTTGTTTAACATATAAAATGTTGGTCAATGACCTGATTCCTTCATCACATCCATATCTTCTCTTATAGTTTAATTTGAATAACAACAATTTATTGATATTATTCAAATCAAACTAGAATAAAAGGAATTGATGTCATGAAGGACTTGAACCATTGAACCATATTCTACATGTTAAACAGTGTGAGATGAATGATGAGACAGATACAATTCAGAAAATAGTGGCTTGTTTAAGTTGGCTTTCAAGAATAGTTTAATTTTCAGATTATATACTTCTTCATCAATTTGAATGGTTGTATGTTATTGTGAGGTTTATTGAAAAACAACCAATCTACATATTATATAATAAACTCTGGGTACTTTCAACAATGGTTATTTATAATAACCGCTATGAAATGTTATTTGCTTAAATGTATATACCACCATGGTTAATTATAGCAATCATGATCATATATAGTGCACTTTTAGGTTTTCTACAACGGTTATAAGACAGTTGAAATTCTGGTACAGATGTGTGATGTCTTTGTGCAATGTCACAACATCGCAATCTGCTGAACAAGGCAATAATAGAAACAATAAATAACACACTGAATTGTTCACCCAATTCGGTTCAACAACCTACATCTAGGGGCATACCAAGCCAGGAAGGAAGTCCACTATTAGTAGTATCAAATTACAGACTCAACATACCAGTTGACAATCTACCTAATTTAATCACTACCCAATGACCCTTCTACCTAAGTCCTCCCTAGGTAAGAGACTCCATCTCACTTCCTATCATCACAATGATGTCTAGCAGTCAACTACACCGTCACTGCATCAACAACTTGTTTACCACGACTTTTCTAACACAGAAAACCAGAAGACACACTTCCATGACTTACATTGGAATTGCTTCAAAGCTTCCTCCAATAACAAACCCAAACTCATTACCTACAGGTTTCTGAGTTAACCACAGTGACCATCTCACAACCCGAGTGGTTCACTTTGACAAAGCCCTAAAGATCTACATCTTGGACCCGTACCTATT
Organism: Lathyrus tuberosus; assembly: GCA_022829125.1. Taxonomy (NCBI): domain Eukaryota; kingdom Viridiplantae; phylum Streptophyta; class Magnoliopsida; order Fabales; family Fabaceae; genus Lathyrus; species Lathyrus tuberosus. The sequence continues at coordinate 23,737,533 of JALAZF010000011.1, read as the reverse complement.
CTAAGTTACAAGCATTCTATTTATAACCTTTTTCCTACTGGATATGGGCCTTCAAATCCCAGTAAATCTTCTGCTACAAATCTCCAAAAGATTCTGCTATAAAATTGATCTTCAATTAAATCTTCAATCAGCTCTCATAATTAACTCTTAATTATTCTTCATATCTTTTAGCCTCCACATAATATTTCTAGGATATTATGTATCTTTTAAATCTTCACTTTTTAATTCAGCTGCAAGATCTTCTCCACACAAATAGGCAAGATCTTCTCCACACAAATAGGCAAGATCTTCTCCACACAAATAGGAACAATTCTCCATGTCTATTTGCATGAAAATAGCAACAAGATTTGCTCCACATTTGATTGTAACAGAATATATCTATTCCATGATATTCTCCTGCAATCTCTCAATCAGATCTTATCCTTAACAAACTTGCACATGCGCAACCCTAAAACTTACCAAACCGATGTTCTGTCATCTGATGTTATGACATCGGGTTTGACATCAGCACAAAACTGCAACCCTTAAAAACTTAACATAACCAGAATGTTAACTAAACATAACAAGGTTGTTAAAAACTCATGTTGAAACATCAACCATGACATCAACATTATTTTACCAAAATTCTAGCCAACTACAAGAATTAACAACAGTGATTGTAAGTTACGCATATACAGCCACACCCTACGTAACAACGACATGTCGCGCGTGATGTTATCCCTTTTCCAACCGTTGTTGTATATGTTTTCTATAGTAGTGTATGTAAGTTATAAGTTGACCTATCATATCGTATGAGCCAACCTGATAAGGTTTTAGGTCGACCTCTCAATGTCACGCATCGACCATGTTCCGACGTATGTTGGTCAGTACATCAGACAGAGGATATAACCTTTAATATTGATGCATAGATGTCTACCTATACTGAAGTGAAACTTTTTATGGTCGAGCTGTTCTTGCATGCGTCGACCTATGCAGTAGTGTGTCGCGGTGCAAAAAAAAAACCCGAGCGCATCGCATGCTCGATGATACAATGAAGTCACCATTGAACCATATTTATTCCAAAAGGAAAGTGAAAATATCAATAAAACCCAAGGGAAAGAGAAACAGGTAAGGGAGTCGGTTATGCGAGGGGAATGTATTAGCATCCCTCACATTTGTCGTACTCGACGGGAACCATTTTACTTGTTCTTTACTTGGATGAGTGTTATTATCTAAAGGTTACTTGCGTGGGGGAAAAAAGTTTATAATTAGTGTGCTCGCAAAGGATTGGAGCCCTCGTGCCTACGTATCCTTATAGTGCAATGAGGAAATCAAAGCTCCGTAGTTCGGAGAACTAAGGATGAAAGATGAAGGAAGTTTGCTCGCCAGGACTTCGCAATCTTGTGCCTACGTATCCTTATAGTGTAATGAGGAAATCAAAGCTTCATAGTTCATGGAACTAAGGGTGAAAGATAAAGGAAGGTTGCTTGCCAGGACTTTGCAATCTTGTGCCTACGTATCCTCATAGTGCAATGAAGAAATTAGAGCTCCGTAGTTCATGGAAATAAGGATAGGTCAAAAGGGAAAGAAAAGGGTTGATTGGCACAAAAAAGAAAGATTTTGAATGGAAAACGTGAGAAAGTTTGTCTAAGCATGGGACTAACAAGACAGACTTGAGAAGAAATAGGGTTTGCCAAAGCATGAGACTAACATGGACAACATGACAGGGTCTGTCTAAGCATGGGACTAACTGAAGGTGTGAGAAACACAAGAAAGGGGGGTTTAAATTGGGTTTCACCAATTATAAACTTTTCAATCTTTTATACACCATAATTAATCAAGAGAAGGAAATAAAAAAACACAAATATTTTTATCCTGGTTCACTATTAACTAAGTTACTCCAGTCCACACGCCAAGGTGATTTCGCCTTCAAAAAGGACTTAATCCAATAATCTTGAAAGATTACAACAAGTTCGTCTAAGTGTTTAGAAAAACACCCTAGCCCTCTCAAGTATACAGATTACCACATAGTCACTTGATGAAGCATTAACTCAAAAGAGATTACATATGTGTATACAAGAATGCTTCTACATAAGCAGATTACACGATATTTAAACTTAATAACACAACATTGTTAATTGCAAGATATGAACAAAAGTTCCTTGCAAATTTACAAAACTATATTGTATAAATCTCACATGAGATTTTTGTGCAACATTTTTGTATGAGTTTTGTAGAAACAAATGCTTCTACTTTTCTCCTTGTATATTTATCACCCTCTCTCTCTCTCTCTCTCTCTCTCCCTCTCTCCCTCTCTATCTATCTATCCACTTCTTGCTCGTCCACTCTCTCTACATTTTGCTTGTCCACACTCACACACCCTTTTTCTATGTTCTTATAAGTCTTCCTTTTATAGATGAGAAATAGATTTGTTGAAGGGTAGAATAGGAAGTAGAAATCTAGCTGTTATGCCTTCAACGGTCAATAAGGAAGTGTATGACATCATCGTATCAACATTTACTTTAGCAAGATAGTAGACAACGTACTTGTACTTTTATGTTTATCCTTTCACGGAAGACATTTCTGATCTTTAGCTTCTAATCTTCAGAGGCTTCTGATAAGTGTTGATGAAGCTTGTTGCAGAAGGATAAAAAACTTAGTTATCAGAGTCTAAGACACTTGGAATGGTATCTTCACAATCTTCAGAATCAGAAGATCAGAGCTTGGTTCATCAGATCCTTCAGAGCTTGAGTCTTTAGAAACTTGATTCTATAAAGTTTTCAGAACTTGATTCTTTAGAGTCTTTAATGTTTAGAACTTGATTCTTCAGAACTAACATACCAAATCTTGATCAGAAGCTATAGTACAAATGTTCTTTCAGAACCGGTGTATTAGAAGCATTCCAAAATCTAAACTTGAATTAGTAACCACGGTATGTTTTCTTCTACAATGTTGAGTTCAGAGCCTGACGACGTTACACATCTTTCTATCATATTCAGAACTTGTTTAGCAAAAGCTACACGCTAGATAAAAACCATTAGAGTATGAAATTGTTCTTTAAAATAATATGTGAAGTTATCATCAAAACAAAAAGGCCAGATGCAGAACCAGATCTTGTTCTTACACTAACAGGACAGACTTGAGAAGAAAATGGGTTTGCTAATGCATGAGACTAAAATGGAAAACATGACAGGGTCTGTCTAAGCATGGAACTAACAAGAAAAACTTGAGAAGAAAAGGGGTTTGCCAAAGCCTGAGACTAACATGGCAAACATGACAGGGTCTGTCTAAGCATGGTACTGACAAGACATACTTGAGAAGAAAAATGTTTGCCAAAGCATGAGACTAACATGGCAAACATGATAGGTATTGATTCAGAGATGGGTGCTTGACCCTGATGTGCTTAACCCATATAGGTATGGATGTCAAAGAAGATTGTAATGTTGTGTTAAAAGGTTTGAATGTTGCCCTAAGGCGGAAAAATAAACTTGATTGATTGTGATTGATTTTAGAGATTACTTATGAAATTTGTGAAGCTATTTCAATCATTAGTACTTAGAGGGAGACAAGTATTTAACCACCAGCTAAGTACGACCGACAATCAAAATACTTGGGAGTTGAGCAGACAATGTTATCCCAACCTCTCTTTTTCGCCCTATGAAGACCGAATTAAACTCGTTTTATTCTTAAGTGTTTTGAATGGAAGAAAAGTATCAGTTCACAAGCCAATCAGGCCCAACAACCCAAGTACTTGAGAAATAGTGTGCACAAGTATGTACACCCCGTCCTTTTTCCTCCATTTTATTGGGAAAATGTTTTGAAAATGACTTGGTGTTGGACCAAGTGTTTGAAATTTGAAGTGTGAAATTGGTGAGGAGGAGAGTGTGGTAATGGAATGGAAGATACGAATTGAATGAATGAGATAGAGATAGAAGTGTGAGCTTGGAATATAAGGGTAAGAATAAAAGGAGTGGATGTGATACTTGACGTTGGATCAAGCCCTCACGTTGTTTTCAAATTATTTTGATTTGGAAAAGCACTTGACGTTGGATCAATTGTGTTTTATTCTTTGGAAAAGAAGTTGTTTTTATCGTTTTGATTTTATCTTGGTAGTTAGCATGCAAAGAAAATCGGTAAACAAAATAAATCCTACGTTATTACATGTTCATGGGAGTGGGGGACATTTTATCCACCATGGGGGATGAATTACACACCATACATGAAATGGAGTAAAAATCCATACAACCCTACAATAGTATCATGCTTAAAACAATCAAGTGGCAATGGTAGAATTAAGTACATTAACAATTATGTAATGCAAAATGAATGGATGCAACAAGAATGAAAATTAGGGCTAAATCTAAAATCAAGCATGATCAAAATGAAAAAAAAAAAGATTTTAATGGAATCGTCATGGTTAAAGTATTCTTACTCAAGAAATTTTTTTGAATCTAATGTGAAATTAATCGCATGTTGACCTACAAACTTAAATTGGAGATTAACATACAAAAATTTAATAGCTAACATGAAGGATAAAAAATTTGTTAGACATGGATTAATGGTTAAAACCTAATCAAAGCCTAATCAATTTCTACAGTTAACCATTTTTATTCTAAGGTGATTTTTTAAAGTGATTAAAAATCCAATTAACCCTAATTAGGAATTAATCCCTAATCTTGTTAAAAATATAATGACCCATTTATCTTTTTTTATTAGAGCATAAAATATGCTAAACACGCATCAAGAAAAAAAATACAAAATGAATTATAAAGAACACAATAAATGAAAATAAAATAAAAAAAACAAAAAAACAAGAGGGGGTTTGAAGTTGAAAATGGGGTGTGCTTAGCATTTCAATGGGCTTGTTGAGCCCGGACGGTCATTGTAATAGAAAGTGAGTCTTGTTCTTTAGACTCACTCACGCTTCGTTTCATTCTCACTCGCGATTTCAGGCGAGGGCGTCGTCATCTGCCACCATCACAAACCTTCCCTAGTCATAAAGTTACAGAAGACTCTCCAACCTATAACCATTCCCTAAGCTTGAATCCATCAATAAAGTTCGCAAACAACTCACCAATTAATGGGATCGAAGGAAAAAAGAAGCCCTAAGTTCTGATGTTTCCCCAATTCAAGCAAAATCATGATGATTCAACATCAGCTCCATTCGACTACATCTCAGGGCACATGATTACATACAGAAATTAAACAAGAAGCTTGTAAAAAGCAGCTGATTGGGGATTTTTGGGTTCCGGCGCAGTGGTTGCTTGACTTCGGTGAAAAATTCCAGGTATTTCCTCTTCACCCATTTAATCCTTCTCTCCAATCTTCTTCTTCAATTCTTCTTGCTCAGCTCTGTGTTGCAATTTGTTGATGTTATGTGTTGTTCCTGCTCACGTTCTTGATGATTGTGTGTGAGAATTGTAGAAACCATGAAAGGAATAAATTTGAGAGAGGATTTGTGAGGAGTGATTGTGATGATTAGAGAGTAATTGTGAACTGAAATCTTGATATGATAGTGATTGAGAGCTTCAAATTGTATCGAGAGAATGAGATTGGATCTGATTGAGAAAGTTTGAGGAGTTGAGAATTGTGATTTGTGAAAAATGTGTTAGATCCCTTGAACTGAACTTTGATTGTGTTATTTATAGCCTTCCTCCTCTAAAAATCTGTTAGAAATGAAAAATGAAATTCACACCCAATGGCATTGAAATTGGAGAATTAGTTAAGGGTTAGATTGGGAATTTGGATCGAGGTTGTTAAGTTAGTTATGGCAGGATGGAAATTAGGAAGTTAGATGGTTGAAGTTAGTTATGAAATTCAAAATTCAGTTATGAGGAGGTTACGCTGTTGAAACAAGGGGTGGCAAAATGGATGGATTTGATTGTTAATGGATGGATCAAAACAATCCATTAGCCCATTAACAATTCGTACAATTTTCTAAAAAATATCCAATCCAATTCATCCATGAAGGATAAAATCCATCTGTTAACATTATTTTAATGGATGGATATTTGTCCATCCAAAAACTTACTTTAAATATTTTAATTAATTTCTTTTAATAATTTATATTTTAAATTTTATAAAGAAAAAATTTCACTAAATTAAATTTGTAAATAATTATGAAAAAGTCGAGATTTTTCGAAAAAATAAAAAAAAAGTAGAGTTTTTTTCAGAAATATGAAAAAATCGAGTTTTTTCAAAAATATGAAAAAATTGAGTTTTCTCGGAAATATGAAAAAGTCGAGTTTTTTCCGCAAATATGTAAAAGTCGAGTTTTTTCGGAAACATGAAAAAGTCGAGTTTTTTCAGAAATATCAAAAAGTCGAGTTTTCTCAGAAATATGAAAAAGTAGTTTTTTTTCGAAAATATGAAAAAGTCGAGTTTTTTCAAAATATGAAAAATTCGAGTTTTCCCGGAAATATGAAAAAATATATTTTTTCGGAAATATGAAAAAGTCAAGTTTTTTCGAAGAAATGAAAAAAGTCGAGTTTTTTCGGAAATATGAAAATGTCGAGTTTTTTCATAAATATGAAAAAGTTGAGTTTTCTCGCAAGTATGAAAAAGTCGAGTTTTTTTCGAAAATATGAAAAAGTCGAGTATTTCCGGAAGTATGAAAAAGTTGAGTTTTTTCAGAAATACAAAAAATTGAGTTTTTTCGGAAATATGAAAAAATTGAGTTTTTTCGGAAATATGTAAAAGTCGAGTTTTTACGGAAATGTGAAAAAAGTCGAGTTTTTTCATAAATATGAAAAAGTCGAGTTTTTTCGAAAATATGAAAAAAGTCGAGTTTTTTTCGTAAAAATATGAAAACTCGAGTTTTTTCAGAAATATGAAAAACTCGAGTTTTTTCAGAAATATGAAAAGTCAAGTTTTCTCAGAAATATAAAAAGTAGATTTTTTTTCAGAAATATGAAAAAGTAGAGTTTTTTTCTAAAATACGAAAAAAGTCGAGTTTTTCAAAAATATGAAAAAGTCGAGTTTTTTTGAGAAATATGAAAATGTCGAGTTTTCTCGGAAATATGAAAAAGTCGAGTTTTTCAGAAATATGAAAAAGTTGAGTCTTCTCGAAAATATGAAAAAGTAGATTATTTCGGAAATATGAAAAAGTCGATTTTTTTTCAGAAATATGAAAAATTCGAGTTTTCTCGAAATATAAAAAAGTAGTTTTTTTTTTAAAATATGAAAAAGTCAAATATTTTTGAAAAAAATAAAAAAGAGTCGAGTTTTTTCAGAAATATGAAAAAGTCGAGTTTTTTCATAAATATGAAAAAGTCGAGTTTTCTCAGAAATATGAAAAAGTCGAATTTTTTCAGAAATATGAAAAAGTCGAGTTTTTTTCGAAAATTTAAAAATATTGAGCTTTTCGAAAATATGTAAAAAGTCGAGTTTTTTTCGAAAATATGAAAAAGTCGAGTTTTTTTCTAAAATATATAAAAAAGTCGGGGGTTTTTCGAATATATGAAAAAGTTTGGAATACAAAACAAATATTTTGAAATAAAAAACTTCCAAAATATAGGAGTATCACTGAAGGTTACAAACAACTTGCAATATATATATATATATATATATATATATATATATATATATATATATATATATATATATATATATATATATATATCTGTGTGTGTGTGTATGTTCCGGACTGGCCCAATGGCTAGGCATGCTCCAATCCACTTCTGCATCCAGAACGGCACCATAGTCTAAGCCCTGCCAGTTGAGGGCAAAGGAAAACACATTTTCTTTTGCCCCTCAGGCGAGGAGGGCTGGCCAGCTGACCCTCAGGATCAGCTGCCCTTCATCCTCTGTCTGTCTCACACAGTTCAACCATCCAAGAACGGCCACGACGCGCTTGCCCGTAACCACACCCCTGCTCGAAGCATAGGCTAGTTCCGAGCATGCCTGCCCGTCACAACGACTAGTTTCTGGCAGTTACCTATTTTTGGGGAGCAAATATCTTGGTCCGAAAATAGGGACTAATGGCCAAGCGTTGGGGGCATTATAAATACCCTCTCATTAGAGAGGGTCAGGTATTAAAAAAATGACCCTAAGACATTCTTACTTTGTACTTGCCTTCTCCTCTCCTGATTCTTACTTTAGCATCGGAGTGCCTTCCAAGTACACCCCCTCCTCCTTGAATTCCAGCATCAAAGACAAAGTGTCGACCCACTTCAGGTTCTGATCAACCGGAAAGATCAGTGGCGCCGTCTGTGGGAAATTTGTTATTCCCGTCTTTCTTTCCCCGGAAACCAAAGATCAAAGCAATTTTTCAAGATTTCGATCAAGCACAACCATGATAACATCAACGATGCGCGCAACACCGTCATCTCCCCCGTCAGCAAGACAGACAACGACGGGGCAAACCCCTTTCTTGGAGACGATGCTCCTCCGCAGAGGGACGGAGTTACCTCATCTCCCTCCCCAAATCGCGCCAACAACGTAGAGATCCAGTACTCAGAGGACCATCAGCCCATCCCAGTTCCGCCCAACGCCGACCCAGCCATGGCAGCCCTGGTCGAAGCCCTCAACAAGACGAACATTCTGATTCTCTGGCAGAATGCAAGAATTAGAGCATTGGAAGAGATCCGTCGTCCAAGATCTCCTTCATCAAGGCGCGAGCACCGGAGATCTCAAAGCCATTCTCCTCGACGCAGAAGAAATCGCTAGTTGCTAGTGGAACCAGAATCCCTGTCGATGAGGAAACACGACCGTACTCATCCCTGGAGCCAACACTCCCCAGGGGCCAAGAAAATAAGAAGAGATCTGCGAGCAGAAAACCAACGTTCACCTCCGCCTATACCCAAGGGTCGGTCGTAAACCCCTTCTCCCCATCGAGATCGCGGTCCTCACCATGGCAGAAACGCCCGCTCTCGTTCAAGGTTGAGCAGCTACAGCGACGACGACGAGCCTCGAGGCCCATTATCCTAGGAGATCATGGCCAATCGATTACCCCAAAAGCTAGAGAAACCCCCACCCCTAGGCACATATAATGGCACGACCGATCCCGACGAGCACATCGAGAACATCGATGTCTTGCTCGACTACCGTGGCGTTAGAGGCGCCATCAAATGCAGATTGTTCCCGACAACACTGAGGAAGGGATCAATGTCCTAGTACAAGAGCCTCTCCTACAAATCCTTCACCTCATGGAGGCCGTTTGGGAGGATGTTCTCGAGACATTTTACAGCCTCTCGCCGTCATCCAAAGACAGAAGCCTCCCTCAAGGCTATTATTCAAGGAAAAGACGAATCCCTTCAAGGATACATTAAAAGATTCAATAAAGAAGATGTCCAGGTCTCCATGACTGACGACATGAAAAAATATTTGCTCGAACAAGGGCTCCGTCCCCGCAGCGACTTTCCCAAGGCGGTTGGAATCGAGCCCCAGTGTCGCACCCTAATTTTTGACCCTAAGATCCCCGCTTTGCTCTTTGCATAACATATTAGGTCAATCATTCGTGCATAACTAACCGTTTTTGTCTAGACTTTGTTTGTTTGTTTTCATTTGTGAAATTAGGTCTGCTACAGAAGGCTCGGAGGTTATGGAGGTTGTGTGTGTGCTCGGTCTTTGTTTTCCTCAAGATTTCTCAAGAGCCTCCACATACAAGGGTGATTAGGGTTTCCTCTTTCATGAGTATTTGAGCTGGTTCGGGGCATGGTTCTCATGCTATGATCATCACTTTCTGGAGGGTTGTTGGGAGTGTCATTGAGTGAATATATTACTATTTGGTTTAGATGTGGATGTGATTTCTCTTGTGATCGGATTGAAGATTAACGTTAATGGGTTCATTGGTTTGAGAATGGGCAAATGGCATAGGTTTCTTAAGCCTTTATGTTGTTCAAGAGTTTGGTCAAAGTTCAAGCTCAAGCTTTTGGTTCAAGTTATATTCATCACTCATTATCCATTTCCAATTCAAAGGTCCAAGTTCAATGTTCCAATTCAAGCAAGACGTCAAGTTCGAAGAATTAAAAGTCCACAAAGGAATAGAGGTGACGAAAGCTTCGTTATTTGAATTGCAAGAAGTTCCAAATTTTAGTAACAATTCCTTTGGGCTAAAGCTAAGATGAGCAAAGATGTTAAGTTGTTGCTCCATTGTCAAGAAGGTTTGATTTGGTATATAAAGTAATGTTACATGTTCATTACAAATCCAAACAAGTACAAAAGCATTTTTTGAATAGAATACATCAAGGGAGAAATGCCAATTCCCAAAGCCCAAGTTTCGCTCCTTAATTCCATGATACGGTTACCAATTCCAGGTTGAAATTATTAAGCAAATAAGTTCAAGGGTAGAGAATTCTGGCTACAACATTTGAATACCAAATTTCATTAAGTACAAAGCTCAATCCAAAAGTTGAAATTCTAATTCAAGACTCATTCCAAAATTCGAAGATTGAGGAATGTTAAGTTCCAATATTATCTACAATTTCAGAACGACAAAAAGGAAAACTCAAGGAGATTTTAAGGAGGTCTTATGGGAACAACAATTGCTTCCTTTTCGCTAATTCCAACTCTTCCCACTTCCATATGATACTGACGGTTGGAGACCGTGCACATTTCCTGTTGGTAGCAGAACTTGTAACGTTCAACCTCCCGTCAGTAATGATACTCAACTTGCACAATCCACAAAGCCAAGTCTAAAATCCCTGCAATGATCCTACCGTTAGTAATGTGAGAATTACTAATAGTCTAGGAAGCCGTATGTCTAAATAAGTGTAGCAATGAAATTTCTCCCGTATGAATGTTCATTCTCCGGGTGACAATCAATCCGACTACCTTGTGAAAGAAGCAGCAGCGTTTTCAATCTGTTGAGGAAGTGGATTTCGCTCATACCAAATGTCCCGGTCAAGCACTTCGTATATCAAATCCTTGTGTCGTATCTCTTGAATAGAATCCCCTGTTTTGCTTGAGTAAGTGTATCATTTGAACGTCGAAGCTAGTTCTGACTTACAAAATCAACAAATTCATTTCAAAACATACAAGCAGTGGAAATAATGATGTAAATATTGAGGAAATTCGAAAGCTGCACAATGTTGTTAACAAACAAAAAGTTCATACCTTTTTACCATGATAACAGTTAACGCAGTATTTCGCCGTGAAACTTCAAAAGTGGATGTCATTCCATAAACTGCAACATAAGGTTTCGGCGCCTCCTTACAAACCTTTATAGGTCCTGTCGATACGACAAATCAAAAGAAATGATTATCAAGTCATAAATCATAATATCACATCAAGGCAAATTTTAGATCAAGTAAAAGGAGATTCTAGTAAAGCAAGTTTTAAATGATATTACTGCAGGAAAACAAACAGCTATCTATTCTTCTTAGAAAAGATACAAAACTCAAGTGTACTAAGTTGTTTCAAGATTCATGGTTCATACTCGATGACTCACAAGTTCACCTTAGTTCCAAAGACTTAAAATTCATTACCTAAGAGATCTAACTGCAACACGAAGCTAATTTCACCAACAAAGTACAAGCTGCAATACTAAGCAGGTGTGATAAAATGTAGCAGTTCAAGAGGAGTTTCCAAATTCATTTACATTTCAAATTAAAACATTTCAGTACTGGTGAATTTTCACAACAAACATTGAATCTCATCTCCTAACTTAATTAAGGGCTCACGTCATCTAACCACACAGATTGTTACTTCCTTCCAAATCGAACAAACTTCTACCACTAATCACCATCCCTCACCATGGAACTCATGAAGCCAGCCGTTGTTTCCCTGTACTCCTGCCAACATCGAAACCGATGGCAAGAAAGATTGCTAATCAAAAGATCAAAAGGAAGTTTGAGAAATAATTATCACTTGAAAAACGATCAGGGCATTATTTCTAATCAAAATTACTGATGAAAAGAACCAAAACAAACCACTTTTTTTTCACAAGACGACTACATCCACGCTATGCCAAATGCAACCAACACAGGCCCTTCATCTTTCCCTAGAACCATCACATATACTTCATCATTATTCATTTACCATTACCTACAAACAACCCAACCAAATCTCAGAAAGTAATCATTCCTAGAACAAGTCTCACCTTGGGTACTTGGAATGTGTGAACGCGTTTTGTTTCAAGTGATAGGGCCAGTGACTACAGATTCTCCAAGCCTGTGAATTTCATAAGTTGACACAATATTTTCTAATGGCTCCCACAGTCAAGGCCAAGCACTACTCTTTTCTCTTCCCACCTGCGTACAAAAACAAAATCAAGGCGTCAATTTCGCTTCTAAATAATCAACAGCGTTCAAGCTGCTCCAAATAGAAAAAGATTGTTACAGTGATACAATTACTGACAGAACCAAAAACTACCTGCGTCCAAAACCTTTCAGGAATCCCTACTTTGGCCTCAGAATATTTTTGAATCAGAGAGATTTCATCATCTTCAAAATTAAGAATTGAGGGCAACATCGTAAAGACGCCGCCAACATCAATTCCTTCCAATTTGGATCAATCAGAGCATTCAACTCAATGATTACAAGAGATCATATCAAAAGCGGATAATTTCTGGATCTTCCAGATTAAAACCGTATCACAAATTCAAATTTCAAATTCAAAAAACTTTCCAAATCAGCAAACCAAGTAAATAGTATCAAATCGTATTCAAAAGCAATTTCAAAAATTTTCCATTTTGAAACCAAATCATAATCAGATCGTACCAAGCTTTTCAAACCCTTCAAAACCTTTCCAAATCCAACCAAATCGGATCAAATCATTTACCACACTATCAATCAGCATTCAAGACCCCTAATTCATCATCGGCCTATAAAAAGGGACAAGGTCTTGGCAGAACACAGAAATATTGACGGAAAACAACGAGAATCCCACGCATTCTAAACAATACGATCGAGGCTCAGAACACCAAGAGCGTTCATCATCGCCCAGAGACTCAGAAGCACATTGCTCATCATCGCCCCTCAGAAACCGGCGGACCGAAGGCAAAATGATACAGATCGCGAGAGCTCGTAAAAGGTAAAAAAGGTAGAGAAGAAGGAAAACTTCCCTCGACGAGGCCGCCGGAGCCATCTTCGCCATTCCGCCACCGTTTCTTTTTGCTTTCATTTTAGCACCTTTTGTAATATGTAGATCATCCATATATAGTGAAATCGGGGTATTAGGGTTGTGTGGGGTGGGGTTTGATTGCTTGATTTTTTTTTGCAGGTCGAGAGAGAGATTGAGAGATAGGAGACGAGTGTGAGCGGCGGCGATTGGGGTGGAAAGCCCTAATTACAGATGAGCGAACGAGAGAGAAAGAGAGATGAGTGGCGTAATCCCTCCGTTTCTTTTATTTAAGCTTTAATTTTTTTTTCTTTTATAATATAACACTAAAAGTCTTTTTAGTTTTTTTTAATATAAATTAAAACTTTTTTTAATTAATAGGCAAATGCTTTTTAATATTAGAACTTCATTTTTAAACTAAGTCAAGGCTCTTATAACATTTAAACTTTTTTATTTAAGAAATTTTAATCATCCCTAAAATAATGTTTCTTGTTAAAACTTTTTCTCTTATATTAATAATTTAATTTAAAACTTTTAAAACTTTAATAATAATATTTAAAATTCAAACTTTTTTTATTCAAAGACCCTTTTTTTATAATGATAATTAAATTAAAACTTTAATAATATAATTAAAATAAATTCCTTTTATAATATTGAATCTAATTCTTTTTTAATCATATTTAACTTTAATAATTAATTTAAACTTTCTCTTGAGAATTATTATTAATTTAGCTTTCTATAATAATAGTAATCTCCAAATAAACATAATAATAAGTCTAAAGTCAATTTTTCTTAACATAAATCGTCCCCCGATTAGAAGTCTCTCGCGCCCGAGTGAAACGCTTGCTTGTTTATCTTATCCTGATATCATGTCTTCGTATGTTTACTCTTGCTTCTTGTTATTATTTCTGTTCAAACCCTTTTCAAAAATATAAAAATTTCTCGATCCAACGTCGAGCCAATTTTCTACCCATATAAGTCGATCGCCTTAGGACATCGCATTCGACCTACCGATCACTGGACACAAGTCTAGCATCACTTTGCTAGCACCCTCGCCTAAATAATATAATTAACCGCAGAAATATCCAAGGGAAAATCCCATGCATGATAACCATGTTATTGTGCATGGTGCACATCATTTGCATTCATACTCGACACCCTTAAGTTAAGTCAATTAGACAACTTAGGATAGATTTCCTAGGTTAGTCCCCCCACAATTTTGATTTTTCAAATCAAATTTTAGCCCACCTAATTCTCTATACAAGAGAGTTAGATGTTAATCATCTCAAAGAAGGGACATACAATCCCATACCCCACAAATACAAATAATTTTCAAAAAACTGTGGTGGTCTTTCTTAAGATGATGACTCATCTTCTCTCCTAAACCTTTAAAACATTTAGTATCCTTAGTAAGGAACTACAAGTGCTCTGATTCCCTCCTGACAGGATATGTAGGCACAAGATGCGATATCTTGTCGAGCACACCTAGGATTAAAAAATAATAAATCACCTACCCTTAAACCCTTAGCAAAACAAAAACATAACATAAAATAAAATCAAGAGGTTCCTGTAGAGTACTACAGATATCTAGGATGCTAACACCTTCCCTAGGTATAACCAACCCCCGAACTTAGAATCTTAGTGCATTTGCATTGCATTGTGGGTATTCGGTCATTCTCCCTTCCCTTGGATAAAATCAAAGACGGTGGTGACATCAAAAATGCGATCCTAGTTAACAAATAACTATGGTATCCAATTTTCACCGCGACACCCAGCAACACTGGACGCCCTCCACCTCAAGGCTCAGGCGTATATCTAGTATGAAGAAAAAGAAGCGGCAAACACTGCGTGGGACTCAAGACACAAAGAGAATGCTAGGTCCTCAAGACACGACGACTCCTCGTCAACTCGTCGGGGAGCAGAAAAAATAAGGGATGACGGCTCTCGGGAATCCGAGATCACAAAGGGCCATCTGGCTGTTTCCACGAGTACACACCGCTGACCGCCTCACGCGAGAAGATTCTCTCCGACTGCGTGAACTCGGAGTTTCGTCAGGCAAGGGTCCGTTTCCCAAAGCACATACCTGCCAAGCCAAACACGGATAAAACAAAGTAATGTTGGTTCCACAAGAGCCATGGGCACATGGCGGACGACTACATCCACCTCAAGGATGCAATTGAAATCTTGATCAAGGACGGGCACCTTAAGCAGTTTGTGAAGAAGAAAGACGCTCCTCGACAGGACGCCCAGGAATCGAAGAAGGTTGAGTCAGAAGTACCATCCTCGAACGACGTCAGTCTTCAGGTCTCCATGAGCATCTCACGACTAGAAGATTTATATGTCCCATATGGGCTCGGCGTCCCTCTTTACTTTGCTACACATAGCCCTTGGGAAACGTTCCCTTCCGCCATGGTCATATTGGGAGGAGGATTCAACAAGGTGACCGTGGGATCAGTAAAGAGAAAGTTCGACCACCTCATCTGTACGAGCTCGAACCGGAGTTCTACCCTTGACAAGATCCGGGGATGTTCAGTTCTTATCACCTTCTATCGCGAGGAACTCCTCGGCGGAGCCCCCAATTCCAGTATTCCTCTGCTCATTAGGGTGCAGATAGCCAACTTTGATGTCCGGCGAATTCTGGTCGACCAGGGGAGCTCGGTCGACATTATGTACTCCCAACTGTTCTCCATACTTTAGCTGGACGAGACGCACCTGACACCCTATGTAGGCTCAGATCTACAAGGCTTCAACGGTTCAGTCACAAAGCCATGGGGATACGTGGAGCTGATTGTCACCTTTGGGCAGCAGAGACGACCAGATCCATCAAGGTCCGGTTTTTGGTAATTAATTGCCATCTCTTTACCAATGCATCTTCGAACGACCAATGTTGGCCGAATTGATAGTTGTGCCCTCCACGGTGCACTTGAAGATGAAGTATTACACTTCCAAAGGGCTTGTCACCACCTTACACGGAGACATAGAGGCAGTAAGAAGATGCTTCGAGGCAGCCTCAAAAGGGCCGAACACCATCGTCGCTCGACAAAAGATGTCCAGTAAGTCTGCCTTGCCCTACAACTACGACGAGACGAAACCGCTGCCCTGCGTCGACTCCATCAACCTCGACAGCCATTTTTCCAAGGACAACTTAAGGGACCAGAAGAAGAAGGGAAGGGAGACTCATTCAAACTCGAGCAGCCCATCAACATCAATAAGCAGCGGCGAACCTGCCCATCCTATGCAGCCAATCCCAGATGGGGAATTCGAGTTAGTCCTCCTCGGAGACGACCCCCTCAAGGGAGTGAACATTGGGACCGGTCTCCCGACCTTGTGAGGAAGCAGATGAAAGCTTGTCTCAAAGAGAAAGCAAACCTGTTCGCGTGGAGCGCCTCAGAGATGCCCGAGTTGGATCCAAAGGTGCCCTGCCACCAGCTTACCATCGACCCCGCCGTCAGGGCAGTAGCTCAACGTAGATGCAAGCAGTCCTCGGAAAAAATGGAGGCTGCTGAGCAAGCTGTAAGAGACCTCCTAGAGGCAAATTTTCATTTTGGAAGCCAAGTACACTACTTGGCTGTCCAACGTTGTACTTGTGAAAAAATCTAATGGAAAATGGAGAATGTGTGTTGACTATACAGATCTAAATATGGCCTGCCCTAAAGACGTTTATCCCCTCCCCAACATAGACAAATTAGTTGATAATCCTGCCAGTTTCAAATTATTGTCTTTCATGTATGATTCGGGCTACAACCAAAAACCCATGACCAAAAGCGATAAAAGGTACACAACCTTCATGACCGTATCGGGCAACTATTACTATAACATAATGCCCTTCGACATGAAAAACGCCGGCGCTACCTACCAGAGAATTATGAAAAAAGTCTTCTGAGGAGAGATCGGGGATATGCTCGAGGTTTAGATGGATGACATGATTGTGAAAGCCCATGAGGAATCCCACCATGCGCTCTGTCTTAAGAAGGTCTTCGACTAGGCCAGGAAGTAGAAGATGCGCTTCAATTCAGAGAAATGCACATTCAGGATACGGGCAGGCAAGTTCCTCGGTTTCTACCTAATAGAACGAGGAATTGAAGCCAACCCCAAAAAATGTAGAGCTTTCTCCAAATTCCGCACGTCGAGTTCGAAAAAATTGATCTAATCTCTGAATGGGATGCTCACCTCACTATCCCGTTTCGTGGCAAAATCTGCTCAACACGCGCTCCCCCTTTTCAAACTCATATGCAAAGAGGCAGCTTTTGAGTGGACGGAGGAATGCGACCAAGCCCTCCTCCATCTAAAGCAATCGTTATTGGAACCACCGGTCCTCTCCCGACCGAACAATAGAGATACCCTCTATCTCTACTTCGCTGCCGCAACCGAAGCTGTCAGCATAGCCCTTATTCGTGAAACCCCAGAGTGGCAGAAGCCCATATACTTCACGAGCAAGGCGCTGCAAGAACCAGAACTTAGATACCAGCAGATCGAAAAAGTAGTCCTGACCCTCATCAACGTAGCGAGGAGGCTGATGCACTATTTTTTAGCCCACACCATCGTGGTGCGCACGGACCAGCTCGTGAGGCAACTATTGGGCCGCCCAGACATGGCCGGCAGAATGCTCAAATGGTTGCTAGAGCTGTCAGAGTTCGAAATTAAGTACGAGAGCAGAAAATCCCTCAAAGCCCAGGTTCTGTCGACTTCGTGGCGTAGATGACCTTGCCTGCGTCCTCGGCTTGCGGAGCTCGCAAGTGGACAATATTTGTTGACAGAGCATCCAGCTCGACAGGGAGCGGGGCAGGCGTCATCTTGGAAAACGAGGAAGGTATCCTCGTCGAGGTCTCGCTCGCCCTGTCTTTCCTCACCTCCAAGAATCAGGCAGAGTATGAAGCTTTCCTTGCGGGTCTACGCCTCGCCGAAGACCTGAGAGCCGAGAAAGTCATAATCTGCACAGATTCCCAGCTCGTGGCCCTCCAGGTATGGGGAGAGTATCAAGACAAAAATGATAACCTCTCCGAATACTTGACCTTGGTTAAAGAAAAAAATGACGAAGTTCACGTCCGTGGAAGTAAAACACGTTCCTCGCGAACACAATGTCTGAGCAGATGTCCTGTCATAGATAGCGAGTACAAAAAAGAAAGGAGAAAATAAATCCATCATACAGGAGATACTTCCTCGACTAAGCATCGAGAGAATTCCCACTACCCTCGACGTAAACGTCATTAGCGACAGCGATAGCTGGATGACCCCAGTCTACAACTACCTTGCCAAAGATGAACTACCATCCGACCCAAAGGAAGCCAACATGGTCAGGTACAAAGCCTGTTCCTATGTCCTGGTTAAAAATAAGCTTTACAGGAGAGGGTTCTCTATTCCATTCCTCAAATAGGTCGAGGAAAGTATGGTCGCCCACATCCTACACGAAATCACAAAGGAATAAACGCCCAGCAGCTCGGAGGAAGATCCCTCACCTGGAAAGCTCTAAGAGCAGGATATTATTGGCCGACCATGCAACATGATATGAAGGAGCATGTGAGAAAATGTGACAAATGCCAACGTCACAGGAGTTAGTTCTTTAATTTTAAGGGTTGGCATTAATTTTGTAAAACAAATTCCAACAGCAATATGTTAGATAGGATGATTTATCTTGCTAAAGAAGAACAGGTTGAGCAAGAAGTCCTAGTGTGCAATGGAACATGTTGAGCTGAAGTAGTTTCAACATCTGGAACAACATGTCGTATCAAGATGTCCCATGCAAGACCATTCGACATCGTGCCAGAACTGAAGTGAATCAAAGTTTCTGTTATGTGTTAACAGATGCAGAAGATTCAGGGAGTAATATGCAAATCCTATGTGGCGCTGAATTAAAAGGGCTGAAGATTCAAATCTGTAATTAAGAAGATGATTGGAAAATATACACTTTCTAAATATGGAGATATTTTAGGAAGTTATAGATTGAAGTCCTAATTTGTAGCAGAAGTTTCTGCTGACTTGTAGAAGCGCATTTGCTGTGTTTTTGAAGGCCCAAATCCAGTTGGGAATAGGTTATATATAGATACATTGTAACCTAGAATTTTAACGCAGCCAAAGATGTAAAAGTACTAGTATTAGGGTTGGTTCCTGTACCACTCGACATGTGAGTTGGACAATTTGGTAGTGTGATCCTCGAAGCTGTTAAGTAAGAGGAGTATTGTTCTTGGAGGAAGCTGTTAAGTAACTCTAAGTTGTGTCTTGGAAGGGTGTCTTCCTTGTTGAATTGTTGTATAGGTAAAGAGTCGTTGATGCAGTGGCGGATTGTCGACTGCTAGACATCATTGCGATGATTGGGAGTGAGAAGAGTTTCTCATAGCTAGAGAGGATCTAGGTAGAAGGGTCATTGGGTAGTGATTGAGTGATAAGCTGTAAATGGAGAGTTTAGCTTTGAATTGATACTACTAATAGTGGACTTCATCCCTGGCTTGGTAGCCCCCAGAGTAGGTGTGTTAAACCGAACTGGGTTAACAATTCTGTGCGTCTTGCTTTTATCTTTTCAGTACCATGATTATTGCTATATACCTTGCCATTTGTGTTCATGTCAGACCAGATGTCGAATGGCATGTTATAGGACATCTGAACTCTGCACATGTACCAGAATTTCAATTGGTATCAGAGCAGGTCATTCTGTTCTTTATCTGGATGAGATCCAAGGGAAGATACTTTCTGGTTCATGGTCAAGGGAGAAGCTTTCTACTGAAAAGTTGTTTGAACTTGGAGAAGTTCATATAGGTGTGAGAATGGTCCCTAGAAGTGGAGGATGGACTGTTCGTGACAGGCAGTGGCATGTGCTGAAGGCTTGGAGGTTTGGTTGAAAAGCTGTTGTGTTGTGGTTATGGTATTGTGGTGTCACCTGGATTATGATGCTAGGGCTGATATGTGACATCTAAAGGTTTGAGGAGTTGTGCTTTGATCCGCTGCGTATCTATCTGAAAACTCCTGAGGTTGTATTTGAGAAGGTTGTTCTTCTCTGAATGTATATACTATGGTGATGGGATATATGCAAGACAACTCAAACTTACTTTGTCAACGATACTTGAAGATTATTGTTCAAGTCCACTCTTAAAGGCATTGATAAGTGAAGTTGTAAGGAAGAGATCTGAAGATAGTGAGAAGTAATTTACTTTTGCCTCTATTCCTAAAAGGGCTAATCTCCAGTCTTTGATCTTTTGATGTATTCCTTGGAATGATGTCCTATCTTGTGTTAGAACATCACGTCAGAATTATGCTGAATTCTGTTGTCTGAAGGAATGGCATAGCAGATGCTCTGGGTGCGAAACTAATGTGGTTTGATCACATGAGTTTAGAACCTACTCCTGATCTAGAAGAGGAGGCATCTGGGTGGTATGTCTAAGAAGTTTCTAGCCCTGGAACTTATCTTAGATGTGTGAGTTGGTCAAGGTGTGATCAACATGTTATTTACTCCTGAGGTCAGCTTATTTCTAGTCCTTGCTGCAGGAGTGGAGAACCTGAGATTCAAGAAGTATTATCTCTAGCAGACATCTTGGACATGAAGGTAAAGATACTCATCAACTGATCAGGAGTATTCCAAATTATCATATGGGAGAATGATAGGGAATGATTGCCGTTGGAGAGTTGGATACTGTTCTTGTGACCTTCTGTGTTGTGATGGGTTATGATGGTTGGTTCTAGTCCCGAGGCTTAAAGGGGGAAGTTTGGAGATTCAGTTTTGGAATGTGGTGTTTTTCTTGGTGCAGCTGGACTCTGTTCATGATGTCAAGACTGATGTCTTAACCTCCGTTGACAGAACATTCTGTTCAGAATGTTATGGTTTTTTTTCTACCTGATTTATGTACTGGTGTGAGGGTCTAGCAGTAGGTGAATGTGTTCAGCAGGTGTGTTGAACAGAGAGTGCGCTCTTGAAGACATGAAGATGAGTCTCATGTTCTCCATTCATTTAAGGTGTTCTTCTCGCAAAGGAGTACTGGTGGCCTTAGATAGAGAAAAGATGATCAGATTGGGATCATGTGAGTATTGGTACAAGGGATGATTGTGTTCAACTTGTGAGTTGAACAAAGAGTGAGCTCTTGAAGACATGAAGATGCGTCTTATGTTTTCCATTCTTCAAGGTACGAAGAAGCACATGTTATTCTTGATAGGAGGAGAGTGTTACAATTTTATGCAGCTGGACGTATGATGTTAAGGGGGAGATTGATAATTCTGCAGCTCTTGGTGTTGGCACTTATTTTGGTAAGACTGACTGTGATTGATATATGTCTAAAAGGATGTTCTGACTTCTATTTTCTGTTGCTGCATTCTCCTTGTATATGATGTGTTTTGGCCAGAGGCAAATTAGGAATTTTCTTACATGAGGATTGAGTGTACTGGGATGTGGCTTATGCAGTTGTGATTATTTTTGCATATGTTTAGTTTAAAGGAAACAGAATTGAAACAGAATTTTATTGAACTGCTGAAAGCATACAAGATTAGAAAAAGCAACAAACAAAGAGTCTAAAGATTATCCCAACCCCCCGAATCAAGAAAAGTTTTCCAATCTTCATCCCATTCATCATCAGAAGCTTGTGTTTGCACTTGGTTTTTCTTGATGGTCTTCATCCTTGTCTCTGATGTCTTTCTTGTTCTTGTTGCTCCTGAAGTTGTCCCAGTTGTGGACAATGTCTGGTCCTTCAACCTCTGTGGATCTGGTTTCTTGACTTCCTGCATGTGACTCCTTTTTGCATCCTTGTTAGATTGACTCATGGTTCTATCTGTGATGTGCGGTTAGGAGAAAGGAGGCTTGATTTGTTTTTATACTCCTTTGGGTTGGAAACTTGTGTTCTTGGGAACCTGTTTTTAACCATGTCACATTGGATGTCAGAACTTCGTGTTTGGTGCCTTGGTAGGATAAGAGGTTGTCCAATTGTGGTTAAAGGGATGAAGAGTGTGCCTAGGTTTTGTCTTGTTGTCTGATGTGATTCCTTGAGTTTACTTTTGAGATAGCCGCTAGTGCTGAGTGTGATTAGGTGGTTGTGACTACCTGGATAAAATACAGTAGATGTGTTCGTTTGTCTTATGCTGATGTCCTACAATTTGTTACAACATCACTGGTTGTTGTGTACCTTGCTTATGGAGTTGGAAGAACCAGCATTATCGTCCGAAGTGGCAGTTCTGACATAATGTGGATTAGAATGGGCAGATTCTGATCTTGATGGTAGGTAGTTCTGGTAATACATGACTACTCTCATGTTGAAGACTCAATTAGGGTGTTATGAATGTAAGGACAGAAGGCTGTTGCGAGTGGTGCAATCTGATAAGAATGGCTGAAGATAAGGAGGTTCCTTCTAATACCAGTAAAAGGTGGTGGCAGTCCTTATCTTGTGTTGCAAGTAATCTAAATACATTTGTGAGATATTTCAAATCAAGTGGGCTTTTGTTTATTGGACTTGGCAGACCATGTATCTATAATCACCATGGTGAGGTCTTGCTCAACATATACCAGAATGTGGCAATATTGTTGTGATATCATAAAAAGCATTGACTGATAAGGCTGCTGTCTATTGCTGCAAGTGTGCTGATTTCTGTGTAGCCTGTGTGCTGTTCAAGTTTATGCAGTGTGATGTCAAACATCATGATGGGACATATCATAGCTGTGTGAAGTTAGTGATTATGCAGGAGAGGTCTGAAAAGCAGAATTGTTGTATGTGGGAGAGTTCATTGTTCTACTGTTCTGAAGGAATCTGGAAGAGATTGTGAGTTGGGCAGATCGATAGAAGTCATCTCAGTATCCAACGGACAAGAAAATGTGCTTGGAATGTATAAGTTTCTGTGGAGTCTTGGGTTGATAATTTTATGAGCAAGCAGACAAACTGTTTTGGTAAGATGTCAGAACATGGTACAAGACATGTTTCTCTTGAGCCAAACAAGGAATTATTCAGGTCGGTAGTGCAAGGATAAGGTGAAACACATGTCTCTGCCTATGCATGGAGCGTTATTAGCCTAATTGATGGTAAGATTCGGTTGAGAAACATTAAAGGCAGTCAAGGCTGTTTTGGAAGGTAGGCATTGAATTGAATGGAGTTTTTTTCACCTAAAATAGCGTTTCTTTGACCAAGAACCTTGACATATTCAAAGATCGTTAATTCCAAAGCCACTGGTCAGCTATTTATAGGGGTTGTTCTCTTCTCCTTCAGCCAAGTGAGTGTTTTATTTCACAAGTCTAATGGCGTTTGTTCGTATTTGGGTAAGCATCACCTGGGCCTGGTTCTGTGAGGGCCTTCTTTGCCAATTTTTGGCTAAAAAGGGGGAGAAAGGGTGTGTGGAATGGGTTGTGCAGATGCCTTGTTTGGAGTCTGCTGTGTGCAGTGATGTCGAAGTGGGTGTCATTTCCTTGAGTTGGTGTTGAGTTCCTTGTGACTTGTGTCCTGAGTTATGAACACAGTTGTGACTTATGTTCTGAGTTACCTGGGTTGATAGATTGATACTTCTTAAGTTTCATCTTATGCCGCAGGTCGACTGGGGGCGTCTGATCAATTAAGGTGTGCAGAAATCTCTTATGCCACCATTGGTCCTTTGTGTCAAGACAAACGTTTCTTTTCTGGAGGAGTCTTCTACAATTAATCCGGGTCTGAGCTGGAAGGAAAAAGAAATGTGTTGTATTAAGGGGGAGTGTCAGATATCTTCTTCCTCATGTACACCAGATATCTTCTTCCTCATGTGCACCAAATGACTTCAGGACTTTCTACTTCTTAGGTCCTAATGTGCTGCCTGAAGTTATTGTGATGTGGTGCTCGAAGGTGATGTTATGGAGCTCATAGATTATGCTTGAAGAATTGTCAAACATGATGTCCTAACATCATTCAAGTATTCCCAAGAAGATGATTCTCCATGATTGCTGTTCTCAGTAGCTACTGATGGCTACTGTTAGGTTCAGTAGTTGCTGATGACTACTGACAGTAGTATAGAGTTGTGATTGCTGCTGTAATCTGAGTTGTAATGTTTATGTATTTGTTTTAGCCAAAATTTGCCAAAGGGGGAGAATGTTAGTTCTTTAATTTTAAGGGTTGGCATTAATTTTGTAAAACAAATTACAACAACAATATGTTAGATAGGATGATTTATCTTGCTAAAGAAGAACAGGTTGAGCAAGAAGTCCTAGTGTGCAATGGAACATGTTGAGCTGAAGTAGTTTCAACATCTGGAACAACATGTCGTATCAAGATGTCTTATGCAAGACTATTCGACATCGCGCCAGAACTGAAGTGAATCAAAGTTTCTGTTATATGTTAACAGATGCAGAAGATTCAGGGAGTAATATGCAAATCCTATGTGGCGCTGAATTAAAAGGGCTGAAGATTCAAATCTGTAATTAAGAAGATGATTGGAAAATATACACTTTCTAAATATGGAGATATTTTAGGAAGTTATAGATTGAAGTCCTAATTTGTAGCAGAAGTTTCTGCTGACTTGTAGCAGCGCATTTGCTGTGTTTTTGAAGGCCCAAATCCAGTTGGGAATAGGTTATATATAGATACATTGTAACCTAGAATTGTAACGCAACCAAAGATGTAAAAGTACTAGTATTAGGGTTGGTTCCTGTACCACTCGACATGTGAGTTGGACAGTTTGGTAGTGTGATCCTCGAAGCTGTTAAGTAAGAGGAGTATTGTTCTTGGAGGAAGCTGTTAAGTAACTCTAAGTTGTGTCTTGGAAGGGTGTCTTCCTTGTTGAATTGTTGTATAGGTAAAGAGCCGTTGATGCAGTGGCGGATTGTCGACTGCTAGACATTATTGCGATGATTGGGAGTGAGAAGAGTTTCTCATAGCTAGAGAGGATCTAGGTATAAGGGTCACTGGGTAGTGATTGAGTGACAAGCTGTAAACGGAGAGTTTAGCTTTGAATTGATACTACTAATAGTGGACTTCATCCCTGGCTTAGTAGCCCCCAGAGTAGGTGTGTTAAACTGAACTGGGTTAACAATTCTGTGCGTCTTGCTTTTATCTTTTCAGTACCATGATTATTGCTATATACCTTGCCATTTATGTTCATGTCAGACCAGATGTCGAATGGCATGTTATAGGGCATCTGAACTCTACACATGTACCAGAATTTCAACAGGGACATGCACCTGGCACTGCCCAACGAGCTCAAAACAACGTCCTCCCCGTGGCCATTCGCGTGGTGGGGCTTGGACATCCTAGGACCATTCGTCGCATGATCAAATCAAAATAAATACATAACAGTGGGCGTGGATTATTTTACAAAGTGGATAGAAGCAGAGGCTCTAGCCAAAATAACTGCCTACAACATACTTTGTTTCTATAAGCGAAACATTCTTGCCCACTTCGGCATTCCCCGGGCAATCGTCACTTACAACGGGACATAGTTCACGGACAAAAATTTCCAAAAATTCAATGCCAAACTAGGAACCAAACAACACTTCGTGTCCATCGAGCACCCGCAGACGAATGGGCAAGCCGAAGTGGTGAACAGGGCAATCCTGTGAGGTCTCAAACGAAGACTGGACGAAATCAAAAAACAGTGGGTCGAAGAACTGCACCACATGGGCACACAATTACCTCAACATCAACAACCACGCGATTCTATTTCAAAGAATCTGGATAAGGCACTCACACCCCACATGGGCACACGACTTATCATACAACTTATGAAACATGATATGCATTCAACGACAACATACCACAACGACCAATGCCTACGACTAACATACATTCAATACATCATACTTCAACTGTCTAACACGCAGCATATACCTACTAAAACACAACAATTACAATCCACAGCTACATGGAACCAGCTTTCCAACGATTCAAACGGTAACTGAAATGGACTTACGGATCAAAAGATGTGAATTTTTAAAGTTTTAAGAAAATTCTGTCCGTAACAGCAGCAAGCAGAACTGTCATGTTCGCTACAAGTTTCCCCAGCGAACTGTCATTCGCTAGGAGTTCGCCTAGCGAAGTCGCCAGCAAAACACCTTCCTCATACAAAATCCAGAGACTCACCTATTTTCCTCTCCCTTCGCCTCGACACTCACCCAAACACAACCAAAACACCCATAATCATACACATATACACAACATCATATAATTTTAATTACGAAAAATAATTAAAATAAATCAGGGCGTTATAATTCTCCCTCACTTAGAATATTTTCGTCCTCGAAAATTTAGCTCATACGAATAACTCCAGATACGACTCTCGCATCCTACTCTCTAATTCCCAAGTTATATTTCCACCGGCAGCGCCTCCCCACACTACCTTCACAAGAGTGATCTCTTTCCCTCTCAATTGCTTTACCTAACGGTCTTCAATCCGTGTTGGTAATGCCTCAACCGTAAGGTTATCCCTTACTTCTACATCATCCATCGGAATCACATGTGATGGTTTCGGAACATACTTATGAAGCTGTGACACATGGAAGACATCGTGCAAATTCAACAATTTGGGTGGCAACGCCACTCTGTAGGCAACGGGTCCAACTCTTGCAAAAATCTGATACGGACCAATAAAACGAGGAGTAAGCTTCCTCGACTTCAACGTGAAGGTGTGAGAAAGACACAAGAAAGGGGGGGGGGGTTTGAATTGTGTATTTACTCTTTTTGTAACTTTTCACATCTTGTTAATTTGACGCTCAAGAACCCTCAATGTTCATTGAGAGATTCTGCTCTATTAACTAAAGAGTATGAGAACCGTATAGGTTCTGTTCATAAGATACGATAATCAGAACTTGCGGTGCGGAAGCTTATCAGAGATAGGCTGCAAGGTTCTGACTTTGCTTAATATGAGGTTCTGATATTCAATGTAGAAACATAAATAGAGATACTAAGCAAGAGAGTAAAGGACACACGATATATCCTGGTTCACCACGCGGGCTAATCCAGCCCACCCTCCTCAGGTGATTTCGTCTTGAACACAAGGACTTAATCCACTATAACCAAATCATGATTACACTTGCACGGGCAACAACCGGTGACTAACCACTTGCACAATCGCACTGTGACTAAGAACCCAATGAACCGTTCATGGATCCAACAGGATATAATGTTCATTGACCGAGCAGACCCACTGCTGGGATTTCACAGCTAGCCGTTCAGGGATTCATCATAATGAATATAACGCTACTGACCATATTTCAGGATTTTCCACAATGACCCTCAGCCATTGTCATCTCAAGTATCTGATCACCACGTGATCTACTCAAGGGCCTCAACTCACAGCTGAACCGTTCAGGGATCCCTTCAGGATATAACGTTCACTTGAGGAGTCTCAATTCATTTAGTTGAATTGGCAAACTGGAGATTACAAATTATGCTTCTTAATAAGCAAGTTTATCCTAGGTTTAAGTACAAAGAACACACACATGTGTTCAAGCAAGTTTTGAGCAATCAGCTCCTTGCTTTCCTAAGAAACTACAAAGATGTATTTAGATATTATGATTGTTGACATCTTGTAGATCTTCTTCTTTTTCGTCTTGTGGTTGAGCAAGCTTTGAGCAGCAACTCCTTGCTTCAGATCTTCAATGTAGCTTTGACGAGAAGGTAGGTTGATGAATTGACTAATCTTCAATTGTTGTCTTCTTCATCAACAACTTCTGTTTGATTGTTGTTGTTATGTTAATTTGTTCTTTTGAGATTCAACAAAAATTGCCATGAGTGAATTAATGAAAACTTTGAATGTTCTAAGTGTTACAACGAGAACTCATCGTTGTTGCTATCTTCACACAATGACTTGGTCAATTTTGTAGATGAACATTCAGTTCGTAATTCTACAAGTGATCGACACATCATAAGCAAAAACTCTTTCCATTAAATAGCCAGTAGAAATATAGCCGTTAGAGAATACTGTTGGCTGTTTGGAAAAGACACGTTGTGATATAATGAGTTGTACTGACACATCTTCTTTTTGCAGAGGAGGAAGTGGCCATACATCTTTTCTTGGGCAGTGTGTACATTTAACTCACAACGGTAATATTTAGACTTCGAAACTTCAATGGCTTCTGATGTTAATTTGATGAAGCATGAGTGGAGTCTTTATAGCAGAATGTCTGATGCTTCAAGTCTCCCGTTAATTGAAGAAGTCCATTAGGAATCAGTCTTCAGAACTTCAGCACTTGGTCATTAAGAGCTTTATCCTTTTCTGCTTTAAGTCTTCCGAATCTTCAGAGCCTGTCTTCAGAGTCTTCAGAACTTCTTGTTTGAAACCTTGATCTTTAGAACTCGTCAGTCTTCAGATTCTTTCTGCACTTGGTCTTCAACGCCTTCAGCCGCCAGAACTTCAAGTCATAGGAGTCTTCATAACTTTGGTTCTTTCTGAGTGTACTTCTTCAGAAGCTTCGCTATCTTCAGAATCTTAATCACTTTCAGAGAGCATCCACAAGAGCATTGCAACAGCAATCTTGGCATCCTTGGATCTGGCTGATCATGACTAGATAAATAAGCGTTCTTGCTTCTCGCGACTTTAGTCACACATAGTAACTTCGCATATATATATATATATATATATATATATATATATATATATATATATATATATATATATTCAATCATAGTACATCTAGCTGGTGTATGTTGGTTCTGATGTCTTTAGTTCTTATGATCTGCACACAACACACGTTAGACCATAAAATGGTTCTTTCACAAATACTTATTGTTATCATCAAAACATAGATTGACTTGTAGAGACAATTCTTGCTCTCACAATCTCCCGCTTTTTGATGATGACAAAACCAAGTATCTTGATTGAACATTTTATACAAGGTAATCACCAAAGCAAACAAATTCAGAGTATGGAACAACAACTCCCCCTGAATGAGTTATCCTCAAAGCTTTATCTGAGATCATCTAGGATTTTATATAATCCAAAGATATACAGAGTAACAACTTGAGTTGCCAGAACAGAAATAGAAAAATGTTACTTTTCTATCTTGTCCTTAGGAAAACGAAGAGTCTTTAACATCTGGACTAGTTCAACAGAACTTCCATCTTCAGATCTTTAGAACTCAGTTTCCTTTATTGTCATATCAGAGCTTGTTATCTTCAGAGTCGTCTGAAGCATTTCTACTTTTCAGTAGATTCAATTGAGCACAGAATTGGAGTAGTTCTTCGACTGATAAACATAGCTTCGCTATATATCAGAAACTATCTTTTGAGACACTCCCCCTGAGTTTCAGGCTATATTAAAATTTTAGATTTTGCATTTTAGTCTTCTGGGTAATCTTCCCCTAATTTCCATAAGTCAGATATTGGGATCTTTCAGAATCGAAATTCAGAGTTTCTAAATTTAATCACCAGCGTTGATCATGACTTTTCAGAGTTTGACTTTGAACACAGGTTTATTTCAGACCTTGTTATTGTCACAACTCAGTTAAATTATCAAAGCTTGATTTTTGATCAGATACCAATTGAAGGTTAAAACTTGTGATCAATCAACGCTTAATTCTGAATCTGGTACATATTGTTTTAGTCAGATGTAAAAATGATGTGCTAACTCTTATACCAGAGTTTATTGATTCTGATGCTGAAGGAGTTCTTTTGATATTACTTTGAAGAGTATTTCCTTTGTGTGCTGATAGGATACCAATGAGGTACTTTGACAGTAATCCATAACTTTGCTTTGATTGAGAGTCTGATACTAATCTTTGTGTACTGAATCTGATTTCCAATTGATGATTTAGTCTGATACCAAATTGTCTTTAATTCAAATGGTTCCTGATAAACATCAGAATGGTTGCTTGCTTGGATCTTTAATCCAGATCTTCAGACAGTTCTTGACTTCTGATTTGCACAGAACTTCTGAGTGAGCATCTTGAAATCTAGACTTTGCCTTGATTGCTTTTAGAGTTTTCTTACTTAATCTGATTCTTTATTCTATGATCGTAGTTCTTCTTCTTATCCTGTCTTTAGAATGCCTAGTGAACTTGTTTAGAGTTCCTCGGATAACATCAAACAACAAACATTAGTAGTAACACATTTTATAAGAATACATTGTTTGAGTTCTGCATTCTTTCAGATTTCCTTCTTTCAATCAAAATCAATCAATATATTTCTCCCCCTTTTTGACATCATCAAAAAGTGTCAGGGCATATGAGCATTTAAGCATGTAGTCATTTATATTCAGTTACAGAGTCACAGAGTCATTTTAAGCATTCAGAAGCAATTAGACTCATTTTAGGGAAACACATCTATACTCAGTATGTATTTAATTGAAGGTGGATAGATGGAAGCCAGAAGCACAGGAAGTGAAATAGTGTCCAGGTACCTTAAAGGCAACTAATTTTTATGATGGCGTAGATACTCGGAGGAACAATTAGACATAACCAATAAGAAGCTCATTAAACAGGCTAACTGTAGTCAAACATAGATTAGATAAGGATTTAAACACAAACATATAGATACAGATTTAGACTCGACAAAAACAGGTTCTTATAAGAGAAAAACTTTTAGAGTTACGTATTTCCGTGTTATGAAGGATTGAGATGTTCCTTACTAGTTTATTAGTCGAACGACTGTATGTGTATTTCAAGAGAGTTGAACAGCTGAGAGTTTTCTAGTAAGAAATAGGGAAGTAGCCTTTTGTACGCGATTTCCTAGATGGGATAAATTAATGAGTTTCTTTTAATTTAGCCACTTTGATTTCTAATGTTGGTTAAATTTACCAAGAGATAAATAAGACATTTCCATTAATTCAATGGTGATTGTACATAACGATTTAAAGACAAAACATAGCAATTGCTAAATGAACATCACCACCTTAATCATCAGAATCCTCAACACTATTCATGGTTTCACAACTGATTTCGACATGAGAGGTACGAGGTTCAAGCCTGATAATTAAATCCCAGGCCTTTTCCTGTAGAAGTATTTTCGAAATTATTCTTCCGTATGGGATGAAAGCCTGTACTTTGTTTCTGGAGATTTTGATAGAATGTTTCATATGATTAAAAATGGTTTTAGGGAGATCTATTGTAACATGATGTGTAAGAATAAAGATAAGGATTCTGTCGTTGTGCGTTAGAATGTTCTCAAGAGTCATACGAGGACGAAGGTTGGTCAGAGAAAATTTGAACCAAGCTTTTAGAAAGGGGAGAATCCTCTCAGGGTTGTTTGGTTCGTAAGGTACTGAATCTTCAAATAAGATTTTGCACTGATCCACCAGGCTTAGATTTGATTGATAGTTATCAATCGTATCTCCGGAGGAGATGCAACCAGTGATTTTGTCTATCGAGGAGACAGAGACAACAATGGGTTGAAGGTAGACTTCCGACCAGATGGTTTTTCCATCGTTATTAATTCTGGAAAATTTCCAGAACTCTTTAACCAGATTTGGATATATGGGACCATAAAGGAGAGCGTAATAGCCTTGCCAAGATTGGGCTTGCATGCTTCTGAGTATCTCCAAACCATTTTCTCCGGGTTGAGCAAGGTTGAGTTTCTTCTCAGGAATAAGGTGTAGATTTTCTTTGTTTCCAAGGAAGGTTGGTCCATTCCTTTGAGAGTTCATTGTTCTTAGTGAGTTTAGAATTTGTAATTGAGAGTGGGGAGAGAGAGAGGGAGAGAGAAATCCTACCTTTTATGGGTGAGTTAGGATGACGTGTGATGATCACTTTTGGGGATATGATTTGATTTGTTATTTCCTAGATATTGTATTAAATCTTGGGTATATAGAGAGATGTAAACGCGTGTAGCTAAAGAGACGAGTTCTATTTATTGGGAAGGATACTAGAGTTAATGATGGCTTTTATATGAGTGGTCGATGAGTCGGGTACATTAATGATGGTAATAAATTTGAGTCACAGAAAAATTTTTAATGGGTTAATATTTTTTTTTTTAATTTTAACTGTAGAATTCTAATAAGGCTTATTATCTATGTAACATTTTATTGTTTAAAGAGAGACTTTAATTAATGATCATAGATTTGACAATACATTTTTTCTTAAATAGTCTAAGGATAATTGAGCACAAACAAAACAATTAAAGCAAAATTAACATAGTTTCTCTAGTCACTAAAGACTTCATAATATGTCTTTAACAGACAGTTTTCTGGAAACTCTTCAGGACCATCTTCTTCAATTCTTTCCTTGATCATGTCCACAATTCCATCTCTGAAGAAAATCTCAGACAAAACTCTTCCATAAGGAATGTAGGATTTTGTGAGGTTTCGAGACTCAAGAATGGTTTTCCAGAGACAGTTGAAGATTGAGTGTGGTAAATTTATCCGAAAGTCTTTCATTAGTAAATAAATGAACTTATGGTCGTGAGATCGAATTAGATTGTTGCTATCTATTCTGGGAAGAAAATTTGACAACATGAGTTTGTACCAAGCTTTGGAAGTTGGTAGGAGATTCTCAGGATTGTAGGGTATGTATCTGGAAGATAAGTCGTGAAGGGATGCAAAATTTCTTGCAGGAAAGAAATTGTGTTTGTCAAAATTAACATGAATTCCAACATCCTCACATCCAGTTGCAAGGATCACTAAGAATAGGTTGATGTTAATAGGGATTTCAAAAACATAGAAAGTGATGCAATTTATTTCAACATCAAGATCGGCATGTTTCCAAAATTCTTTGACCAGGTTTACATAAATAGGCTTTTCTAGCATCATGGAGTACCTAGTCCATTGTTGAGTATACAAAATATCTGCTATACTACATGCAGTGTCTCTTGAGAGTGAAGGAGTACTGAATGAGAATCGTTTCTCAAGAATAAGTTCAAGAAGATTTGGATTACCGTGAAAGGTTAGTGGAGGCATGATAGTGGATGGACAAAAAGGCTTAGAGTTTTAGGGTTTTGAGTATAGGAGCATGAAAAGGGAGACATGACTTTATAGAGTAAGTGTGTAGATTGAATTATGCCTAGTCTAGGAAAGAAAGAGGACAGTTCAAAAGATTTTAGTAAGATTTCATTAAGTTGTCAGAGATATGTTGTGGTTTCAATAGATTCACAATTATTATTGTATTCTTTTGCGTGTAGTTTTTGTTAAAGGGTTTTCTTGTATTTAGCAATTTCTTTCATCCATGCTTAACAGATTTTCTATTGGTTGAATATTTCCCTAAAGAAACATGTAAGGATCCCTAAATAATTACTTAGTAAAACATGCTATGACAAATTTGAAAGAATTCTAATTAAGGCATCTCATGAGTTTAACAGATTATTAGTGAAAAGAAAAGTGTACCTTAGATTTTTCAGACTTAACTGAGTGCTTTTTGTCTTGACTTTGGTCTTCATTATGATGAATTTTGAAATCCTCATAATTTTTTGCGAGTGCATTCTTCTGAGCTTTTGATTGAATTCTTTCAGACTTGGCTTGCTTTGAGCATCTTTCCGATTCTGCCTATTTCTGAGTACGCTGCAGATGTTTCTTGGGTTCTTCAAGATAAGCTTGTCTTCTGACTTCTGAAGAGAATATTTTCTTGGAAAGTGATCCTAGTTGGATTATAGCTTTCTCTCTCTTTTCCTGTTCAACCTTGTCCTTTAGTTCTCTAGGTTACAATAACCAAGATTAGGACTTAGCATGATCAGAGTGACCATTTTATTTGAACTTAGCCAATTCCATGCAATCCTTTTTGATAAGGTGAGACTCATATGCGTGGGAGCAATACTGAGTGAACAATGAATTTCATTTGATGACCCCATTCATAAATAACAGATTACATCTGTTTTGAATGTTTCTCACTTCTCATTTCCTTGATCCATAGAATCTGTTTAGTTCTGATACAGTTCCTAAGATATGGATCGGAATCTTAAACGACAAACTTTAAGAATTGGTTGAGTTTTTCTTTTAAAGCCCGAATTCTGTTTGTGTTTGTGAGATTTTCTTTTCTTTGAAAGATGATTGATTTCACCAGTTCAGTGAGAACCGAGGAGGAATTATCATATCAGCATCTGACTTGTTCCTCAAGGTTGTTTCAGAACTTGTTCAGAACCAAAACATCATCATGCCCCATGTGTACATCACTAGACATGATTTGTATGAACCTGATGATCAACTTATTTGGGGTTGTTCACACATATCTATGTTTTAACTAATTTTGTCAAACGAAACATCATTAACGTCATCTTAGTTGGAGAACCTAGATACCTGAAATGATAGCATTTAATTTCATATCACAAGTGATTCTGAGAACACTTGATCTGTCAAAAATCAGATTATCAACATTTGATCTTTACTAGGATGGTTTCAGGTTGTTGGAGCTTGATCACTGAACCATTTAAGATCTTACGAGTTCGTTCGGAATCAAGTGATTACTGAGTCTTTGGGATTCAGTTCTCCATTGAATCTTTTGATCATTCCAGGTTCTGACATTGAATCATTTCTAATAATTTGAATTCTTCAGATTCTGAGTTTAACAGATTTCTTTTTGAAATTCAAAGTCTTAGAATAGCAATCTTTCTTCTTTACATGAAGAGATCCAAAATGAGTTTTAAACGAGAAAGTCAAGGGTGGACCTAATCTGTTTCTTGAAAACATCTCAAAAACTCATAAAGGACTAATCTTCAGCAAACAAGATTTCTTGCTTTCTGATGATTCATCTTTTAATCATATGCGTGGTTTTATCCACACGTATTTTCCAGAATGAGCATTCAATAGATACTTCCTTTTATCTGATGAATTTATCTTATCAACTGACTCTTCAACTTTAGTGAGGCTTCATCTCGAATCAGTGAAATGCTCATGAAGTAATCAGATTGATTACAATTTTGTACACAGTTAACTGCTGAACTGTTACAGAAATTGTAAGTGGATTTCAATCTCACCAAGAGTACTTCTACGCACCACATCTGGATCTTTTTCTGACACTGTTAAGTGTTTGATGTAAATCAATAATAGAATCGAAACTCTGATACCAATTGAAGGTGCGAGAAAGACACAAGAAAGGGGGGTTTGAATTGTGTATTTACTCTTTTTGTAACTTTTCGTATCTTGTTAATTTGACCCTCAAGAACCCTCAATGTTCGTTGAGAGATTCTGATCTATTAACTAAAGAGTATGTGAACCGTATAGGTTCTATTCATAAGATACGATACTTAGAACTTGCAGTGCGGAAGCTTATCAGAGATAGGCTGCAAGGTTCTAACTTTGCTTAATATGAGGTTCTGATATTCAATGCAGAAACATAAATAGAGATACTAAGCAAGAGAGTAAAGGACACACGATATATCCTGGTTCACCACGCGGGCTAATCCAGTCCACCCTCCTCAGGTGATTTCGCCTTGAACACAAGGACTTAATCCACTATAACCAAATCATGATTACACTTGCACGGGCAACAACGGTGACTAACCACTTGCACAGCCGCACTGTGACTAACAACCCAATGAACCATTCAGGGATCCAACAGGATATAACGTTCATTGACCGAGCAGACCCACTGCTGGGATTTCACAGCTAGCCGTTCAGGGATTCATCACAATGAATATAACGCTACTGACCATATTTCAAGATTTTCCACAATGACCGTTAGCCATTGTCATCTCAAGTATCTGATCACCACGTGATCTACTCAAGGGCCTCAACTCACAGCTGAACCGTTCAGGGATCCCTTCAGGATATAACGTTCACTTGAGGAGTCTCAATTCATTTAGTTGAATTGGCAAACTGGAGATTACAAATTGTGCTTCTTAATAAGCAAGTTTCTCATAGGTTTAAGTACAAAGAACACACAAATGTGTTCAAGCAAGTTTTGAGCAATCAACTTCTTGCTTTCCTAAGAAACTACAAAGATGTATTTAGATATTATGATTGTTGACATCTTGTAGATCTTCTTCTTCTTCGTCTTCTGGTTGAGCAAGCTTTGAGCAGCAACTCCTTGCTTCAGATCTTCAATGTAGCTTTGACGAGAAGGTAGGTTGATGACTTGACTGATCTTTAATTGTTGTCTTCTTCATCAATAGCTTCCGTTTGTTTGTTGTTGTTGTGTTAATTTGTTCTTTTGAGATTCAACAACAATTGCCATGAGTGAATTGATGATAACTTTGAATATTCTAAGTGTTACAACGAGAACTCATCGTTGTTGCTATCTTCACACAATGACTTGGTAAATTTTGTAGATGAACATTCAGTTCGTAATTCTATAAGTGATCGATACATCAGAAGCAAAAACTCTTTCCATTAAATAGCCAGTAGAAATATAGCCGTTAGAGAATACTGTTGGCTGTTTGGAAAAGAGACGTTGTGATATAATGAGTTGTACTGACACATCTTCTTTTTGCAGAGGAGGAAGTGACCAGACATCTTTTCTTGGGCAGTGTGTACATTTAACTCACAATGGTAATATTTAGACTTCGAAACTTCAGTGGCTTCTGATGTTAATTTGATGAAGCATGAGTGGAGTCTTTATAGCAGAATATCTGATGCTTCAAGTCTTCCGTTAATTGAAGAAGTCCATTAGGAACCAGTCTTCAGAACTTCAACACTTGGTCGTTAAGAGCGTTATCCTTTTCTGCTTTAAGTCTTCCGAATCTTCAGAGCCTGTCTTCAGAGTATTCAGAACTTCTTGTTTGAAACCTTGATCTTCAGAACTCGTCAGTCTTCAGATTCTTTCTGCACTTGGTATTCAGCGCCTTCAGCTGTCATAACTTCAAGTCATAGGAGTCTTCAGAACTTTGGTTCTTTCTGAGTGTACTTCTTCAGAAGCTTCGCTATCTTCATAATCTTAATCACTTTCAGAGAGCATCCATAAGAGCATTGCAACAGCAATCTTGGCATCCTTGGATCTGACTGATCATGACTAGATAAACAAGCGTTCTTGCTTCTTGCGACTTTAGTCACACATAGTAACTTCGCATATATATATATATATATATATATATATATATATATATATATATATATATATATATATATATATTCAATCATAGTACATCTAGCTGGTGTATGTGTAATACCCCAAATTTTGACCACTAAGATGTCCCATCATTGTGTCACTCATCATCATAATATGGAGGAACCATCATACCTCATCAGTCTCCCCAAAGATGGGTGAGCATCCACTACAATCAAAATTAGGGTTTTAAGCCCTCTCAGAGCCTTAGACAAAGGATCAATCAAGGAATGACATGATCTTCAACTTGTCTAAATCTCTCAAACATACACAAAGGATAAAAAAGGACTCCCACTTCAAGGATCAAGCACAAGGATGCTCCCTTCTAGGTGGATCAAGTCTCAAGATCGACAGTGTCACCAAATTAGGATTTTGGTCGACCAGGGCCTCCAGATGGAAATTTTTCATCTGGGAACAAGCCTATTATCCAAAACATAACCTAATATACTCCATGGGACCTCATGGACCCAATCATCAAGTCAATTTTGCCTCAGGGGATGCATTCATCAAAAATCAGGAATTAGGGTTCTTGACCTAATTCACCCCTAAGTTGACATTTGGGACAAATCATGAGCCAAGACCTCAAGAGAGGGTTTGAAGGTCTCTAATGAACTATATTGATCCATTTGGAACAATGGATTAATCCAAGAAGCTTGAGCAACAAGTCTCAGTTTCATCTGCACCACAGTTAGGGTTTTAAGGGAAAAGTCAACTGTAACTTTGACTTTTGACCAGGACATGCTCCCAAGCCCTATGGCATGCATCAATATACCCTATGACACCCATGGAACATGTCCATCAAGTTTGATTTAGGTCAAGGACATG
The DNA here is from genome assembly GCA_022829125.1 of Lathyrus tuberosus. NCBI lineage: Eukaryota > Viridiplantae > Streptophyta > Magnoliopsida > Fabales > Fabaceae > Lathyrus > Lathyrus tuberosus. The sequence goes on along the minus strand of JALAZF010000011.1, from coordinate 23,699,912 downwards.
ATTTCCTGAAGAATTGCACAGTTTGAAATTCATCTGATAAAAAGTCAACTGTGCACAAAAGTCAACTTTGACTTTTTGAGATTTTTCACCAAAATGGATTTTTAACCCTAAAATGATGTTAATGTATGATTTGAATCATCATTCATCAAGAAAAATCAAGAAAAGTGGGATAACTTGTAAAAGGGGTAACCATAAAAACTTAGAAAATTTTCTAAGTTAAAAATAAAGTGACAAGGGCACCAACTTTGGAGGATCATAACTCCTAAACAACAAAGCCATTTTTTTCATCCAAAGATGGATTTGTAGCCCTCATTACCCTCTACAAAAACATCAACTAGACCTAAGTCCAATTCATTAAGGATTTTGAGTTAGTGAGTGATCAAAATGGCTGAAATGTGAAAATATCACTTTTTCCAACACTTAGTGAAATTTTCACTAAGTCAGAATTTGCCTTCACTTTTTGCCAAATGTAGAGGGATTTTTCACTTGGATTCAAAAGAGATCAAAACCAAACATGTTCAAATAGTTGTTGTATCAGGTAAGGGCTTTCCAAAATGGTCAAGAGCATTACCAAATTCAACTTACACCATGAGTTATGACATTGGAAAGTTGCCTTGCTGAAATCTGTCAAAGGCAAGGCAGAATTTGTAATTTTGCTCGATTTGCCAAAATCAGCCAAATTCAAATGCTCCTATCCACTTGGACACATCTGAGGATTGAATCTAAAGGCGACAATCACTGAGCCAAGCCTCCAAAGTCCATGGAACAAGAAATAGCATGTTGAACCTAGAATGACCAAAATAGGGACAGGACTCCAAATTTGGATTGAAGCATTCACTGGAAGCATCAAGGTGGCATGGACTGAGCCATTCTCATCTGAAATCAGTCAAGACTTATCCAAGACCAAGGGAACCAAAGCTCTGTGCCCTAACCTCTAGTCAATGGCTAGAGGAAACTTGGATTTTCATTTGCCAACATTGGCCAAACCTACTCAGCAATTGCCATTCACTATTCCTTGCAAAACAAACTTGCTCTACTATAAATAGAGCTCAATTGTGATCAGTTTGAGTACACCAAAGCCATCTAACAGATGCTTTCCTCAAAATCTTTTTCTCTTGGCAAAAATGCCTTTCTTAGCAAGGTAGCTATCGGGTTTTGAGTTTGAGAGCTTTTCCAATTAAACCAATCACTCACACACCTCACATACATCATATAGAAGTGATCCAAACACTCACATAACATCTGGAACACTGATTTCACAAAATCACCAGCCAATTACTCAAGTTCTTGACAGTTTTGCAGTTGAGGTGCCATCTTCAACTCCAAACCATTTCAATCCATTCCAAGCACTCAGACACATCACTTGGTACCTAGGGAAGCTATCCACATCATTGGAACCTAGCTGTAACACCTCCAACACAAATCACGATCACCAGCTGCAAGTGGTAAGCATGAGCTCTTCTAACTCTATGATCCATGCAATTTTTGCTGCACAATAATTTGGCCATATGTTCATAATCATGCATGGAATGTTTTCCCTCAATTAATTGCATTGTTTGAATCGTGTATCAAAAATCTTGGCCTTCATGCAGAAATTAGGGTTCTTGAGGATTTTTCATGATTTCTTGTTATGTGTTTAATTTAAATGAAATTAATGGACATAGACATGATCGTGAGGTTGAGACGAGCATAATGATATATGGATTGCATGTTATAATCAAGTATTCAGGGAGATTGGATAGAAAATGCAAATCAGCCAAACCCAGAACACGCGCGTGTTCTTCAACTGTTCTTGGCGCCTTTTTTGAATTTTCAAATATTTGAATTTTGTGATTTTTGTTTAATTGATTCAAAAATTAATTTCTCTCTGAGTTTTAATGATTTTGAGTTGATTCTTTTTTTAATAATTCACAAAAATGTTAAAATATTTTATTTTCCCAAAAAATCCCAAAAATATTATTTATTTCATATAATTGATATTTTTGCAAAGAATTAATATTTTAATTATTTTTGACATTTTAAATATTTTTTCCACATTGATTTTGCAACTTTTAATGCTTTCTAATTATTTTGTAGGTCAATACTTAATTTTGAAGTATTAATCCAAGATCACAATTTGTTTTTCACATGTTAAACAATTTTGATCATTTTAATTGAATTTTTATTCAATTAAATACATTTTTGAAAACAAATTAGGGTTTTTGGATTAATTCAACCCTCATAAATCATTTTCAAAACACTTTGGGCCTCTAATAGAGTGTAAGACCCAATCCTTTTTTGACCAAACCATTTTTGGGCCTCAGTGCATTGTATAAGTCCCGATACCGTCAAAAACAAACGGCGCGATCGTCGCCTTTTGAAAAATAACCTTTTAGGCCTCTCCTCGAGCTATAATACCCATTCAAAACTTTTGGGCCTCTAATAGAGTGTAAGACCCAACCCCCTTTTAACCAAACATTTTGGGCCTCACTTATTGTACAAGTCCCTCCGCGTTAAAAGAAAACCTCGGCGCGATCGCCATTTTTAAACGGAAAAATCATCTGGGCCTACCCTCGTGTTATAAGCCTCACTCTTTTTCTTTAAACTTTTTTGGGCCTCTTGAAAGAGTGTAAGACCCATCCCTTTGTACAGAAAAACATTTTGGGCCTCAGTCACTTGTATAAGTTCCTCTGTACAAATTCAAACAGTGCGCTCACTGATAAAACCCTGGGCCTCTCCTTGAGCTGTAAGCCCCAAATCTTTCTTTTTCAAAGCACTTTCTCCTTTGATTTTGAATATACTGTTGTTTTCAATCTTTCTTTGTTGAACAACTAACCAAACAGCATGGAAGCTCTACAACCGAGTAAGTGGTTATTGCTTTCATTTACCGCTTTCATATACATATAACTGTATTGTGGGGCTGTTTCACTGTGAGTCTTCTTTCATAAACTCATATCAACTGTGTAATAATAGTATAGATATTTCGAGTTTCCCCGGCAACTACGTCTAGAACTAGGTGACGCCGTTTCGTTTATTCGTAGAAATAGACAACTAGATCCCCAATAGGATCACCAGATACAGTCTTCTCTTCGGCTGTCCTCATTAGGAATTGTCAAGAAACTCTATTCCCAGAGATGAATGTATTCTCCGTGAATGGCATCTTTGAGTTTCTTCCAAATTCTCGAACTTTCCTGACTTGATCTATTCCTTGTGAATAGCTTGCCTTGGATTTCTCGGGGTTTGGGGACCCACGGGCTTCTTAAAAGCATCGTCCTCCTCTTGTGCATCGTACAAGGACCCACAGGCTTCCTAAAAGCAACCCCGCCTCCTCTTGGGCTTAGTACAAGGACCCTACGGCTTCTTAGAAGTATTCACAGCCTCCTCTTAGGCTTCGTATAATGATCTCTTCCTCCGGGAATGATGGCCTCCTCTTGGGCATCGTACAAGGACCGATCGGCTTCTTAAAAGTTTCCAGCCTCCTCTTGGGCTTCGTACAAATTGTCCCGACGACCTCCTAGAGGTATAGGAACAGAACTTAGTCATCTGCATAGAACAGTCCTTTCATAGAGTCTACTACTGTTTCTCAAAGCACAATACAAAAGATGACACACTAGACTTGGACAGTCTAATCTCCTTGAGTCTCAAAAATATTCTCAAGTGATCCCTTCATTAAATAGGAAGGAAACCCGTAGACTCGGACAGTCTCAATGCCCTTCGGATTTCCCGATTCCTTAAAGAACAGGAATAACTTGGATCCTTGGATCAAATCCTTGAGTACAACATTGCTCATATAAGAACTGATTTTCTCTTTTAAAATTAGTATACTGGACCTGTCACTTAACTGAAACAGTAACCACAGCCTCCTCTTGGGCTTTGTATAAATGATTCTCCCCAGCGGAGTCGAACAACGTTTAGCCACTCTCTCGGGCTCTGTACGAGACACATAAGGGACTCCCTCGTTGAGTCAATCACCCTTTAGCCTCCATCTCGGGCTTTATACGAGATACAAAAAGGTTCCTACTGAGCCAAACAAACCTTCAGCCTCTATCTCGGGCTTTGTACGAGATACAAAAACTCTCTTGTTGAGTCAAATAGCCTCCATCTCGGGCTTTATACGAGATACCAAAAGACTCCCTCGTTGAGTCAAAACCTTTTAGCCTCTCTCTCGGGCTTTATACGAGACACATAATAACCTCCTCTTAGGCTTTATATAAGAAAACCACTGGTTAATCCAATTAACCTTTTAGCATCAAAGTTGTGCCTCGTTCACAGTATATAAACATCAACAACTCCTTCCCCTCCATCTAACCGTTGTAAGCGGCAAGCCTCTGGATCATCTACATCTATGCCAATGTCCCTCTTTTAGCATGAGAAATTCCTAAGGAAAGATAGCATTGCTCTACACTGAGTTAAAGTCTTCTCCTTCAGGTTAAAATCCCGATAAAGGAAATTATGGCATTGCCGGATTCACAAATCCCGGTTAAAGTAATTCTCCTTTATAACCAGTCACCCAACAGTTGTGACAGACAAACCCTTCTTTAGAGATGACAAATTCTCTCTAAAGTTGAGACCTTTTAGCTTCATATCTTGGGCTTTGAACAAGATACAAATCACCTTTCGCTTCATGTCTTGGGCTTTGAACAAGACACCAAAACACCCATTTCCTCCCATAGAATAGGAGGAACTACGAACGCTCTGATTTCCCTATTTCGGTAAACGGGAATACGTAGGCATAAGATTGAAAGAAAAATCTTAGCGAGCACACTAAACAAAAAACCCAAATCCCATACTCTCAAAGAGCATCAGTCCTAACATCCTAATCCTTGTTCCTCGTCAGAAACCTTCTGTCTAGATAAAAAGAAAGAAACTGTATTGGCAAAAATACAAATAACCAGTACAAAGGCCCCCCCACATTGATAGCATTCGTAACCTAACAGACCGCTGTTTAAACTCAGTATGCAAAGCAGGGTTAATTGGAGACATCTATTTCCCTTCCTTCATCAGCTCACAATAGGATAAAAAATGAATCGACCTGTAGTAAACTCAACCGCAGAGAGCGACCAGTGCTTAAGAACCGCGTCCAAAATCGCTCGCTACAGTATGTTGGTTATGATGTCTTTAGTTCTTATGATCTGCACACAACACACGTTAGACCATAAAATGGTTCTTTCAAAAATACTTATTGTTATCATCAAAACATAGATTGACTTGTAGAGACAATTCTTGCTCTCACACAACGCACGTCCAACACGGTCACCGGAGTGACTCTAAAAAACACATGGTCTCCTTCTTGAAACTCAAAATCTTTCCTCCTCTTATCAAGATAACTCTTCTGCCTACTCTGCGAAGCTTTCATCTTTTCCCGAATTAGCTTCACCTTTTCAGTAGTCTACTGAACAATCTCAAGCACAAGTACTACACTCTCTCCAGATTCATGCCAACACAAAGGCGTCCGACACCTCCGACCATACAAATCTTCAAAAGGCGCCATTCCAATAATGGATTGATAACTGTTATTATAAGTAAACTCAATTAAGGGCAAATGGCTATCCCAAGCACCTCCCTGTTCAAGCACACAAGCCCTCAACAAATCCTCCAAAGATTGTATAGTTCTCTCAGTCTGTCCATCCGTCTGTGGGTGATAAGCTGAACTCAATCTCAGTTTCGATTCCAAAGCTTCTTGCAAGCTCTCCCAAAACCTAGGAGTGACCCTTGGATCTCTATCTGATACAATACTCAACGGAACTCCATGCAACTTCCCAATCACGTGAATATAAATCTCTGCCAGCCTCTGCAAAGGAAAAATGATATTAATTGGAATAAAATGTGCCAATTTCGCCAGTCTATCCATTACTACCCAACTGGAATCATGTCCTCTCGGCGTATTAGGCAACCCAATCACAAAATCCATAGAAATGCTGTCCCATTTCCACTCTGGGATATGTAACGGTTGAATCAAACCAGCAGGTCTTTGATGTTCCATCTTTGATTTCTGACAAGTCAAACAAGCATATACAAACTTAGCCACATCACATTTCAATCCAGGCCACCAAAATATTTTCTGCAAGTCTTGATATATATCTGTAGCTCCTGGATGGATACTAAAACTACTCCTATGACTTTCTTCTAGAATCATTCTTTTCAACTCAGGATCATCAGGAATACAAATCCTATCACGGAACCTCAACACACCTTGTTCATCCACTTTGAATTCGTTACCCTCTGTCTGCTCATTTCCAATCATCAAATCCACTTGTTTCACATCTAACTTTTTACCCTCTCTGATACTATTAAGAAATTCATTGTTGATCTTCAGCATACCCAACATCACACTATGCGGTGTCTGCTCGCAAACCAAACTCATCTTTGAATTGCTCAATCAATTCCAATTCTTTAACCATCATAGCAGACATATGCAACGTCTTCTGACTTAAAGCATCTGCCACAACATTAGCTTTACCGGGATGATAGTTCAAACCGAAATCATAATCCTTTAAGAATTCTAACCACCTTTTTTGTCTCATATTCAACTCCTTCTGATCAAACAGATACCGCAAGCTCTTATGATCACTATATACTTCAAATCTGGAACCATAAAGATAGTGCCTCCAAATTTTCAATACGAATACTACCGCAGTTAATTCCAAATCATGAGTTAGATAATTCCTCTCATGGACCCTTAACTGTCGTGAACCATAAGCCACAACCTTTCCATCCTGCATTAACATACCTCCTAAACCCATCAACGAAGCTTCGCAATACACCACAAACGGTTCATCTGGTTCAGGTAGAATTAAAACTGGAGTTGTAGTTAATCTCTTCTTCAGCTCAATGAAACTCTTCTCACAATGAACATCCCACACAAATGCTTTACCTTTGCAAGTCAACTGAGTCAACGGAAGTGCCCACTTCGAAGAGCCTTCAATAAACCTATGGTAATAACCAGCCAAGCCCTAAAAAGCGTCTAATCTCAGTTACCGACTTCGGAGCCTCCCACTATAGAACTGCATCTACCTTGGATGGATCCACTGCAATATTATCACCTGAAATAACATGACTAAGAAAACTTACCTCTCTCAACCAGAATTCACACTTAGATAACTTAACATAGAGCTATTTTCTTTTAACACTTATAGCAAGATCCGCAAATGCTCAGCATGTTCCTCTTCTGACTTAGAATATATTAGAATGTCATCAATAAAGACAACCACAAATTGTTCCAAGTAAGCATGAAAAATTCGATTCATATACTCCATGAATACACCAGGTGCATTAGTAACTCCGAACGACATCACTACATACTCATAATGTCCATATCGAGTCCTAAAAGCCGTCTTCTGAATATCTTCATCCTTTACTCGTATCTGATGATAACCCGACCTCAAGTCAATCTTGCTAAACACACGGGCACCCACCAACTGATCCAACAAGTGATCTATTCTTGGAAGTGGATACTTGTTCTTAATCGTAACTTTATTCAGCTGCATGTAATCGATACATAACCTCATACTGCCATCCTTTTTCTTCACCAACAACACCGAAGCTCCCCAAGGCGATACACTTGGTCTCACAAATTTCTTTTCTAACAACTCTTTTAACTGGTTTTTCAGTTCTGCTAATTATAACGCCGACATCCTGTATGGTTCCATATAAACGTCTGGTACGAGGGACAATATCAATAGAGAATTCCACCTCCCTCTCTAGCGACACATATAATATTTCATCCGGAAACACATCTAGAAACCACGCACAACTGGTAGCCCATCGTTGTGGCTTTACTGCCTATTTCCAGAACACCATCATCATAACATGGAAAACATCTGAGCCTCATCTCCCAAGAGTTCTTATACTTACTTAGCAGTTATAAACCCCGCCTTTTACCTTCGTCGAATTTAAGTTCACTCTCTGGGAAAGTCGCATATATCTTCTAGAAAACATCAGAAAATTACACACCGTTGGTATAACTCTAGCCGTCACATCTCTCTCTACTCCCTGAGAAGCAACTATTAATCATACCTGTTCATTCTCCTTCAGAGACATCCCAACTCGATCGAAGGGCAAGAAACTCAAATCCGCCTCATCTTCAGATATAAGAATCTGCATCGACTCATCAAAACAATCTGTAAGCACTTTGCTTAACTCCAATAACTAATTGTTCACACCATCTAAGATCGCAAGACACGTCTATTCCATCCAACATGATCCCGTCTACTATCAACAAGAGATTAAGGGTGATCAGTTCCTCAATTTGTCAATAGACAGTCGACAATCATGTTGGGGCATAAACCATTTTACCAAACTATAATAACGTCCCTCGCATCTTGTGCACAAAGCTACCTAAGGCACAAATCTTTAGTTGACATAAGTATTCTCTCCGTATTTCCTTCAGTTTCAGAAACAACACAACTCTCACAACTCCTGCACCCTTGAAATCAGCAACACACTATACTACTCATCCAAACGATTGGTAAACATAAGGTTTAACTCCTACCAATCCGTCCCAAGAATAACATCATCTTGTTCCAACTGAAGACAAATTGTGCCCATCCTTAGGAAATACGTCAGGATACTCCACACATCACTGACCAATCTCTATCCAAAACATCTCCTTCCCCCTCACAAGGAAGCAAACAACGAGGACACCTGACCGTCTTCCCTCAAGGATCACACCATTCTCAAACAGATGAGCAATCCAACACTGCACTCCCTCATGTAGTAACATGATATCCTATCTCTCAACAACGGAAATATCCAAGAGAAGCAGACGCTTCTCCCCCACTTGTTTCATTCCCAACCTGCAGATGGAAAGCAAAATAAGCATCGACAGTGTTTTCACACACATGCCGCATACTAGGGAACATCATAATTGAACAACCTGGCTGGACGGACCGACCTGCTCTGATACCACTATGTAACACCCTAAAACCCCCGCGTAAAATAATACTATTTATCAGAGTACACATATGAAAAATACAACACGTAGGATGTTACTTTCCAATAAAAACCTGCTCATACATGTGACAGGTAACACAAAAACTTTATTAACGGTAATTAACGGAATTATAGTTAAAGTTCATCTTATTAAGCAGCAGAAACTTCACCAAATTAATGACGAAAACGTAACATATTTCGAAACAAACATAACCAACAAAAGTCAGCAAAATCAAATAACCGATGATAACTCAAATAACATAAGCGTTCCATAACCCCAGTGTTACACATCAGAGCAGACGCTGACTCTACTAAATAAAATAGAAGACTTCATCTTCACTAACCGCAACACCGCACTATCCTTGATTATTTCCACGTTACCCACGTAGAGGCAACATTCAAACAGAAGGGGTGAGATTCTCAATCAACAAAGGAAATGCATAATATAAATATAAAATCATATAATCATTATACAATTCACCCTATCGTCACAACATCCACACAATTACAATTTCATACACAAGCAGGCAATCATATAATCCACAACACAACATAATGCAATGAAATGAGACTCTCAACTCGACTCAATGCATGTGGTACCAATCCGATCCCTTTTTCATGATCATAATTCCCGTCGGGATTTCTATATATGTCGCTCACACCCCACATGGGCACACGAACACTCGTAATCGCTCACACCTCACATGGGCACACAATTACCTCAACATCAACAACCACACAATTCTATTTCAAAGAATCTGGATAAGGCGCTCACACCCCACATGGACACACGACTTATCACACAACTTATGCAACATGATATGCATTCAACGATAACATACCACAACGACTAATGCCTACGACTAACATACAATCAATACATCATACTTCAACTGTCCAACACGTAGCATATACCTGCCAAAACACACAACAATTGCAATCCACAGCTACAACACATATTTGCACAACCGAACTCAACATTTTAACGTTCAACACATTACAACGTCCCCGGAGACACTATTAATGCGTCAAATAGTTGGAATTTTGGCATTGAAAATAATTTTAACAAAAAGTACATGAAACCAGCTTTCCAACAATTCGAACGTAATTGAAACAGACTTACGGATCAAAAGATGTGAATTTTTAAAGTTTTAAGAACATTATGTTCGTAACAGCAGCAAGCAGAACTGTCATGTTCGCTACAAGTTCGCCCAGCAAACTGTCATTCGCTAGGATTTTGCCTAGCTAAGTCACCAGTGAAACACCTTCCCCATACCAAATCCAGAGACTCACCTATTTTCCTCTCCCTTCGCCTCGACATTCGCCCAACGAACTTTTGTTCGCCAAGAGTTCGCCCATCGAACCTGGGGCGAATCTCCCCAAAACTAACTCTAGTAACCCATTCCCTTTCTCTTATTTCGCTTCTTAGTTTGCCCAGTGAACTGCCAGCGAACCCTTCGCCCAACAAACTTTCCTTCGCACGGTGAAGTGCGCGAATCAGCAACACAGCAGTTGCGATTCAGCCTGATTCCGGCCCTAAGCCTTCTCCGATTTCAACAGCAAACAACATGAAAATACACATAGAATCCACAGTTTTTACATAATCAATTAGAGTCACATAAACCACAATTTAATTGGCCAATTTACACCAACTACATGTTATTACGAATATCGACACACGACCGACAACAACCAAACAATCAGAGATGCATATAGATGAATCTAACGGAATACCCACCCTCATACATACATTATTCATCCCTTAAGCGATCGAAGAACCCCACCCTTACCTTATTGACGATTCTTCGAAGGTTATCTAAGCCCTAGCTCTGCTCATCTCTTCCGTTCCTCTTTTCTTCAAATATGCGATCGTTCCCAAACTGATTATGCTTCCCAATTTTCTCTTTTCCTACTATAACCCTTAGACCTCTGTCGCGGTTGGAAAAATTTTCGAGTCTCCATCATATTTTTTCTAAGGGAAATAAATGATAAACCTAAAAATCCTTAATCCCAAGGGCAAAGATTCCTACGGTTCCGGAGTCGGTTAAGTGAGGGGAAGGTGTTAGGCACCCCTCACTTCCATTGTACTCAATGGGATCCTCCTTAGATTTTAGGGTATGCTTGTTTGTTTGTCTAAATGATTTATTTACAAAAGAAACCTAAGTTTTTTATTAATTATACTCGCTAGGGTTTACAACCCTATGCCTACGTACCTTCAATTTTGAAGGATCAGAGTAACCGTAGTTCACATCCCCTATTCCTACCCCCTAACCCTATTCCTAATCCTAATCCCAAACCCAATCCACTATTTATACTCTTGGATAAAGAGTTCTATCCCTTAAATCTATTATTTATACTCCTAGATAAGGATTTCTATCCATTGTCTATTGTTTATACTCTCGGACGAAGAGTTCTATCCCTTAATCCTTTTATTTATACTCTCAGATATCAAGAGTTATATCCCCTAATCCATTATTTATGCTCTCGGATATCAAGAGTTTTATCCCCTAATCCATTATTTATGCTCTCGGATATCAAGAGTTCTATCCCCTAATCCATTATTTATGCTCTCGGATATCAAGAGCTCTATCCCTTAAATCTATTATTTATACTCCTAGATAAGGAGTTCTATCCCCTGTCTATTGTTTATACTCTCGGACGGAGAGTTCTATCCCTTAATAATTTTATTTATACTCTCGGATATCAAGAGTTCTATCCCCTAATCCATTATATATGCTCTCGGATATCAAGAGTTATATCCCCTAATCCATTATTTATGCTCTCGGATATCAAGAGCTTTATCCCTTATCCCATCCCTTATTTAGGCTCTCGGACCAAGAGCATTATCCCTTGATTTTATATCCCACAGAAACAATCCTTATTTATTATTAAAATATTCCCTTAATTTATTTAGAAAAAACAGAAAATTAAGTTTAATAATTTATAAAAAAACCCTATTTTATCCCCTATCCCAAAATCCTGTTCCTTTGTTTATGCTCTCGGAAATTAGAGCTCTACCCCATGTTAAAAACCCTAGAAGTCCCTTAGATATCTCATATAAAGATAACTTGAATTTTCATAATAATAAAAAAATAAAATCCCAAAGGTTATTTTGCTAAAACAAAATTTATTACCCCCCAAATTAATCCCAAAATAATTTTTTTGAAATATAAAAATACACCCACAAATAGTATTTAATCCCAAATAAAAATAAAATTCCAAATGAAACCTACAACGATTTATTAAATAAAATCCACAAAACCTAAATTTTTTTTATAAAAAAAAACTCCATCAAATTAAAAAAAAATACTTAACCCAATACTGGAAAATCCCTAAAACCCTATTTCCACTCCCTAATTAAAATTTAACCCAATTAAGTCATTAGATTAAGTAATTAACCCATTTATTTAACAAAAGACCTAAGTTAAAACCTAATCAATTAATTAAATCAAGGAATTAATTTAATTATCTAAAACCTAAAGTCTAAACCCTACCTTACTAATTAATTTAAGTAATTAAATTAATTATTAGAGAACTAACTTAAGACTTAAATCCTAATTAAATAAATAAACTAAGTCATTAATTTATTTAATTAAAAAAACAGGGGGGTGTAGTTTCTATTGAGGCGAAGGCAAATGGGCTTATTCTGGGGGTGCCATTAGCAGTTCGGGCGCAAGGCCCATCAACCCCAAAACCCAGATTGGCCAGGGAAGTCCATGTGGAGAGAGTTTGACTTTGACTCTCTCCTGGACGCAAGATGAAGATCAGACGGATCACTATGACTCTGATATCCACCCTTGATCTCAAAGTATGATGATCATGTGGTTACGATCGTCAGTCAACGCAGACCCACGGTACTGGCACGCGCGTTAGATTCTCTGGTTGACTGGAAAGTCAACCGATCCAAAGGAAACGAGGAACGCCACTTGGCGTGAATCTATGGTCACCCAGAGGGAGTATATAAACTGAATATCTCTCAGATCCACTTCATTTTCTATTTTCTTTCTCTCTCTACCTTCACTCCTCCTCTCTCTATCTCAATTCTCTCTCGCTTCTCTCTAACCCTCCTCCCTCCAGTGAGCCTCCGCCACCGTGTACCACCATACGAACCACCCTCAATTACAGATTTCTGGTTGGTATTCAACCGGAATCTTCAAAGCCACACGAACCCTAAACCCCCCACGAAGAACCCTAGACCCATTCCACCCAGAATGGTCCAGTTCTTCAGGGTTCAAGATGAACTCTAAGAACCCTATGGTTCTTAGGAAGAACCCTAACCCTTCCTTCAATCCAAAACCCAGAAAACCCTTAGAACACCAGGAACCCTAACCCTCGACGATGAACCTTAGGGTTCTTAGCTATGAACCCTAACCCCACCCCCAAGAACCCTAACCCTATTAAATTCCCCAAAAAACCCAGAACACGCAAACACTCAACAATTCAAAGCTAAGTAGTTTTTTATTTACCTTCCTCGCAGTGGTACTGGTAGTAATTTGTCCAATTGTCCTTTCTGATTTCTATTTCTAATCCCTCTCTCTCTGATTTTTGCAGGTATTCGAATGGAGCTCTGTATTTGTTTTTTCGTTCCCCAATCTCCCCCGTCTAACCCCCTTTACTCTATTTTCTTTTTCGTTTTTATAGACTTAGGATTAGGTTTTGGTTCTTAATCAGATTCCTTGTTTTTAGAAAGTTTTGATGTACTTTCAATTGATTCGATTTTATTTTGTTGTAATTTTTAGACTTAGGGTTTTAAATTGTAAATGACAGATTCAGATTGTAATTGATTGTAAAACTTAATGAAAATTGATTCTTTGCGTTAAGAATCAAATCTGTTTTGATTTCATTTTCCAATCTCTGCGCGCATTGTTAGGGTTTGAGTATTGGGGGAAGAAGGTGACCCACCTTGGTCAACAATTTTGACCGACCAGAAAAAATAAAAATAAAATAACAATGAAAACAAATAATAATCAATAATAATAACTACAAAACGTGTAGATACCTTAATACCCAATTAATAATAATAAAAGGACAAAACCTAAATGTTATTATTAATAAAATAAGAACTAAAAACCATCTTAATATAAATATTAATAATGACCATAAAATAAGATAAGAACTATAAATATTAACAATAGCAATAATAACCATATTAGAACAAATATGAATTAATAATAACCATTAAAATGAATAATAATCGTAAACTAATAATAACCACAATAGTAGGGGACTGCTCCCTTAATTAAATGATAAAAACAAAGATCCTAAGTTGATTAATCCTAAAAACTAAATTAAAGCTTAAAACTTAATTCTAATGACTTTTAACTTAAATAATAAAAATCCAAACAACAATAAAAATAACCCTTCCAAAAACTAATAATAAATGATATTCTTTTAACTCTAGAAAACTTCACTTCCTAATATATGAAATAAAATAAAATAAATTAAAACCTCTAACTAAAGGTCATGGGCCTCAAAATAAACAATCTCAGAAGCCCAATACTACCTAAATGACACCCCCGATAGCAGGAGAAAAATCCCTAAAAATACTGGTCAAAATTTAGGGTACTACAACCCCTATTATGCTTTTCCTTCCTTACCCTTACTAATCCTCACGAATAGTCCACTTTGCCCTCCTTATTCTTGTTATTATATCATATTATTATTATTATTATTATTATTATTACTAATATCTACTTATTAAAATAATAATAATCAATATTTAATTAATTTAATATTATTCAGCTAATATTATAATCAACCAAATATTACTAATATAATTTAATTAGTACTACCCTCTACACCACCAAGTTCTACATAACTGGTCACACACCCCCAACACCTTAGTCTCTATAATTCCAAGGTCACTACCCCATACTAAGGGAAACCCAAACACAACCAAAACACCCATAATCATACACATATACACAACATCATATAATTTTAATTACGAAAAATAATTAAAATAAATCGGGGCGTTACACTCCGCCCTCTTGCCTAGAAACTACCCAGGCCTTTCGACCAGTTCCCCTCATTGTCGAACAACTATTTGTCGAGCAAACCCCGAAACACAGTGAAAAACCATTCACGAAAACAACCCATACAAAAGGGCACTCACGACGAGCAGCGCGTGACACTTAGCAAAATCAAGCAGAGTAAAAACATACACGCACAAATATCCAAAATAAATCATACACAAGCGACCACCAAGGCCGAAATCACATATCGAAAAATAAAACGGCCACAAGGGCCGCAATTGTACGGATATTACAAAAAAAGGAGCCACGCCCCTATCCAGCGACAAAGATACGACCACGAATGTCGAAATTGTTTTAAAAATTACATAAAAGGGCCAAGCCTCACCCGAAGAAATTACAACATACGACACGAATGCCAGAAATACAAAACAAAAAATTAGTCGGTATTTGGCTGTGACTCCTCGTGGACAGGCTTCCCGTCCTCCTCGCCCAACTTGAGGAAATCAGGAACGACGATCTGGTCATCCATCACTTTGTGGAGGAAACCTCTCCCCACGGTAACCAACTCAACCTCGAAGATCACAACTTTCAGCTGCTTTGTTTCGTTGTTGAAGGCCTCCTCAGCAGCCCCCAAGCAGTCCTCATCGGCCTAGTTGATCCAGGCGACAAGCTCGGCTTGAGTCTTCAGACTTTTCACCTCATCGCTCTCATCCTCGGCAGGAGTCGCGACAACCCGTAGAGCAGCAACCACATCCTCCGAGGTTTTCTTCTCCATAGCCAAGGTATCCCGCTCCTCGATAACCTTGGCCAGCTCCTCCCTAGATTTCTTCGCCACCTCCTCCGCAGCCTTCAGCCTTTCCTCCAGAACTGCGTTGGCAACCTGAGTCTTCTTAAGCTCCGCTTCCTGAAGAGCCCCTTCCTCTATATAGACCACCGACATGCCTAAGACCCTTATTAGGGCAGCAATGTCCTGGGCCAGTATCGTCCTCTTGTTCGGACGATCGAGCTCCTCGAGCACCAAAAACTCTGCCCGATGAAGTGCAAGGGAGGAGCCTTCGAAGAAATACCTCTTGTGGAGGCATGGGGGCAGCTCGTAATTGCTTTCCTCCTGTCCACCCGTCAGGTCGAGGACATCTTCCGCCCGGAAGCGCTTGTGTCTAGAAGTCACCGATAACGAGGAAGTCTGGACGACAGCTGCGGTAGATGAAGAGGTTCTCGATCTCATCGAAGGCAGGACTACCTGATCGCCAAGGTGGCTTTTGCCGACTTTTCTCCCTTGCTTGACCTTGGCCGCCGTAGTTTTTACCAAACGTTCTTGAGCCGTGGACATCTTGCCTTTAAAATAACGGACACATGTTAGTAAACAAAAAATAACAAAATGAGACGAGCTAAAAAGAAAAATGGTTACCCAAAAGTTTCATAGCATCCCTGTGTGTGGCGCAGTCGAGGAGCTCCTAGGTGTTAATATACCGGGCCTATACCTTGGGCCCCCCTCATCTTCAAGAATAATATCCCCGCCCTTGGTCACGCATTGGGCAAGGCGGAAACTATCAACGAAGGCCACCAGCTTGTTATAGCTGGCCAGGTCGTCGTCCTCCAACATGGACGACCTGGAAAGATACTCATCGGTTTCCCTGGTAAAGTGGTCCTTGCTCTAGGCGAAACGGAATTTCTGCGCCCGATGCCCCCTCACCCTGCCTTGCTCGTTGCGGAGGGGCTCCTCGTTTTCATCTGCAAAAATCTCCCAGAGAAATGAAGAGTCTTTGGCCCTCTCCGACACTGGCTCCACTACATAGTACATTTCCTTGAACGTCCTGATGGACTCTAAAAAGGCTTTGAATAGCTTCCTCCCCTGCTTCAGGGAAACCCATCCAAACTGCCCTCGCACAACCTGGCGTTGGAGGTGGAAGACAGTGAAGAAGAGGGGGAGAGTGGCTTCAATCTTCAAATATTCACAGGTAATCTCGAATGCTCGGATAAAGGTAATCGAGTTCGGATGGAGCTAAGAGGGCGCCAAGTCCAGATGATCGAAAACTGCCACCTGAAAATCTATAAAGGGAAGCCTCAACCCCATCTCCTTAAAAACATACTCGTACAAGGGAAAATGCTTGGCGTCGTAAGCCGAGCATATCCGATCATCATCCTCGGGAAAGTGGACCTTCCAATCTTCATCGTCCCCCACCGTCGTGAAGGCATCCTGAGTATAGAAGGCAAAGAGTGAGGCATGCTCCCGAGGCTCAAAGGAAATCCATTCCTCCCCGGGACTCCCGGGAGTGGTTTCCTCGGAGTTGTTATCCCCTGAAGAGCTCTCATCAGACAGCTCCTGCTCGAGCATAACTTCATCCTCGGTGTTGTCAAACATCTCATTTACCTAAAAAGCAGAGGACAAAAGTGAATTCGATGGCAAAATCGAATACATCCTTTCATTGATAGTCAAGTGAAAGGGCGCGCGAAGGCTCGAGGACAACGTCCTCGACCTAAGCCCTTACTCAAATAGCGCAACGAAGGTGCGGGGAGATTCTCCATGGAAATTCGTTAAACCCTCACGGGGAGATCCTCCCCGACACTTTACCCAGAATTCTGTTGAAGATCCACCGGAAAACTCATAAGTACACCAGAAACTTCATAAGTTCCATCGGCAACAAACTCATTCGTCGTCGTAACAACGCCAGAATCAACAGAAAAACCTAAGTTTCTAACACTCTGACGACAATGCCGACGGCAGAAAATTGCTCAACCACCGCCAGACACCAACATCCTCCAGAATGCACCTACTCTACCCAGTTTTTCATCCTAACCGCATGAAAATCTAAGAAAAATAAGGCTAAAGCTTGCGTAAAACAAAGAAGGGTCAGAAACTTACATGGACAGAGAGAAAGGATTTATGGTCGGAGAAGCTTGGTCGGTACTCGAACGGCTACTTTGGGGCGGCGAAAGACGGCGACAGCAGAAGAAACACAGAGCAAAGACGAAGAAGAGAGAGAAGCGAAAAGTGAAAATGAATGCTTCATCCCTCTATTTATAGACGAGTCAGAAGCACGTGCACGAGCACGCGCGTGCCTATGAAGGCGCAGGGGCATCATTATAACCCTAGAACAACCATCATTAAGCATTAACTGCAGCGTGTGGCTCGATGTAGGCATGACACCCCACCCCTTCAAGTCTCATCGACCGTTGGACTCCCCACTCGTCGAACACGTAGAACAATGCTTTAGGTCCCTCGAGCACATGTATCCTCGAGCACCATGAAACGACCTCGTCTCAATAACAAGCATCGACCACACTTACTCCTCCTCGGGATCACGGGCTGCCCTTAAGTCATCGCTCCTATGCTCAGGAACAACAACTTGGGGGGCTCATGTTCCAGACTGGCCCAATGGCTAGGCATGACCCAATCCACTTATGCACCAAAAACGACCCAATAGTCTAAGCCCTGCCAGTTGAGGGCAAAGGAAAACACTTCTTCTTCTGCCCCTCAACTGAGGAAGGATGGCCAGCTGACCCCCAGGATCAGCTGCTCTTCATCACATCTCTCCCCTTCACGCACGGTTCAACCATCCAAGAACGGCCACGACACGCTTGCCCGCAACCACACCCCTGCTCGAAGCACCGGCTAGTTCCGAGCATGTCTGTCCGTCACAAAGGCTAGTTTCTGGCAGTTACCTATTTTCGGGGAGCAAATATCTAGGCTCGAAAATAGGGACCAATGGCCAAGCGCTGGAGGCATTATAAATACCCTCTCATTTAAGAGGGTCAGGTATCCAAAAAATCACCCTAAGACATTCTTACTTTGTACTTGCCTTCTCCTCTTCCGATTCTTACTTTAGCATCGGAGTGCCTTGCAGGTACACCCCCTCCTCCTTGGATTCCAGCATCGAAGACGAAGTCTCTGGCCCACTTCAGGTTCTGATCAACTGGAAAGATATATATATATATATATATATATATATATATATATATATATATATATATATAATTTTTATTTTAATTATTACAAAATTTATTTTAATTATTTTATTATAAAAACAATCCAATGGATTTTTTAAATTGGTTGGATGGATTGGATTCATCCATAACTTTTAATGGATGGATTGGATTCAATCCATCAACTAATATTTTGTATAATGGATGGATTGGATGGATAATTTGGTGGATGGATTGGATGAATTTTAGTTTAATGGATTTAATTGCCACCCCTAGTTGAAATTAGTTGTGATGTTATGATGCTATTATTATCTTTTTGAATAAATGCATATCTGTTATTGAAATTCGGTTAGTAATTGCAGTTGGTTGTGAAATTGGTTATAAAAATTGTCATGGATGGTTCATTGTAAATCCAGCTAACTAAATCTGTTATGTTGTGTTCAAGTGAGTGTGAGGTTAGGGCTTGGTTTATAGAATGAAGTTGGTCTTGAAAAAACTGTTAAGTGTATTGTTTATGCCAACTCTGTTGACCCTTGGTTGCATGTATGTGAACTGGAATTGAACTTGTTTTGTCTATAATTGTGAATTGCAAATTATGGAAATCAAATATGTTATGTAAATGCAACATGTGTATTATCGTGACACTGCTGAGAAATTTTGTTGCATTGAACTTATTTGAATTTCTGAAATTAAGATAAATGAGCTGCTGCAATGAACGTGGAAACATGCCTAAAATTAATATGAAATGCTATTGCAATGAACTTATTTGAAAGGGGCTGCTATATTAATGTTGATAGGTTATCATATAGATGTTGTTACAGGGGTTCATGCCTTGAATTGGCTATTTTTGTAAATGTAATGTTGTTCTGAAAATGGAACTGTCATGATGTTTAGGTTATGCGGTATTGACAACTTGTAGGTGTTAATGTGTTTCTGTATGGACCGATGTATGTTGTGACTGTTAGCATGGTTATGGATTGCCCTTGTATCTGTTATAACTTATATTGGTGTTGGTCCTTTATGCAGGTCGGTTTGGGCATGGAACAAATCATGGCTTAATGAAGATTTAGCTATGGCATGAAGAAGGCTTATCATGGCATAATGCCCATGGAGAGGTTTTAGAGCACAACTTGGAGAAATTAGAGGATTTCATGAAAGATCAAGAGAAAAGTAGGCCTAAAGGATGTTTAGGATAGTTAGTTGACTTTGGTAAACTGTTTGACCAAAAGGTCAACAGTTGACCAAAAGTCAACAGTGGGTTAAAATTATGTAATAGTGTATAGGACTTGATTTATGGATGTTGTAATGGATATATAATGTTTTTTTCTAATGGAAGGTGGCCTCTTGAATTATGTCTTTGTATAACTTGTGTTCCAAGTAAAATGTTTCCCTTATATAAACTTGCACTTAAATGAACTTTAGTGGATTCTTGAGTTTAACCATGAAAATTGTTCTGATTGCTTTGATTTGAATACAAATTGCAAATTCTTGAGTTTAACCATGAACCTTGTTTTGATTGCTTTGATTTGAATACAAATTGCAAATCCTTGAATCCACTGAACAGGCAAGCAAACTAACCATGTATGTTTTTCCTAAAGAATGGTCAACAGATAGTCAACCCTAAAGTTGACTTTTGCTTGACTAAAAATCAAACCTGATCATTACTTCCAAAGATCAATACCATGATATAATCTATAGTGATCAAGGACCACATTCCATGAACTAGGGTTCTACAATTAATTACAAGTGTCAAGAAATGACAGTTAGGGTTTCATAAGAATTGGTTCAAAAAGAATGAGCCAGACACCATTGTTGTACCAAAATAGCCCAGACATAACATAAGATTGATCCACTATCTTTGTATCATAAATAAGTAAGACCCTTTGAATTAATGGTGCTTATTTGAGGATACAATTGTAAATGAGTGTGTTATGATGAATGATTAGGGCATGTGGAGATGCAGATGACATGAGCAGTAAGCTAGACAAAAAAACAAAAAAGGAGGGCAAATTTTGGGGTATGACATAGTGCTTTGCTAAAAACCATGTTTTTAATGCATTTATGTTGTATGAATCTTTTCCAAACCATTTTAATGTTTCCTAATGCTAAAATGCACATTTAGAATAGGAGGATACCATCCAATATACATTAATGCTACATTATCCTAATTTTGACATCATTCAAAATACAAAGTAGCACTCACATACTCCCCCTTTTTGATGATGGAAAAACATGAGACTATGTGTTTCACGATGTTGTTGTCTTCATGAAGACTCCCCCTGAATATGTACATCCAATGAACCCCAAATATGTGCATCCAACTTCATATTATATACTTCTCCCCCTTTGACAACATCAAAAAGAGAACAAGGAAACTATGAGAAGTATCTTAAATCACATACAAACAAAAATACTCCACATAGGCAATTTGAAAAGATAAGAGTATCAACATGATAACACTTACATAGAATGACATTCATATTGAAAAAGATTGCTTTAAACATAAATACGAGCAAACAAAGCAACAATAGAATACAATTGCCACTTATTGATGCTTAATAACATAACAAACATGAACATGAGAGATACAATGTCATCAAAAACCCCTTGAGGTTGCTACCAAAGCGACACAATTACGTGACATATGCCTTTGGTGCCCCGAAATTCTGCACACACATGTGCTCTAGCAAGGCGATACAAATTCATGTCCACTAAAACCAAAAACAAAGGTGTAACAATAACAATGACACACATAACAAGAATCTCATTAACATCATAACGTGTTCAACCAAGGTTCATGCGCAAAATAAATAACAAGTCATATGTGACACTTTCCACTAGTACTATTCATATCTGATTTGCAACCGAAAAAATCAGAATCTGTATAACCAACCAAGTTATAATTGCTTCCCTTAGAATACCAAATCGCATATTGACAAGTACCATGAAGATACCTAACAATACATTTTACGGCTTTCAAATGAGATTCCTTAGGATTCGATTGATAACGGCCGCACATACACACGCTAAACATGATATCAGGCCTAGATGCAGTGAGATATAAAAGAGAGCCGATCATACCTTGATATTTCTTCACATCTATATCCTTACCATTCTCATTCTTTTATACGTTACCGTTTGTAGCCATAGAAGTATCAATAGACCTTGCATCATCCATGCCAAATATCTTTAGTAAGTCTTTTCAATATTTAGTTTGACATACAAATGTGCCTTCATTCATTTGTTTGATTTGAAGACCAAGGAAGTAACTCAACTCCCCCATAAGGCTCATTTCAAACTCTCCCTGCATAATCTTAGAGAGCTCTTCGACAAGTTGCATATTAGTTGATCCAAAAATAATGTCATCTACATAAACTTGAACTAGAAGAGTGTACTCCCTTTGGTGATTAATGAATAATGTAGTATCTACTTTACCCCTTGAGTATCCTTGATCAATTAAAAATTTACTTAATCTCTCATACCAAGCCTTAGGGGCTTGTTTGAGACCATACAAAGCTCTTTTGAGCTTATACACATAATTTGGATACTTGTGACCTTCAAAATCGGGGGGTTAAGCTACATACACTTCTTCATTAATATAGCCATTTAGAAACGCACTTTTCACATCCATTTGAAATAACTTGAAATTTTTAGCGCAAGCATAGGCTAGAAGAAGGCGTATAGCCTCAAGGCGAGCAACTAGAGCATAAGTCTCCTAATAATTGATGCCCTCATATTGGTTATACCCTTGACCAACTAGTCGGGCTTTATTGCAGGTTATCACACTATTTTCGTCAAGTTTGTTCTTGAAAACCCATTGGTTTCCAATTACTTGATGATCTTTAGGACGAGGAACAAGGTCCCAAACGTCATTTCTTTTAAATTGGTTTAGTTTATATTGCATAGCCATAAGACCACGCTCATCAAGCAATGCATCTTTAGCATTTTTAGGTTCAACTTGAGAGACGAAAGCAAAGTGATAATAGAAATTACTTATCTTAGAACACGTTGTTACGCCTGTTGTGACATCCCCAAGTATGTTGTCAATAGGGTGATATTTTGATGTCTTCCAAGTTAAAGATAGATCTTCCACTACAACTGGACTTTTGACCTTCTCCTCTTCACGATTATCATCTTCTTTCTTCATATGGTCCACCACTTTAGGTTGATCAATTCCTTGTTCGGTTCCATTTAGAATTTCTTGAGAAGATACACCTACATCATTAAAAACAAAACCTTTCCCACCATATTTTGGGTAAGACTCATCAAACGTAACATGTACAGACTCCTCAATAATAAGTAATTTCTTGTTATAAACCCTATATGCTTTGCTAGATTGTGGGTATCTGAGGAAGATACCCTCATTGGCTTTTGCATCGAATTTACCAAGATTATCCCTTCCATTGTTCAAAATATAACATTTACATCCGAAGACATGTAGATGAGAAACATTAGGTTTTCTACCTCTAAGTAATTCATAGGGGGTTTTATCTAGAATAGGACGTATGAGAACCCTATTCATGACATAACAATCCGTGTTAATGGCGTCCGCCCATAAATACTTATGCAAATTATCTTAATTAAGCATAGTCCTCGCCAACTCCTTTAAAATCCAATTTTTACGTTCCATAACACCATTTTGTTGTGGAGTTCTAGGAGCAGAAAAGTTATGCTCAATGCCATGTTTGTCACAAAACTTTTCAAAGAGGTGATTTTAAAATTATCCTCCATGATGACTTTGAATGGAAACGATTTTCAAATTCATTTTATTTTGGAATAATCTAGGAAATTGTTTAAAAGATGGGTAGGTCTCCTCTTTAATAGACAGAAATAACCCAACAAAATCTTGTGTAATCATCTACAATAACAAAGCCATGATAATTTCCACCTATGCTTTTGGTCCTCGAGGGACCAAAAAGGTCCATATGGAGAAGCTCAAGAGGTCTCGAGGAAGAAACAAGATGTTTCGATTTAAATGAGATTCTCGTTTGCTTCCCATCTGACAAGCTTCACATAGATAGTCTTTAGTGAACTTCATTTTAGGTAGAAAAATTACTAAATCTCTTGAGGATACCTTGTTTAACAAGTCAAAGTTAAGATGAGTTAGGTGTCTATGCCATAACCAAGAGTTTTCACTCATGGTAGCTAGACACTTAGTTCCATCCAAGGATACCTCATCTAAGTTAAGCATATAAGTATTATTAACCCTCACGCCCTTAAACATACATTCCTTCTTTTCATCATGCACAAACAAGCAACAAGTATTTGTAAAAGTGACTTTAAAACCCTTGTCACACAGTTGGATAATGCTTAGAAGGTTATGTTTAAGACCATCAACTAGCATAACATCAGAGATAGTAGTAGATGAGGGATTACCTACACTACCTTTTCCAAGTATAGCTCCTTTTTTATTATCTCCGTAAGTGACAACCCCTTTTTCCTTGGCACAAAGTCAATAAAGAGAGATATGTCACCTGTCATTTGTCTTGAACATCCACTATCAAGATACTACATCTTTTCAGTAGTGTAGCGCGATTTTCGTGACCGCCCACATCCGTCTGTGGATGAGATTGGATGCTAGTTTCTAATTTCTTATTTATCCTATGAAGCTGGAAAGGAAAGGGAAGTTATCTCAAACTAACCTTGCACGCAAATGTTTTCTTTAACAAATGCTAAGAGATTGGGGAGTTCGGGGTCAGGTTATACAATGGGGAGTTGTCAATTACCCATCCTATACATGGTTATCCATGGGTTATTAGCAATTTTCCTTACTGCTTTCTACTTACTGGTGTTTATCTGTTGTAAACGGGAAATTTTCTCCTTTGGGAAGGTTGAGAGATGTTGAAAAAATATTTTTGTTGTTTTTGGGTTTTTCGATGTTTTGGGTAAGGTACTGGACCTAAGGTTTTTGTTTAGTGTGCTCGCTAAGATTTCACAATTTGATGCCTACGTATTTCCGTTAAAGAAAACAGGGAATCAGAGCAATCGTAGTTCCTCCTATTCTATGGGAGGAAAAGATGTTTGGTGTCTTGTTTAAAGCCCAAGATTGAAGCTAAAGGGGTGTTTGTGGGAATTGATTGAAAGAGGGAAGAGATTAAAGATTGAGATATGAATATCTGGGAAAAACATCGGATGAGAATAGAAGGAATATCCGGAAAAACGTCGGATGTAAAGAAAAGGAATATCCGAAAATGCGCCAGATGTTAAACAAAAGAGGGAAGGGTTTTTCCTGTGTATTTTAGGAAACTTGAGGGTTTCTTTAGATCCAAAAGGAGATAATATTGTCCAAGTCTACTGGTTTTATATGTGTACAATGCCCAAGAGGAGACAACTGTTTAAGGGATGAGAGCCAACCCTTAAAAGGTCCGAGGTTTAGACTCAATAGAAAGACTGCTCTAGCAAAGGATGACTAGGTTCTGTTCCTATACCTTTAAGAGGTCGCCGGGTCCTTGTATTAAGCCCAAGAGGAGGCATGAGAACCTTTAAGAGGCCTGAGGGTCCTTGTACAACGCCCAAGAGGAGGCGGGGAATGCTTTTAAGAAGCCCGTGGGTCCCAAACCAAAGAAAAATTCAAGAAATGCTATTCACCGAGAATAGATCATTTAGTGAACAGTTCAGAGGTTTGAAGAAATTCAAAAGATGCCATTCACCGAGAATGGATCATCCCTGGGGAATAGAATTTCTTTGACAATTTCTAGGGGTGACAATCTGAGAAAAGGTTCGCCGAGAATACTGCCTTTCTCGTTGTTCCATATTGTTAAGCCCAAGAGAAGGCAAGACTGTATCTGGAATCCTATGGGGATCTAGTTTTGACTGTTGAAAGAGTGAACACTGGCTTTACCTAGTTCTAGACCTAGTTACCGGGGAAAACTCTAAGCAGATATACAAGTATATATACAGTTGATATATGACAAGTATTTAAAAGGATATGAAAGAAGGACTTACAGGTGAGCAAGCTTCCCACAATACAGTTATATATATATATATATATATTTGACATGTATTTAAAAGAATGAAAGAAGGACTTACAGGTGAGCAAGCTTCCCACAATACAGTTATATATATATATATATATATAAGCTGATAAAAGAAAGCTGATAAAAACTTACAGGTGAGCAAGCTTCCATAGCTGTATTATTAGTTGTTCAAGAAATTGAAGAAAGTTTTGATAACAACTATGAATTTGAATTTAAATTACAAGGAAGGCTATTTTGAAAAGGAACGATATGAATATCCGGGAAAACATTGGATTGCAAGAAAAGATTGCAGATATGGATATCCGGGAAAGCATCGGATAAAAAGATGTAAAAAATAAGAGGTTGAAAATACGAATATCCGGGAAAACGTCGGATGTAAAGAGACGATGAAAAAAAAGAAAAGGTCGCTCGCTAAGACTTTACAGTCTTATGCCTACGTATTCTCAACGGGATCTTGAGAAATCAGAGCGGTCGTAGTTCACCCCTAAGGGGCACGAACTACAGAAAAGAAAGTTTAAATCGCACGGTGGCGAGAGGAAAAATCTAACCTAAAATTATCATGCTTGGTTGAATATA
The DNA here is from genome assembly GCA_022829125.1 of Lathyrus tuberosus. NCBI lineage: Eukaryota > Viridiplantae > Streptophyta > Magnoliopsida > Fabales > Fabaceae > Lathyrus > Lathyrus tuberosus. The sequence goes on along the minus strand of JALAZF010000011.1, from coordinate 23,673,550 downwards.
CTAATGTCTATCTTATTTCAAACATAATCGAAAATTAAATTTGAACTAAGAGATCCTAAGGGAACATGCATACGTGGCAAAACATCACAGAATAATGGAAGACACAGCAAAGCATCGTGACAAATTAAATATACACGGAAGAACATCGTGTGATCAACAAATAAAGATACACTGCAAAACATCGCGGAATAATAAATAACAGGTACGCGAAAGAGCATTACGTAATAAATGAACAGAGATACAGACATTCACGGCAAAGCATCGTGAGGTACAGAGAAAAATACAATCACGGAAAAACATCGTGCAATAATCAAGGCACACCATCAGGATTTAATCGAGGAAACAAGCAAGTCACGAAATAAAATCGGGCAACAAGAAGAATTATCAATTAATTTAAATATTAATATTTAATAAGATTAACTAATAATTTAATTAATCAATATTAAATAAAAATATCTAAATTAATTAATAATTAAACAATATATTTTTTACATTTTTAAATATTTATTAATCTAATTAAAACTAGAAATAAGAAAACAAAGTTAGAAAACAAAGTTAGAACATTGTTTTGGTGTGTTTAATTATGAAAACTTCTTCATCTATTTATAGGAAATTAAGACTTGGTGAAGAAGCAAAATGATGTAAGCCATGACATATGAATTTTGAATATTAGAGTTCATGTTGGAATTGAGTTGGAATAATTTTGTGGAAAAATGTTATAATATGTAAATGTTTGAAAAATGAAAAGTGGTTATGTGATATGCTACATATTGTAGTGAGAAGGAAAAAACAAGAAAGGGTGGGGCGTGTGTTTTTGTGTAGTGTGAGAGGAGAATTTTGGCACTTTTGTGAAATATGTGAGACTAATAGTGTACAAATAATAAAACAAAAATTATATTATATATTATAATAATATACTAATATAATAAATAAATTAAATATAATAAATTTTTTAAATAAAAATTAAGTTATTAAAATCTTGATTAATTAATAAATTAATTAAAATTGGAATCGAAACCAGTAAAAAACGATAAAAACTGTCCGTATCGAAGTGTCCGAAAAAATAAAATGAACACACCAAAACGATAAGTAAAAAATATACATTTTGAAAAAATACAGCGTTTTGTCAAATTTTGAAATTGATTTTACTCGCTAAAATGGCTCAGACGGGTCAGAAATATAATGACCGGAAAGTCAAAAAATTAAAATAAGCACACCGGGTTAAAGTACGCAAAAAATAAATAAAAAATGATGTCTGAAAAGTTCGATTTTAAAAATTGTCCGGATACCGACTTTTTGCACTGTTGACTTTTTGCACTGTTGACTTTTCAGTTTGACCAAAAATACCTGAAAATTTAACATGTTAATTCCGGCTAATAATTCAAAAAACATTCATGAAGAAAATATATGATATTATACGCAGACGACACAGTATGAAAATATAGAGAGATGAAATGAGAAAAAATAAAAACGTCTGGTCAAAATTTAGGGTATGACAGATGCCCCTATTTAATCTTCTTAGACCTGAATGTATGAATAGAAAAGAGTTTTAGACATTCGAGGCATAAGAGGATTAAATATCAGAGTACCTAAAATTTTGACCGTAAATGCAGATGAAATGATATGTGATGAATAAAAGACTTTGAACACTGTGGGGAATGATGCCACAGGAGACAGACCAACAAATTTTTTTGTGGATATAAGATATTGTGGAAATTTGCCGAGGTGACAAAGAGTATTCAGTAGTATTTGGAAAGAGGGGGATAAACCCTGGAACAAACATACAAACATCCAGAAAAACATCAGATGCGAAAGAAGTAACACATTCTGGAAAATATATCAGCAACATCTAGAAAAACGCTAGATGTGGAATGAGACCAGATCTGCGGAGACGTCAGAGACTTCTGAGAAAACAGTTTGATTTTATTATGGAATAAACGGGAACATCCAGAAAACGAAGGTAACTTTATTGGGAAAAAGGTTACAGTCATCAGAGATTTTCAGACATGTATTGAAAAACCCTGAAAAAGAACAGTAACAACCATAAAAGACAACCAGGAGAACATTGAATGAGGTTTTGGAACATAAGCAGATATGATTATCAGAGACATTCAGAAGAGATTTGAATGGAATCTGGAAAAATAGTAAATACTTAGAGATATCAGAAAATCAATCAGAGACATTCAGGAGAGCATTCAATGAAGTCTGAAAAATAAAATGGGTACATCCAGAAAAGTATTGGATTGATTTGTTGACCAAACTCGAAGATATATTAATGACATCCAGAAAAGCGTTGAATGTATTAAAAATAAATTTAAGGGTAAATCCGAAACATTTAGGAAAGCGTTAAATGTACGGAAATTTTTTTAGAAGACTGGCAGAATGATGGACATATCCGAAAAAGCATCAGATAAGTCATCAGAACAAAAGTTGCACCTGGAAAAGCGTCAGATGAGGAAAGTCATATCTGGGAGAGCATCAAAGAGACAAAAGTTATATCTGGGAGAACATCAGATAGACAAAGAGAGTTCTGGAAAAACATCAGAACGGGTTTTGGAAAACACTTCAAAAACCAAAAGATATATCCAGAAGAACATCAGGTATACACAGAGAAAAGTTCTGAAAAAGCATCAGAACAGATAGATATATCCGGAAGAACATCGGATGAAGAAAGAAAGTTATATCTGGAAGAACATCAGATAAGACATAAAAGTATTAGTGCCAGATAAGTCGGACTTTGTAGAAAGGTAAGATGTTGATAATAACACGATCATTGATGAATGCAAATGAGGATTAAAACACTCTTGAATGCATAGTATACGAAAATGTTATGATGTATGATTAAATGTATGTAATTAAAATGAAAACGCTGACAACAAGTTTAGACTCTTTGAGGAGTGGAAATCAACAAGTTTATACTCTTTTGGGGAGTGACAGACAAGACTGATTCCTCAACACAGAGATCACTGCCATTGCTTAAGGACTGAAAATGCTATTTGTTAAACACCTCTTTGTCATACTAATAAACTGTATCAAGTTTATAATCGTCGGAAGAAGGTTGGATAGCTTGCTTGGGGGATTTTTCCAAATAAATTGCCCCAGATTTGCTGACTGTTGTAGATGAACTGATCATTGCTTCAGCTTGAATGATAATGACTGTATGTTGTATACTAGGAAGGCTTGCCCCAGTAATGAGTCTTAAATAAACCAATTCTGAGAAGAACTTGCACTGAACAAATCTTGAACTGATTCTTAACAAGCTCTGGAAAGAACTTGCCCCTGATAGGATCACTGACCAAGTTTCTAAACTGTTTTGAAAATTCCTTGAGAGGAAAGCTAGTTTGCAATAAAAAATGTTTATTTAAACATGGCAAATTTAATACAAAGTTCATGCAAAAATTTTGAAAACAAAATCATTGTTTTAGAAAAAATACAGTAATATGGATTACTGGTTAAAAACATGGTGATTTAAAACATTCAGGATAAAAAGTAAAACAGAAGTATAATACCAAAACAAATGTTTTGCAAAAAATGATTTTGGAGTAAGTATACACAACCTTATTGTAGTATACTTTCGAAATAACCTTGCTTCAATTAGGTCTTTTGAGGGTTATAACGTGGCCTGGTTCACGGTTTATGAAAAAAAAGATAAAGGCTCAAAATTTGTTTGTGCCCACCCCAACTTCGTGATGTTCTCCAGTCCTATGCTCAGTTAAACTTAAATTGTGCATTCAGGTTCCAAAAGGTTTCGGAATTGTACTGATGATAGTGATGACGATGGTCCAGAAGTCTTGAGACAACAACTACTGTTTCTTTATAATATTTAGTTGTTTTTCGTCTTTGTGGACTTTTTTTTAAAGATCGAGGATTTAAGGACATCTTCTCTATATTATCCCTAACTTTTGCCTGAACTATTTCTTTTGAAATTTATAGTCAGCGGGATGCCCCGGTTTTTGCGTAAGTTTTTTTTGACTTAGCGGGCTTTTTTTTTTTATTTCGAGAGGAAGTGACTGCTTGATTTGATGATTACGACGGACCATCAGTGGCTTTCAATTTGAAAGACGTTTTTCAACATCTGCTGGTTGTATGTAAACTTTCTGAACTTGAATACACAACCCAAATTAAACTGAGAACTACCCTGCCCCGGGTTAAAATTGCGGGTTTTTTATAAAGAAAGAAACTCCTACTTCAAGGCTCAAAGGGGTTAACGAGGGATTATCTTCCTTATATATCAAGTGTTTGGGAATTGAAAAAAATCCTTACATCATCAGCAAAGTTTTTTATTTGAAAGCATACCGACAACAATTATGGGTATTACGTTTTCGTCATCCTCCCACATATATTTGCATAGTCAAAAATTCGAAAAAGAGGTGTATTTTTTTTGAAAGTTTTTGTTTTTTGAAAGAGAAAGCATAAAGAGGTGAATAAACAGATGATTTGAATCAAAATACTGTACATGCTCATTTCATTAAAATTGATATTTAAAGATAAACAAGTTTGAAAGCAAATAAATATGATACAAACAAGGAAAATGCAAAATAGAAAGAAACAAGGTCAGTGAATAATCAAACACAAGGATGAGCTGTCCTGTCTTTGGGAAGTAACTGAGCTGAAGTTGATTGAAGTTTCAGTTCTGTATCAGTGATGAGGAATCATATTGACGACTTACAGATGACTGAAAGATAGACAGTTGGAATGAACTGACGATGACCCGGACGTATGTATGAAATATGCAAGGGATGCAAATGCAATGCATGGATGCAGCAAACAAAAACATGTGGAAAACATGGGTTCAAAGGTTCGGCGTCATGAAGTCAAGGCTCTACCCATCCCCAAAGTTTTTCTATGGTAAATTTTTGTACCTGTCCTCAAAATCATTGACCCCCCTTGGGATAACAACAACAGGCTGGTTCACCCGAGCGAGCTGTAGTATCTTAGGGTGATCTCTATTGAGTGTAGTATCGCGTGACAACTATTTCCGATAGCTACCGCACTACTATATAGTCACATGGTCTTAGTCTAATAAATCCTCAGTTTCATGGATACCACAATCGAACTATCTTCTTTTGCAACCGAAGTCACTAGACATTGAATCCGCAAAGGGTATCTCCACTGATTCGATGGTCTACCAGGATCGCTTATTCGGGAATCACTCCCTATAAGACCACCCGTCTATGCCATCACTTATCTTAGTTATCACTCAAACTTTCCACATGTGGCATCACCCGCAGTCCCATTAGCAGAAAAATAAACACGGATATCAAGTAGGAAAAGCAGTATATATATAGTATATAGTATATAGAAAAATTTCTGACAACCTAGACCTCTTAGGAATTCTAATCCTAGTTTGTTTTCCCCAGCAGAATCACCATTTTTCTGTAGCGCGGTTTTCGTGACTGCCCACATCCGTCTGTGGATGGGATTGGATGCTACTTTCTGATTTCTTATTTATCCTATGAAGCTGTAAAGGAAAGGGAAGCTATCTCAAACTAACCTTGCACGCAAATGTTTTCTTTAACAAATGCTAAGAGATTGGGGAGTTCGGGGTCAGGTTATACAATGGGGAGTTGTCAATTACCCATCCTATACATGGTTATCCTTGGGTTGTTAGCAATTTTCCTTACTGCTTTCTACTTACTGGTGTTTATCTGTTGTAAACGGGAAATTTTCTCCTTTGGGAAGGTTGAGGGATGTTGAAAAAATATTTTTGTTGTTTTCGGGTTTTTTCGATGTTTTTGGTAAGGTACTGGACCTAAGGTTTTTGTTTAGTGTGCTCGCTAAGATTTCACAATTTTATGCCTACGCATTCCCGTTAAAGAAAACAGGGAATCAGAGCAATCGTAGTTCCTCCAGAATAGGAGGAAAATATGTTTGGTGTCTTGTTTAAAGCCCAAGATTGAAGCTAAAGGGGTGTTTGTGGGAATTGATTGAAAGAGGGAAGAGATTAAAGATTGAGATATGAATATCCGGGAAAAACATCAGATGAGAATAGAAGGAATATCCAGAAAAACGTCGGATGTAAAGAAAAGGAATATCTGAAAACGCGTCGGATGTTAAAAAAAAGAGGAAAGGATTTTTCCTGTGTTTTTTAGGAAACTTGAGGGTTTCTTGAGATCCAAAAGGAGATAAGATTGTCCAAGTCTACTGGTTTTATCTGTGTACGATGCCCAAGAAGAGGCAGGTGTTTTAAGGGATGAGAGCCAACCCTTAAAAGGTCTGAGGTTTAGACTCAATAGAAAGACTGCTCTAGCAAAGAATGACTAGGTTCTGTTCCTATACCTTTAAGAGGTCGTCAGGTCCTTGTATTAAGCCCAAGAGGAGGCATGAGAACCTTTAAGAGGCCTGAGGGTCCTTGTACAACGCCCAAGAGGAGGCGGGGAATGCTTTTAAGAAGCCCATGGGTCCCAAACCAAAGAAAAATTCAAGAAATGCTATTCACCGAGAATAGATCATTTAGTGAATAGTTCGGAGGTTTGAAGAAATTCAAAAGATGCCATTCACCGAGAATGGATCATCCCCGGGGAATAGAATTTCTTTGACAATTTCAAGGGGTGACAGTCTGAGAAAAGGTTCACCGAGAATACTGCCTTTCTCGTTGTTCCATATTGTTTAAGCCCAAAAGGAGGCAAAATTGTATTTGGAATCCTATGGGGATCTAGTTTTGACTGTTGAAAGAGTGAACACTGGCTTTACCTAGTTCTAGACCTAGTTGCCGGGAAAAACTCTAAGCAGATATACAAGTATATATATATTTGATATATGACAAGTATTTAAAAGGATATGAAAGAAGGACTTACAGGTGAGCAAGCTTCCCACAGTATAGTTATATATATATATATATATATATATATATATATATATATGACAAGTATTTAAAAGAATGAAAGAAGGACTTACAGGTGAGTAAACTTCCCACAATACAGGTGAGCAAGCTTCCATAGCTGTATTGTTAGTTGTTCAAGAAATTGAAGAAAGTTTTGATAACAAATATGAATTTGAATTTAAATCATAAGGAAGGTTGTTTTGAAAAGGAACGATATGAATATCCGGGAAAACATCGGATTGCAAGAAAAGATTGCAGATATGGATATCCGTGAAAGCATCAGATAAAAAGAGGTAAAAAATAAGAGGTTGAAAATACGAATATTCGGGAAAACGTCGGATGTAAAGAGACGATGAAAAAAAAGAAAAGTTCGCTCGCTAAGACTTTACAGTCTTATGCCTACGTATTCTCAACGGGATCTTGAGAAATCAAAGTGGTCGTAGTTCACCCCTAAGGGGCACGAACTACAGAAAAGAAAGTTTAAATCGCACGGCGGCGAGAGGGAAAATCTAACCTAAAATTATCATGCTTGGTTGAATATACTAATATCTATCTTATTTCAAACCTAATCGAAAATTAAATTTGAACTAAGAGATCCTAAGGGAGCATGCATACGTGGCAAAACATCACGGAATAAAGGAAGACACGAAAAAGCATCGTGACAAATTAAATATATACGGAAGAACATCATGTGATCAACAGATAAAGATACGCGACAAAGCATCGCAGAATAATAAATAACAGGTACGCGGAAGAGCATCACGTAATAAATGAACAGAGATACAGACATTCACGGCAAAGCATCGTGAGGTACAGAGAAAAATACAATCACGAAAAAACATCGTGAAATAATCAAGGCACAACATCAGGATTTAACCGAGGAAACAAGCAAGTCACAAAATAAAATCGGGCAACAAGAAGAATTATCAATTAATTTAAATATTAATATTTAATAAGATTAACTAATAATTTAATTAATCAATATTAAATAAAAATATCTAAATTAATTAATAATTAAACAATATATTTTTTACATTTTTAAATATTTATAAATCTAATTAAAACTAGAAATAAGAAAATTAAAAATAAATAATAGAGAAATATGAAAGAGAGAAATATATGTGTGAGAGAGAGATTGTGAGAAAACAAAGTTAGAACATTGTTTTGGTGTGTTTAATTATGAAAACTTCTTCATCTATTTATAGAAAATCAAGACTTGGTGAAGAAGCAAAATGATGTAAGCCATGACATATGAATTTTGAATATTAGAGTTCATGTTAGAATTGAGTTGGAATAATTTTGTGGAAAAATGTTATAATATGTAAATGTTTGAAAAATGAAAAGTGGTTATGTGATATGCTACATATTGTAGTGAAAAGGAAAAAACAAGAAAGGGCGGGGGTGTGTGTTTTTGTGTAGTGTGTGAGGAGAATTTTGACACTTTTGTGAAATTTGTGAGACTAGTAGTGTAAAAGAGATTAGTAGTGTAAAAATAATAAAACAAAAATTATATTATATATTATAATAATATACTAATAGAATAAATAAATTAAATATAATAAAAAAATTTAATAAAAATTAAGTTATTAAAATCTTGATTAATTAATAAATTAATTAAAATTGGAACCGAAACCGGTAAAAAATGATAAAAACTGTCCGTATCGAAGTGTCCGAAAAAATAAAATGAACACACCAAAACGATCAGTAAAAAATATACGTTTTGAAAAAATACAGCGTTTTGTTAAATTTTGAAATTGATTTTACTCGCTAAAATGGCTCAGACGGGTCAGAAACATGATGACCGAAAAATTAAAAAATTAAAATAAGCACACCGGGTTAAAGTACGCGAAAAATAAATAAAAAATGATGTCTGAAAAATTCGATTTTAAAAATTGTCCGGATATCGAATTTTTGCACTGTTGACTTTTCAGTTTGACCAAAAATACCTGAAAATTTAACATGTTAATTCCGGCTAATAATTCAAAAAATATTCATGAAGAAAATATATGATATTATATGCAGACGACACAGTATGAAAATATAGACAAATGAAACGAGAAAAAATAAAAACGCCTGGTCAAAATTTAGGGTATGACAGGTAGAGTCAAGACATTCAACCGGAAAATTTAAATAAAGGAAATAGGTACCCAATTTTCATTGGGTCCTTGAGAGTGAGTTAAATCAAAGTTGTACTTAGGCAAACATTGAGCATCTCCTTTAGGAACAAATAGTTTACTAAATTTTCACTTTTCAATAGTATGACCCTTTTTGTAAGAATGATGACAAGATAGGTTTTTATAAGATTTGCCCTTGCTATTGGAATCGTTATGCACATATCTATGTTTCTTTTTAGAATGGTTCAAAGGCTTTTCAACCTTTAAAGGATCAATAGAAAAATCAATCTTAGGTTGTAATGCATCATCTAATTTAACTTGAAGATATTTTACTTCTTCTTGTCTATTATGACAATGTTCACAATCAAACCTAGAAGGTTTTATATCCTCATTCTTGTCACTTTGAATATCTATATTAGATTTCTTAATAGCTTCAAATTTACTTTCAGATTCTAACACTTTAGCTTCTAAATTTAAAATGACTTTTTCATGTGAACCTAACTTATTGAAAGCTCTTAAGGCCTCTCTATGAAGATTTTCAAAGGCTTATTGTAATTGAGAGTAGGATAAATCATTAATAGATTCAAGTTTAGAGGAACTTACATTTTTCTTTTTCTTTCTATTTTCCATAAAGCAAATTCGAGCCGATTCAAAACTTGACGTTGTGCTTTCATCACTAGAGGATTGACTTGCACTTTCCCAAGCAACATAAGCTCTCCTAGATTTGCTTGATTTCTTGTGATAATTCTTTTTATTTTTTCTTCTTCCTCATAGGTCATTCCGGTCTATAATGACCAACTTTACCACAATGATAACAAGATCTTTTAAGCTTACTCTTCATATCCTCATCATCCTTTGAGGAATTTGTTAACCTTCTAAATATGTCTATGTTCTTGTTGGACTGTCTAATTCCATTCCTCATAATATACATATGGTATCGTTTGACAAACAATCCCAGATCCTCTTCATAGAAATCCTTGTCATCTTCACTTTCACTATCACTTAGCTCATAAGACCTTGATTTATAAGTCTTTAGAGCTATTGACTTTTTCCCTTCTTCCTTTTCTTTGTCTTTCTCCTTCTTCATTTTCTTTTCTTGCTTTTTTTTCATATTTTGCTAAGCAAGTGAGTTCTTGCTCATGCTCTTCTAATTTACAGAACAAAGTCGTGAGATCAAGCACTTTAAGATAATTTGCCTCCTTATTAGAGGTGACCTTGGGCTGTCATTCCCTACTTAAACCTCTCAAAACCTTGTTAGTAGCAATCTCATTGGAAATAGGCTTACCTAGCGCATTTAATCGATTTAAAAGATGTGTGAATCATTTTCGCATGTCCGCAATGGTTTCACCATGCTCAATATAAAACAATTCAAACTCTTGGTTTAATGTGTTGATCCTAGCTTGTTTGACATCATTAGTACTCTAATGGGAAACCTCTAATGCGTCCCACATAACCTTGTCGGTCTCAGAATGAGAAACGTGATAATACTCATCAACACCTAAACTGGAAGTGAGAATATTTTTCGCTTTCCAATCATGTGACCACAATTTCCAATCATTGGCATCCCATTCTTCTTCCGGTTTAGGTAATATAACACCTTCATCATCGGTCACAGTTTTTTCATTCATACCATTTTTGATGGCGTCCCATATACCATTGTCAACGGAGTTGACATGAATACGCATAAAAGCTTTCCAATAGCCATACTTTTCGCCGGTGAAAATTGGTACTCTGTTGTACGCTCCCTTAGGTTCGATAGCCATTCTTCTAAAAAGTAAATCTTAAGCACGGAATTAACTAGAGCTCGTGATACCACTTGTTAGACGATATGCTTCGATCTATAAGGGGTGAATATATCACAAATTAAAAAATTTACTTTTGGCAAAAGTTATTTTTCAAAAGTTTTACGGCACAACGGAAACAACCCGAATCGAATCATCTAACCGAACCTACTATAAAAAAGCTCAGATATGCGTAACGTAAACCAATTGGATGATAATGAGAACAAATTGTTCAACAATGATTAATCCACACACAATTAAATGTTAAGCTATGCGTAGAGCTTATTTCCAATGATCAAAATTCAATTTAAAACTAATGAAATAATTTATCGAACACCTTGAGTGGAATCGATAATGCTTGGAAATGTAATTTGATTTGTTAATGTTGAAACCAATCACAATCAAAGTGATTATGATTATATCAACAAATCGTAATTCAAAATGTAATAAAAAATTTGATTTCCAAACAAATTGATCCAAATAACAAAGATTCAATATTTTGCAAATACAACAATTATATATATATATATATATATATATATATATATATATATATATATATATATATATATATATATATATATATATATAGAGAGAGAGAGAGAGAGAGAGAGAGAGAGACAAGGACTTGTTTAGAAAATTCCCCAATCAGCCTCGCTATGGGTACGTTTGCCCTCAATTCAAAATCGAAATGAGATAGTTGCAATATAACCTTACTTTGCAAAACAATATGTATACAAGAGATGTAGAAATCTAACCCCACAAACCATATGGTTTGTTATTGATTCTACCACCTGCAAAAGCCTTAATCAAAGATTGATCAAGTAACCAACAATGCTGCTACAATTCACCGTTTCTTGTTACTCGCCTACAAGACCTCCTCGTCTTTAAAGTTTTTGCTTGGTCGGATTAATCCCTAACATGCACTTGTTGAACCCAAGATTCATGAACACGGTCCACTGTTTCACGCTACTCCCTTGCAAGGTTGTCCCCACAAAGTACCAAGGCCTCTTCACTCTATCGAATTCGTGTTTGCGTGATCTTGTCCAAAAGCTTCAAATCCCATTGATCTTGAAGGAAAACCCCAGCTTAGTTTTCTTATTTGAAACACACAAAGAACCCAACACAATATTCTCGGTTACACCAACCTAATTGGACATTATCAACCCTAATCTAGATGGTCATCCAATCAAAAAATGATTATGCATAGTTTGATTGTGTGTATACATAGAAAATAGATTGAAGATGATGGGTTAACTTTGTAATTCTAGTTTTGTTTATATTTTACACTAGTACCTTACTAGAATATGATGCATGCATGAGTATTTATATGCATGAGAGGTATGAAGCAAAAGAAATGAAAATGGATGGAGGAAAAGAGATTTTTGAAGTAATGCGTCGTGCATGTCGACCTATGTAAGTCATAGGTCAGCCTATCACAGTGTATGAGCCGACCTGATAAGGTCTTAGGTCGACCTGTCAATGTCTTGCGTCGGTCATGTGTTGACCTATGTTGGTCAACACATGACACAAAGGTTACAACCTTTAATATTAATGCATGGTGTCATACCCCAAATTTTGACCACCAAGATTTCACATCATTATGCAAATCATCATCACAATATGGATGAACCATCATACCTCATTAGTCTCCCCAAAGATGGGTGAGCATTCACTACAATCAAGCTTAGGGTTTCAAGCCCTCTCAGAGCCCTTAAACAAGGGATCAATCAAGGAATGGCATGATCTTCAACTTGTCTAACCTCTCAAACATCCACAAAGGATTAAGAGGACTCCCACATCAAGAATTAAGCATAAGAGTGCAACATTTCAAGTGGATCAAGCCTCAAGTTCATCTAATACAAAGTCAACTGACATAGAAAGTCAAAATTTGACTTTTGGTCAACTATGAGCTTCACAAGACATTACTCAAGAAAATATGATGGATGATTTAATTTGATCAAATTTAAATCAAGAAATCATGGAAAATTGCAAAATTGATCAAATTGAAGGAAACTTAGAAATTTTTTCTACGTTAAAATCATGCTCAAGTGCACAACTTCTCAAGGTTGTAACTATTGACCCAAGCATCCATTGATTTTGCTTAAGGGCTACTTTTAATGAGGGTATATGATACTTTAACATTGTAGAAGGAATAACTCAAAATATCATAAGGATTGAAAGATATAAGTGATCAAAGTTGGGAATTCTTAATGTCAAATGTTCCGACATTTTATAGGACATCATTAATATTTTTCCAGCAAGAATGTCCCAACTTCAAGGATGTTTTTCTCCATGATCCAAGTTGAACCAAGTCTAGGGTCAAACATAAAAGTTGAAGTATGTCATCTCAGCTTTCCATAGAGTCCTGGAACAACCATTTATCATTCTTGAGCAAGAAGTTATGGATTTTACAACAAGGCTTGCTGTAGCTGATTTTTAAGACAGGTTTCAGGACAGATTTGCACATTTCTTGTGCCACACGAATTTTCAAGCCTTGTCATCATTTTGGACACATCTGAGGATTAAATCCAAGGGGGATGATCTGATCCATACGCCTCCCAAGTCCAAGATTCCACATATAGCATGCAAAACCTAGAAAACCCTAAAAGAGGGACAAGACTCCAATTTTAGTTTGGAGCATTTAATGGATGCTTAGAGGTGGCATGAATTGAGCTTCCTCCAACTGAATTCAGTTAAGATTCATCCAACAACAAGGGGACCAGCAGCCTGTGCCCTAACCTCTAGTCAATGGCTAGAGGAGACTTGAGTTTCTATTGCTCAACATTTTCCAAACTTCTGCAGCAGTTGCCATTCACTATTGCTGCCAAAACAAACTTGCTCTACAATAAATAGAGCACATTTGTGCTCAGTTTGAGTACACCAAAGCCATCAAACAGATGCTTTCCTCAAAATCACTTATTTCACTCCAAAATGCATTCTTTAGCAAGGTAATTCTGAGTTTTTGAGTTACAGAGCATTTCCATCACAACTCATGATCCAAACACATACAATATGTCATATCTAAGCTGTCCAAACTCTCACAAGTGACCTATAACACCAAAATCACAAAGTCACATCTCAAAACCTCAAAATTGGACTTTTTTGCATTTTTCAAGCCATGTCTTGATTCAGTCACTTTCCAAAACAGATAAAGCCTCAAACACACTCCAAATATTATCCTTGAACTATCCCAAATGGTCCCCCCATCTGGAACATCATTTGAGAGAGTTAGCATTTTGGCCACTTTTGCCCATTTTGCAAGAAAAAGCTTCCAACCATCCTAAAAGCTTCTAAGAGGTCATTTAAGGGTGTCTAAAGCATCAAATCATTTCTGGAACAAAGCACTTGGTAGGTTGCACAAAATCTCCAAAAAAGAGGTAAGCTTCACAACTTGAATTCTTTGAATCATGCTTTCCTTTGATGTCCATATACACGCATCATATTTAATAATTCTTGAAGCAAAAATGTAGTCCTTAATGTGTATGTTGTGATCCTTCTACTGTTTGCACTTTAACATGTTTATATGTGGAGTTTATGTTGTTTTAAAATTCATGTCCAGTTCTGGTTTTTTGCTTCGTGCGTTCTGTACATTAAGTTTCAATATGTATGAGTGGTACCATTGGATTCCTTGCGAAAAATCGTCAAGATAGGTTTTTACGGATTTTAATTTCGTTAAAAATTGAGAGAGTTATGCGTGTTGGAAGTTTGACGAGAAAAGATGTCGAAAACTACATGTGCAGTTCTGGTTTTTTGCATCGTGTGTTCTGTACATTAAGTTTTAGTATGTATGAGTGATACCATTGGATTCCTTGCGAAAAATCGGTCAAGATAGGTTCTTACGGATTTTAATTTCGTTAAAAATTGAGAGAGTTATGAGTGTTGGAAGTTTGATAAAAAAGATGTTGAAAACTAAAAGAGATGTCGAATGTGATATTGTGACATCTTTCCTCTTTTTCTTATTTTATCTTCAAAACTCAACCAATTCTTTTACATAGCAAAAATCATCATTTTCCAATTTTGTTTTACACACTTCTTATTCATACTCCATAATATTTTAATCCACCAAAAAATCACAAAAAATATTATTATTTGATATATTTTTAATATATTCAAAAATATTGTTTTAAATTGTTTTAAATACTTTTAAAATGATTTCTTTTTCTTGATTTTCAAACCAAAATGATTTTAAATATTCATGTGGATAAAATACTTTTGCATAAACCTTAATCATTGTTTATAACATGATTAATGATTTTATTTGATATTTTTATCATTTTTTATTTGATTTTTCTTTGAAAGATGCCTTTAAAAAAATGAAATTGGGGTTTCTTTGATTTTCACCCTAACAAATCTTTTTCAAACACTTTTGGACCTCTAATAGAGTGTAAGACCCAATCCTGTTTTAACCAAAACCATTTTGGGCCTTTAGTAGAGTGTAAGACCCAACCCTTTTTGAAAACCAAAATGATTTGGGCCTCAGTGTATTGTATAAGTCCCGATACCATCAAAAAGTTCGGCGCGATCGTCGCCTTTTTTACAAAACCCTGGGCCTCTCCTTGAGCTATAAGCCCCACCACTTGTATAAAAATAAACCTTTGGGCCTCTATTAGAGTGTAAGACCCAACCCCTTTGTACAGAAAACCATTTTGGGCCTCAGTCACTTGTATAAGTCCCTCTGTACAAATTCAAAACAATGACGCGATCGTCGCCTTTTCAAAAACACTTTCTCCTTTGATTTTGAATATACTGTTGTTATCCAAATTTTCTTTGTTGAACAACTAACCAAACATCATGGAAGCTCTACAACCGAGTAAGTGTTTACCGACTTTCTTTACTGCTTTAATATATATAACTGTATTGTGGGGCTGCTCGCTGTAAGTCTCCTTTCACAAACTCATATATATAACTGTATTGTGGGACTGTTCACTGTAAGTCTCCTTTCATAAACTTTTACATACCAGTCATATATCAATTGTATATTTACTAGTATAGTTATTTAGAGTTTTCCCAGACAATTAGGTCTAGACCTAAGTAAAGCCTCGTTGGTCACTCTTTAATATAGTCAAAGCTAGATCCCCCATAGCAGCACCAGATACAGTCTTCTCTTCGGCTGTCACCCTTAGAACTTGTCAAAGGAATTCTACTCCCCAGAGTTGATCTATTCTCGGTGAATGGCATCTCTTGAGTTCCTTAAACCCGGAACTCTCACTAAATGATCTATTCTATGTGAATAGCATTTCTTGAACTTTCCTGGCTTGGGACCCACGGGCTTCTTAAAAGCATCCCTGCCTCCTCTTGGGCGTTGTACAAGGACCCTTCGGCTTCTTAGAAGTTTTCACAGCCTCCTCTTAGGATTCGTATAATGATTCTTCTTCAGGGAAGATAGCTTCCTCTTGGGCTTCGTACAAATTAACCCTTCTGCTTCTTAAAAGTTTCTTCTGTCTTATCTTGGGCTTTATACAAATTGGCCCGACGACCTCTTAAAGGTATAGGAACAGAAACTAGTCATCTTGATAGAGCCGTTTTTCAATTGAGTCTAGATCTTCATTTGCCTCCTCTTCGTCATTGTACAAGGACACACCCCGTAGACTTGGACAGTCTAAATACCCTTGAGTCTCAAAGACATTCTCAAACACCTTTAGCCTCCGTCTCGGGCCTCGTACGAGATACATACAAAAACACTCTCTTGTTGAGTCAAACCCTTTTAGCCTCCATCGTGGACGTTGTACAAGATACACATATAAACACTCTCTTGTTAAGTAAGTTAGCCTCCTTTTAGGCTTTGTATAAAGAAATCCCCGGTTGAGTCAATCAACCTTTTAGCATCAAAACATGCTTTGCTCACAGCAGGCAAACATCAACAACTCCTCTTTAGAGATGACAAAATCCCCCTCAATTAGGACCCCTTTAGCTTCACATCTTGGGATTTAAACAAGATACAAATCACCTTTAACTTCACATCTTGGGCTTTGAACAAGATACAAACATACCCTTTAGCTTCATGTCTTGGGCTTTGAACAAGACACCAAAGCAACCCTTTCCTCTTTTTTAACATCCGACGCTTTCCCGAATATTCCTTTTTTTTACATCCGACGCTTTTCTGGATATTCCTTCTATTTTCATCCGACATTTTTCCCAGATATTCATATCTCAACCTTTAATCTCTTCACTCTTTCAATCAATTCCCACAAACATCCTTTTAGCCTCCGTCTTGGGCTTTGAACAAGACACCAAAACATTTTTTCCTCCCATAGAATAGGAGGAACTACGATTGCTCTGATTTCCCTGTTATTATTATGGGAATACGTAGGCATAAGATTGTGAAATCTTAGCGAGCACACTAAACAAAAACCTTAGGTCCAGTACCTTACCAAAACATCGAAAAACCCGAAAACAACAAAAATATATTTTCAACATCTCTCAACCTTCCCAAAGAAGAAACTTTCCCATTTACAACAGATAAACACCATCAAGTAGAAAACAGTAGAGCAGTAGAAAATTGCTAACAACCCATGGATAACCATGTATAGGATGGGTAATTAACAACTCCCCATTATATAACCTGACCCCGAACTCCCCAATCTCTTAGCATTTGTTAAAGAACACATTTGCGTGCAAGGTTAGTTTGAGATAGCTTCCCTTTCCTTTCCAGCTTCACAAGATAAATAAGAAATCAGAAAGTAGCACCCAAATCCCATCCCCAGGCGGATGTGGGCGGTCACGAAAACTGCGCTACAGAAAAATGGCGACTCTGCTGGGGACGCAAACTAGGATTAGAATTCCTAAGAGGTCTAGGTTGTTAGCAATCATACTATATACTATATACTATATAAATATATATATATATATATATATATATATATATATATATATATATATATATATATATATATATATATATATATCGCGTTTCCTACTTGATATTCGTGTTTATTTTTCTGCTAATGGGAATACGTGTGATGCCGCATGTGGAAAGATTGAGTACACACCTAAGATAGGTGATGGCAATGCGGGTAATCTTGCGGGGAGTGAATCCCAGTTAAGAGTCCCCGATCGACCATCAAACTCAGTGGAGACTCCCTTTACAGATACATTGCCTATACGACTTCGGTTGTTGAAAGTAGTGTGGTCGACTGGGTTATCTGAGAAGCTGAGGTTTTTAGCAGACTAAAGCCATTTTGTAGTGCGGAAGCTATCGGAAATAGTTGTCACGCGATACTACCCTCATTTGAGACTACTCTAAGATACATCACCTAGCACGGTTCCCGGCCCGCTGATGTTATCTCAAGAGAGTCAATGATTTTGAGAGACAGGTACAAAAAATCACCAGTATAAACCTTTGGGGATGGGAAGAGCCTTGACTTCATGACACCGAACCTTTGGCCCCATGTTTTTTCTATGTTTTTGTGTGCTACATCCATGCATTGCACTTGCATCCCTTGCATATTTCATACATACGTCCAGGTCATCGTCAATTCATTCCAACCTTCTTTCTTTCAGTCATCTGTAAGTCGTCAAACTGATTCCTCATCACCGATACGGGACTAGAGCTAACGTCAGGCACAAAATGTCAGAACAAGAAGTGCACAATGTAGAGATTAGGATGGAAATAGACGATCTGAAGTCAAGCATGACTAATTTAACATAAATGCTTCAGGTCCTAATTGCTAGAGGAGAGCCATCTCAGAGGACTGTCATCCAAGAAATCACGAGTGCTGCTATTGAGCCTCCGCCTGTTCAGATACCACCATCTACATGGCCGGAATTTGGATTACCTCACGATTTCATTCCACAACAGGTCACTACCACTTTGGTCGGTCAAGCTCCAAGACCAGAGTTTCAAATCCCTATTGTCTCAGAACCTAGACCTCTGGTACGGACTGCCAGAATTCCCTTTGAGAATCCTAACTTTGATTACAATGCTAGTGCTCAAAGTGAAGACAATGTGGACATTGAGCCTGAAGATGCCAATGAACAATATCAAATTTTGGAGAAAAGGCTCAGAGCTATAGAAGGAAATGACTTCTTCAACGTTGATGCAGACAACATGTGTCTTGTGTCTAACCTCGTCATGCCAGCCAAATTTAAGACCCCTAAGTTTATAAAGTACAAAGGCGACTCCTGCCCAAAGGCTCATTTGGTAATGTACTTTCGTAAGATGGCTGCCTACACCAAAAACCAGAAGCTGCTTATCCACTGCTTTCAAGATAACTTAAGTGGAGCTTCACTCATGTGGTACATGAGCCTTGAACGAAGCAACATTCATGGCTTGCAGGATCTTATCAATGCTTTCATGAACCAGTACAAGTACAACCTTGACATGACTCCAGACCGTCGTCAACTCCAGAACACGACTCAGAACGAGAAAGAATCTTTCAAAGAGTATGCTCAACGCTGGAGAGAGTTAGCTTCTCAGGTCGAACCCCCTTTGGCTGAGAAAGAACTTACTGGAATATTCTTAGACACTTTATCTCCCATTTTTTGGGAAAAGATGATTGGCAGTGTTTCATCAAACTTTACAGACTTGGTCATTATTGGCCAGAGACTTGAAGAAGGTATCAAGAATGGAAAGGTCTCTAAAACTGCTGAATCTTCTAAAAACCCTATGGGAACTTTCAAAAGAAGAGGGAAGATCAGACTAATTTGGTCTTGGTTGAGGATAAGAAACCTCATTACAGACCTCAGCAGCCTAATCGAGCTCATATTGCTACTATCACTCCTCTGTTGGCTGCTCGACCAGCTCCAGCTCCTCAACGTCCGGCTGTTGGACAAAACCAGAACTACAATAGGACTCACTTTGATCCTATTCCTATAACGTACACTGAACTGTACCCTATTTTGGTTCAAAAAGGAGCAATTACTACTAAGGCAGTACCTCTTCCTCCAAATCCACTTCCACCTGGATTCAGATCTGACCTTCATTGCGCATTCCATGAGGGAGCTGCGGGCCACGATTTAGAAAGATGCTACGCACTAAAGGCTAGAGTGCGGGATCTGATCAGAGACAACCTCCTCACCTTTCGTGACACTAGTCCTAATGTCCAGCGCAATCCTCTGCCTGAACATAAAAATTGAAACTTCAATCAACTTCAGCTCAGTTACTTCCCAAAGACAGGACAACTCATCCTTGTGTTTGATTAGTCACTGGCCTTGTTTCTGTCTATTTTGCATTTTCCTTGTTTGTATCACATTTGCTTTCAAACTTGTTTATCTTTAAATGTCAGTTTTAATGAAATGAGCATGTACAATATTTTGATTCAAACCATCTATTTATTTGCATCTTTATGCTTTCTCTTTCAAAAAACAAAAACTTTCAAAAAAATACACCTCTTTTTCAAATTTTTGACTATGCAAATATTTGTGGGAGGATGACGAAAACATAATACCCATAATTGCTGTCGGTATGCTTTCAAATAAAAAACTTTGCTGATGATACAAGGCATTTTTTTCAATTCCCAAACACTGGAGATATAAGGAAGATAATCCCTCGTTAACCCATTTGAGCCTTGAAGTAGGAGTTTCTTTCTTTATAAAAAACCCGCAATTTTAACCAGGGGCAGGGTAGTTCTCAGTTTAATTTGGGTTGTGTATTCAAGTTCGGAAGTTTACATACAACAAGTAGATACTAAAAACGTCTTTCAAATCAAAAGCCAATGATGGTCCGTCGTAATCATCAAATCAAGCAGTCACTTTCTTTCTAAAAAGAAATAAAAAAGAAAAAGCCCGCTAAGTAAAAAAAAAAAGAGAGACTTAGGAAAAAACTAGGACGTCCCGCTGACTATAAATTTCAAAAGAAATAGTTCAGGAAAAAGTTAGGGATAATACAAAGAAGAGGTCCTTAAATCCTCGATCTTCAAAAATCCACAAGGATAAAAACAACTAAATGTTGTAAAGAAGTAGTAGTTGCCGTCTCAAGACTTGTGGACCATCGTCATCACTATCATCAGTACAATTCCAAACCTTTTGGAACCTGAATGCACAATTTAAGTTTAACTGAGCATAGGAATGGAGAACATCACGAAGGGGGTGGGTACAAACAAACTTTGAGCCCTTGTCTTTCTTTCATAAACCGTGAACCAAGCCACGTTATAACCCTCAAAAGACCTAATTGAAGCAAGGTTTTTTTGAAAGTATACTTCAGCAAGGTTGCGTAAACTGACTCCAAAATCATTTTTTGCAAATCATTTGTTTTGGTATCATACCTCTGTTTTACTTTTCATTCAAAATGTTTTAAACCACCGTGTTTTTAACTAGTAATCCATATTACTGTATTTTTTTCTAAAAAAACAATGGTTTTGTTTTCAAAAATTTTGCATGAACTTTGCATTAAATTTTCCATGTTTAAATAAACAATTTTGATTGCAAACTAGCTTTCCTCTCAAGGAATTTTCAAAACAGTTTAGAAACTTGGTCAGTGATCCTATCAGGGGCAAGTTCTTTCTAGAACCTGTTAAGAATCAGTTCAAGATTTGTTCAGTGCAAGCCCTTCTCAGAATTGGTTTATTCATAAAAACTTTCAAGACTCATTACTGGGGCAAGCCTTCCTAGTATACAACATACAGTCATTATCATTCAAACTGAGGCAACGATCAGTTCATCTACAACAGTTAGCAAGTCAGGGGTAATTTATTTGGAAAAATCCCCAAGCAGCTCTCAAACCTTCCTCCAAGGATTATAAACTTGATACAATTTACCAGTCTGACAAAGAGATGTTTAACAAACAACATTTTCAGTCCCTAAGCAATGGCAGTGATCTCCGTGTTGAGGAATCAGTCTTGTCTGTCACTCCCCAAAAGAGTATAAACTTGTTGGTTTTCACTCCTTAAAAGAGTATAAACTTGTTGGTTTTCACTCCCCAAAAGAGTATAAACTTGTTGGTTTTCACTCCCCAAAAGAGTATAAACTTGTTGTTTTTCACTCCCCAAAAGAGTCTAAACTTATTATCAGCATTTTCATTTGCATTACATCATAACATTTTCATATACTATGCATTCACGAGTGTTTAATCCTCATTTGCATTCATCAGTGGTCGTGGTATTATCAACATCTGACCTTTCTACAAAGTCCAACTTATCTGGCACCTATACTTTTATGTCTTATCTGATGTTCTTCCAGATATAACTTTCTTTCTTCATCCGATGTTCTTCCGGATATGTCTATCTATTCTGATGCTTTTCCAGAACGTTTCTCTGTGTCTACCCGATGTTCTTCCGGATGTATCTTTTGGTTTTGAAGTTTTTCCAAAACCCGTTCTGATGCTTTTCCAGAACTTTCTTTGTGTTCATCCGATGCTCTTTTGGATATGTCTCTTTTATTCTGACGCTCTTCCAGAAACTCTTTACATGTCTATCTGATGCTCTCCCGTATATGACTTTTCCTCATATGATGTTTTTCCAGATGTAACTTTTGTTCTGAAGTGCTTATCTGATGTTTTTCCGGATATGTCCGTCATTCTGCCAGTCTTCTAAATTTTTTCCTGTACATTTAACGCTTTTCTAAATGTTTCAGATTTACCCTCAAAGTTATTTTTTAATACATCTAACGCTTTTCTAGATGTTGTAGATATGTTTTCCAAAGTGTGTTACTTCTTTCGCATCTAATGTTTTGCCGGATGTCTGTATCTTTGTTCCAGGGTTTATCCCTCTCTTTCCAAATACTACTGAATGCTCTTTGTTACCTCGACAAATTTCCACAATATCTTACATCCCCAAGAAAATTCTGTTGGTCTGTCTCCTGTGGCATCATTCCCCACAGTGTTCAAAAGTCTTCCATTCATCGCATATTATTTCATCTGTATTCACGGTCAAAATTCTGGGTAGTCTGATATTTAATCCTATTATACCTCGAATGTCTAAAACTCTTTGCTATTCGTACCTTCGGGTCCAAGAAGATTAAATAGAGGCATCTGTCATACCCCAAATTTTGACCACCAAGATTTCCCATCATTGTGCAAATCATCATCACAATATGGATGAACCATCATACCTCATTAGTCTCCCCAAAGATGGGTGAGCATTCACTACAATCAAGCTTAGGGTTTCAAGCCCTCTCAGAGCCCTTAGACAAAGGATCAATCAAGGAATGACATGATCTTCAACTTGTCTAACCTCTCAAACATCCACAAAGAATCAAGAGGACTCCCACATCAAGAATTAAGCACAAGAGTGCAACATTTCAAGTGAATCAAGCCTCAAGTTCATCTAATACAAAGTCAACTGACGCAGAAAGTCAAAATTTGACTTTTGGTCAACTATGAGCTTCACAAGCCATTACTCAAGAAAATATGATGGATGATTTAATTTGATTAAATTTAAATCAAGAAATCATGAAAAATTGCAAAATTGATCAAATTGAAGGAAACTTAGAAATTTTTTCTAAGTTAAAATCATGGTCAAGTGCACAACTTCTCAAGGTTGTAACTATTGACCCAAGCATCCATTGATTTTGCTTAAGGGCTACTTTTAAAGAGGGTATATAATACTTCAACATTGTAGAAGGAATCAACTCAAAATATCATAAGGATTGAAAGATATAAGTGATCAAAGTTGGGAATTCTTAATGTCAAATGTTCCGACATTTCATAGGACATCATTAATATTTTTCCAGTAAGAATGTCCCAACTTCAAGTATGTTTTTCTCCATGATCCAAGTTGAACCAAGTCTAGGGTCAAACATCAAAGTTAAAGTATGCCATCTCAGCTTTCCATAGAGTCGTGGAACAACCATTTATCATTCTTGAGCAAGAAGTTATGGATTTTACAACAAGGCTTGCTGCAGCTGATTTTTAAGACAGGTTTCAGGACAGATTTGCACATTTCTTGTGCCACACGAATTTTCAAGCCTTGTAATCATGTTGGACACATCTGAGGATCAAATCCAAGGGGGATGATCTGATCCATAAGCCTCCCAAGTCCAAGATTCCACAAATAGCATGCCAAACCTAGAAAACCCTAAAAGAGGGACAAGACTCCAATTTTGGTTTAGAGCATTTAATGGATGCTTAGAGGTGGCATGAACTGAGCTTCCTCCAACTGAATTCAGTCAAGATTCATCCAACAACAAGGGGACCAGCAGCCTGTGCCCTAACCTCTAGTCAATGGCTAGAGGAGACTTGGATTTCTATTGCTCAACATTTTCCAAACTTCTGCAGCAGTTGCCATTCACTATTGCTGCCAAAACAAACTTGCTCTACTATAAATAGAGCACATTTGTGCTCAGTTTGAGTACACCAAAGCCATCAAACATATGCTTTCCTCAAAATCACTTCTTTCACTCCAAAATGCCTTCTTTAGCAAGGTAATTCTGAGTTTTTGAGTTAGAGAGCATTTCCATCACAACTCATGATCCAAACACATCCAATATGTCACATCTAAGCTGTCCAAACTCTCACTAGTGACCTATAACACCAAAATCACAAAGTCACCTCTCAAAACCTCAAAATTGGACTTTTTTGCATTTTTCAAGCCATGTCTTGATTCAGTCACTTTCCAAACCAGATAAAGCCTCAAACACACTCCAAATATCATCCTTGAACTGTCCCAAAAGGTCCCCCATCTGGAACATCATTTGAGAGAGTTGGCATTTTGGCCACTTTTGCCCATTTTGCAAGAAAAAGCTCAAACTTGCTCCAGAGGTTTCCAGCTGATTCCAACCATCCTAAAAGCTTCTAAGAGGTCATTTGAGGGTGTCCAAAGCATCAAATCATTTTTGGAACAAAGCACTTGGTAGGTTGCACAAAATCTCCAAAAAAGAGGTAAGCTTCACAACTTGAATTCTTTGAATCATGCTTTCCTTTGATGTCCATATACATGCATCGTATTGAATAATTCCTGAAGAAAAAATGTAGTCCTTAATGTGTATGTTGTGATCCTTCTACTATTTGCACTTTAACATGTTTATTTGTGGAGTTTATGTTGTTTTAAAATTCATGTCCAGTTCTGGATTTTTGCTTCGTGCATTCTGTACATTAAGTTTTAGTATGTATGAGTGGTACCATTGGATTTCTTGCGAAAAATCGGTCAAGATATGTTCTTACGGATTTTAATTTCGTTAAAAATTGAGAGAGTTATGCGTGTTGGAAGTTTGACGAGAAAAGATGTCGAAAACTACATGTGCAGTTCTGGTTTTGTGCATCGTGTGTTCTGTACATTAAGTTTCAGTATGTATGAGTGATACCATTGGATTTCTTGCGAAAAATCGGTCAAGATAGGTTCTTACGGATTTTAATTTCGTTAAAAATTGAGAGAGTTATGAGTGTTGGAAGTTTGATAAAAAAGATGTTGAAAACTAAAAGAGAAGTCGAATGTGATGTTGTGACATCTTTCCTCTTTTTCTTATTTTATCTTCAAAACTCAACCAATTCTTTTACATAGCAAAAATCATCATTTTCCAATTTTGTTTTACACACTTCTTATTCATACTCCATAATATTTTAATCCACCAAAAAACACAAAAAATATTATTATTTGATATATTTTTAATATATTCAAAAATATTGTTTTAAATTATTTTAAATACTTTTAAAATGATTTCTTTTTCTTGATTTTTAAACCAAAATGATTTTAAATATTCATGTGGATAAAATACTTTTTCATAAACCTTAATCATTGTTTATAACATGATTAATGATTTTATTTGATATTTTTATCATTTTTTATTTGATTTTTCTTTGAAAGATGCCTTTAAAAAAATGAAATTGGGGTTTCTTTTATTTTCACCCTAACAAATCTTTTTCAAACACTTTTGGGCCTCTAATAGAGTGTAAGACCCAATCCTGTTTTAACCAAAACCATTTTGGGCCTCTAGAAGAGTGTAAGACCCAACCCTTTTTGAAAACCAAAATGATTTGGGCCTCAGTGTATTGTATAAGTCCCGATACCATCAAAAAGTTCGGCGCGATCGTCGCCTTTTTAACAAAACCCTGGGTCTCTCCTTGAGCTGTAAGCCCCACAACTTGTATAAAAATAAACCTTTAGGCCTCTATTAGAGTGTAAGACCCAACCCCTTTGTACAGAAAACCTTTTTGGGCCTCAGTCACTTGTATAAGTCCCTCTGTACAAATTCAAAACAATGACGCGATCGTCGCCTTTTCAAAAACACTTTCTCCTTTGATTTTGAATATACTGTTGTTATCCAAATTTTCTTTGTTGAACAACTAACCAAACATCATGGAAGCTCTACAACCGAGTAAGTGTTTACCGACTTTCTCTACTGCTTTAATATATATAACTTTATTGTGGGGATGCTCACTGTAAGTCTCATTTCACAAACTCATATATATATAACGGTATTGCGGGGCTGCTCACTGTAAGTATCCTTTCATAAACTTTTACATACTAGTCATATATCAATTGTATATATACTAGTATAGTTATTTAGAGTTTTCCCCGGCAATTAGGTCTAGACCTAAGTAAAGCCTTGTTGGTCACTCTTTAATATAGTCAAAGCTAGATCCCCCATAGGAGCACCAGATACAGTCTTCTCTTCGGCTGTCACCCTTAGAACTTGTCAAAGGAATTCTACTCCCCAGAGTTGATCTATTCTCGGTGAATGGCATCTCTTGAGTTCCTCAAACCCGGAACTCTCACTAAATGATCTATTCTCTGTGAATAGCATTTCTTGAACTTTCCCGGCTTGGGACCCACGGGCTTCTTAAAAGCATCCCCGCCTCCTCTTGGGCGTTGTACAAGGACCCTTCGGCTTCTTAGAAGTTTTCACAGCCTCCTCTTAGGCTTCGTATAATGATTCTTCCTCAGGGAAGATAGCCTCCTCCTGGGCTTCGTACAAATTGTCCCTTCGGCTTCTTAAAAGTTTCTTCTGCCTTCTCTTGGGCTTTGTACAAATTGTCCCGACGATCTCTTAAAGGTATAGGAACATAAACTAGTCATCTTGATAGAGCAGTTTTTCAATTGAGTCTAGATCTTTATTTGCCTCCTCTTGGGCATTATACAAGGACACACCCCGTAGACTTGGACAGTCTAAATACCCTTGAGTCTCAAAGACATTTTCAAACACCTTTAGCCTTCGTCTCGGGCCTCGTACGAGATACATACAAAAACACTCTCTTGTTGAGTCAAACCCTTTTTGCGTCTATCTTAGGCGTTGTACAAGATACACATATAAACACTCTCTTGTTAAGTAAGTTAGCCTCCTCTTAGGCTTTGTATAAAGAAATCCCCGGTTGAGTCAATCAACCTTTTAGCATCAAAACATGCTTTGCTCACAGCAGACAAACATCAACAACTCCTCTTTAGAGATGACAAAATCCCCCTCAATTAGGACCCCTTTAGCTTCACATCTTGGGCTTTAAACAAGATACAAATCACCTTTAGCTTCATATCTTGGGCTTTGAACAAGATACAAACATACCCTTTAGCTTCATGTCTTGGGCTTTGAACAAGACACCAAAACAACCCTTTCCTCTTTTTTAACATCCGACGCTTTCCTGGATATTCCTTTTCTTTACATCCGACGCTTTTCCGGATATTCCTTCTATTTTCATCCGACGTTTTTCCCAGATATTCATATCTCAACCTTTAATCTCTTCACTCTTTCAATCAATTCCCACAAACATCCTTTTAGCCTCAGTCTTGGGCTTTGAACAAGACACCAAAACATTTTTTCCTCCCATAGAATAATAGGAACTACGATTGCTCTGATTTCCCTGTTATCATTACGGGAATATGTAGGCATAAGATTGTGAAATCTTAGCGAGCACACTATACAAAAACCTTAGGTCCAGTACCTTACCAAAAACATCGAAA
This sequence comes from Lathyrus tuberosus, assembly GCA_022829125.1. Lineage (NCBI taxonomy): Eukaryota > Viridiplantae > Streptophyta > Magnoliopsida > Fabales > Fabaceae > Lathyrus > Lathyrus tuberosus. The sequence continues at coordinate 23,646,066 of JALAZF010000011.1, read as the reverse complement.
AACTTGAAAACAACAAAAATATCTTTTCAACATCTCTCAATCTTCCCAAAGAAGAAACTTTCCCATTTACAACAGATAAACACCATCAAGTAGAAAACAGTAGAACAATAGAAAATTACTATCAACCCATGGATAACCATGTATAGGATGGGTAATTAATAACTCCCCATTGTATAACTTGACCCCGAACTCCCCAATCTCTTAGCATTTGTTAAAGAACACATTTGCGTGCAAGGTTAGTTTGAGATAGCTTCCCTTTCCTTTCCAGCTTCACATGATAAATAAGAAATCAGAAAGTAGCACCCAAATCCCATCCCCAGGCGGATGTGGGTGGTCACGAAAACCACATTACACATGGGTATCAACCTAAAAAGTTATGTGTTGACCTATACTGAAGAGAAACTTCTATAGGTCGACATGTTCTTGCACGTGTCGACCTATGCAGTAGTGTTTTGCTAAAAACCATGTTTTTAATGCACTTATGCTGTGTGAATATTTTCCAAACCATTTTAATGTTTCCTAATGCAAAAATTCACATCAAGAATAGGAGGATACCGTCCAATATACATTAAAGCTACGCTATCCTAGTTTTGACATCATTCAAAATACAAAGTATCACTCATAAAAGCAAGACGTTTCACGCAGATGCCAAAACACAAGTTAGTTGAACTGGCAGTATGGGGTCTCTACTAATCTATTAGGAAGAAGTTATACACTCAATACTTGAGAGACATGGCCCAGTTGGTCGATAGAGTTTGACAAGTAAAACACTTAAAGGCTGAAAAGGCTAGAACTTCCAAGTTCAATAAAAAAGAAAGTAGCTTATGTCGAAGTCGATAACATAGAAAAATCATCCGAATCAGACTATGAGTATGTGGTGGAGAATGACGTCAATATGGCCGAACTAAATCCTTAACCTCCCTATACATACAAGGTGCTATAACCCACAAAATGAGAAGAATCCCGTAGAGCCCAAAAATGAAAAATTTGTTGCTAAGTGTGACAAAATCTTTGATCTGTTAGCTGCTGATGGACAAATTGTTGTTCCTAAAGGGACTAAAATCCCACCATTAGAACAGAGAAAGGAAAAAGGTTTTTGTAAATTTCATAACTCTTTGGGTCATAACACTTCTCAATGTTTACTTTTCAGGGACCCGGTGCAAATTGCTCTCAAAGATGGCAGGCTCGAGTTTACTGACAAGCAGAAACCATGCCTAGAAGGTGAAATTGAAACAAAAGTTGAAGCTCTCTTTGTCGAGCCAGTGGACATCATGGTTGTCGACACTGTCGACAACGCTGAGGCTGGAGACAACAAACCATATCACGAGGATCAAACAGCAAAGACCTATCCCAAAGCTGAAGAAGAGCTGGTCGATTTTCTGAATCGTTGCAAGTTGAAAGATTCAGAGGTGATGATGTGTCATAGGTGCAGCAGTGTGTTTGACAAAGAAGCTGCCAAAGAGATGGAAAGGACAAACTCTTACCCAGCCAAAAAGTTTGTCCGACAAGATAGATCCAAGGAACCTTTCTCCAACAAAGGAAAGGGTCCAGCAAAATTCCAAGGTATGACTTATGTCCTTACTACATATGCACCTCCTAGAGAATGGTTATACCCTGCTCAGAAATCAGAAGCTGGTGGGGACTAATGGAAAGTTGTGAATATTGATTCTGGTTCCTTATACATAGATAACTCTCAAGTTTTTAAGAAATATTCATATGTCTCGTAGAACTACATAGGAAAAAATCCCACATCCAGGACTCAGTGGAGGAGACACCATATAAACAAGAAAGCTGCTCGAGAGGATGGAAGCTCTAGTGGGTCTGATAACATCTGATATGTCAATGAAGGTCGAACTAGTCGACGGCCAGCCAAACAAAGGTTGTTTCCCCCTTTATCACCCATAAAAGAGTATAAAGCAACAAAAGACAAGGCAGCTGAGGATGCTCATATGGAAACAGACAACTTCGATTCAAGGTCGGAGTCAGAGCTAGATATCATCTGCAATATGATATTTATGTTACCCTTATAGTACGACACAATCACATAAGTGATTGAGGAAGAAAGTCTTGATGAAGAACTAGCTACGCACAAACCTCTATGGTATTATGTGATGAATGATATCTCAGTGAATGAGGACCATGCAATTTTCGAAAGGCCAGACATAGCCATGCAACAACACCTGAAGCCTTTGTACACAAGGGCCAAGGTAAATAGCGTGAGGATCAACAAAGTTCTAATCGAAGGACATTTCCAAGTTCATATTTTCAAGTTCCTTTTCTCCCAACCATACCAAGTAGAAGGACATTTCCAAGTTCAGATTTTCAACCTCATTTTCTCTCATTACTTGTTCAAGGTTTGACTTTGCATTGCAATTTCTTTAGGTTTTAAGAACATAGTAGTTATGGTTCATGAGAATTCTTTTGAAATTAACTTCTATGCATGTTGCTGTTTTGATTTATTTAAATTGATTGGTTGTGTTGGGAAACTTATCTTTGTACTAAAATTTTAAATTTCCATGATTGATAAGAGCATGTTCTTGACTTCTTATTTTGTAGTTCAAGTGTTGAAATTTTTTATTTACTTTAGAAACTCTTTGAATTGCATATAACTTGCTCTTTTGAAGATTGATGATTGTTGAATGCTAAGTTTCTGCAAAAACATTGAAGACATTATTTAAAAATGGGATTGATTATATTGTTGTTGCAACTGGAAGAACCTGGAATTCAAAAATTCGCAGGTTCGCTTTGGTTCGCAGTGTGAACCTGGGGCAAGTGTTCGCTTGGTTTCGTAATGTGAACTCAAAGCGAACAAGACTGTTAACCTTAATTTTTTTGTCTTCTTGTACATGCTTACTTGTACTTGTTCTTTTCACCTTACTTTCTAACATTTTATCATGTTGTAGTTGGTTTGGTTTTGTTTAAGTGTAGATGGCTCCTAAAATAAACACAATCGCTTCGAAAAGGCAAAAGACCACTGGAGGCTCCACCTCCCGTCAACCATACAACGTGTTTTCAACTCAGATCGCTTCAGGGGTCAAAAGCATGCGGCAAGGTACCCCAACCTATAAAAGAGGAGGATTCATTCTGAAAAGAGTTTTAGCATCAGCCCCGAGGGCCCATTCCGTGCAGAAGTTTTAGTATGGCACCACAAGAAGTAGGACAAGTTGGTTCAACCCATTGATAGCTTTAATGTAGATGTGGCGAGGGATTTCTACACGAACGACCTCCCTGATGATGATGAGGTGTTCTCTGGGACCACACAAGTAAGCGAAAGAGAGATTAAATTCGACGGGGACACTATTACTGAGGTTTTGGGAAACCTCTTACTCTTGGGGCCGATGGGAATGATGAGTACCACAGAGATTTAAGGTCACATAGGAATGTTAAGGAGATGACTGGAGCCTTGTTGAGAGAGGAAAAATCTGTTTATTGGAACCCATCTGGGGCTCCTATTCATTAAAACAGAGAGGATATACGTCATTTCCCGCAACTAGTGCTACTCTTGGTTTTACACAAAATAAAGCATAGGGCACATTCCTCCACCGTCCCCATTGATATCTCACATTTGGTACATAACATCATAATTAACACTCGTATTGATGTGGCATGCATCATCGCGTATGAGATGAGAGCGGTGATCGAGAGCGGCATAAAATCTGGGGTTAGAGCTAATTTCCCTTTGGTTTTCCTTGCCTTATCATGGCCTTATGTGTGCACGGGCGTGCACGATTACCATCCCGCTGCCACATTACCTTGACTGCTCCCATTGATGTTGCCTAAGTCTCCAAGAACTGCATGCCGAAAGGACAGAGAGATAGAACTACACAGGTTGCAGCTACAGGTTCTAGTTCCGGGGTTACAAACTTCTAGGGCTTTGACCCGAATCAGAGGGAGGTTTTCAACTATAACTGGGACTGGGTGCAAGCTACCCAGCGAGCTATGATTTCCATTCACGATTCTATCCAGCTTTTGCAGTTACAGCACCGCGAGCCCACTGTTGATTGTTCTATCATGTCTAGGGAGTAGTTTCTAGCACATGCTGGTTGGCCTGAGGCCAAGCCATTTTCTCGAGAGGAGGAGGGTGGTGTAGCTGATGCTGAAGACGCTGAATAGAATGAGGATAAAGATGATGAGGGTGACAATGATGTTGAGGATACAGAGTCCGATTTTGAGGAGGATTAGTTTGAAGATTGTTATTTTTGAGCATGATCTTAAACTTACTTTCTTGTGTGCTACAAAGTTAAGTTTTCTGTTAAGCTTTTGATCATTGATTTATTTTGATATTATTGTATTTTAGTTGTTGTTATACATTATCCATCTATTTGGATTATTTTGATGTACTATGTACCACTTTTGGGTACTTTTGTTGGTGTTTTACACCATGACAGTTTGTTTTTATGAGTTGGAGTTTTCAGTTAATGAATGTTCAATTTTAGTTTATTTTATGGTTTTTAGTTGTTTTAATAATTTTTGCTTCTTCCTTGATGTTGAGTGATTTAATTTCTAGATTGGTTGCTCTTTTGAAAAAAAGTATCCAATGAAGTTTCTTCCAAGATTGGATGGTGATAATAAGATTTTTAATGCGATGAATGCATGCAAGGTACATGGGTACCGCTTTCTATAATTTTAGAATGATTAAGAATTTTGTGCTTTGTACAAATTTGTACTCTTGTTTCATTTTACAACTTATTTGAATGCTTGAGTCACTTAGGTCCAAAAGCCACAAATTGTGAGAAACCTACATTGTTTACTAAATGCTTGGATAACAGATAACTTTGTTTAATTCGTTCGATTCATGATTAATCTTATCATTATTGTGATTTTGTGGAAGCATTAGAAAGGATCAAGGCATTTGTTTTTATTGAGCACAACCATATCCAAAAGTAACTTACCCGTGAGTAGTGGGAATTCGTTAAACCCCTTTGACAATTTTAGTGATGAACTCGGTGTTTGTACATAATTTGAAAGTTTAAGTTCATCATTGAATTTTGTGGGATTCTAAAAAAAAATCTTGAAACCTTTAAATTTGGTTCTAAATTGATTTCCTTGCCATAAAAATCAAGGAGCATTCACTTGAGGTTTGACGGTATTCAAGTTGGGAAGAATGAAAGAAAAGTGGTAGGTTGCTCAAAAATTTGAAAAATTTCAAAAAAGCAAAGAAAATAAAAATTATGAATATGAATGTAAAAAAGAAAATAAAAAGAATGCTTGTTTGAAAGAAAAAAAATAGATAATGCAAATAATTGTGCAAAAGGAAGTTTGAAAAGGCGAGCAGTTGAAAAAAGGGATTGATGAATGAAGTTGTAATGAGTAAATAATTTGTATAGTGAATGTATCTTTTGCATTGACAGTTTTGATTCAATGGCCTTTAGAAATGACCTTTTTTTGTGAACCCAACCAAACTGCAACCTTGAAAGCCCTTAGTGATCTTTTGCTTCCATAATGTCTGATTTGATTGATTGATGAATGTATGAATTAAATTGTGTTAGCATTGTTGTTCAGTTGAGTGTAATTGTCTTGCGGTTGCAAACGCACAATTTCGTTCATCCATTAATTGAAGAGGAGTGTTAGAGTGATTCAAGCATGAGAGTTTAGTTATTTTGCGAAACATTGCATGATATTTGTTTAAGAACTAAATTATTTTTCATTTTTGATTCTAGGAAGTTGTGATCATTACTTGTATGCATTCTTATGTTGAATTTGAACCATAAATCTTTTCTTGGTTGAATCCATGCTTGGGCAAATCCTCTTGTTGTCATGAGGGGCATACTTTGCTTGAGGACAAGCAAAAATCTAGTTGGGGAAAGTTTGTTGAATGCCAAATATGTCTTATTTTGATCCATGATTCTTGGCATTTTTCAACTCCTTCCTCAAGTTTTAATTGAATTATTCCATGTTCTTATGTGATTCTTCAAGATAATTGATTTTACCTTTGGATGCCTTGATATGTGTGCTATCGTGTAGGAAATAGGTTGAATTATCAAAGAACAAGGCACATTTGAATGGACAAGGAAGCCAAAGAAATGAGGAAGAATCCAGCATGTTCGTGTAGCGTGCGATTTTTGTCGGTGACGCGACCACCTTACCGCAATGGTTGGAATTGGGTGCTACTTTCTGATTTCTTATTTATCCTATGAAGCTGGAAAGGAAAGGGAAGTTATCTAAAACTAACCTAGCATGCAAATGTTTTCTTTAACAAATGCTAAGAGATTGGGGGTTTGGGGTCAGGTTATACAAAGGGAAGTTGTCAATTATCCACTGTATATATGGTTATCCATAGATCTTCTTTGGCATGCTTAAATACTTTCTGGTGTTTATCTGTTATGGGTTGGGAAAGTTTCTCCTTTGGGAGTGTTGAGAGAGTGTTTTTGTTGTTTTTGGGTTTTCCGTTGTTTTTGGTAAGGTACTGGACCTAAAGTTTTTGATTTGTGTGCTCGATAAAATTTCACAATCTTATGCCTACGTATTCCCGTAAAGGTACTCAGAAAATCAGAGAAATTGTAGTTCCTCCTATTTCTATGGGAGGAAAAAGATGTTTGGTGTCTTGTTTAAAGCCCAAGAGTGAAGCTAAAGGGTTTGCCTGAGAGAGAATTTGTCATCTCTAAAGGGAGGTATCTCACCTGTTTATCACATTTGTTAGGTAACTGATTATAAAGGAGAATTACTTTAACTGGAATGTATGGAATCTAACAATGCCATAATTTCCTTTATAAGAGAAATGTCCTGAAGGAAGAAACTTTAACTCAGTGTAGAGCAATGCCATTTTTCCTTAGGAATCTTCCATGCTAAGAGAGGGACATTGACTTTGATGTAAATAATCCAGAGGCTTGCCACTTACAACAATTATATGAAAGAGAAAGTTTACCAGGATTAAAGAGGGACCACAACTTGGATTTTTGAATCAACAAGTGTGCCACTTACAACAGTTATTTAGAATTAGGGTTTGTTTGATTATTCGTCTTGATATATGATATACAGAGAAATGTCTTCCTACAGAGAGAACTCTTAATTTCCTCTGAGGGGATGTTGATTTTTGTGTGCCTTGATCAAAGCCCAAGGTCGAAGCTAAAAGGTTGACTCTACTAGGGAGTTTTACATCTGTCTTGTATAAAGCCCAAGATTGAGGCTAAAATAAGATTGACTCAGCTGGAGAGTATGATCTGTCTTATACAAAGCCCAAGATTGAAGCTGAAAAGAGATGGACTCTTCTGGGGAGTATTTTGTCTGTCTTGTACAAAGCCCAAGATTGAGGCTAAAAGAAATTGACTCCACTGAGGAGAGGTTTTATCTGTCTTATACAAAGCCCAAGATTGAGGCTAAATCTGCTGAGGAAAATCATTATACAAAGCCTAAGAGGAGGCTGGCTGGGGAAATTCTTATATGAAGCCTAAGAGGAGGCCGACTTCTGTTGAGGATTATTGAGATCCAGAGACAGGTCCAAATTGGGGAATAAACTCTTGCTGAGGATTGGAGAAGAGTTGAGATATCAGAAGCCACAAGGCTCTGATTCTGTTAGGGTTTTATTGATGGTAAAGGTTTAAACCTTGAGTATAAAAACCTATGGAGGTTTCAAACTCTGCTGGAGATTGATGAAATGATTAGGGTTTTTCCTGTGCTTTTAGGAAACTTGAGGGTTTCTTTGAGATCCAAGAGGAGATGAGACTTTCCAAGTCTACTGGTATGAAGAAGTTGACTCTTAGTTGGAGAATGATCTTTTTATGATGCCTGTCATACCCCAAATTTTGACCACTAAGATTTCCCATCATTGTGCAAATCATCATCACAATATGGATGAACCATCATGCCTCATCAAATGCCTCAAGGGTTGTTGAGCATTCACTACAATCAAAATTAGGGTTTTAAGCCCTCTCAGAGCCTTAGACAAAGGATCAATCAAAGATTGACTTGATCTTCAACTTGTCTAGCCTCTAACATATCCACAATGGATCAAAAGGACTCCCACTTCAAGGATTAAGCACAAGGCTGCTCCCTTCTAGGTGGATTAAGTCTCAAGATCGACAGTGTCACCAAATTAGGGTTTTGGTCGACCAGGGCCTCCAGATGGAAAATTTTCATCTGGGCACAAGCCAATGCTTCAAAACATAACCTAATATACTCCATGGAACCTCATGGACCCAAGCATCAAGTCAATTTTTCCTCAGGGGATGCATTCTTCAAAAATCAGGAATTAGGGTTTCTTGACCTAATTCACCCCTAAGTTGACTTTTGGGACAAATCATGAGCCAAGACCTCAAGACATGATTTGAGGGTCTTTAATATACCATATTGATCCATTTGCAACAATGGATTAATCCAAGAAGCTTGAGCAATAAGTTTCAATTTCATCTGCATCACAATTAGGGTTTCGCGAGGAAAGTCAACTGTAACTTTGACTTTTGACCAGGACATGCTCCCAAACCCTAAGACATGATTCAATATACCCTATGACACCCATGGAACATGTCCATCAAGTTTGATTTAGGTCAAGGACATGATTTTCTGAAGAATTGCACAGTTTGGAATTCATCTGATAAAAAGTCAACTGTGCACAAAAGTCAATGTTGACTTTTTGAGATTTTTCACCAAAATGGATTTTTAACCCTAAAATGATGTTAATGTATGATTTGAATCATCATTCATCAAGAAAAATCAAAGAAAGTGGGATAACTTGTAAAAGGGGTAACCATAAAAACTTAGAAAAATTTCTAAGTTATGGAAAAAGTGACACTAATGTGCCAACTTTGGAGGACCATAACTCCTAAACCACAAGACCATTGTTCCCCATTTAAAGCTTGATTTGTAGATCTCATTGCCCTCTACAAAAGCTTCATACTGACCTATGTCCAAATTCCTCATGGATTTTGAGTTATGGAGTGATCAAAATCAAGAAAAGTCACTTTGTTCCAACACTTAGTGAAAATTTCACTAAGTCAGATTCTGCCTTTACTTTTTTCCAAATGTATGGGGTTTTTTCACTTGGATTCAAAAGAGATCAAAACCAAACATGTTCAAACAGTTGTTGTATCATGTAAGGGCTTTCCAAAATGACCAAGAACATTACCAAATTCAACTTGAGCCATGAGATATGACATTGGCAAGTTGCCTTGCTGAAATCTGCCAAGGCAAGGCAGATTTTTACACTTTTGGTCGATTTGTCAAAATCAGCCAAATCCAAATGCTGCTATCCACTTGGACACCTCTGAGGATTGAATCTAAAGGGGACAATCACTGAGCCAAGCCTCCAAAGTCTTTGGAACAAGAAATAACATGTTGAACCTAGAATTGCCAAAATAGGGACAAGACTCCAATTTTGGATTAGAGCATTCAATGGAAGCATCAAGGTGGCATGAACTGAGCTCTTAGCAACTGAATTCAGTCAAGACTTATCCAAGACCAAAGGGACCAGCAGCCTGTGCCCTAACCTCTAGTCAATGGCTAGAGGAGACTTGGATTTTCATTTGCCAACATTGGCCAAACCTACTCAGCAGTTGCCATTCACTATTCCTTGCAAAAAAAACTTGCTCTACTATAAATAGAGCTCAATTGTGATCAGTTTGAGTACACCAAAGCCATCAAACAGATGCTTTCCTCAAAATCTCTTCTTTCACTCCAATTTTTCCTTCCAAGGCAAGTCACTATCGGGTTTTGAGTTTGAGAGCTTTTCCAATCAAACCAATCACTCACACACCTCACATACATCATATAGAAGTGATCCAAACACTCACATAACATCTGGAACACTGATTTCACAAAATCACTAGCCAATTGCTCAAGTTCTTGACAGTTTGGCAGTTGAAGTACCATCTTCAGCTCCAAACCATTTCAATCCATTCCAAGCATCCAGATACACTCCATCGCACCTAGGGAAGCTATCCAGATCATTGGAACCTAGCTGTAACACCTCCAACACAAAACACGATCACCAGCTGCAAGAGGTAAGCATGAGCTCTTCTAACTCTATGATCCATTCAATTTTTGCTGCACAATAATTAGGCCATATGTTCATAATCATGCATGGAATGTTTCCCCTCAATTAATTGCATTGTTTGAATCGTGTATAAAAAATCCTAGCCTTCATGCAGAATTTAGGGTTCTTGAGGATTTTTCGTGATTTCTTGTTTTATGCTTAATTTAAATGAAATTAATTGCCATAGACATGATCGTGAGGTTAAAACGAGTTGATTGGTATGTGGATTACATGATATGATCAAGTATTCAGTGAGATTGAAGAGAAAATGCAAATCTGGGCAAACCCAGAACACGCGCGTGTTCTTGGCGCCATTTTTTGAAAATTCAAATATTTGAATTTTGTGATTTTATTTAATTGATTCAAAAATTAATTTCTCTCTGAGTTTTAATGATTTTGAGTTGATTCTTTTTTTAATAATTCACAAAAATGTTAAAATATTTTATTTTCCTATAAAATCCCAAAAAATATTATTTATTTTATATAATTGATATTTTTGCAAAGAATTAATGTTTTAATTGTTTTTGACATTTAAAATATTTTTTCCACCTTGATTTTGCAACTTTTAATGCCTTCTAATTATTTTGTAGGTCAATACTTAATTTTTGAAGCATTAATCCAAGATCACAATTTGTTTTTCATATGTTAAACAATTTTGATCATTTTAATTGAATTTTTATTCAATTAAAACACATTTTGAAAACAAATTAGGGTTTTTGGATTAATTCAACCCTCATAAATCATTTTCAAAACACTTTGGGCCTCTATTAGAGTGTAAGACCCAATCCACTTGTACAGAAATATTTTGGGCCTCACTTATTGTATAAGTCCCTCTGTACATTTTTAAATTCGGCACGATCGTCGCCAGTTTAAAACTAAACCATCCGGGCCTCTCCTCGAGCTATAAGACCCATTCAAAATTTTTGGGCCTCTATTAGAGTGTAAGACCCAATCCCCTTTTAACCAAAAAAATTTTTGGGCCTCACTTATTGTATAAGTCCCTCTGCGTTAAAAGAAAACCTCGGCGCGATCGCCTTTTTTAACGAAAAACAATCTGGGCCTACCCTCGTGTTATAAGCCCCACTCTTTTTTCTTTAAACCTTTTGGGCCTCTTGAGAGAGTGTAAGACCCATCCCTTTGTATAGAAAACAATTTGTGGGCCTCAGTCACTTGTATAAGTCCCTCTGTACAAATTCAAACAGTGCGCTCACTGATAAAACCCTGGGCCTCTCCTTGAGCTGTAAGCCCCAAATCTTTCTTTTTCAAAGCACTTTCTCCTTTGATTTTGAATATACTGTTGTTTTCAATCTTTCTTTGTTGAACAACTAACCAAACAGCATGGAAGCTCTACAACCGAGTAAGTGTTTATATGCTTTCATTTACCGCTTTCATATACATATAACTGTATTGTGGGGCTGTTTCGCTGTAAGTCTTCTTTCATAAACTCATATCAACTGTGTAATAATAGTATAGATATTTAGAGTTTCCTCAGCAACTACGTCTAGCATTAAGCCCGTTGATCACTCTTAAATAGTCGAAATTAGATCCCCATAGGATTACCAGACACAGTCTTCCCTCCTCTTGGGGTTAAACAATATGGAGATATGAAAGGCAGCATTCTCGGTGAACCCTTTCATAGACTGTCACTAGTAGAAGTTGTCAAAGAAACTCTACTCCCCAGAGATGATCTCTTCTCCGTGAATTGCATCTCTTGAGTTTCTTCCAAATTCTCGAACTTTCCTGGCTTGATCTATTCTCGGTGAATGGCAAGTCTTGAATTTCTCGGGGTTTGGGGACCCACAGGCTTCTTAAAAGCACTTGTCAAGAAACTATATTCCCCAGAGATGATCTTTTCTCCGTGAATGACATCTCTTGAGTTTCTTCCAAATTCTCGGACTTTCCTGGCTTGATCTATTCCTCGTGAATAGCCTGTCTTGAATTTCTCGGGGTTTGGGGACCCATCGGCTTCTTAAAAGCATCAGCCTCCTCTTGGGCATCGTACAAGAACCCGCAGGCTTCCTAAAAGCAACCCCGCCTCCTCTTGGGCTTAGTACAAGGACCCGTCGGCTTCTTAGAAGTGTTCACAGCCTCCTCTTAGGCTTCGTATAATGATTCTTCCTCCGGGAATGATAGCCTTCTCTTGGGCTTCATACAAGGACCACTCGGCTTCTTAAAAGCTTCCAGCCTCCTCTTGGGCTTTGTACAAATTGTCCCGACGACCTCCTAGAGGTATAGGAACAGAACTTAGTCATCTTCATAGAACAGTCCTTTCCAAGAGTCTACTATTGTTTCTCAAAGCATAGTACAAAAGATGAAACTCTAGACATGGACAGTCTAATTTCCTTGAGTCTCAAAGACATTCTCAAGTGACCCCTTTGTTAAATAGGAAGAAAACCCGTAGACTCGGACAGTCTCAATGCCCTTCGGATTTCCCACTTCCTTAAAGAACAGGAATAACCCGGATCCTCGAATCAAATCCTTGAGTACAGTGTTGCTCATATAAGAGCTGATTTTCTCTTTAAATCAGCATACTGGACCTGTCACTCAACTGAAACAGCGCCATAGCCTCCTCTTGGGCTTTGTACAATGATTATCCCCAGCGGAGTCAAACAACGTTTAGCCTCTCTCTCGGGCTTTGTACGAGACACATAAGAGACTCCCTCGTTGAGTCAATCACCCCTTTCGCCTCCATCTCGGGCTTTATACGAGCTACCAAAAGGTTCTTATTGAGCCAAACAAATTTTAGCCTCTATCTCGGGCTTTGTACGAGATACAAAAACTCTCTTGTTGAGTCAAATAGCCTTCATCTCGGGCTTTATATGAGATACAAAAAGATTCCCTCGTCAAGTCAAAAACCTTTTAGCCTCTCTCTCGGGCTTTGTATGAGACACATATTAGCCTCCTCTTAGGCTTTGTATAAGAAAACCACTGGTTGATCCAATCAACCTTTTAGCATCAAAACTGTGCCTCGTTCACAGTACAAAAACATCAACAACTCCTTCCCCTTCATCTAATCGCTGTAAGCGGCAAGCCTCTGGATCATCTACATCCATGCCACTGTCCCTCTTTTAGCATGAGAAATTCCTAAGGAAAGATAGCATTGCTTTACACTGAGTTAAAGTCTACTCCTTCAGGTTAAAATCCCCTATAAAGGAAATTATGGCATTGCCGGATTCACACATCCCGGTTAAAGTAACTCTCCTTTATAAACAATTGTGACATACAACCCCCTCTTTAGAGATGACAAATTCTCTCTAAAGACAAACCCTTTTAGCTTCATATCTTGGGCTTTGAACAAGATACAAACCACCTTTCGCTTCACGTCTTGGGCTTTGAACAAGACACCAAATACCATTTCCTCCCATAGAATAGGAGGAACTACGAACGCTCTGATTTCCCTGTTTCGGTAAACGGGAATACGTAGGCATAAGATCGAAAGAAAAGATCTTAGAGAGCACACAAAACAAAAACCCAAAATCCCATACTCTCATAAAAAAGCATCAGTCCTAACATCCTAATCCTTGTTCCTCGCCAGAAACCTGTCATTCTGTCAAAATAGTACAAGAAAGGCCCCACCATATTGATCGCATCCGTAACCTAACAGACCGCTGTTTAAACTCAGTATGCAAGCAGGGTTAATTGGAGACATCTATTTCCCTTCCTTCATCAGCTTTAATAGGATAAAAAATGAATCGACCTGTAGTAAACTAACCCAGAGAGCGACAGCGCTTAAGAACCGCGTCCAAAATCGCTCGCTACAGAAAAGTGGCGCCCACCGTGGGGCCCTTCTAACCTTTTTCTCTTCACTTGTGTGAATACCACAGATTGGGGCTTCCGCCGGGGAACCCATTTTCTGTCAGGAACTTAGGATTCATAACTTTAAAGGTCTAGGATGTTTAGGACAAATATATATACTGCTTTTCCTAATTGCTATACCTGTTTATTTTTCTGCTAATGGGAATGCGTGTGATGCCGCATGTGGAAAGATTGAGTATACACTTAAGATAAGTGATGGCGATGAGGTCGACCATCAACCTCAGTGGAGGCTGACCAATGCAACCCATTCCCTCTCATAGGCAATGGGCCGATTGTGATGTCTAAGAAGCTGAGGAGCCAACCCTTTTGTAGTGCGGAAACTATCGGAAATAGTTGTCACGCGATACTACCCTCATTTGAGGCTGGTGATCTATTCTCGGTGAATGGAACTTACTCTAAGATTGCTCTACAACTCGCTGGCGATCCGCTTGTTGTTTTACTTTCCTGAGAGGAGCTGATGATAATGAGTACAGGTACAAAAATCACCCTAGTATAAACCTTTGGGGATGGGTAGAGCCTTGACTTCATGACAACGACCCTTTGACCCCATGTTTTTCTATGTTTTTGTGTGCTGCATTCATGCATTCATTTAAAACATTAAAACATTCAAAAAATTTTTTTTCTCTTCTAGTCTCTCTGTTTTTCAAATTAAACTAAGACTGTGATTGCAAATATCAGAGAAAAGGATTGCGCAAATGGATTTCGGTAGAAGGAGAACTCATAAGTACACCTTCAGGATTCCAAAACTAGAGGATTTAAAAGGTTTGACGAGGATTATCACAAACCAAGAGGCTTTCAGAGCCAAGTACGGAGGTCTGCTACCTCTGTTAAGGGTCTATGTGATTGAGGGAATCATGGACGCACTCGTTCAATTCTACGATCCGGTTTATCACTGCTTTACATTCCCGGATTACCAGCTAGTACCAACGCTAGAGGAATATTCTCACCTGATCGATTTACACATTACTGATCAAGCTCCATTTTCTGGACTGGAAGAAATTCCAAAGGATCAGACCATTGCAAGAGCAATTCATTTGGACGAGTCTGAGGTCAGGACTCACATGACTACCAAGGGTGGCATACAAGGTTTGCCAGCCCAGTTCTTGACAAAGAAAGCTCTGTACTTTGCTAGTATAGGGAACGAGACTGCTTTTGAAAGCATCTTTGCCTTACTCACCTACGGATTATTTCTGTTGCCTAACATTAATAACTTCGTCGATATCAACTCCATTAAGGTTTTTCTCATTGGAAACCCTGTGCCGACTTTGCTCGCAGATGCATATCATTCTGTACACTTAGGGAATTTGTACAGTGGAGGGGAGATCACATGTTGTGTACCTCTGCTTTATAAATGGTTTATCTCCCATTTTCCTAAGTCTGCTGCTTTCTGGGATCATAAGAGTGCCTTGCGCTGGTCGCAGAAGATCATGTCTCTCACCAACTCTGATATAGATTGGTGCAATAGGATTTATGATGGAATCAGGATCATTGACCGTTGTGGAAACTTCCCCAACATACCCCTTATAGGAACTAAGGGAGGAATCAATTACCATCCAGTTCTCGTTCGTCGTCAATTTGGATACCCGATGAGACACATCCCACGGGGTGTTCATCTGGAAGGTCTTTTCTTCAAGGAAGGAGAAAGTGACAGAGCACTAAAGACGGAAATAGTGCACGCTTGGAAACACATTCATAAGAAAGGACGGGAGTCTCTAGGAAAACCAAACTGTGTCTCGGTGGAGCCTTATCTCCATTGGGTACAAACTAGAGCTCTCAAGCTAAAGATGCCTTATCCTCGTTATGGAATTCTTCCGCCGAGAGAATCTGTCATGTACTTCATGACGGAAACTGAAAAGTTTCAGGTTACTCTCAACAAAGTTCAACGGGAGAGGAGGTCTTGGAAGAACAAGTACCGCACCCTCGACATAGAGTGCATCATAATACAGCAGTTACTGAAAGATAAGGATGCTCTGATCGAGATTTTAGAGCAACATGCTGTGGATAATCAAGATGACCAAAGGAATTCGCTCGCTCCTTTCACTTGGCAAAGGAATGACAACCCGACAACGACCCAGGAGCCCCAGTCAAAGAAAAGAAAAATACCAGAGTCAGCACCCGATTTCTCTTCAGAGGACTCGGGACACATTAGCTTAGGTTTCTGTTTCTGCACTTTGTAATCTACTGTATTTTCGTTTCCGCAATCCTTTGAATTTCAATAAAAAGGGGTTTCCCCACCGTTTTATATTTGCAATCTAATTGTCAAAGTTTATTTTGATTAAACCAAAAAACAATTAATATAATCATTGCATTCATCATTCTCACATCGCGTATTCTTCTTACCTACAAATCTCACGTTTGTGTCTCGGTTCTAGAGTCAAACTGTCTCATTCGTATAATACTCGGGCCAATCGTCAGAAAAAGATGGATGATCTTGAGGAACAAAACAGAGAGTTAAAGGAAGAGATCGACGCTCTGAGAGAGGAAATAAGAAAGCTTCGTAACGACATGCAAGCCATGGCAGAAGCTCAGCTACAAAGAACTGTGATCTCAGAAATCACCTTAACGCCCATAGTGGAGAAGTATGATCCTAGGTATCAAATGCCGAAAGATCGTCCTTGGGGCATGCCTGTTAACTATATCCCGGAAGGATATGTTCCACCGATCACTGAAGATCAGGGAATCATAACGGAAGCCGCTGGGCCTGAAGGTTACAAACTTCGGGAAAGCGAAGATGCCAGGGGCATACTGAAGACTCCTGAAGGTTATAAACTTCGGGAAACGCCAAGACTCACTGCCGTAGTCACGGTACCACCCCCTGTGGTGCACACTGTCCCGGAAGGACAGATTCCACAGATACCTTCTGGTAAAAAGGAAACTATGTTTGACCGAATGGATGAATTCCAGGAACAGTTCTTGGAAATGCAGAAAGAACTGCAAGCCATTCGTGGTCAGGATCTATTTGGAAAGGACGCCGCAGACCTCTGCTTGGTCCCCAATGTGAAAGTCCTGCACAAATTTCAAGTGCCCGACTTTGAAAAGTACAAGGGTAACTCTTGCCCTCAGAGTCACTTGGTGATGTACGCTCGGCGAATGTCAGCTCAGACGGAGAATCAGGACCTACTGATTCATTACTTTCAGGATAGTTTAATCGGTGCCGCACTCAAATGGTACATGGGTTTAAACCATGCTACGATTAGCACATTCATAGATCTTGGTACTGCCTTCGTCCAACAATACAAATACAATTTGGACATGGCACCCGACAGAGATCAACTCAGATCAATATCACAAAAGGACAAGGAAACCTTTAAGGAGTACGCTCAGAGGTGGCGTGAAATTGCCACTCAAATTTGTCCACCTCTTGAGGAAAAAGAGATGACAAAGATCTTCTTAAAGACCTTAAGCTCATTTTACTATGACAGAATGGTTGCCAGTGCGCCCAGTGATTTCACCGAGATGGTGGGTATGGGAGTTCGTCTTGAGGAAGCCGTCCGAGAAGGACGTTTGGCAAAAGACGCTGGATCATCGAGTAGTACAAAACGATACGGTAGTGCTCTCCCTAAGAAAAAAGAGCAAGATATTGGGAATATCTCTCTCGGAAAGCAAAGGCGACGTTACCAACCGGTAGCAGCTGTAACTCCTGCTATTAGCCCTGCGTCTATTCCTACGTATCAATCTCAGGTTGCGCAGAGCCTACCTAGAATCTTAGCCTTAGGATCGGAGTCGCCGTACTCCAAGTAAATGCTCCGCCGCGAACATTTACAATCCTACCCCTCTTGAACCAACCTACAACTTTAGAGTCGCCGCACTCTATATAAGGTCTTGCCCAAGACTTTACCTCCCCTTGGAACCTTGACCCCGTCAAGAAGTTCCTCTTTTCAGAACTACGCATACTCTGATTCTACTCCCGAGGATACGTAGGCGTAAGGTGCGATACCTTATCGAGTATACTTAGATACTAACCCCTAGGATTTCAACCTTTAGTGTAGCACCCTTAGCAAGCGAATGAGAGATAACATAAATACTAACGAGAGGTTCCCGTAGAGTACTACGGACGTTTAGGATGCTAATACCTTCCCTAGGCGTAACCAACCCCCGAACCTTAGATCTCTAGGTTTTTTCGCTTTTGAACCTTTCCTTTGGATAAATCAAAGACGGTGGTGAACATTTAAAGAAATGTGATCCTAGTTCATTAATAACTATGGTATCCAATTCTCACCGCAACAGAAATGGCGACTTCACTGGGGATAGTCGAGGGTTTCCCCCATCTTGTTTTTTTACTTATGTTATCTTTCTTTATTTGCTTGCTTATTTGCTTATTATCTGTTTGCTTGGGTTATTATTTGTGTGGTGAGACAAAGTCCTACACCCGGACTAGAGTGGAAATTATGATAGGAACGGTGAGAATTCAAGGATACTTTGAGGGAGTCGATTCCTGAAGAAGTTGAATTGAGACTTCACCACTCAGTCTAGGCCCTCTCGAATATAATTTTGTTCAACGAGTCTATTCGTGAAGACGCTATTATTTCGAACTAAAGGCCATCGAGACTGGGAACCGTAGTTACCTTTAACCCAACTTGGCCTATTAGGATGTAGTGCGGGGACTATGCAGGAATTTATTTTTGCAATAGTCGCTACACGATACTACACTCGGACGAGATCCTCTTGAGAATATTATTGACTACCAAGTGATTTGGGAAATCGATAATATCCGAAAGATGGGTTGTAGACTCTGGGAACTTTTAGAACCCGTTCGGCAGGTACATTTGAAACCATAGTACACACCTATTGGGATGGTTAGACCTTGGCTCCACACGGTGACCTCTCAAACCTAGGACTTTTGCTTGTCTGTTTGATCATGTCTGCTTATCTTTGCTTTGTGCTTTGTGTGTTTGCATCCCTGCATTCATAAGCATCATTTCATAAAGATTCATGGAACTTAGTCTTGTTTGTAAACATCGTAGGGATACCATAAACTCTAAAAAAAAAAAAAAAAAAAAAAAACAAACGTCGAAGTACACTTACAAAAGTCATAACTTGGACGATCTAAGGGGACTAGAGACTTTGCTGACAAATAAAGAAAGGTTCAAATCAAGATATGGGAAGCTATCATCTCCATTCTATTATGGCCTATCATTATTTCTGATTATCAATTGGTACCTAAACTTGAAGACTATTCTCAACTGATGGAGTTACTAACTCAAGACAAATATCCATTTCTCAACTTCGGTTAATATTCAAGCTATCTAAAAGGAGGTTATTGAAAAAGCTACTTATTGCAAGAAATGGAAAGCTCAAGACGTCTTTTCCCATCCTAGTCATCAGTCAACACTTCGTCGACAAGCTTATTCTAGAAGAAGCTCGGATGGAAGAAAGAAGTCAAAGGATTCAAGAAGACCGTCGGAAGAGTCTCCTTAGGTCCATCAGTATTAGCTTTTATTTAGCTATTACGTTATGACTGTTGTAAAACGTACAGACGCATTTTATAATTAACTTTTGTAATAAATTAATCTTTAGTATCCCAGTACTAATGGTTGTAACCGACAGTTTTATGACGTTTTAAAATGAGCCTTTTTGATATTCCATGATGGTTATAAATAGCTAAGTTTCCATGAATCGTGTTGCATAGCATTCGCATTTGCATTTCTCTCCCTATCAAGGAACTTAAGGTCGTTTTGCAAGCATTGTACGATGGATTACGGAAAGAAGGGGGTTTTGCCGTACACCTTCAAGGTTTCGGATGTTGAACAATTAAAGGAACTAGGAGGTCAGATCGAAGATCCTGAGGCGTTCGCTGAGAAGTATGGAAAGATCCTTCCATTGTTGCAAACTCGAGTAGCCGCTGGCCTATTAGAGACGCTAGTTCAACTTTACAATGTAATTTACCATTGTTTCATCTTTCAAGGTTTCCAATTGATGCCTACGTTGGAAGAGTACTCCGTCCTGTTAGGGATCCCGGTCAAAGATTCACCTCCGTTCTCTGGTGGAGAAGGAAGGCCTAGACAGGAAGACATCGTAAGAGCGACCCACATAAAGCTTCTAGAAATCCGAACTCACATGACGGTCAGAGGAGGAATTGACGGTTTTCCCGCACAGTTCTTGTTCGAGAAAGCTCGACACTTTGTTAATGTAGGGAACACTGGAGCGTTCGAGCACATCTTCGCGCTACTGGCCTACGGTTTGTTCTTATTTCCCAATGTTGAAGATTTTGTTGACGTCCATGCCATAAGGATTTTTATGCTCAAAAATCAAGTGCCTACATTATTAGCCGATGCCTACCATGCCATCCATTCAAAGGCTTTGAAGGGAGAAGGTCGGGTTACCTGTTGCACCGCTATCCTCTATAGGTGGTTTATTTCGCACCTACCGAGGTCTACTGATTTTTGGGACGTGAAAGATGGTTCAGAATGGCCTGCGAAGCTCATGGCTCTTACTCACTCGGATATCGTTTGGCATGATCCAATGTATGGAGGAATCCCCATGATACATAGCTGTGGAGATTTTCCCAACGTACCTCTTCTTGGTACAAGGGGATGTGTCAGTTACAGCCCTGTACTCGCCCGTCGTCAACTGGGGCACCTAATGAAAGATGTACCCGATCCAGAAAGCTTGACAAGACTCTTTCTTTATCAAGGAGAGAACCTAGAACTGAAAACCAGAATTGTGTTTGCTTGGCACCGCATCAATCGTCAAGGAATGACGGCGACAACAAATCCTGATTGCTCAATTTCTGAAGAATGTCTAGCATGGGCGCGTGAAAGGGCTCTGACCTTGAGGATGCCTTATCCCCGTCCCAAGCCTCCCGTGGTCCAATCAGATGAAGTTTTAAAGTTGAAGGCAGAAATAGAAAAGCTTTCCCTGGATAAAGCAAGAATGCAACATCAGATTGGCAGGCTGATGGAAGAACTCCGTGGAAGACAAGGGGCATCATCCAACAGTTTAGACTCCTAGTTCCTTTTGTGTTATGTTGCTTATATAATAAACTTTGGAGGTGTACTGGCTGTTGAAAATTTTTTATAAAATGTTTTAACATCTACAATGACTGCAAATACGATGATTGAGTCCCTTGATAGTTATTTTTTCGTTCTTGCATCTGCATCTCATCTCATTTTGCACCGTTGCCTTTTCTTCTGTTTGTTCCTGTGTTCCTGTCCATCCTCTGTTCATGACCCGTCTGTGATTTCCTGACAGTAATCTCTGGACCTGGGGAAAATTTTGAAAGATCATGAATTCAGAAGAGCAGAGCCAGTTTGTGACCGTAGCAGATCTTGAGTTCAGTAAACTTGTGGAAGCTATGACAGCCTTGGCAAGAAGGGACGTTAGTACTCAAAAGACTGTTGTGAATAATGTCACCCAGGATCAATCTGTACAGATTCCTGCGAAAAACCAAGTTATACAAGAGCATACTACCATCCGGGATAGACATACTTCTTCTGTCGATGCTATGGAGTATCGTAGCCTCGCATTCGCAGAGTCAGATTCCCAAGAGGTGATTCCTGAGATGAAAACTAAAAATCCACGAGATGCTGAGATTTTGGAAAAATCTCGTGCTTTGGAAAAAAGACTTGACGCCATTAAGGATCGTGACGCTGGTGATCTGAATGCCTTGAATATGTGTTTGGTACCCGACCTTGTAATGCCTCCAAAGTTCGAACACCAAAATTTGAGAAGTATAAAGGGGACAGCTGTCCAAAGCAACATTTGGTGATGTTTTGTAGAAAAATAACTCCACATGTCCGAAATGAACCGCTTATGATCCACTGTTTCCAAGAGAGTTTAAGTGGGGCATCACTAAATTGGTATATGCAGCTAAAGAGTAGCGACATCCAATCATGGTTAGACCTTTCCAGTGCTTTTGTGAAGCAATATAACTACAATCTTGATTTGGCTCCTAGTCGCCTGCATTTGCTAGACCTATCTCAAAAAGACAATGAATCCTTCAGAAAGTATGCTCAGAGGTGAGAGAAATAGTGTCCCGCGTTCAACCTCCGCTCTTAGATAAAGAATTGGTTGAATGGTTTGTGGATACTTTGCAAGGCCCATACCGAGAAAAGTTGTTTAGCATTGTGACAAGAAATTTCTCTGATGTGGTAATAGCCGGAGAACGCATCGAGATTGGTCTTAAGAAAGGAAAAATCCGAGGTACTTCAAACTTCCGAGCCATTGAAAGTAAACCAACTGTCAGTTCTCAAGAAGAACGGGAAGAAGAAAATAATTCCATTGAAGAGTATCCAATATATCAGTCTCGGCGCTCACGCAACTCAAGTATTCAGAGTGAGCAGTCTTTTGGGTCTCTGCATCAGACGCCATTATCTCTTCAGGGGCAGTATTCTTCTCCAAATCGAATACCTCCTCGGTATCGACAGTCATATCGCCTACAGTCGCGTCAACATGGTAGACCAAGACTGAAGAAGAATAGGCATTTCACTCCGCTACCAATGCCATACAGTCAGTTATTGCCAGATTTAATCAAAAGTGGACTTATAGTACCAAAGGAGTTGAAGCCAATACCTTTTCCTTATCCACCAGGTTTTGACGTTAACGCCCGATGTGATTACCATGCTGGGGCATCGGGGCATTTAACTAACGACTGTAAGGTACTTCCGAGTAAGGTTCAGGCTTTGCTAGACTCCAAAATGATCTCATTCACGCCACATGGAATTCAAATCAATATTCCTTCACCGAACCAGGCGGGTTCATCAGTCCCGGTTATGGAAGAATTTACCGAGAGTGGGTATGAAAATGATCCTCAGACCGATCTCGAAAGTCGATTTTGAAGATGGTTAGCTCAATGGAAAATAAAGAGAAAGTCATTCCCGAAAGTATCAAGCAGTTATTTATTTGCATATTTTCGCTTTCTTTGATTATTAAAACATGTTTACACATAAGAACTTATTATTCTGAATGTTAAGGCAATTTAATGTTTGTTACGAAGAAATTCATTCGCTTCGCTCAATTTTAAAAAAAATTGTTTACCATTTTATAATGCTAATCCTACTGAATGGAGGATGATGAAATAAAACACAATCTCTCCTGTTGTATGCTTTTGAACGAAAACCCTGCTAAGGATATAAGGCATTGTTTCAATACCGGAAATAACCTCTCGTTAACTCTTTTGAGCCTCAAAATCAAAAACCTCATCTTTAACCCGGGGCAGGGTAAATTCCAATCAAAGCGACCGAGCTTCCAAAACTATCAAAATATGAGTGGGTGCAAATAAATTTTTGACCCCCAAACTTTCAAAATAACCTCACAAAAAAAGGGATGGGTACAAAATTTTTTTGACCTTTTTGCTTCTTAAACCAGATCACTACCTACGACTTACAAAAGACCTTATTGAAGCAGAGTTCATTTCAAAAGCATACTCAATGAGATAGTGTTTCCTGACTCCTATGAGCTATGCTCAAAATTCGCATTGGCTTTATAAAAAGGAAACTAATGCCATATCCTGACTAGTGATTCGATCACAAATTTGCTATATGTCTTTTTCAACAAACTTCGAAACAAACATGATGTTGCACTAGCAGTTTCAGAATGTACACCTTCTGCATGTGAATATTGCTTAATATCATAGAAA
Source organism: Lathyrus tuberosus (assembly GCA_022829125.1). Lineage (NCBI taxonomy): Eukaryota > Viridiplantae > Streptophyta > Magnoliopsida > Fabales > Fabaceae > Lathyrus > Lathyrus tuberosus. The sequence goes on along the minus strand of JALAZF010000011.1, from coordinate 23,622,706 downwards.
CCTTATTGCAAACAGCTATGAGAAATTCAATTCCTGATTGGAGCTTTGTTGAAGATGGCTACTTCATTGTTAAAGATAACTAGTCTGGGGCATGTTACGTGAAGACCTAGTTAAGCAGGGGCATGATGTCTTTCAGTTTGTAACCTCCACAAACTGACTTACCCAAGAGGCAATTTTTGAAGACTCAGTACACAGAATACCGAAAATCTGAGCCAGTTACGTCGAGATTCTACAAATCTCTCAAGAGTTGGAAGACACTGGATTATTTTGAACGCTGGATCTTCTGTAAAATCCTTTTGAGATGACTCATTTTCAGAATCATGCAATCCAGGACAGATGAGAATTGAAGACCTCCTTCAACAAGATTACTTGAAAATGGCGACTACCATGCCAGTCAGAACTTCACTGACTTCATAGCATCTCTTCACTTAAAAATTTCCCGAGAATATTCTAATAGTATGATATTCCCTAGCAAGTTTCCACTCCAGGAAGTTCTGACGATTCCCCAGTGAATCATTATCTCAAGCAGGTATCATTACAAGAATTTCAGCATTGGATTGACCTAAGGATCCCCAGTAAATCTCATTGGTCTCAACCTTCCCCGATGAAGCGAGTGTTTATTTCACTCCTCAGTGTTTTCTCAGGATTTTGATCTTCATCAACATTGGATGTTTATTTCATCCCCACTGAAGTCTACTCTGACGTCTACAAATACAATATTGGTACAAAGCTTTCACAACGAAGTAGCGGATATTTATTTTATCCCCGGGACGCCTCATCTATAGCATCTACCATCACTTCAGCTTACTTCAGTTACGTTGGATATTTATTTTATCCCTAGCAAAGTCTCTGATCACGAGTTTGATCCGTTCCCAGTGGATCTTTCTCATCCAGATAATCAGTTTCATCTTGACGGTCCCCTAAGTGAAGTCATGATGTTCGTATCCCCAAGTGGATTGCTATTTCCCCAGAGAAGTTTGGACTTTAGAGCTTTGACTATTAGTTCCACCTATGGATTTCTATACACAGTTTGATAGATGTATCTCTCGTGCAGAGGATGGACGAGCTTCCTCGTCGTTTCGCTTCTTCTCTTGTTTTCTTTTTCCATTTTGTCAGCATTAGCATAAGCATCGCATGACATCATTTGCATTCGCCTCCGTGCATGTTTGTTTGTTTCTTGTTGTTTTATCTTTATCTTTGGTTAGGTTTGCGCCATGTTTTGGGTTTGCTTGATCTCTCCAAATAGGTCGTCAGCCTTAGGCAGAAAGTGCTAATCATTTACAAGTTTCCCCACAGAGTTCAACCCTCGTGGATAATGGTTATTTCAGTTATCTTTTTCCGTGCTTGGATAAGATAAATCGCCATTCGAGTTCATTTCTCAATGGTGGGTCTTGTTTGACCGTTTCTTTCTAGCTTGATCCTAGATTAAACTTTGGTCCCTGGGGGTACCACCTTTAACTTTTTGGTCTCCAAACCTGTTTTGAGCGTGCATTTATTTTGCACTGCATCTCATGGATTAATCTTTTATAGATCCTCTTTGAAGAGTCTGTTCTCCAACAGTGATTGATTGGAACGACGTCTCCGTGGAATATAAAGCCAAACAACAAGTGGCAGCCTACATCAAGAATTTCACTCGACTACATTACAAATACAACTCATTTCTGCTCTCAGTCAGTTATCTCCGCCCGACTCTTCGACTTATCACTCTCCAGTGATGTGGATCTCTCCAGAATCCTCAACTTATCACTCTTCAGTGAAGTGGATCTCTCCAGAATCCTCAACTTATTGATCTTTAGCGTGAAGTGGATCTCTCCAGACTCTTCGACGGTTGCTCTCCAATGAAGTGTATCTCTTTAGACCCTTCGACGGTGTTGCTCTCCAATGAAGTGTGTATCTACATCAGACTCTTTGAAGACGTCACTCTTCAGTGAAATGGACTATTTTGCCGACAACTACTTGACGAAGCCACTTGTTGTGAAACTTTTATTTCCCTAGTGGAGATAGTCTTTCTGAATCAACCTTCATTAAGGGCCTTTTCCTACCTGAACGTTATGAACAATCTCTTTATATACAACCTTTGGAGATTATCTTTTGATTCTACCGCCGTGTGGATCCTGCCCTGTTTTTTTGCTTAGACGACAATTGGTCACGCTTGAACCTGTTGAGTCGTCGCCTTGGTCTCCCCAGTGTTGTTTCTTTTCCCCGGTGCGTCTGGTCGTCCCCAGTGAGTTGTTACTCGTTGTGTTGGCTATTTTCCTCGTCTGTTTCGTCTACATTTTGCATTTTATCATTCCATCATTTTCGTCATGCTAGAGTGCATGGCATGTCAGCATTAAGTCTAGTTTTGTCCATAGCATTGCATGATCATTGCATCTAAGGGCAAAATTTTTGGTTATCTATATTTAAATATCTCTCACCATGACCTAATGACGATCTTCATCGCCCTGTCATCCGGTGAAGATATTTAAATAGGGGCAACTGTTGTACCCCAAAATTTTCCCTTAGATTCATTGATTCGTCTGCATATCATCTTAGGTCAATCATCAGTGCATAACGACCCCTTTATCTAGTTTTTGCTTGTTTGTCTCATTTGTGAACACAGGTGCTGGTGCAGAAGATTCAAGACTCTAAGGCTGTGTTGTGTGTGTGTTTTTGTGGAGGTTTCCCTGGTCCTTGCAAGGGGTGTGTGGATTCCTGTGAGATGGTGCCCTATCTCTTTCTGGTCCCTAAGCCACCAAACCTATCTTCCTCAGATTTCTCAGACGTTTTCCCCTTGTAGAAGATTACATTCTTTATACCCGTTGGATATGACGATCGGTCCCTTAAGACTGACCACTGGTTGTGTTACAAGTCGGCATCCCCACTCTGTAAGCTCCTCAATTTAAAGATATGTGTTGCTCTATGTCCTTAAAATTTGGGTTCATCAAGGAAAGTTCGATTTGAAGGAATCAGAGAGTTGAAATCCAGAATATAGATTCAAGCCTATATATTTTTTTTTACAAGTTTACAGGATTAAGCCTGAAAGTACTACATCATCTACATATGGTTCTAGTATAAAGCTCGTGCCCTCTGCCTTGAAGAGAATCTCATATTATTCAAGCAAGCTTGAAGATTCATGGGGTTTTGAAAGGTTCCATTACTTTGACCATCGATAGAAATTTGAAATTCTCGCAAATTCTCAAGACGTGGCTACAAAGCTCAGATTCCAATTTGGTTTTCCAAATCTAAGATCTAAATATCAAATACAAGCCATTTTTATTCTTTATGATCAAGGAAGTTTATTCAGGGTTTAAGTTGTTAGTTTGAAGTTTCCAAGCATATAAGATGCATTAAGTTCAATTTATATTGAATTTCTAAGTCTTAAGAACCGTTTACATCTTCCTTTCCAAGGGTACGAGTCGTCATGGATTCAAGGTTTAATTAGTTCGAAGCGCAAGTTTTAATCTCAAATTTATTCACATACAAGTTGCAAGTTCTAACTTCAAATTCAAATTAACCATTCAAGCTACGAGAAGTTTCTTGTGATTTCAAGATCTAAGACAACTTCCATGGTCATTTTCCAGGATATGAGATTAAAAGTTAAAATCAAAGGTTCCACGTGATTAAGATTCAAGAAATTAAAAAATTTGAAGACTTACGAGATTGAATTCCAACGCTCATTTTGATTTCAAGATTCATTGTTCAAGTTACATGATTTATAATGTTGAGAAAGAATAAGATTCCCCTAAGCCTTTGTTCCAAATTCAAGAACTTTACATGTTAACGAAAATCAAGGTGCCAACGCAAGTTTGTGACCCATGTATTTAGAAGCCTTAAATTGGATAAGATCTTGAAGCAAGTTTTGAAAGAGATTCTCAAAAGTGTAAAGTGGCTCGTTGTTCTTACAAAGTTATGTTCAAATTGTGAGTGGATTGGTTTTAGTTACACCATTCAAAAATTCACGCTTACGCTTAAAGTTCCAGCTCATGTTATCAAAAGCACCAAATCTTGAAAGGCTTACATCCAAAAAACTACAAGTCATCATTCAAAAAGACTCAAAATTCTGAGCTTAATAAAATCCAAAGACAAAAATTCACATCATACAAGAAATTAATTAGAAGTTCACATGCTACAAGAATTTGTTTTAAGTACAAGGTGATTCTATACAAGTTCACATAAAATTTCATTTTTCTTCCATAACCAAGCTTCAAGGCGCATGGCCATGTCGAGAAGGCATTAGAGAGTGGACGTACACTTTTAGGTTCCGTGGTAGCATGTGGAATATAAAAGAGACATCTATTTGTTTTAAAGATATTTGTTTTAGTGTAGCATTGGAGGACCCTATTACATTTGTTCTACCACCTTACCACTTCCTAACATTGGTCACCAACTTGGACTGCCACTAGAAAATGAAAAATGCAGACTGATGATAAGACTTTTGCGGAGTTCAGCTTTTGACCCTACAAGATTTAAAAATACATTAGTTAAAGTTGAAGTTACGGAAGCTTTCTATTCATATATTGAGGCCCACCGCCTGATACGCAAAAAAGTTTTCTTGGAAGGAGCGATCACCTTGATGGCTCAGCCTTTACTTCCATTAACTCGTGTTGAGAGGATCCAAAGCATCACAAAAGAATCAGAAAGAAGATAAAAAAGTTATGAACATTTTTCTCCAAATAAGACCACCGTCAAACCGCCTGCAACATTAAAGCAAGGCATTCAGTACAAATCAATCCAAATCAATCTTGATCATTAAACCAACTTTTGAATTGAATATTAAAATCAGGATATGTCTCAACAAATCATCAAACGTATTCAAATCACTTTAGGATGCTCCCACAACTTTGAACATTCTATAACAGTTTCAGACAAGGATTGTTATTTCCTAAGTCATCATTAACAGAACAAAAATCGGATCGTAGAATCAGAAATAAAGTTTCATCATTTTCAAAATTGAAATTTTGGGAAATATCATTAAGATACCACCAGCAAATTTCCAAAACCAGCAAGGGACAAGAATTTCAGACATAATAGAACAATTCAGACAGGTCTTGATCGATTTGGAAACCAATTCAAGGTGGCACTATTTTGGTTCAGACACTTTTCAAATATATTTCCAAAACACATCAGACATGTTCAGAGTGTCATCATTACAAATCATTTAAGGCATCAGCACGCTCAAATTCAGGGGACCTATATAAGAGAGCACACACACACATAGAGGACAGAAAAAAAAAGATCATGAACTGCATATCAGAAACCTCCCCTCATCATATCAAAGACAACCACAAAATATCCACCCACCATATCAAATAACCAGAAAACCGTCCATCAATTACACTAGATGGACATTCGTCATTATCAGTAAGCCAATTCAATACCAGAAACCAGCATAACATATGAAAACATTTCATCTCATCATAACACAATAACCAATCCATCGCAGATCCAATCACAGCCAACAATTCATCACTGCACAACCTAAAATCAGAAACCATCACATATGATTACCACAAAAAATCAGTTCATATCAGATGAATAACCAATCGAATTCAACAAATCACCCAAAACAACACGTGAATCCTCATATCAGAAAAAACCAAGCCATCAAATCCTTACAACAAACCGGCCAGAAAACACCAAATTCGTACACACAAGAACAGGCGAATTCGGCAGCAGTCGCAGTGAATCAACACACACGGCAGACATAAAAGACAACAACAAGCGAAATCAAAAAGCAGAAAGAGAGAAACTCATCTTTTGGTAGAGATCGTGAGTCCCGATGGCGCTTCTTCCTCCTCGTTCGTTGACAGCGTCCCCTTTTTCTTTACTGTTAGATCATTGTAATATGTATGTAATAATCAATAATGAAATGGGGACGGGAACCGTGGGGAAAACGGTTTATTTTGTTTGATGTTGTTTGATCGAGAGAGAATGAGAGAGTGAGAATAGCATTTGGACAATAGGAGTGAGTCGGAGAGGATGAGTTTGAGCTAGGGTTTTCTTTGAGTTCGTATCGAGAGGGACGATAGAAATCGAAGGTAGAGAATGTTGAGATAGAGAGAGCGGCGACGCAGATTTAGGGACAACTAACCCTAATTCTATTTTGACAAGGAGCGGCGAGAGAGAGAAGAGAGGAATGACCCGTGAGGCTCCCTCCGTCTTTTCTTTTTTTGATCTTCGTTTTATTAGCCTTCTTTTTTTAAAAAAATATAACTTAACTTTTTTTATATAACCACTAATAAGAGTTTTTTTAGTAAATCCTAAAACTATTTTTTTAACTCTTATTAACTTTTAATAACTTTAATACTATAATCCTTTTAAAATTAATTAGAAATCTTTATCCTTTTTCAATTAAAATAATCCCAGTAAAATAAACCCTTTGCTATTTTTACATATTAAATCTTAACTTCAACTAAAAAATGAAGCTTTTAAATATTAAATTAATTTCCTTTTGTTAAAGAAAACCTTTTCTCATGATAACAATCAATTTCTTTTTCTCAATAAACCTATAAATCAAAACTCGTTAGATCCCTCGCGTTTGAGTGAATCATATGCATGTATGTTATTTATCTTATCTCTGTATGCTTTACTATTATACTTGATGAATGTATGTCAAAACCCTTTCAAAACATAACAAAAAACTCTCGATCCAACGTCGAGCCCATTTTCTACCTATGTAAGTCGATCGCCCTTGGGCATCGCATTCAACCTATCGGTCACAATACACTTTAACTAGCCCACTTTGCTAGTGTGCACTAATAATTCAAGTTAGTCCCCTCGACATTCCAAAGGAAAGGTTATTAACATTGACTGTCATGTCATAGGACTAACACTTTAGAACCCTTGGCCTTAGGATTCGGAGTCGCCGTACTCCACGTCTCGCCGTAGACACTTAGAATCTTAGCCTTAGGATCGGAGTCGCCGTACTCCAAGTAAATGCTCCGCCGCGAACATTTACAATCCTACCCCTCTTGAACCAACCTACAACTTTAGAATCGCCGCACTCTATGTAAGGTCTTGCCCAAGACTTTACCTCCCCTTGGAACCTTGACCCCGTCAAGAAGTTCCTCTTTTCAGAACTACGCATACTCTGATTCTACTCCCGAGGATACGTAGGCGTAAGGTGCGATACCTTATCGAGTATACTTAGATACTAACCCCTAGGGTTTCAACCTTTAGCGTAACACCCTAGGCAAGCGAATGAGAGATAACATAAATACTAACGAGAGGTTCCCGTAGAGTACTACAGACGTTTAGGATGCTAATACCTTCCCTAGGCGTAACCAACCCCCGAACCTTAGATCTCTAGGTTTTTTCGCTTTTGAACCTTTCCTTTGGATAAATCAAAGACGGTGGTGAACATTTAAAGAAATGTGATCCTAGTTCATTAATAACTATGGTATCCAATTCTCACCGCAACACTCTCCAATAGAAAACTTTGTTCTTCGTATCTCTTCAATAGAAAACTTTGTTGATCCTTTCTCTCCAGTGTAACCACTGCTCCTGTTATCTTTCTTTGTTGATCGTCCAACACTACAGATAGACTCAATATATTTCGGAGATAAACCCTTTTTGTTATTGAAAATAAGTAATGTGGCTGGTGCACCAGTAGCAGTAATGTCATCAGAAGTTATAACAAACTCTAGGGTTGAAGTCTCTCCGTCAATATAATGGTTGTCTTCGGCATCCTGATAAAGTTAGGACTCAATATATTTCGGAGATAAACCCTTTTCGTTATTGAAAATAAGTAATGTGGTTGGTGCACCAGTAGCAGTAATGTCATAGGAAGTTATAACAAACTCTAGGGTTGGAGTCTCTCCGTCAATATAATGGTTGTCTTCGGCATTCTGATAAAGTTATGACTCAATATATTTCGGAGATAAACCCTTTTCGTTATTGAAAATAAGTAATGTGGCTGGTGCACCAGTAGCAGTAATGTCATCAGAAGTTATAACAAACTCTAAGGTTCGAGTCTCTCCGTCAATATAATGGTTGTCTTCGGCAAGTGTGCATCAATAAACATCAGCAAGTGTGCATAATAAGCTAGCAAGTGGGCATAATAAGCATAATAAACAAGTTATAATATATACATATACATCAATATACATCAGTATGTATCATTTAGAAAAAACCAACGCGAACCTGTAAAATATAATCCTTTTAGGCTTAAACCCAGTTGATTTATAGAAATCCACACGCCACTCCCTGAATTATCCTATCATGAGGAATACATAAATCTAACAAAATTATCTTATCATTCCAGCAGGCCGATTTCCCTTCTAAGGATCCACTGTTATTTTAAAGAGATCTTGAATTATCTCCTCACAATGAACCTGAGCAGAAACAATTCCTCTGTATCTTGTGACCCAAAGTCAGTCCATTGGTTATGCAAGTGGTAATAGGAGTACCACCAACTTTGTGTCGACTCTGGTAATAGAAGTAATGTTTTACTATTGATCGTTATTCTTTTAAAATACATATTATTATTATTTCTTAAAATAAATACACCTTTTTAAGTTTCAGCCATTTTTCCGGATGTGCACATCCAGAATACGCGTAACTTGTCATTTTGAATTTGCACATCCGGAACAAGGCAACGTTTTTAAAAAAAACGGTGCGTCCGGATGTGCACATCCGAAACTGGGGGGCAAAAAAATAATTTCACGTGGTGTATAAGAAACTTGGGTGGTGTATTAAGAAATGGTCTAATCTTTTTCATGTGAAATGGATGGGTGTTAATTTGTTTATATGGTGGCTGATGAAGTGAACAATATATATATATATATATATATATATATATATATAGAGAGAGAGAGAGAGAGAGAGAGGGGTTGTGACCTTCACATTACCTGTCACTCACTTTTACCTCCCTCAAATCTCTTTCCTTGACAGCACTTGTCCCTACGTGGATAGCTCCTTGACCACTTGATTGTTTGACTTAGCCTTAGTTGACAGACCCATGGTGTAAGCATCCTTTGATCATGTCATACGCCTGGCTCATTCCAGCCCTTTGATCTGAAGGTTATCAGATCATGAGGTTAAGGTTGAGGTTGGGCCTAATTTACTATTAGCGCCCCCTTCTTTTAAGTACAATTTTTTTATTTTCTTTGGATTGGTTTTTGGACCTTGGGCCATGTTTATGTTTTTTGCTAGTTTGTTCATTCCCATAATACTCTATTGCACCCCCTTTATTTTAATATTTTTCTTTTATCATTTTATTTATCTATTTAATTGTTTTAATTAATTAATTAGATAAATGGTAATTAATTGAATATTTTTCAATATTTAAAAACCACAGATTCAATGTCAAGTGGTATTTTTAAAACTTATCACTCTTCAATTAATTTTGAATTAGCGCAAATCAAATCTCGATCCTTATCGAGTGTATTTTCCAAATCAAAGCATAATACTTAATCATTTTGTTAATATCTGATCATGAAGGCTAGATCAGATCCTGTTGAAGTGGGCCACCAAGTACGTCTGAGATGCTGGGCGTATGGAGAGGAGGAGGGGGTGTACTTGCAAGGCACTCCGACGCTCAAGTAAGAAAGGGTCAGAGAAAAGGGGCAAGTACAAAGTATTAGTTCGTAGGGTGAATATTTGATACCTGACCCTCTCAAGTAAGAGGATTTATATAGAGCCCCCTAGCGCGTGGTCAACGGTCCTATTTTCGGGGCGAAATAACCGTTTTTCCGAAGAATAGGTAACTGCCCAAACTAGCCGTTATGTTGGGCAGGGTACCCAAAACTAGTCGTTATGTCGGGCATATGCGTAGTTTTGGGCACATGCCCTTAGCTGTTCGGGGAGTGAAGAAGCTGTGCGTAACGGGCAGCATTTCCGGGGAGGAGCGATGCAGTCCTTGCCCGATTAGAGGGGCAGAATGGTAACTTTTACCCCCCCCCCCCCTTTGTGGGTTGAACTTAGGCAATTGGGCCGTTCTGGAGCAGAAGTGGATTGGGCCATGTCTAGCCGTTGGTCCAGTCCAGAACATGAGCCCCCCAAGTCGTTGCTCCCGAGCATGGGAGTGATGGCTTAAGGACAGCTCGTGGCTCCGGGGAGCTAGCATGATGTAACACCCCCAATCTATACCCCCAATTAAATAAAGCGATAAAAATTTCATCAGAGTATAATTAAGCATTCATGGCATAGACGAAGGCGTCACATCAATTGAGACAAAACACAATAAACCTGCTCATAAAGATATGCAACAATCAGGTAGCAAATAACAGAGGAACTTAGTTCCTACTACCCACAATTCAGATACAGAATAAAAGCGGAAAATCTGCAACTGAATCTCATATATATATATATATATATATATATATATATATATATATATATCACATAAAAAGTTTGTCTGTCATACACAGATCCATACATATACAATCCAAAAGATATATATATATATACACACACACACACACACACATATATACACATGAATCACAATGATCTCCCCGACTACCCGGTGCTACATATCAGAGCCGACCGACAAAATAATGAAGACCTAAGCTTCACAAAAAGACCTCCAGCATCTAATCTGCAATGCCTCATAGAGCATTCAAAACAACAGAAGGGTGAGAAAAACAATCATAATATAATTGCATACAATTATATAATAACACCAAAATACACATGTAATATTCTCACCACAACTTATACCAGAAATCAAACACAAAACAACACAATGCATATCTCACATATCCACCACCAAGGCATATATAATCAAGCTCAATACATTTATCAACAACATATATATATATATATATATATATATATATATATATATATATATATATATATATATATATATATATATATATATATATATATCTCAACTCATCAATTCCATTCTCAATTCCAGACAAAATCGATCCATTCATGATTTATGCAAATGCAAAGAGACCGACACAACGACTCTATGCAAATGCGGTACCATCCATCAGTCAATCTCATCATTAGTTCACTCAGGAACTATTGGAACCATTACTTGTTACTTAATATAACTCCCCGTCGGGCAAACGATGTTCCCCGTCGCTTTAGGTCCTCTTGGTATAAGGCTCACGACGTTTATGGATTGCTTTAGGTCCTCTTTGTATAAGGCTCACAATCTGATCGCTTTAGGTCCTCTTTGTAAAAGGCGCCCGATCGTCTATAATCATCGCTTTAGGTCCTCTCGGTATAAGGCTCACGATGTTATAGCGGAATCCCTCTGGAACCGATTCATCGCTCATACCCTATAAGGGCACACGACATCACAAGAATGCACATCATGATGCTTAGTATACAACGGCTCATGACATTCAAATGCACACATATACACATCCATAATCATGCACATATAAACAAATACCACACATTGCATTTTCTTGCCCTTAGGCCACAAACCATCATCACAACATTTTATCACATGTATTTTCATCACACAACAGCACACAAGTCATGCAATATCCATATCAACAACACATTGCATAATACACCTCAATTACACACAATTACAACGACAAAAGTCGACAAAATGACACTATTCCAAATTCCTGACATAATTAAATCGGCCAACAATCTTAAAACCATTTTAATAAGAAAGTACATTTTATTAGCTTTCCAACGATACCAAGAATGTTCAAAACGGATAATCGGAACACAAGTTACGGACGTAAACGGAAAAGACATCGCGAAAAGACAATATTTTACACCCCTGCTGGCCATACGCGTATTGCCCAAACTCATACGCGTACCATTACACGTTTCAGCAGATGGCTGAGAAAAATGGAACTCCATACGCGTATTGCCCTCAATCCTTCATTGCCATACGCGTATTGCCTTAACGAATACGCGTATTGCCTTGAGTGATACGCGTATGGGCAGTGGAAAACCAGGATTTTTCTGCGAAATTCAACCAAACCCACTCCAAATTTTCACCTAAACACCAGAAAATTGCCAATAGATAGCACAACAACATATATCTAACATGTATCAACAATAAGGGACCTGAAAACATAATTCCCGACACAATTTAATCGAATTCTAACAATTTCAACATAATATGGTTTTTGTTCTACAGTCAATTTCAACTCAAAAACAACCAAATACAAACATACATAATCATTCACAAGTATAACATAATCGAGTTTCGCACGCTTACCCGATCTAATCGTGTTTGAAAAGTCGGTTGATCGATTTTCTTCCTTTCCAAGTTTTTCTCTCTTTTCTCCTTTCTCCTCTCTTTTCTTTCCCTTTTCCTTCTTCTCTTTTTCTTTCTCTCTATTTTTCTCTCTTTCTATTTCTATTCTTACTAACTTAAGAAAAATAAAGTGAAATGACCAAAATACCCCTACGCTCAAATATCTCGCAAACGTTCCCAAAACGCGATAAAACATATTCACGATGAAAAATAATATATTATCAAATAAAAGTCAAAAATAAAATAATAAAATAATAGAAATAATTAAATCGACTCGATTAAATGAAACTAACTAAAACTGGGGCGTTACAACTCTCCCCCACTTAGAGATTTTCGTCCTCGAAAATATTACCTGAGACGAACAACTCCGGATACGACTCCCGCATCCGACTCTCCAACTCCCAAGTCAAATTGCCCTCAGCAGCGCCTCCCCACGCTACTTTCACAAGCGCAATATCCTTGCCCCTTAACCGCTTCAACTCGCGATCCAAAATTCTCACTGGTAATGCCTCCACCGCAAGGTTCTCCCTTACCTCAACCTCATCCATCGGAATCACATGCGACGGATCCAGAACATACTTCCGAAGCTGTGAAACATGGAACACATCGTGCAAATTCGAAAGACTCAGCGGCAACGCCACCCGATAAGCCACAACACCCACTCTCGCGGATATCTGGTAAGGACCAATAAACCGAGAAGTAAGCTTCTTCGGCTTCAATGCACGACCAACACCCGTCACCGGTGTAACTCTAAAAAATACATGATCTCCCTCTTGAAACTCAAGATCTTTCCTCCTTCTATCATGATAACTCTTTTGCCTACTCTGAGAAGCCTTCATTTTCTCACGAATAAGTTTCACTTTTTCCGTAGTCTGTTGCACCAACTCCGGTCCAACCACCGAACTCTCACCAGATTCATGCCAACACAAAGGTGTTCGACATCTCCTTCCATACAACGCTTCAAAAGGTGCCATTCCAATACTCGAATGGAAACTATTATTATACGTGAATTCAACCAACACAAGATAACCATCCCAAGCACCACCTTGCTCAATAACACAAGCTCGCAACAAATCTTCCAACGACTGAATAGTTCTCTCGGTCTGACCATCTGTCTGCGGATGATAAGCAGAACTCAATCTCAACTTGGAACCTAACGCCTTTTGCAAACTTCCCAAAATCTGGAAGTAAACCTCGGATCTCGATCTGAAACAATACTCAACGGAACACCATGTAATTTCACAATCACACTGATATAAATCTCAGTCAACCTCTCTAAAGAAAAACTGATGTCAATCGGAATGAAATGCGCCGATTTAATCAGCCTATCCACAATCACCCAAATGGCATTATGTCCCCTCTGTGTGTTCGGCAACCCTGTTACAAAATCCATAGAAATGCTGTCCCATTTCCACTCGGGAATATCCAACGGTTGAAACAATCCACTAGGCCTCAGATGTTCCACTTTAGACTTCTTACACGTCCAACACGAATACACAAACTGAGCCACATCTCTTTTCAATCCAGACCATAAAAAGATCTTCTTCAAATCTTGATACATCTTATTAGCTCCCGGATGTATACTCAAATTACTCCGGTGTCCTTCCTCCAAAATCATCTTTTTCAAGTCCGAATCATCAGGAATACAAATCCTACCCCGAAATCTCAAAACACCCTTATCATCCACTTTAAAGTCATTATTCACACTTTGATCTCCAACCGTCATCAAATCCACAAATTTCACATCCAACTTCTGTTTCTCACTAACGGTTAACAGAAAATCATTAGTAACCTTTAACATACCAAGCCTCACGCTACCAGATGCCAATTCACACACCAAACTCAAATCTCTAAATGCTTCCAAAAGTTCCCACTCTTTAACCATCAAAGCGGACATATGCAACGATTTCCAGCTTAACGCATCAGCTACCACATTAGCTTTACCAGGATGGTAATTCAAGCCAAAGTCGTAGTCCTTCAAAAATTCCAACCATCTTCGTTGCCTCATATTCAACTCTTTCTAATCAAACAAGAATTTCAAACTTTTATGATCACTAAAGACTTCGAATCTTGCACCGTAGAGATAATGCCTCCAAATTTTCAACACAAAAACCACGGCCGCTAATTCCAAATCATGAGTAGGGTAATTCTTCTCATGAATCCTCAATTGCCTCGAAGCATAAGCCACAACCTTACCTTCTTGCATCAACACTCCACCTAAACCAATCAAAGACGTATCACAATACACCATAAACGGTTCATTAGGATTCGGTAAGATCAAAATCGGAGCTGTAGTCAATCTTCTCTTTAGCTCATTAAAACTTTCCTCACACTGAATATCCCAAATGAACGCTTTACCCTTACAAGTCAACTGGGTCAAAGGAAGTGCTAACTTAGAAAAACCTTCAATGAACCTCCGATAATAACCAGCTAAACCCAAAAAGCTTCTAATTTCAGTAACAGATCTAGGAGCCTCCCATTGTAGAACTGCATCTACTTTAGATGGATCCACAGCAATACCATTACCTTAAATCACATGCCCAAGAAAACTCACTTCTGACAACCAGAACTCACACTTGGACAACTTGGCAAAAAGTTTCCTTTCCTTCAAAATTTGCAACACAACACGCAAATGTTCCGCATGTTCCTCCCGGGACTTAGAATAAATCAAATTGTCATCAATAAACACAACAACAAATCGATCCAAATGCTCATGGAAAATACGATTCATATACTCCATAAACACACCTGGCGCATTAGAAACCCCGAACGGCATCAAGAATATTCGTAATGACCATATCGTGTCCTAAAAGCCGTCTTCTGAATATCTTCCTCTTTCACTCTAATCTGATGATAACCTGACCTTAAATCAATCTTACTAAACACACAAGCACCTACCAACTGGTCCATAAAATCATCAATTCTCGGAAGAGGATACTTATTCTTAATCGTCATCTTATTCAACTGGCGATAGTCAATACACAATCGCATACTTCCATCCTTCTTTTTCACCAATAAAACTGGAGCACCCCAAGGCGACACACTTGGCCTCACAAACCTCTTCTCTAACAATTCATTCAACTGCTTCTTTAACTCAACCAACTCAGATGCCGACATACGATAAGGTGCCATAGATACAGGTCTAGTACCAGGAATTAGATCTATAGAAAACTCCACCTCTCTCTCTGGCGGCACATCTGAAATATCCTCAGGAAACACCTCGGATAATTCACATACAACTGGAAACACATCAAGTGCAACTTGACTATCCACTGTCAACGATGCAAACAATCCAAACAACTGAGCTTCATCCGCCAAAAGTGTCTTCAACTCTTTGGTAAATAAGAAACTCGACTCTTCGTCTTCTTCAAGAGAAGGAAATCTTACCAGCTTATGATAACAATCAATATGAACCCGATTAAACTGCAACCAATTCATACCCAGAACCACATCTAAACCCTTCAACGACAAACACACCAAATCCATCTCAAAATCTTTACCATAAATGGTCAAAGGACAACTTAAACAAACCAAATAAGTAGTTACTGACCCCATTGCTGGAGTATCAATAACCATCTCTCCACCCATCAAAGACAACACAAGATTCAAACGCTTCGCGCACTCAGACGAAATAAATGAATGAGTCGCTCTGGTATCAATAATAGCAACTAAAGGCGTACTATTAATAAAACAAGTACCTCTGATCAGATGGTCTACACTTGTAGTCTGAGTCCCTACCAATGTAAAAACTTTCCCACCAGCTGGAGCTTTCTTTGGTTTCGGACACTTCGTGCTAACATGTCCAGGTTCACCACAGTTGAAACACTTCACCACATTCTTCCTCTTGCACTCAGCTGCAATATGTCTTAAACCTCCACAATTGGAAAACTTCTCCAAATTCTTCTTCCATTCGAACTGACGATGTCATAAGTCACCACACCTAAAACATCTCGGAGAATTAGACATACCTCCCCCACTTGGCCTTTTCCCAAAACTACCCCTTTGTTTACCCTTATCAGCTGGTGTCACATAAGGACCACCACGAAACGGTTGCTCCCCTTTCCTTTCGTTCACACTCTTATAGTGAGTAGAACGAGCTTTGCTATCTTCCTCATAAATCCTACAACAATCCACCAAGTCCGAAAACCTTCTAATCCTTTGGTAACCGATTGCCTACTTGATCTCAGGACGCAATCCGTTCTCAAACTTCACACACTTAGAAAACTCTGCAGTAGCTTCAGCATAATGTGGATAAAACTGCACAAGTTCCACAAACTTAGCAGTGTAATCAGCAACAGACATATTACCTTGTTTCAACTCCAAGAACTCTATTTTCTTCTTTCCCCTAACATCTTCAGGAAAATACTTCCTCAAAAATTCCATGCTGAACAAAGTCCAAGTAACCTCTTCATCTCCAGCTTCTAACATATGACACGTACTAACACACCAATCATCAGCCTCCTCCTACAACATGTGAGTACCCAATCTCACCTTATTTTCCTCAGCACAGTCCATTACTCGAAAGATTCTTTCAATCTCCTTAAGCCAAATCTGAGCACCATCAGGATCATGTCTCCCTTTGAAGACAAGCGGTTTGTTCTTCCTGAACTCATCATTTCCAGCAGCATTAGGTGCACCCTGCACAGCCCGAGCCATAGCTTGCATAACAGCAGCCAAAGCAGCATCATTCCTACCAGCCATATTCTGTTCATTTCCAATAACAGCAATTATGGTTAAACAAACAGCTCACCCAAACACAACGACCAACAAGGACTGACACAAACTGACACAGACTGGCTCTGATACCACTTAATGTAACACCCCCAATCTATACCCCCAATTAAATAAAGCGATAAAAATTTCATCAGAGTATAATTAAACATTCATGGCATAGACGAAGGCGTCACATCAATTGAGATAAAACACAATAAACCTGCTCATAAAGATATGCAACAATCAGGTAGCAAATAACAGAGGAACTTAGTTCCTACTACCCACAATTCAGATACAGAATAAAAGCGGTCTGCAACTGAATCTCATATATATATCACATAAAAAGTTTGTCTGTCATACACAGATCCATACATATACAATCCAAAAGATATATATATATATATATATATATATATATACATATACACATAAATCACAACGATCTCCCCGACTACCCGGTGCTACATATCAGAGTCGACCGACAAAAGAATGAAGACCTAAGCTTAACAAAAAGACCTCCAACATCTAATCTGCAATGCCTCATAGAGCATTCAAAACAGCAGAAGGGTGAGAAACACAATCATAATATAATTGCATATAATTATATAATAACACCAAAATACACATGTAATATTCTCACCACAACTTATACCAGAAATTAAACACAAAACAACACAATGCATATCTCACATATCCACCACTAAGGCATATATAATCAAGCTCAATGCATTTATCAACAACATATATATATATATATATATATATATATATATATATATATATATATACACCTCAACTCATCAATTTCATTCTCAATTCCACACAAAATCAATCCATTCATGATTTATGCAAATGCAAAGAGACCGACACAACGACTCTATGCAAATGCGGTACCATCCATCCGTCAATCTCATCATTAGTTCACTCAGGAACTATTGGAACCATCACTTGTTACTTAATGTAACTCCCCGTCGGGCAAACGATGTTCCCCGTCGCTTTAGGTCCTCTTGGTATAAGGCTCACGACGTTTATGGATTGCTTTATGTCCTCTTTGTATAAGGCTCACAATCCGATCGCTTTAAGTCCTCTTTGTATAAGGCGTACGATCGTCTATAATCATTTCTTTAGGTCCCCTCGGTATAAGGCTCACGATGTTATAGTGGATTCCCTCTGGAACCGATTCGTCGCTCACACCCCACAAGGGCACACGACATCACAAGAATGAACATCATGATGCTTAGTATACAACGACTCATGACATTCAAATGCACACATATACATATCCATAATCATGCATATATAACCAAATACCACACATTGCATTTTCTTGCCCTTAGGCCACAAACCATCATCACAACATTTTATCACATGTATTTTCATCACACAATAGCACACAAGTCATGCAATATCCATATCAACAGCACATTGCATAATACACCTCAATTACACACAATTACAACGACAAAAGTCGACAAAACGACACTATTCCAAATTCCCGACATAATTAAATTGGCCAACAATATCAAAACCATTTTAATAAGAAAGTACATTTTATTAGCTTTCCAACGATACCAAGAAAGTTCAAAACGGATAATCGGAACACAAGTTACAGACGTAATCGGAAAAGACATCGCGAAAAGACAACATTTTACACCCCTACTGGCCATACGCGTATTGCCCTGAGCCATACCCGTATTTCCCAAACTCATACGCGTACCATTACGCGTTTCAGCAGATGTCCGAGAAAAATGGAACTCCATACGTGTATTGCCCTCAATCCTTTATTACCATACGCGTATTGCCTTAACCAATACGCGTATTGCCTTGAGTGATACGCGTATGGGCAGTGGAAAACCAGAATTTTTCTGCGAAATTCAACCAAACCCACTCCAAATTTTCACCTAAACACCAGAAAATTGCCAATAGATAGCACAACAACATATATCTAACATGTATCAACAATAAGGGGCCTGAAAACATGATTCCCGACACAATTTAATCGAATTCTAACAATTTCAACATAATATGGTTTTTGTTCTACATTCAATTTCAACTCAAAAACAACCAAATACAAACATACATAATCATACATAAGTATAACATAATCGAGTTTCGCACACTTACCCAATTTAATCGTGTTTAAAAAGTCGGTTGATCGATTTTCTTCCTTTCCAAGTTTTTCTCTCTTTTCTCCTTTCTCCTCTCTTTTCTTTCCCTTTTCCTTCTTCTCTTTTTCTTTCTCTCTATTTTTCTCTCTTTCTATTTCTATTCTTACAAACTTAAGAAAAATAAAGTGAAATGACCAAAATACCCCTACGCTCAAATATCTCGCAAACGTTCCCAAAACGCGATAAAACATATTCACGATGAAAAATAATATATTATCAAATAAAATTCAAAAATAAAATAATATAATAATAGAAATAATTAAATCGACTCGATTATATAAAACTAACTAAAATTGGGGCGTTACACGTGAAGTCGTCGTTTAGTGACGAGGAAGGTTGTCTCGTGGTGCCCGTGACCCCTTGTGTCTGTGTCATTCATGACCGTGACCGGATTGCCCATTGTACGGGGAGACTAACGGTTAGTCAGAATTGGAAACGTTAGGGTGCCACGTGTGCCTAGAGCCCTGCGTAGTAGTTACTAGGCAATGATGGCTAGTTAGTGGCCATCGTGACCTACAAGGGCGTGCCACTACACGTGCCTCTCTGTATAAAAGGGGAAGACCCGTTTCATTCTGAACTTTTCGCTCTTGTTTCTCTTCGTCTTCTTTAGAGCTCTTGCCCTTCACCGCCGTTTTCTATTCCGACCATCGCATCAACCTCCAGGCAACCGCTTTTCATTTTCTTAACCAAGTAAGTTCGTAGATCTTGCACTCTTATATTCCTTTTGATGGTTATTTGTAGCTTGCATGCGGTTAGGTTTAGAAGATGAAATAGATTAATTTCTGGCGGTTGTTGGTGGTGGACGGTGGTCGTGCCATTTTCCGCCGCCGATGAGGCCGTTTGTTTTTAGGATATTCTTATGAATCAGGCGGTTTCTGGAGTCATTGCGATGATGATGTGTGCGTAACCACGGTGATCGCTCAGATTCCGGAGCAACGATGAAGTTTCCGGCTAGCCTCTGCAGTTTTTGGTGAATCTTTGCAGTTTCTGGTGAAGCTTCAAACGGAAACTGGGAAGTGGCTCAAGGAAGTTCCTCGTATGGAGGTGGCTTACTCCGGGCATCTCCTCGTGGGAGACTCTTAGAGTTTTTTGTTCGATGTTAAGGCTTAGACCGGGGACGTCGTCCTCATCCCTTTGCGCGCCCTTTCACTTGACTAACGGTGGAAGGGTGGATTTGATTCTTCGTCAAATTCACTTTTTTCTCTGCTTTTCAGGTGATCGAGATGGCGACAGGGCCAGACGGGGAGATAATAATAGATTCGTACGAGGAGGAAGCGAGTTCCTCGGAAAGCAGTAGCTCAGAATCCTAGAGTGTCCCCAGTGAAGCCGGGGAGAGGGAGGAAATGGAAGAGGATTCTGTCGAAGGTTCCACGGAGGAGTGGATGGTGGCTGAGCCAGCCGGGCATGTGTCCACCTTTGCGACGTACATAGGGGATGTCTTTACGGAAGTCGGGCCAGAGGGAGAGTGGAAGGTGCACTTTCCCTCCGAGGATGATAGGGTCTGCACAGATTACGGGGAGCGCTTTGCCATGTATGAATATGCATTCAAAGAACTGGGACTGAGGCTTCCATTCACTGATTTCCAGCGGTCAGTGTTCGTGCACTTGAATTTGGCCCCGACGCAGTGTTGTTTGCGGAATAGGGCAAGCAAGCAAAAATATTTGGAAGTATTTTTCCGGGAATTTATCGTGTCCACAGAGATCGGTGCTACTGAACTGCTGTTCGACAATTTAATTGTTAATGAGTTTGGGTTTAAATGGTTTAAAGCGTAAATGCGGAAAAGTAAATAAAAACATAAAAACAATTCATTCTTCAACAAAACGAACTTATCAAGCATACATATAATCCACTCGTCACAAACATAAATTTACCGACCAATTATACTCCACCTGCAATACTCGTCAAAATCATCCCGCATCACTCACAACAGTGTCCATCTCTGGCACACTGAGCTGAGAGACAACTGTATTACTCTCGTCGTCACTCTCGCACATGACGCCTCGAAACACGGAAGACATTAAGTTCTGACACCAAAAAGATTATCATCTAAATCTATCTCTAACATCTAGACAATAGATATCCATCCCTAATCAAGATTTGTGATGTTTATCTCTAACACAACACAAATCCAAACATAAATGCAAAAAGATCAAGGAAGACATCGATAATGATTTGTAAAGCAAATTTCATATAATATTAAGATCAACAAAGATACATATGTTCATAGTAACTATACAATACCCAACAAAAAGAAATTACAAAGAGAAGAGAGAAGAGGAACCAAACATTTCTTGGTTTGTCAATACCAATCGACAAGAGATTCGACTCCGGATCATCCAAATACAAGCTCCAATGATGTTTTCTAAGCTAATCTACAAGAAAAATGAAGTTTGATGGAGTTGGGAGCAAAAAATACCCAAAACCATCCCTAAAAATGTGTTTTTTACCCATATTTAATGCTGTCATCATCGCAGACCGCGCTCAGCGCGGTATGGGCGCTCAGTGCGCTCTTTTTAAAGTTAAACCTCCTTACAAGCACGCTCAGCGGGCTCGGAGCACGCTCAGTGGGCTTGGAGCGCGCTCAGCGGGCTACCAGCTGACTTGAAAAATGTTTCAGCCATAACTTGTGAACCGTAACTCCGTTTTTCGCCCGGTTCAAAGCGTTGGAAAGCTTATTCAATTTCCTATCTAACAATGAATAAATATCAACCAAATTGGTGATTTTTATTATCCTTATTTTGAGCCTTATTCGTTGATAAGTTGCTCAAAATCGCGCGTTTGAAGCCGTGTCTTCGACACTTTATTGCTCATGCTCCAAATACACCTCAATACCTACAAAATGAGTAGAAAATTGTCAAACGGTACACAAGTACACTAAAACTTGATTATACACTAAATATACACTTTTACATACAAAGTGGGGTTTATTTGAACGATATTTAACAAAAAGTATAGATAAGTGCAACAAAACTTATATACAAAAATAGGTACATTTTGCACTTATCACGCAGCTCCACCCAAACTCGCTGGCCTTTATCCGGGCATTTGAGCTGACGTGCGAGTACTTGAGGGTAGGGCTACTCTTCCTTTATTTTTCACCGTCTTCCATCTTCAACGGCAGTTGACGGGGAAGAGGTATGGCTGGGTTTCGTTGAAACAGCCTCGCAAGCTATTCAAGCCCTTTTCAAAATCGATACGGACATTCAAGGAGGGGTACTACATCATCGAGCCCGTATCAGAAGCTGTCCAGGATATCACGTATGCCTGGGAGATCGAGGTTGATGAGGAGGGTAACGACCTGCGCGATGAGGATGAGAAGTTTATCGGGGAGAGAGTATACAAGTTCCCCATCCATTGGGGACCTGGGCATTTTAACAAGGAGCCCAACGAGTACGTTCTCCAGCCGCACGACTTAGATGGGCGGGACGCCGTTGCGTACGAGACACTGGTGAAGTACGTTAACTCCTTCCGGCTTGCTGAATGATAGACGAAGAAGGGGTCTCTGATTTTCGAGGAGGATGGTAGCCAGAGGGTAGAGTATCATTTTATCAATACCAAGGTGCTTCTGGAGTGCAAGACTCCTGCGGAAGCTCAAAAGCTGCTCAGTAGTCTTAGTTGTTTTACCTTGTCCGACATATTTTTTCTTCGTGTCTAACATGTTCGTATTCTGTTTGTGTAGGTGAGATGCCTCAGGCTTATGAAAGGATGGTAAAGAATACCCTGGCGAGGAACAAGCCCAGAACGGTTCCTCCCAAGTCTCGATTTGCCAATGCGCGCGCTCCCACTCCTCCTCAGCCAGCTGCGGGGACCTCTTCTCCCACTCCTGCTTCCCGTGAATCTCCCTTGCCTTTGGCCTCGCGACCCAAGAGGCCGAGGGTCAATGACGCTGTGGATCTCAGCCGAGCCTCAGAGAAAGGGAAATTTGAGCTTTCTCCTTGATTACTTGATAGAAGATTCTTCGAGGAGACATCCTTGGTTGTGCCGCGGGCAGAATCTCTCTGGTTGGAAAGCATGGATCGCCCGAGCAAGAGGGCGCTCGTGGCCCAAGATACCTCTGCACTGATCAGGGTTCTGGAGATGGCGACCATCTACGCTAAAGGGGATTCTGTAACTGAGTCTGAACTCCAGGCTGCTCGGGCTACCGCGGCCTCTCTCAAGGAAGAGGTTAAGAGTGATGAAGATGCCCGAAAGAAGGCTGAGGAGGACGCGGATAGGCTAAAGAGGGAGAATTCTATGCTGGCTGCCGAGAAGAAGGCGGCTGAGGAGCTGGTCTAGCAGCTGAGGGTGGCCAATGCTCCGGGCGGGGATGAACCCGAGGACGTGAAAGAGCTGAAGACAAGGTCTGAGCTGGTTGCCCGGCTGTTGGCGGCCGAGGACGACAATATCGTCATTGCAGACGAATCCTTCAGGAATGACGTGTCTCAACTGCGGGTGGTGAACCCCGGACTTGATGTTTCCACTGAGGGTACCCACTATCTGGCACATGTTGAAGATGGCCGAATCATTATGCCTGACTCCATTCTTGAAGAGCGTCCCGAGGATCAGCCCGCGGAGAACCAGGAACCTCAGCCCAACTCTGAGCAGGTTGACCAGATGGATGAGTGCAGGATTTTCTTCTTGTTGTAATTTTGTCCGGCCTGCGTGCCATGTAATTTGTTGTAATTTATTTTGAATGGGGGCGTGGCCCCCGGTTTATGTAACCAAGTACAATTATGGTCCTTGCTGCCGCTTATAATTTTTAATTATGTGCCCGGTCCTTGCGGTCGATTTCGTGATTTGCATGGCTTTATGTGCTTTAAATTTCGCTAAGTGTTGTTACTTATGCTCGTTCATGTATGTATGCCCGTAATAGGGACTGCTTTGATCTGCTTTAAGTTTTAGGGAATTGCTCGTTGTAGATGTGTTCGGCAGTGAGGGGTACTGGTCGAACGGTCGGGGAGTATCCGGGCTAGGATGCGGAGCTCAGGTCGCGTTTGAGGCCTGAGTTTGAGGCGTGAACCTCCCATCGCGAGCTGGGTGTTCTGCCTGTCGTGGTACTCTGATGACGGCGGTGCTCGATTGAGGGACCGCTGTCGAGCAGAGACCCGGCTCGTTCCTGAGCGGAGTTCTGCTTCACTGGCATGCGATGCTTGTACCTAGGCGTGCATCATGGTCGGTATGTGATGTTCGTCATCGTGACGGATCGAACTGACAGTTTAGACCTCAGCTGTAGTATTGTTTCAGCTTTTCGGCATTCCATGGTCGAGCAAGTTTTTCCCCGTTGAGACGTTCTAGGTAATAGGCCCTATTCTCCATTTTTGCCCGGACACGATAGGGTCCTTCCAAGTTGGTGGCTAGTTTGCCTTCACGAGAGTCTTTATGGTTTCTCCTTAGGACGAGGCTTCCCACGTCGAACTCTCGTCGTATGACTTTGGCGTTGTGCTTGATGGCAATTTTTTGTTTTAAGGAGGCTTCGTGGAGAGTTGCTCCTGTTCGGATTTCCTCGACGAGATCGAGTTCCTCTCTTAATGATTCGTCGTTCATCTCCTCGTCTAAGGGCGACTTTGTCCGCTTGGAGGGTACGTGAACTTCGATGGGGATCACAGCTTCGGTCCCGTAAGCCAGGCGAAAGGGTGTCTCCCCGGTTGAAGAGTGCAGAGTTGTGCGGTATGCCCATAAGACACTGTGCAGCTCTTCGACCCAAGTTTTCTTCGTTTCGTCCAGCCTTCGTTTGAGGCCCTGAAGGATGACTCGGTTCGCCGCTTTAGCTTGCCCGTTTGTCTGGGGATGTTCGGCAGATGCGAAGTGTTGCTTCGTGCCCAGCTAGGCAACGAAGTCTTGGAACTTCCTGTCTGTGAACTGTGTCCCATTGTCCGTGACTATCGCTTGGGGGATGCCAAAATGTGCAAGGATGTTTCGTTTGTAGAAACGCAGTATGTTAAGGGCAGTTATCTTGGCTAGAGCCTTCGCTTCTATCCATTTTGTGAAGTAGTCCATGCCTACTATTAAGTATTTGTTCTGACTTGATCCTACCATGAATGGTCCTAGGATGTCCAGGCCCCACCAGGCAAATGGCCATGGGGAGGACATAGCCTTGAGCTCGTTAGGGGGAGCTAGGTGCATGTCCCCATGTCATTGGCACTTGTCACATTTCTTTACGTGCTATTTAGCATCATGCTGCATGGTTGGCCAGTAGTACCCTACTCGGAGGGCCTTTCGGGCAAGGGACCTTCCTCCAAGGTGTTGGGCGTTAATTCCTTCGTGAATTTCACGCAAGATATGGCCAACCATTTCTTCTTCGACACACCTGAGTAGCGGGATGGAGAACCATCGCCTGTAGAATTTATTTTCGACCAGGACATAGGAGCAGGCTTTTCGCCTAACTATGCTGGCCTCCTTGGGGTCGGACGAAAGTTCATCTTTAGCGAGGTAGTTGTAAACGGGGGTTATCCAGCAATTGATGTCGCCGATCACTTGTACGTCGAGCGTCGGGGAAGCTTTCTTAGTGCTGGGTCGAGGAAGTACTTCTTGTATGACAGACTTGTTTCTGCCTTTCTTCTTCGTGCTGGCTAGTTTGGACAAGACGTCTGCCCGGACGTTGTGTTCACGGGGAACATGTCTTACCTCCACCGCTGCAAACTTCGTCATCTTCTTCTTAACCAGGGCTAAGTATTCAGTCAGGTTGTCATTTTTGGCTTGATATTCTCCTCGGACTTGAAGGGCAACGAGTTGTGAACTGTGCAAATGACGACTTCTTCTGTGCCAAGGTTTTTGGCCAAGTGTAACCCGTCGAGGAAGGCCTCGTATTCAGCCTGGTTGTTAGAGGTGGGGAAGGATAGGGTAAGTGAAACCTCAATGATGATTCCCTCGTCGCTTTCCAGTATGATGCCTGCCCCGCTCCCCGCCGAACTGGAGGCTCCGTCTACGAAAATGGTCCATTTGCGTGCTCCGCAAGTGGGGGAGTCTGCGAACGTCATTTCTACAATGAAGTCGGCCAGGGCTTGGGCTTTGAGGGCATTCCTTCTCTCATACTGGATGTTGAATTCGGACAGCTCGAGCGACCATTTGAGCATTCTTCCGGCCATGTCTGGTCGTCCTAATAGCTGCTTTACGGGTTGATCTGTTCGAACCACAATCGTGTGGGCGAGAAAGTAGTGTCTTAATCTTCTAGCTGCGTTGACAAGGGCTAATGCCACTTTTTCTATTTGCTGGCATCTCAACTCTGGTCCCTGCAATGCCTTGCTCATGAAATATACGGGCTTCTGCCCGTTGGGAGTTTTGCGAATGAGAGCGGCACTTACCGCCTCGGTTGCTACGGCGAGATACAGGTATAAAGTTTCGTCGTTGTCCGGGCGAGAAAGAATGGGCGGTTCTGAGAGTGCTTATTTCAGGTGTAGAAGAGCCTCTTCACATTCCTCGGTCCATTCGAATGCTGCCTCCTTGCGGAGGAGTTTGAAGAATGGTAAGGCATGTTGGGCAGACTTGGCCATGAAACGGGACAATGACGCGAGCATCCCGTTGAGGGACTGGATGGATTTCTTTGACTTGGGCGTCGGAAATTTAGAGAATGCTCGACAATTATCGGGGTTGGCTTCGATTCCTCGTTCCGTTAGGTTGAAGGCGAGGAACTTGCCAGCCCGGACACCGAACGTGCACTTCTCTAGGTTGAAACGCATTTTGTATTTTCTGGCCTGTTCGAAGACCTTCCTTAGATAGGCAGTGTGATTGGTTTCCTCGTGGGATTTTACGATCATGTCGTCCATATAGACTTCGAGCATGTCACCTATCTCTCCCCGGAAGACCTTGTTCATCATTCTTTGATAGGTCGCGCCGGCGTTCTTTAGGCTGAAGGGCATTACGTTGTAGTAATAGTTGCCCGATTCGGTCATGAAGGTCGTGTATTTTTTATCGTTCATTGCCATTGGAATTTGATTATAGCCCGAGTAGGCGTCCATGAATGATAAAAGTTTAAAACCGGCAGAATTATCAACAAGTTTATCAATATTGGGGAAGAGGTAGGCATCCTTTGAGCATGCCTTATTAAGATCGGTGTAGTCAATGCACATTCGCCATTTTCCATTAGATTTTTTCACAAGTACAATGTTGGATAGCCAAGTGGTGTACTTGGCCTCCGAGATAAATTTGGCGTCGAGGAGGTCCTTTACAGCTTTTTCTACAGCCTCCGTTTTCTCCGGAGACTGCTTTCTCCTACATTGCGTTATTGCTTTGACTGCCGAGTCAATTGTGAGTTGATGGCAGGCGACGGACGGGTCCAAGCCGGTTATCTCAGCGGCGCTCCAGGCGAAGAGATTGGCGTTCTCACGGAGGTAGACCTTGAGTTGCTTCCTCACGATGTTGGGGAGGTCCGCTCCGATCTTTACTCCCCGCTGGGAGTCGTCGACGAACAAAACGAGCTCAAAGTTGCCATCCGGGATTGGGCGCATCGGATGGGAGTTACTGCTGGACAGGTCAGATGGGCTGGTTGAAGCTGCTTGGTCCTCCTGCTGGTCTTCTTCGAGGAAGCAGCTGTCGAGGTCAATGGAGTCGACCTGAGGCAGAGGCTTGGCTTCCTCGGAACTGCTGGGCAGGGCTGGCTTGCACGATACCTTTGGCTTGGAGGCGATGGCGTTGAGTCCCTTCATGGCTGCTTTGAAACATCGTCGTGTGGCTTCGATGTCGCCGTGGAGGGTGGCGACCATCCCCTTTGAAGTGTAATACTTCATCTTCAGGTGGGCGGTTGAGGGAACAACTACCAACTCAGCCAATGTTGGTCTTCCGAAAATACACTAGTACAGTGACGGGCAATCGATCATCAAAAACTGCACTTTGACGGATCTGGCCATCTCTGCTGATCCAAAAGTGACGACCAGTTCGACGTACCCCCAGGGTTTGGTCACTGATCCGTTGAATCCTTGCAAATCAGACCCCACATAGGGGGTGAGGTGTGATCCGTCCAGCTGAAGTGTTGAAAACAACTGGGAGTACATAATGTCGACCGAGCTGCCTTGGTCGACGAGGATTCTGCGAACGTAGAAGTTTTCCATTCAAGCTCTGACGAGTAAAGGTATGCTCGAGTTCGGAGATCCTCTGAGGAGCTCTTCCCGGTAGAAGGAGATGGGGACATAGCCCTTATGGGCTTGGTCGAGCGTGGTCACCTTATTGGAGCTCGTGTTGATTAGGTGCTCGAATTTTCTTTTCACGGAGCCCACCGTGACTTTATTGAAACCTCCGCCTGAGATAACCATGGCGGATGGTGTAGCACCCCAAAATTTTCCCTAACTTTTATCAACCTTTTTCTGGCTTTTGCATCGCGCTCATCTACATATCATACTAGGTCATAATTGCATTATTCATACATTTGCATGAGCTCCTAAGGCGTGGGATCAAGGTATCATGTGCAGGCTCAGAATTCTCTCTTGTTATGATACTCTCATCTTCATTCAGGGTTGAATTCTAATCAAGTTTATCTTCTGCAAGATTCTCAAGAGTATCAGTGGTGATCAGGGTTTCACGGTAGAGACATTTTAGGTATTTATGGAAGAGATCAAGTTGTGGACTCATATTGTGGTTAGGATATTGTTGTTCTCTCCATTGCTTATTGTTTGTTGCCTGAAATACTGGTTTATGCGAATTTGAAAATGGAACTGGAGGTCCATCAAGAAGGCGAATTTGATTTGAATTTGAAATTTGGTTTGAGGACATTCAAAAGGATCAACAATCTTAAGGAGCACGTTAGGATTGTTCATGTGGATTACCTGGAATTCAAGATGCAAGTCCATTCTTTCTAACCAATTAACCATTGTCATACTAATATCCATATTTATTTTAAACTTCTTTTTCCCAATTTAGAATTCATTTTTCTTAATAATATCCATTTCACAAATAATCCACATCCACTTTTAAACTCATTTTCTAAGCATTGTATCCACACAAATCCATCCATAACCATCTCAAATCCACTTTTCAATCTTAAATCCATGGTTTCAAATCCAAATAACACTATCCATTTTCTCATCCATATTCAAAACCATATTTTTAGCCCATGTCCATATTTTAGATTCGTGGTCCGTATCCATGTTCCCAATTTTTCGTTATCCATGTTCATTCATGCCCATAGTAAATCCATTAGACCATTTTTACCATTTTTTCTAAATCCATATTTTCAAATTCATCAACCCAAAAATCCATGTCCAATAACCAAATATTAAATATCCAAAGGCCTTGTCCAAATCCATTTTCAATTCAATCCCAAACTAAATCTAAATTCCATTTTTTTCATATCCAAATTCATGATGCCAAAAAATAAAAGGGGTCTACATCAGAAAAACAGCATAGTAATCCAGTTAAAAAAAAACTCACTGCAGAAATTCATATAGCCGAACCTCCAACTTCTAATAAAAAATTCTCAATAACAGATTTTCACAACAGAAATCTTTTAACAGTTTTCCTCCTTCACAATTCCCTAACCGTTTCCCTAACAGGATTTTTTTTTCATTTTTCATTGATAACAGATAATAAATACACTGCATTTCATAGCAGCATCAATCCATTGCAACAGAATTACACCAGAAATCAAAAAACCAGTTTCCACCAGAAATTCATTAAACTAGAATCATCATAACCACCCTAACCATTCACTAACATAACCCAAAACTCCTAACAGATCAATCCCTAACTGTCATTAACCAATTCATAACTGAAAAATCTCCTAACAGAAAAGCCTAGGAGATTTTCACTAACCAAAATAACTTCTAACAACTTTCTAACAGTACTTCACCTTCATCTTCATTGAAACTCCAAAAACTTCATCAGAACCTTCAATCATCTTCTTCAATCATCCTTTTTCCTCTGCAAATTCGACCTTCAATTCACCATAAAACTCTGTAAAATTCATCAAAGAACCTTCGATTCTTCAACCTATCCTCATCAATTCTCAAGCCTTCATTAATTGCATCAAGCTTCAACCTTCATTGTCAATCACCGAAACCGCAACGCAAGAATTCGTCGACATCTTCAACAAACTGCATCAACTCTTCACCATCCTCAAGTCCCTCGCACCTTCAAAAAACCCACTGAATCATCTTCAACTTTTAATCGTCTTCCTTAAACAACTCACTGCAAGGCTCTGCAAATACAGCAAGGAACAAATTCAGAGGAAATCATAACAAGAAATTGCAACCACATACCAAACAGAACGCGCCTTCAGCTGTCGCTCCCGGGATTTTCATCCAGGTACAAACGCGAAAGTGGTGCGGAAGGAAGAAAGAGAGTCGCCAGCCAGGAATTTTTATCCCAAAGAAAGGGAAAGGTAATGCTGAACAAACCCGGGAGAAAGGAAAGAACGAGGTCTCGCGAACCAAAGAGAAAGGGTAAGGGAGTCGGTTACGTGAAGGGAAGGTATTATCACCCCTTCACGTCCGTCGTACTCGACGGGATCCACGCTTGAAGTACTGCTCAAAGGGTGATAGAAAAGATGTTGGAAAAGGAATGGAAAGAGAACAAGAAACAAATGTAGGGAAGATAAAAGAAGTGCTCGAATGTGCCCTACCCCACTGCCTACGTATCTCATCGGGAACATGAGAATCAGAGCGACGTAGTTCCCCTTCAGCTAAGGGAAAACTGTTTGTGTTTTTTAATGGAAACGTCAGAATGCGCGTCTCAGCAGTTAGGTGTTGCAGCTCGCTGTATAGAGACTTAGGCGTTACCTGTTTGTGGTGGAACGGACATGACGAGTCCTTAAGGAATAGAATGAAGGAGATGAGAAGAGAATTGTTTGTTGGTTTTTGTATTTTGAAAAGAAGTGTTTTGATTATTTTGTGTTTACAACGCATATTGTATTTAAGTCTTTCAGGTAGGATCGAATGCCTCGCATATCGACCCAAGATGGGACATACGCTAAACATTCTAAGAAAGTGAGAGAAGACCCCTCACTATCTCATTCTCACATGAAAGGCTCAAATACAATATATGTTATGCCTTTATTAAGTGTTTTTGCTTCTTTTGTTTTGAGATGAGAAGAAGAGCGACTCAAAGGTTGAGAAAGATAAAATCTGATGACGGGGACTAAGACTCAAACCCTAAAGTTATCATACATGGATGTTCCTAATGGTTAAGTGTGGTTTAGAAACCTAACTCTAAAAGAAAAGAGAAGAAGAGTAAGTTCTAACTTACTTCAAAGATGGAAGTTAAGTTAAGAACTCAAAGGGGATGAAAGAGATTGAACAAAGAAAGCATTAGATGCTTATCACAATCACAACTTGAAAGCTTAAAGAGATAAGAGAAGAGGTTGTATGTGGGTGCACACCCACACACTTGACTTGCCATTAGCCCCTGAAAATGTTAGCAAGAACAATTTGCAAGTAAAAAAATAAAGAGAGGATAACAAGTAAAGATCAAACAAGTTAAGAACTAAAAGAGAAAGGTCCTAAAGGTTGATAAAGTTTCAAGGTAAGAACTTATATTCTAAGAAAGTCCTCTAATGTTAAGGTACCAAACACAATCAAACTTTTCACAAACAATGGCTTAAGCATCAAAGAAATGCATCATGGAAGTAGTTGATGAAAGATGAATAAAAATGCAAGATGAACATGTATTTATGCTTAAAGAAATGTCAAGGTCAGAAGCATACATCACTTATGAATGTCTTATAATGCATATGAACCATCATACAAGTCATGGAGGACATGATTCAAGTGGAAGAAAATAGATGAAAGAAGAAATGGAAAGGAGAGAGACAAGTTTCAATTAGATGCACAAACTTACATGTTAAAGATGCATAACATATGAAATGAGTATGAATGCATATAGACCAGTAGCATGTAATTGATGATATGCAAATGGTATAAATGAAATGGCATACACAATGCAAACACAAGTCATATAGAGCACAAGAAGAAATGAGATGTGGAATTAGGTAAAAAATGCAAGTTAAAATGCACAACCACACATCAAAGGCAAACCCAAATCAAAAGGACCTATAATCATGATATAAGATGACTTTTAATGTCATAGAAAAGACCTATAAAACATCTCAACTATCAATACCAAGCAACTTGTTCAAACCAAACACAAAACTCCAAAACAATTCACTTAAGGATCAACATGTATTAGTGCACCTAAAATGAATTAAAACACATTAGAGAGGTGAGAAAAATTACAATAATCCTATCACATGAAATAAAACCATGGATCAAGCACATCACAAAATTATAGGTCAAAACCTTCTAAGGATCATATTTAAACACGCCTCACAAGTTCACAAAGATCAATCAAGTACAATGCAAAAGCATCACCTCTAAACCCTAAGATAAAATGACTTTAAAAATCAACAAAAATATGGATTAAATGCATCAAGATGTGTAATATGATCATACCAAATTCCATTCCAAAAATCAGAAAGAAACTAGTTCAATAAAAATGAGAATGAACCAAATATCAAGAAGAATGCACTTTAAAAAGAAATTAAAAGAAAATTATGAAAATAATGCCAAAATAAACTAAAACCAGAAATAAAAAATATGAAAAATTATTTTAATGTATAAATATGCTATATGAATTTTTGTAGAATTATTTAATTCATTTTGGTATTTTTAAAAGAATAAAATGGAAACAGCATGAAAAAGAAATTTAAAATGAAAAGAAAATAGGAGTGGAGGTGCAAACATAACAATTTGCTAGTTTAAAAAAGGATTGGGCTCAAAATAGGGGGAGTGAAAAGTAGTATGAAGCCTAGTCCACTAAGGCGCACGTGTGTGTGTGAATCATGGTACACTTCAGTCAAACATGCTGACTCAATCACATCCACAAGATCAAATCATGATGAGATGATGAGAAAAGGTAAGCACATCCAATGGTCTACAACGCACGCACACCACAATTACCACGCATACACACACATGCAATCATTCAGAGTTAAATAAAAAAAACACGTGAACATCACATGATCATTTATGTGCTGGCAAGCTAGGAAGCGCTAGATCAATCAAAATCGAACAACCACGTTTTAAAGTTGCAAAAACCCTAACTGAACTCTACCACCGGCCGGAGAAGGACCTCCGGTCATCTTCTCCGGCGAAGCACCACCACCTGCAACCTCCAAACTCTCCAAAAATTCACAAGCCATATATCAAAAGAAAGCTGAACTCACACACATCACGAATCTAACATTGAAATCACCAAACAATGCACACACAGCAAGAAACGATCACAAACATTTTGCCCTAAAATTTGGATCTAAGCACTTAAGGTGCCTATCACTAGCCAGATCAATCACATTTCTTCTATTAAGCTATAATCAGAATAAAACAAGCTTAAACAGTGAATTAGTGCAAGAACAAGTTGAGAAATAAGAACCTGAAACTTGAAAAAACTTTGGATCTTCAGAAAACCAGAGATGAGAACTTGGACTCTTGAACTTGTTTGAGCAAAATAAATGCTCGTAGACACTTGAGAATGAAGAGGAAATGAATTTGAAATTAAAGATAATTCACCTATTCCATGCTTCTACACTGCAATGTTGCTTGATGATGAAGATTGATGAAGAAAATTGATGAATTCGTGCAATGAGAGAGAGAGTTCAGAGAGAATTTCAGAGAGTGTTTTTGGAATGTGAGAAAAATGATGAAGCTCTCTCTTCGAAATCTCTTGAAGCTTTATTTATATCTCTAGTTAACTTGTTAACCACAAGAGTTAACAGTTGAAAGTTGGTTAAATGAGTTGGTTTAGCTGAGTTGAGTTAACAGAATGAGTTGGGTTGGTTATTGGCACGAGTTGGTGAGTTTTATTAGAGTGTGGAGAGGTTTATGTAGCTCATGGTAAGGATGATGAAGGATAATGGTGATGTTATGGTATTGGTGCTGATGTATGTTGCAGCAAATGAAACTTATTAGACAAGTTTACCATTTCTTCTTTCATGTATGGCAAGAGCATATGTGCATGATGTGTAAGAGTTGTGTTTGTCTAAAAGAAGCAAAAGGTGGATGGTGTGTAGTGTGTATGCGTGTGAACTGATGTGCATCAATAATAACAATGTCATAATTCCAACTTTGGCAGCATGATATCCATGAAACAAGGAAGTTTGTGGAAGGAATTCTCTATGTATATTGCATGAAATGATGAGTTCATGATGTCTATGAAAAGAGGATGCATAATGGAACATGTTTGGTATGGAAATCAAATTGAATGGAGACCTTTAACACACTTGAAAATGGCTTGAAACTCAAGGGATCCAAACTGCCTCATGGGCGTGGCAACTTGTTGCATGCATGACAATGGCCTTGTAAATTTTCAGAGTGAGACTCCCATGTTTGGACCATCATAACCCTTTAGCCTTTGATCAAATGAAAAATCTCCAAACATGAAAGTTGTAGAGGGCATGGAGATGAACAACTTTCATGTTGGAAAGTTTTTCATTTGAAACTTCCTTGATAGAGAAAATTAGCTTGACATTTGGCACACCAAGTGTTTGATGAAATTATGGCCTGTAGGCCTGAACTTGTCTTGCCATGACTTGGAATTTGCCTTGATTTTGCTCCACTTTGATTGCTCATAACTCTCTCAATTTTGATCCAATGGAAGAGTTATTTATATGGATTTGAAGCTTAAGATGTGATTTTTAATTGGATTAACTTGGGCCTGAAGTTTGGAGCTTTTATCATGGAGAAAGAATGCCTTGAAGTGGAGTACCAAATGGTCCAAAACTTGCCATTTTTGGAAACCCTAAGTTGCTAAAAATGGAAACTTTGTGTAGTTCTTGATTTTTGATGATTACTCCATCATTTCTTGATCAAATCTTGTCCAATGAACATGTGTAACTTGGATTTCATGAGTTTGACCTAAAAAAGTCAGGAGTTGACTTTTTCCTCTGCACAGTTGACTTTTTCCCCAATTTCTTGATTCTCAAGCAACTGACCAATTGAAACTCTTCTAAAATGACCCAATGGGCAACCTTCCATCCTTATATACTTGACATCATGTAGAAAACATTGAGATTAAGTTTGAACCAAAATTTTATCAGGAGATTGCCTGAATCCAAAACCCTAATTTGGACTACTTTTCATAGGAGATGATGACTGCTCAATCTTCTTGAAGAATTCCCATCTTCCAGTGACTTGTGGGATCAAATGAGATGATATATGATATAAGAGACCTTTGAGGCTTGTTGGGAGACCCTTGACTCTATCTCTCTTGCCTTGGATGATCAATACTCTGAAAACCACTGATCACATGCCCTATGCTGGATGCAAAGATGAATGCTTTATTTTTCTATGACTTGAATGCAATGTAATGCAATGAAAGCACATGTTAAATGATATGAAAAATGAGAGGGAAAATTTTGGGGTGTTACACAACTCACGCATAGAGAAACCCGCGCAACATCGCAATGTCAACGACACCTGCAACATACTTCCAAGATTCAGCATCATGCCATAGAATTCACGCCACAACAGATTGAATGAGGCAAAACCAAGAAATTAAAAGGAGAATTAGTCGAATCGGAGCGAAATACACAAGCTTAAAGATTAACTGTCGAATTCATACCTGAATAACTCTGGATCGAGGTAAGGATTTCGTATTCTATTCTTCTTCGTTAGTGACATCTAAATTCGCGGTTCATATCATAGCTTTGTTTCCGTTCTCGTGTATGATTAGTTCCAGATCAAGGCCTCAGTTAGTTGTTGACAGCGTGTAGGCGAAGGCGATGTAGGTTGGTATCGCGCCGTCGCCGGACACGTGATTCTAGGTCGACGTTTTGGGTGAGGTCGACAGTAAACCGAGAGTTAGGAAGCGAACAGACTGAGTGGTGGAACGAATAGCCGCGGCCGCCGCCGCAAGGCGTGCCAGGTGCGGCGTTGTTTTGGTGGTTCGCTGCAGAGTGTGAGGAGGAAGTGGCCCCATCGAGGTTGTGATTGAAACTTCGTCATGAGGATGGCGTTGTTTAGATTTACGCCAGAGATTTGACGAAAATGAAGAGAGGAAGGGTGGGATTTTGAAAGAAGGTGCGGCGCAGAATAAAGAAGAAGAGAGTGAGTCTTGTTAGCTAAAGGATTAGGGTTTTCATAGTGACTCATTTCCACTATCAGACCGGGTTTCAATTCCACACTGGCCCTCTTATTCGCACCCGCCTTTTTACTTATTCAACACCCCTTTGCTAGGTATATTAGTTTGAAACGTTTTGATTTTTGTCTCTGTACATCAATTTAAGATTTCTTGACATTTTGTTTTGGCAATTGGTTTAGAAATTAATTTTAATTTAGGTTCTAACTGTGATTTAGGATGATTAACACGTAACCTTGAATTAGACTTTTGTAGATATAATTTTTTGAAGTAGATTTTCTTAAAGATTAACTCTAACCTCTATTAGAATTAGGTGTTAGGAATTAATTGTGGATTAAGGGAATTTCTGATTTGTTACTAAACATTAACTTTAGCTTTTAACCTTAGAGGTAGAATTAGACTTGGATTTAGGTTGTAATTTTAGTTTAGCTTTAATACTAGAAATTAACCTTGATCTAATTGACTCTTAACTTTGATTTTAATTAGGTGTTGATTTAGTACTAATCTTTAGAATTAGTTCATAACGTTAGAAGTAGATTTTCGAACTAGAAATTAATCTTGATTTTAGACCTTAATTGTGACTAATTAGTTGTAGATTTTGATAATATTTGCCTTAATTGATTTTTGGATTAATTGTTCCTTAATTGATTTTTCGCTTGATTGCACTAATCATTTTTCGCTTAATAATTCATTAATTGATTTTTGGCTTAATCACTTACTAATCGTTGTTTTAGCTTAATTGCTCACTAATTGATTTTTCGCTTAATGGCACTAATCGTTCTAGCTTGATTGTTGACTAATTGTTTTTTGGCGTAATTGTCCACTAATTGCTTTAGAATTAGAAACTAATTTCTAACATTGAATTTTGTTTTAACATTGACTAAACATAGGTTTTAGTGTTAATATCTTCTTAGTAGTTTCAATTTGATAACTTTGTTAATAATTATTAATATTTGTTACATGTTTATTTTTGACCAAGTGTTGTTTACATTTTAGTATCGATTTCATTTACTTCTTATTTGACAATTTCCATTTGAATTTTGACTAACTTTTGAGTTTGTTTTGTAGTGATTCTCATTTGATTTGATAAGTGGTTTAAATGTAGAAGTTTCTGTAACATACACTGCTGTAATGGACAAAGTGTGCTGTAAATTATTGTTGTTCTGTCTGGCTGCATACATACCTGTCATGTTCTGGAAATAGTAGCTGTTATAGGCTGTTTTTGCTTGTTGCTGGTTTTTATAACTATGCAGGTGCTGGAGCGCTGTTGTTGTTGCTGTTTATGGCTTATTGCTTTGTTTTATTCTTTTATTCATAAAGGGTGAAGAGCTTTTGGTTCCATGTATTTCACGGATCCGTTCCGCTTCCTAACACTTTTTCTCATTTATGTTAGATTACTAGAAGTTTGCTGATTTGCTTATACTTTGCTTGCGTTGCTACGGATTGCTATCCGTTCGGTATTACTTCTCTTCTCTTTTACTAATTCCGCATTTTTTCTTTTGTGCCTAAGACCTCCAAAGAGGCATCCCATTCCTGTATCCCATTGTAAGTCCTCCAAAAAGGCAATTGACGGAAGGTAGGGTTCGCAATCGACCCCCGTTATTCTAGTTGAGTCGTTCTTAGCTCTCATTACATGATTGAAGCTTTGAACATCACCTGCTCCTGTTATCGAGTCGGTCAAGTGGAAGATAGGGTTCGCAACCGACCCCCACTCATTGTCATTAGCTCACATCGACCGATGTTGACGCTTATGTGATCTTACTCACATCTTTTCTATTGATCTACTTTGATATGTGATATCATTGTATTGCTTGTTTTAGTTTTTGCTTCCTCATTAGGATACCTATTCTAACTTGTCCATGTTAGATAGGTTAGAAAACATAACATAGGACCAACAAATGCATGCTAACTTGTAGGACCGAGTTTCCCCCTTAGACTTTCTGTGTGTCCTTTCCCTTTGTTCTCTCGCACTCATGCGATCGAGACCGCTTCCGTTCACCCGTAGTAGCGCGAACTATGGATGCTCTGATTCCTCCTTCTTTTCAGATTGAGGATAGGTAGGCACGAGATGCGATATCTCGGCGAGCACACTAATAACTAACTTCCCTTTTCTCTCGCACCCATGCGATTGATACGAATCACCTAGCACACTAACAACTAACTTCCATTTTCTTTTACACCTTCGAGTCATCTCCTCTCATCGTAAAGGATGCGTCATTTCCGTTCTACCGCAAACATGTAAATGCGTAAGACTCCGTACAACGAGCGGTGACACCTAAACTGCTGGAACGCGAACTTTGGCGTATTCCACTAAAAAACACAAACAAATAAAGTCATCCCTAGTGAGGGGAACTACGCCGCTCTGATTCTTCATTGGTTAATGGAGATACGTAGGCAGGAGATCGTGCGAGATCTTTGCGAGATCTTTGCGAGCACAACCTTATTTATCAAACCTTTTCTCTCGCCCGCGTGCAATCGAGACCAAACAAAACCGACCCTTATTAGGTCAAACTACGACTGCTCTGGCTTCCTCTCTCTGGTTAGATTGAGGATACGTAGGCACGAGACGCAACGTCTTGGCGAGCAACCTTCCCCCACAAATCCCGTAGTCCCCCGAACTACGTTGACTCTGACTTTCCCACTCCCGGGGGAATACGTAGGCCTAGGATGGCGATGTCCTATCGAGTCACTTCTTTGTTCTCTTTTTCCCCCCTGTTTCTCCATTTCACCTTTTGTTTCCAGATTCCAGTTAGCAGTTGAGCTTCAAATAACCTACACCCTTTGATCGATGATAATAAGCGTGGATCCCATCGAGAACGATGGACGTGAGGGGGTGATAATACCTTTCTCTCGCGTAACCGACTCCCGAACCCAGGCTATGGTTCCCTTCCCTTTCTTCTAGGTTTTCTTCGATCGTTTCCTTTCCCTGCGTCGGGATAAATAACGTGCGGTGGCGACTCTTCTGTTCTTTTCTGCCGGTTGATTTTCATAGATGCGACAGATGGGAAAGTCTCCCACGAGCTGTGGGTCGCGAAGTAGGCAGGAGCGCTGAGCTCATCTGGGACGTAGAAGTCCTCTGGTCGCGATACGGACATGGCGACCTGGATGTTGGCCTCTTCCGAGGAAGACACCTCTTCCTCCACCTTCTTGGACTCATGGATGTCTTGCCGAGGAGCATCTTTCTTCTTAGTGAACCGTTTCAGGTGGCCATCCTTGATCAGTATCTCGATAGCATCCTTCAAATGGATACAGTATTCAGTAGTGTGGTCGTGACTCTTATGGAAACGGCAGTACTTCGATTTGTCGGCATTGGGTTTGGCCGGTGATTGTTTGGGGAAGCGGACCCCTGCTTGCTTGAACTCCGAATTTGCGCACTCGGAAAATATATTCTCCCTGGAGACGGTCAGGGGGTATAGTCGTGGAATCGTCCGGAGGGTCCCTTGCTGTCGCAGGAGTCCCGATGACGGTCTTCACGCTTTCTTTCTCCTCGACGGGATGTCGAGGCTTCTTCGCCTCTGGAGGCCTGGGCGTTCTCTTGGTGGCGAGAAGCTCGGACGGAGTTGGACGCTTCCTTCTCCTCGTACTAGATGTGTGATTGTGCCTTGAGGAGGAGGGCATCCAGATTCCTCGGAGGTGCTAGGCCGACGGCTTTAGAAAATTCTGAGCCTGGGCAGAGTCCTTGCTCGAGCAGAAATTTTTTCATCTCGTCCGTTGTAGGGACCTGTACCACTTCTTTGTTGAACTTCTCGATGTATGCCCAGAGAGGTTCGTCCTTTCCTTGGATTATGGCCCCAAGGGAGGCTTCGGTCTTGGGGTGGCGGCGTGACGCTGTGAAATGCCAGGAAAACATCGTGCCTAGTTGTTTCCACGACGTAATAGACTTTTTGGGCAACTGCTTGTACCACGTCATTGCTCCCTTCCGGAGCGTGGTAAAAAATAATCGGCATTTGATGGCGCACCGGACGCCACGGTAGTCCAATAGCGCATCGATGTTCTCGATGTGCTTGTCGGGGTCAGTAGTCCTGTCGTACGTGCCCAGTGCTGGGGGCTTTTCCAGGCCCTTGGGGAGACGGGTTGCCAAGATTTCCTGGGACAATGGGCCGTGAGGCTCAAGATCGTTGCTGGAGCTGGTCAGCGACGGGGACCGCACTACTCGCTCGTGGCGGCGGTTTCTTCGGGGGGATGGTGAGTGGGCCCGGCCCTTTGACCTGATCGGGGGTGACTGCTTGTCTCTTCGGGTCCTCTTATGACCGGGAGAGTGTAGGTTTCGTGGGAAAACCTGGTCGTGTTTCCGGACAATACGAGATTCCGGCTCTTGGCGCATCCTTCGGTCGACTTCTCGCCGAGGTTGCGGGCTCTTGGAT
This sequence comes from Lathyrus tuberosus, assembly GCA_022829125.1. Lineage (NCBI taxonomy): Eukaryota > Viridiplantae > Streptophyta > Magnoliopsida > Fabales > Fabaceae > Lathyrus > Lathyrus tuberosus. The sequence continues at coordinate 23,582,261 of JALAZF010000011.1, read as the reverse complement.
TGTCGATGGTTCTTCCTCGGAGGAGAGGGTATTGGACCGGTTTATTCCTCCAATGCCTCGATCCTTTCGTTCTGTTGAAGGATCAAGATGTTGGTTTTGTTGATTGCCTCCAGAAGGGCCACCACGGCCGGGTCGGCGTTGGGTGGGATAGGAACTGGCTGGATGTCCAGCGAAGGCTGGTCATTGCTATGATCAGCAGGAGTAGGAGAAGGAGAGGTTGTGGCCCCGTCTCTCAGAAAACGGGGATCTCCGAGGAGAGAAGATGGACCGTCAACGTCAGTCTTGTTGACGGGGAGGACAACGGATTGGAGAACACCTTTGGCGTGATCTTGAGAGGCCATGATGATGTTTTTGGAAATTTACTTTGATCTTTGGTTTCCGGGGAAAGAAAGAAGGGGAGAACAAGAGTTTCCATAGACGGCGCCACTGATCATGAAGGCTAGATAAGATCCTATTGAAGTGGGCCACCAAGTTCGTCTGAGACGCTGGGCGTATGGAGAGGAGGAGGGGGTGTACCTGCAAGGCACTCCGACGCTCAAGTAAGAAAGGATCAAAGAAAAGGGGCAAGTACAAAGTATTAGTTCGTAGGGTGAATATTTAATACCTGACCCTCTCAAGTGAGAGGGTTTATATAGAGCCCCCTAGCGCGTGACCAACGGTCATATTTTCGGGGAGAAATAACCGTTTTCCCGAAGAATAGGTAACTGCCCAAACTAGCCGTTATGTTGGGCAGGGTGCCCAAAACTAGCTGTTATGTCGGGCATAGGCGCAGTTTTGGGCACATGCCCTTAGCTGTTCGGGGAGTGAAGAAGCCGTGCGTAACGGGCAGCATTTTTGAGGAGGAGCGATGCAGTCCTTGCCCGGTTGGAGGGGCAGAAAGGTAAATTTTTCCCCCCTTTGTGGGTTGGACTTAGGCAATTGGTCCGTTCTGGAGCAGAAGTGGATTGAGCCATGTCTAGCCGTTGATCTGAAGGTTATCAGATCATGAGGTTGACGTTGAGGTTGGGCCTAATTTACTATTAGCGCCCCCTTACTTTAAGTATAATTTTTTTATTTTCTTTGGATTGGTTTTTGGGCCTTGGGCCATGTTTATGTTTTTTGCTAGTTTCTTCATTCCCATAATACTCCATTGCACCCCCTTTATTTTAATATTTTTCTTTTATCATTTTATTTATCTATTTAATTGTTTTAATTAATTAATTAGATAAATGGTAATTAATTGAATATTTTTCAATATTTAAAAACCATTGATTCAATGTCAAGTGGTATTTTCAAAACTTATCACTCTTCAATTAATTTCGAATTAGCGCAAATCAAATCTCGATCCTTATCGAGTGTATTTTCCAAATCAAAACATAATACTTAATCATTTTGTTAATATCTTTTCACAAAAAGGATGAAAAAGGAACGATCTAGTGTCTACTATTCTTTTACCTGATTGTTTGGATACGAGATGTCTAGCTTGATCATCCGAGCACTCGTCATCCATTTAAAACTTTTAACCTGATTCATCTTTGAACCTATTTAATAATTAAAACCTAAGAAATCTTATTTTTATAATAAATCGAATGAAAAAGGAACAATATAGTGTCTACTAGGGGTGTTCGCGGTGTGGTTTGGACGGTTTTGACGCTAAAAAACATCCGAACTGCAAGGGAAAAAAGCACGCGGTTTGGTTTGGTTTGGTTGGCTTTAAAAAAAAACCAAACCAAACCAAACCAAACCAATGCGGTTTGGATTGGTTCGGTTTTTTACAAGATTTTTATTGAGTGATATTTACATATATAGAGAACAACATAACTTTGTGTTTAGTCATTCATACATTGCCAAATAACAACAAAACTCATCATATTTAGACAAAAAGTTCTCATTCAAATATACAAAAATCAATTTAAACAAAAGTGAAAAAATAGTAGCATAAAACAATATCAAAATATTATAATAAAACAGAAAATATAAGAGAAGGGAGATTAGAGAAGATGAAAAAGAAAGAACATAACAGATGTGAGATTAGAGAAGAAAGGTGCGATAAAAATATAATTAGAAGAGAAAATAGTAACATAAAAATGAGAAGATGAAAAAGAAAGAACATGTGAGATGAGAGATTAGTGTAGAAGAGGCGAGACATAAATGGCAAAGAAGATGAGAAGAATGCACAATACTATTAGGAGAGATTTGAGAAGATTAAAACTGAAAAGTTAAGTGTGAGTAAGAGAAAATATTTCGTAATTGTAAGGTTAAGGCATAATGGGTTTTAGTTTTGGGTTAGATGTGAGATAAGTGAAGTTTAGGTGGTAACATAATGCGGTTTGGTTTGGTTTAGTTTGGTTTGCAAAATACAAACCGCAAACCAAACCGAACCATGCGGTCTTGTTAAAAGATGGCCCGAACAAATCCGAACCAAATGCGATTTCTGTTTGGTTTGATTTGGTTTGCAGTTTTTTATTGGGTTAGTTCGGTTTTGAACACCCCTAGTGTCTACTGTACTTTTCTCCGAATACTTGGATACAAGGTGATAACTCGGCCATTCAAGTTTTTGTCTTCCATTAAAAACACCTTAACCATATTTAACTCATTTTGCAATTAATTGGGTGAAAAAGGAATAGTTTAGTGTCTACTATTCTTTCCCTGGATTGCTTGGATACGAGCTGTTTCGCTCGACCATCAGAGCATTCATCGTCCACTAAAAAACACATTAACACACCAAACTTACTTTTTTCTCTCGCCCCCATCGATAACGTTTTGCAGAAGAACATTGTTTAGTCTGTTATACCGCGATACAAACAAATGCTTAAGCCTCCAAACGCGAGCACACAAGTAACGTTTAACTGCTAGAACGTGATTTAAACATTTGTTCAATAAAATCAACCAACCAACACGTAGTTTTCTATGAAGAAATACGTTGCTTTGAATTCCTCATCGCACCTGAGGATACGTAGGAGCAAGACCTGCAAGCACGTCAAACACCCTAATAAAAACCTTTTTGTGACCCTTTTTCTTTTCCTCTTGAAATTTTGATCACTCGAAGAAAACAATGAGATACGTTAACATTCCAATCGTAAATATAACTAAATGGTTATCATTAAGTACAATGGATGTGAGGGGTGTTATTACCTTCCCCTTTGCATAATCGACTCTCGAACCCGAATTTGGTTGCGACAACCTTTTTTTTTCTTTTAAGGGTTTTATTGATATTTTTCCTTTCCTTCTAGAATAACTAAATTTCGGTGGCGACTCTGTTTATTATATGTGAGCGTCTAATGCACTTGTGGTCATATTTTTCACGATGCAAAACATGTACCATTTCATATGGCTTGATTCATTGAGATGCTTCCAAGCTTTCGTGTTTTTGTGTTTTTCTTCAGCACTTCTTAAAATCTCCAATTTCTTTTATGGGGCCTAATTTTTTTCAAATTGTCTAAAGGAATTTGGGTCTATTCAACCCCCACCCCCCATTCTAGAAATTGTTGTTTCCATATTCTCACCTAAAAGAGGTGAGAGCCAACTTGCAAAGGAGGGGACGTGCTAATGATTTCATTCAGGTTTGTCTACAGACTGAATACCGTAAGCTTAGTGACGTTAAGGTGATAGAACATTTAAATCTTTAAAACCGTTTGGATGTGCCAACATATGATTGGGTGAATGCAACAATAGCGAGAAATTCCTCGACTATGGGTACTGAGGCCACCCTGAGTGATGCTAACATTATAGTCAGTGATCCTTCGAAGTGGTTAGTCCTTCTGGTGTCAGTGGAGAAGAGGATATGCAATTATTTTCATGACTGGAGGGTCCTATTCTACAAGTTCATATTTACAAGAATATGACTTCAGTTGTCTTTTTCTGAATTCAAGGTAGTCGTCCTCAAATATTTAAAAGTTGATCCTTTCCAACTTCATTTGGGGTCATGGGCATACATAAGGGTCTTCCAATTGTGTCAAGTACAAATCTTGTAAGCCCTTCCATAGCTTATTTCTTGATCTCTTTCATCTGAGACACACTTCCCTGGATAACTTTTGTAACCAGGGGCTTATTGTTTTTCCTTTAAGTCAACCTTTAGTTCAACCTCTTCACTTTGGACTAGGGCGATTTTTCAAGGACGTTTCTTCTCGGTGAAGCCTCTCACCTTCGCAACTCAATCTTCTTTCTCCTATATCCCAGCCGAGTCTCCTTAATATTATTGGGTTTTGTATCCAAAGTGTTAGTATAAGCTTCATTTTAACTGGTCTTCTCACCACTAATGTACCAAGATGGACTTTTCTTCTCCGGACGAGGTGACAATGAATGAGGAAATGCAATCCTGGTTTTAAAGGATTGACTGTGATGAGGGTTTTGGCCTCGGTGAGGTGTCCTCCCAAAGTTTTTGATATGCGTGCTATCTTGAGTGCAGTTAACCAAAAGGATATGAGGATAATCATTGGTGAGGGTGGAGCCTTCATGTTTTTTTCACATGCGTATTTGCATTTTGCAAATATTATGGATAAAATTAGCAAGCTGGACATGTTCTACAACCTTGCATATGATTAAGGTATTCAAGTTGTGGTGAATACTGGGACTCTTACCTTTGCCTTTACTCCTTTGGTGACCACTATTTCTTTTCCTACCCCGATTGTAGAAACTCATGCTTTTGTGCGGGAGGTTGATCTTTTTGTGGACATTGCGGCTTGACAGTGAATGAACCAACCTCGCCCTTGGTCTCAACAAATAGGGTTCGGGAAGAGGAACAATAGTATCCTCAGACTCAAGGTTCTCCAAAACGGGCTCGAGTTGTTAAGGGTGGTACTTATGGGGAAATAATTCCCTTTATAAAGATACCAGACATCTACTATTCCCTAATTCCATGTTCTTCTGAGGTGGCTGTTGTTGTTATTTCGACGTCGAGCCTATCCTTTATTCAGAATCTTTTTTAGGGGGATAAAATGGAAATGGCTTCTCAACTTACTCACAATATGTTTAAAGTTGGCACCATTTTCTCTCTCTCGTCTCTACTGGATGGGGTGATTAATTGGCCCCAAGTAATTCTTCCCAGGAAATCAAATGTAAAAGTTATGGAGCTGAAGTGCACTAATCTTCAGAGAGAGCTTGTTGCACTACATGAGGAAGTTAAAGCCGCCAACTATTTGAAAGAGCCTATATACATACACATTATTCCCTCTGATTTGGCCGCTCATGTGACTGGGTTGAAGGGTTCCCTCGAGGATGCAGAGAAGTAGTATAGGGTTACTTTTGATTATGTTAAAGAGAATACTCGCGAAGTGGAAGAGCATCATAAAACCCTTCTTTAGGAAATTTAGGCCAATGCAAAGGCCTTTAAAGCTCTTTAGGACAAAGTGGTAAGTTTGAAGCGAGAGCTTCGTGATTATCTTCAGTAGAATACGAAAGATGTGCTTGGAGTTTCTGAGCAAGTTGTTAAACACACAAGGAAGCTCTACCCCGATGTTGTAATTTCTACCGAGGCATTGGATCTCTGTTTAAGTGTTCTCCCGAGATGACTCAAGAAGGTTGTCATGGTACCTCGGTTTCAGATGCCCCGTCTTTATTTTCTCTGCTTTGTATTATGTTATTTCTCATGTTTTTGTGCCTCGAGGTGTAATAACATTTAATACTTAAAGTAAATATTTTATCTTGATTATTCAAGTGTCTTTCACTTTAGAGATTTGCGTTGGTCTTTGCTTTAACATTATTGTTGTTTATGAATTGTCATAACTTCTGGAGTACTCTTTTACTCTGTGAAGTCTTTATTCACTTTAGAGCTTAGGTCAGAACACCAGTGTTCATTGGTTATGGCGGGACATCTATTTTGGGCACGAAAACCATAACTACTTGCTTTATAAAGGAATCAAGGTATTCGATTGTAGTGAAATGGCAAAAGTGTCTATAGAATTTTCCCGCGTTTTACAACTTAATGTATTGGATAATGCTAACTACCATTTTTGGTTTTTAAACTTGCTCATTGTATTTAGTGTTTGTTTTAGTAGAGAATAAATTTGCACATCACGTTTGGCGATTTCCTTGTGTTCCCCAGGGCGAGGCATGGGAACAGTGAAGTCATTGTGATATAATTATACTTTGTACTGTGCTTCGTGTCACAAAGGATCCTTCCTCAACCAAGGGTAGGATCCCTGACCTTTCCCCCAAGGCTTGGCACGGATCTAGGAGGAAATCTTTGTGCTCCACCACATATGCCTTAAGATTGTCCAGATCCGAAGAGGGTGAGCCAACTATGCAGAAGTGCATTTAATGAGCCTCGAATGCAAGGTGTGCTTTTGAGTTGTATCAAAATCGCATAAATGGATTAAGTATATATCAGATACGTGATATGGCATTGAATATGTTTAAGTCTTATCAGAATCGCAAAAGTGCATTAAATGTTTATCAAATACACATTCATGTAAGTGGTGTGTTTAAGTCAAATTAGAATCACATAGATACATTGAGTTTGTATCAGATACATGATTGAACATGGAATAAGCTCAAGTCATATCAGAATTGCAAAAATGCATTCAGTCTATATTGGAAACATATTCATGCATATAGTGTGCTTAAGTTGTATCGAAATTGAAAAGATGATTGAAGTTCTTATTGAATATAAACTCAATCATTTTGTCTTTGTTCCCTTGTCTCAAGCATTCTTCGTAGGCGAATTTAGCATGGATGGATAGTATTTGGGGTCTCTGGCCGTTGCCATTTGTCGGGATTATGGGTTGAGTGCACTTCGAGCTTGAAAGCGTATTTTTTAAGTAGATGGGGTGCTGAAATGTTCGACCTTGCATTTTCTTGTTGATGTTGTCTGTGTTAGACATATGACTTCCCACACGAGATGAGGGTGAATTGTATGGTCCTGAAAAACATGGTTTTGAAAAACTTTGCGGTTTAAAAACAAAGTTAAATAAAATTTTGAAAAGGTTTGAGTGTTAAGCAACGAAAAATAAATTGCGGAATATACATTATGGAAAATAAAGAGCTAAGGGAAAGAGAGGATCACTAAGAGTTATAGAGGTTTGTTCAAACAAGAAAACGACTTACTATTCTCCCCGAGAATTAATATTGAGACTATCCAACAAACTTTGAGAGTTTTTATAGGTAAAACTCATGAACTACCTTATACAAGGAAAAATGGATGACTTCCAACCTAAACAACAAGACTTAGAATTTAGCAATTGAATTTTCTCTTCCAAATGGTGGATTAAAGCAGTTAGTCTTCTTTTCACGAGAATCTTGGAGTGGTTAGTCTTCAATCTTTTAAACAAACTTTGTAAGCTTTTATCAATAGCTGAGCTTGCAAACCTTAAACCTTGGTTTTATACGGGCTAACCAATAACCTGAGAGATTTTAATATCAGGTTAGTCTCGAACCTTATCCAAGCTTTTATCACCGGCAAAGCTTTAACCTAACCTTGGTTTAACCACAGGCTAACCAAGAATTTAGGAGATTTCACCACAAGAGAATCTCGAACATATTAAGCTTTTATCATGGGTTGAGCTTAAACCTAAACAAGGGTTTGATCACACAATCCCCAAACCAAATTTTTTACAGGTTTAGCTTCTAACCCAAACAAATCCTAAATGGATAATATTCAACCAATGTGTATACAAAAGATTCTCTTGGTGAATTTAGAATTCTACCCTTCCAGAATTACAAAATATCCTCACTCACAAAAGGACTTTCTCAAATAAGCACTTCGGCTAAAACATTAGTGAGAGAAAGTTGAAATAAAATTTTAAGATATATATATATATATATATATATTGAAAGCTCCAAGGGTTTGACTAAATTTTGGTAAAACATAATGTTCTGAAAGATGTTCCAACATGAAGATTTCTGCCCTAGACTAAAGATGTCGAATGAAATGTCAGCATGAAGACTCGACATCATGACTATCACAACATGTTTGTTTTTAAATCTATTCCAAGATTCAAGGCACGACTGGTAGTGGATCAAGGAAAAAAGATTTGAAGCCCAAGACAACAGAAGACTATAAAAGTAGACCTAGTCCTAGGATAGAAAAGAGAGAGAGAGAGAATGACATAGACTTAGGAATCCTATTTTGTAAAGTAGGGTTTAGAGTTTGAGAGTCGTAGGTTTCTCTTGTAAGTCTCCATTTGTATCAATTTGATACATTGTGGAAGACATAAGTACTTGTACAGATTCAAAAACCCGTACGTAATGAATCGTGTATTGTTCTTGGATGAAGCTTTTAAGCAAATCCAAGTTAACTTGTTAGTCAAGAATTCTTGACTGAACTTTGTATTGAAAGGGGTGTCTTTCAAGTAGGATGATACATACATTGTAACTATAACTATTAGATAATCACAAGTTGTGATTTAGGGAGTGATATGGGTTTCTCTTATCTAGGATGAAGTTCTTAGATAAAGTTTTCATTGGGTAGTGATAGGTAAACCAGAGGTTGTTTATTGTAAACCAGCGGTTGTTTACATAAAACTATACTACTGATAGTGGATTCTTCTTCCTGGCTTGGTATGTAACACCCCAAATTTCGTAAGAATATTTATTTAATTCATTTAAATATTATATTCGTGAATTCTTGTGATTCTTGGTGGTTTCGTGTCGGTGTTTTTGTGAGATTTTGGTTATTTAATTAAATAATAGTATATATTATGGAATATATTGTATTATTATTTATTTTAAATAATAGTAGATGAATTAAGGGTATGGAGGACATTTGAGGAGAATTAGTGAGGGCATTATGGAGAAAGCCCAATTTTGAGGCACAAGGGTTAGGTTGAATATTTAAGGAGGATTTTGAGAATGGGGTTCATTTTTGGTTAACTGTGAAATGAAGGAGAGCTCTGAGGAAAAAAGGAAAAGGCGAGGAATTCGTGAAGGTTTCCAAAGGCTCAAGAGAGAACACATCGGATCGACAATCTAAGGTATAGGGAGTAATTACCTTTCATTGTCTTTATTATAGGATTCGACGTAATTGAAGTGGTTGTTTTGTGTTTGAGGGTTTATGGGATTTTCGTGACGAATTGATGATTTGAAGGCATTTTGTGAATCGATTATTAAGGGTTGAATTTAATCAGATAAAAATAGACCTTTGGGGCAGATTTCCCCATTGTTGTAGTTTCAATCTTGTGGTGAAGGGATTTATGGAGTTTATAGGAAGCTTGAGAGTTTTGAAGGTTTAGGGAATTCGAGGTTTTCGTAGGGTCCCAAATCAACCTAATAGACGTAGGTTTTATGCCGTTGATTTCTGTGATTCATTAGAACTGTTATAGGGATGTTTTTGGGTCATTTGGAGTTGTGATCGCAGGTACCTTTGAGGCTGTAAAGCTACTGATGCGTAGCAGCGATTTGCTGTAATCGCAGGTTTGCTAAGCGAACCATCGCTTCGCTAGGCGAATGTTTGCCAAGGTTCGCCAAGCGAACAGCGCAGCGAATGCGTGATATCATGAGTGTAGGTACTGAGATGATTTTGGAGTGAAAATGGGGATTCGCTGGAAGTCTCGCTAAGCGAATGAATCAGCGAGTAGCTTCGCCCAGCGAATAAACCAGCGAGTAGGACAGATGGTGGTTTCTGGTGTCTTAGTGGGGTGTCTGTGGGATTCGCTGGCCGCTTCGCTAAGCGAAGGTTGTAGCGAACAGGTTCGCCTAACGAATCCTGGAGCGAACGTCTACTGTTTCGCAAAATTTTGTTTCTGTTGCTGTGTTGTTCTGGTGTTTGATGCTGTGATATTTATGATGTTTTACCATGATGTTAGTGACGTTAATGATGGTTATGACGTGATGATTTCGTGATGTTTTGACGAGTACTTGGTGAGATGAATTTCATGAGAATATCGATGATTATGAACTGTGTATATTTGATGTATGATGATTACTTGACGATATGAAGTACTATGATGTATATTGATGACCAGGAGTTGTTTATGTATGATGTATGATGATAAGATGATGACGCATGATGTTTTGATGAATAAATGACGACATGACGAACATGATGTTTTGATGAACGATGGTGCACATAATAATGTTTTGATGATGATGATCATTGACGTTTGTGTATCATGCATTCATATGCATACTCTGTGACGACGCTTCATTCCCATTGTACGGATATGAGGTAATTATGACGTGCCCCGGTTCCAATTGCAGAATCGATCCTATTGACGAGGATCTTTGGAGGGTTGATGGCCTAGTGTCCATCTATTATGACGATTGGTACCACATGCATGAGTCTTGTTATGCATCGCATTTTATGTGGCATTGATGAATTTGTGATATGGTGCTTCCTGATGTTTTCCTTGATGATGACCCTGATGATGTTATATGTGAAGATAATGCCATTTTATGTATATCTTATTTTAAAATGATTATTATGAATTGTGATTACTCACCCTACCTGTTTGAATGTTGCCTCCACGTGGGTAACATATAGGTGATCAGGTTTAGCTGTGGATGCTTACGAGGACCTTGAAGTTTATTTGCTTTTGGTCGATTTAGAGGGTCTTGCTCTGATAGTGTAACATCGGGTTAGGGTCCTTTGAGTTGAACTATGTTGTTTCCTTATTTTTGTTGTCATTTGATGATATGGTTTTATAAGTTGAAAACCTTTTTGGATTATTACGATGTTTGTTGAAAACCTTTTAATTGAGGATTTTGAGTTCCGCTGCCATGTGAAGGCTTTTGAGTTATTTTGAGGAAAACCCTTTGTTTACAGGGTAAGTGTATTATTTTGATTTAAATGAGAAATGTGCACCCTTTGAGGTGATTTTGATGCTTTACTCTGATATTTGAGTTGTTTCTGCTGCAACATTTATGGGGGTAGAAAAGGGTGTTACATGGTATGCCCCTAGATGTAGGTGATTTGCACTGAACTGGGTTATCATATTCTGTGTTGTTTATCATTCTGCAATTTACAGTTCAGTCTTGATTAACATGTTGTAATAGATGACGAAACATCTGTCTTGCTGCTATTACTGATATTGTGAATACCAGTTTATTTATTTTGTTCTTGTTTTAAAGTTGTTCAGAGAACAATGTCTTGACATGTGTTAGGACATCTGCTATCTGCTATGCCAGAATTTCAATTGGTATCAGAGCAGGCATCATGTCTGTTTCTGGATGAGATCTTGGGAGATACTTTCTGGAATTTTAAAAAAGGAGGAGTTTTGGAGATCAGGTCATTCACTCAGACATACTCAAGGATATTAATGGATGGTATGGATGTTCTGGATCGAAGGTAACGACTACTGTTGGTCGTTCATGTTTTCTGAGGAGTTTCAACAACAACTGCAGGAGAAGTGGCTAGTTCTCCTGTATGGTGTCTTATAAGATGTCCTGACATCTTATTAGGGCATGTTGAAGATATTCCTTGGTGGTTCTGCTGCATATGTTTATGATGGAAGAACTCTGCTATTTATGGGATTCTGGAGTTGTGATAGAAGAAAGATGGTGGAAGATCTCAATTGTCGACTTCTTCTCTTGAAGATATTAGCATCTATTCATTCCAAAGTCGGGAGTGATGGAATGGAGAGAGTTGTTGGTTGATGTCTGTCATGGTGACTTGGTACCTGGAAGTTTGGTTCCATCTTGTATCTTGAAGTCAGTTTGAAGATAAGGTGGGTTGAGATTGGGTTTATCAAGTTCATGCTCTAGGAAATTGGTAAACTAGTTTTCTGCTAAGTTGTCAAAGATACTTGAGATTTCTTTCAAGTCCACTCATAAAGGCATCTCAGTCATGCATCTGGAGACTTTTAGTTACTCTTCTGACTAGAGGGTGTTTCTGTGAAACATAAATCTGAAGAGAGTGGAGGTGATTTATTTTCACCATCCAAATTTGCAAAGAAGGAGTCTTCTTTTTTAATCCTAAAGATGAATCCAATCTGAAAGGAGATTTCAGATCTGTTGAGGTAAATAGGGCTTGTTTAGAGAAAATCTTAGTTACTTGAGTCAAGAGTGGCGGCCTTGATATCTCAACACTTTGTTTGTCAATGAAGATACTTGCAAAAATTGAATACTTGATAAGTGTTCATGAAGTGATCTGCTGGAGTATATCTTCAACAGTATGATAGGGTTACTGAACAAGGATTTAAGATCAATTGCTATTAGTGGAATTCACAAATATTTAATTGATTATCCTTGTAATTGGAGTACAAGATCACTGATGACAAGTGGTACATCAGGAAGTACAACATCTCTTGCTGCATCTTCTCAAAGATATGTTCTCTGGTGAATGGGTACAATCAAGATAAGGAACTGATGTTCTATCAAATGTTGAAACATCTTGATAGTGGAGTATGTGCAGAAGCATGTTGATTCAATGAGTGAATCTCTAGAGCAAATGAGTTGTAGCTGATGATCTTGGTACCATACACGTGTGTTTGGTAGAATCAGTCTTTATTACAAGGCATGTATTCAGACTAGGAAGTTTCGTGGCAGGAAGCTTGACTAGAATGTAGTGCTGTTGGAAGTGAAGATGAAGACAATTCTCTTAGTTCAGTTTATTTTTGACCTAGGAGTATTGGAGTGCAGCAGGTGTGTTCCAGTTGTTACTAGAAGCATCTGATCTTATCTATAAAGTTTCCTGGCAATAAACTTATCTAGAATATGGTGCTGGTGATAGCACTGTTTGGGTCAGTTTATTTTTGATTTAGGTGCGTATGAGCATCTGATCTTGCTCATCTTGGAGGTGAAGGATAAGTGGCAATTATCTCTGACTTCCTGAAGAAGTCTCTACTTAAGGAAAGTAGGATTCCTTTTATAAAGACCTTGTGTGACTAATCTCTTCTAAAGAATCAAGCTTTGGTAGGTTTGGGATGTCTGAAGATGAGGTGAGTGTTGCAGTACAACAAAGCAGGATGGAGGTTGTCTACTCTAACTTGATATCATTGATCAAGTCTATGAGAACATGAAACTCTTGTTCTGTTATAGGGAGGAGGTTCTTCTAAGTGGCAGAATGAAGGACTAAATTCTTTAACTGGATGTCTGATCAGATGCTGTGACATCAAGTAGAAACTTCAGGGTCTTAGTTGATGTTGTGACGTATCATCGTAAGATAAATTGATCTTCTAAGAAATAAATGGAATTAATGCTTCAAAAAGGTCTATCTCATGCAATTTGCGGGAGATACGAGAAGGAGTAAATGTTACATGTCTGAGTCTTGGTATATCTAAGATGGCTTGCTATGGAGTAAGTGGATTATGTGACTTGAAGATTAGGTTTCATTGGTGGATCAAAAGATTTTCTGGAACTCTGAAGAAAGCTGAGATTAATCAAACAGTAGCATTTGGTTGATTTCTATAAGTGCATTTAAGGAGGGTGCTTGGAACTAATTACTCTTGTGCAGAAGGGTAGTTGGTTGAAAAACAAAGGAGGTTCGGGTTCTGTTCATATCTTGGAGCTTGTGGTAGAAGCCCTAAGTTGCTTACGGAAGATTACCTTCTTTTGGGAGTTGAATGAAAGTTTATTTCTCTCTTTGGTTATCTGGAGTTCTTATTGATCAAGCTGGTGGCGCAGTGTTGTCTGAAGATCTTCAGTTGGATTACTATGCTGATAGTAAATCCAATGGTAATTGTATTAAGAACCATGTATGGTGTATGTAATATGATCAGGATGTCCTAACTGATGGTAGAACATCATCATGGTTTATGAACTTGGAGTTCAGATTATGGAAGCTGATATTCACCAGTTGAATCAGAAGTGTTCTATTTTATTATATGAGAGAATGATAAATTGAAAGACTGTCTTGGATCATGGGGTATTTATCTGGAATACTGACTCTTGCTAAGGTCAGAATGCTTGTGGAGAGGTGGTTTCTTCTGCTACAAGTCATGCTAGAGAGAATTGGATCAGTTTGGTGCTTGTGGAGCAAGTAAGCTGAGGATTTATGGAGCATGTGTTTAATATATTTCAAGTGAGAAGAACATCTGGGAGAGCTAGCAAACTAAGGGGCTCTGTATGTCTCTTTGAGGAATGTGAAGCATTCCAGATTCAATTGGATTGTATCTCAAGAATCAAGGATATCTATGACTGTAAAATTCAAGGTGGATTTATACAGGGTATGAATAGTTTCTGGATGAGAGGGATCAATGGTGATTTTGGTCTCAATCCAAGAGTTTGTTGGTTGTGGTACAAGGATGTGATCCTGGTACTCTCACTATATGATCATGAAGCTGCCATGGGATATCATGTGGTGACTTTGGAGTGTTTCTTACTGAAGAAGCATCTTTTGTGAAAGATAGGGGGATAACTTCTGTCTGTTAAATGTACTAGTGTGGTACATGGATTGCTTGAGGACCAGGCATTAGGTGAATGCGTTCAGCATGTGTGTTGAACAGAGGGTGCGTTCTTGAAGACATGAAGATGTGTCTTATGTTTTCCATTCATTTAAGGTGTTCTTCTTGCAAAGGAGCACTGGGTATCTACGACAGGGGGAGTTAGACTTCTGTTTTGGATATGTTGCTGCAGTAGTGCAGTTGTTTATCAAGATTGTTTATGGTTTCAAGTAGTTTGTGATAGAATGCCTCAGGTGAGGATGTAATGTCAGACGAGATGTCGTGACATTGCTCTACTAGTATAAGTTCTAGGTGGACTTATCAGGTTGTTCTGATTTAGTCATTGTGTGTCAGTGGATTGAATCAAAGTAATGCAAGTATCTTGGGAGTCTTTGTTGCTGTCTGGAAGAAGTTACTTTTCTATGCAGATTGGAAGGTCAATGGAAGCATACTGTTAATGTGTTAAAAATGGCGTGATTAAGTCTGCTAATTCTGGATTAAGGAATTAATTTAGAATAAAGAGAAGAAGGTTGTAATTATCCTTGTAAAACTTGTTATGTCTGTGCTAAATGAAACAATGTTGTGGGGTCTATAAATCTTTTATGGAAGACTGACAATGTCAGATTAGGTATCAAGAAATTGCTCAGAATCTGTTTCAGATAAAGATAATCAAAGGGACGGTGGTTTAAAGGACAAGTCAGAAAAGACGGAATCTTTTGAAACTAACTTGACCAGTGGTTATTGCATTCATTGACTAATCTTTTGTCTCTTCCAAGTGGATTGTCACTGCCTATGTAGCTTCTTCAATATTTAAGGAGGGTTGTGCTGCTTGTGTTGCAGAACATCTTTCTTGTTAAATTGAGAAGAAATGGGTTTTATCCGTGTTTGGGTAAGCACAGTCTGGATATGGGCCTGTATGGGTCATTTTTGTCATCTTTTTGGGTAAAAGGGGGAGAATGGCTATGGCTACTTTGTTACTGTTGTGAGTTGCATGTGTGCATTTGTGCTGGTGATCTGCAAAAATGTCTCAAAGGATGTTCTAACGTTCTGGGTTCTAACATCTTGGGTAGATTGTGTTTTGTGATCAGAGTTAGGAAGCAAGTTGTGTTTTATCATCTGAGTTACATTCTCTATGTACTCAATATCACAAGGTGAATGAGGCGGGGAACTTGAAATTATCTTCTCTCTCTCCCTCATGAATGAGTAGAGGGTCTAGAGATTATCTTCTCCCTCTTCCTTGACACTTGCTTCAGGTTTTCCCACTGCATGCACCATCAAACTGAAGAATGTTTTAGCCAAAATTTGTCAAAAGGGGGAGATTGAAAGCTCCAAGGGTTTAACTATATTTTGGTAAAACATAAAGTTGTGAAAGATGTTCCAACATGAATATTTCTGCCCCAGACCAAAGATGTCGAATGAAATGTCCCAGCATGAAGACTCGACATCATGACTATCACAGCAGGTTTATTTTTAAATCTATTCCAAGATTAAAGGCGCGGTTGGTAGTGGATCAAGGAAAAAAGATTTGAAGCCCAAGACAGCAAAAGACTATAAAAGAAGACCTAGTCCTAGGCCAGAAAAGAGAGAGATAACGACATAGACTTAGGAATCCTACTTTGTAAAGTAGGGTTTAGGGTTTGAGAGTCGTAGGTTTCTCTTGTAAGTCCCGCTCTGTATCGATTTGATACATTGTGGAAGACATAGGTACTTGTACAGATTCAGAAACCCGTAGGTAATGAATCATGTATTATTCTTGGATGAAGCTTTTAAGCAAATCCAAGTTAACTTGTTAGTCAAGAATGCTTGACTGAACTTTGTATTGAAAGGGGTGTCTTTCAAGTAGGATGATACAGTTATTGTGACTATAACTGTTAGATAATCACAGGTTGTGATTTAGGGAGTGAGATGGGTTTCTCTTATCTAGGATAGAGTTATTAGATAAAATTTTCATTGGGTAGTGATAGGTAAACCAGAGGTTATTTACTGTAAACCAACGGTTGTTTATATAAAACTATACTACTGATAGTGGATTCTTCTTCATGGCTTGGTATGCCCCCAGATGTAGGTGATTTACACCGAACTAGGTTATCATATTTTGTGTTGTTCATCATTATGCAATTTACAGTTCAATCTTGATTAACATGTTGTAACAGATGTCGAAACATCGGTCTTGCTGCTGTTACTGATATTCTGAATATCAGTTTGTTTGTTCTATTCTTGTATTAAAGTTGTGCAGAGAACAATGTCTTGACATGTGTTAGGACATCTGTTATCTATCTATATATATATATATGTAGAGAGAGAGAGAGAGAGAGAGATAGAAGTGTAAAAAATATGGTTCTGGATGAAATGAAATGAGGGAATGAGCCTCTATTTATAGGCTAGAGGTTGGCTAAAAACGAAAATTGGTTTTAATGTTTTTGAAGACAATCTAATCGATTAGAACTTAATGTTAATTGATTAAAAACTTCAATGGTAATCGATTACCAGTTCAAAATAGGAAAGAAAAGATATCTAGCGGTTATATGATAAGTGCCAAATTGTGTTAAATATGTGTTTATTTTTGTGGCACTTATTAACTTGTTTCATTTGATTTTCTTAGGTAAAACTGAACTTTTGTGTACATATTGTGCATTTTGATCATTTGCAACTTATTTTGTAATTTTGTATGTATTCGAGGGGCTTTTAGCACCAAAGAACATGAAATTTTCTTCTAAAATGCAATTTTTGAAGTTTTTGATGGGGCTAAGCGCGGTCCTGGCGCACTTAGAGAAATTGGAGGCAATGGGAAAATTGCACTTTTCGTGCTAGGAACATGCTTTGAGGGCGCTTAGCGCACTTTTTGTGCTAGGAGCATGCTTTGAGCGCGCTTATCGCGAGTTATGGCGGTTTAAGTTGTTTTTCACTGATCGCGCTAAGCGGGCTTTGACGGGGCTTAGCGCGATTCCACTGTTTGAGTTAGTATATATTCATTTCTTCATAGATTTTTTAGTATGGACTTAGGATCTTTTATACCCATTTTCATCAATACCATTCATTAGAGATAAAGGCTTAGAAAACAACAATAGAGGTGTGTTATACCCCAAATTTTACCCCTTAGATGTCATGACATTTTGCATTTGCATTAGGGTTCAATCATCTTTGCATTGTCAACTAACCACCATATTTTGCTAGTTTGTTCTTCTATTTGAAAGATAGGGTTTTGTACAAGAAAGAGGGCAAGATCAATAAACAAATTTCTCATACATTTCAAAGTCTCCTAAGACACTTTTTGGCTCAATATATCCATCCCAAGTATTCACTAGGTGGTTAAGAAAGGTGGTCAAGAAAGTCAACCGAGGCTCCAAAAGCTCAATCTATGGTCTTAAGGGTTGATCATGAGGTTTCCAAATCATATTCTGTGGTCTCATGTGATTGGATCAAGAGAAATCAAAGAGAAACCATGAAACCAGGAGTTGTGAAATTAGGGTTTTGACCTAAGGAATTACAAAGGATCTTAGTGTGATCAGTCAATACCTTGATTATTTCATCAACCAATTGAGCTTACATACAATAAAGAGACCTTATTCATCAAGAAATCAAGTGTTTTTGGCTCCCATCACAAGTGCAATGAGCCTCAGGTCCATCTGGCCCCAAATTAGGGTTTTGTTGGGAAAAGTCAACCATGCCTTTGACTTTTGGTCAAGGCGCGATCCTAAGTCTTGGGACATGATTCCATATGTTCGTACACACCCTTGGAGGTCAGCTATTGATATTTGAGAAGATTGAGGAAGCAAGATCATCAAGGATCACACAGTTGAATTCATGAAGAAATTAGGGTTTTGACTGAAAAGTCAAACCTTTGACTTTTGATGTTTTTGGTCCAAGATGAAGTATTCAAGCCATATTCCATCAAGATATGTTTGATATTTGAATTAGAGCATGAGAAATCAAGATTTAAGAGGTTTCTTGCAAAAAGGGCAAAGTTTGGTTTTGAAATTTTTATAAGTGTGGAAGAATCTAGTCCTTGTGTGAACTTTGAGGAGTCATAACTTTCAAACCACACATCCAAATTTTGTGATCCAATGCTCATTTTGAAGCTCTCATCATGAAATTTAAAATGTATTAGAGGGTCTTTCTCCAAAAAAAGGCTTAGTTTTTAAGTTATGAGGCGTGGAAGTTCAAATCAAGTTATGACTTAGTGAAATTTCACTCTTTTTGCCCTAGTTTGCAGCCAACTTCAAGCTCATTTTTCATCATGATCCCTTTGGATTCAGAACTTGGAGTGAACATGAACATTGTAGAGCATACTTGGGGCTTTCTAAAAAGTACTAGAACACCCCAATCCAATGTGTGAGCTAAGAGAATCGAATCCATGAAGTTGAGGGTTTGAAACTTGATTTTCATGCCTTTCCACTTGGTGAACTTGTTGCAAAACCAATTCCTTGCTACATAATCTTGCATTTTAGAAGCTATTACTTGCAAATCTTCATTTTCTTAGAAGGTTGCACGAATTTGGGAGCTTTATCCATTAAGTTTGAGCATTATCCACTTGATATTGTCATTTATGGCATAAAGGCATGACTTCCATTTTAGAAAAGCATGGCTTTATGCAAGGTCAGCTCCTTGAGTCTCTAAACTACTCCTTCTGCACCAGAGCTTTTGCTTTGCATAAAAGCAAGTGTCTGAGCCTCCTAACCACTCTAGAAGAAGATGGTACAATGTATTGGAACCATGAAGCATCTTGGCAAAGTCCACTTGCATTTCAACTAAAATGCAACTAAACCAAAACCAAGTCAGTTACTTTGCTACAATCTGATCTCCCCCTCCTTCTTGCCTATAAATAGAGCATTCAAACACACTTCAAACACACAAGAAACCAGAGTAAAAAAACACTCAGCAGACCATCCAAAACCAGTTCTTGCACCAAGTCATCCCTTGTGCCAAGAAATCACCTTTTGCACAAACTAGTTCAAAACCAGTTCCAACCACAAAATCACTCAACCAATCACTCTAACACATAACAAAACATGTGTTAGAGCTGTTCAAACCCTCACCACCATCAAAAACCTCCCAGAACCAAAAGTGAACTCTCAAACCTAAAGAAAGTTGACTTTCTGCATTTTTCAAGACCAGTCTTGATTCCTTCCATTTCCAATCATTCTAACACATCAAACACCCTCCATAAATCATCATTCAACTGTTCCAAGCTTGGATTTGCAACTGTAACTTCATTTCTTGAAGTTTCACTTTTGGTTGTTTTCCATTTCTTGCAAAAGGGAGTCTCCATTCTGTTCCACTTGTTTTTCTTGGAGTCTGAGCATTCAACCAGGACCTTTGAAGCATATTGGAAGTGCTCAAGGCCTTGTCTCAGTTCTGTAACCTCTTTTGAGAGCTTTGCAAGATTGACTACAATAGGTAAGTCTCACTTCAAACTGCAACTCATTGAAGCATATTGATTTTTGAGGTACACTGAGCTTGATTAGTTTAAATATGTTGTAAGTGGTGTGTGTGATCCATTAATTGTGACTTAGCATGACTGTGTTGAACTGTACCATAGGAAATGCAAGAATGAGCTTATTTTGGTATCACTATCGTGTTTTAAGTTTGGGACCTTTTAGCCAAAACCAAGGATACCATCATGATCCTTGAGAAAAAATACACAATTTCCTTTTTTATTTCACTGCATTTCATGGAGTATTGAGGAAGTTACACACCCTTTTGCAAATGGCAAACTCTAGGTCACAAACCAGGTCAGACCAGGCCATGGCGCCATTCTGGTCATAGTAACATGTTTCCTATTTTATTAATTAGGTTTGGTTTTAAAAATGGATGTATTGGCCACCCCAGTGGTGTTACCCTTGCCTTGCCTTTGCCTTACCATTGCCTTGTCCTAGGTTCGATACTGCTATCAACCCTTTTGGCCAGAGCGCATACTTAATCTGAGGGATTCATGTTGCCTTCACATATATTTTAGCATAAGCACTTGTTTTACAAATCCAACAACCATCACAGCTGGTTAAGTGTTTTAGTGCCAATGCCTAGGGTGTGGGTTCAAACCCCACCAGGACCATCCTCTTTTATTTTTAACACTTAGTTTTTTAGGTTTTCTTCATAAACTTCATCAATTCATAACTCCTTCAATTTTTATGCTTTTAAGCCTATTCCTCTTGCGTTCTTTTAGTCTTGTTACCTATTTTATGATGACATTAAAAATTTCCAAAAAATATTTATTCTTAAGGCTTTTGTTCATATGTGAAATGTAGGTTTTCTTTTAAGGTTACTTAGAATAGTCTTGACTTTTAGGGTTTTAACCTTTGATTTCCCTTGCCTTTTAGGACTTGTATAAGTTTGTTTTAACATGCTAAGGTCCTTTCCCCTTGACTTAGACTTGTGCATAGTTGTAGGTTTTGTTTAGGGTGCACTTGTAAGTGTATTTGTTTACTTTAAGATGTATGAACTTTTGTCATCCCCATTGAAGTTATAGATAGGTCTTTACCTTCAATTAGGGCTTCCCCTTCATGTATATATGACCTCAATGTATATACAAACCATCAACTTGGGTAGTACCATGTACATATGTGTTTAGATTTCCCTTTTATAGAGTGATTTTAGAATAACATAAGGGATACTTTCCCTTTACACAAAAGATTAGGTCAAGGACATTCCCCTTGTTAGGTCATCACCTATTTGATCAAGATATCTAAACTTGTACCATGACCCCTTTAGGTGTTTACCTTGTTCATAATGAATGATCCTTGTATGTTAACATAATACTTGTATATTTTTCCAAATACTTGCTTAGAATGTCATCACATTCACCATCATCATCCATGTATTGTATCCATGTGTTTTTACCATCTTTAATTCATGTGAGAATATCTTTTGTTATCTTTTACTCTCCAACTTTATCAAGTTATCCCCTTAAGTGAGTATAGCTTGTTAGCTTTCCTCCTTAACCCTCTTTGTCCCTCTCATTCCAAAGGAAAGTCTCTCTATTAACTTTAATGTCATAGATAGCTCATTACCTCTTGGCCTCATTGTAGCGCGGTTTTTGTGGTTTCGAATCACTATCGCTTTAGTACTACAGTTCGATTCATTTTTTATCCTATTGAAGCTGATGAAGGAAGGGAAATAGATGTCTCCAACTAACCCTGCTTGTAAACTGAGGTTAAATAGTCAAAACTGTTGGTTTACAGATGTAGCTTTAGTTCGTGGGCCTCTCTCTGCTTATTTTGTTCAGAACGAAATACCGGGACTGTTCATGGGGAATTTGTTGGGATCCTGCGCCAGATTGGATGGAGGTAAGGGACTTTGGGGTTTTTTGATTAGTGTGCTCGCTAAGATTCTTATTCAATCTTATGCCTACGTATTCTCGGGATAGGGAAATCAGAGCGATCGTAGTTCCTCCTATTCTATGGGAGGAAATGGTGTTTTGGTGTCTTGTTCAAAGCCCAAGACATGAAGCTAAAGGTGGTTTATATCTTGTTCAAAGCCCAAGATATGAAGCTGAAGGGTCTATTTGTATCTTGTTCGAAGCCTAAGATGTGAAGCTAAAAGAGTGTTGACTTTAGAGAGAATTTGTCATCTCTAAAGGGGAATATTTGGTCTGTTTGGTACAACTGTTGGGTGACTGATTATAAAGGAGAATTACTTTAACTGGGATATGCGAATCCAGCAATGCCATAATTTCCTTTATAGAGGATTTTTAACCTGAAGGAGAAGACTTTAACTCAGTTTAGAGCAACGCCATCTTTCCTTAGGAATTTCTCATGCTAAAAGAGAGACAGTGGCATGTATGTAAATAATCCAGAGGTTTGCCGCTTATAGCAATTAGACGAGGGAAAAGGAGTTGTTGATGTTTGTATGTTGTGACCAAAGCATGATTTGATGCTAAATGGTTGATTGAATCAAACGGGGATTTCTTTATACAAAGCCTAAAAGGAGGCTATCGACCCAACAAGAGGATGCTTTTGTGTCTCGTGCAAAGCCCGAGATAGAGGCTAAAAGGGTTGACTCAACAAGAGAGTGTTTTTATATGTGTCTTGTAAGAAGTCCAAGACAGAGGCTAAAAGGGTTTGACTCAACGAGAGAGTCTTTTATACTCACCAAGAGAGTGATTTGTATCTCGTACGAAGCCTGAGATGGAGGCTAATGGTGATCGACTCAACAAGAGAGTCTTTTTATACTCAACAAGAGAGTGTTTTGTATCTCGTACAAAGCCCGAGATGAAGGCTAAAAGAGGATTGACTCAACAAGAGAGTCTTTTATACTCAACAAGAGAGTGTTTTGTATCTCGTACAAAGCCCGAGATGGAGGCTGAAGGGGTTTGACTCAACAAGAGAGTCTTTTATACTCAACAAGAGAGTGTTTTGTATCTCGTACGAAGCCCGAGATGAAGGCTGCAAAGGTTAACTCTGCTGGGGAGAATCATTATACAAAGCCCAAGAGGAGGCTAGGATTACTGTTTTAGTTGAGTGACAGGTCCAGTATGTTGGTTAAAAGAGAAAATCAGTTATTATATGGGTAATGTTGTACTCATGGATTTGATCTGAGGACCAGGATTATTTCCTGTTCTTTAAAGAAACGGGGAATCCAAAGGGTATTGAGACTGCCCAAGTCTACGGGTGTTTTTTCCTATTTTGGAAAGGAACTTGAGAATGTCTTCGAGACTTAAGGAGATTAGACTGTCCAAGTCTAGAGTTTTATCTTTTGTACTATGCTTAAGAGAGATTAAGAGACAATACGTTCGCGGTAGAAAGATCTAGACTCTTTGAAAAACTGTTCTATTAAGATGACTAATTTCTGTTCCTATACCTTTAAGAAGTCGTCGGGACAATTTGTACGAAGCCCAAGAGGAGGTGAAAAAAACTTTTAAGAAGCCGACGGGACAATTTTCTACGAAGCCTAAGAGGAGGCTATCTTCCCGGAGGAAGAATCATTATATGAAGCCTAAGAGGAGGCTGTGAAAACTTCTAAGAAGCCGACGGGTCCTTGTACAACGCCCAAGAGGAGGCAGGGATGCTTTTAGGAAGCCTGTGGGTCCTTGCACTAAGCCAAAGAGGAGGCTGATGAACAGTTCCAGAAGGGGTTTCACTTGGAACATTGGCCTTCTGTATATGAACTGTTCAAGGGGGGATTTCTTAGATCTAGTTATCTAAAATTGTTGTAAAATAAAATTCTCATGGTTTAGGTTATGTTGAAATATCCGGGAGAACGTCGGATGTAAGGAGACGAGGTTTTGTCTAGTTCTAGACGTAGTTGCCGGGGAAACTCTAAATATCTATACTAGTATTACATAGTCGATATGAGTTTATGAAAGAAGACTTACAGTGAAACAACCCCACAATACAGTTATATACATATGAAAGCGGTAAATAAAAGCGGGTAAACACTTACTCGGTTGTAGAGCTTCCATGCTGTTTGGTTAGTTGTTCAACAAAGAAATTGAAAATAACAGTATTTTACAAAATCAAAGGAGAAAGTGCTTTTGAAAGGAAAATTAGGGCTTACACCTCAAGGAGAGGCCCAGGGTTTTATCAGTGATCGCACTGTCGTTTTGTACAGGGACTTATACAAGTGACTGAGGCCCAAAAAAGGTTTTCTGTACAAGGGGATGGGTCTTACACTCTCTCAAAAGGCCCAAAAAATGTTTGAAAGTGAACAAAGATGGGTCTTATAACTCAAGGAGAAGCCCAATGGTTAATTTTGAAAAGGGCGACAATCGCGCCGAGGTTTTGAAAACACCGTGGGTCTTATACAACGACTAAGGCCCAAAAGCTTTTGGTTTCAAAAAGGGATTGGTTCTTACACTCTATTAGAGGCCCAAAATGATTTTGAATGGGTCTTATAGCTCGAGGAGAGGCCCAGATGGTTTGTTTTAAACGGGCGATGATCGCGCCGAACTTTTGAAATACAACGGGACTTATACAACATTTGAGGCCCAAAATAGGTTTGTATTTACAAAGGATTGGGTCTTACACTCTATTAGAGGCCCAAAATGTTTTTAAAAGGTTTGATGAGGGTTGAATTAATCAAAACCCTAATTTGTTTCCAAAGTGTATTTTAATTGAATAAAAAATTCAATTAAAATGATCAAAATTGTTTAACATGTGGAAAACAAATTGTGATCTTGGATTAATGTTTCAAAAATCATGTTTTGACCTACAAAATGATTAGAAATCATTAAAATTTGCAAAATCAAGAAGGAAAAAATATTTTAAATGTCAAAAACAATTAAAATATTAATTCTTGGCAAAAATATCAATTATATGAAATAAATAATATTTTTGGGTTTTTTTGGTAAAATAATATAATTTAACATTTTTGTGAATTATTAAAAAAAGAATCAACTCAAAATCATTAAAACTCAGAGAGAAATTAATTTTTGAATTAATTAAATAAAATCACAAAATTCAAATATTCAAATATTTGAAAAAGGGTGCCAAGAACACGCACCCTTCCTCTGTTTCTGCAGATTTGCGTTTTCTATCCAATCTCACTAAATACTTGATTATATCATGCAATCTACGTATCAATCTACTCGTTTCAACCTCACGATCATGTCTATGGTCTTTAATTTCATTTATTTTAAGCATGGAATAAGAAATCAAAGAGAAACCTCAAGAACCCTAAATTCTGCATGAAGGTTCAGAAATTTCATACACGATTCATATAAAGCAATTGATTGAGGGTAAACACTCTATGCATGATTATGAACATATGGCCAAATTATTGTGCAGCAAAAAATGCATGGATCATTGAGTTAGAAGAGCTCATGCTCACCTCTTGCAGCTGGTGGTCGTGTTTTGGGTTAGAGGTGTTACAACTAGGTTCCAATGATCTGGATAGCTTCCCTAGGTGGCATGGAGTGTGTCTGGATGCTTGGAATGGATTGAAATAATCTGGAACTTGAGATGGTACCCCAACTGCAAATCTGTCAAAGGTTTGAGCAATTGGCTAGTGATTTTGTGATTTTGGCATTCCAGATGTTACGTGAGTGTTTGGATCACTTCTATATGATGTTTATGAGGTGTGTGTATGATTTTTTTGGTTGGAATTGCTCTCAAACTCAAAACCCGATAGTGACTTGCTATGGAAGGCAAATTTGGAAGTGAGAAGGTGATTTTGAGGAAAGCATCTGTTTGATGGCTTTGGTGTACTCAAACTGAGCACAAATGAGCTCTATTTATAGTAGAGCAAGTTTGTTTTGGGATCAATAGTGAATGGCAACTGCAGCAGAGGTTTGGCCAATGTTGATCAATGGGAATCCAAGTCTCCTCTAGCCATTGACTAGAGGTTAGAGCACAGAGCTGTGGTTCCCTAGTTGTTGGATGAATCTTGACTGAATTCAGTTGCAAATGTGTCAGTCCATGCCACCTTGGTGCATCCATTAAATGCTCCAATCCAAAATTGGAGTCTTGTCCCTCTTTTAGGGATTTCTAGGTTTGGCATGCTACTTCTTGTTCCAAAGACTTTGGAGGCTTGGATCAGTGTTTATTCCTTTTAGATTTGATCCTCAGATGTGTCCAAAGTGATGACAAGGCTTGGAATTATCTAATTTTTCCAAATCGAGCAAAAGTGCAAAATTCTGCCTAGCCTTGGCAGTTTTCAGCAAGGCATATTGCCATTGTCATATCTCATGGCTCAAGTGGAATTTGATGGAGTTCTTGGCCATTTTGGAAAGCCCTCATATGATACAATAACTGTTTGATCATAATTGGTTTTGAAACTTTTTGGATCCAAGTGAAAAATGCCCCTACATTTGGAAAAAATTGAAGGCAGATTCTGACTTAGTGAAAATTTCACTAAGTGTTGGAAAAAAGTGACATTTTCACTTTTTGTGATTTTGATCATTCCATAACTCAAAATCCATGATGAATTGGAATGAGCTGTAGTTTAAGCTTTTGTAGAGGGTAATGAGAGCTATAAATCCAGCTTTGGATGGGAAAAATGGCCTTGTGGTTTAGGAGTTATGATCCTCCAAAGTTGGTACCCTAGCCACTATGTTCCATAACTTAGAAAAATTTCTAAGTTTTTTATGGTTACCCCTTTTACAAGTTATCCCACTTTTCTTGATTTTTCTTGATGAATGATGATTCCAATCATACATTAACATCATTTTGGGGTCAAAGAACCATAATTGTGAAAAATCTCAAAAAGTCAAAGTTTGACTTTTGTGCACAGTTGACTTTTTGTCAGATGAATTCTAAATTGTGCGATCCTCTATGAAATCAAGTCCTTGACCTAAATCTAACTTGATGGATTGATTTCATAGGTGTTATAAGGTGTATTGAATCATGTCTTAGGGTTTGGGAGCATGTCTTGGTCAAAAGTCAAAGATACAGTTGACTTTTTCCACGAAACCCTAATTGTGGTTCTGATAAAATTGAAACTTGTTGCTCAAGCTTCTTGGCTCAATCCATTGTTACAAATGGACCAATGTGGTGTGTTAGGGACCCTCAAATCATCTCTTGAGGTCTTGGCTCATGATTTGTCCCAAAAGTCAACTTAGGGGTGAATTAGGTCAAGAAACCCTAATTCCTGATTTTTTTGATGAATGCATCCCCTGAGGCTAAATTGACTTGATCATTGGGTTCATGAGATCCCTTGGAGCATCATAGGTTATTCTTTGAAGCATTGGCTCATGCCCAGAGGAAAATTTCCATCTGGAGGCCCTGGTCGACCAAACCCTAATTTGGTGACACTAGCGATCTTAAGGCTTGATCCACCTAGAAGGGAGAAGCCTTGTGCTTAATCCTTGAAGTGGGAGTCCTCTTGATCCTTTGTGGATGTTTGAGAGGCTAGACAAGTTAAAGATCATGTCATTTCTTGATTGATCCTTTGTCTAAGAGCTCTGAGAGGGCTTGAAACCCTGAGCCTGATTATAGTGGATGCTCACCCATCTTTGGGGAGACTAATGGTTCATCCATATGGTGATGATGATTTGCAAAATGATGAGAAATCTTAGTGGTCAAAATTTGGGGTATGACAGATGCCCCTATTTAATCTTCTTGGACCCGAAGGTGTGAATGGCGAAGGTATTCGGGCATTCGGGGTGCAAGAGGATTAAATATCGGAATACCCGAAATTTTGATGGTGGTTATGAATGGCAGTTCGCGCATCCTTCCTCTTTTGCTAAGCAATGATGCTTAGAAAAGGTAAACTTCCCCTCGATCCTGGTTTCCTACTAAGGAACTGGTCTCAGTTTCTGATTTAAACTTCCCCTCGTTCCTGGTTTCCCACCAAGGGACTGGTCTCAATTTCTGGTATAAACCTCCCCTCGATCCTGGTTTCCTACCAAGGAACTGGTCTCAATTTCCGATATAAACCTCCCCTCGATCCTGGTTTCCTACCAAGGATCTGGTCTCAATTTCTGATGTAAACTTCCCCTCGATCCTGGTTTCCTACCAAGGATCTGGTCTCAATTTCCGATATAAACCTCTCCTCAATCCTGGTTTCCTACCAAGGATCTGGTCTCAATTTCTGATGTAAACTTCCCCTCGATCCTGGTTTCCTACCAAGGAACTGGTCTAAGTTTCTTTTGTCAATAAACTTTATTGACAAGGGACGCTATGTGTAGCGGTTTTCCTCAAACTTGCTACAACTGTGGTGAACTGGGACTCAAACTGCTACAACTGTCGGGGACTCAAACTTCCACTGACGACAGGTTTATCAGAGGTATATGTTACATTAATAATACGCTTTTTATTGCTATCATTGATACATGTGCTACTCATTCTTTT
This sequence comes from Lathyrus tuberosus, assembly GCA_022829125.1. Classification (NCBI taxonomy): domain Eukaryota; kingdom Viridiplantae; phylum Streptophyta; class Magnoliopsida; order Fabales; family Fabaceae; genus Lathyrus; species Lathyrus tuberosus. The sequence continues at coordinate 23,554,303 of JALAZF010000011.1, read as the reverse complement.
ATTGATGCTGATTGTGTGAAAAGGCTAGGCCTTGTTATGTGTTCTATGAAAGGAGATATAGTTGTCGATACTCCTACTAAGGAATCAGTAACTACTTCTTTGGCGTGTTTGAATTATCCTCTATCAATTTTTTATTGGGATTTTGGTACTGATCTTATTTGTTTATCGCTGAGGGAGCTTGATTTGATCTTGGGAATGAACTGGTTTGAGTTCAATCACGTTCATATTAATTGCTATAACAAATCAGTGCAGTTTCTTGCGCCTGATGATAAGGAGGAAGCTGGTTTCTTATTTGATAGGCAGTTGAAGGAGCTTTTAAAAGAGGAAGCTCAGGTGCTTACGTTATTCGCGTCGTTGTTTTTGAAAAGTCAAGCTATGATTGATGAATTACAGGTGGTGTGTGATTTCCCATATGTGTTTCCTGATGATATTTCAGATGTACCACCAGAGAGAGAGAGAGGTGTAGTTTTCTATTGATCTTGTCCCTAGTACCAGACCTGTTTCTATGGCACCATATAGGATGTTGACGTCGGAGTTAGTAGAGTTGAAAATCCAATTAGAAGATTTGTTGGAAAAAAATTTGTGAGACCAAACGTGTCGCCTTAGGGAGCTCCGGTGTTGTTAGTAATGAAGAAAGATGGTAGTATAAGGTTGTGTGGGGATTACCGACAATTGAATAAAGTGACGATCAAGAACAAGTATCCATTTTCAAGAATAGATGATTTGATGAATCAATTGGTGGGTGCACGTGTGTTTAGCAAAATTGACTTGAGGTCGAGTTACCATCAGATTCGAGTGAAGGATGAGGATATTCAAAAGACGGCTTTTAGAACTCGGCATGGACACTATGAATATTTGGTGATTAATGCATATGGAGTGTTTATGGAATATATGAATCTTATATTTCACACTTATCTGGATCATATTATGGTGGCTTTTATTGATGATATTTTGATCTATTCTAAGTAAGAAAAAGAGCATGCTAAGCATTTGTGAATTGTGCTGCAAGTGTTGAAAGAGAAGAAGCTTTATGCCAAGTTGTCAAAGTGTGAGTTCTGGTTGCAAGAAGTTAGTTTTCTCGGTCATGTTATTTCAGATGATGGTATTGTTGTGGATTCATCCAAGGTAGATGTAGTTCTACAATGGGAGGCTCCGAAGTCGGTGTTAGGTGTCATGAAGTGCTTATTTTCATAATTGATTTTGATGCCTTTAAGCTCTTTTAATCGCTTTAATTGGGAAACGACTTATTAATGAAGCGATTCTTGCATTTTTATAAATATTAGGTATTTGATGTGTTTGTGTATTTTTGTAGCAATTTATGTGAAAAGATCGCAGCTCGATTCGCAAGGAAACGCTGAAAATTGGAAAGCTGCGTGTCGCATTTTAGGCCCCGCACCGCCCGGCCTTGCTAAGGCGCAGGAAGGCTGCACCGCCCGAAGCTGCTAAGGTGCAGGATGTGCAAGCTTTGTCAAATTCCATAATTGTTCCTTGTTGAGTCTCTTCAAGCTTCGCCCGGCCGTGGACTCATCGCTCGATGATGGGATTGCTTCGTCCGGCGCTTGAAGATATTTTCTGAGTTCCAGCTGACACTGTAGCTGTCACGTGGACTAACTTTTAGCCATCGCTCGGCGCTGAAAAGCACCGCCCGGCGCTTCTTTCTGGGCTGAACATGTATTTAGGCACATTTGGTAGATATTTTTGGAAGATCATCACTTTTCATTGTACTCTCTTGTAACCAAAAACCTTGTTTGAGGAGAAAAACTCTATTGTTACTATTTTTCTTAGTTTCAAAGCTTTTATGCTTCAATCCTTGAATCTTTGAAGATTGATGCTCCATAAGCTTTGCAACTTACTTGTCAAGCAAGCTACCATGTCTATGGCTAGCAAAAGCACTCTTGTGTCAAGATTAGTGGTAGGTGATTCATTATTTTGTATGTATTAATTTTGATTGTAAGCTTGTGAACCTTGTTGATGATATATGTAGAAGAAAAACTTTGTTTACATGGTTTATTTGTTGTTTAATTCATGTTTGAGAGAAATGTTTTAAACTTGACCTAAGTTTCATTCCATCAATATTCATAAGGCTAGAGATATTTTTGAATGTTGATGTTCATAAATATTGAACTTGAATGTTATTATATTGGTAGTTTGTGTGAGAGAGCAACCAAGGATCAATATGATAAATCCCACAATAAGTGTTCGAGAAAAACTTGTTGAGAGGATATGTGGTTATATGTATTGCTAACGAGTTCACACTCTTGATCGGGTTGATACGTACGAAACGGATTACTAAAAACTAATCTTGACATGTTTTTAACAAAACCCTAAAACCAATCTTTTTACCGTTGATTTCTAAAGTTCAAATGCAAAAAATCAGATTAAAAATTACCCAAAACCTTTGTTACTATTAAGGTTTGAAACGCTTTTAACTATCGAACGACGGCAATATACACAATCTCCATGGATACGATAAAACACCCCCCATTACTGTTCAACAGTCGGTTACAAAGATTAGAAGCTTTTTGGATTTGGCTGGTTACTACCACATATTTATTGAAGGATTTTCCGAGTTAGCACTTCCGTTCGTGGTATATTGTGATGCTTCATTGATGGGTTTAGGTGGTGTGCTGATGCAAGATGGCAAGGTTGTGGCTTATGCTTCACGACAACTGAGGGTTCATGAGAGAAACTATCCTACTCATGATTTAGAGCTAGCTGCAGTGGTATTTGTAATGAAGATTTGGAGGCATTAACTTTATGGCTCCGGATTTGAGGTGTTCAGTGATCATAAGAGTTTGAAATATCTGTTTGATCAGAAGGAATTGAATATGAGGCAGCGTAGATGGTTGGAATTCTTGAAGGATTATGACTTTGGATTGTATTATTATCCCGTTAAAGCTAATATTGTAGTTAATGCTTTAATTCAGAAGTCTTTACATATGTCTGCTATGATGATTAGAGAGTTGGAACTTATTGAACAGTTCAGAGATATGAGTTCGGTATGTGAGCTAACATCGTAGGGTGTGATGTTAGGTATGTTAAAGATCAACAATGATTTTCTTAATCATATTAAAGAGAGTTAGAAGTTGGATGTGAAGTTGGTGGACTTGATGGTTGGGAGTAACCAGACTAAGGATATTAATTTTAGAGTGGATGAACATGGTGTGTTGAGATTTTGTGACAAAATATGTATTCCTGATGATTCTGAGTTGAAAAAGATGATTCTGGAAGAAAGTCGTAGAAGTAGTTGTGTATCCATCCAGGAGCTACTAAGATGTATCAAGATTTGAAAAAGATATTTTGGTGGCCTGGATTGAAATGTGATGTGGCTCAGTTTGTGTTTGACTTGTCAGAAGTCAAAAGTGGAGCATCAGAAACCTGCGGGGTTGATGCAACTGTTGGATATTCCAGAGTGGAAATGAGATAGAATTTCGATGGATTTTGTAATTGGGTTGCCAAATACTTCCAGAGGGCATGATGCGATTTGGGTGATTGTTGATAAACTAACGAAGTCGGCACATTTTATTCCGATTAACATTAGTTTTCCTTGCAGAAGTTGGCAACGATTTATAACTGGGTGATCGTGAAGTTGCATGGAGTTCCGTTGAGTATTATTTCGAATAGAGATCCGAGGTTCACTTCCAGATTTTGGGAAAGTTTGCAGGAGGATTTGGGTTCGAAGCTGAGGTTGAGTTCAACTTATCATCCACAGACAGATGGTCAGACAGAGAGGACTATTCAGTCATTGAAGGATTTGTTGAGAGCTTATGTTCTTGAGCGAGGAGACGCTTTGAATAGTCATTTGTCGCTGATAGAGTTTACTTATAATAATAATTACCATTATAACATTAGAATGGCACCTTTTGAGGCATTTTATGGTTAGAGGTGTAGGAAACCTTTGTGTTGGCATGAATCTGGTGAGAGTGTAGTGCTTGTACCTGAGATTGTCCAACAGACTACCAAGAAAGTGAAGCTGATTCGGGAGAAGATGAGAGCTTCGTAGAGTAGGCAGAAGAGTTAACATGATAAGAGGAGGAAGGATCTTGAGTTCCAAGAGGCAGACCATGTATTCTTGAGAGTTACTCCTTGGTTTATTGGTCCGTCTCAAATTCAAAAAGAGTTAGAGTTGTGGCTTATAGAATGGCGCCACCACCAAATTTGTCGAATTTGCATGATGTATTCCATGTTTCACAACTTCAGAAGTATGTTCCGGGTCTGTCGCATGTGATTCCGATGGATGATGTACAGGTGAGGGATAACCTTAAAGTTGAGGCTTTACCTGTAAAAATTGATGATCATGAATTGAAGCAGTTGAGAGGCAAGGAGATTGCTCTCGTGAAGGTAGTTTGGGGAGGCGCTGCTAGAGGGAATATGACTTGGGAGTTGGAGAGTAGGATGCGGGAGTCGTATCCAAAGTTGTTCGCATCAGGTAAATTTTCGTGGACGAAAAATGTTCTAAGTGGGGGAGAGTTGTAACGCCCTAGTTTAATTAATTTATTTTTCATAATTAAATTATGTGATGTTGTGTAATTGTATGTGTTGATTCATGTTTTGGTGTGTTAGGATACCCTTGGTGTGGGGTAATGACCTTAAGAATAGAATTTGAGGTGTTGGAGGTGTGTGAGCAAAAGTGTAGAGATTAGGGGTGTTGTGAGTAGAACTAAATAATTGATATTAGTAATATTTATTTAATTAAATAATATTAGGTGAATATTATTTAATTTAAATATTTGATGAAAATTATTATTATTAGGCTTAAATGCAGTTTTGGTCCCCATAGTATCATTTTTTAAACTTTTGATCCCCCTTTAAAAAAACCTAGGTTTTAGGTCCATTGTTTTGGTTTTTTTTGGGATTATTTTGGTCCCCTCTCCAAATTAGGGTATGTGACATTTTTCTCGCTGATGTGGATTGCTGACTAGGATTATTTATTATTTTATATTTATTTACATAATTAATTGATAATTTTAATATAGTTTCTCTAAAATTTAATTAATAAATATTTTTTAGAAATTAGATAATTAATGAGCTATATTTTTAAGAAATTCAATATCTTTTGGGATTAAATTTTTTTTAAACAGTTTGGGTCATAAATCCAACTCATTTTAACACTAGCCCAATACACAAGTTTACACTTGGTAGTCTTAATGAGCTATATAAACACTAACCACTTTTGTTAAAAAATTAATGTGGGACTTTAATGGGAAACAAAACCCACACTACACCATTGTCTCTAAATATCAGTAGAAAAAGCCATGCGTATTCTTTGGGGAGGAGGCCAACAAATCTAAGTAATAATCAGATTGTATATCAAGAAACGAGCATAGGAAAAAATTATCAAATCACATGTTAAATAATACACATCCATCCAATTTAACTCACCCTTCCAGCTATTCCTGTTGGAACCCAATCATCTTCATCAGAGTTGTCTGCACCTTCATCAGAGTTATCTGCACCTTCATCTTTTCCTTGCATCACATTTCTTATCATATCAAGAACAACTTTCCCAGGTTTTAAAGCCACCAATTTGGTTAAGAAATTCACCTGCAATGCCAACATGAGAATGCTAGTACGGATCCAAAAGGAAGAGAGAATAAATTCCTTTGCACATGAGAATGCTAGCAGCAAAAATATGCAGATATGTCTTTTGGGGAAAATCATTATAAACCCTTGCTTCTTTTCCCACTGCAACTATTTCAATATGGTATGTGTGTTTTCTTACCAAACATATCATAAAGACGTGTTATGAAAATATTTTAAAATTAACTGTTTGAAATTATTTCTCAAAATAAAATAAGTTTTGGAATAATGTGTATGTTTTTGGACCATTTGTAAAACATGACCATTGCGTATACATTGCGTGAAGTAAGTTGAAAACACTTACAGATGGATCATATGCCTTTGAAGATACAAAAGGGGTGTTTTCACAGTTAGGATAAGATTCCAAAACAATTAGATCTAAATCAGATGAATTACTCTCATCCTCCACATTGGATATGTTGATGGTATTCTTATCACAACCATACACAAAATCGCCATCAACAACCCACCCAGAATTAAGGAATTGTTCATAATCTTCATCAACAACCACGACTATGATTACCAGCACTGTCGTTTTCACCATCAGGATCATACGTAGCTAAAAAGGATATGTAATTTGCATCTACTTCAACGTTGTCAATATTTCATTTCAGTCATTGCAATCCAATCCTCCATTGTAGTCTCAAAAAGAAAAAAAAACAAAAGTTACAGGTGTAGTGTGGCTTTTGTTTCCCATTAAAGTCCCACATTGATTTTTTAACAAAAGTGGTTAGTGTTTATATAGCTCATTAAGACTACCTAGTGTAAACTTGTGTATTGAGCTAGTGTTAAAATGAGTTGAGTTTGTGACCGAAACTGCTTTAAAAAAATTTAATTAACTAATTTCTAAAAAATATTTATTAATTAAGTTTTAGAGAAACACTATTAAAATTATCAATTAATTATGTAAATAAATATAAAATAATAAATAATTCTAGTCAGCAAAATATTTATTAATTAAGTTTTAGAGAAACTCTATTAAAATTATCAATTAATTATGTAAATAAATATAAAATAATAAATAATCCTAGTCAGCAATCCACGTCAGCGAGAAAAATGCCACATACCCTAATTTGGAGAGGGGACCAAAATAATCCCAAAAAAAATCAAAACAAGGGACCTAAAACCTGGGTTTTTTTTAAATGGGGATCAAAAGTTTAGAAAAATGATACTATGGGGACCAAAACTGCATTTAAGCCTTATTATTATTATTATTTAATTAGTTGGATTAATTTATAATAATAATAATATATTTAAATAAAGAAATAAGGTAGAGAGGGATAAAAACTGATAGATCGTGAAATTGGAAGGAAAAGGAGAAAAAGACAAGAGTGGGAGCTAGGGCTCTATGAGAAAGAGAAGGAATCCATTGTTGAAGAACTTTGCTAGAACTCTAAGGTAAGGGTGGGGTCTTGATTATCTAAGGGTTTGTATAATGATTTTTGGGAGGGGATTGATTGCTCTGTTAGAAATTATTCTTCTCATATGTTTTAAACCTTGCAATTGTATAATTCTGTTTTGTTGATACGCGTTGGTTGAAATTGGATGATGAGGAATTGTATGAACACAATGTATGTTGGTGTGTTGGATTAATTTGTGTGGATCATGCAGTTGTGTGTTGTTTTGATAGTTTAGGAGTGTTAGAATGTTGTTGATGATGTATGTTATTAGGAGTTGAAATATAGAAGGTGAAAATATGCATTGTGTGAGAGTTAGGGGTGTTGGGATAATTGAAAAAGTGATTTTCATGTCAAAAAGTAATAGAAAAGTGATTGTGCTACAGGTGTAATCAGTTACTAGGATTGGGGTAACCGGTTACACCATTGGAAAATGTGTTCCCGGGCAAGTTTGTGAGGGTGTAACCGGTTACCTTAATTGTGATAACCGATTACACTGAGTGGGATTGCGTGGCATGGGCTGGTTACAGGGGTGTAACCGGTTACCTCTTATGGTGTAACCGGTTACACTGGGAGAAATTTTTGAAAATCTTTAAAAAAATCATATCTTGAGCTGTGGGTGTTCGATTGGGGTACCGTTCGAAGTGTCGGGAAGCTGGTGTAGTGTACTTTAACTTAAAATTAGTTTATGTACCTGAAAATAAATAAATTGTTGTGTGATGGTGTGACATATTTGTAAATGCATTTGTTGTTGGTCGCTATATCGTTGGTTTGTTGTTGCTGAATGTTATAACATGTGTTTGGTGCATGTTGGCCAGTATTGGCATAGTACCTTGACTAAGGTGATGTCATTGTACTTGTTGTTATTGTTGCATGTTTTTTATATATGTCATGCATCATGGTGTGCGACGGTGGTCCGTAAGCCCCGATCCTATGGTGATGGATTGGGTGCTTGTAGCTAATTCCTATGGTGATGGAATTAGTGAAGCGTTACCTATGCTGATGGTAACGAGTTTTTGGTGAGCCTCAATCCCATTGTCTGGAATGGGTGCGAGTAGCTAATTCCTATGATGATGGAATTAGTGAAGCGTTGCCTATGTTGACGATCTTTGATAGGCTCTGATCCTAGATGGGGATCGGGGAGGTGAACCTGAGAGTTCACGTATTGGTACCACATGCATTGAGTCGAATTGTGGAGTCTCATTGCATTGCATATATGTTATGTATTGTGTTTCTTTGTATGGAAGTATGATTGGTGGAATGGGTGATTGTGCATGAATAATCTGATGCTTACTTATTATTATGCTTTTGTTTATATAATCATGATATCTCACCCATTCTTTTTGAATGTTGCTTTTGCATGAGCATCGTGCAGATAACCTATAGTAGAAGTGTGGATGTGAGTGGAAGTTGGTGTTCTTCCTTTTATTTTTATAGAGTCGGCGTCTACTCTGATGTGTAACACTGGGAAGAGGGAACACTTATTGTTGTTATGTTTATTGGGGATTTAATGGATATTCCCTAAGTTGTTATTCCTTTTGATTACCTTAAATCATGATTATGTTTGATTAACTGAAATTTGAGTTTGTTGTGAAAAACGATACCGGAATAACAAAGTATATTTGGTTTCTTGAACACCAAGAAATCCACAAGGGTAGAAAAGAAGGAAAAACTTGAACAAACACACGAAACCCTATTAGGGTTCACAAAGGAAAAGAAAAGAGGAAGAAGAATAGAGAATTGGTTAAATCTGCTTTACTATTCACTTTCTCAACAACAATTAACCTCTCTCAACCTAATAAAGTTTTGTCACACCTTAGGAAGAGAGACTAATATGCTATTTATAATAAACCTAACATACTAAACTAATAGGCTTTTTAACAATTACCCATTACAAGCTAAATTAGGGTACAAGCTAACTTAAACAATTGGATCCATAACACAAGGCCCAATTTGATATCCTATATACTATAACACAATTCGACTACATCATGTAGGTCTTCGACAACAGCATGTGAGCGGACTTCGACGACATGCTAAAACTAGAGTTCGATCCAATATCTCACAGATTTGTTGATATTTCTGCTGCTTAATAAAATTGAAGTTTAGACATGATCAATGCTATTATTATTTTTATTATTAATAATAATTTTTAAATATATTATGTGTTGCATATTTGATTACATGAGCAGGTGTTTTTTGAAATGTATCATCCTAAATGTTGTGATTTTAATTTACTCTGATAATTTTATTTAAATCACATAGGGGATATTTAGGGTGTTACAAGAAGCCTACTGCGAAGTATTTTCATGTTTTTGGAAGTAAATGCTACATTTTGGCTGATCGTGAACAAAGAAGAATGATGGATCCGAGTGTATTGAAGGAATATTTTTGGGTAACTCTACAAACAGCAGAGCCTATAGAGTCTTCAATACCAGAACCAAGGTCATGATGGAATCTATTAATGATATGATTAATGATTCAACCATATAGAAAAATACAGATGTCGAAGACGATGTTGAAACATTTTCTCAAATGAATGATACTTCAAAAAATATGGTTGATATTGAGACCAATAATGAAGATGCATCTCTTGAGGCTGATAACAATCAAGCCAATAAAGGTCCTTCTATCATGATTCAGAAAGATCATCCGAAGGAACTCATTATAAGAAATACTAATGAAGGGATTATCACTAGATCAAGGGAAGTGGTATCTAACTCTTGCTTTGTTTCTAAGATTGAACCCAAGAATGTGAAGGAAACTTTAACTAATGAATTCTGGATCAATGACATGCAAGAAAAATTAGGTCAGTTCAAGAGGAATGAAGTTTGGGATTTAGTTCATAGGCCTGAAGGAACAAATGTCATTGGTACATGGTGGGTCTATAAGAATAAATCTGATGAAAATGAAGTTGTCACCAGAAATAAGGCCAGACTTGTGGCTCAAGGATACACTCAAATTGAAGGAGTAGATTTTGATGAGACTTTTGCTCCAGTTGCTCGTCTTGAATCCATAAGACTATTTTTAGGAGTAACATGTTTACTAAAGTTCAAGTTGTTTTAGATGGATGTGAAAAGTGATTTTTTGAATGGTACTTACAAGAGGAGGTATATGTTGAACATCCAAAGGGGTTTATTGATCCTACGTTTCCAGATCATGTGTTCAAACTGAAAAAAGCTCTTTATGGACTAAAGCAAGCTCTCAAGGCTTGGTATGAAAAGTTGACAAATTTTTTTGTCAGTAATGGGTACATGAAAAGAGGAATAGGCAATACCCTATTTGTTAAATAAAAGGATGGAAAACTCATGATTGCTCAGATATATGTGGACGACATTGTATTTGGTGGGATGTCAAACCAGATTTGTCAAGCAAATGCAATTTGAATTTGAGATGAGTCTTGTATGTGAATTAACCTATTTTCTTGGACTTCAAGCGAGACAGATGGATGATTATATCCTCATCTCTCAAAGTAAGTATGCCAAGAACATAGTGAAGAAGTCTGGTATGGAGAATGCTAGTCACAAGAGGACACTTGCACCTACTCATTTGAAGCTCTCTAAAGATGAAAAAGGTGTTAATGTGTATCAAAGTCTGTACAGAAGCATGATTGGTAGCCTATTGTACCTCACAACTAGCAGACCTGACATCACATTTGTTGTTGGTGTTTGTGCAAGATATCAACCTGAGCCTAAAATAAGTCACATCAATCAAGTGAAGAGGATTCTGATGTATGTCAATGGTAGAAGTGACTATGGCATGTTATATTCTCATGGCTCTGATTCCATGCTTGTAAGGTATTGTGATGTTGATTGAGCAGGTAGTGTTGATGATAGGAAAAACACTTATGGAGGATGTTTCTTCTTAGAGAATAATCTTATATCTTGGTTCAGTAAGAAGCAAAACTGTGTGTCCCTATCCATTGCCGAGGCTAAGTATATTGCAGCACGAAGCTGCTGCTCACACTTGATTTTGATGAAGCAGACTTCAAAAGAATATAATATCAAACAAGATGTCATGACATTATACTGTGACAACTTGAGTGATATCAATATTCTTAAAAATCCTGTTCAATATAGCAGGACAAAGCACATTGGCACCCGTCATCATTTTATCAGGGATCTTGTTGAAGACAAAGTTGTTACTCTTGAACATGTGGTAGTAGTAGTTTTTGTTGCTGCTTTAATTTGGTGGACAAGTCTATGTTTGAGGGGGAGAACGGCTCAGTGGGAGGATCATGAGCATGTGTTCTGGATGTTCTCTTGAGGGGGAGTATATGATTCTATGTGACAAGGTAGTAAGATCTAATTTGCCAATTATGCCTTTAAGGGTGAGTATGTTGTTTGTGTGCTTAGGCTCTCTAAGTGTGTTTGCTGTGATTGTAGCTGTGATGTCAGACAGAATGTTCTGACATTGTATTTCATAATTTTTTGGGAGAATCTTGGTTTGTGAGAGTTGTTTTTCTCTCCGTGTGTCTTTCTCTGAGGATGGGTCTCCTCTTTATTGTTGTTGCGTGTGCCTCTAATATGTTCTGGTATCATACCAAGTATGTGTGTGGTTTTTTGTATCTTGTGGTTATTGCTGTTGTTTTTATTTTTCTCCAGTACTTCATGCCAAGGTTGTTTTAGCCAAAATTTGGCAAATTGGGAGATTGTTAGCTATGTGTTTTTGGGATTGACAGCAATTTTGTTAAAACATATATCACAACAAAATGTTGATGTCTTGACATGTTGGTCAGACATAATTGCAGAGATGTTAAGCACGATGTCGTGACATGCTGGTTAGACATCAGTGCAGGTTTTAGGTTTTACTTCTTGGAAGATTTGTTTTTTAAATGTGAGATTCCTTTTGGTTTTAGCTCACATATTGGCGTAGTCCAAGAAGGGTATTTTAGGAACTCCTGGTTTATTTCAGATGTGCACTTGTTTCATAAAAAGAAATGTTGAGATATTTTAGGAAACATGTGATATGTTCCTAATTTTATGCAGAAGATTATATAGAATAAGTGCAGCTGTCCAGATTGGATATGTTGCGTGTTTTATGCCTAAGCCCATGCTTACCAAAGGCTATTTAAAGAGGACGGTGCTAAACCTAATTTACATAAGTGAGAGCTACACTTGAGATTAGTGAAATTAAGGTTTTTTAGTTGTTCTTTGTTATTTTTTATCCACTCTTATATCACCTTGATATCAGAGTTTGACTGTACTTTATTTGTGAGTCATTCATGCAACATTTAGATGCTTGAAGTGGATTGAGTTTATTGAGTAATAATTGTGAATTACTCACGAGCTTTTAAGCAAGAGTGGATTATGTGTCATTGGAAGTGTGTCTTCTATTGTTCGTCGTTATAAGTTTTTATCATTGTTGTGTGATTGAAGGGAAGTGAGAGGGGTCTCATATCTAGAGTATCTTAGATAGAAATAGCACGCGTAGTGATTAAGTGCGAAGATTGTAAACTGAAGGTTGTTTACTTGGGCTTCAAACTAATACTATTATAGTGGATTTTCTTCCTGGCTTAGATGCCCACAGATGTAGGTGATGTTGCACCGAATTGGGTTAACAATTAACTGTGTTGTTTACTTTAAGCTATTTACTTTAATTGCATAAATTTTTGTGTTGTATTATTGTCCTGATCCCAGTGCCGTGACATCGTACTCGACATCTAGTGTATGATTACTAGAATTTCATATCTTTGATAGACTTCCTACAAGAGATCAATTGTTCAAAAGAATGGTAATTTCTTATGTCAGGGATAAGTGTTGTGTGTTATGCTTTAAGGTTAAGGAAACAAGAAACCATGTGTTTGGCAATTGTGTTTTTAATAGGAGAATATGGAATGCTTTGACCAAGTGGATATATACTGTCGTAGGCTTATCGGCGGAGGATTTCTCTTTTCTTTCGTTCAAATTTGATAAAGTGAAGGATAAAGAGGTTTATAGAATTCTTAGTGTTATCTGGTTGGCGGCTTTGTGGAACATTTGGTTATTGCGTAATGCAGTTCTGTTTAATGGTTCTATATCGAATTTTGAGGTGTGTTGGTCGAACATCAAACTCAAAGCTTAGAAATGGCTAAGAGTTACCTCTAATTTTAATTCTTCTTGTAGTTTATTTGAATGGTTAAATTCCCTTTTGCTTTGCTTTATTTAAACTATTTATTGCGATCTTTGTAAGAGTTTTGAGTACACTTTCTACTCGTGTTTAATGTTAATTGAATCCATTACTTATTAAAAAAATCAGACCTTATTGAAAAACTTCCCGCTAGGGTCATGATTCCAAACTCAAACATCCTTTTGATCTAATTTGGCCACTCACTCTATGAGTCCAACCAAAACCTCCTCGTGGTCAATCTCCCAAATAAACATATTTTGTCTCCAACTCAAATTTCACTACCAAAACCCCCCTCCCAAGTCTCTATCCTACCCATCACCTGAGATTTTTATTCAGAGATAAAAAATAGCCTCTCAAACGACCCACACAATGACATATCTCTGATCCATATATCATGCCAAAATCGGATTTACATATTATTCCCCGCCCCATTCTCAAAGAAGACGTAAACTGTCTCATAGTTATACGATATTTCATCAAAGTCATTCCATATATATTATATGAATTTAATTGGTATGCACTGTCAATCAATCAATCTCATGTATCCCGCCACAACAAATATTAAATTTTAAGTTAATAGTATGACATGAGAGATTAATAAATTCCTATTAGATAACAGTATAAAATTATTTTACACTCTTAGTGCATACCAATTAAACTCATATTATATATAACCAAAATATAATTAGAAAAATCAACGCACTCATCATATATAGTATGCTTGGAAGGGATGAAAAAACAGCATGTCAAGATACATTACACATTACACTCCTTTCTCTATACTTATTTGAAGATTTTCATCTCAACAAAGCACCCCTATATAGCTAGTTTTTTAATCATAAAACAAACATATACATAGAAATGTATAATAATGAAGCATACACTATACTACCATAAGAAATTCTCAAATTGAGATTGATTTTGAGAATCTTCAAGATCATTTGATGGAGTGTGTACATGTCTCCCTTCATATGTGGTTATTACCATCCTTGGATCTTCCCCTAAACGCTCCACACGTTTCTTTACACGACAATTCTCTTGTGTGCAACGGTAATAGCTTCTGCACATTAATTAATTAATTAATTAATCAAACAATTAACTTGCTAATAATACTAGCTAACTTATAAACTCTATTTAATTTTTCACTCAAACATCATGATTATATGAAGATCATAATTATATAGTCATAATCCGAACTATAGCCAACGTTTCAACCTCTCCTTGGAACTAATTTCTTTTGCATATGCATGTAATGAGAGGAATCATTAAATTATTACTTAAAAACCTTTCTGAATCCAGTAAATTATAAAAGCTAACCAATTATGATCATAAAAAAAAAACAAATAATGAAGAAAAAATGGGTGTGAAGATTGGAGAGAGAACGATCAGTTGCAAGTTTATAACACAATGAATACAAAGTTAAAGTTTATTTTTTTTAATTTTTTTACTAAAAATAATATATTTTGTTAATTTATTATTCAGAATTCTTTTAAGTTGTTAATAATAATCAAAATAAATGTAAAAGAGAGGAGCTTTTTTGAGAATTTTTTTGTTGTTGTTGATACCTTGGGTGTTGTGTGTTCTTTACAACTTTTTGTCCATACTTCCTCCACTTGTAACCATCATCCAAGACATCAACATCAGCACTCAATGTCTTGAAGCAAAACCTAGGCTCTCTCACTTTCTTTCTTCCCTTCATTTTCTTCATCTTCATGCTAGAACAAACCCCAAAATGATAATTATCATGAACTACTCCACTTTTCTTATCATTATTATCATTGAAGTAATGATCACCTACTCCTCCTCCTAATATTGCCCTATATTAAACAAACAACATACATATATGATATAATATTTCTTTAAGAAGATAATAAAAGGTTAATTAATTAAAAAAAAAAATTTTTCTCACCATGGATTTAGAGTGGATCTATGCAAGGATAGGAATTGAGTAGCTCCAGCTTCAAAGCTTGAAGTGAGATACTCTTTTGGTTTTTGAGGATTGGTTGTTGCGAGTAGGGTTTGTGATGTAGACTCTGATGATATTTCAGATGTAAGTGAAGAAGCTATGGAAGTGAAAGCTTTCAAAGATTGATTATTGCCACCCAAAGAAGGGAAAGTTAGGTTTGTTGGGAAAGGAATGAACCCCATTTGTGTGGGATTATGTTCCTCAAATAAATTGTTGATAACAATTTGAGACATCGATTCTGCTAATTTTTTCCTACCCAATTGTTTCTCTATATATAACAAAGTTGGTGAACTTTTTGCTACAAGAGGTTAGGTGTAACTTATATAGAGTTTCAAGCCATTATATATATATATATATATATATATATATATATATATATATATGCAAAATTAACTGAAAAATTTAAGAGTTTACTGTAAAAAAAATTTACATGATCGTCTAATAGAAAATCGTTAATTTTCTAAATCACTTAAGTTATTTTAAATTATCATAATGATGTTGTGGGATGCATGTAGTTCATTGGATAGCAATGTTAAGTTATTTTACATGCGTCAACGCATTTTCTATTTTTTCAATTTTTTTACAAGAGAAAATTTAACGCATTTCATTTATCAATGGGTGGTTTACTACAAGGAGGAATCACATTCAAAGTACTATACCTAGTCCAGGAATTAGTCGCCTTAGCTAACAAATGAACAACCGAATTCGCTTGACGCTTAACAAATATTACCTCAAAGTTTGAAATATAATGTAATAAGCTTTTAATGGAATCAATTATAAGCCTAAATTTGGTATCGATTGACCGAACCACCGTTTGAGAGTCACTTTCAATTCCACGTGATCCAAATCCATATAGATGATTGCTTGAATCGCTTCCTTCATGGTCATGGCTTCTGCTTCTATGATCGAATAACGATGTGCCACTAATTATGTATCTACCAAAGCTATCTTGAAGGCACCAACCCCTGTTAGTAGACTCTCTTTGCCTATTGAAACCCGCATCTACACTGCACTTCGACCATCTTATGATCGGCGAATTCCACACAGTTTGGACATTATGGGCATCAACATCCCTGCCCTGTTGCTTTTGAGCTTCAAACCATTTATGACATTTATTATAGATATGTATACCTAACTTCGTCACCTCATCTCTTTCATTGTTCCATATCACATTATTTTTATTATTCTAAAGCATCCAAATCAAAACTGCAGCTCTCTCCCACAGTCCTCTTATCTTCTTTACTACAAATATCATAAATAAGAGCCTTATCATCACTAAAATTCTGTCATTTTCAAATTTTAATAACTGATTTTGAAGATTTGTAAGGAGGACTATCGTAATGGAAAGAATTTATCACAATTAAATTGTAATTAAAAAAGAAAATTCATAAAATATTTGTTATTGTATCATAATTAAATCGTAATTAATTATGTTAAATCATAATTAAATACATTTTTTATTTATTTTATTACTATTGATTCATAATTAATCTATCCATGAATTTTAAAATTTTAAAACAATCTGAAAACTTTCTCTTCCTCTTTATTTTTTCTTTATTTATCATAATATTGTGTATTTTATTAACAAATATAGATGTCTCGTATAAATTTTTTTTAATAGTCTTTCGTATACTAACTCATTATCAAGTGAATTATTTTGATCTTTAATATGAGTATTTTTTTCAAAATTTAAATTTTAAAAATTTTATTTAATAAAAAAGTGAATGTTAAAAAAATATCTGTGGAGCCTGTATCATTTTTGTTTTTTTATGTGACTTTAAAAACCTAAAAATATGGTAAAAGTTAAGGTTAAAGAGAGTATAATTAATTAGTATTGAAAGAAAGCTGGCGGTTTGCTGCATGTTATAGTGATGGTACTATTTGTCTGAAAAGCATAGAAATTCAATCTCATAAATTTGTGACAGTAAAATTCCACTAACAATATGTCAACAATACACGACAAAATGCCTCAAGAGTACCAGTACATATCTTGGCCGTGTTTTTTTGATTTAACTTCAAAATCAAATTGTATGAAATCCATGCAATATCTTCATTACTGTAAATAATAATTATAATTCATGGCCCAAAGTGTAACTTGTTGAGTGCACAATAATAGAAATGGTAATATAAATACTATTGACATCATTATATTCATCTATTCAAGATAAACTATTTATAAACGAGATTAATTTTAATTTTTAATTTTTAATTTTGCTTCTTTTTCTTCTTTTATGGATGTGTTTCCGCATGCGCTGATATTGTTGAGATTATAATTTCTTGTGTCGAATCAAGTATAGCTCGACAAAAATAAAGAACTGTCAAAATTAGTCTAGTGTGTGTCGAGTTGTGTTAGATGTAGAAGTATTGAAGCAAGTTGCTTGACATATGATTTCGACTTAGACCAAAATAGAAAATTTGGGCTTTTGTAATTTTGGGCTTTACCTTAGGGAGTAAGGTAGCTCAATTATAAATAGACGGAGTAACCCTTATTTTGAGTAAGAAGAATAGAGAATAATATTGTAACACACAACAGAAAGTGCAGTTGTACAATTGAATAATATTTTATCAGTTTGAGAGCAGAGAGTTACTCTGTAGAAATCATTCTCCTCTTCCCTTATTTTGTTAAACCCTAATCTTCTTTCTTATTCAATCTTCTTTCTTTCTTCTTCCATTAACAATTGCTTCACTGATAACATGAAAATATATCGTATATTTCGACCCGATTCACATGCTATTCAGTGTCTTTTTATTATGTTTTTGTAGTATTATGTCGCATTATGTTTGTTTTCAGGTATACTGGTTTAATAGAGCTTTCCGTGAAGAAATGAAGCAAAAAGAGCAAGAATCGGAAGATTTCGGTGGAAAATACACACATGGCGTTCCACATGGCATTGGTCAAGGAGGACGCCATGACGTGTAGGGTTTCACCCACGTCTCAACGGTCACAAGACCACGTCTTCCACCCTTTGCACACATGGCGGGCGCCGTGGAGGGATGGCTGACGCCATCTTCCCAAAACTCGCCTTGGTCAAAGGCAGTTGAAGGAAGTTGCCATGACCAGAGGGAATGTCTCCACACGATTTCTGAACATTTTGTGCAACTTCCAAGGCCTTTACCACTATAAATAGGACACAATTTTCATAGTTTATGCATCCTTTCTTAGTTGCAGCATATGCCTAAATTCAGTTTGTTAAAAGCGATAATCCGTCACATCGAGGGGTTATCGCACTATTGTTGTAATGGAGATTGGATCATGGTAGAGTAGAGTAATCTTGCCGCCATTTTACTTTTCAAGTCAGATTTACTTTCCAGCATTGTATCAGATTCAAGTCTCCAATTTGGAGCAGGTTTATTATTCAATTCGAAATTTATTTTCATTCGCACCGTCTTTACTTTGTTTACTTTCCCGCACTGCTTTACTTTGTTTATTTCCTGCATTGCCTTAAATTTGTTTACTTTATTGCTCTGTTTTACATTCTTTACTTTATCGCATTACATGTTTTAATTTCTTTATCACAAAAAGATATGTTTTCAAATCGAACTTAAGCGTGACACTTTCGTTCTTGCTTTTGAAAATCAATCGCACATTACACACTGGTTCTATTAGTCTTAGATAAACACCGTAACAATAGTAATCGATAGATTGACATTGTTCTTTGTGGGTTCGACAATCTTTTATATTACTTCGATAGGTCCGTGCACTTGCGGATTTCACCCATCATTCACTTGAGTGAAGGGTGAAGAACAAAGGATTTCAATCAGGTTGATCGAATCTTGTTCATCAAGATTGATTTGAAATTCTCAAAGTTTTGGGGTAATTTCAACATCTGGTATCTAGAGCACTGGCTGAGCGATTTGTGGGAAGAAAATCACAATGGCGATGAATCATCGAACGAGCATTTTCCGGTGAGTCTCCCAATTCTGAAGAGCCAGAATTATGAGAATTGGTGCAAGCAGATGAAGGTGGTTTTCTGTTATCATGATCTTTGGGATCTTGTGAAGGAAGGAGTAACACCGCTTGCAGAAAACGCGTTTGTTCAAGAAAAGGCTGCATACAAAGAATTGAAGAAGAAAGATTTTAAAGGTCTTTTTATAATTCATCAATACGTTGATCCATATAATTTTGAAAAGGTTAGTGATGTAGAATCAACGAAAGAAGCATGGGAAATCTTGGAGAAATCATTTGGAGGCGCATAGAAGGTGAAAGAGGTGAGGTTACAAACTCACAAAAGGACGTATGAATTGCTTCAAACGGAAGAAAGTGAAAGCATAACTGATTTCTTCACTAGGTTTACTAAATTAATGAATCAAATCAAAGTATATGGATAAGTGTTGACATCAAGATCAATTGTTGCAAAGATCTTGAGGTCATTGGCTCCAAAATTCGACCACGTGGTAGTAGCCATAGAAGAGTCGAAAGATTTGTCAACATTGACAAAGAAAGAGCTTTAAAGGACTCTTGAATCTCATGAACAAAGGATGGCTGAAAGAGCTGCAGGAAATTTGAAGAATGATGTGGCTTTGCAGGCGCAATCAACAAAAGAAAAGAAAGGCAAAGGAAGTTAGAATGGAAACAAAGGCAGAGGAGGCTACAATAATTCGACTAGTCGAAATCAGCAAGAAGGAAACTGGTAGAATTAGAGAAAACTCTGGAACCAAGGTAACCAAAGAGGTGGTGTTGCAGGTAGAGGAATAGGTGGTGGTCGAAAACCTGACAAAATTCATATTCAGTGTTACAATTTTCAGAAGTATGGTCACTATTTTAGTGATTGTCCAGAAAAGAAGAAGAATAAAAAAACTGATGCAAAGCTGGCGAAACATGAAGAACAAGAGATGTTGCTGATGGTCACAACAATAAATGAAGAAAGATTCAAGGACCAATGATACTTGGACTCGGGATGCTTATCACACATGATTGGTAGGAAAGATTGGTTTGTCAACATAAAGCCCTCAATGAAGAAAATTGTAAAATTTGCAAACGATAATACTCTAGCAGCTGAAGGTATTGGTGATATTTTGATTATGAGGAAAGATGGCAAGAGGTCAGTAATTTCCTATGTATTGTACATACTAGGCATGAAGAGTAATTTGCTCAGCATAGGGCAGCTGGTCGAAAAGAACTACAAGGTTCCGATTGAAGACAAGATGATGAGAGTTCTCGACTCAGGTGGTAGGTTAATCTTGAAGGCACCAATGTCTCAGAATAGAACCTTCAAGATTAAACTTAATGTGATGGAGCATAAGTGCCTTGCAACTACGACCAACAGAGATGAATGGATATGGCATTATAGACTTGGACATCTCAATTTCAAAGACATTAGAGATTTGAATAGAAGAAATATGGTTTCGGGATTATCAAAAATCGACATTCCAAGTGAAGCGTGTAAAAAATGTATTCAGACGAAACAACACAAGAATAGCTTCAGCAAGGATGCAGGAAGCAAGTCGAAGGCAATTCTTGAAGTCATATACTCTGATGTATGTGGACCCATCCAGGTGGATTCAATTAGAGGTAACAGATACTTTGTCACTTTCATAGATGATTATAGTCGAAAACTGTGAACTTACCTTATCAAGAAGAAAAATCAAGTGGGCGAGGTATTTGCCAAATTTAAATCTATGGTCAAAAGACAAAGTGGTCGAAAGCTAAAGATTCTGAGGACTGATGGTGATGAAGAATATGTGTCTAAAAATTTCGATGCATTATGTGAGAAAGAAGGGATTGTGCATGAGGTGAGGCCACCCTACACTCCACAGCAGAATGGAAGAATAGAACCATCATGAATATGGTAAGAAGTATGTTGAAAGGCAAGCATCTACCCAAAGAATTATGTGGAGAAGGTGTGTCGACTGCAACATACATCTTGAATAAATGTCCGACGAAAAGGCTATAAGGAATTACGCCAGAAGAATGTTGGTCTGGTATCAAGCCTAGCCTAATTCATTTTAAGGTGTTTGGATCTATAGCACATAGACATGATCTAGATCAGCTGAGAAGAAAACTTGATGACAAGTCGAGTCAAATGATCTTGATAGGATATCATTCGACTAGATGATACAAGTTATTCGACCCAGTGAACAAGCAAGTTGTGATCAGTAGGGACGTGATCATAAATGAGCTTAAACAATGGGATTGGACTGAGAATGTTAAGAAGGATTCAATGAGAATCTTATGTGAAGAACCAACTAGTGAAGTCGAAAGTGAAGTTCGACAAGAAGAAGTCAGAGGTGAAGCAGGCCCAAGCAAACCTCAACGAATAAGACACATGCCTGCAAGGTTGCAAGAATGTGTGATTACATCAGATGATGTGGTCGATGATGAAGGTGAGCTGGTATAATATGCTTTCTATGCAGATGTCAAACCAGTCAATGCAGTTGAGGCATTGAAAGATTCGAAGTGGGTGAAAGCAATGAATGAGGAACTAAAGTCCATCGAAGTCAACAACACTTGGTCACTTGTCGAATTGCCTGAAGACAAGAAGGCAATTGATGTGAAGTGGGTATACAAGGTGAAGTTGAATCCCAAAGGACAAGTAACTCGACACAAGGCAAGACTTGTAGCAAAAGGATTTCTTCAGAAAGAAGGAATCGACTTCGACGAAGTGTTTGCACCCGTTGCTAGGATTGAAACAGTCAAGTTGGTTGTTGGTCTAACAAACATGAACAATTGGCACGTATGTCAAATGGATGTGAAATTTGCATTCCTAAATGGCCCTTTAGATGAAGGAGTTTATGTCGCACAACCATCTAGGTTTGTGAAACAAGGCGAAGAAAGAAAGGTGTACAGACTGCTTAAAGCCGTATAAGGACTTAAGCAAGCTCTAAGAGCTTGGAATAATAAGATAGGTAGCTTTTTAAGGGAAAAAATTTTGTGAAGTGCACAACTGAGCATGGAGTATATGTAAGGAGAAGCAATAGTGAATTGTTTATACTATGTCTCTATGTCGATGACTTGTTAATAACAGGAAGTTGCAAGAAAGAGATGGAAGACTTCAAACATGACCTAAGTGAGGAGTTTGAAATGTTAGACTTGGGAAAACTCTCATACTTCTTTGGCATCTAATTCTACAAGAGCAGTAAAGGTTTAATGATGAATCAAAGAAGATATGCAGGTGAAATACTCAAGAGATTTGAGATGCAAGATTGCAACACAACTTCGACTCCAGCTGAGACCAGATTGCAACTGTCGAAAGAATCAGACGAAGATGATGTCGACCCAACTAAATACAGAAGACTTATTGGGTCATTAAGATACCTTTGTCTCACAAGGCCTAATCTAGCATACAGTGTAGGTATGGTGAGTAGATTCATGCAGAAGCCAAAGGTATCACACCTATCAATGACAGAGGGTACTAAGGCATTTGAAAGGAACTCTCATCTACGGCATTTTGTTTCTTGGAGCTGATAAAGGAAAAGAATGCAAGTTAGTGGGATACACCAACACAAGTTGGTGTAGTGATGCTGAGGATAAAAAATCCACAACTAGCTATGTGTTTATGCTAGGTGGTGCGCCAGTTGCTTGGAGTTCGAGAAAAGAGTCAGTAGTGACATTGTCGTCGTGTGAAGCATAATACATAGCTGCTTCTCTCTATGCATGTCAAGAAACGTGGATGGTGAACCTGGTCAAAGAGATTACACATAATAATTGTTGCACATAATAATTCTTGCAATCAATGTGTGATTGTTTCACTTGAGTGAAGGGTGAAGAACAAGGGATTTCAATCAGGTTGATTGAATCTTGTTCATCAAGATTGATTCAGAATTCTCAAATTTTTGGGTTAATTCCAACAGATATTTATTTATTTGTTATTTTCCCAACAATTGATATCAGAGTCGGGTTCCGATCAAGGAAGGAAGAAAGAGTAAAAAAATTGATTAAGTGAAAAAGGAAGAGTAACAATTATTCTGATCAAGGGAGGAGAAATACAGAAAGATTGAAGAGTAATAATTTTACAAATCTGATTAACCATTATAATGATTTTAAACCCTTTGAAGATGAAGTTGATGAAAAAGTGAAGATATGTGAGACTTTGGATGAATGGAGGATTTGTTAGGTCAAATAGTATGTTCATCCAAGTTCCACATTGGATAGTAGAAAGAAAATAGAATTGAAGTACTAATATAAATAGAGATAGTTAGTTCAAGTTTTTTACACAAATTGGGTCAAACACTCACCCAAACAAGTGAGAGACACACCACATATTCACTCAAAACCTTAAGGTGATAGGTGTATGTGTCATCTTACTTATAAAGTGTCCAACTTCCACTTTTCTAAGCAATGTGGGACTTAGAACTCACATTTGTTTCTCAACGCAACTCACACTTGTTTCCCATCAATCTCCCCCTAAAGTGTGAGTCCATCCATTATGCTTCCCATCAAGTGGTAGCTCTTTCATCCACATGCTTGTACCTCCATTAAGAGACACCCTTATCTCATCATAGACACTTAAACGAAACACACCACCTGACCACCGTGTCAGGAAGACTTTCGACACAAGGAGCCGGTCCCTTACTTGAAATAGGCTCTGATACCAAAGATGGATATCATGAGGGGAAGCATTCACATTGGGTCAAACATCCACCTAAAGGTCAAAGACTCGCCCAAACAAGTGAGAGAGAGACACCACATATTCACCCAAAACCTTAAGGTGATAGGTTTATGGGTCCTCTTACTTATAAATTGTTTAACCTCCACTTTTCTAAGCAATGTGGGACTTATAACTCACACTTATTTCCCAACAGATCAACCTGTATCCATGAACATCCCTAGTTAAAAGTCACTTTGTATGTTTTTTGTTTGAATTATTTTATTATAAATTATCAATAACTATTTTATAAAAAAATTAAATTTAAGAAAAATAAAATAAAATAATAATTGTTTTTGTCAAATAGCTTAGTAGTTGAAATTCACTCATTTAAAATGATCAATCACTACAAAAAATTGTTATTTGTCATGAACAAAATTTTGTCACTGAAAATGTGATTTGTGATTGGGCTTCATTTTCTGAAATGGCCGATAAGAGTGTAGCACCCCAAAATTTGCCCCACCTTGTTTTGGCTTTTGCTTCGCGTTCATCTGCATTTTTAGGTCATAACTCATAATCATATCATTGCATTGGTTTACTAAGACATGGGATCGAAGGACTTTCTTTTTATGAGTGTTTGCCCTATTTGGGACGATTCTGCAAGTCATCTTCTGCAAAGTTCATCAGTGTACACCTGGGTGATTTAGGTTTTTATGCATGGTTGAGCTTGTGGACTGTTTATTGGTCGAGATTCTTCAGTGGATCATATGAGTGGTCAGATTGTTCAGTGGTAGCTATGACCATTTTATCAGAGGCTTGTGAATAGTTTGTGATTGGTTTTGAATTCTTTGGGTTATTCATTTTCTATCCATCATGACCATTTTCAACCATTTTAACCAGTTTTCTTTCCACATTCAAATTTATTTCAATATCCATTCCTTACCATTTTCAAATCCTATTTTCATCTAAATATCCATTTTAGTCCATTTCCTTAAATAAAACCAAATATCTAATCCATATTTCCTATCCATTTTTTCTAATCCACTTTCTAATCCATATCCATCTTTGGATCCAAATCCAATTCAAAGTCCATTTTAATTCATTTCTATCCAATTTAAACCAATTTCCATAATATCCATTTGTTAATCCATTTCAATTTCCATTAACCATTTATCCTAATTTAATTCATTATCCACTTTTAATATCAAATATTATCCATTTTTTTTAGCCATTTAAATCCATTTATCCGTTTTTTTTGTCTCCAAATCCAGTTTCATTTTAAATCATTTATCAACTCTTTTTGTTATCCATTTTTACCACTTCTCTAACCAAAATCCAATTTCCATGTTCATATTCAAAATGCATCCTTTTATTTTGTTCAAACATCACTTTTTTAAAACCATATCCGAATTACATTTTTACATTCAGTAAAATCCAACCCCTCCTAATTCTAACGCTTATGAACAACCTCTATCCAAGTCCATACAAACTCAAAGATTATGGTGTGATGATCTTTTTATGAGAGGCAGAGGATTTGCTACTAGTAGGTCACTTTGTGGGTTATCAGATAACGTATAAACAGAATAATTGATTATTGGGACTGATCCAATGCAATGGCCTATGAAAGATGATGACGCCTCGATTCCAAGTGAGAGAAGTGATAAGCTCCAAAGTACATATGCTGAGCAGTGGAACAAGAGCTAGGATTTTCATTTTGGAAAAAGTTCATAGCACTAATAATAACAGAATTTCATAATGACAACCAAGCTCACATCAGCAGAAAATATACGATAACCATAACAGGAAAAATGAGAAAAAGTAACAGAGTTACAGACTAACGATTTCTAACAAATTTCACTAACCGTTCATAACAGAATTTGAAGAAGAAAATAACAAAAACTTCTAATTCCTAACAGAATTTAATTAGAAATATCCATTCTACCCTCCATCTCCCCCTATAAATCAGAAACACCATCTTCATTCTTGGGGGGATTGATTCATTCTGCATAACTGAACCATCTTCAACATTCCTCTACAAGCTTTTTCTTCGTTTGCCACAAGCTGCTTCAAACTTCACTCACCATCTTCAATCTTCAACCTCACAAACCTTCATGAATCCAACCTGCAAACAAAAGAATTCAACAATTCCTCATCATTCTCTGCTATGATTCACCTTCATCAACCTGAGAATCGAAGACGAAAACGCACCTGCAACCGCAATAACAGTTCATGATTCGAAGCCATTTCTTCAACAACCTGCAACAAAATTCAACACGATTCAAGTTCTGCAACAACTTCAATTCAACGATCGATCCACAACTCTGTCGTAATTTCGACGCAATGTGAGTTTGATACACAGTAGAATTAAGTAGGAGGAGAAGAAGCTACGAGGATCATCAGAATACTCGAAGAAGAATTAGAAGCAAAGTGAATTTAAAGTTACCTCTGGTTTTCTCGGCGTATTCTCCGATCGGAAGACGCACCGGACGGTTCTCCGGTAGGTACGTAAATCTCGCCTCAAACTTTGATTCGCGATTTGGTTCGTGTGTTTGCTATTTGCAATTTGTTGTCGATTTCTCGATGTTGTTTTCACGTCGTGAGAGAGAGTTTGAGGTCGAGTGCATCGTGTCGTGAGAGTGAGAGTAGTTCGTGACGAGTGAGGTTGGTGCCGGCGAAGTCGGAACGGTGGGAATGGAGAAGAGCTGTTGTTGTTGTTCGAAACGGAGACGGAGATTCATGGCGGAGGAAGGTTGGCGCATGAGGGTTTGGTTTATGAGAGTGGTTGAAGTCAAAAGACGGTAGTGAGGAGGATCGACGGCTATTTTTGTAGACGGCGATGGAGTTGTGGCCGGCGAGGTTGAGAGGATGGTGACGGCGCATCGAGGAGGGAATGTCGAAGACGAAGCAAGGCACGACGTCGTTGTATTTGGTTGTCGGCGCGGGTTTATGAGGAGAAGGAAAACGATTGATTGAGGGGGATAATGTGAACGGAGAAGAGGATGGAGGAAGTTGAGGGTGAGAACGACGGCGAGGATCATAGTGAAAATGAGGAAGAGGAAGAAGAAATGGGTTGAAGGAGAAGACATAAAGGTTTGTCAAGTGGGAGGATTTCATGAATTTAGGGTTTTTTTCCAAAACCTAGTTGCTTCAAGCCGGGCCGGGTCACGGGTCCATGTCTCAGTCATCAATTCCACACGCATGAAGAGCTTTCCACACGCCCAAAATCACCTACTGCACCCCTCATTTCAATTTTAATTCTAACTCTTTTAATAGTAGTCTTGGAATTAGTTTGTTAGAATTGGCTTAGAATTATTTTCTTTTAATTAGAATTTAGAACTTTAATTAGACTTTAATTAGAGGAGGTGGAATTAATCTTGGTTTAATTAGATTTTAGTAGCTTTAATTAGTCTAGTTTACAATCAAATTTTAATTAGAAATTAGAATTTCATTTAGATTTAACTTTAGAATTTGGCTAATTAGAATTTTAGTTTTAATTAGAGATTTAACTAGAATTAATTTTAGGACTAATTTTAGAATTAATTTTTAATCTTAGATTAATCTTTTCTCCTTAGAATTTGATCTTGCTTAATTAGCATTTTAATTTTTGTGGATATTCTTGGTTGATTTTAAATCTTGATTTTGATATTCATGTTGATTAATTTCTGATTTTCTCTTTTATGAATAGCATGATATAACGCTTTGTGTAAAATTTTCTCACACCCCTTGGGATCCTAGCTCAACTTTAACCTTTGATTAAAGTGAGGTAGGATATGCATTAAGTAGTGCTATCCCTCTTTCTCTTTTAGTTCAGGTTTCTCATACCACACTTAACCATAGGACCATCCATGTATGATAACTTTAGGGTTTGAGTCTTAGTTCCCCTCATTAGATTTTTACCTTTGCTCGACTATTTGAGTCTCTTCTTCTCATCTGAAAACAATAATAAAAAACACTTAATAAAGGCATAACACCTATTGTATTTAGGCCTTTCATGTGGGAACAAGGAAGTGGGGGTCTTCTCACACCTTCTTGGAATGTTTAGCATACGTCCCATCTTGGGTCGATATGCGAGGCATTTGATCCTATATGAGGGACTTAAATACAATATGTGTTACGAAACACAAAATAATAAAAACACTTCTTTCAAAAGACAAAAACAAACAATAACGTCTTTCCTTTGGGAATTCTTTTCTCACCTCATTCATTCTCAACGTTCGAACGTGCTCCTACTCGTTCTCTTGCAAGATGGTAACGCACTCGGACCAGCGAGCCTGCAACACCTGAGCTAGAACGTCAGCCGTTCCTTAAAAAACACAAACAACTTTCCCTTAGGTGAGGGGAACTACGTCGCTCTGATTCTCATGCTCCCGATGAGATACGTAGGCAGTGGGGTAGGGCCCATGCGAGCACTTCTTTTATTTTCCCTACATTTGTTTCTCGTTCCTCTTCCATTCTTTCTCCTTTCTTTCTTTCAGTTTCTTTTCCAGTATTCTTTCCTTTACCCCCTTTGATTGAAGCAAGCAAGCGTGGATCCCATCGGGTACGATGGACGCGAGGGGGTGCTAATACCTTCCTCTCGCGTAACCGACTCCCTTACCCATTCTCTTGGTCGCAAGACCATGCTCTTTCCTTCCTCTTAGGTTTATGCGGTGTTTCCTTTCCCTCTCTTGGGATAAATACACATTGTTGGCGACTCTGTTTCGGTGCCACTTTCGCGTTTGTACTTGGATGAAAATCCCGGGAGCGACAACTGGCGACTCTGCTGGGGACAGGTTGACCTATTGCTGGTCCATCCTAAGCGAGTCAATCCTAGCGCTTGTTTGCTTTTCTTTCATTGGGTGTTTACTGTTGTGCTTCATTTTGCTGTTTATTTACGTTACTGTATTTATCGCATTCTAGCATTACATTTCCTATACCATACTGTGTTGTACTGTTTTGTCTGTTTGGCGGGATGGGATTTCTGAGAGATAAGCCCATTACACAGGCTTGAGTATACACTTAGAATTAGAGTGGAGAATAGTGGGACCTACGTGCCGTCTGGAGTGCGTTGGGTATTCACGAAATTCACAGCTAGACGAGGCTATCTTGGGACCCATCATGGCATGCGCATCTTGCGTATTCCAGGATGTCGATCTAGAGAGCTGTCGACTCTAGTGACCGATCATGAGGACCTTAGTGGAAACATCTCTCTTTAGTGGTGACAGTGGCAGACCACATTTCGTGGCAAACCCATTCGCACCCGAGGGCCCACTTTGGAACTTGCATAGGATTTCCTTTTTGAAAGAGAATCAGTGGAGGCACTCCTCGTTTGGCGATAGTACTATACCCCGAGGGATGAATGTACTATTGCTTCTCGACCTCAGTGCCAGAAGCTGAGGACCTTTCGTTTTGGAGAATCAGTTGAGGCCTCCTCGATTGATGATGATACCAAACCAGAAATGGTGAACGTATCATCATTTCTCGACCTGAGAGCCCGGGATACTGAGGATCTTAGTACCCACATGTGAGAATGGGCGGGTGTTTACAGGTTTGCAGGTAACTTTGACCTTCTACCTACCCGGTACTTTGGATTTCTTATCAGTATCAGCCTGGTGTTATGGTATTATGATTATTCGGATATTCCGGTGTTCCGATATTCTCTTCAGAGCAGACCTATGAGCTTATTCATTCATTAGCACAGCACTTATCCAGAGCTTTGTGGATACCTTGATCCCGTGTCTTTGCATTTGCATCGCATGTCATTTTGCATTCTCATACTCATATGCATAACAGGTTTTCAGAGAGGGGATTCTTATTCTGACTTGCTATTGTCTCCAGAACTGCAAACCTGACTTCTCACCACTACGCAACTTGAAGCAATCAGAGAAGGATCATGGATCAGACGCGAGCAGAGTTGTCGGAATTCCAGACTCGTATGGCTCAGTTCTTTGAGATGATGCAGGGCATGGCTCAACAACAAGAGGAACTAGAGGCAATTATTCAAAGGACTATTGTTATCCCAGAGGCTGGTAATGGGAATGTTGTTGGTAATACTCCGGGCGGAGTTGTGAATCCTCCACGTGTTGATCTTCCTTCACCCTCTCCTATGAGTCAATCCAGAGGAAGTGCTGCAAAGATTCATGTTCCTCATCAGAAAGTGGATAATCAGGAAGAACAATTTTATGATGCTGAGATGAATTTTCCTACTGAGGTGGACAAGAAGTTCCGTATGCTCGAAGAGAGAGTGAATGCTTTAAAGGGCCAGAATGATTTGGGTATGGACATGTATGACTTAGGGTTAGTCCCAGGTGTGAAGGTTCCTCCGAAGTTCAAGGCGCCTACTTTCGAGAAGTACAATGGATCCACCTGCCCTAAGCTTCACATCATGGCATATTCCAGCAAAATGTCTGCCTATACTGATGATGAGAAGCTGCTGATGCATTTCTTTCAAGACAGCTTAACTGGGGCATCTTTAGACTGGTATATGAGCCTGGAGAGAACGCATATTAAAAGCTGGAGAGATTTGGCAGAGGCTTTCATCAAGCACTACCAATTCAACACGGACATGGCGCCCAGTAGAATGCAATTGCAAAGCCTTTCTCAGAGACAAAACGAAAGCTTCAAAGAATACACCCAGAGGTGGCGTGAATTGGCTTCCCAAGTTCAACCTCCGATGTTGGAAAGAGAGCTTGTTGATATGTTCATGGATACGCTTCAGAGGCATTATTATGAGAAATTGGTTGGATGTGGGTCATCTGGATTTTCAGGTCTTGTATTGGCAGGAGAAAGAGTCGAAAATGGCATCAAGACGGGAAAGATTCGAATTGCTGTTGAAGATGCAAAGAAACCTTATGCTGGGTCCTCCAAGGGAAAGGAAGGAGAAACTAGTGCTGTGTATATTCCTCCTGTTGTTCAACAGCCTGTTCAGTATCAGCGACCTTATGCTCCTCAGCAACAGAGACAACAAAGATCACGAAGGCCTGCGAGAAGGTTCGATCCACTCCCTATTCCTCACAGTGATGTTCTTGCACGTCTACTTGAGAGTTCTCTGGTTGAACTAAGGGATGCCAAGCCCGTCCCCGACCCCATTCCTCCTGATTATGATCTGGATGCTAGATGCGAGTATCACTCAGACACACCGGGTCATTCCATTGAAAATTGCAACGTGTTCAAGCACAAGGTGCAAGACCTGGTGGACTCAGAGATCATTGCATTCACTGAAGATGATATGTACATCAATTGAAGCCTCATGTCCCAAGTGAGCACTCAGTTTGCAAGGACGTCCAGACAGAATCAAGCCTCCTCAGCGATGGCAATCCTCAGCTTCTTTACTGCACTTTCATTTGTAGTTTTTCATTTCTTGTTAAAGCGTTGTATGCATAAAAAAAAACTTGTTTGTGTTCTGAATAATGTTTTAATGCAATGAATATGTTTTCTCTTGAAGTAATTCATTTTCATTCACTCATATAATGTTTCTGCGCATTGCAATACCAACTTTCTTGCTTAAACTCTTGGAGGGAGGATGATGAGGTAAAAACGCAAAATATTTGGTTGTATACTTTTGGATAAAACCCTGTTGAGGATGTACAGGCATTGTTTCAAATCCCCAAACACCGGAGATATAAGGGAGATAGACCCTCGTCAACCCCTTTGAGCCTTGAAGTAGGAGTTTCTTTCTGAAAATGAAAAACCCTCATTTAACCAGGGGCAGGGTAGTTGTCAGTAATTTGACCAAGCGTTCAGATTTCAAAAGGAGTGTACATCAAAGGATCCATTACCTTGAAGAGGTCAAGAGATGTGAAACCACAGTGGTTATCCATCAGTGATCGAGGAGTGAGATAGTCACAACCTTTTCAAAGCAAGTCAGACAGCCAGTGTCACACGATTTGTTCAAAAAAAAAAAGAAAGAAAGCCCGCTAAGTCGAAACTTGAAAACAAGCGACTTAGGCAAAAGTTAGGGCATCCCGCTGGACTTCAAGATTGAAAGATTCAAAAGAGAATCAGTCCAGGCAAAATCAGGGAAATAAAAAAAATGCGAAAAAATGAAAAAGAAATGATCAAGAGAAAATCCTCGATAAGGAACAAGTCGTGTGACCGAAACACTGAACACAAAAAGGGGACTGTCATTTCAAAGACCTCATGGGTTCCTTAACCATCGATCCTCACAAAGATCCTCTTGGGAGATGAGCGCTTGTGCCAAATTAACTGAACGTAGGACTGAAGAACATCAAGGAGAATGGGTAGGTACAAACAAATTTTGAGCCATAAATCCTTTTTTCTAAAACCGTGAACCAGGCCACGTTATAACCCTTAAAAGTCCTAATTGAAGCAGGGTTAGTCCGAAGGCGTACTTCAACGAGATAGCGTTCCTGACTCCCATGAGTTGTGCTAATAAGATTTTTGTTGGTATTGCATGTGCATATTGTTTTCCATTCAAAAATCAATGTCGTAACTAGTGACTCGTTCACAGGGTTTTGCGACATCTTTTCATTAAACTTCAAGGTTAACATGTTTGTTGCATTAGAATTATCATTCTCATAATAAACTTGTTTTGCTTGCATACATGTGCCTAAGCATCAATGAAGCTTACACAGTGAATGCTAGTCGAGAAGCTTGATCCTACCGAGTTGGGATGCTTGAAAATTCTGAAGGACAGTCATATCAAGGGGCATGTTGCCAAGAGACTCAGTGTCGTGGGCTCTCCCCAGTAAGTCGTGATGAGATGTAGCCAATCTGGGGCAGTCACGTCGAGAAATCTCTCTAAAGTTCAGTTATTTTGGGGCATTCATTCGAAGATCAGGGGCAAAGTCACTTCAAAGCTCGTAGCGAGGCAGGCCACCTCCGGAGTATGAGAAGTTATCCTCTCCAAAAGGCAGTTGATCAGAAGTACCTCTTCAAGGTTCAAAATGCTGAGGCAGAGTATTTCAAGTTAGTACAAGTCCTCTCGAGGCAAATTCCTTCATAGATCATACAGTCTGGGGCCGTTACGTCGAGATTCGATGAATCTCTCCAAGAGTTTGAAGCCCCTGGGGCAGTGTGAATACCCGGTCTTCTGTAAAATCCTCTTGAGATGATTTCTTTCATTAGACCATGTGGTCTGGGGCAAGGCATAAAGGAACCGTTGTCCACTCTTGACCAATCGGCATGCAATCAATCAGCAGAAACTTGAAGTACTAAGCCTCTCCCCCTGCAAAGAGCCAGAAGGTATCTTTTTTCCTGCAAGGTGTTGGAATTGATATTCTTCCCCAAGCGGAGAATCGTTCTCACATTGAAAAGGGGTTCTTTATGAGGATTTCTTATCCCCAGCAGCGTATGTGGATTCCTCACTCTCAGCAGGGTAAGATGATGGAATATTCTCAAGCAGTTTGAAGACGGTGAGAAGTCAGAGTAATCTCTTCCTCAACAGTCAGATTCGACATTTCCCTGCAAGTCAAAGTCCAATGGTTATTGGCATTCTCAGCGGTTCAAAGTCCAATCTTTATTGGCATCTCCCAAACAGAGTTTGCGATTCAGCTTGCGGTTCCTCAACAGAGTTTGCATCGCCAGTGGTTATTGGTGGTACAGTTGGTTATCTCCCTACAGGAGATCAGATATTGGTGACCCCTTCCTCAGCAAAGTTTGCTTATTATGTTCTGCGCATTCCCCGGTGGAGTGTCCTCTCATTCTTGCATATAGTAATCATCATTGCATTGCATCCTCAAAACGCGTAGCATTTCCATTTCGTATGGAGCATTACGCCATAGAGAGAAAATTCAAACATGCATCGAAGCATAAGCCAGATTTGGTACCTTGTGCGAAAGTCCAGATCAACCCTCAATTAAAGCAGTGGTCCCCAACCTCAGAGTTGTCGTACTTTCTTTTGCTCCCAACCTCAGAGTTGACGCCCTTTTTTCCCAACCTCAGAGTTGACGCCTGTTTTGCTCCCAACCTCAGAGTTGACGCCCTTTTTTCCCAACCTCAGAGTTGACGCCTGTTTTGTCCAACCTCAGAGTTAACGCCCTTTTTTCCCCAACCTCAGAGTTGACGCCTGTTTTGTCCAACCTCAGAGTTGACGCCCTTTTTTCCCCAACTTCAGAGTTGACGCCTGTTTTGTCCAACCTCCGAGTTGACGCCTATCTTCCCCAACCTCAGAGTTGACGCCTGTTTTGTCTAACCTCAGAGTTGACACTCTCTTTACCAACCTCAGAGTTGTCGTATAGCCTTTCTCCAGCTTCAAAGTTGATGTATACCTTTTCTCGACCTCAAAGTTGATGAAAATGCTTTTCTTCCCCAACTTCAAAGTTGTTGTATACTTTTTCTCGACCTCAGAGTTGATGAAAATGCTTTTCTTCCCCAACCTCAGAGTTGAAGCCAGTGGTTTTATCTCCGGTTTCAAAATCGATGTATACCCTTTTACCAATCTCAGAGTTGACGTATATCTTTCTTCTGACCTCAGAGTTGAAGTTATGGTTTTTCTCAACCTCAGAGTTGATGTCTACCTTTTCCTCAACCTCAGTGTTATTGTCTACTTCAAATTTTCTCAATCTCAGAGATGATGCCATTTTTCCTCAACCTCAGAGTTGATGGTCTACCCTCTCATCCCCAGCGAGGTTGCTGTAACCAGAATTCATCCCCAAGCAGATGAAGTAATTCCTGGCAGAATCATCATTCCTCATATCTCAAAGTCCAGTTTATTTTTGGCAAGCGTGAAAATTCGAAGCAGACAGATTATTCATTCATTCTTCAGCAGAGATATTATCCTTTCAGGAGTCTCCGAAGTCAAATCATTGATCATTGTTCCTCAGCAGAGTCAGCAGAGATGTCTGACACAGATGCAGAGAGTAATCCAATTTTGGAATTCTTGAAGTCCAACAGTGGATTGGCAAAAGGTCCATCTCCGGGTGGCAAATTCCAAAAGTCCAACAGTGGATTGGCGAAAGTCCATCTTCGGGTGGCAAAGCGGCAAAAGTCCAACAGTAGATTGGCAAAAGTCCGTCTTCGGGTGGCAGAAAGTCCAACAGTAGATTGGCAAAAGTCCATCTTCGGGTGGCAAATGAGCAAAGTCCACCAGTAGCGTGGCAGGCCAGTATTCGTCTGGAGTTGCATAAAAGACATTATTAAAGTCCACCAGCAGCGTGGCAAGCCAATAATCGTCTGGCGTTGTACAAAAGACATCTCTCCAGTGCTTTTCTTTCCATCAGAGTTTTATCCAAGTAGTGTTCATTTGGTTGGGTTCATATCCCTTTTCTTATTCTCCATAGAGTGCAAATTTTGCGGTTCTTTTTGTATTCAATCACCTTGTACCTTGAATGTCTGAAAGCAATTGCAATCATCCCTTCAGGTCCAAGTTGATTGAATAGGGGCAGCTGTAGCACCCCAAAATTTGCCCCACCTTGTTTTGGCTTTTGCTTCGCGTTCATCTGCATTTTTAGGTCATAACTCATAATCATATCATTGCATTGGTTTACTAAGACATGGGATCGAAGGACTTTCTTTTTATGAGTGTTTGCCCTATTTGGGACGATTCTGCAAGTCATCTTCTGCAAAGTTCATCAGTGTATACCTGGGTGATTTAGGTTTTTATGCATGGTTGAGCTTGTGGACTGTTTATTGGTCGAGATTCTTCAGTGGATCATATGAGTGGTCAGATTGTTCAGTGGTAGCTATGACCATTTTATCAGAGGCTTGTGAATAGTTTGTGATTGGTTTTGAATTCTTTGGGTTATTCATTTTCTATCCATCATGACCATTTTCAACCATTTTAACCAGTTTTCTTTCCACATTCAAATTTATTTCAATATCCATTCCTTACCATTTTCAAATCCTATTTTCATTTAAATATCCATTTTAGTCTATTTCCTTAAATAAAACCAAATATCTAATCCATATTTCCTATCCATTTTTTCTAATCCACTTTCTAATCCATATCCATCTTTGGATCCAAATCCAATTCAAAGTCCATTTTAATTCATTTCTATCCAATTTAAACCAATTTCCATAATATCCATTTGTTAATCCATTTCAATTTCCATTAACCATTTATCCAAATTTAATTCATTATCCACTTTTAATATCAAATATTATCCATTTTTTTTAGCCATTTAAATCCATTTATCCGTTTTTTTTGTCTCCAAATCCAGTTTCATTTTAAATCATTTATCAACTCTTTTTGTTATCCATTTTTACCACTTCTCTAACCAAAATCCAATTTCCATGTTCATATTCAAAACGCATCCTTTTATTTTGTTCAAACATCACTTTTTTAAAACCATATCCGAATTACATTTTTACATTCAGTAAAATCCAACCCCTCCTAATTCTAACGCTTATGAACAACCTCTATCCAAGTCCATACAAACTCAAAGATTATGGTGTGATGATCTTTTTATGAGAGGCAGAGGATTTGCTACTAGTAGGTCACTTTGTGGGTTATCAGATGACGTATAAACAGAATAATTGATTATTGGGACTGATCCAATGCAATGGCCTATGAAAGATGATGACGCCTCAATTCCAAGCAAGAGAAGTGATAAGCTCCAAAGTACATATGCTGAGCAGTGGAACAAGAGCTAGGATTTTCATTTTGGAAAAAGTTCATAGCACTAATAATAACAGAATTTCATAATGACAACCAAGCTCACATCAGCAGAAAATATACGATAACCATAACAGGAAAAATGAGAAAAAGTAACAGAGTTACAGACTAACGATTTCTAACAAATTTCACTAACCGTTCATAACAGAATTTGAAGAAGAAAATAACAGAAACTTCTAATTCCTAACAGAATTTAATTAGAAATATCCATTCTACCCTCCATCTCCCCCTATAAATCAGAAACACCATCTTCATTCTTGGGGGGATTGATTCATTCTGCATAACTGAACCATCTTCAACATTCCTCTACAAGCTTTTTCTTCGTTTGCCACAAGCTGCTTCAAACTTCACTCACCATCTTCAATCTTCAACCTCACAAACCTTCATGAATCCAACCTGCAAACAAAAGAATTCAACAATTCCTCATCATTCTCTGCTATGATTCACCTTCATCAACCTGAGAATCGAAGACGAAAACGCACCTGCAACCGCAATAACAGTTCATGATTCGGAGCCATTTCTTCAACAACCTGCAACAAAATTCAACACGATTCAAGTTCTGCAACAACTTCAATTCAACGATCGATGCACAACTCTGTCGTAATTTCGACGCAATGTGAGTTCGATACACAGTAGAATCAAGTAGGAGGAGAAGAAGCTACGAGGATCATCAGAATACTCGAAGAAGAATTAGAAGCAAAGTGAATTTAAAGTTACCTCTGGTTTTCTCGGCGTATTCTCCGATCGGAAGACGCACCGGACGGTTCTCCGGTAGGTACGTAAATCTCGCCTCAAACTTTGATTCGCGATTTGGTTCGTGTGTTTGCTATTTGCAATTTGTTGTCGATTTCTCGATGTTGTTTTCACGTTGTGAGAGAGAGTTTGAGGTCGAGTGCATCGCGTCGTGAGAGTGAGAGTAGTTCGTGACGAGTGAGGTTGGTGCCGGCGAAGTCGGAACGGTGGGAATGGAGAAGAGCTGCTGTTGTTGTTCGAAACGGAGACGGAGATTCATGGCGGAGGAAGGTTGGCGCATAAGGGTTTGGTTTATGAGAGTGGTTGATGTCAAAAGATGGTAGTGAGGAGGATCGACGGCTATTTTTGTAGACGGCGATGGAGTTGTGGCCGGCGAGGTTGAGAGGGTGGTGACGGCGCATCGAGGAGGGAATGTCGAAGACGAAGCAAGGCACGACGTCGTTGTATTTGGTTGTCGGCGCGGGTTTATGAGGAGAAGGAAAACGATTGATTGAGGGGGATAATGTGAACGGAGAAGAGGATGGGGGAAGTTGAGGGTGAGAACGACGACGAGGATCATAGTGAAAATGAGGAAGAGGAAGAAGAAATGGGTTGAAGGAGAAGACAGAAAGGTTTGTCAAGTGGGCGGATTTCATGAATTTAGGGTTTTTTTCCAAAACCTAGTTGCTTCAAGCCGGGCCGGGTCACGGGTCCATGTCTCAGTCATCAATTCCACACGCATGAAGAGCTTTCCACACGCCCAAAATCACCTACTGCACCCCTCATTTCAATTTTAATTCTAACTCTTTTAATAGTAGTCTTGGAATTAGTTTGTTAGAATTGGCTTAGAATTATTTTCTTTTAATT
Source organism: Lathyrus tuberosus (assembly GCA_022829125.1). NCBI lineage: Eukaryota > Viridiplantae > Streptophyta > Magnoliopsida > Fabales > Fabaceae > Lathyrus > Lathyrus tuberosus. The sequence goes on along the minus strand of JALAZF010000011.1, from coordinate 23,516,575 downwards.
AGAATTTAGAACTTTAATTAGACTTTAATTAGAGGAGGTGGAATTAATCTTGGTTTAATTAGATTTTAGTAGCTTTAATTAGTCTAGTTTACAATCAAATTTTAATTAGAAATTAGAATTTCATTTAGATTTAACTTTAGAATTTGGCTAATTAGAATTTTAGTTTTAATTAGAGATTTAACTAGAATTAATTTTAGGACTAATTTTAGAATTAATTTTTAATCTTAGATTAATCTTTTCTCCTTAGAATTTGATCTTGCTTAATTAGCATTTTAATTTTTGTGGATATTCTTGGTTGATTTTAAATCTTGATTTTGATATTCATGTTGATTAATTTCTGATTTTCTCTTTTATGAATAGCATGATATAACGCTTTGTGTAGAATTTTCTCACACCCCTTGGGATCCTAGCTCAACTTTAACCTTTGATTAAAGTGAGGTAGGATATGCAATAAGTAGTGCTATCCCTCTTTCTCTTTTAGTTCAGGTTTCTCATACCACACTTAACCATAGGACCATCCATGTATGATAACTTTAGGGTTTGAGTCTTAGTTCCCCTCATTAGATTTTTACCTTTGCTCGACTATTTGAGTCTCTTCTTCTCATCTGAAAACAATAATAAAAAACACTTAATAAAGGCATAACACCTATTATATTTAGGCCTTTCATGTGGGAACAAGGAAGTGAGGGATCTTCTCACACCTTCTTGGAATGTTTAGCATACGTCCCATCTTGGGTCGATATGCGAGGCATTTGATCCTATATGAGGGACTTAAATACAATATGTGTTACGAAACACAAAATAATAAAAACACTTCTTTCAAAAGACAAAAACAAACAATAACGTCTTTCCTTTGGGAATTCTTTTCTCACCTCATTCATTCTCAACGTTCGAACGTGCTCCTACTCGTTCTCTTGCAAGATGGTAACGCACTCGGACCAGCGAGCCTGCAACACCTGAGCTAGAACGTCAGTAGTTCCTTAAAAAACACAAACAACTTTCCCTTAGGTGAGGGGAACTACGTCGCTCTGATTCTCATGCTCCCGATGAGATACGTAGGCAGTGGGGTAGGGCCCATGCGAGCACTTCTTTTATTTTTCCTACATTTGTTTCTGGTTCCTCTTCCATTCTTTCTCCTTTCTTTCTTTCAGTTTCTTTTCCAGTATTCTTTCCTTTACCCCCTTTGATTGAAGCAAGCAAGCGTGGATCCCATCGGGTACGATGGACGCGAGGGGGTGCTAATACCTTCCTCTCGCGTAACCGACTCCCTTACCCATTCTCTTGCTCGCAAGACCATGCTCTTTCCTTCCTCTCAGGTTTATGCGGTGTTTCCTTTCCCTCTCTTGGGATAAATACACATTGCTGGCGACTCTGTTTCGGTGCCACTTTCGCGTTTGTACTTGGATGAAAATCCCGGGAGCGACAAAGAGTATGTAATGTCTGGCTAGTAAAAGTATGTCGTGTCTATAAACTTTTATGTTTTATCACAAATGAAAAGACTTGTTTCTAATAAAAGATTTACGAGGGGCTTCCCTTTGTAATGGTGTTCACATTAATGATTATGATTTTTTGTGATGGATCTTAATAGAGTTGACTATAAAGATAAACCTTGTATATTATGCTTAATACTCTTTTTGATCAAATATGTTTATCTCAGAACTCATTTTGCTCATTCAAATTTTAAAAGTACCATATTGATCTCTTAACTCTTCAGAACGTATTATGTAAGTCATTTTCTCCTATTTAGCGACTGAAAATCTTAGAAATCTATCGTTGAAATTATTCACGAATGGATGAAAATACTAACTTAGTCTATTTTGAAAAGTCAAAGGACAAATGTGATGTTTTTAAAATTAAGATACCAAAATGAATCTCGAGATTACCATACGAGATCAAAAAGAGTATTAAATATTTATATTAACATCACAAGCCCGAAAGTATTTTATGACATCAGTCCTACTGATGAAAAATGGTATATTGTGCTTCTGGCAAACAAATTTAATGATCATGACAAGAAAAAATGTGAAAGCATTAATAATGAGGATGATCTTTTTATTGTTTTTAACTCACTTGTAAATAAACACTGGTACATGAAATGACGAGTAATTGAGCTCTAATATACATTCATTAACCTTAAAATATGAGATGTTGGAAAATGATATATTTGTGTTGTTGACAGCTGACATTTGCATAAATTGTGCTATAAGTGTGACTTCACTATTTTGCATAGTGCTACGATAATCCCGTTCTTTCATATAAAATACATGCTTATTGATTTCATATTGAGAATAAGAAATAACATGTGGATTTGAGTCATTTTCTATCCATTTTAATCTTTTTGAAACTGAATTTAAATTTTTATAAAAAAATATATAATCTTTAAACCACGATATAAAACTAAGTTTATTCTCTTGTAAGCCAATTTTACTTTTTTAGGGTTCAAGCTCTTGAGTACTTCCGTGTGTTTTTCAACATAACGCTCAACCTTAATTTGCATTGTGAATAACATACAAATGTGTTTGAATCCATTGAATATTTGACATGGTCACCGACTTACTTGTACCCATCACTTCCATACTATTTTTCCTAAGTGGCGTCACACTAAAAGTCATATAGGTTCAACATATAAGAGAAATTCAATATCAAACTCAATAACTTCCTCAGTTATATACCTTTCAACAATACAAACTTTTATTTGACTTTCATTCTTCATATATTCATTTAATATCTCCATGTAACACTCAATTGGGTGCATCCATCTCATTTAAGTCAGTCCATATTTTTGTGTTTCTATGACAAGGTGGATAACTAAATGAATCATTATGTCAAAAAGGATGGATGCAAATACATCTTGAACTCACATAAGACAACAAAAATTTATTTATGCAATGCTAACAACTTCCTAGGGTCAATAGCTTTGGTACAAATAGTTTTGAAGAAGAAAGATAGCTTAGTTACATCACATATCACATTGTCAAGAAAAATTGAGCGTATACCTTTTGATAGGAAATTTTTTAGTATAATATGACAATCATGAAACTATAAACCACTAAACTTGAGATTCATCATAGATATCAATGTTCCAATGTTTGAAGAGTATTCCTCTCGAACTTAACTTCTTGAAGATATTTTCATAAGATAGTTTTTTATTTTCTTGGTAGAGAATGAGTTGTCGGAGGTAGATATGTACGACTCCTCTTCTTAATTTAATTAAAAATTTGGTATTAATCTTTTTTTTTTTAGGTCTAACCTTGTGTTGATCTCATCCCTAGTCTTTCTAAAAACATTGAGCAAATTACTAATTACATTTTCAAAAACATTTTTTAATATGCATGACATCAATGAAATGTCTTACATATAATGACTTCTAATATCATAGTTCAAAGAAAATTAACCTTTTTATTTATCTCCCTGTGACAAGTTCACCTACATAGTATTTTCCATAATTAGTGCTTAAATGCCCTACTTTTTCATATACTCAAGAGTTAATATGCATTTTTGTACCCTGCCATATGGACGATCTTTGAAAAATAATCTTCCTATAAAAAGAGTTTGGATTTTTTCCTCAACCTTTTGAAACCCATAATCTTTGACGTGGAGGCTTATTTTATATATATATATATATATATATAGGGTTTGTTAAGGACAAAATCCAAACCTTTTTTTACAGGGTTTTTTTAAAGTTCGCCCATATGGCAGGGGGCAAAATACATATTAAATAATCAATCATATGTCAACCAAAAATGAGTTTTACCTCATTCTAATTCACCATTAAATGTTTGTTTTTCGCTTTCGATAATCATGTTTAGAATTCAAGAATCTACGATGTTAAGAAATACATTATTCTTGTCATGCGTCATATTTGTATCATATTCACATATGGACATCAACACTTTCTTTTGACACTGTATTGAAACACTTTAAATAAAGACGTAGTTTTCTTTGCATCAGCAACAATAATCCTAATAAACTCATCAACTTCATCTTCATGTTCTTTTTACAATCAATAAGTTGATATCAATTTCCAATTCATAACCTAATTTTTCATTTAACCCTTTTCCCACTAATTATGTACCATAAGATCGATTTAATCAAAGTGGTAAGGTGTAATAAAACAAAGAGAATATTAAATTTTCTCCACTTCTAATTTGATGCCAAAAACATTGATTTACTCGAAGGCTAAAGAACAATCAATAGTCACGTATCCTAAATCTTAAATTAACAAACACTAACCTAGATATCATATAAAGAAGAAAAAAATAAATAATATATGTATAATGTTAACGAGCTCAAAACGTAGCATAAACATCTTTAACTAATTTTATACAATGTTGTAATTATCAAAATATTAAGAGCTCTAAGCATAAACTAAACAATATATCTATAGCATATGAATAACCTAGACATGTGAAATATAAAAAGGGAGATGATAAAAATTTGTGAAAGATAGTTAAAAAATGAAGTAAAACGGCTCTCGTATTAACTAAAAATGAAGGAATGAGAAAAAAAATGATGATCATTGACTATCATTCTCCCCTTTTTCTCAATATTTTGTGGGACGTTATACGTGTTTTTGAATTTCTAAACGCGTGAAAAGGAGTAAGGTTGTGTGGGAAAGATTTGGAGAAAAAAAGGAGAGCTTTTTATTACAAAAAAATGTTGCCTTTTTAACATGTTTTATAGCATGAAAAAAAGTGCTCTTGATTTTAAAGCACCTTTTGTTAAAAATAATCGTTGTTGGTATGAATATATTGTTGAGAAATAAATGTGAGTTGTGTAAGTCTCACACTTCTTGAAAAAACAGAGGTTAAACACTTTATAAGTGAGAGGATGTTAAGTGCAAATTTTGACTTAAATTGAACCATCTTTTTTGACATTTTTCAACTCATTTCTCATGTTTTAATGAATTTATTTCTTGTTCTTATGTGATTCTTCAGTTATATTACAAATACCTTTGAATGCTTTGATATGTGTGTTATTGTGCAGGATATAGGCATAAAAAATCAATGATTAAGACACAAATGAGAGGACAAGGAAGCCAAAGAAATGAAGAAGAATCAGCATGTTCGCTGTGCGAACACCAGCGAGCAGCCAGCGAATGTTCGCTGTGCAAATTTGCAGCGAGGTCCCAGCGAAAAGGAAACCTTGGATGTCAGTAGGAAAATGACCCAAAGTTCAATGTGCGAAGCCAAAGCGAAGAAGTTCGTTGTGCAAAGAAGTGTTCGCACTGCGAACTCAGATATTTCCCAAGGGCAGTTTAACTATTCAGAGGCACTTCATGTGCCTAAAAAGGGTCTTCGTTGTGCGAAGAAGGTATTCGCTAGGCGAACAAGATAGATTTTCGTAATACTATTTAAGTACTTTTCTTGAATTTTAGAAAAATAACATATATTTTGAGGATAATAACTTTACCTTTTTTCATTCCAAACATATTCTAGAGAGAGAAACACAAACCCTAAGAGGGAGAAACACAAATCGAAACAATTCGGAGCTTGATCTTCGAGTAAGTGCTTTGATCTCTTGTTGGGTTTGGATGTAATATATTGATACCTTATGTATTTCATCTAATCCGTGTATTGTGAACTAGTTTTGATTCAATATTGATGTTGCCTTTGATTTCTTATTTGTGGGTATTGACAAAACGTTTTCAAATCTTAGATCTAAGATATCCATCTATCAATGAGCGAACTTTTGACATAGTCTTATAAGTTGATATTCACTAGTATCTTTTATTTTATTGTGTTGATTATTAGCATGAGTAGCATGAGTAGTGATCAATATGGTATTGTGAGGATGCGTGATAATACAGATGAGAAACTATGCTCACTTACATTTGGCAAATTAGTTGAATACATGTAAAAAGGTTTAAACGTATGTACGTATTCTGATCATTGCGTTTTATATGAAGAAATCATTTATCTGATATGGGCGTCATCTTTGTTTACCTCTTTATCTTTGATTTGAACCGCTATAGACATATACTCTTCAGATCTGGATCTAGAATGAATACTTGTTAGGTTCTAAACACTAGAGATAGATTTAGGCTTAACATTTGCGTGGGTATCAGTTCTTAATGCTATGTGTTGTTGAGTTGCGTGAGACATCACCAATGAGACAATACGGTTGTTCTCTCGATGTTGCGTTAGACATAACCTCTGTTGTGGGTGATACGTGAGGATGTTGGACGAATGATTTATTAGTGTTTAACTGGTTAGAAGAATGTATGTGTTATCAATTGATGAGATCCAATCCCAACAAGGTTCCGTTTATTTTAAGTCTTTATATTTTCCGCCTTTATATCTTCTGCCTTTATTTATGGTACCTTGAATCTTTTAACTAAAATTTTCACAACAAGCTTAGAAACGTAGAGACCGTTGAACGAAATTCTTTCCCTCGCACCGATCCCTGTGGAGACGATATAAATACTGGAGGGAATCCTTTCAAAACTAAATTTTTGCTTCTTGCCACTTTACTGCAGTTCGAACAGAGGAGCTATACACCCATTGCCTTAAGATTTTTGGATGAATCTTTGATTCAATGTCGTGTATCTCTCTTACTTGTTTGAGTGAATATTTGATCCAATGTAGATGATTCACCATCATGATGGTCCATTAGTGGTATTAGATCCTGGTTCGAGTAAGGGATCAACTACTTCTATCAAAAGTCTTCCTGACATGCTGGTGGACAGGCGGCGTGTCTCGTTACAGTACCCGTGACATGGTAAGGGTGTATGTCAACAACGGTACAACTATGTGGATAAAAGAGTTTTTTCTTGAGAGGTAACATAGTAGACGGACTCACACATGAGGGAGAGATTATTGAGAAATAAGTGTGAGTTGTGTAAGTCCCGCATTGCTTGAAATAATAGAGGTTAAACATTTTAAAAGTGAGATGACTCATACACCCATTGTTGTAAGGTTTTGTGTAAATATGTGTTATTTCTCTAACTTATTTGGATGAGTCTTTAACCTGTTGCTGAGTCTCTGATCCAATATAAATATTTTTCCCTCATTGTGACCATCATATATTCATTTGAATTTTTGAAAACAGAATTATAACACTTTTACTTTAAAGTGCAGTTGATTATAAGAGTACTTAGACAATTTTCTTTTGTCATTTAATATATATATATATATATATATATATATATATATATATATATATATATATATATATACTTTAATATTTATTTTGGTCCCTTAACTTAAATAATGTTCATATTGGTCTCTTAACTCTTTAAAATTTATGATTTTAGTCATTTTCGTCTAATAAACGACGAATTTAGCGATCTATTTCTGAGTTTTTACGTCGTTAATTAGACAAAAAGAACTGACATGTTATGATTTAAAATTAAAGAATCAATATGAACTTTTTTTAAGTTAAGAGATTAAAATGAACTTCGATGTTGATATATGAAACAAAATATTAAGCCTATTTTTGTATAAAACGTTGTAAATATTTTGAAATATATATATTTTTAAAAATTTCCATTAAATATCAATAACATTTTCTCTAAAAAATATTGTCATTTTTCTCTATATTTTTTTAACAATATTATCTTATAAAAATATTTTTAGTAAGACGTCTTTAAAGCCTTCATTTAATCTTTACATGAAAAGTGATTGTATGATAAGAATATCAATCTTTATATAAAAAAGAAAGATTTTATCTTTCTTTTCAATATCAACATTTGATTATTTTGATTTTTTTTTAGAATAACACTATTATTCAAAAATAATACATAAATATCCATTATTTCAAACAATGTATCAAAATGACGGACTTTGGAAAAATAGCAACAAGGGTGGCGCCATACCATATGGCGCCTTAGGCAAAGGTAAATTCCAAAAGTCATACCATATGGCGACACAGGCAAAATAAGATGCCCTAGTTTTCCAGGGGAGGCGCCATACCATATGGTGCTTCAGTTCAAGCCCTTTTTTTTTAACGTTTAAAATGTTAATATTTTTATTTATAATAAATTTTATTTTTTTAAAGGGTATCATGTGCCTATAAATAAGGGTATACCCTCATTTGTTATTACACCACACTTCTCACCAAAACCTTACTTTCCTCCCTTCCCTCACCAATATCCTAATCTCTCCTCTCCCACCATGTTTGAGTAGTTAAATCGTCGTCCATCGTCATCATCAACAACATAGGAGAAACCGTTTCCAACATCTCCACTGATGAAAAGAAATGCCCTAGTTGTATTCTCAGCAATAAAGCCTCCAATAAAGATGATACTCTGGAACACACAGACACTGGAGCATTTGCATAGGGAACTATATCCCTGGCTAGAAGGAGAATTTGAGGCAGGTGAAAAGATCGGGAAGATTGAGAGGCAGGTTGAGGAGTCTGGTCCAAATGGAGTCACCCGCACTTGGAGAAAAGTGCAAAATGATGTTGGTGTCCTTATGATGATGATGAGTCCAAAGAAAATTAACTTGATGGTTGTAATTTCCTAGATTAGTTGATGCGTTGGGTTGTTTATTTTCGGTATGTTGTTGTTATTTTCTGATTTGGTATTAGGTTATGTCGTTGTTATTTGTTGATGTTTAGCTATTAAGTTATGTTCTGTTATGTTATGTCGTTGTAATCGCTTAAGTATGCCATCAATGAAATAAAATTTGTTGTTGTTATAAATAGACAATTTTACAGTTGAAACTATGATGTTGTGCTAGAGCCCACATTGGGACACTTGGTACGATTGTGGTCTGGCTGGCGGCACAAACCACATGACCTCACCATTTTGTCAGCTGCATCCATCTCCGTTCGAATACGGGTGCTGTTAGGGCGACCCTTTTTATTTCTTCGCATCAAATCATTATGCCACACAATTTCGCCTTCGTATAGAGGCCAGTAGTCCTCCTTTGCTACCACTTGAAAGCTTGTGTCATAGACATTGCATAGAGTAATGACTTGGTGAAGAACAGAGAAATAGTTGGTTGGGTCCAGCCGGGCCTTGGAACATGTTGCTATTACATGGGAGCAAGGCATACGAAATGCCTAAAACTTTCCACAGTCACACCAACTCCTATCCAGTTCCACTCGGTAACATCCCATAGGCCTTCCATCATTGTGATCAATAAACTCTGCAACACTGAAGTGACCTTTACATTCTAGCTTTGCTAGAACGATGGAGGCCAGAGACCCACACATTAGGAGAATCGACACCAGCACATCTTATCCGACCCTGTTGTGGAAGATCCTATACCAAGTCAACAATATATGACTTGGTTTAGGTCTGTTACAGCACCCCAACAATTCCTCTCTCAACCGACGTATCTAATTGATCCGCGCCAATGTGCCTCTTCCTCATAGCCATATGCCCAGCCACATGCCAAACATCATACACCTTATTATACCCAACAACAAAGTATACCAACCGAATCAATCTTCCAAAGCCGCGACCCTATCATGCCATTAACACAGTCACAACAAGAAGAGCCTCACCCATACCGTCAGCCCACCTACACCGACCCACTAATGCCTATAGCCCTGAAAACTCTTTCAAACCCACCCCAGCCCACCATAGCCCCCCGCAAATGAACACCCCCTCGTCCTACAATCAACAAACACAATCATCCTACAACCAACAAACCCACCCACTATTTGACTACCAAACCCCACATCAACCACTAGATCGGTACCAACACCCTTCAATGCAACATTTCGGTCAACCGTACCGTCTACAACCAACCCAACCCCACCCCCCCCCCCCCTTACAAACTACGAAAACATGGCCATGCATCTGGATTACGGAAGCGCCGTTGGCAACAACCCCCACGGCTATTGGGGACAGATGCTTCAAAATTTGTCTGATACGCCGGGACTATCTCAACAGATGCCTTTTCCGCAGGTCAACACGCAAAAGCCAGAGACACCTCAACAAAATCGTGGTAGACAAAGACGCCGGCAAGAGCCCCGACATGTGAAACCGGTGGACGTTTAGATAGGCACAAACATTAAATTTTTGTTTACCATCATTTGTATTATTATTTATTCTGAACATCATTATGTATTTTTGGCTACCTTTATTTTTTTTCATTACATTTTTTCAATTTTCTAATTAAAATAAAAATTAAAAAAAAAATGAACTGAGGCGTCATATTGTATGGCGCCTCCCCTGTAAAATGAAAAAATTAGGGCATTCGTGTAACACCCTGAGGCGCCATATGATATGACTTTTAGGGTTTATCCTTTAACCTGAGACGCCATCTCATATGGCACCATCCTATTATATTTTTTTCAAACATCGCCATTTTAGTAATTTTTTAAAAGTGATAGTTTTTTTTTTATTGAATAATCATGTTAGTCTAAAAAAATTCCTATTATTTTCCCTCTACTTTTCTTACACATATTTGTTAAAGGAATATCATAGACAATGATGATGGATATTGGATACAATATCTATCACTACATTTCACCATTGGCGGTGAGAGCTATCATTATGAATGGTGATTGCTTATTTGACTTTTCACAACGAAAAAGCTTATTGCCTTTTTCATATATCACTTTTACTCTTTAATCTTTCTAAACTCAACCAAACCCTACACACCCCAACCTTTTTTCTCAAATTCCAAACCAAACTTATAATATTGTTATCATCTCTTCAAGTTAATTAAGTGTGACAATCATCATTAACTTTATATTTTCTCATGCCTACAAATATTTGTGGACCAATGTCTACAAATCGAAATCATGTGTAGTTGATTTATCTACCCGTTTGAAAACTTAAGTCTTTTATGCGATTAACTAAACACTAGAATGATGATTTCATTTGTAGAAATTGATGAATAAAGTGAAAAGTAGCTGCTGAGTAAGAATTCATCGAGAAGAATTGTGTATATGTGATGTATACGTGCTTATATTAGAAAAGGATCATGAGATAGTGTAAAATCATGAACAGAAAATTGTTTGTAATTATTATAGGACAAGGACTTTTTAAGCTAAAAGCATATTAATTAAAGGAGAAAACACCAGGGACATAAACATAATATTGTTAAAAGAAAAAGACAAAAAAAAAAAAGGCAATACAAACAAACTATAAATAAATTAAGAATGAATAACTATTACGAAAAGTTAACAGTGGATATATAAAAATAAATATAATATTTGATAAAATAAATATTATATATATATATATATATATATATATATATATATATATATATATATATTTGTTGCATAACTAGAGTTGTTCGAGAAATAAAACTTTGGTACGACATAGTAAGTTTTCGGTATGACGGAGAGAGTATGATCTGTAAAGTTTGCACTCCAACATCTAAATTAGTGAGAGAATAAAAAACGATGTGTGAGTGAAAATGAATTTGAATACTCAGAATGACACGCTTTTTCTCTTACATAGTTGGAGCAGTTAAAATCGTCTGCGAGAAGTGTGGTATGTCGTGCGGGTAGCTTTCTGATTGATCTAGACAATTGACAATGCTTTAGTGGACACAGTTGTCTACTTCAATTGAGGATAAAGGAACACATGGTCCTCACGTTCGTTTCCTTTGCTCTACCTTTGGGCCTTTCGTCTTTGGTCTCGTGAACGGTCCATAACAGTTTTCCCTCAAACCCTTATCTCGCTTTGCAGAATGAGGGTTTTCCATATAAACCTTAGCCCTGCTACTTAGCATGATGAGGTCAAAAGCCTTGATGGGACGTCAATATCATCGGGAACAAGCGCATTAAATCTCTTTCTCGTAATAGGTAAAGTTTTGCAGTAAACAATTAACATGTGTCCCTACGCGAATTGGTAATGATGTTTCCTATTCCTTAGGGTACTTGAGTGCTTAGAGAAATCTTTGATGAAATCCTAACCGTTGGTGGTGCAAAGCAGATCGTACAATCCTCTTTCCTTGATGCACAAATAAAAGGTTTCTAAAACTTCATTTTTTTCTCTTTTCTCTCATTCGCGACCTGCAAAAGATCTTTTTCTATGTCATGTCAACTTCGATCATTCTCGCGAGCTCTTTTGCACTAATTTCTTGGTTAAGCTCATCTACAATCTTTGTTTGGTGGCATTTGATACGCATATAAAACCAACCCATTTCTTTTAAGGTAAATTCAACATTATTTTTTGTTAGTACTTCCTCATCTATTAGGGTTTCTAGAAATGAGTTTTTTGGTATCTCTGATACTCAAACTTCAATTATGGTATGTCCGAATTTAGTGTTGTTTTTTCATATTTTCCTTTTTTTGTGCTGGCATAATGGACATTCCACCTACTATGTTTCATAAGGTAAATGGGAAAATTTGTCAGTGTGGGTAGATTAGGAAACGTTGGACATTGCTTCTACAATCACCTCTAAAGGAGGTTTAGATCGAGCTTTCGTCGAGTTAGGGCATACGTCCATTGGGTGTGTCAACCCGGTTCACGAGTTTCATTTCTCATTAATATGTTTTTGTCTTCCTTTCAACAATTTTGAAATCGACGTTCTTAATCACCTGCTAACCTTACCTTCGCAAGTGCACCCGGTGAGCTAGGCTTACGTTAAAATCTTCCAATATTGATGTGAATATAAGGGAAGTGTGCCAACTCACAGGCTCTTGTTTCTCCTTTTCAAAGCTCAGCGCAATTCTTATACTTTAGCAAAGGGCTAGGGCTTGATATCTCTCTGATAGTGCAACAAGATGTTTGATGTTTATTCAGACAGTGTAAAGCATTTCAAGGATCGGTTATTCCTAGTTACCCCTCTCCATGAGAAGTCTAATGCCACATTATACTCAATAAACCTCGGGCCTCCTTACAACTGCTTGGATACATTCTCGAAGTTTTGGACGCCAAGCCACTTTTTGCTTAAATAAGGATCCTATGTTTGCAAGATGGATGATTTGAACCAAGAAGACCACTTACTGAAAAGGTATGTGATGTCTTTTTACGAGGCTCTAGGTTAAAACAGGGTTGTTACTCCTCCTGATACAGCATCGAAGAAATAGTTGAAACGGCTCATAGATACACGTCTACTAGTGGAATATTGTTCGAAAGAAGCCAGGAAGGACATTTTTTGTGATCAACTAGGAGAATGTTTCCTTTTCTGAATACTCTTTGATAATTTTCTCTAAATCATATATGTTCTTTCCCTGCATTTAAGATGGAATGAAAGAAACCAATATATAAAATGAGGAGGACTTCACGCACTACCCCTCATTTGGTCGATGTTACCAATATTTTAACCATTGGAAGGGTTTCAGTGACAGACGCCTCAACTATTTTGGTTAGTAGGGGTACGCCTACCTCGACAAAGGTTGAAGAATGAGATTGTAACACCCCAACTTTAGTTTATTAATTTATTTAAATTATTAGACTTAATTGAGTGAATATATATATATATATATATATATTGTTCTAGCCAAAATGATACACCAAAAGTGATAGTCTTCTACTTTAGGGCAGAGAAGACTATGTTGTCTATACTGTTTGAGTATATTTGGGGATTTGAGAGTTATACAAGTGTTGTATATTGTCTCAAGATGAATGTGTCTTGCTTAACCCTCATGTGGGAGCTCCTTTTATAGCCTTTTATCAGTCTTCATTTAAGGTATGCCATTAAGAGAAGTCTCTTGGCCTTCTGACATTGCATGGCCATCATTGTCGTAACTTCTCTTCATGAATGCATGCTTTGAAGACCATGTAACGTCCGCATTGATGCGCTGCCAGCGCTACAACTATTGGTGTGCCTTGTTGAGTTCATGACCGGTGTAGGTGTCGGGTTGATGGGGTATAGTACCCGGCCTCGTAGGAATTCGGCTGATGGGAGTCGGGCTCCCTAACCGGTCCGGGTTGTAAATGACTCTTGCCTAGCTTTTGGTGCTACTCGACCCTTCTTGCTTCCGTAGCCGAACTCACTTCTAGCCTTGGCCGACCATGCAACTCGACTCCAAATATATTTGGCATGTATATATGCCCCCCGGGTACTATATCCGTTTATAGGGGTACAGTACTCGGCAGTAACACGAGCCCGGATATATTTGATAGGTGTTATGACCCAGTTCTCCCCCCAGTCTCTACATGTCACAAATTCCCTGGAGGGTCGTGTCCTTTCAATTTGCTCAGTATAATGATGACTGTTAATGACTACTCCCTAGCTATTCTTGGGTGTTGGGTCTTTTATTAAAACCTTTCTCTCTCCCTCTTCTCATTTCTATGTCCAAATTATTCTTCCTTCTTTAACAACTGGAACGTTTTCCCAATCTCGAGGGATTCTCTACTCACATGTATTCTTCAACCATTCTTAATTTTTATTTTATTCTTCGATTTTGTTTTTAGAAAGTATGATAGTCTTTAGTAAACGAGATGGTGAGGGTAATGGTAGTGACGTCCGTATGAATGTCGTGGAGAGGAAAGAGTTATGGGAACAATGCACGTGGGAAATAGAAAGTGCTTTAGGGCCAGAAGATTATAGACGAGTCATGAACGATGTTTATGGCGACGTTCTCACTTCTGAGAGTAATTTTGATTTTGGCTCATCTTCCTCAGGTTTTGTAGAGATTTCTATGGCGACTGCTGCTCCTTTCGATCTCGAGGTCATGAACCATAAGAATAGTACCTTCGATGATGTAGAAATTGTGAAACTCCGATCCAGAAGGCAAGTATCTTCAACTGGATCCGAGGATGATGTTGTCTTGGAATCGTGTATTCCTGGGGAATGAGTTTGATACTCCGTCCCAAAGGTGTTAAAGAATATTTTTTTCTATTTCTATGTTGGGGTTTTAGAGGATTTTAATATCCAAATACCCTTTTTTGATTTTGAAGGGGATGTGTTAAAAGCCATGAACATAGCTCCCTCTCAACTTCGCCCCAACAGTTGGGGTTTTATACAGACTTTTGAAAGAGTTTGTGAGGTTTTAGATATCACCCCCACAATTGGTCTATTTTTCTCTTTCTTTGAGGTTAAAGGTGTTGATAATTGTAGTTGGATACAAATCAATGGGATTCCCGGTCGGAGTTTTCTCCATGCATACACTTCTAATTACAAGAATTATACGAACTGATTCTTAAGGGTAAAGAGTGGGCCGAGGTGTCCACAAGTGCTATATGCTCTAGATAGCCAGCCTCGCTTTCCCTTTTCTTGGGCTGAAAATCCATTGTCGATCATTGGTTTCAACTGTGAGAAATTGAGTGAACTGGAAACCCAATCCCTGACTGTTCTTGACTCCTTCCATATGATGAAGGTTAAGGAGTTGTTACCTTTAAGTGATGAGCAACTTCTCCCCTTCTTGGGTAATTGCTTGCCTATTATTTTTCAACATCTTTAAGTACTCTCGTTCTGACGTTTAGGATTTTTGTTTGCAGATACAATGACTAAATTGTCCATGGCTGAATAAAAGAAATTAATGTTGGAGGCTCGTGCTACTCGGAGAGGATCTAAAGGAGTTGCTTCTTCTAAATCGGACTTGGGTGGGTTGGCGATCCGACAACCAAAGCGGACACGGGGAACGAGTACTAAGATAACCCCGAGTAAGAGTGAACCTCAGCCTTCTGCTCCTCCAGCCCAAGAAGAAACTTCGCAAGGTGCTCCCAAGAAGCTAAAAACCCTTATGACTGACGAAATCTGTCAAGCCGACATGGAGATCAACTCTCTTATGTAGGTTTCTGGGAATAATGTTGCATCCTGGGAGTTTAAATTTTGGTCTAACAACTTTGATGGGTTTAGATTTCTGTACGATCATCTTAACGCCACAGAGGACATTAACAAAGTGAAATATATTGGTCGGCAGAATATTACACAAAATTTAAGCTCCTACCTTATGCGGTGTGATGTTCTTGCTAGGGGCCTATTTGAATCCAGTGATGATTTTGAGGCGGAGAAGCTTAAGTTGAATAAAGAGATTACCCGGCTACAGGAAGCTCACAAGGTTCAATCGGAAAAGCTTTCTGATTTAGAGAAAAACGCTGATGAGAAGAAGAGCAAGGAGACCCTTGAATTTGAACATAAGTTGGTTTTGTCTAAGGTTACTGAGGAGTTGAAGCAAATCAAAGTCTCTCATCAAGAACTTTTGGTTTCCAACACCAAGCTCACTGAATCCCTTAAGAAGGCTTAGATTGAAGTTCTCTCTGCTGGTAATGAGGCCTTTGACAGGGCCAAAGACCAAGTTTTATGTCTCCATCCCGGGTTGGATTTGTCCGAAGTTGATTACTTCAAGGTGGTGCATGATGACCTCCTTGTAGATTTGGACGAGCTTGAAAAGAACAACCCAGAGAAGTCTCCTACTAATGTGAATGACGGGAATGAGACCCCAGACAATGCTGGCGTGATTGGCACCTCAGTTGCTGACTGATTTTAAAGTTCTCTTTGTTTTGGTTAGTCATCCTTCTGGATGCATTTTTTTATGTATTTTGGCCAGGGAGTGTGGTGTTGTCCCCCTTTATGCTCATGAATTTTTAGCCTTCGTGCTTTGTAATTTACAATGTTTGGCCCCTCTGAGGCTTTTGTTTATATCATTTCTATTTATTGTGTTTATTCCTTTGCAAAATAATCTCGTGCGTATATCCAGCCCCTCGGGCACTAAGTTAAAATAACTTAAGGTGTCCGATTATAGAGTGTCGGGTATTATTTTTTAATAGCTCTTCGCGAAGCTAATTATTATTTAAGAAGCCTTTAACTATCACATGCGTATAGCCTTGACACTTTTGAGAGTCCTGGACTCTTATAGGATTAGGTGCCGATTATGGTATGGACTCGGGTGTCCTTTTATCAGAGATTTGCTCCCAGTTCTTACTAGCCTTTGGCAGTTAGTCATGTATGACTTTGATACTCATAAGCCTTAAGTTTCTGTTGACGTGTTTAGGCTTGGATGTTTCATCATTTTCATAATTGATTGTCCGGCATGTGTGCACGGAACGAGTAGACACACTTATAAGTATTTGTTCAACCCTTGTACGCGGAGCATTTATGGGCACCTATGTACGCGGAGCAAGTCAACACGTTTATATGAGTTTAATCAACCCTTGTACGCGGAGCGTTTATGGGCGACCTATGTACTCGGAGTAAGTCAACACGTTTATAAGAGTTTAATCAACCCTTGTACGCGGAGCATTTATGGGCGACCTATGTA
This sequence comes from Lathyrus tuberosus, assembly GCA_022829125.1. NCBI lineage: Eukaryota > Viridiplantae > Streptophyta > Magnoliopsida > Fabales > Fabaceae > Lathyrus > Lathyrus tuberosus. The sequence continues at coordinate 23,499,508 of JALAZF010000011.1, read as the reverse complement.
CACGGAGCAAGTCAACACGTTTATAGGAGTTTAATCAACCCTTCTACGCTGAGCGTTTATGAGCGACTTATGTACGCGGAGCAAGTCAATACGTTTATAGGAGTTTAATCAACCCTTGTACGTGGAGCGTTTATGGGAGACCTATGTACGCGGAGCAAGTCAACACGTTTATAAGAGTTTAATCAACCTTTGTACGCAGAGCGTTTATGGGCGACCTATGTACGCGAAGCATGTCAACACGTTTATAGGAGTTTAATCAACCTTTGTACGTTGAGCATTTATAAGCGACCTATGTACGCGGAGCAAGTCAACATGTTTATAGGAGTTTAATCAACCCTTGTACGCGGAGCGTTTATGGGTGATCTATGTACGCAGAGCAAGTCAACACGTTTATAGGAGTTTAATCAACCCTTGTACGCGGAACGTTTATGGACGACCTATGTACGCGGAGCAAGTCAACACGTTTATAGGAGTTTAATCAACCCTTGTACGCGGAGCGTTTATGGGCGACCTATGTACGCGGAGCAATTCAAAACGTTTATAGGAGTTTAATCAACCCTTGTACGCGGAGCGTTTATGGGCGACCTATGTACGCGGAGCAAGTCAACACGTTTATATGAGTTTAATCAACCCTTGTATGTGGAGCGTTTATGGGCGACCTATGTACGTAGAGAAAATAACCATGTTTATAGGAGTTTAATCAACCCTTGTATGCGGAGCGTTTATGGGCGACTTATGTACGTGGAGCAAGTCAACACGTTTATAGCCGTTTTCTGAGTTATAACTCACCATCTCCAGCCAAATGCCTATAAACAATACATAAAAAAAATTAAGTCCAGGTGCCTCGTTAGAAACCCTTGCCCTTGCAAGGGGAAAGAGTGCAACCCGGATCCTTTATTCGTTATTGAATTACATAATATTTAGTTGAAATATAGCCTAAGATTGGATACATTCCATGTCCTAGGTATTTCTATTCCCTCTAATGTTAACAGCTTGTATACTCCGTTTTTTAGTTTTCGAAGTACCCTGAATGGGCCTTCCCAGTTGGCGGCGAGCTTTCCCTTGTTTTTTGGATCTGCTATTTCCTCAAAACCAGGTCGCCTTCCTGGAACTCCCTCTGCCGGACTTTCAGGTTGTATCTTCTTGCCAACCTCTATTTTGCAATGACTTCTCTGATCTGTGCTGTCTCTCTAACCTCATCTATCTGGTCAGCCGAGATGTTCAAGTTATCCATGTTGGCGACTTCTTCAAAGTGTTCTCGCCTACAAGTTGGGGTGTTGATTTCCACCGGTATCATTGGATCAGCTCCATACATCATCCTGAAGGGTGTCTCTTTAGTAGTAGAATGCGGTGTTGTGTGGTATAACCACAAGATCTCGGGTAGGTACTCGGCCCACATTCATTTTGCTTCCTCCAACTTCTTTTTTATTCCACCAAGGATAACCTTGTTTGCAGCTTCTGCTTGGCCGTTGGTTTGAGGGTGTTCCACAGATGTGAACCTGTTTTTTATTCCATAATCCCTGCAAAAGTCTATGACGGAAGTGCTTGCAAATTGGGTTCCATTGTCCGAGACTATGATTCCCGACAAACTGAACCGGCATATGATATTCTTCCAATAAAATTTGTGAACCCTCTCGGCAGAGATCCGAGCAACAGCCTCGACTTCCACCTAATTTGTGAAATAGTCAACTGCAACGATTAAGAACTTGAGTTGTCCTAAAGCAATTGGGAATGGTCCTAGGATGTATGCTCCCCAATGATGGAACGGCCATGGGGATGAAATCAAATGGAGCGACTCAGCTGGTAGGTGTTTAATTGGAGCCAATACTTCGCACTTTTCACACATGCTAAAGTACTCGATGCAATCTCGTATCATATGTGGCCAGTAGTACCCGGCTCTTAGGATATTTCCGCACAATGTTCTCCCACCGATGTGGCTACCACAGGCTCCCTCATGGACCTCTTTAATTACCAGTTCAATCTCAGGCTCTGACACGTATCTGAGCATAGGTGTTGACCTGCTCATCTTGTATAGCGTGTCCGAGATTATGAGGTATCGGGAAGCTATTCTTTTAATCTTCCAGGCTTCATTGACATCTTCAGGTAATGTTTCCTGGGTCAGATAGCTGATGATGGGCCTCATCCATCCTTGGACATCCTCTATTGTTAATTCTTCCTCTGATTGAATACTGGGTGTTTTGAGAACTTCTTGGATCATAGTCTTATTTATTCCTGAATTCTTTGAGCTTGCTAATCGGGCTAGGAGGTCGACCCGGGCATTGTCTTCTCTTGGGATGTGGACGACTTCGAATTCTGAGAATGCTTTGGATATTCATGAAGCTTTCTGAAGGTACTTTATCAGGGTGGAATCCTTCGTCTGGTACTTGTTCTTCATCTGTCTGACCACTAGCTGGGAGTCAGTCTTCACTAATAAATGTGTTACTTCGACCTCTCTCGCCAATTTAATTCCAGAAATTATAGCTTCGTATTCCGCTTGGTTGTTTCTAACCTGAAAATTGAAACATAAAGAGTATTATAATGTTAGATCTCCGGGTCCTTCCAGAATTATTCCAGCTCCACTTCCCTTGAGATTTGAAGATCCATCTACATAGATGATCCATCTGTTTGAGATCTCTTCTCCAACTGGTGCACTTAATTCTACCACAAAATTGGCCTGTGTCTGTGATTTGATACTGGTTCTGGGAACGGAGTTGATGTCATACTCGGAGAGATCTATTGCCACTTGACCATCCTTCCTGCTAAGTCGGGCTTTTTTTAGTATTTGTTTGATCGGGTAATTCGTCTTGATAGTGATGGGGTGACCTTGAAAATAATGTCTCAGTTTCTGAGTTGTGATAACTACTGCCAGTGCCAACCATTCAATCTTTTGGTACCTTAACTCTTCCCCTTTTAGAACTTTGCTGATATAGTACACGGGTCGCTCTCCGTCTTCCCCATATTGTACTAAAACCAAACTAAGGGCTTTATCCGTGTCCGACAAGTATAAGACCAAAGGTGTGTTTTCTTTGGGCCTTACTAGGATAGGAGGCGAGGACATAAAACACTTTGCTTCTTGAAAGGCTTCTTCACATGCCTCTGTCCATTCAAACTCCTTAGACTTCCTTATAGCTGCAAAGAAGTGTATTGATTTGTCTCCTGCACATGATAAAAATTATGACAATGCGGCTAGTCTCCCAGTCAGCTGTTGGACTTCCTTTTTCGTGGTTGGACTTCTCATGTCTATTATAGCCTGACATTTGTCCGGGGTTTGCTTCCATTCCTCGGTTGGTGAGCTTAAATCCGAGGAACTTCCCAGCTTGTACTCCAAAGGTACACTTGTCCGGGTTCAGTCTCATGGTGTAGCTTCTTATGGATGCAAAGGTTTCTATTAAATCCTTTACATGTGACCAGTTTGCACTTGTCTTGATAACCATGTCATCTACATAGACCTCTAAATTCTGACCTATCTGAGTAGCGAACACCTTATCCATTTGCCTCTGGTAAGTAGCCCCAACATTTTTGAGTCCAAAAGGCATGACCTCATAATAATAATTGCTCTGATGGGTCATGAAGGCGGTTTTTGGTGCGTATATTGGATTCATCCAGATCTGATTGTACCCGGAGTATGCATCCATGAAGCTGAGCAAATGGAACCCAGATGTAGCATCTATTAGTCGGTCAATGTTTGGCAATGGATATAGATCTTTAGCACATGCCTTGTTGAGGTATGTGAAGTCCACACACATTCGTCATTTCCCGGATTTCTTCTTTACCATCACCATGTTGGATAACTAGGTTGGATACTTGACCTCCTTGATGAACCCAGCCTGTAGCAGCTTTTGGACTTCCTCTGCAATTGCTTTCCTCTTTTCAACACCACCATTTCTTTTCCTTTGGGAAAATGGCTTGATATCCGGATCTATTGCTAAGTTATGGCACATGAAATCGGGGTCTATCCCTAGCATGTCTGAAGGTTTCTAGGCAAAAAGATCCACATTGTCTTTTAGTGTTTGAACGATCTCTTTCTCCTCTTCGGGGGACAAGTTGACTCCGATGTGTGTAACATGGGACGGTAGGTGCCCAATTTGGACTTGCTTTGTTACTTCGTTGGGCACTATGTTGTCTTCAATTGAATCATCATGTGGGTCTATGTCGACCAGGTGAACTTTGAGGGTACTTTTGGGATCTGCTTCTCCTGCGGGCTCCTTTATTTTTAACTTTAGGCAATCCTTATAACACTTTCTCGCCAGCCCCTGGTTGCCTTTGACAATACCAACCTGTCCATCTCCGAGTGGGAATTTCATGATCAAATACAGAGTTGAAATTGAAGATTCCAGGGCATTGAATGATGGTCGGCCTATAATGATGTTATAGGGTGAAGCAGCGTTGACTATCAGGTACCTCAATCGGACAGTCTTCGCATTAGCCGTGTTGCCAAAGGTGGTCGGAAACGCTAGGTGCCCGAGCACCTGCACCTTTTCTCCCAAGAATCCTACTAGACTGTCTTTAAATGGTAGTAACTCGGTCGTATCAAGCCTCATTCCTCTGAAAGCATCCTAATACAGTACATCGACTAAGCTTCCGGGGTCTATCAATACCCTTTTCATGCTCCAATCACTTATTTGTATTTTAATAACTATGGGATCATTTTCATGAGCTAGGACTCCAATGGCGTCTTGTTTGGAGAATGTTACAGCATCTTAGTTGCCTTCCGGTTTCTCTGGGGATCTCTGGTCGATATGCATGACTTCCCTAGCATATCTTTTTCTGGCCGAACTTGTTTCTCCACCACCAGCGAACCCTCTAGCGATGGTGTTTAGCGTGTGTCGAGCTGTCTTTGTCTCGTGACCTTCTTTGGCATCTGAACTCTTCTTCCGGGATGACTTTTCTGGTCTCGGGTCATCTCGACAGGGACTTCTCTTGTTATTATGCGGTAGAGAATCCTTCACATAAGCCAAGAGATTACCTCTCTGGATTAGAGCTTCAATTTGTTTTTTCAGCTGTTGACAGTCCTCGGTGTGATGTCCCCGTATACAGTGCTAATTACACCAAGCCTCATGTTTCCTTCCCATGATAGCGTTGGCTCTTTTAGGACGATGAGGCTTCGGTAATAGGTTCATATGGCCGACTTCTTTAAGGATGTCTCCCCTGCTTGTATTCAATAGGGTGAGGTCTATGTTCGGCTCATATGCCTGTCTGTATGGTCTGGGAGCATGTCGCTCACAAATAGCTCCCCGAGGATGCTCATTTCTCTTGTTCGATGCCTTTTCCTTGCTCTTTGTCTTTTCACTGCTATCCCGGGCTCTTTTCTCTTGGTTACTTTCTTCTCCTTTGATGTAACACTCAGCCCGTGTAGTGATCTCGTCCATGCTGATAGCCGGCTTCTGAGCTAACGACTCAATGAACTGTCTGGCTCGTAGTCAATGTTGAAAATCTCCCATAAATAGTTCCTGGTTTGGATGAGATACTTTGAGGGTTTCCTCATTGAATTGAGCTAGGTACTCACGTAGTAACTCTGACTATTTCTGTCGAACACTGAACAGTGTGGTAGTAGACACCTTCCGGCATTTACTTGTCGAGAAGTGTTGTACTAACTTCTTAGTAAAGTCTTGGTAGCTTGCGATGGAGAGCCGAGGAAGGCTCATGTACCATCTTAGAGCTACATCCTTAAAGGTACCGGCCATGAGTTTGCACTTCAGTGAATCCGAAGGGGCAACTATGGCCATCTGATTGTTAATAGCAATAACATGCTCTTGAGGATCTGTCTCCCCATCATAAGAGGTTAGTGATGGTGCTTTGAAGTTTTCTGGGATGTGGTCGTGCCATATCTCTTAAGAAAGAGGTTGTGGCTTGAGAACCTCCTCCTCACAGTCGACGTCTGCCTGACTTTATTATTGCAGAACTTTTATGTTGTCTTGCAGTGTCTCATTCTGCTGACGCATGGTCTCCATCATGGCTAGCAGTCGAGCCATGTCTGGAGGATCTCCTTCAGAAGACATGTTGTTAGTGTAAGGTGTGGCCTGGGAGAATTTTACCTAGGCCCCACGGTGGGCGCCAAATGTTCTAGCAAAAAATGGTTAGATACACCAAAAGTGCTAGTCTTCTACTTTAGGGAAGAGAAGACTACACTGTCTATACTGTTTGAGTATATTTGGGGATTTGAGAGCTATACAAGTGTTGTATATTGTCTCAAGATGAATGTGTATTGCTTAACCCTCATGTGGGAGCCCCTTTTATAGCCTTTTACCAGTCTTCATTTAAGGTATGCCATTAAGAGAAGTCTCTTGGCCTTCTGATGTTGCATGGCCATCATTGTCATAACTCCTCTTCATGAATGCATGCTTTGAAGACCAGATAACATCCGCATTGATGCGCTGCCACTGTTACAACTGTTGGTATGCCTTGTTGAGTTCATGATCGGCGTAGGTGCCGGGTTAATGGGGTATAGTACTCGGCGTCGTAGGAATTCGGCTGATGGGAGTCGGGCTCCTTGACCTGCCCGAGTTGTAAATGACTATTTCCTAGCTCTTAGTGCTACTCGACCCTTCTTGCTTCCGTATCCAAACTCACGTCTAGCCTTGGCCGACCATGCAACTCGGCTCCAAATATATTTGGCATATACATACATATATATATATATATATATATATATATATATAGCTTGAATTTTTGTTATTATTTATTATTTCATGTGTTTTATGGGATTCTCTAAAACTTGGATACTAAAAAACTAAGACCTCAACCTATTTATAGAGCTAAAAACTGGTAAAAACATCTGATAATCATGTTGAAGGAGTGGGATAACTATCAGCTAAAGTGGGAGAGAACTGGGTCTTTCTGTTGTTATTTTTCAGACTTCAAAGCCCATGACGGACGCCATGAGTAGAAAATGGGCAGGACGTGGTCCTCAAGGTCCATGGCGAACACCATGGCCTCATCGAGAATGCCATGAGCTCAAAAACTTGGTCTTTTCACTTTTCTTTGATGCCATATGGCTCTCATGACTGCCACATCATGTCAAACACCCTGGTGAATGCCATGAGTGCAGAAACTTGCTCTTTTCTCCGTTTTTTCGTCGTTTTCGTCCCAATTTCTCACACGGATGCTCCTAGGAAAATACCCACAACAAACACAATATAGCAGCATAACACCATAAAAAGGAGATAAAATAAGCTAAAATGTCATGTGCATCGAGTCAGAAACATGATGTGATTCATGGTTATAAAACTCCCCCATGCTTGAATCTTTGCTTGTCCTCAAGCAAACTGTACATATATGAACATTTAGCATTTTAGTTTAAAGACTCAAAGAAACTATAGCATTCAAATACTCATACGTGGATATAAAATTTGTTTTGGATAAAATTAACTTGATAGGTACTAATTGTACACCAAGGATATCGTAAGAACACAATTTCGCATTTTGCGGTCAAAAGTCTCCCTCCTACACAAACCAATTTGAGTCATGCCATTGTGCCTAAACCTAACTCACTCATTCATTTTTCATCCTTTTTCATTCTAGTGTAATCACATTAAGCCCATTATCCTTTCACACACATGGTAATGAAATCTGTTAATGACTATGATCAAGCTTTTATCAATTTGTGCACTTTGGCTTTTTTTCATTAATTCTGTAGGATAAAATATCGTTGGGCTAAATTACCGAGTGAGGGTCACCAAACTTAGAAGGAACATTCCCATTTTATTCATTTGTTTTTAAAGCTCATGATCATTCACTTATTTGCATCAACTTCCCTACTTAGTGTGTGTTTTAGGATGGTGCTGACTACTTAGATAAACTACTTAAAGATTATTATAAAAACAAGTACTTAAGGTTATGGCTTAATAGGTATTCAAATTGATCTCCATAATTGGGAGGCTTAGGGTGTCGGGACGATACCACTTTTGCAACAATTTTCCCAAGTCTCCTCAATCTAGCCTCTCTCTCATTTGTAGCATATATACTTTCTAATCATGCAATTAATTTCAAGTCTTATCAAGGATTGTTTTTTGTTATGGCTCAAGAAACTGGGAAATTCAATTAACAATAAGAAACCACACATAAAGACTCGACAACACGTGCATTGATTCAACTAAAAAATGATAATATCCTAATTAAAATAAATAAGCTAGAAAACAGAAAAATCTATCTAGAAAAGCAATAAAAAGGAAGCAGTAAAGTTCTTCCCCCACACTTGAACCGAACATTGTCCTCAATGTTTCAATAAAAGTGGGAAAAGGAAAATAAGAACCTGAATAAGATCAAAATCTGCCTTGGCCTCGTCCTTGGCCTTGGCCATGGTTCCAACCGACACGTCCACCACGTCCTCCATGTCCACCGCGACCACCATGTTCAAGCCTCATCTGAAATTATACACACGGGCTAGATAAATGCTCCATTATCGCATCATACTAAGATTGGAGATGATTCTTAGCTGATTATACAAAGTGCATGTGTTCGAGCATAATCTAGTGGTTTTGCGCCATCGATCTTGAGTAGTCTGCAAATGGTGGATCTGCTATGCCATGGCAGTTTGTGATGTTTGAATCTGTTATATGTGATACACCATAGTGTTCTATAAAGCTCTCATGTGACGCATATGCCCTATCAATGAAGCCTATATAGTCTGTATCAGATGCACATTATCCATCAAGTTTGTGCATGATGCTTGCATCTAACTCATCTTCTTCATTATATTTGTCTGTTGTGCCTGCATATGATGCATATGTTACATCATATCTGTTTGCTGACGATGCATGGCAGAGAACAGGCTGTCACGCTCAGCATCAACGGCCTTTTGGGCCCGCGTCTCGCGAAGTACATCATCAAGTGTAGTATGTACGGTCCTAGTGGAAGTACCTGCAAAATGGTCAAAAAAATGTGGTGTGGTGTGTGTAGGTGAATCATGAATATGGGAGGAATGGTGTGGGGTGGTTCATAAACTGGAGAGCCTTGCTCTCTCTGATCATATTCATCATCGGTGTCCCCTCCTACATTGACATTTTTAGGAATGTCCAAGGGCACCGCTCTGACCTTAGCACCGACATTCAAGTTATAAATCCAATTTCCCTTATTTTCCACATTTATGCGGTTCGGGCAGGGTAAAACAACACTAGGAACCTCTTATTTACTAATCATTAGAGAATATTTCCCATCTGTCCTATTTTTAATCAACCGCATATGGCGGCAAAATAAATATCGAGGGAGGGTATGGGTAGAGGATCAAATGTGGCAAGATCTGCTTCTAAGCCTATTGCGCGATCTATGGAGTTAATTACTCCTCCAACAAAGATAGGCCCCTTTTTAGCAGTGCTAATTACTTGCATATGTGCTATCATAAACGGGGCAGAATTAACTCTAGTGAGTTCAAAGACATTATGAATATAAAACAACTCTTTAGCATTTATTTTATTACTTTTTTCCAAGACAAAAATGGTTTGAGCCAATATTTGGAGAAAGTATCAATGGTCGGGTAGTGAATGTGAATTGCATTATTCCCCTCAAAACGATCAGCAAGGTTACCTGTTAATTGTTCCTAAAATTGACTGAACTCATGTGCCTACTCTGTATCTAAGGGTGTCTCACAAACAACACCTTCACCATGTGGGAAGTGCAACATGTCAGCTATAGCATTTTTATCATATGTATTCTCTTGGTGAAACATCCTAAAGCTGACTGGCCCTACAGTGCTAGCAGTCACCAACTGGGTGTATGAAAGAGAGCTTAAGACTTCTAAGGTGAGCCTCACATAAGTGGAGACTTTTTGTGCATAAAAGTGAGTTAAACCTACCCTATCCAACATTCAATGAACACTATTATACAATACTAAACTACGAAGATGGCATACCTGGTGGGAACAATCGTTCGGTTGAACAAAGTTTCGTAACGCTTTTTCTACTTTCCATCCTAAAAATCAATGCCTATGTAGTCAATATTTCCTCTTTGAGCCTTTGTTGGAAGTAGGAAGTGGTGTTGAGAGAATCTGCTTTTTGTGAGTAAGGATGCAAGAATGAGAGGTGCGGAGGTTTAGTAAGGACTTTGGGTTTATATACAGGTGGGATAATGGATTTTGGAAGAGGGAAAGTTAGAAGTTTGAAGGTTTTGAAAAGTTTTGGAAAAAGGGAAGAGTAAATGTTAGTGGGTTGAAGTTAAAAATTGAATTTGATGGGTGGAAGTTAAAAAGTGAATTTGAGTGTGTGGAAGTAGAAATAGGGCGCTTCCAGGTGTAGAAGGTTCATGGCGGACGCCATACCCCTATGGTGAATGCCATGGACCTTAAAAGGTGTGTTTCAGGTGGATTTTGGGGGTTGTTTTGTGTTTTAGACCCACTTAAGGAATTATGAAGCATGAATTTGAAAAACTTTTAATAGAAAAATAGAGAACACTTATAGAAAAGATTATTAGACTAAATTAGAATTAAAAATAAAGAAATATAGATATTAAAATAAAAAAGGGAGATGATAAAAATATGTGGGTTGCCTCCCACATAGCGCTTTGTTTAACGTCGATTGGCCGACAACTGGAATTTGAAACATAATTAGAGAAAACAATGAAAAATAATAATAACTTAAAAGTGGGAAAATATGTCCTCCACCACACTTAAACTCAACATTGGCCTCAATGTTTCATTTAAAGTGGAAAGATGGAAAGAATAACCTGTGAAGAAGTCACATGCCATGTTGTCTGGCTGTTGGACCCATTGCTCTGGGTAACGAATAAATTTCTTGATACATGTGATGCATCTACTCTTCCATTCTATTTGTTTGATCTTGTAATGCTTGGCGAAGAGAGGTGACTTCACGTATGAGGGTGTTGAGCTCATAGTCAAGATTATGCCCATGTGGACTAGGAAGACCTGCAGAAGAAGAAGAAGAAGAAGAAGAGACATCTGATGGAGGAGCTGGGTGGTACTCAGGTACATGAGGGGTCTGAGGTGGTGTAGATGCCACTCCTTGGCCTTCCAATTGGTATAGCCAGTTATCACAGTTTTGGACACTTGTTTGCTCATGGTACAAGAGGAAAAAGTAGTAGACAACTTCATTATTGATCAGTAGCTCGAATTCATTAGGCCCTCTAACTCTCACCACTTGTCTATTTAAGCAGTGTTCAATGTCTAACAGGGTGTTACCTCCTAGAAGTACTAGGTGTGCTACTTGGTTACGGAGTCCTACAGTTAAGGCTATGGTGGTTACAATACCACCTACAAAAATGTTTCCTCTTGTTGACTTTGCTATAGTGTCCGGATTGGCATGCGAGAATGCTGCAAAATGGACTGGACGGGTTTCTTCTTTAATAACGGTGTCAGTGTTGAAATTCTGGTACATGTGCAGAATTCAGATGTCCTATAACATGTCATTCGACATCTGGTCTGACATGAACACACATGGCAAGGTATATAACAATAAGCACGGTACTGAAAAGATAAAAACAAAACACACACCAGAATTGTTAACCCAGTTTGGTCTAACACACCTACTCTGGGGGCTACCAAGCCATGGATGAAGTCCACTATCAGCAGTATCAATTCAAAGCTAAAACTCCCCGTTTACAGCTTATCACTTAATCACTACCCAATGACCCTTCTACCTAGATCCTCTCTAGATATGAGAAACCCTTCTCACTCCCAATCATCGCAATGATGTATAGCAGTTAACACTCCACCACTGCATCAATGGCTCTTTACCTATACACCAATTCAACAAGAAAAACACACTTCCAAGACACAACTTAGAGTTACTTAAAAGCTTCCTCCAAGAACAATACTCCTCTTACTTAACAGCTTCGAGGATCACACTTACAAACTGTCCAACTCACATGTCGAGTGGTACAGGAACCAACCCTAATAATAGAACTTTTACATCTTTGGTTGAGTTACAATTCTAGGTTACAATGCATCTATATATAACCTATTCCCAACTGGATTTGGGCCTAAAACCGCAGCAAATAAGCTGCTACAAATCAGCAGAACCTCCTGCTAAATAATAGGTCTTCAATCAAATGTTTCCTAATATGTCTCCATATTTAGAAAGTAGTGCAAATCTGAAAACCAACACAAAACTCAACTCAGATTACTTTGGATGCCACATAGGATAACTAAATATTCACATAATATTCCGTAACAAATAATAACTAACAGAATCTTCCTTTCAAACCAATAACAGACGCGATGTCCTATGATCCAGGATGGGACATCTTTATCCGACATGTTGAATGCAGTAAGTAATAACACCTTGTTTCAACATCTTGATTAACCATCACATGACAGCAGCATTGTTTTGCCAAAATTGTAGCCAATTACCAGAACTAACAAGTGTTATCACTCTTTTCGAAGAAGGTTTGTGCTAAAACCATCTGGAAGTACCTAATATATGGGTTATGGATAAGAGTAGCATTCATCCTCTCAGGGTCAGGTTATGACACCATGGTGATGCTGCCCCAGAAATTGTCAAGATTGTATTGCATGAAGTTCTCGCTAGGTACCTTAGTGAAGGCATCTCGGGTAGTATGGAATCCTAACATCTCGCATATTTCATTGTGATTAAAGCGATAACCGTGCCCAAACATCCTAAAGATATTCCTACCTTTATCCCTACCTACTTTTCTATGAGGATAGTAATTGAAAGAACTAAGAAACTCTAATGTGAGATTCTGGTAGGTGGGTGTCGTGCAACTGAGAACTTGTCCCAGTTGATTTGATTGATTATATACATGTGGCTCTCTCTTAGACCTAATGTTGCTAGGAATTGGAAATTAGGATACCTGGTCAGAGAAATGGTTCTCTGAGACAAGTCTTCATAGCACCTGCTGTGGTCGTCATCCTTGAAAACGATCCTTTGGCTGTCAATGTGCTGCATTTTCAAATAATTGTTAGTAGAAAATGCTATGGAGAATGAAGACGGCCTGAAAATGAAAACATAAACAATGTTAGTGATGTTCAACAAGGTTTAATTTCACCGCTTATTTTATTGGGGAAACAAGATTTAAAAGAAAACTCGTAGGTTGCCTCCCACGTAGCACTTTATTTTACGTAGTTAGCTCGACGCATTTTAAATTCATTCTTCGCGTGGACTAGCAGGTGGCTCATTTAGTTTCTAACTAGCATAGTGATTTATCTCCTCGTCACTGTGGTATTGCTTGAGCCTCTGCCTGTTCACTATGAACGACCCAGTTGATTTACTCCATATTTCAACTATGCCAGATTGCATTACTTTTGTTACTTCAAACAGTCCCGACCATCAGGAACGGAGCTTTCCAGGGAATAGTCTTAATCTGGACTTGAAAAGAAGTACTAGCTCCCCTATTTCAAATTCTCTCCTAGTGATTCACTTGTCATGCCATTTCTTGGTTCGTTCTTTATAGATTTGGGCATTCTCATAAGCATCTAGCCTTAACTCTTTTAACTCGTGTAGGTCTAAGATTCATTTTCCCCCAGCAGCCACATAATCCATATTAAGGGTCTTGACAACCCAATAGGCTTTGTGCTCAATTCAACTGGAAAATGACAGGATTTTCCATACACAAGTTTGATAGGTGTAGTTCCTATGGGTGTCTTGTAGGCTGTCATATATGCCTATAATACTTCTAGAAGCTTGAGGACATGAATTTATATCGTATTTTTAGGCTCACTATCCGCATTTTTAGTCCGTGTTTTTATCGAGTCTTGCTATACTTACTTCGTTTTTACTATGTTTTGTGTTTGCAGGAATAATAATCAAGATCCCAGAAGAAATGGAGAAAAGAAGCGAAAGAAAGAGAAAAATCCAGCAGAGCAGCAAATTCTGCAGTCCCAGCTGATATGGCGTTCGCCGTCCTTTGATGGCATTCATCATTGCTTCCTGATGGCACCCTATTTGAATTCAGAGCATGGCGTTCGCCATGCCCCCATGGCGTTCACCATGCCCCCATGGCGTTCGCCGTACAGTCGTGGGAGCAGTTTTCACTACAGAATCCGTTCTGGCAGTTTTGAGGAGTTTTCTAACTCCCTTTCCCTCCAAATTCAAAAGAGGCAGTTGAGTATCTGATGTTCTATATATATGGCGTCTTGGAGCAGTGAAAAAGTGTCGAAAAAGTGCGCGGAAGCTATGCCGGAACTTCATTAGAACTTTAGGCACAAATTTACCGATAAAAGCAACAATTACTCGCATTGAGGAATTGTTGCAAATTCTGTACTGACTTACTTTTACTATAATTTTTGGATCGAGATTTATACAAGTGATATTTCCATTCTGTCCCGATTTATTTTACCACAAGAATTTACAGGTTTCTTTACTTTACCGTATTTTCAGTATATTTGGTACTTTAAAATTGTTTAACATGTTAAATTCAGATAATGTATGTTTAAAAATGGTAGACTTAGGATTAATTATGTCTGAGTAAATAATTTGAGACCGACATGTGAGGACCGTCGTATTCGGCGGGACTCCGTAGAAACAATAGGTACGATACTATGATTGTATGTCAATTTGGTTTTAATTTCCAAGTTTAATGTTTCTTATTTCGACATGAGAGTGTGAAGTAAGTTAAGGTTTAGGCCAAGACCGCGAGAGCGTGAGGAGTGAACCGGATAATGGAAATTAGGCAACATATTTAAATACAGCGAGAGCGCTTAGATATTGTTTAGGATATTATCGGTTTCCAAAGCGTATTTCTTAGTTACCGGTCGAGCGAGAGCAAAATCTTGGGATTAGGAAGCATGGCTTTTGTCAAGACCGCGAGAGCGTGAGGCGGAGCCTTTAAGTCAGTTTATTCTACGGAATGACAGTATAGTCGTAGTTAGTACTCGAATTCTATAAGTCTTGTAGGTGCACGAAAATCATATTTCGGGTTCGTTTTAGTATTAAATTTCAGATTCTAAATTCCATCCTTTATTTCTTGTTTAATTCCTGTTTCCCTTCAGCTTTAGCTTTGCACAACAACCTTGGATAACATTAGTTTGATTATCATTCCCTGTGGGTTCGACAACCTTTTTAGGACTACACGATCAACTATATACTTGCAGATTTATCCGTCAGTGTGGACCGATCAAGTTTTTGGCGCCATTGTCGGGGACATATTTAGTCAATATTGTGAATCTTTTGTTGCGCAGTATAGACTAAGGCAACTATTTTATCTTTTAAATTGTCGATTGTATGCCAAGTACTCGCTCACAAGGCGAAGAATTGGAGCGACCAATTGACGAAATCGAACCTTATAGTATAAGTCTAAGACGTTGAATTAACGAATTCCGTAATAGATATAATCTTCCAGACCCTATTATTCCTTACTCAGATTCGGAACCCGAATCAGAACCAGGACAAATCATGGCCGACGAACCAAGAAGCCGCCCTCTGAAGTATTATGTTGTTCCATCACAAGAAGAACCACATAATAGCATTGTTGCCCCGCTATTAACCGAAACAATTTCGAACTGAAACCATCGCTGATATCAGCAGTTCAATAGAACTAGTTTTCAGGCAATGCTACGGACGATCCAAATTTACATTTGTCAATATTTGTGCAATACGCAGACACCGTGAAATCAAATGGTGTCAACCCTGAAGCAATAAGATTAAGACTTTTTCCATCTTCCTTGAGAGATAGAGCTAGAGCTTGGCTCCAGTCTCTACCGTCCAACTCAATAACAACATGGGACGAGTTAAAGAAAGTCTTAGCCTGATATTTCCCACTAAGCAAAACAACTATGTTAAGAGCTCAAATCAACGGATTTAAGCAAAAAGCTAACAAATCCCTTTTCGATGCTTGGGAGAGATACAAGGACATGATGAGGCTTTACCCACACCATGGACTTGAAGAATGGCTGATAATCCATACCTTTTACAATGGTCTGTTGTACAATACCAAAATGAATTCGAGCGCAGCAGCTGGCGGTGCTCTAATGGACAAACCGTATGAGGAATCCTACGAACTTATTGAGACTATGGCTCAAAACCATTTCCAATGGGGAAGTGAACGCGTTGAATGTCAAGTATTAGTTGGTACTCCTACCGAACAAGTGAACTATGCTCAAGGAAACCCGTATTCAAACACTTACAATCCTGTCTGGAGAAATCACCCGAATTTTTCATACAAAAACAACAATAGTTTATAACCACCAAACCCAGCACCTGCTATTCCACCTGGTTACCAAAAACAACCACCGTCTACACCGCAGCCACCTAGGAAATCAAATTTGGAAATCATGATGGAAAACTTTATAAATGCTCAAGTTCAACAAAACAAAGATTTCGCAAATCAAAACGCTCATCTGAGTGAATTGATGAAACAAATGTCGAGTAAACTTGATGTTATAGCTACTCACAACAAAATGTTGGAAACGCAAGTTTCTCAAGTAGCCCAACAACAATCAACTATAGCAGCCCCCGCTGGAGCATTTCCTGGCCAACCACAACCAAATCCAAAAGGTCATGCTAATGCTATCACTTTGCGAAGCGGAAGAGAATACGATGGACCAGTTGACCCGAGATTCCAAAATTCAGCCATGCACCAAAATTCATCAAAGGGAGCTGAAAAGGTAAGAGAACCAACTAGCGATAAGGAAGATAAAAGAGAAGAGGCCGCAGAGAAAGAAACACCCTACGTGTCTCCGCCACCATACAAACCACTTGTACCTTATCCTCAAAGATTTGCCAAATCCAAAAATAAAGGGCAATTTAAGAAATTCGTAGAGCTTCTAAAACAACTGAACATAACCATACCTTTCACAGAAGCTATTACACAAATGCCCTCATATGCAAAATTTCTCAAAGAGATCCTGTCGAATAAGTAAAAGCTCGAGGATAACGAAACCGTTATGCTCACTGCTGAGTGCGCTATAATTCAAAACAACATGCCTCCTAAGCTGAAAGACCCAGACAGTTTTTCCATACCTTGCGTAATCAGAAAATCTATCATAGACAAAGCACTATGCGATTTAGGAGCCAATGTTAGCTTAATACCATTATCTACATGCAAGAAACATGACTTAGGGGAACTAAGGCCGACAAAATGTTATTACAACTAGCGGGCTGTTCTGTTAAATATCCTGTTGGTATGCTACAGAACGTGCTCGTTCGTATAGGTCAGTTCTATATCCCTACTGATTTTGTGATAGTGGACGTTAAGGAAGATTCGAACATACCCATTATTTCAGGAAGACCGTTTTTAGCAACAGCCGGAGCCATCATCGATGTTAAGAAAGGAAAACTAACTTTTGAAGTTGGGGAAGAGAAAATTGAATTTATCTTGTCCCAATTCCTAAAAGCTCTAGCTATAGATGATTCATGCTGTTTCCTAGATGTTATCGACAAATGCGTTAGAGAAATAGAGAAGGAACCAACTAAGTACATTGAAGTACTAAAGATTCCAACACTTCCAATATTCGAAGACGATAATTGGCGCGAGCCATATGAAGATAACAGTCTACAAGAATGCCTAGCACTAACACCTGATCCAATGTCATGCCCGAAGAAACCCTCTATAGAAATCAAAACACTACCGAAAGATTTAAGGTATAAATTCCTAGACACTGAGCTCGAGCGATCATTAATAGTCAATGCCGACTTAGGACAAATAGAGACCGAAAAACTACTAAATGTCTTAACAAAGTATCCTGCAGCCTTAGGTTACAACATCTCAGATCTAAAAGGAATAAGCCCCTCTATATGTATGCATCGCATATTACTAGAAAAGGACTGTAAAACCTCTAGAGAGCACCGGAGGAGATTAAATCCCATCTTAAGTGATGTAGTAAAAAAGGAGGTGCAAAAACTATTAGAGGCAGGAATTATATACCCGATATCTGACAGTAATTGGGTCAGCTCTGTGCATGTCGTACCGAAAAAATGAGGTGTTACAGTTGTTAGCAACGAGAAAGGCGAATTCGTAGCAAAGCGAATTCAGACTGGTTGGAGAATGTGTATAGATTATAGGAAGCTTAACAAAACCATTCGTAAAGACCACTTTCCTTTACCTTTCATAGATCAAGTGCTTGAACGGCTAGCTAAACACTCTCATTTTTGTTATCTTGACGGATACTCGGGATTCTTTCAAATCCCTATTCACCCTGATGACCAAGAAAAGACTACATTCACCTGTCCCTATGGCACATTTGCCTATCGACGAATGTTGTTTGGACTATGTAACGCTCCCGCAACATTTCAGAGATGCATGATGTCGATCTTTGCGGATTTCATAGACGACATAATGGAAGTATTTATGGACGATTTCTCTGTATGTGCGGGAAGTTTCGAAAATTGCTTATCAAACCTTGAGATGGTACTTGAACGATGCGTTAAAGTAAACTTAGTGCTTAATTGGGAGAAATTCAATTTCATGGTAAGGCATGGGATAGTTCTTGGTTATGTAGTATCCGACAGAGGTATTGAAGTAGATAAAGAAAATATAGAAATTATAGAGAACCTTCAACCTCCGAAAATGGTTAGAGAAGTTCGCAGTTTCTTAGGACACGCCGAATTTTACCGGCGATTCATTAAAGATTTCTCTAAAATCACAAAGCCACTGACTGAGCTGTTGATGAAAGATGTCGAGTTCATCTTTGATGAGGATTGCTTGAAAGCATTCGAACACCTTAAAAACACTCTTATTACGATACCAATCATGCAACCACCTGATTGGAGTATACCATTTGAGATTATGTGTGACGCCAGTGATTACGCTGTAGGCGCTGTCCTAGGACAAAGGAAAGATAAGAAGCTTCATGCTATTTACTATGCAAGTAGAACCTTGGATAATGCACATATGAACTACGCCACCACCGAAAAGGAACTCTTTGCAATTGTGTTTGCTTTAGATAAATTTCTTTCCTACCTAGTGGGAGTAAAAATTATTGTCTATACCGATCATGCCGCAATTAGATATCTGTTGACTAAGAAAGATGCGAAACCAAGACTCTTAAGATGGATTTTTCTTTTGCATGAATTCGACTTAGAAATCAAGGATAAGAAAGGTACCGAAAACGTAGTAGCAGATCATCTCTCTAGAATTGAGGATCTGAGACCCAAAGAAGTGCCAATTAATGACGAATTCCCTTATGACAGACTAGTAACCCAGTTGGAAAGCGAAAGCGAAACAATTAAATGTTCCTTGATTTTTAATGACGCAGAAACTAATGAAGTTGTAGAATTAATTTGCACCAAGACCACACAGTTGTGGTACGTCGACTTTGTCAACTACCCAGCAGCTGGGGTGCTTCCACCAGACTTAACATACCAACAAAAGAAAAAGTTTTTCCATGATCTAAAACACTACTATTGGGATGAAACCCTACTTTTCAAGAGAGGCGTCGATGGAATATTTCGTCGATGCGTCCCTGAATCAGAAGTAGCTGATGTCATATCTCATTGTCATGCTGCACCCTATGGAGGGCATGCAAGTACCTCAAAAACATGTGCAAAGATCCAACAATCTGGTCTCTTCTGGCCAAATCTTTGGAAGGATGTCCACATCGCCATTATGAACTGCGACCGGTGTCAACGCACTGGAAATATCTCTAGACGCAATGAGATGCCACATAAGGGGATTTTAGAAGTGGAATTCTTTGAGGTATGGGGTATAGATTTCATGGGACCCTTTCCGTCTTCTTTTGGTAATAAGTACATACTCATTGCAGTCGATTACGTATCAAAATGGATCGAGGCAATAGCTTTTCCTACGAACGATGCACGGGTGGTGATTAAGCTCTTTAAAAACATAATATTTCCTAGGTTCGGTGTACCAAGAATTGTCATTAGCGATGGCGACTCCCATTTCATTTCGAATGTCTCTGGGAAGCTTTTGCTCAAATATGGAGTCCGACACCGAGTAGTAACACCCTATCATCCTCAAACCAGTGGACAAGTCGAGGTGACAATTAGGGAGACCAAACAAATCTTAGAAAAAACCGTCGCAACCTCCAGGAAAGATTGGTCTACTAAACTTCATGAGGCTCTGTGGGATTATAGGACAGCTTAAAAAACCCCCAATAGGAACCACACCGTTTAAAATAGTTTATGGCAAGTCTTGCCACCTGCCCGTAGAACTAGAGCATAAAGCTTATTGGGCCATTAAGACCCTAAACATGAATTACGTAGCGGCAGGGGAGAAAAGAATTTTAGATATCCATGAACTCAAGGAACTTAGACTAGATGCCTACGAAAATGCCTGAATCTATAAGGAGAGAACCAAGGAATGGCATAATAAGCAAATAGCAAAGAGGGAGTTCAATGAAGGAGACATAGTTCTTCTCTTTAACTCTCGACTGAAGCTGTTCCCAAGCAAGTTACGTTCCCGATGGTCTGGCCCCTTTGAGGTTGTGAAAGTTTTCCGAAGTGGAGCACTAGAAATCTGAGGAAAAACAAACGAAACATTCATTGTGAACGGGAAGCGACTTAAGCACTATCACACCATAGAGAACAAGGAATTCTTCACTAGTTATAAGTTGGAAGAGTTGCCCGCTCCTCCAAATGAATGATTCTTCTTTCCAGATCAATGTCGAGCTCCTGATATTAAACGAAGCGCTCCGTGGAGGCAGCCCACGATCTTTGTTCGTTATTGTTTTATTGGTATTTTCATGCTTTTACTTGTTTTAGCTGTTAACTTTTGAGGCATACTTACATCTACGTTGTTATTATTATTATTACTATTATTATTATTCCTATTATCACTATCTTTTTTATTTTTCACTAACCTTTGTTTATGGTACAACTTGACTAATAGGAAATCATTGTCTAATTTCAGGCTAACTCATCTTAGGCTAGCACTAAATTCTAGGAGAATGCAGCCCTTCGAGAACCATGGAGTTGTTTTTAGGAATGAGGTCCAGAGGCGCCGTTTTGAGGCCCTGTCCCAGAGAGACTTTGCTGTGTCTATTTACCCTGACAACCCTGCTATGGCCACTCTTGGCATCCGAGATAGTGTCACCTACCTGCTAAATCAGTTGGGGTGGGATGATTTCGCTAACAGGAAGAGATTTAGCACTTACCATAACTTGACCCTGGAGTTCTTAAGCTCGTTATACTATGATCCTACCCAAGAGTTCTGTTTTGGCCGTGGGTTGGCTACCTTTAGGATGTTTGGCAACAAGTACCGTTTCACACATCATGAGCTGGCTGACTTATTAGGATTTCCTAATGGGCCTGATGCCATAACTAAGACTCTTGAAGATGCTTTTACTGCTTATGATCTGAATCAGTTTTTGGGTACTCTGACTGGTAATTACAATCCTGAGCCGAATGACATATTCTCTGAGAGTATCCATAATCCTGTTATCAGGTATTTCCACAAGACATTGGCCCACACCCTTTTTGGTAAGGAAGAAAATGTGACTTCAGTCTCTAAGGACGAGCTTTATATCATGTTCTGTGCTTCTCAAAGTAAGCCGGTTAATGCAGCCCCGTTCATGCTAGCTAACTTTGCTAAGATCTCTCGTGAGCCTTTCGGAGCTATTATTATTAGAGGCTTAATTACCATGATTGCTGACGCTATTGGGTTGCGGTATCATTCGAACCGTACTCATGTTTTTGGTAGTTATCGCCCCATAAACATCAATTTCTGTTTCAACCGTGGAATTATTGCAAATCTTGGTCCAGTTGAGTTTGAACTACTGATTGACAATGCTGTTGTCCACCATTTTACCTTGCCAAATCATGAGAAAACTAGCGTGCATAACAAGGATAATTGGCTTTATGACTTGGAAGGTCAGAATGAGTCTCTGACTCCTCCTGACTCTCCACAAGCTTATGAGAATTTAGAGGCTGATATGTTTGATGTTGTTACTCGTGGCTCAGCTATTCAGCCGATTGTTCCACCTATTGATATTGTCACCGCAATTCATGCTCTACAATCTAAAGTGGATTTCCTCCGAGGAGAGATGACTTCTCTTCGTGTGGATTTCTTAGGATTTATGGACGTGGTTCATGAACAATTTGACCATCTATTCCAGATCGTTTATTCACTCCGGCGTCCTGCTGAACCTCAGATGAGGCGTCACCATGGATAGTCTCAAGTGTACTCATTTCCCTATTTTCTTATACTAGGATTTTGTTTTATTGTATCAGTGTTCCACATTCCCGTATTGTTCGTTCTTTTAATTCTGTTGTATACTGTCGATATGCCAACAATGAACTATGTTTGTATTTTTGTTATTTCAATTAATGCAATTTCCCTTTCCCTAACTATGTGTTGATGATATTTAGCAAGTTTGGAATTTTTCTTGGCTTGTTAAGTATCTATTTTAGTACTACCAGTAAGAACAAAACAAAAATAAAATAAAATAAAAAATAAAAAAAATAAAATAATAACCATAGGTTTTGTCTTATGTTTCTGGACCTCTAGTGAAAAAATTTGCATTTTAACATAATGGCGTTTGCCATTATGCTGATGGCATTCGCCATCAATTCAAATTCCTAATTTTTTCTCATTCGCAACATATGGCGTTCGCCATGTGCTTAATGGCGTTCGCCATTGCGTTGGAAACTGCAATCTGCGCAGAATTCAAATTCTTGCACAGTTTTTTCTAGGAAATCACTCTAATCATCTTTTTACACTTCCAAAACACCTTCCAACTACCCTCATTAACCCCTCATTAATCCCTCATAACAACCAACCATCTACATTCCACCAATTTGCCTATAAATTCATAAATAATTCTCACTTTTCTCACACCCATCACTCACACTCTTCACTCATAAACCTTTTCACTCATTCTCACTACCATTATTCTGCTAGTATGCCTCCTAGAGTCGCTGCTAACATTGACTACATGGGCATTACATTTCCTGAAAATGTACTTGGTCAGAGCCAACGTTCTAAATTTCTCAAATTGCGAAAAAGAGCAGTCATCGCAACCCGGTATCCAGACACCGCTGCTGTCCAGATCTTGGGTCTCTTCGATAGTGTCAATTGGATGCTTACAAACTTAGGTATATCACAATTCTGTTATGTGAGTAACTCTACCTACATTAGGCTGACGTATGAGTTTTTAAGTTCTTTCCGTCTGTCCACGAATCTGACCCGTACTAATGGTTCTGTAGAGTTTAGAATGTTTAATGCCGATTACTCCTTGACCTTTGAGCAAATAGGTAATACTTTTAGTTTTCCTAGTCGTCCGGAGTATGCTACACAGGCACCTTTAGAGAGTGAGTGGGAATCTAGTGCTCTAGACTTTTGGCACAAAATCACTAATAAGACTTTTGACATATGGGAAGGTCTCAAAGCCATATCCATCCACCACCCAGCCATTAGGTATTTCCACCGAATACTACCTAACAATATCTTTGGTCGGGAGAACACTGGAAATGTGAACTCCAAAGATTTATTCTTCATCCATTGTGCACTTTTCGAAAGCAAGGTTAACCCGACACCATTTTTACTTGCACACCTCCAATCTTCCAGCGGTAGAGCGGGCGATTCCATTTGTGTCGGAGGGACCATTATGTCAATAGCCTTAGCTTTAGGATTGCATACTGAGTTGGAGACCCTTGAGCCCTTACCATCTCTATTTGCTGATCTTACCCATTGCCATGCCATGCGCCTAGTTAAGAATTTACCAAATGGCAAATATCACTTGATGATAGGCAACAGGGAGGTTAAAGGAGTCACATTACCTTGTTCTAACGACATTAACGTGCATGTTAGCACTAATTGGATGGTTGATAACGAAGCCCCTGATCTTGAGGAGGAGAGAGCTGAGAGACATTACCATGATGTTATGGGATTTACTACACCTCAGCCCCGCATTCGTATCCGTGGTACCAATACACCCGGACCTAGCGCCCGTTCACACACTGCACATTTTTCAACTGACTCTTTTGCAGGTACACATCAGCCCCGGGAGGAATATGATTATGTAGCCATCCGCAGTTCACTGGATGATATTCTGTCCGAGCTTAGGCATCGGAACGACATGGAGGCCGAACGTGATCTTTTACTCCGTAGCATGCAGAGACAGCAGGAGGAGCTTAGAGTCGCTGTTGATCAGAATGGCCAGTAGCAACAAGATTTTGCATAGAGGAATCAATATGATATGGCTAACCTGATAGAGCAAATGAATGGAGTGTGCTTAGAGACAGATGATCTGAGGGACTTTATCAGACATATGCCACAGTCCGAGTGGGGTAGAGCAGGCCATCACAGAGGCAGAGCTTCCATGACCAGAGGTCGTGCACCTCGCCCTTGACCAGGTTTTATCACTCATTTCTTTCACCTTGTACTAAAACATTAAGGACAATGTTTAGTTCAAGTGTGGGGGAGGAGCTTTACTGCTTTATTTTCTTTCTTATTATTTATTGTTTTCCAATTTTTACTTTTTAGTTTGTCTAGTTTATCGAGTCATATGCGCTGTTGAGTCCTATTTTAAGTTATTTTATTTGCTTGTTTGAAAATTCCCTTAATTTTGACCCCCAACGAAAAAAAAATTTGTTTTTTGGATTCATTGGCATGACACTCTTTGTATAGGTTGTTTTTCATTATTAGGCTATGTTAGATAGACTTGGGAAAGTTTTGTAAATATCGGTATCGTTCCTACACCCTAGATTCCCTAAATATGTGATATTGATTTAAATAGATATTATGTCGAGACCTTATGCCTAGTTTCTTAGAAGTAGCCTCTTGATTAGTTTATACTAGCAGACAGCACCATCCTTATGTACAAACTAAGTAACAAACCGATGCAAATATGTGTTGATCTCAAAATTTTTGAATATGTGATTTTTATAGAAAAAAGCGAATGAAAGACATGTTCCCGCTAAGTTAGGTGGTCCTCACCCGACCATTTAGCCTAAAGGTTCAGACTCTTGAAATTCGCGAGCAAAATAAAAGCATAATGTGCGAAAAAGAAGTTATTTTTGAGTAATGAGATCATATAACACAAACAGGTTCGATTAACATATGAGTACAAAGGATAACAGGCTTAATGTGATTGCACGAGAATGAAAAAGAGGTGAAATAGGATGAAGGATATAGGTTGAGGTATAATGTCATGATTTGAATTTGTATTGCATATGAAGGGAGTCTTTGTCCGCAAATGTGGATTTGTGTCGTTACGATATCCTTGTTTTCACTATTTAGTACCTATCCGTTTAACATTAGCCTAGCAACCTTGCGCCTTAGTTGTTTTCAGTTGCACTTTTGAATCCTGTATTGCACTCACTGTTTAAAATTCTATTGGGAGTTTACATGAGGAGAAGCAATGGTCTTAGTGTGGGGGAGTTTGACGGCACGAATATATATCGTATTTTTAGACTCACTATGCACATTTTTAGTCTGTGTTTTTATTGAGTCTTGCTATACTTACTTCGTTTTTACTATGTGTTGTGTTTGCAGGAATAATAATCAAGATCACAGAAGAAATGGAGAAAAGAAGCGAAAGAAAGAGAAAAATCCAGCAGAGCAGCAAATTCTGCAGTCCCAGCTGATAAGGCGTTCGCCGTCCTTTGATGGCGTTCACCATTGCTTCCTGATGACGCCCTATTTGAATTCAGAGCATGGCGTTCGCCATGCCCCCATGGTGTTCGCCATGCCCCCATGGCGTTCGCCGTACAGTCGCGGGAGCAGTTTTCACTGCATAATCTATTCTGGCGGTTTTGAGGAGTTTTTTAACTCCCTTTCCCTCCAAATTCGAAAGAGGCAGTTGAGTATCTGATGTTCTATATATATATATATATATATATATATATATATATATATATATATATATATATATATATATATATATATATATATATAGCCTCTTGGAGCAAGGAAAAAGTGTCGAAAAAGTACGCGAAAGCTCTGCCGAAATTTCATTAGAACTTTAGGCACAAATTTACCGATAAAAGCAACAATTACTCGCATTGAGGAATTGTTGCAAATTTTGTACTGACTTACTTTTGCTGTACTTTTTGGATCGAGATTTATACACGTGTTATTTCCATTCAGTCCCGATTTATTTTACTGTAAGAATTTATAAGTTTCTTTACTTTACCGTATTTTCAGTATATTTGGTACTTTAAAATTGTTTAACATGTTAAATTCAGATAATGTATGTTTAAAAATGGTAGACTTAGGATTAATTATGTCTGAGTAAATAATACCGACATGTGAGGATCGTCATATTCGGCGGGACTCCGTAGAAACAATAGGTACGATACTATGATTGTATGTCAATTTGGTTTTAATTTCCAAGTTTAATGTTTCTTATTTCGACATGAGAGTGTGAAGTAAGTTAAATTTTAGGCCGAGACCGCGAGAGTGTGAGGAGTTAACCGGATAGTGGAAATTAGCCAACATATTTAAATACAGCGAGAGCGCATTAGATATTGTTTGGGATATTATCGGTTTCCAAAGCATGTTTCTTAGTTACCGGGCGAGCGAGAGCAAAATCTTGGGATTAGGAAGCATGGCTTTTGTCAAGACCGCGAGAGCGTGAGGCGGAGCCTTTAAGTCGGTTCATTCTACGGAATGACAGTATAGTCGAAGTTAGTACCTGTATTCTATAAGTCCCGTAGGTGCACGGAAATCATATTTCGGGCTCGTTTTAGTATTAAATTTTAGATTCTAAATTTTGTCCTTTATTTCCCGTTTAATTCATGTTTCCCTTCAGTCTTATCTTTGCATAGCAACCTTGGATAACATTAGTTTGATTATCTGTCCCTGTGGGTTTGACAACCTTTTTAAGACTACACGATCAACTGTATACTTGCAAATTTATCCGTCAGTGTCGACCGATCAAAGCTTAGTAGACCAGTTTTTCCTATAGGTAGCAACTGTTTTCTCTAATATTTGTTTAATCTTTCTGTTAGATATTTCTACATGGGCACTAGTTTTTGGATGGTAATGGGTAGCTATTTGGTTTTGCACTCCATATTTTAGTAAAAGTTTTTCAAATATTTTTTTATATGAAGTGAGATCCTCCGTCACTTATGACTAGTCTAGGAATGCCGAATTTGGGAAAGATGTTTTTTTTTAACATTTTAGTCACCACTCGTGCATCATTGGTGGGAGAGTCGGTGGCCTTTATCCATTTAGATATGTAGTCAACTGTAACAAGTGTGTACTTGTTTCCCATAAATGATGGAAAAGGACTCATAAAGTTAATCCCCCAAACACCAAAGACTTCCACTTCTAAAATATTTTGAAAAGGCATCTCATCTCGTCGGGAAATGTTTCTGGTGCATTGACACCGATTCTATTTGACAACCATAGCATGAAATCACGCCATATGTTGGGCCAATAAAGGCCATATTGAAGGATTTTTTTTGCATGCCTTTGATGTGCTTGCATGCCCTCCATGGGGAGAGGCGTGGAAGTGGGTAATGATGCTCTCGATCTCCTTCTCAGGAATACAACGGTGAAAAATACCGGGGACTCCTCTTTTGAAAAAGAGGCATTCATCCCAATAGAATTGTTTAAGATCGTGGAAGAATTCCTTCTTTTGTTGATAAGTCATATTTGGAGGCAGGACTCTGGCTGGTAGGTAGTTTACAAAGTCAGTGTACCATGAAATAGTAGTATGTGCCAACACAACTTCCTTCTCTGTTTCGTTTTCAATGTTGGAGATGTTTCCCTTAAGATAATCAATGTATTGAGCATAACTAAGTCCTTTAGTTTCAGCTGAAGTAACTAGTCCATCACAGGTAAAATCGTCGATAATAGGTACGTGTACGGGCTTAATGTTATCTAGTCTTGACAAGTGGTCAGCTACTACGTTTTCGATTCCCATTTTGTCTCTCATTTCTAAGTCGAATTCCTATAACAATAGGACCCAACGAGGTAAACTTGGTTTCACATATTTCTTACTCAATTGATATCTTATAGTTGCATGGTTTGTGTAGATAATAATTTTTGCTACCACTAAGTAAGAACGAAATTTATCAATTGCAAAAAATACTACAACTAGGAGTTCTTTTTCAGTAGTGGCATAATTCATTTAGGCTCCATATAGGGTTTTTATCGTATAATAATTGACATGTAATTTTTTATCTTTTTGATGTCCTAAGACAACGCCTATAACATAATTACTTGCATCGCACATGATCTCGAATGGTTGACTCCAACCAGGAGGTTGCATAATACGAGCAGAGATTAAGGCGTGTTTAAGGAGTTTAAATTATTTAAGGAATTTTTCATAAAAGATAAACTTAGCATCTTTCATTAGGAGACCAGTCAAGGGTTTAGTGATTTTAGAGAAATCCTTAATAAAACGTCGATAAAAACTGGTGTGTCCTAGAAAGCTACGAACTTCTTTGACTGTCATGGGTGGTTGGAGGTTCTCAATAACCTCGATTTTATCTTTTTCTACCTCAATTCCCTTTTTAAACACTATGTTTCCCAGGACTATGCCCTCCTTTACCATGAAGTGACATTTTTCCCAATTTAGTATTAGGTTGGCTTTTATGCACCTTTTTAGTACCTTCTCTAAATTAGCAAGGCATCCTTCGAAACTAGATCCGCATGTGGAAAAATCATTCATAAACACTTCCATGATATCATCTAGGAAATATGTGAATATCGTCATCATACATCTCTGGAAGGTTGTGGGTGTATTACATAGTCCGAATGGCATTCTACGATAAACAAGTGTGCCATAGAGGCATGCGAATGTAGTCTTCTCCTTGTCGTCGGGATGGATTGGTATTTGGAAAATTTTAGAGTATTCATCTAAATAACAAAAATACGAGTGCCTAGCCAAACGTTCAAGTATCTTATCAATGAAAGGGGGAGGAAAATGGTCTTCTCGGGTTGCTTTGTTTAGATTTTTGTAATCAATACACATTCGCCATCCTGTCTCCACGTGCTTAACCACATATTCACCTTTTTCATTCTGAACTATTGTTACACCTCCTTTCTTCGGTACTACATGTACTGGACTTACCCATTAACTATCTCAGATCGGATTTCTAAGTACCTCACTCATGATTGGATTGATCCTCCTCTGTTGTTCTCTAGAGGCTTTGGAATCCTCTTCTAGCATAATTATGTGCATGCATATAGAGGGGCTTATCCCTTTTAGATCAGAGATGTTGCAGCCTAAAGCAGTAGGATACTTTCTTAATATAACCAAGAGTTTCTCAGACTCGTCTTTACCAAGATTAGCATTAACTATAATAAGACGATCAAGTTGTTCATCTAGAAACTCATATCTTATATTTTTGGGCAGTACCTTAAGTTGTACTAATGGTTACTTGGGATTTGGCATAGGATCCGGTGTAAGTGCTATACATTCCCTTAGGCTATCATTAGCATATGGGCGATAGTATTCACCCTCATCTTCTTCTAGCATTGCTTCAGCTGAGAGTTCTATCAGTTATGTAGTTGGTGGTGGTTGAGATGCTAATTCTTTTATGCATTCATCAATGATATCTATGAAACAACAGGTATCATCTATAGCAGGAGCTTTCAGAAATTGGGAAAGAATAAACTTGATTTCTCCTCACCAACTTCAAATGTTAATTTTCCTCGTTTCACATCTATGATCGCATCGATAATGACTAAGAAAAGTCTTCCTAATATGATAGGGATGTTTAAGCCTTCCTTTATGACAATTACTATGAAATCCGTAGGAATATAAAATTGGCCAATGCGCACTAGAATGTTTTCCACTATTCCTATAGGATACTTAAAGGGACGACCTGCTAACTGGAGGGACATCCTTGTAGGTATCAAGTCTCCTAATTTCAGCTTTTCACAGATAGATAGAGGAATTAAGCCAATGCAAGATCCTAGATCGCAAAGTGCCTTGTCGATGACAAACTTTCCTATTACACATAGAATGAAAAAACTTCATGGGTCTTTCAATTTTGGTGGCATATTATTTTTGATAATGGTGCTACACTCTATAGTGAGTGCCATTTTCTTGTCATCTTCAAGCTTTTTCTTATTTGATAGGATCTCTTTGAGGAACTTAGCATATGAGGGCATTTGAGTAATGACCTCCGTGAAAGGGATAGTAACATGAAGTTGTTTTAGGAGCTCTATGAATTTCTTAAACTAGCTCTCGTTCTTAGTTTTGGAAAGCCTTTGAGATGGCTTATAAGTTAGTGGAGGAACACATGGCTTCTCTTTTTCAATAGCTTCTTTGGTAGTGGTTATTTCCTCACTATCAGCTGTTGGTTCTCATACTTGGCTCTCAATAGTCACTTTCTTTGGTTCCTTCTCAATACTCTTATACATTGTAGGATTTGTAACTCTAGGATCAATGGGTCCATCCAATTCATTCCCATTTCGCAGTGTGATGGCGTTGGCATGGCCCTTAGGATTGGGTTGGGGTTGGCCTAGAAATGTTCTAGCGGGAGCAGCAGTAGCCGCTTGTTGCTGGGATACTTGAGTTATTTGGGTCTCAAGCATCTTGTTATGTGTAAACATGGCACAACCTTGTTTGCCAATTATTTCACCAGCTCGTTAGTGTGAAAATTTTGTTTCATGAACTCTTTGTCTTGCTGGAGCGGGATTAGCAGTAGGGGCTCCTTTTGGAAAACTTGAAGGGTTTGAAAGTGGAGAAGTTGGATCAAATAGTGCATTATTGCTCTTGTAGGAAAAGTTTGGATGGTTCCTCCATCTGGGGTTATAAGTGTTCGAGTAGGGATTTCCTTGTGCATAGTTAACTTGGTTAGGTGTAGTCACTGTCAATAGCTAACAATCGTAGTGATATGCCCTTGGACTCCACAGATTTCGCAGTTTGAAGTCACAGTAGCTACGGTAGCTGGAAGGGTAATAGATAAGTTGTTAATCTTTTGAGTAAGTGCATCGACCTTAGCATTTACATGATCAATACCATTGACTTCAAACATGCCTCCTTTTAGTTGTGCCTTCTCCACTTGAACTCATTCAGTTCCCCATTGATATATTTGTCATGTTTTAGTTAAGTTGATAAGCTTCATTGAAGGGTTTGTTAATTAAGGCTCTGCCAGCTGCAGCGTCTATGCTCATTCTTGTGTTATAGAATAGACCATAATATAAGGTATGGATGATAAGCCATTTCTCTAGTCCCTGACGAGGACATAATCTCGTCATGTCCTTATATGGTTCCCACGCTTCAAAGAGTGATTCTTCTTCGGCTTGTCTAAACGTAGTTATATGATTTCTCAGCACTTCCATTTTTCTTGGTGGGAAATATCTGGCTAAGAACACCTTCTTTAGTTCATTCCAAGTAGTGATGGAGTTCCCAGGTAGAGACTGTAGCCATACTCTGGCTCTATCTCTCAGGGGGAAAGAAAATAGACGTAGTCGAATGACATTTGGATCGACAACATTACTTTTTAACGTGTCTCCATACTGTACAAACACTGATAGATGAAGATTGGGGTCCTCGGTTGGATTGCCAGAGAACTGGTTCTGTTGCAAGATTTACAGCAGATACGGTTTTAATTCGAAAGTGTCCACTTGGATTGCAGGTGGAGCAATGTTTGAGTGCAGCCATAGGAAGAAATATGGCTCGAAGTTGTTCAATCTGGCGTCTTAAGTAAATAAAATGCTCTACTTCGTTGATCAATTATTCTAACTCGTCTTCAATAGAGCTAGTTCTTGGCATACAACCGAGGGAAAGAAAAAATAAAATGGCCTTAGTCTATACATTTCTTCAATGGAATCACAATATCGATTGTTGGTACCCAGCAACGACGCCAAAAAATTGATGCGTATCTACAAGTGCACGAAAATGCCAATTATAATACAAAAAATATCGAACTCATAGAGAGCAATGTCAACAAACTATTATTTGTTGTCTCTTTGTAAATCTAAGGCTATCGGTAAAGATTTTGCTTGAAAACGAATTAGGGGCTCATTGGGTTTAGAACTGATTTAAACAAAGACCAGAATGTAATTTCCAGGTACCTTCGGGACTCAGATAAAATTCAGCACTTTACACTATTCTAAAAATCAATTTCATAAGGGCTATTAGTATAAAAACAATACTCATTTTCGCGCAGCCCATGTTGGATTTCGAAACCATAGTTGCATGTTGTCGCATGTAGTAGTTACAATTTCGCAACACTTTTTGAAAACCAATAAATCCTAATTGATTAATAAACCGTTGTCATTGTTTTTAGAGATTAAAAATTTGAATTTCAACGATTAGATACCGTTTTCACACTTTCACGCTGAAATCAATATCTAAATATTTTTCGCTTTCGTGCAAAAAATATTAATTTTTTAAAACAAAATTCAGAACCAGAAAACAATTTCAATATACAAATTTAGTGCTGCTTTATTTTATCAAGTCTATTCGGAACGACAGTGCACACATTCCGGACTCTCAGAACTTATCCGAACTTATGTATTTTGATTGAAAATACTGCTATTGAATTGCAAATAGACTAAACTAAACATTATATTATTTGATTTGATATAAAAATAGTGTATATATATATATATATATATATATATATATATATATATATATATATATATATATATATATATATATATATTAGTCTCAGTAATAATTACAATGCAGAATTAAGACAAAAATAAAAAACTAAAAAATAATTTGAACCTGCAATTTAAAACTCGAAGCAATAAATTCTGAAATTGAAATCCAGAAAAATTATTCTGGCAAGATTAATTCACGATCGATCTAACTGTGTATAAAAACTTTCTAAATTCTGATTCTAAAGTGGAGTTATTCGCCAGAGTGAGAAATATCGGCTTTACAATGGTAGATTTTATGCTTACAATTAATTCTTTAAATCTTGGATACTAAAAAACTAAGACCTCAACCTATTTATAGAGCTAAAAACTAGTAAAAACGTCTGGATATCATGTTGGAGGATTGAGAGATTATCATCTGAAGTAGGAGAGAAATTGGTCTTTCTATTGCTAATTTTAGGCTTCAAAGCTCATGGCACACACCATGGCCTCATGGCGAATACCGTGAGTACAAAATGGGCAGGACATGGTCTTCAAGGTCCATGGAGGATGCCATGGCCTCATGGCGAACGCCATGAGCTCAGAAACCTTATCTTTCTACTCTTCTTTAATGCCATGTGGCTCCTATGACTGTCACGTTATTGAAAACGCCACGGCAAACACCATGGTGAACGCCATGAGTGTAGAAACTTGCTCTTTACTCCGTTTTTTGTTGTTTTCGTCTTGTTTTCTCGCATGGATGCTCCTCCTTGGAAAATACCTAAAGCAGGCACAATATACCGGCATAACACCATATAAAGGAGATAAAATAAGCTAAAATGTCATGTGCATCGAATCAAAAATGTGATGTGATTCACGGTTATCAAACTATTTAATTTAGAAATAATTAGATATTTTAATTATTTGGAGATAATTAGAGAAATTATCAGATTAATTAGAAAATGAATATTTTATCATTAATATATATTTTAGATTTTTTATTGAATAATTATTTAGTGGGATTTTATAACATAAAATAAAAATATTATTTTAATTAATATTAGAGTGGGTGGAAACAATTTCAAACTCTTAGGGTTATTTTATGCTAATGTAAGGGCTTAAGAGTTTACGTGAAAAATTGGAATTTGGGAAAAGATGCGGATGTGAAGTGGGAATGAAGAGAGCAACTTTAGAGCCATGTAGCGTGCGATTTTTGTGGTGACGCGACCACCTTATCGTAGATGGATTTCTCCTCACCTCAATGAGGAGGAGTGGAGTGCTACTTTCTGATTTCTTATTTATCCCGTGAAGCTGGAAGGGAAAGGAAAGCTATCTAAAACTAACCTTGCACGTGAATGTTTAACTGAACAAACGCTTAAGAGATTCAGGGAGTTCGGGGTCAGGTTATACAATGGGGAGTTGTCAGTTACCCATCCTATATGTGATTATCCACAGGTTGTTAGCAATGGGTTCTGCTTTTATACTTGATGGTGTTTATCTGTTGATGGGTTGGGAAAGTTTGGGAATGTTTGAGAGAGAGAGAGAGAGAGAGAGTTTTTTATGATTTTGGTGAGGTACTGGACCTCAGTTTTGATCGCTGTGAAGGTACTGGACCTAGAGTGTTTGATGAGTGTGAAGGTACTGGATCTAGAGTTTTTTATTGGTATGCTCGCTAAGATTTCGCAATCTTATGTCTACATATTCCCGTTTAAAGAAACAGGGAAATCAGAGCAATCGTAGTTCCTCCTAGTCTATGGGAGAAAAATATGATGTTTTGGTGTCTTATTCAAGGCCCAAGATTGAAGCTAGAGGTTATTTGTGTCTTGTTCAAAGCCCAAGATAGAAGCTAAA
Source organism: Lathyrus tuberosus (assembly GCA_022829125.1). Lineage (NCBI taxonomy): Eukaryota > Viridiplantae > Streptophyta > Magnoliopsida > Fabales > Fabaceae > Lathyrus > Lathyrus tuberosus. The sequence goes on along the minus strand of JALAZF010000011.1, from coordinate 23,465,362 downwards.
AAGTCTGTTTGTATCTTGTTCAAAGCCCAAGATTGAAGCTAAAAGGTTTGACTGAGAGAGAATTTGCCATCTCTAAAGGGAAACATCTCGTCTATTTATCACAACTGTTGGGTGACTGTTTATAAAGGAGGGTTACTTTAACTGGGATATGAGAATCCAACAATGATATAATTACCTTTATGAGGGATCTGTCCTGAAGGAGAAAACTTTAACTCAGTGTTGAGCAATGCCATTTTTCCTTAGGTATCTTTCATGCTAAGAGAGGGACAGTGGCGTGGATGTAAATAATCTAGAGGCTTGCCGCTTACAACAATTAGATGAAAGAAAGGATTTGCCTGGATAAAATATGGACGACAACTTGGATATTTGAATCAACAAGTGTGTCACTTATAGCAATTATCTGGGATTAGGGTTTTGTTTTGAATATCTGTTTTGATATGTGATATACAGAGAAATGTCTTCCTACAGAGAGATTTTGATTTCCTCTGAGGGGATGTTGATTTTTGTGTGCCTTGATCAAAGCCCAAGGTTGAAGCTAAGAGATTGATTGACTCCACTGGGGAAGTCCATATACAAAGCCTAAGAGGAGGCTGGAAAAGATTGACTCAACAAGAGAGTGTTTATCTGTCTTGTACAAAGCCCAAGATTGAGGCTTAAAAAGAGAATTGACTCTTTTGGGGATATCATTATACAAAGCCTAAGAGGAGGCTAAAAGTTTGACTTTTTTGGGGAAATATTTTGTCTGACTTGTACAAAGCCCGAGATTGAGGCTAAAAGGGGAAACTGACTCTACGAATGAGAGGTTTTATCTGTCTTGTACAAAGCCCAAGATTGAGGCTAAAAGAAGATTGACTCTGCTGGAGAGATTTATACGGTGTCTTGTACAAAGCCCAAGATTGGGGCTGAAAAGGGGATTGACTCAGCTTAGGGAGATTTCTTTATCTGTCTTGTACAAAGCCCAAGATTGAGGCTAAAAGGGATTTTGATTCCGCCGGGGAGGGTTTGTATGTGTCTTGTACAAAGCCCAAGATTGAGGCTGAAAAGAAGACTGACTTTGTGGGAAAGAAATCTTTATCTGTCTTGTACAAAGCCCAAGATTGAGGCTAAAATGAGACTGACTCAACTGAGGATTTTTAGGTGTCTTGTACAAAGCCCAAGATTGAGGCTGAAAGAAGTTTTACGCTGCTGGAGAGTATTATCTGTCTTGTACAAACCCCAAGATTGAGGCTGAAATGGTTTAACTCAACAAGAAAGTGTTGAAAAGGGTAATTGACTCAACAAGAGAGTCTGAAAAGGTTAGCTCATCTGGGGAAAATTATTGTACAAAGCCCAAGAGGAGGCTGACTATGCTGAGGAAAGGAAGGATCATTATACAAAGCCTAAGAGGAGGCTAGCTTCTGTTGAGGATTATTGAGATCCAGAGGCAGGTCCAAATGGGGAATCAACTCTTGCTGAGGGTTTATAGAAGAGTTGAGATATCAGATGCTCTGAGGTTCTGATTTGGGATAGTGTTATACTGATGATAAGCTGACCATGGCTAGGGGAAACTTGAGGTGAGAGTTTTAAGATTGAGTTTTGAAAACCTATAGAGGTTTCTACTGGAGGTTTAAATGACCAGGGTTTCTCCCGTATTTGTAGGGAACTTAAGACTGTCTTTGAGATCCAAGAGGGGATTAGACTGTCCAAGTCTACTGGTATGGAAGAGTTTATCTTTGTATGATGCCCAAGAGGAGGCTGGTGTTTTAAGGGATGAGAATCAACCCTAAATTTGTCTGAGGTTTTGACTCTGGAAAGACTGCTCTAGCAAAGGATGACTAAGTTCTGTCTTATACCTTTAAGAGGTCTTCAGGGTCCTTGTACTAATCCCAAGAGAATGCATGAGAACTTCTAAGAAGCCGGAGGGTCCTTGTACAAAGCCCAATAGGAGGCGGGGGTGAGGAAGCCTGTGGGTCCAAACTTAAGAAGAGTTCAAGAAAATTTTCACCGAGAATAATCTTTTCTTTAATGAAGAGTTCTAAGGTTCGAAGAAATTCAAGAGAGGTTTCACCGGGAATTAATCCTCTCTGGGGGAATGAACTTCTTTGACAACTTCTAGTAGTGACAGTCTGAGAAATGTTTCACCGGGAATAATGTCTTTCTCTTTGTTCCATATTGTTTAAGCCCAAGAGAAGGCAATATTGTATCTGGAAATTCTTATGGGGAACTAGTTTTGACTGTATTTAAGAGTGACCAACTGGCTTTACTTAGTTCTAGATCTAGTTGTCGGGGAAAACTCTAAGCAGATATACAAGTATATATACAGTTAATATATGACAAGTATTTAAAAGGATATGAAAGAAGGACTTACAGTATATATATTAAAGCAAGTAAATGAAAGCTAATAAAGCTTACAAGCGAGCAAACTTCCATTGTAACAGTTGTATGGTTAGTTGTTCAAGAAATTTAAGAAAGTTTTGATAACAACTATAGATTTAAACCTAAATCAAAAGGGAAGTTGTTTTTGAAAAGGTTGGGGCTTATACTAAAGGAGAGGCCCAGATGAAAAAAAACAGTAATCGTACCGTTGTTTTGTAAACTGTACTGGGGCTTATACAATTACTGAGGCCTAAATTAGGTTTTCTGTGCAGAGAGATGGGTCTTACAACTCAAGGAGAGGCCCAAAAGTTTGAAGAAAAAAAAAGAAAAGAAATGAAATGGGACTTACAACACAAGGGTATACCCAGATAAAAATAACGATCGCACCGTTGTCTTTGAAAATCATTTCGGGACTTATACAACGACTGAGGCCCAAAGAGTTTTATTTACCAAGAGACGGGACTTACACTCTACAAAGAGACCTAAAAGTGTTTGAAAAGAAGTTTGTGAGGCTGAAAACAACAAAACCCTAATTCGATTTAAGAAAATGTATTTTAATTGAAAAAAATTCAATTAAAATGACCAAAATTATCAAAAGTGTGTGGAAAACAAGTTGTTCTCTTGGATTAATGTTTGGAAAATCAAGTTTTATTCATGGAATGATTTGAAAATCATTTGAAATTGAGAGAGAAATTAATTTTTCAATTAATTGACAAAAACATGAAAATATTAAAAATGGCAAAAAAATGAGAGAGTAGTAAAAAAGGTTTGGGTGGGGTTTGAACCCACGACCTCAACAACAAACACACATGCGCGTTACCACTGGGGTGGTGGTACATCCGTGTATCAAAACCACCCCATAAATACATAAGGGGTGCCAAGTTTTCAGGCCTAGGCAAGGCAAGGCAAGGCAAGTGAAGCAGGCAATTTTTTACGGTGATGCGACCACCTTATCGCTGAAGTTGGGTTTTCCTCCTCGAGGAGAAAGGGGGTGCTACTTTCTGATTTCTTATTTATCCCGTGAAGCTGGAAGGGAAAGGGAAGGTATCTAAAACTAACCTTGCACGCGAATGTTTAACTGAACAAACGCTTAAAGAGACTGGGGGGTTCGGGGTCAGGTTATACAATGGGCAGTTGTCATTTACCCATCCTATATGTGGTTATCCACAGGATATTAGCTTTAGGTTTGGCTTTATACTCGACGGTGTTTATCCGTTAATGGGTTTGGGAAAGTTTCTTTGGAAATGTGACAGGGAGAGTGAATTTTTGTTGATGTTTTTAGGAAGGTGTTGGACCTAAGTTTTGATTGATGTATGAAGGTATTGGACCTAGAGTTTTTTATTAGTATGCTCGCTAAGATTTCACAATCTTATGCCTACGTATTCCCGTTTAAACGAAACAGGGAAATCAGAGCAATCGTAGTTCCTCCTATTTTAAGGGAGGAAAAAGATGTTTTAGTGTCTTGTTCAAAGCCCAAGATTGAAGCTAAAAGGGTATTTGTGTCTTGTTTAATGCCCAAGATTGAAGCTAAAAGGTTTGACTGAGAGAGAACTTGTCATCTCTAAAGGGAGACATCTGGTCTGTTTATCACAACTGTTGGGTGACTATTTATAAAGGAGGATTACTTTAACTAGGATATGTGTATCCAACAATGCCATAATTTTCTTTATAGGGGATTTGTCCTGAAGGAGAAAACTTTAACTCAGTGTTGAGCAATGCCATTTTTCCTTAGGAATCTTTCATGCTAAGAGAGGGGCAGTGGCGTGGATGTAAATAATCCAGAGGCTTGCTGCTTACAGCAATTAGATGAAAGAGAGGATTGTTGATTTTTGTGTGCCTTGATCAAAGCACAAGGTTGATGCTAAAAGGTTAATTGACTCCACTGGGGAAGTTTTTATCTGTCTTGTATAAAGCCCAAGATTGGGGCGAAAAGGGTTTGACTCAACAAGAGAGTGCTTTTTATCTGACTCGTACGAAGCCCGAGATTGAGGCTAAAAAGGGTTGACTCAACAAGAGAGTGCTAAAAGGTGATTGACTCAACAAGAGAGTCTTAAAAGGTGATCGACTCAACAAGAGAGTCTGGGAAGTAATTGATTGACTCAACAAGAGAGTCTGAAAAGGTTAACTCCGATGGGGAGAATCATTGTACAAAGCCCAAGAGGAGGCTAACTTTCCTAAGGAAAAGATCATTATACAAAGCCTAAGAAGAGGCTAGCTTATGCTGGGCATTCTTGAGATACCGAGGCATGTCCAAATGGGGAAACCAACTCTTGTAGGGGAATGCAGAAGAGTTGATAGATTAAATACCTTGAGGTTCTGATTTGGGATAATGTTATATGATGATAAACTGATCCTAGTTGGGGAGTTTGTAGGAGAGAGACTGGGTTTTAGAACTTATGGGTTTTAACTCAGCTGGAGAGTAATCCAGAATCCGGAGTTTCTCCTATATTTGTAAGGAACATGAGAATGTCTTTAAGACTCAAGGAGATTTAGACTTTCCAAGTCTATTGGAAAGGTCTATCTTTGTACAACGCCCAAGAGGAGGTCGACTCGTTTAAGGGATGAGTATCAACCCTAAAATTGGTCTGAGGGCTTTTGTAACCTTTTTAGAAAGACAACTCTGACAAAGGATGACTAAATTCTGTCCTATACCTTTAAGAGGTCGTGAGGGACTTGTATGATGCCCAAGAGAAGGCATGAGAGCTTTTAAGAAGCCGACGGGTCCTTGTACAAGGCCCAAGAGGAGGCGGGGATGCTTTTAGGAAGCCTGTGGGTCCCAAACCAAGAAAAGTTCAACAAATGCTATTCATAGAAAATAGATCATTTAGTGAAAATTATGAGGTTTGAAGAAACTCAAAAGATGCTATTCACAGAGAATAGATCAACTCCGGGGAGTAGAATTTCTTTGACAATTTCTAGGGGTGACAGTTTGAGAAAAGGTTCATCGAGAATACTGCCTTTCTCTTTGTTCCATATTGTTTAACCCCAAGAGAACGGAAGACTGTATCTGGGAATCCTATGGGGGTCTAGTTTTGTTTGTATTTAAGAGTGACCAAACGGGCTTTACCTAGTTCTAGACCTAGTTGTCGGGGAAAACTCTAAATAACTATACTAGTATATATACAGTTGATATATGACAAGTATGTAAAAGGGTATGAAAGAAGACTAACCGTGCGCAGCTTCCCATAATACAGTTATATATATATATATATATATATATATATATATATATATATATATATATATATATATATATATATTTGACATGTATTTAAAAGAATGAAAAAAGACTAACCATGCGCAGCTTCCCACAATACAGTTATATATATTAAAGCAAGTAAATGAAAGCGGATAAAACTTACAGGCGAGCAAGCTTCCATGCTGTATTGTTAGTTGTTCAAAGAAATTAAAGAAAGTTTTGATAACAACTGTATACTTGAATCTAAATCAAAAGGGAAATTGTTTTGAAAAAATTGTATTGGGACTTATACAACGTCTGAGGCCCAAGGGTTTTGGTTAAAAAGGGATTGGGTCTTACACTCTAGTAGAGACCCAAAGATTATTTTGAAAAAAGAAAGATGAGACTTACAACACGAGGGTAGGCCCAACTGGTTTGTTTAAAAACGACGATTGCGTCGAGGTTTTTGAAAACACAGTGGGTCTTATACAATATCTGAGGCCCAACAAGGTATCTTATTTACAAGGAATGGGTCTTACACTCTATTAGAGGCCTAAAAAGTGTTTATATACAAAAGATGTGGCTTACAATCCAAGGATAGGCCCAAGTGGTGGATAGCGATCACACCGTCGTTTTGAAAATAGCCGAGGGACTTATACAATATCTGAGGCTCAAAAAGGTTTTTTTATTTACAAGGAATGGGTCTTACACTCTATTAGAGGCCCAAAAAGTGTTTGAAAAAGATTTGTTAGGTTGAAATCAATCAAAACCCTAATTTTGTTTAACATGGAATTAATTTTGATTAAAAATTAATAAAAATCAATGAAAACATGTGAAAAATGAGTGATGATCTTTGATCAATGTGTCAAAAATCATGTTTCTACCCACAAAATGATTAAGAACCATTCAAGTTTGGAAAATCAAGAAGGAAAAAATATTTTAAATGTCAAAAAACAAATAAAAATTAATTCTTTGTAAAAATATCAAATATATGAAATAAATAATATTTTTGTAAAATAAAATATTTTAACATTTTTGTGAATTATTAAAAAAGGAACCAACTCAAAATCATTAAAATTCAGAGAGAAATTAATTTTTGAATCAATTAATTAAAATCACAAAATTCAAATATTCAAATATTTGAAAAAGGGCGCCAAGAACACCTTGGTTTTGCCCGCGTGCCCTGTTCTTAGTACTTGATGAAATCACACAAACCACATATCAATCTGCTCGTTTTCAACTCACGATCATGTTTATGGTCTTTAATTTCATTTATTTTAAGCATGGAATAAGAAATCAAAGAGAAACCTCAAGAACCCTAAATTCTGCATGAAGGTTCAGAAATTCCATACACGATTCATACAAAGCAAGTGATTGAGGGTAAACGCTCTATACATGATTATGAACATATGGCAAAATTATTGTGCGAGGAAATATGCATGAATCATGAGATGACCAAGTTGAGGCTTACCTCTTGCAGCTGGTGATTGTGTTTTGAGTTGGAAGTGTTACAAGCTGGTTCCAATGATCTGAACAGCTTCCCTAGGTGCCAAGTGATGTGTCTGAATGCTTGGAATGGTTTGAAACAAGCTGGAACTTGAGATGGTACCTCAATTGTAACTCTGTCAAGAACTTGAGCAGTTGGATGGTGATTTTGTGAAATTGATGTTCCAGTTGTGATTTTAGTGTTTGGTCAGCTCACATATGATGTTTATGAGGTGTGTGTGTGATTGGTTTGGTTGGAATTGCTCTCAAACTCAAAACTTGATAGTGACTTGCTTTAGAAGGAAAAATTGGAGTGAAAATGGAGATTTTGAGGAAAGCATCAGTTTGTGTGCTTTGGTGTACTCAAACTGATCATAATTGAGCTCTATTTATAGTAGAGCAAATATGTTTTGCAAGGAATAGGGAATGGCAACTGCAGCAGGCCTTTGGTCAATTGTGATCAAATGGAATCTCAAGTCTCCTCTAGCCATTGACTTGAGATTAGAGCACAGGCCTATGGTTCTTTGATTCAAGGATAGGGCTTGACTGAAGTGTGCATTCTTGCTCTGATACATGCCATCTTTAAGCATCCATTAAATGTTCCAAAACAAAATTGGAGTCTTGAAGCATCTTTAGCCTTTTTAGGTTTGGCATGCTACTTGTGGAATCTTGGACTTGGGAGGCTGATGAATCAGTGGTTGTCCCTTGGTTGTTCACCCTTGAGGTGTGCAGATGGATAACCATGCTTGTTATTGCACAATTTGGACAAATCGAGCTCTTGTGCACAAATCTGCCTTGCCAAGACAGTTTGCAGCAAGGCATGTTGCAGCTGTCACAAGTCCTAGCTCAGGTGGAGTTTGATGGAGTTCTTGGCCATTTTGGAAAGCTCTCATATGATACAACACATGTATGATCATAGTTTGTCTTGACACTTTTTGGATCCAAGTGAAAAATGCCACTATATTTGGAAAAAAAGCAAGACAGATTCTGACGTAGTGAAAATTTCACTGTGTTGGAAAAAGTGACATTTCATGATTTCATCCATTTTGATCACTCCATAACTAAAAATCCATGAGGAATTGGGATGAGGTGTAGTTGACACTTTTAAATTAGGACATGAAAGCTACAAATCCATTTTTGGATCATCCAAAATGGTTGCTTGGATCTCAAGTTATGATCCTTGAAAGTTGGTACCCTAGCCACTTTGTTCCATAACTTAGAAAAAATTCTAAGTTTTTTATGGTTACCCCTTTTACAAGTTAACTCATTTTCTTTGGTTTTTCTTGATGAATGATGATTCCAATCACAAATTAACATTGTTTTAGGGTTAAGGAACCTTGGTTGACCAATAAATCAAAAAGTTAAACTTTGACTTTTTGTACAGTAGACTTTTTATCAGATGAATTTTAAACTGTGTGATCCTCTATGAAATCAAGTCCTTGACCTAAATAAAATTTAATAGATGGATTCCATAGGTGTTGTAGGATGTATTGAATCATGTCCCAAGGTTTGGGAGCATGCCTTGTCAAAAGTCAAAGGCATAGTTGACTTTTTCTTCGAAACCCTAATTGTGATCCAGATGAAATTGAAACTTGTAGATCAAGCTTCTTGGGATCAATCCATTATGGCAAATGGATCAATGTGATGTATTGGAGACCCTTAAATCATGTCTTGAGGTTTTGGCTCATGCTTTGTCCCAAAAGTCAACTTAGGGGTGAATAAGGTCAAGAAACCCTAATTCCTGATTTTTGATAAATGCATCCCCTGAGGTTAAATTAAATTGATGATTGGGTCCATGAGGTCCCATGGAGTATCTTGAGTTATGTTTTGAAGCATTGGCTCATGCCCAGCGGAAAAATTCCATCTGGAGGTCTTAGTCGACCAAAACCCTAATTTGGTGACACTGGCGATCTTTAGGCTTGATCCACTTGGAATGTTGCAACCTTGTGCTTGATTCTTGATGTGGGAGTCCTCTTGATCCTCTATGGGTGTTTGAGAGGTTAGACAAGTTGAAGATCATGTCATTCCTTGATTGATCTTTTGTCTAAGGACCTGAGAGGGCTTGAAACCCTAATTCTTGACTGTGGTGAATGCTCACCGATCTTTGGGGAGACTGATGAGGCATAATGGTACATCCATATTATGGTGATGATTTGCACAATGATGGGAAATCTTAGTGGTCAAAATTTGGGGTATGACAGATGAGCCTATTTAATCTTCTTGGACCTGAAGGTGTGAATGGCGAAGATATTCGGACATTCGGGGTGCAAGAGGATTAAATATCGGAATACCCAAAATTTTGATGGTGGTTATGAATGGCTGCTTGCTCATCCAACTTCTTTTGCTAAGCAATGATGCTTAGAAAAGGTGAAAACTTCCCCTCGATCCTGGTCTTCTACCAGAGAACTGGTCTCAGTTTCTGAAATGAACTTCCCCTCGATCCTGGTTTCCTACCAAGGAACTGGTCTAAGTTTCTGATATAAACTTCCCCTCGATCCTGGTTTCCTACCAAGGAACTAGTCTAAGTTTCTGATATAAACTTCCCCTCGATCCTGGTTTCCTACCAAGGAACTGGTCTCAGTTTTTGATATAAACTTCCCCTTGATCCTGGTTTACTACCAAGGAACTGGTCTCAGTTTCTAATATAAACTTCCCCTCGATCCTGGTTTCCTACCAAGGAACTGGTCTCAGTTTCTTTTGTCAATAAACTTTCTTGATAAGGGACGCTGTTTGCGGCGGTTTTCCTCAAACTTCTCGCCGAATTTTCCTGGGGAGATGCCATTTGATGGGAAAAAGTTTTGATGGCAGACTTGCTGGGGAACCCATTTGTCTGAGCTGTAGAGGTGTTCAAACTTCTCTATTGGAGACGCCGTTTGTTGACTCTACTGGGAGAAACGAGTCTCTTGCAAGACTGTTTTCTGCTGGGGGTATTACATCATACTTTTCCTCGAGATCTTCTCAGAGAAATTCCATGTGATGTAATCCCATTTAGAGGTGCTGATGACCTCATTTGATAGCAAATTTTTAGAGAGAAACTGATGTGTTGCTGAATCTCCGGTTACGAGGCTTTCTCTGGGGATTTTCCTTAATCCGGGAAAGCGAAGATATCATCTTCAATGGTGAAGAGTGACGCTTGTCGAAGGTCTTCTTGTTTTTCAGAGGTTCAAGTTATCAAAGTGGTCGAGGCTCGGCTCCAATCTAGAAATAAACTTGAGGAGGGATTGCTCAGACGCAACATTTCCAGACGAGGAAAGAACTGACAACTCGATTGAGAGGACTTTATCACTAGGGGGATAAGACCGACTGGAGTGATAGTGATGCAATATGAATATGAATGTAAATCAATAATGCATGATGTATTTATGTCTATGCTGACAAAAGTGACACGACATACAGACTAATGGATGAACACGACTGGATACTCGGCCACTGCAAGGGACGAAGAAGTATCATTTGTTCAAGATAGCAATTCTGCCTAGCTTAGGAGAAAAAGTTCATGTGGGGAACACCGTTGGTCGGGCTTAAGAGATAAGAACTTTGCCGGGGATGTTAGATGGAGTATTCGGATCTGACACAGTTGATCCTTCATTCAGGTGTACTAGTTTAGAAGGAGTACTTTGATTCTGCACTTTGAAGCTCGAATACTTCTGGAGAAGTGATCGATGTTCTTCCGATGTTCAACAGTCAAAAGAATTGCCATATTTATTTTAAAAGCAGAAAAATTTTGACAAGTAAATTCATTTTTGTTTTATTTCAAGAATCGTTAATCATGTTAAAACGTCGTTCTGTAAAGCTAAAACAAATAAGAATTGCAAACAAAAACACTAGGGCTCAATTTTTATTGATAGGTTGGAAATCATCCAAGCGCGTGATTCCATAGAGTGTTTTCAAAGTTTAGAAAATGGTAATTTAAGGGAAAAGGGCTACATTGAAACATAACGACCACTATCCTTCTGCCAACTTTGAATTCTGGACATCCTAAGCTTCTCTCAAAGATGACCTTGGCTGGAGTTTCTTCTGATGGATGGCATTACTGCTGAGGAGTTGAACATATCAGACGTAGTTACTTGCCATTAATCCCTAACTTTTGCCTGGATTGTACTTTAAAATTTCCAATCCACCGGGATGACTTTTGATTATGTCTCTAATTTTTGCCTGGACCTCCCTTTCAGGTTTTCAATCCACTGAGACATTTTTTTTTATATTTAGGTGAAGTATTTCTTGACTACATCAACATTCGTGGGGTAGGCAAATTCCTCTCCATCCATGGTTGCAAGTCTCAAGGCGCCGCCTGAGAAAGCTTTCTTGACCACATAGGGGCCATCATAGTTCGGAGTCCATTTGCCTCGAGAATCGGCGAGAAATGATTGTATCTTTTTGAGCAGGAGGTCTCCTTTTCTGAAGACGCGAGGTCGAACCTTTTTGTCAAACGCTTTCTTCATTCTTTGTTTATACAATTAACCGTGGCATAGTGCCGTTCATTTTTCTTCAATCAGGTTCAGTTCGTCGTGCCGACTTTGACACCACTCAGTCTCTGTTAGCTTAGCTTCCATCAATACCCGAATTGATGGGATCTCTACTTCTATGGGGAGCACTGCTTCCATGCCATATACTAGAGAGAAAGGGGTTGTCCCAGTTGAAGTGCGGACAGATGTGCGATAACCGTGAAGAGCAAAGGGTAGCATCTTGTGCCAATCTTTGTAGGTTACAACCATCTTTTGAACGATCTTGTTGATGTTCTTGTTAGCCGCTTCTACCACGCCGTTCATCTTAGGTCGGTAGGGAGATGAGTTATGGTGTTCGATCTTGAACTCAGCACACAACTCCTTCATCATCTTATTATTCAAGTTAGATCCATTATCAGTAATGATCTGGCTCGGAACACCATAACGGCAGATGAGATTATTTTTTATAAAATGGACCACGACTTGTCTGGTTACATTTGTGTACGATGCTGCTTCGACCCACTTGGTGAAGCAGTCAATGGCTACTAGGATGAACCGATGTCCATTTGAAGCCTTGGGTTCAATCATGCTAATCATGTCGAATCCCCATATGGAAAAAGGACATGAGGAAGAGACAACTTTGAGATGCGTTGGCGGTATATGGATTTTGTCTGAGTATATCTGACACTTGTGACACTTCCTCATGTACTTGTAGCAATCGGATTCCATGGTCAACTAGTAGTACCCTGCTCTCAGAATTTTTCTCGCCATTGTGTGTCCTTTGGCATGAGTGCCAAAAGATCCTTCGTGAATTTTTTTATCAACATGTTTGCTTCTGGTCTGTCTACGCATCGGAGCAAGACTATGTCAAAGTTTCTCTTATAGAGTGTATCAACGCTCAGGAAAAAGCTGCCTGCCAATCTTCTGAGGGTCTTTATGTCTTTTCTGGATGCCCCAGGTGGGTACTCTTGTTTCTAAAGGAAGCATTTGATATCGTGATACCAAGGTTTTTCATCTATGACTGCTTCAATCGTGAAGATATAAGCGGGCCGTTCAAGGCGCATTATGTCAATCTTAGGTACGTCATTCCAATGACCTACACTAATCATGGAAAAGAGAGTGGCTAATGCATCAGCCATGTGATTTTCCTCACGAGGGATGTGATGAAACTCGACTCGATTGAAGAAGGGTAACAATCTTCTTGCGTAGTCTTTATAAGAAATCAGTCCTGATTGGTATATGTTCCAATCTCCTTTAATCTGATTGATAACCAGGGCTGAGTCGCCATGTACATCCAAGTTCTTGATCCTTAAGTCGATCGCTTCTTCGAGACCCATGATACAAGCTTCGTATTCGGCCTCGTTATTTGTATACTTGAATTTTAGTATGGCAGTGAAAGGAATGTGGGTACCCTGAGGTGTTATGATGATTGCCCCAATTCCGTTTCCGTAATGATTGACAGCTCCGTCAAAGATAAGTCCCCATTGGGAACCTGGTTCTGGCCCTTCACTGGGTAGCGATTCATCGCAATCTTTCATTTTTAAATACATGACATCTTCGTCTGGGAAGTCAAACCCGACTGATTCTTGATCGTCAATTGGTTGATGAGCCAAATGATTGGCTAAAATACTTCCTTTCGGAGATTAACCAAGTAGTGTGATGAATCATTTCTAATTTCTTATTTATCCCGTGAAGCTGGAAGGGAAGGGGAAGGTATCTAAAACTAACCTTGCACGCGAATGTTTAACTGAACAAACGCTTAAAGAGATTGGGGGGTTCGGGGTCAGGTTATACAATGGGCAGTTGTCAGTTACCCATCCTATATGTGGTTTTCCACAGGATATTAGCTTTAGGTTTGGCTTTATACTTGATGGTGTTTATCCGTTAATGGGTTTGGGAAAGTTTCTTGGGAAATGTGACAGGGAGAGTAATTTTTGTTCATGTTTTTGGGAAGGTGTTGGACCTAAGTTTTGATTGATGTATGAAGGTATTGGACCAAGAGTTTTTGATTAGTATGCTCGCTAAGATTTCACAATCTTATGCCTACATATTCCCGTTTAAACGAAACAGGGAAATCAGAGCAATCGTAGTTCCTCCCTTAGAATGGGAGGAAAAATATGTTTTGATGTCTTGTTCAAAGCCCAATATTGAAGCTAAAAGGGTATTTGTGTCTTGTTCAAAGCCCAATATTGAAGCTAAAAGGTTTGACTGAGAGAGAACTTGTCATCTCTAAAGGGAGACATCTGGTCTGTTTATCACAATTGTTGGGTGACTGTTTATAAAGGAGGATTACTTTAACTGGGATATGTGTATCCATTAATGCCATAATTTCCTTTATAGGGGATTTGTCCTGAGGAGAAAACTTTAACTCAGTGTTGAGCAATGCCATTTTTCTTTAGGAATCTTTCATGCTAAGAGAGGGGCAGTGGTGTGGATGTAAATAATCCAGAGGCTTGCCGCTTACAGCAATTAGATGAAAGAGAGGATTGTTGATTTTTGTGTACCTTGATCAAAGCACAAGGTTGATGCTAAAAGGTTAATTGACTTCACTGGGGAAGTCTTTGTCTGTCTTGTATGAAGCCCAAGATTGAGGCGAAAAGGGTTTGACTCAACAAGAGAGTGCATTTTATCTGTCTCGTACGAAGCCCAAGATTGAGGCTAAAAAGGGTTGACTCAACAAGAGAGTGCTAAAAGGTGATTGACTCAACAAGAGAGTCTGTGAGAGTGATTGACTCAACAAGAGAGTCTGAAAAGGTGATCGACTCAACAAGAGAATCTGGGAAGTAATTGATTGACTCAACAAGAGAGTCTGAAAAGGTTAACTACGATGGGGAGAATCATTGTGTAAAGCCCAAGAGGAGGCTAACTTTCCTGAGGAAAGGATCATTATACAATTCCTAAGAGGAGGCTAGCTTATGCTGGGCATTCTTGAGATCCCGAGGCATGTCCAAATGGGGAAACCAACTCTTGTAGGGGAATGCAGAAGAGTTGATAGATCAAATACCTTGAGGTTCTGATTTGGGATAGTGTTATATGATGATAAACTGATCCTGGTTGGGGAGTTTTTAGGAGAGAGACTGGGTTTTAGAACCTATGGGTTTTAACTCAGCTGGAGAGTAATCCAGAATCCGGGGTTTCTCCTATATTTGTAAAGAACTTGAGAATGTCTTTGAGACTCAACGAGATTTAGACCGTCCAAGTCTATTGGAAAGGTCTATCTTTGTACAACGCCCAAGAGGAGGCCAACTCGTTTAAGGGATGAGTATCAACCCTAAAATTGGTCTGAGGGCTTTTGTAACATTTTTTAGAAAGACAGCTCTAACAAAGGATGACTAAGTTATGTCCTATACCTTTAAGAGGTTGTGAGGGTCCTTGTATGAAGCCCAAGAGAAGGCATGAGAGCTTTTATGAAGCCGGCGGGTCCTTGTACAAATCCCAAGAGGAGGCGGGGATGCTTTTAGGAAGCCTGTGGGTGCCAAACCAAGAAAAGTTCAAGAAATGCTATTCACAGAGAATAGATCATTTAGTGAAAATTCTGAGGTTTGAAGAAACTCAGGAGATGCTATTCACAGAGAATAGATCAACTCCGGGGGAGTAGAATTTCTTTGACAATTTCTAGGGGTGACAGTCTGAGAAAAGGTTCACCGAGAATACTGCATTTCTCTTTGTTCCATATTGTTTAACCCCAAGAGAAGGGAATACTGTATCTGGGAATCCTATGGGGGTCTAGTTTTGTTTGTATTTAAGAGTGACCAAACGGGATTTACCTAGTTTTGTTTGTATTTAGGATGCTAAGACTGATGCTTTTCAATTGATATGTGAAGGTACGGGATTTGGGGCTTTGGATCAGTGTGCTCGCTAAGACTTTTCTTTCAATCTTATGCCTACGTATTCCCATTTACCGAAACAAGGAAATCAGAGCGATCGTAGTTCCTCCTATTCTATGGGAGGAAATGGTGTTTTGGTGTCTTGTTCAAAGCCCAAGACGTGAAGCTGAAAAGGTGGTTTATATCTTGTTCAAAGCCCAAGATGTGAAGCTGAAGGGTCTATTTTTATCTTGTTCGAAGCCCAAGATGTGAAGCTAAAAAGGTGTTGTCTTTAGAGAGAATTTGTTATCTTTAAAGGGGTATGTTTGTCACAACTGTTGGGTGACTGACTATAAAGGAGGATTACTTTAACCGGGATATGTGAATCCTAGTAATGCCATAATTTCCTTTATAAGGGGTTTTAACCTGAAGGAGAAGACTTTAACTCAGTGTAGAGCAATGCTATCTTTCCTTAGGAATTTCTCATGCTAAAAGAGGGACAGTGGCGTGGATGTAAATAATCTAGAGGCTTGCCGCTTACAGCAATTAGATGAAAGGAGTTATTGATGTTTGTATCCTTTGAACGAGGCACATTTCTGATGCTAAATGGTTGATTGACTCAACCGGGGTTTTTCTTATACAAAGCCTAAGAGGAGGCTATTGACCCAACAAGAGGATGCTTTTGTGTCTCGTACGAAGCCCGAGAGGGAGGCTAAAAGGAGTTGACTCAACAAGAGAGTGCTTTTAGATGTGTCTTGTACGAAACCCAAGACGGAGGCTAAAGGTTGACTCAACAAGAGATTCTTTTATACTCAACAAGAGAGTGTTTTGTATCTCGTACGAAGCCCGAGATGGAGGCTAAAAGAGAGATTGACTCAATAAGAGAGTCTTTTATACTCAACAAGAGAGTGATTTTGTATCTCGTACGAAGCCCGAGATAGAGGCTAAAAGGATTATTGACTCAACAAGAGAGTCTTTTTGTATCTCGTACGAAGCCCGAGATAGAGGCTAAAAGGATTACTGTTTCAGTTGAGTGACAGGTCCAATAGGTTGGTTAAAAGAGAAAATCAGTTCTTATAAAGAGACTGATTAAAGGTAAGGCTATGCTTTGGGATTTATCAGAGGATCAGGGTTATTTCCTGTTCTTTAAGGAAATGGGGAATCCAGAGGGTATTGGAGACTGTCTGAATCTACTGGTGTTTTTCCCTACTTGAGAATGCCTTCGAGACTCAAGGAGATTAGTTTGTCCAAGTCTAGAGTTTTATCTTTTATACTATGCTTAAAGAAACAGTAGTAGTACGTTCACGGTAGAAAAATCTAGACTCTTTAAAAGACTGTTCTATTAAGATGACTAATTTCTATTCCTATAACTCCAGGAGGTCGTCGGGAAAATTTGTACGAAGCCCAAGAGGAGGCTGGAAACTTTTAAGAAGCCGAGGGACAATTGATATGAAGCCCAAGAGGAGGCTCTCTTCCCGAAGGAAGAATCCTTATACAAATCCTAATAGGAGTCTGTGAATACTTCTAAGAAGCGGTAGGGTCCTTGTACAATGCCCAAGAGGAGGCGGGGATGCTTTTAGGAAGCCTATGGGTCCCCAAACCCCAAGAAATTCAAGACAGGCTATTCACCGAGAATAGATCAAGTCAGGAAAGTTCGAGAATTTGGAAGAAACTCAAGAGATGTCATTCACGGAGAAAAGATCATCTCTGGGGAGTAGAGTTTCTTTAACAATTTCTAAGAGTGACAGTCTGAGAAAGGGTTCACCGAGAATGCTGCCTTTCGTGTCTCCATATTGTTTAACCCCAAGAGGAGGGAAGACTGTATCTGGTAATCCTATGGGGGATCTAGTTTTGTTTGTATTTAAGAGTGACCAACAGGGCTTAGTGCTAGACGTAGTTGTTCAAGAGCGGATAAAGAAAGTATATAAATACTTACTCGGTTGTAGAGCTTCCATGCTGTTTGGTTAGTTGTTCAACAAAGAAAGATTGAAAACAACAGTATATTCAAAATTAAAGGAGAAAGTATTTTGAAAAGATGTTGGGGCTTACAGCTCAAGGAGAGGCCCAAGGTTTATCAGTGATCGCACTGTCGTTTTATATAGAGGGACTTATACAAGTGACTGAGGCCCAAGAAAGCTTTTCTGTACAAGGGGATGGGTCTTACACTCTCTCAAGAGGCCCAAGTGTTTAAAGAAAAAGAATGGGGCATACAACACGAGGGTAGGCCCAGATGATTGGTTTTTTTATGGGCGATCGCGCCGAGGTTTTCTTTTAACGCATGGGGACTTATACAATGTCTGAGGCCCAAAAAGTTTTGGTTAAAAGGGGATTGGGTCTTACACTCTAATAGAGGCCCAAAAGATTTATTTTTGTACAAGTGGTGGGGCTTACAGCTCAAGGAGAGACCCAGGGTCATTTGTTTGAAAATGGCGATCGCGCCGAGATTTTTGAAAACACGGTGGGTCTTATACAATACATTGAGGCCCAAAATAGTTTGGTTTTCAAAGGGGGTTGGGTCTTACACTCTAATAGAGGCCCAAAAAGTTTTGAATGGATCTTATAGCTCGAGGAGAGGCCCAGGGTTTGTTTTTCAACGGACGATGATCGCGTCGAACTTTTTGAAATACAACGGGACTTATATAATAAGTGAGGCCCAAAAATAGGTTTGTATTTACAAAGGATTGGGTCTTACACTCTATTAGAGGCTCAAAAGTGTTTTAAATTGTTTGATGAGGGTGAAAATCAAAGAAACCCTAATTTGTTATTCTTTAAAAGTAAATATTTAAAGCAAATCAAATCAAATACCAAATAAGTTTGAATAAACCATTTGTGATTTTTGTTTAAGGTTTGAGAAATGAGGGATTAATCACAAAATGAATTAAAACTCACTTGGTTTTGATTTTCAAAGTAAACATTCACTTTTAAATGTTTAAAAACATTAAAAAGGAATTTATTCACAAAAATACTAATTATATTAAATAATTAATATAAACTTAATTTTTTTTGTGGAATAAAATATTTCAACATTTTTGTGATTTTTTGCAAAAAGAACGAATAAAAAATAATTAAAATTGAAAGAGTTATTAATTTTCCAATTAATTAATAAAACATGAAAATATTGGAAAAAATAGCAAAAATGTGAGAAAACACAAAATGGCATGGGTGGGGTTTGAACCCACGACCTCAAGGTTATAGGGCGCGCGACTTACCATTGGGGTGGTGATACATCCATTGCTTGAAGTGAAACCAGAAATATACAAGGCTTGCCTTGTTTTTGGGCTGGCCCAAGGCAAGGCAAGGCAAGTTTTGGGTCAGAAACGTGAAGGTCATAACTTTCTCATTTCTCCATGGTTTGAGACAAAATTTATATGCATCTGGCCTAGAATTTCACAAGGAATCCAATGGTGGTGGTATTTTTTTTAGATTATACTCCCTCCTCAAAATCCGATAGTGGTTTTGAAAAAGGCCTATAATTGCATTTTCTATGTTACACTTTGATACAGGCATGAATTACATGATGAATTGGTTCAAACAAAACATATATAACATGTATGAGGTGTGTATGATCAGTGGACTTCAAAGTAATGCATATTTTGGAAAGTTCAAGTCATGATGCTTACCTCTTTTTGAGCTTTGGGAGTTTTCTGTGCAATCTGCCAAACTTCTTGTTCCAGAAATGGTTTGATGCTTTGGACACTCTCAAATGATCCCTTAGAAGCTTTTAGGATGGTTGGAATCAGCTGGAACCTGCAAAAACACAAACTGGCCCTTTCTTGCAAAAGGGGTTAAAATGACCAAAATAACAACTCTCTCAAATGGTGTTCCAGATGGGGGGAACCATTTGGGACAATTCAAGGATGTTATTTGGAGTGTGTTTGAGGTTTTATCTGGTTTGGAAAGTGACTGAATCAAGACATGGCTTGAAACATGGACAAAAGTCCTATTTTGAGGTTTTGAGAGGCGACTTTGTGATTTTGGTGTTACAGGTCACTTTTGATAGTTTGGATCACCTACATATGATGTTTATGAGGTGTTAGGATCATGAGTTGTGATGGAAATGCTCTCTAACTCAAAAACTCAGAGTTACCTTGCTAAAGAAGGCATTTTGGCCTAAAGAGAGGGCTTTTGAGGAAAGCATCTGTTTGATGGCTTTGGTGTACTCAAACTGAACACAAATGAACTCTATTTATAGTGGAGCAAGTTTGTTTTGTGATCAATAGTGAATGGCAACTGCAACAGAGGTTTGGTCAATGGTTGCACTTTAGAATCCAAGTCTCCTCTAGCCATTGACTAGAGGTTAGGGCACAGGGTTGTGGTTCCCTTGGTCTTGGATAAGTCTTGTCTGAATTCAGTTGCAAATGTGTCAGTCCATGCCACCTTTTAGGCAATTCTAGGTTTGGCATGCTACTTCTTGTTCCAAGGACTTTGGAGGCTTGGCTCAGTGTTTGTCCCCTTTAAATTTGATCCTCAGATGTGTCCAAAGTGATGACAAGGCTTGGAATTATCTGATTTTGCCAAATCGAGCAAAAATGCAAAATTCTGCCTAGCCTTGGCAGTTTTTAGCAAGGCATATTGCCATTGTCATATCTCATGGCCCAAGTGGAATTTGGTGACGTTCTTGGCCATTTTGGAAAGCCCTCATATGATACAACAATTGTTTGATCATATTTGGTTTTGATACCTTTTGGATCCAAGTGAAAAATCCCTCTACATTTGGAAAAAAGTGAAGGCAGATTCTGACTTAGTGAAAATTTCACTAAGTGTTGGAAAAAAGTGACATTTTCACTTTTTGTGATTTTGATCATTCCATAACTCAAAATCCATGATGAATTTGGAAGGAGGTCAGTTCTAAGCTTTTGTAGAGGGTAATGAGA
The DNA here is from genome assembly GCA_022829125.1 of Lathyrus tuberosus. Classification (NCBI taxonomy): domain Eukaryota; kingdom Viridiplantae; phylum Streptophyta; class Magnoliopsida; order Fabales; family Fabaceae; genus Lathyrus; species Lathyrus tuberosus. The sequence goes on along the minus strand of JALAZF010000011.1, from coordinate 23,445,219 downwards.
GCTAGAAATCTAGCTTTGGATGGGGAAAAATGGCCTTGTGGTTTAGGAGTTATGATCCTCCAAAGTTGGTACCCTTGCCACTTTGTTCATAACTTAGAAAATTTTCTAAGTTTTTATGGTTACCCCTTTTACAAGCTATCCCACTTTTCTTGATTTTTCTTGATGAATGATGATTCAAATCATACATTAACATCATTTTAGGGTTAAAAAACCATTTTTGTGAAAAATCTCAAAAAGCCAAAGTTGACTTTTGTGCACAGTAGACTTTTTGTCAAATGAATTCCAAACTGTGCGATCCTCTATGAAATCAAGTCCTTGACCTAAATCAAACTTGATAGATTAATTTCATAGGTGTTATAGGGTATATTGAATCATGTTCTAGGGTTTGGGAGCATGTCCTGGTCAAAAGTCAAAGCTACAGTTGACTTTTCTCGCGAAACCCTAATTGTGGAACTGATGAAATTGAGACTTGCTGCTCAAGCTTCCTGGATTAATCCATTGTTACAAATGGATCAATGTGGTATGTTGGAGACCTTAAAATCATGTCTTGAGGTCTTGGCTCATGATTTGTCCCAAAAGTCAACTTAGGGGTGAATTAGGTCAAGAAATCCTAATTCCTGATTTTTGATGTATGCATCCCCTGAGGTCAAATTGACTTGATGCTTGGGCCCATGAGGTTCCATGGAATATTTTAGGATATGCTTTGAAGCATTGGCTCATGCCCAGAGGAAAATTTCCATCCGGACGCCCTGGTCGACCAAACCCTAATTTGGTGACACTGGCGATCTTGAGGCTTGATCCACCCGGAAGGGAGCAGCCTTGTGCTTAATCCTTAAAGTGGGAGTCCTCTTGATCCATTGTAGATGTTTGGGAGGTTAGACAAGTTGAATATCATGTCATTTCTTGATTGATCCTTTGTCTAAGAACTCTGAGAGGGCTTGAAACCCGAATTTGGACTATAGTAAGTGTTCACCCATCTTTGGGGAGACTGATGAGGAAAGATGGTTCATCTATATTATGATGATGATTTGCACAATGATGGGAAATCTTAGTGGTCAAAATTTGGGGTATGACAGATGCCCCTATTTAATCTTCTTGGACCCGAAGGTGTGAATGGCAAAGGTATTTGGGCATTCAGGGTGCAAGAGGATTAAATATCGGAATACCCAAAATTTTGATGGTGATTATGAATGGTAGCTTACACATTCATCCTCTTTTGTTAAGAAATGATGCTTAGAAAAGGTAAAAACTACCCCTCGATCCTGGTTTCCTACCAAGGAACTGGTCTTAGTTTCTGATGTAAACTTCCCCTCGATCCTGGTTTCCTACCAAGGAATTGGTCTAAGTTTCTGAAGTAAACTTCCCCTCGATCATGGTTTCCTACCAAGGAACTGGTCTTAGTTTCTGAAATAAACTTCCCCTCGATCCTGGTTTCCTACCAAGGAACTGGTCTTAGTTTCTGAAATAAACTTCCCCTCGATCCTGGTTTCCTACCAAGGAACTGGTCTTAGTTTCTGATGTAAACTTCCCCTCGATCCTAGTTTCCTACCAAGGAACTGGTCTAAGTTTCTGAAGTAAACTTCCCCTCGATCCCGGTTTCCTACCAAGGAACTGGTCTTAGTTTCTGATGTAAATAAACTTTCTTGACAAGGGACGCTATCCGTAGCGATTTTCCTCAAACTTCTCGCCGAATTTTCCTGGGGAGATGCCATTTGATAGAAAAAATTTGATATCAGACTCGTTAGGGAACCCATTCTCCTGAGTTGTAGAGGTGTACAAACTTCTCTGTTTGGAGACGCCATTTGCCAACTCTACTGGGGGAAAATGAGTCTCTTGAAAGACTGCTTTCGCACTTGGGGATATTACATCATACTTTTCTCGGGATCTTCCCAGAGAAACGCCATATGATGTGATCCAATTTTGAGGTGCTGATGACCTTTTCATCAGCGGTTTTTTTTCGGAGAAAAATAGCTGTATTACCGAATCTCTGCTTAAGAGGCTTCCTCTAGGGATTTTCCTTAATCTGGGAAAGCAAAAATATCATCTTCAATGGCGAAGAGTGACATCGGTTGAAGGTTCCTTGGTCTTTCAGAGGTTCAAGTTATCAAAGTGGTCAAGGGCCAATTATGATCCAGAAATAAACAGGAGGAGAGAGATTGTTCAGACGCAACCTTTCCTGACGAGGAAAGAACTTGACAACTCGATTGAGAAGACTGTCACCACTACGGGACAAGACCGACTGGAGTGATAGTGATGCAATATGAATGTGAATGCAAATCAATAATGCATGATGTATGTATGTTTATACTAACAAAACTGACGCAACATACAGACTGATAAATGAACATGAATGGATACTCGGCCACCGCGGGGAATGAAAAGTATCACTGGTTCAAGATAGCAATTCTGCCTTACTTAGGAGAAACGGTCCCTGTTGGGAGCGACGCTGGTCGGGCTTAGGAGATGAGAACTCAGCCGAAGAGGTCAGATGGAGCATTCGCATCTGACATAGCTAATCCTTCATTCAGGCATATTGGTTTAGAAGGAGTAATTTGATTCTACACTTTGAGGCTCGAACACCTTTGGAGAAGCGATCGATGTTCTTTTGATGTTCAACCGTAAAAAGAAATTGCCATCTTTATTTTTAAAAGCAGAACAATTTTAACAAGTAAATTAATTTTTGTTTCGTTTCAAGAATCGTTGATCATGTTAAAAACATCATTCTGTAAAGCTAAAACAAATATGAATTGCAAATAAAAGCACAAGGGCTCAACTTTTATTGATAGGATGGAGATCAGTCAAACGCGTGATTCCATAGAGTATTTACAAAGTTAGAAAATGGTAATTTAAGGGAAAAAGGGCTACATTGAAACATGACGACCGCTATCCTTCTACCAACTTTGAATTCTGGACATCCTGAGCTTCTGTCGAAGATGACCTTGATCGAGATTTCTTTTGATGGATGGTGTAACTGCTGCTGAGGGATTTGCCCCTTTTAGACGTAGTTACTTGCCATTATCCCTAATTTTTGCCTAGATTGTACTGTGATGTTTCCAATCCATCGGGATGATTTTTTTTTTATTTATGTCTCTAATTTTTTCCTGGACCGCCCTTTCGGGTTTTCAATCCACCGTGACATTTTTTTTTTTAGTTTAGGCGAAGTATTTCTTGACTACATCAACATTTGTGGGGTAGGCAAATTCCTCTCCGTCCATGATTGCAAGTCTCACGGCACCACCTGAGAAAGCTTTCTTGACCACATAGGGGCCGTCATAATTCGGAGTCCATTTGCCCCGAGAATCAGTGAGAAAAGATTGTATCTTTTTGAGCACAAGGTCTCCTTTCCTGAAGATGCGAGGTCGAACCTTTTTGTCAAACGCCATCTTCATTCTGTAAGCTTAGCTTCCATCAATACCCTGATTGATGGGATCTCTATTTCAATGGGGAGCACCGCCTCCATGCCATATACTAGAGAGAAAGGGGTTGCCCCTGTTGAAGTGCAGACAAATGTGCGATAACTGTGAAGAGCAAAAGGGTAGCATCTCGTGCCAATCTTTGTAGGTTACGACCATTTTCTGAACAATCTTCTTGATGTTCTTGTTAGCCGCTTCTACCGCTCCGTTCATCTTTGGTCGGTATGGAGATGAGTTATGGTGTTCGATCTTGAACTCTGCGCACAACTCTTTCATCATCTTATTGTTCAAGTTAGATCCATTATCAGTAATGATCTGGCTCGGAACACCATAACGGCAGATGATATTGTTTTTGATAAAACGGACCACCACTTAAAGGGTTACATTAGCGTACGACGCTGCTTCGACCTGCTTGGTGAAGTAATCAATGGCTACCAGGATGAACCGATGTCCGTTTGAAGCCTTAGGCTCAATCAAGCCAATCATGTCGATTCCCCGTATGGAAAAAGGCCATGGGGAAGAAAGAACTTTGAGATGCATTGGCGGTACATGAATTTTGTTGGAGTATATCTGACACTTGTGACACTTCCTCATGTACTTGTAGCAGTCGGATTCCATGGTCAACTAATAGTACCCTACTCTTAGAATTTTTCTCGCCATTGTGTGTCCGTTGGCATGAGTGCCAAAGGATCCTTCGTGAATTTCTTTCATCAGCATGTCTGCTTCTAGTCTGTCTATGCATCGGAGCAAGACCATGTCAAAATTTCTCTTATAGAGAGTATCACCGCTCAGGATAAAACTGCCTGCCAACCTTCTGAGGGTTTTCCTGTCCTTCCTTAGTGCCCCAGGTGGGTACTCTTATTTCTGAGGGAAGCATTTGATATCGTGATACCCAGGTTTGTCGTCTATGACTGCTTCAATCGTGAAGATGTAAGCGGGCCGTTCAAGGCGCATTCTGTCGATCTTAGGTATGTCATTCCATTGACCTACACTAATCAGGGAAGAGAGATTGGCTACTGCATCAGCCATGTGATTCTCCTCATGAGGGATGTGATGAAACTCAATTCTGATGAAGAAGGGTAGCAACCTTCTCGCGTAGTCTTTGTAAGGAATCAATCCTAATTGGTATGTGTTCCAATCTCCTTTAATTTGATTGATAACCAGGGCTGAGTCGCCATATACGTCCAAGTTTTTGATCCTCAAATCAATCGCTTCCTCGAGACCGATAATACAAGCTTTGTATTCGGCCTCGTTGTTCGTACACTTGAATGTAAGTCGGGCAGTGAAAGGAATGTGGGTACCCTGAGGTGTTATGATGATTGCCCCAATTCCATTTTCGTAATGATTGACAGCTCCGTCAAAGATTAGTCCCCATTGGGAACCTGGTTCTGGCCCTTCACTGGGTAGCGGTTCATCGCAGTCTTTCATTTTTAAATACATGACATCTTTGTCTTGGAAGTCAAACCCGATTGATTCCCGATCGTCAATTGGTTGATGAGCTAAGTGATAGGCTAAAATACTCTCCTTAATAGCTTTCTGAGCATGGTACTCCATGTCATATTCTGATAGCAACATCTGCCAACGGGCAATCCTTCCCGTGAGAGTAGGTTTTTCAAATACATACTTGATTGGATCCATTTCGGAAATCAACCAAGTAGTGTGACGAATCATGTACTGGCGAAGACACTTGGCTGCCAAAGCCAGAGCGCAGCAAGTTTTCTCAAGCATAGTGTACCGAGTCTCGCAGTCGGTGAATTTCTTGCTCAAATAGTAAATGGCAGACTCTTTCCTTTTTGCTTCATCTTGTTGGCCAAGTACACATCCCATTGAGTCCTCAAGGACTGTGAGGTATATGACCAGTGGTCTTCCTTCCACGGGAGGTGATAAAATCGGTGGGTTCGACGGATATTCCTTAATACTGTTGAAGGCGGTTTGGCAGTCTTCTGTCCAAACGCTGTCCTGGTTCTTTTTAAGTAATTTGAAAATCGGCGCACATGTCGCGGTCATGAGGAATATGAATCTGGAGATGTAGTTCAAACGTCCTAGGAATCCTCTGACTTGTTTTTCAATTTTTGGAGAAGGCATTTCTTGAATGGCCTTGACCTTGTCAGGATCAACCTCAATTCCTTTCTGGCTGACGATTAAGCCTAAGAGTTTTCCTGAACGGACACCGAAGGTGCATTTGTTGGGATTCAAGCGGAGCTTGTACTTTCTCAACCGCTCAAATAGTTTTGACAGGTGGGTCACATGCTCCTCTTCTGTTCTAGATTTTGCAATCATATCATCGACATATACCTCAATTTCTTTGTGTATCATGTCATGAAACAGAGTAGTCATGGCCCTTTGATAGGTTGCCCCGACGTTCTTCAAACCGAACGACATCACCTTGTAACAAAAGGTACCCCATGGGGTAATGAACGAAGTTTTCTCCATGTCTTTCGGCGCCATTTTGATTTGATTATAGCCCGAGAATCCATCCATGAAGGAGAAAACTTTGAACTTTGTTGTACTGTCTACCAGCATGTCAATGTGTGGTAAAGGAAAGTCGTCCTTTAGACTAGCCTTATTTAGATCTCTGTAATCCACACACATTCTGACTTTTCCGTCCTTTTTGGGAACGGGTACGATGTTGTCTAACCATTGAGGATATTCTGATGTGGCGAGGAAACCCGCGTCAATCTGTTTCTGTACCTCCTCTTTGATTTTGAGGGCCATGTCCGGGTGAGTCCGTCTCAACCTCTGTTTTACTGGCGGACATTCCGATCTCAACGGTAAATGATGTTCCACGATGCTGGTATCCAACCCTAGCATATCCTGATAGGACCAAGCGAATACATCGGGGAATTCTTTGAGAAGCTTTACCAAACCCTCTCTGGCAGTTGGACTAAGCAGTGCCCCAATCCTGATTTCTTTTCTCTCTTTTTCCGACCCTAAGTTTACCGTTTCCAACGGCTCTTTATGAGGTTCAATAGACCTTTCCTCCTATCTGAGTAATCGGGAGATCTCTTCTGGAATTTCGTCGTCATTTTCTTCTTCAGCCCCAAATACCGGGAACTCAAAGTTGGGAGAAGGCATCGGATCGTATGTTTCAACGGGGTTTAAAACAAGCAATCTGCATGACGGTATGATTTGTTTTTAGAAGAGATAGAGGAAATGCAAGAGTGTGTGCAGTGTATTTCTTTGGAAAACTACTTGTTTTTATTATTGATTTGTTCTTTAGGATTACCATTTCTGAGAAAAGCAAAAAGAGAAAACAACAACAAAATGAGGAAATTACATAACGACGTTATTTTATTAATGAACAAGTCGATTCTTAAAACTACAGCCCTATAAAATAAAGCTCTGTCGCTTTGGGCAAAGCGAAGAGGGAAATTTACAGAAAGTGAGCCCTATCAAAATAGTCGTTTCACCTGGGCAGGGTGAAAGGTTAAAGACAGCAACTACTTTGACTTATGAACAATCTTCGGAACATCGACAGCAACCCATTGGCGGCGAACTCCTCGGTGAATCACAAAGTCTGGCACCTTCCTTGATTTGTCTTCAGAAATAACGCTGATTTCTGGTGGAGCAGGATCATTGGAATCTGTCTCCCAGGCAGAGTTGTCGTATGAGGATTCCTCTGTTGCATTTTGCATAGCATTTGTGCTCTCAGTTAGATCTCCCCATCCAGTTGACTGGATGTCTTCCAGCCTGATACGAGAGCTTTCGGGAGCAGTGTACTTTACCATATAGTCGTATTTCCCACTTGGTTGTCCCAGGCTGTCCCACACTTCTTTGGAATTGGATGAGTCATCCTTCTCGATGACGTTGACCTCTGGAAAAGCATATTTGATGAATTCAAGTCCTACAAACGTTGCAAATTCATAGTCGTACTGGACGTTTTTTGAATGACCTGATTGTTGATCCCATGACATGGTGAGGACGCAGGTATTCTGTTCAATGATGCTCAGCTGATTTTCATTGTTCGGCTGACTTTCTTGCTCTAAGTCTCCTGGATACCGCTACCACATTGGCGGGCCATCCATCGGGCCATAATAGTTGTGGTCAAAGTTGTCCTTCATCATAGTGTCCTCCTCTAATGAGTTTGGTGGAGCACGACATCCTTGCGGATCATAATCTCCGTATATCATTTCGACGTCTGACCTGGGTATAAATCTCGGACTCTGTGTGGGATAGCAAAAGGGCGTAGGCACCTCTTCCAGAGACGTATAACCGTCCTTGTTAAGATAGGACTCCCATTCTTCCTCCATATCAGAGGAATCATCTTTATTGATGGTATGCACTTCTTGAGGCACTGGGTGAAGGAGACCTCCACTGTGGAAGAAGTCTTGAATGGGATGAAGAATTTCATTGTTGGCAGTAACTGTCTGGGTACAGGTTGCAGAAAAACCAAGACCCTTCTTTGTTTTATTGTCAGTAGGAATGACTAGCTGTCCCCATCCTGTTGTATTGGTACTCTCGACCGCTTTGATAGCATATTTGTATGAGGAAATGGAAGTTCCCTCTTCGGATTGATTGTTCTTGCTCACCGACAGTGCTTGGAACTGAGTCCCAATAACCTCCTCGGGTTCTACACCAGTGGATGATGATAAGTTACTCACGAGTAAGGCTTGTTCTCCACAGACCGTGATGAGCTGGTTGTTCTGGACGAACTTTAACTTTTGGTGGAGGGTCGAGGTGACCGCCCCAGCCCGATGTATCCAAGGTCTTCCTAATAAACAATTGTACGTTGCCCGGATGTCCATGACCTGGAAAGCGACTTGGAAAGTGCGAGGACCAATAGTTATGGGAAGGTCGACTTCGCCGATAACCGTTTTTCTGGACCCGTCAAATGATTTGACGACGACCTCACTGGTTCTCATCGGGGTCCTTTGAAGGATAATTGCATCAAAGTGGACTTCGGCATAACATTCAGGGCTGACCCTATGTCTACCAGTACGCTGGCTAAAGCATCGCCCTGGCAGCTGACCATGATATTGAGCGCCATGTTATGACGACGACCCTCTTCAGGTAATTCCTCATCACTAAATCCCAAGTTATTGCAGGAAGTGATGTTAGAGATAATGCTATCGAACTGTCTGATTGTTACATCCTGTTCCACAAAGGCTTGCTCCAAGACTTTCTGTAGAGCCTCCCTATGCACTTCTGAACTGAGTAAAAGTGACAGCACAGAGATCTTTGAAGGAGTTTGTAACAGTTGATCAACAATGTTGTATTCACTCCTTTGGATGAGCTTCAGCATCTCATCATCGTTTTTCGAAAGGTCGGGATTACTAGATTGACCGACTGGGGGATTGGGAACTTCTGTCTGAGGTTCCTTTTCTTTGTTAAGTTCTCCAACTCCTCGGTTGAAGATTCGACCACTCCGTGTTACTCGACTGATGTCTGCAATATTCACGACGGAGGGTAATGGAATTTCCTTTCCATTCTCGACTGTTGTTGCACCATATTTTTTAGGGATAGCCTTAGTTGATTCATACGGTAATGGTCCCGGTAGATAGATGACTATGGGAGCCTTCTGATTTTTCCGACCATCGTAAGCAATTTCGATCCGTTCCTGGTTGGGAACTCTCGATTCATCAAGTAGAGGGATGATGGAACAAACATCCCTAGCCCTCTGATGATTAGAGATTACGACAACGTCCTTAATTTGATCATCGAGGTAGTCCGGCGCCCAGTTAATTAGTCCGGAACCCGGATATGGGCGAATCTCTCTACGATCCACCTGAACCTGAAGAGCTGCTCGCACAAGGTAACATCCTTGGTTACTTTCCGAACAGACTCTACAACGTTCATAGTTGTGTGGTGGCACCTGGCCACGCCCGCTTTGAATACAATGTAACCTCACTAGGTCAGTTTCCACAAATCGAACGTCCCGACTTTGATGCCGAGTAGGGTTCCCGTTGGTAATACTAATTTGCTGGGTGTCTTCATCCATATAGATTGGAAGCCACCAGTGGTTCAACAAGTGCTGAAGGGTTTCCTGGACAAGGGCACAACCTTGATCGTTTTCGTAACCTGCTCTACAGCTCTGATAATCATGTGATACAGGAACCTGAGCCGGACCTGTTTAGCATGTAACTCCACCAGGCTAGTATTCATCAAGAGAATATCAAAGATTTGAATCATGTTGATCTGATAGGGATTCCTATCATGGTAGTCCTGGATCCATCCAAGATCCATCTGACGCTGGAGAGCCTCTTGTACAAAAGAGCATCCCTGTTTGTTTACCGAGCAAGTCAGACAGGAACTGTAATCGTGCCGCGGCAGATTATAATACTGGCTTTTCTTGGAATGCATCGCCACCAAGTTGAAATTCATTGCACGAATGTCGTGGTTCTGAATAATGTTAGAATTCGTGTAAACCATGTTAACTCCACGAACTCGGTGCTCTTGGATCCATCAGAGATCCATCTATTCCTGTAGAGCTGATTGCACCATAGAACATCCTCGATTGCTTTTAGAGCAGATATCACACTGGTGATAGTTATGAGGTGGCACATGGCCATATCTACTCCGTCTACAATGCATCTTGACCAGATTGGTCCTTAACAAGAGTACATCATGAATTTGATAGACGTTGTTAGTCTCTCCCTCTATCAAATTGACTGTTGCTTTCTCGTGTTGAGGCAGCGGGTTTGTGAGAACATTAGGATAAATATCCTTGAAAGATAAGACCCCGCTCCTAACAAGCTTTTGCACGTCGGATTTGAAATTGAGACAGTTCTCTATGTTATGCCCTGGTCCTTCTTGATGGTAAGGGCAAGTCTGATCCACCTTAAACCAAAAAGGCGGATTTTCCGGTACTGTAAGAGGGGACTTAGTCTGAACATGCCCCTTAGCCAGTAGTAACGAAAATAGTTCTGCGTACAATACGGGTATAGGATCAAATCCTGGTGGCCGTGTTGTATGGTTATTATTGTATGGAGGACGAGCCTGCTGAAAAGGCTGTTGAGTCCTTTGCTGATTAGGTTGGCTCTGCACAACCTGAGGTTGATACGTAGAAATAGGCGCGGGGTTGATAGTAGGAGTTACAACTGCTACTGGTTGATAACGTCGCCTTTGCTTTCCGAGAGATATATTCCCAATATACTGCTCTTTTTTCTTAGGGAGAGCACTACCGTATCGCTTTGTACTACTTGATGATCCAGTGTCTTTGACTTGACGTCCCACTCGGACGGCTTCCTCAAGACGAACTCCCATACCGACCATCTCGGTGAAGTCACTGGGCGCACTGGCAACCATTATGTCGTAATAAAATGAGCTTAAGGTCTTTAAGAAGATCTTTGTCATCTCTTTTTCCTCAAGAGGTGGACAAATTTGAGCGGAAATTTCATGCCATCTCTGAGCGTATTCCTTAAAGGTTTGCTTGTCCTTTTGTGACATTGATCTGAGTTGATCTATGTCGGGTGCCATGTCCAGATTGTATTTATATTGTTGGACGAAGGCAGTGCCAAGATCTCTGAAAGTGATAATCGTAGCACGGTTTAAACCCATGTACCATTTTAGTGCGGCACCAGTTAAATTATCCTGAAAGTAGTGAATCAGTAAATCCTGATTCTCTGTCTGAGCTGACATTCGCCGAGCGTACATCACCAAGTGACTCTGAGGGCAAGAGTTACCCTTGTACTTTTCAAAGTCGGGCACCTGGAATTTGTGCGGAACTTTCACATTGGGGACCAAGCAGAGATCTACGGTGTCCTTTCCAAATAAATCCTGACTGCGAATGGCTTGCCGTTCTTTCTGCATTTCCAGGAATTGTTCCTAGAATTCCTTCATTCTATCAAACATGCTTTCATTTCCACCAGAAGGTATCTGGGGAATCTGTCCTTCCGGGACAGTGTGCACCACAGGGGGTGGTACCGTTACTACGGCAGTGAATCTTGGCGTTTCCCGAAGTTTGTAACCTTCAAGAGTCCTCAATATGCCTCTGGCATCCTCGCTTTCCCGAAGTTTGTAACCTTCAGGCCCAGCGGCTTCTGTTGTGATTCCCTGATCCTCAGTGATCGGCGGAACATATCCTTCCGGGATATAGTTAAGTGGCATGCCCCAGGGACGATCTTTCGGCATTTTGTACCTAGGATCGGACTTTTCCACTATGGGCGTTGAGGTGGTCTCCGAGATCACAGTCCTTTGCAGCTGAGCTTATTCCATGGCTTGTATGTCGTTATGAAACCTTCTCAAATCCTCTCTCAGAGCGTCGATCTCTTCTCTCAACTCTCTGTTCTCTTCCTCGAGATTATCCATCTTTTTCTGACGATTGGCCCAAGTATTGTACGAATGAGACAGTTTGACTCTAGAACCAAGACACAAACGTCAGATTCGTAGGTAAGAAGAATACGTGACGTGAGAATGATGAATGCAATGATTATATTAATTGTTTTTTTTTGTTTAATCAAAATAAACTTCGACAATCAGATTGAAAATATCAAACAGTGGGGAAACCCCCATTTTATTGAATTCAAAGGATTGCGAAAATAGAAATACAGTAGATTACAAGGTGCGGAAATAGAAACCTAAGCTAAGGGGTCCCGAGTCCTCTCTGGGGAGAAACTGGGTGATGATTCTGGTACTTTCCTTTTCTTGGACCGGGGCTCTTGGGCCATTGCCGGGTTTTCATTCCTTTGCCAAGTGAAAGGAACGAGCAAATTCCTTTGGTCATCCTGATTATCCACAGCATGTTGCTCTAAAATCTCGATCAGAGCATCCTTATCTTTAAGCAATTGTTGTATTTTGGTACACTCTACATTGAGGGTGCGGTATTTGTTCTTCCAAGACCTCCTCTTCTGTTGAACTTTGTTGAGAGTAACCTGAAGTTTTTCCGTCTCAGTCATGAAGTACATGACAGATTCCCTCGGCGGAAGAACTCCGTGACGAGGATAAGGCATCTTTAGCTTGAGAGCTCTAGTTTGTACCCAGTGGAGATAAGGCTCCACCGAGACACAGTCCGGTTTTCCTAGAGACTCTCGTCCTTTCTTATGAACATGTTTCCAAGCGTGCATTATTTCCATCTTTAGTGCCCTGTCATTTTCTCCTTCTTTGAAGAAAAGACCTTCCAGATGAGCATTACGCTGGACATGCCTCATCGGGTATCCAAATTGACGATGAACCAATACTGGATGGTAGTTGATTCCTCCCTTAGTTCCTATGAGGGGTACGTTGGGGAAGTTTCCACAACGGCCAATGATCCTGATCCCATCATAAGTCCTATTGTACCAATCTATGTCAGAGTTGGTGAGGGACATGATTTTCTGCGACCAGCGTAAGGCATTCCTATGGTCCCAAAAAGCAGCAGACTTAGGTAAATGGGAGATAAACCATTTATATAGCAGGGGTACACAGCACGTGATCATTCCTCCGCTGTACAAATTCCATAAGTGTACAGAATGATACACATCTGCGAGCAAGGTTGGCACAGGGTTTCCAATGAGAAAAACCTTAATGGCGTTGATATCGACGAAGCTATTAATGTTGGGAAACAGAAATAATCCGTAGGTGAGTAAAACAAAGATGCTTTCAAAAGCAGTCATGTTCCCTATACTAGCAAAGTACAGAGCCTTCTTTGTCAGGAACTGGGCTGGAAAACCTGGGAGCCCACCCTTAGTGGTCATGTGAGTCTTGACTTCTGACTCATCCAAATAAATTGCTATTACAATGGTCTGATCCTTTGGAATTTCTTCCAGTCCAGAAAATGGAGCTCGATCAGTAATGTATAGATCGGTTAGGTGAGAATACTCCTCCAGCGTTGGTGCGAGCTGGTAATCTGGGAATGTGAAACAGTGATAGACCGGATCGTAAAACTGAATGAGTGCCTCCATGATTCCTTCAATCACATGGACTCTTAACAGAGGTAGCAGACCTCCGTACTTGGCTCTGAAAGCTTCAGGTTTAGTGATCATCCTCGCTAATCCTCTTAAATCTTCTCACTTTGGAACCCTGAAGGTATACTTATGAGTTCTCCTTCTACCGAAGTCCATGAGCGCAATCTTTTTCTCTGACATTTGCAATCATTGTCTTAGTTTAATTTGAAAAAGAGAGACTAGAAGAGAAGTTTTTTTTTTTATGTAATGTTTTTTAGATGAATGCATGAATGCAACACACAAAAACATAGAAAAAACATGGGGTCAAAGGGTCGGTGTCATGAAGTCAAGGCTCTAACCCCCCCCCCCCCAAAAGGTTTATACTAGTGATTTTTGTACATGTATCTCAAAATCATCAATTCTTGTCGAGAAAACACCAGCGGGCCGGGAACCGTGCTAGGTGATGTTTTTTGAAGAACCATCAGAAGAGGGTAGTATCGCATGACAACCATTTCCAATAGTTTCTGCACTACTAAAAGAGGTTTTTCCTAGGTGTATACTAAATCTTTCCACATGCGGCATCACACGCATTCCCATTAGCAGAAAAATAAACACAGATATCAATTAGGAAAAGCAGTATATATTTGTCCTAAAGTCCTAGACTTTAAAGAGCTATGAATCCTATGTTTCTGACAAAAATGGCTCCCCGGCGGAGTCGCCATTCTGTGGTACCTTCCCAACTTTAAAGGTTTTGACCTAAGATCCTAGTGAAGTCAACAAAATTCCTATCCCAGTGAAATCCCCAAAAAAAGAAAGAAAGAAAGAAAAGAAAAGGCCCCACGGTGGGCGCCACTTTTCTGTGTGGCGGCCACCGCCATGAAAATGACTTGTCCAAGGATTCTACCTAAAACTGTAAGAAAGAACGAGAAGGCCCCACGGTGGGCGCCACTTTTCTGTGTGGCGGCCACCGCCATGAAAATGACTTGTCCAAGGATTCTACCTAAAACTGTAAGAAAGAACGAGAAGAGCCCCACGGTGGGCGCCACTTTTCTGTAGCGAGCGATTTTGGACGTGGTTCTTAAGCACTGTCGCTCTGGGGTTACTATAGGTCGATTCATTTTTTATCCTATTAAGCTGACTAAGGAAGGGAAATAGATGTCTCCAATTAACCCTGCTTGCATACTAAGTTTAAACAGCGGTCTGTTAGGTTACGGATACTATATGGTAATGGGGCCTCTTTCTTCTTACTTTGTTTAGAACGAAACACCGAGAATGTTCATGGGGAATTTTGTTAGGATGCTAGGACTGATGCTTTTCGATTGATATGTGAAGGTACGAGATTTGGGGCTTTGGATCAGTGTGCTCGCTAAGATTTTTCTTTCAATCTTATGCCTACGTATTCCCGTTTACCGAAACAGGGAAATCAGAGCGATCGTAGTTCCTCCTATTCTATGGGAGGAAATGGTGTTTTGGTGTCTTGTTCAAAGCACAAGACGTGAAACTGAAAAGGTGGTTTATTTATTGTTCAAAGCCCAAGATGTGAAGCTGAAGGATCTATTTTTATCTTGTTCGAAGCCCAAGATGTGAAGCTAAAAAGGTGTTGTCTTTAGAGAGAATTTGTCATCTCTAAAGGGATCTGTTTGTCACAACTGTTGGCTGACTGACTATAAAGGAGGATTACTTTAATCGGGATATATGAATCCTAGCAATGCCATAATTTCCTTTATAGGGGGTATTAACATGAAGGAGAAGACTTTAACTTAGTGTAGAGCAATGCTATCTTTCCTTAGGAATTTCTCATGCTAAAAGAGGGACAGTGGCGTGGATGTAAATAATCCAGAGGCTTGCCGCTTACAGCAATTAGATGAAAGGAGTTGTTGATGTTTGTATCCTGTGAACGAGGCACATTTCTGATGCTAAAAGGTTGATTGACTCAACCGGGGTTTTTCTTATGCAAAGCCTAAGAGGAGGCTATATACCCAACAAGAGGATGCTTTTGTGTCTCGTACGAAGTCCGAGAGGGAGGCTAAAAGGAGTTGACTCAACAAGAGAGTGCTTTTAGATGTGTCTTGTACAAAGCCCAAGATGGAGGCTAAAGGTTAACTCAACAAGAAAGTCTTTTATACTCAACAAGAGAGTGTTTTGTATCTCGTACGAAGCCCGAGATGGAGGCTAAATGAGAGATTGACTCAACAAGAGAGTCTTTTATACTCAACAAGAGAGTGATTTTATATCTCGTACGAAGCCCGAGATAGAGGCTAAAAGGATTATTGACTCAACAAGAGAGTCTTTTTGTATCTCGTACAAAGCCCGAGATAGAGGCTAAAAGGATTGATGTTTCAGTTGAGTGACAGGTCCAGTAGGTTGGTTAAAAGAGAAAATCAGTTCTTATAAAGAGACTGGTTAAAGATAAGGCTATGCTTTGGGATTGATCAGAGGATCAGGGTTATTTCATGTTCTTCAAGGAAATGGAGAATCCAGAGGGTATTGGAGACTGTCGGAGTCTACTGGTGTTTTTCCCTACTTGAGAATGCCTTCGAGACTCAAGGAGATTAGACTGTCCAAGTCTAGAATTTTATCCTTTGTACTATGCTTAAAGAAACAGTAGTAGTACGTTCAGGGTAGAAAGATCTAGACTCTTTGAAAGACTGTTCTATTAAGATGACTAATTTATGTTCCTATACCTCTAGGAGGTTGTCAGGACAATTTGTACGAAGCCCAAGAGGATGCTGGAAACTTTTAAGAAGCCGAGGGACAATTTGTACGAAGCCCGAGAGGAGGCTCTCTTCCCGAAGGAAGAATCCTTATACGAAGCCTAAGAGGAGGTTGTGAATACTTCTAAGAAGTCGTAGGGTCCTTGTACAATGCCCAAGAGGAGGCGGAGATGCTTTTTGGAAGCCTGTGGGTCCCCAAACCTCGAGAAATTCAAGACAGGCTATTCACCGAGAATAGATCAAGCCAGGAAAGTCTGAGAATTTGGAAGACACTCAAGAGATGCCATTCACTGAGAAAATATCATCTCTGGGGAGTATAGTTTCTTTGACAATTTCTAAGAGTGACAGTCTGAGAAAGGGTTCACCGAGAATGCTGCCTTTCACGTCTCCATATTGTTTAACCCCAAGAGGAGGGAAGACTGTATCTGGTAATCCTATGGGGGATCTAGTTTTGTTTGTATTTAAGAGTGGCCAACAGGGCTTAGTGCTAGACGTAGTTGCCGGGGAAACTCTAAATATCTATACTAGTATTATACAGTTGATATGAGTTTATGAAAGAAGACTTACAGTGAAACAGCCCCACAATACAGTTATATGTATATGAAAGCGGATAAAGAAAGTGTAACACCCCCAATTAATTAAAGCGATAACAGTTAATCAGAGTATAATTAAAATATTCACGGCATAAACTGGAGACGTCACATCAATTTGAAACAAACATGCAACAAACTGCTCATGTAGATATGCAACAATTCAGGTAGCACAAAACAAAGGAACTGAGTTCCTACAACCCATAATTCAATTACAGAATAAAAGCGGAAGATCCATAACTGAATCTCATATATATATATATATATATATATATATATATATATATATATATATCACAAAAAGAGTTTATCTGTCATATACAACATCATACATGTACAATCCAAAAGATGCATGTATACATAATACAAATAATCACACTCGATCTCCCCGACTACCTGGTGCTACATATCAGAGCCGACCGACAAAAGAATAAAGACCTAAGCTTCACAAAAAGACCTTCAGCATCTAATCTGCAATGCCTCGTAGAGCATTTAAAATAGCAGAAGGGTGAGAAACACAATCATAATATAATTGCATACAATCAAATACAACACAAAAATACACATATAGAATATTCTCACCACAACTCATACCAGAATTCAACCCCAAAACAACACAATGTATATTTCATATATCCATCACTAAAGTAAATCAACCATGCACAACACAAATATCATCAATATATATACATATACCAATTCATCAATTTCATCCACAATTCCACACACAATCAATTCATTCATGATTTATGCAAATGCACAGAGACCGACACAATGACTCTATGCATTGCATATGCGGTACCATCCATCCATCAAATCTCATCACCAGTTCACTCAGGAACTATTGGAATCATCGCTTGTTACTTAGGATTACTCATGTAACACCCCGTCGGGCAAACGATGTTCCCCGTCGCTTTAGGTCCTCTTATTTTTTTAAGGCGCACGAAGTTTATGGATTGCTTTAGGTCCTCTTTGTATAAGGCGCACAATCCGATCGCTTTAGGTCCTCTTTGTATAAGGCTCACGATCGTCTATAACCATCGCTTTAGGTCCTCTTATTTTTAAGGCGCACGATCCTATCCGATCGCTTTAGGTCCTCTTATTTTTAAGGCGCACGATGATATAGCTTATTCCATCTGGAACCGTTTCGTCGCTCACACCCACTAGGGTACACGACATCACCAACATGCATATCATAATGCTTGGCATACAATGACTCATGACATTCATATGCACACATATACACATCCATAATCATGCATATATCATCAAATACCACATATTGTATTTTCTTGCCCTTAGACCACAATTCATCATCACAACGTTTAATTTCACATAATCAATGCATTCACATCATATAACATCACACCAGTCATACAATCCATATCACAAGCATGTTGCATAATAGCACATCAAATGCACATCATTAAAACGGTAAAAGTCGACAAAACAACACATTCCAAATTCCTGACATAATTAAATTGGCCAACAATCTCAAAACCATTTTAATAAGAAATAACAACTCAAAAGTTTTCTAACGCACCCAACCGCGCCCCAATCCGACTTACGGATCAAAAGTTATGAAGAAAACAAAATTGCACAATCTGCCATGTTCGCTAGGCGAACCTTCTAGCGAGCATTCGCTACCACCTTCGCTAGGCGAATGTCCAACGAAACCACTATCAGATAAAAATAGACACAAAGTTTGCTAGGTAAACCCCTTGGCGAACCAAGGCAGCAACAACCAGAACCAAAAAGACACAAAGTTCGCTAGGCGAACAACGTTAGCGAACATTCACTGACCTTCGCTAACTGGCTCGCTAGGCGAACCCACGAAAACTCATTCGCTACTGCTTCGCACCAGGTTCGCTAGGCGAACCAAGGAAAACCCAAAAATTCTGCAGCACTGTTTGAACCCCAAAAACCATATTTTAAACCAAAATCTCTTTCAAATCAAAACATAACAATCAGAACATAACCCAATCATGGTAACAAGTAATCTACAACATTTACATCACATTTCAACCGCTAAAACATCGATTTCTATCGTTCTGACCTAGAATTGAAAAGCTATGAAAACACAATAAACATTCAAACACACACATACATAATCATACACAATCATAAGATAATCGAGTTTCGCACCCTTACCCGATTAATCGTGTTTTTGAAAGTCGGTTGATTAGATTTCTTGAGCCACAAGTTTTTCTCTCTTTTCTTCTTTCTCTCCTCTTTTCTTCTTTCTCTTTTTCTTCTTTTCCTTACTATTTTCTCTCTTTTCTATTTCTATTCATATTCTAACTTAAGAAAATAATGAAAAGACCAAAATACCCCTACACTCAAATATCTCACAAACGTTCCCAAAACGCGATAAAATATAATCACGATGAAAAATAACATATTTTCGAATGAAAGTCAAAAATAAAATAATATAATAATAAAATAATCAAAACGACTCAATTAAATTAAACTGACAAAATTGGGACGTTACAACTCTCCCCCACTTAGAAATTTTCGTCCTCGAAAATATTACCTGAGACGAACAACTCTGGATACAACTCCCGCATCCGACTCTCAAACTACGCTACCTTCACAAGTGCAATATCCTTGCCCCTTAACCGCTTCAACTCGCGATCCAAAATACTCACTGGTAATGCCTCAACCTTAAGGTTCTCCCTTACCTCAACCTCATCCATCGGAATTACATGCGACGGATCCGGAACATACTTCCAAAGCTGTGAAACATGGAATACATCATGCAAATTCGACAAACTCGGCATCAACGCCACCCTATAAGCCACAGCACCAACTCTCGCGGATATCTGGTAAGGACCAATAAACCGAGAAGTAAGCTTCTTCGATTTCAATGCACGACCAACACCCGTTACCGGCGTAACTCTCAAAAATACATGATCGCACTTTTGGAACTCAAGATCCTTCCTTCTTCGATCATGATAACTTTTCTGCCTATTCTGAGAAGCCTTCATTTTCTCGCGAATAAGCTTCACATTTTCCGTAGTCTGTTGTACCAACTCCGGTCCAACCACCGAACTCTCGCCAGATTCGTGCCAACACAAAGGTGTTTGACATCTTCGTCCATACAATGCTTCAAAAGGTGCCATTCCAATACTCGAATGGAAGCTGTTGTTATACGTAACGCAAGATAACTATCCCACATACCACCTTGTTCAAGAACACACGCTCTTAACAAATCTTCCAACGACTGAATCGTTCTCTCCGTCTGTCCATCCCTCTGCGGATGATAAGCCGAACTCAACCTCAACTTAGATCCCAAAGCCTTTTGTAAACTCTCCCAAAATCACGAAGTAAACCTCGGGTCTCGATCAGAAACAATGCTCAACAGAACCCCATTCAATTTCACAATCACACTGATGTAAATCTCAGCCAACCTCTCCAAAGAAAAACTGATGTCAATCGGAATGAAATGCGCCGATTTAGTCAGTCTATCTACAACCACCCAAATAGCATTATGTCCTCGCTGAGTATTCGGCAACCCTGTCATAAAATCCATAGAAATGATGTCCCATTTCCACTTAGGAATATCCAACGGTTGCAACAAACCACTAGGCCTCAGATGTTCAACCTTAGACTTCTGATACGTCAAACATGTATACACAAACTGAGCCACGTCTCTCTTCAATCCAGACCACTAGAAAATCTTCTTCAAATCTTGGTACATTTTATTCGCTCCCGGATGTATACTCAAATTACTCCAGTGTCCTTCCTCCAAAATCATCCTTTTCAACTCTGAATCATCAGGAATACAAATCCTACCACGAAATCTCAAAACACCTTGATCGTCCACTTTAAAGTCCTCATTTTCAATTTTATCACTAACTGTCATCAAATCCAAAAATTTCACGTCCAATTTTTGCCTCTCACTAACAGACAACAGAAAATCATTAGTAACCTTCAACATCCCGAGCCTCACGCTATCCGACGTCAATTCACATACCAAACTCAAATCTCTAAACGATTCCAAAAGTTCCCACTCTTTAACCATCAAAGCGGACATATGCAAAGATTTCCGGCTCAACGCATCGGTTACCACATTAGCTTTGCCAGGATGGTAATTCAAGCCAAAGTCGTAGTCCTTCAAAAACTCCAACCATCTACGTTGCCTCATATTCAACTGTTTTTTATCAAACAAATATTTTAAGCTTTTATGATCACTAAAGACTTCGAACCTTGCACCGTAGAGATAATGCCTCCAAATTTTCAACACAAAAACCACAACCGCTAATTCAAGATCATGAGTAGGATAATTTTTCTCATGAATCCTCAATTGCCTTGAAGCATAAGCCACCACCTTACCTTCCTGCATCAACACTCCACCCAACCCAATCAAAGACGCATCGTAATACACCACAAACGGTTCATTAGGACTCGGTAAAATCAAAATCGGAGCTGTAGTCAATCTTCTCTTCAGCTCATTAAAACTTTCCTCACACTGAATATCCCAAATGAACGCTTGACCTTTACAAGTCAACTGGGTCAAAGGAAGTGCTAACTTAGAAAAACCTTCAATAAATCTCCGATAATATCCGGCTAATCCCAAAAAGCTTCTAATTTCAGTAACAGATCTCGGAGCCTCCCATTGTAGAACTGCGTCTACTTTAGATGGATCCACAGCGATACCGTTACCTGAAATCACGTGCCCAAGAAAACTCACCTCCGACAACCAGAACTCACACTTGGACAATTTGGCAAAAAGTTTCCTTTCCTGCAACACAATACGCAAATGCTCCGCGTGCTCCTCCCAAGACTTAGAATAAATTAAGATATCATCAATAAACACAACGACAAAACAATCCAAATGCTCGTGGAAAATACGATTCATGTACTCCATAAACATACCTGGCGCATTAGAAACCCCGAACGGCATCACCGAATATTCATAATGACCGTATCGTGTCCTAAAAGCTGTCTTCTGAATATCTTCCTCTTTCACCCTTATCTGATGATACCCTGATCTCAAATCAATCTTACTAAACACGCACGCGCCAACCAACTGGTCCATCAGATCATCAATTCTCGGAAGAGGATACTTATTCTTAATCGTCACCTTATTCAACTGGCGATAATCAATACACAATCGCATACTCCCATCTTTCTTTTTCACCAACAAAACTGGAGCACCCCAAGGCGACACACTTGGCCTCACAAACCTCTTTTCTAACAATTCATTCAATTTCTTTTTCAACTCAACCAACTCAGATGCCGACATTCTATAAGGTGCCATAGACACAGGTCTAGTACCAGGAACTGGATCTATAGAAAACTCCACCTCTCTCTCTGGCGGCACATCTGAAATATCATCAGGAAACACTTCCGAAAATTCACACACAATAGGAAACACATCCAGTGAAACTTTACTATCCACAGTCAACGATGCAAACAACCCAAACAACTGAGCCTCGTCCGCCAAAAGTTTCTTCAACTCTTTGGTAGATAAGAAACTCGAGTCTTCGTCTTCCTCAAGAGAACGAAACCTTACTAGCTTATGATAACAATCAATATGAACCCAATTTAACTGTAACCAATTCATTCCCAAAACCACATCTAAACCCTCCAACGACAAACACACCAACTCCATTTCAAAGTCTTTACCATAAATGGTCAAAGGACAACTTAAACAAACCAAAGAAGTAGTTACTGACCCCATTGCTGGAGTATCAATAACCATCTCTCCATCCATCAAAGACAACACAAGATTCAAACGCTTCGCGCACTCAGACAAAATAAACGAATGAGTCGCTCCAGTATCAATAATAACAACTAAAGGCGTACTATTAATAAAACAAGTACCTCTTATCAGACGGTCTGCACTTGAAGTCTGAGTCCCTGACAATGCAAAAAATTTCCCACCAGCTGGAGTCTGCTTCGGTTTCGGACACTTCGTGCTAATATGACCAACTTCACCACAATTGAAACACTTCGCCACATTCTTCCTCTTGCACTCAGCCGCTACATGCCCTAAACCTCCACAATTAGAACACTTCCTCATATCTTTCCTACAATCAAACTGACGATGTCCTAGATCACCACTCCTAAAACATCTCAGAGGATTAGACATTCCTCCCCCACTTGGCCTTCGATCAAAAGTACCCCTTTGCTTACCTTTATCGACCGGTGTCACATATGGACCACCATGAACCCGTTGCTTCCCTTTCCTGTCGCTCATACTCTTATAATGAGTAGAACGAGCCTTACTATCTTCCTCAAAAATCCTACAACAATCAACCAAGTCTGAAAACCTTCGAATCCTCTGATAACCAATAGCCTGTTTAATCTCAGGATGCAACCCATTCTCAAACTTAACACACTTAGAAAACTCCGCAGTCGCTTCAGCATAATGTGGGTAAAACTGCACCAGCTCAACAAACTTAGCAATATAGTCAAGAACAAACATACTACCTTGTTTCAATTCCAAGAACTCAATTTCCTTCTTTCCCCTTACGTCTTCGGGAAAATACTTCCTCAGAAACTCAATACTAAACACAACCCAAGTAATCTCTTCCTCTGCAGCTTCCAACACATGACGTGTACCAACCCACCAATCATCAGCTTCTTCCAGCAACATGTGAGTACCCAGTCTCACCTTCTGATCCTCCGCACAATCCATCACTCAGAAAATCCTTTCAATCTCCTTCAGTCAAATCTGTGCACCATCAAGATCATATCTTCCTTTGAAGACAGGCGGTTTATTCTTCCTGAACTCATCATTACCCGCAACATTCGGTGCACCCTGCACAGCCCGAGCCATAGCTTGCATCACAGCAGCTAAAGCAGCATCATTCCTACCAGCCATATTCTGTTCATTTCCAATAACAGCAACTATGGTTAAACAAGTAGCTCATCCAAACACAACGACCAATAAGGACTGACGCAAACTGACACGGACTGGCTCTGATACCACTTAATGTAACACCCCAAATCTATACCCCCAATTAATTAAAGTGATAACAGTTAATCAGAGTATAATTAAAATATTCACGGCATAGACTGGAGACGTCACATCAATTTGAAACAAACATGCAACAACCTGCTCATATAGATATGCAACAATTCAGGTAGCACAAAACAAAGGAACTGAGTTCCTACAACCCACAATTCAATTACAGAATAAAAGCGGAAGATCCGTAACTGAATCTCATATATATATATATATATATATATATATATATATATATCACAAAAAGAGTTTGTCTGTCATATACAACATCATACATGTACAATCCAAAAGGTACATGTATACATAATACAAATAATCACACTCGATCTCCCCGACTACCCGGTGCTACATATCAGAGCCGACCAACAAAAGAATGAAGACCTAAGCTTCACAAAAAGACCTCCAGCATCTAATCTGCAATTCCTCGTAGAGCATTTAAAACAGCAGAAGGGTGAGAAACACAATCATAATATAATTGCATACAATCATATACAACACAAAAATACACATATAGAATATTCTCACCACAACTCATACCAAAATTCAACCCCAAAACAACACAATGTATATTTCATATATCCATCACCAAAGTATATCAACCATGCACAACACAAATATCACCAACATATATACATATACCAATTCATCAATTTCATCCACAATTCCACACACAATCAATTCATTCATGATTTATGCAAATGCACAGAGACCGACACAATGACTCTATGCAATGCACATGCGGTACCATCCATCCATCAAATCTCATCACCAGTTCACTCAGGAACTATTGGAATCATCGCTTGTTACTTAGGATTACTCATGTAACACCCCGTCGGGCAAACGATGTTCCCCGTCGCATTAGGTCCTTTTTTTTAAGGCGCACGACGTTTATGGATTGCTTTAGGTCCTCTTTGTATAAGGCGCACAATCCGATCGCTTTAGGTCCTCTTTGTATAAGGCGCACGATCGTCTATAACCATCGCTTTAGGTCCTCTTATTTTTAAGACGCACGATCCGTTCCAGCCGCTTTAGGTCCTCTTATTTTTAAGGCGCACGATGTTATAGATGATTCCCTCTGGAACCGTTTCGTCGCTCATACCCACTAGGGCACACGACATCACCAACATGCATATCATGATGCTTGGCATACAATGACTCATGACATTCATATGCACACATATACACATCCATAATCATGCATATATCATCAAATACCACATATTGTATTTTCTTGCCCTTAGGCCACAATTCATCATCACAACGTTTAATTTCACATAATCAATGCATTCACATCATATAACATCACACCAGTCATACAATCCATATCACAAGCATGTTGCATAATAGCACATCAAATGCACATCATTAAAACGGTAAAAGTCGACAAAACAACACATTCCAAATTCCTGACATAATTAAATTGGCTAACAATCTCAAAACCATTTTAATAAGAAAGAACAACTCAAAAGCTTTCTAACGCACCCAACTGCGCCCCAATCCGACTTACGGATCAAAAGTTATGAAGAAAACAAATTTGCACAATCTGCCATGTTCGCTAGGCGAACCTTCTAGCGAGCATTCGCTACCACCTTCGCTAGGAGAATGTCCAGCGAAACCACTATCAGATAAAAACAGACACAAAGTTCGCTAGGCGAACCCCTTGGCGAACCAAGGCAGCAACAACCAGAACCAAAAAGACATAAAGTTCGCTAGGCGAACAACGTTAGCGAACATTCGCTGACCTTCGCTAACTGGCTCACTAGGCGAACCCGCGAAAACTCATTCGCTACTGCTTCGCCCCAGGTTCGCTAGGCGAACCAAGAAAAACCCAGAAATTCTGCAGCGCTGTTTGAACCCCAAAAACCATATTTTAAACCAAAATCTCTTTCAAATCAAAACATAACAATCAGAACATAACCCAATCATGGTAACAAGTAATCTACAACATTTACATCACATTTCAACCGCTAAAACATCGATTTCTATCGTTCTGACCTAGAATTGAAAAGCTATGAAAACACAATAAACATTCAAACACACACATACATAATCATACACAATCATAAGATAATCGAGTTTCGCACCCTTACCCGATTAATCGTGTTTTTGAAAGTCGGTTGAATAGATTTCTTGAGCCACAAGTTTTTCTCTCTTTTCTTCTTTCTCTCCTCTTTTCTTCTTTCTCTTTTTCTTCTTTTCCTTACTATTTTCTCTCTTTTCTATTTCTATTCATATTCTAACTTAAGAAAATAATGAAAATACCAAAATACCCCTACACTCAAATATCTCACAAACGTTCCCAAAACGCGATAAAATATAATCACGATGAAAAATAACATATTTTCGAATGAAAGTCAAAAATAAAATAATATATAATAAAATAATAAAAAAAGACTCAATTAAATAAAAGTGACAAAATTGGGGCGTTACAAAAAGCATATAATACTTACACAGTTCTAGAGCTTCCATGTTGTTTGGTTAGTTGTTCAACAAAGAAAGATTGAAAACAAGAGTATATTCAAAATTAAAGGAGAAAGTATTTTGAAAAGATGTTGGGGCTTACAGCTCAACGAGAGGCCCAAGGTTTATCAGTGATCGCACTGTCGTTTTGTATAGAGGGACTTATACAAGTGACTGAGTCCCAAGAAAGGTTTTCTGTACAAGGGGATGGGTCTTACACTCTCTCAAGAGGCCCAAGTGTTAAAATAAAAAGAATGGGGCTTACAACACGAGGGTAGGCCCAGATGATTGGTTTTTTATTTGGCGATCGCGCCGAGGTTTTCTTTTAATGCAGGGGGACTTATACAATGTCTGAGGCCCAAAAAGTTTTGGTTAAAAGGGGATTGGGTCTTACACTCTAATAGAGGCTCAAAAGATTTATTTTTGTACAAGTGGTGGGGCTTACAACTCAAGGAGAGGCCCAGGGTCATTTGTTTGAAAATGGCGATCGCGCCGAGATTTTTGAAAACGCGGTGGGTCATATACAATGCATGGAGGCCCAAAATGGTTTGGTTTTAAAAGGTGGTCGGGTCTTACACTCTAATAGAGGCCCAAAAAGTTTTGAATGGGTCTTATAGCTCGAGGACAGGCCCAGGGTTTGTTTTTCAATGGACGATGATTGCGTCGAACTTTTTGAAATACAACGGGACTTATACAATAAGTGAGGCCCAAAAATAGGTTTGTATTTACAAAGGATTGAGTCTTACACTATATTAGAGGCCCAAAAGTGTTTTTAATTGTTTGATGAGGGTGAAAATCAAAGAAACCCTAATTTGTTATTCTTTAAAAGTAAATATTTAAAGAAAATCAAATAAAATACTAAATAAGTTTGAATAAACCATTTGTGATTTTTGTTTAAGGTTTTATAAATGGGGGATTAATCACAAGATGAATTAAAACTCACTTGGTTTTGATTTTCAAAGTAAACATTCACTTTTAAAATGTTTAAAAACATTAAAAATGAATTTATTCACAAAAATAATAATTATATTAAATAAATAATATAAACTTAATTTTTTTGTGGAATAAAATATTTCAACATTTTTGTGATTTTTTGCAAAAATAACCAATAAAAAATAATTAAAATTGAAAGAGTTATTAATTTTCCAATTAATTAATAAAACATGAAAATATTGGAAAAAATAGCAAAAATGTGAGAAAACACAAAATGGCATGGGTGGGATTTGAACCCACGACCTCGAGGTTATAGGGCGCGCGCCTTACCACTGGGGTGGTGATACATCCATTGCTTGAAGTGAAACCACAAATATACAAGGTTTGCCTTGTTTTTGGCCTGGCCCAAGGCAAGGCAAGACAAGTTTTGGGTCAGAAACGTGAAGGTCATAACTTTCTCATTTCTCCATGGTTGGAGACAAAATTTATATGCATCTGGCCTAGAATTTCACAAGGAATCCAATGGTGGTGGTATTTTTTTTCAGATCATACTCCCTCCTCAAAATCCGATAGTGGTTTTGAAAAAGGCCTATAATTGCATTTTCTATGCTACACTTTGATACAGGCATGAATTACATGATGAATTGGTTCAAACACAACATATATAACATGTATGAGGTGTGTATGATCAGTGGACTTCAAAGCAATGCATATTTTGGAAAGTTCAAGTCATGATGCTTACCTCTTTTTGAGCTTTTGGAGTTTTCTGTGCAATCTGCCAAACTTCTTGTTCCAGAAATGGTTAGATGCTATGGACACTCTCAAATGATCCCTCAGAAGCTTTTAGGATGGTTGGAATCAGCTGGAACCTGCAAAAACACAAACTGGCCCTTTCTTGCAAAAGGGGTTAAAATGACCAAAATAGCAACTCTCTCAAATGGTGTTCCAGATGGGGGGAACCATTTGGGACAGTTCAAGGATGTTATTTGGAGTGTGTTTGAGGTTTTATCTAGTTTGTAAAGTGACTGAATCAAGACATGGCTTGAAAAATGCACAAAAGTCCTATTTTGAGGTTTTGAGAGGTGACTTTGTGATTTTGGTGTTACAGGTCACTTTTGATAGTTTAGATCACCTACATATGATGTTTATGAGGTGTTAGGATCATGAGTTATGATGGAAATGCTCTCTAACTCAAAAACTTAGAGTTACCTTGCTAAAGAAGGCATTTTGGCCTAAAGAGAGGGATTTTGAGGAAAGCATATGTTTGATGGCTTTGGTGTACTCAAACTGAGCACAAATAAGCTCTATTTATAGTGGAGCAAGTTTGTTTTAGGATCAATAGTGAATGGCAACTGCAGCAGAGGTTTGGCCAATGGTTGCACTTTGGAATCCAAGTTTCCTCTAGCCATTAACTAGAGGTTAGGGCACAGGGTTGTGGTTCCCTTGGTCTTGGATAAGTCTTGACTGAATTCAGTTGCAAATGTGTCAGTCCATGCCACCTTGGTGTATGTATTGAATGCTCCAATCCAAAATTGGAGTCCTGTCCCTCTTTTAGGCAATTCTAGGTTTGGCATGCTACTTCTTGTTCCAAGGACTTTGGAGGTTTGGCTCAGTGTTTGTCCCCTTTAAATTTGATCCTCAGATGTGTCCAAAGTGATGACAAGGTTTGGAATTATCTGATTTTGGCAAATCGAGCAAAAATGCAAAATTCTGTCTAGCCTTGGCAGTTTTCAGCAAGGCATATTGCCATTGTCATATCTCATGGCCCAAGTGGAATTTGGTGATATTCTTGGCCATTTTGGAAAGCCCTCATATGATACAACAACTGTTTGATCATATTTGGTTTTGATACCTTTTAGATCCAAGTGAAAAATCCCCCTACATTTGGAAAAAAGTGAAGGCAGATTCTGACTTAGTGAAAATTTCACTAAGTGTTGGAAAAAAGTGACATTTTCACTTTTTGTGATTTTGATCATTCCATTACTCAAAATCTATGATGAATTTGGAAGGAGGTCTGTTCTAAGATTTTGTAGAGGGTAATGAGAGCTACAACCCTAGCTTTGGATGGGGAAAAATGGCCTTGTGGTTTAGGAGTTATGATTCTCCAAAGTTGGTACCCTTGTCACTTTGTTCATAACTTAGAAAATTTTCTAAGTTTTTATTGTTACCCCTTTTACAAGCTATCCCACTTTTCTTGATTTTTCTTGATGAATGATGATTCAAATCATTCATTAACATCATTTTAGGGTTAAAAAACCATTTTTGTGAAAAATATCAAAAAGTCAAAGTTGACTTTTGTGCACAGTTGACTTTTTGTCAGATGAATTCCAAACTGTGCGATCCTCTATGAAATCAAGTCCTCGGCCTAAATCAAACTTGATGGATTGATTTCATAGGTGTTATAGGGTGTATTGAATCATGTCCTAGGATTTGGGAGCATGTCCTGGTCAAAAGTCAAAGCTACAATTGACTTTTCTCGCGAAACCCTAATTGTGGTACTGATGAAATTGAGACTTGCTGCTCAAGCTTCCTGGATCAATACATTGTTACCAATGGATAAATGTGGTATGTTGGAGACCCTCAAATCATGTCTTGAGGTCTTGGCTTATGATTTGTCCCAAAAGTCAACTTAGGGGTGAATTAGGTCAAGAAACCCTAATTCCTGATTTTTGATGTATGCATCCCCTGAGGTCAAATTGACTTGATGCTTGGGCCCATGAGGTTCCATGGAATACTTTAGGATATGCTTTGAAGCATTGGCTCATTCCCAGAGGAAAATTTCCATCTGGAGGCCCTGGTCGACCAAACCCTAATTTGGTGACACTGGCGATCTTGAGGCTTGATCTGTAACGCCCCGATTTCGATTATTCCAATTTTGTTGAGTCCTTTATTTAATTGAATGTTAAATTATTCTATTTATGACTTTGGTGTGATAATATGCTTTTATGCTGTGTTATGATGTATTATCTCGTTTGAGAGCGTTATTCGGGAATTTTGGGCTTAAGGGCATTTTGGTCATTTCATAACTATTAATAAGTTAGAGAAAATTAAGGAAGTAATTGTAGAGGAATTTATTAGAAAATGAATTAAGTATAGAAATTGAATTAGAGGAAATATTGTGTAGAAATAGAAAATAAGAGAATTGGGAGAGAAATAGAATTATGTGGTAAAAATAGAAATGAGAGAAAAAGAAAATAAAAGAAAAGAAATAGGAATAAGAGGAAGGAAATAGGAGAGAAAGAGAAAAAGGGGAAATAGAAAGAAAAAGAAGAGAGAGAAAGAGGAAGAGGGAAAAAGAGAAGAAAAGAGGAAAAGGAGTGGAAATCATCAAGAACAAGAGCTAGATCATTTGGAATCCGGGTAAGGGTTAGAAACATTGTTATCTTGTCTATGTGTGTAGTTATGTATGTGTATGTTTGTGGATTGAAAGATTTTTATGAGTTTTTAGAAAACCCTAAATTGGTGAAATGTTGTGATGATGATCAAAATGTGATTTGGTGTTTATAAATGTGCTTCTAATGATGTTTACATGTTGGGTAATGGTTTGGATGATGTTTTGGGTTGAAAAACATGGATTTTGGGTTTTCAACAGCGTTGGGGAAATCTGAGTTTTCCTTGGTTCGCCTAGCGAACCTGGGACGAAGCAGCAGCGAGTGAGGTTTTCGCGGGTTCGCCTAGCGAACGATTCAGCGAAGGGTAGCGAAGGTTCGCTACGGGGGGTTCGCCTAGCGAAGGTTGTATGTTTTTGGTTCTGTTTGGTTCTGACTTGGTTCGCCAAGGGCTCGCCTAGCGAACTTTGGGTCTGTTTTTAGCTAGTAGTGGTTCCCTGGAACATTCGCCTAGCGAAGGTGCTAGCGAGTGCTCGCGAGATGGTTCGCCCAGCGAACAGTGCTGTTTGTGTAATTTTGTTTTCTGCGTAACTTTTGATCTGTGGCTCGGTTTGAGGCGTGGTTTGATGCGTTGGAAAGCTATTGAGTTGTACTTTCTTATTATGATGGTTTGGAATTTGTTAGCCGATTTAATTACGTCGAGAATTAGGAATAGAGGCGTTTTGTCGACTTTTGTTGTTATAATTGTGTGTAATTGGTGTGTATTATGTAATGTGCTTTGAATATGGATATCGTATGACTTGCATGATGTTATATGATGTGAATACATGTGATGGCATGTTGTGGTGATGAATTGTGGTCGAAGGGAAAATAAATGCAATGTGTTGTATTTGATTATATATGCTTGTTTATGGTTGCATATATGTGTGGAAATGCATGGTTGTCATGAGTTCTTGTGTGTCAAGCATCATGATATGCATTGTTGTTGCGTCCTGTGTGACGGCGGTTCCGGTGGGGAATCAGCTATAACATCGTGTGCCTCAAAAATATGAAGGTATGAATAGCCTGAGGAATGAAAGCGATGGTTATAGACGATCGTGAGCCTCTCTCGGTGGAGGTGTGAGCGATCGGGTCGTGAGCCTCTCTCGGTGGAGGTGTGAGCGATCCATAAACACTGTGAGCCTCTCTTGGTGGAGGTGTGAGCGGTGGGTGAACATCGTAGGCCCGACGGGGAGTTACAGTGATGTAACGAGCGATGGTTCCAGCAGAGTTCCTGAGTGAACTAGTGATGAGTCGGTACCGCATATGTAATTGCATAGAGTCGTTGTGTCGGTCTCTTGCATTTACATGAATCATGATTGCATTGTTATACGTGGAAAGTCATGATTGATTATTAGTGTGGAAAATGATGATGTACATTTATGATAAATGTATTATGCATGTTTGATATGCATTGATAAATGGTCGATTTTATGATTGAGCTTATGATAAGCCTTTGGAAATTGTTGTGCAATTGTGTTGGATGTATTGAATTGTAAATGATATGTTTTGTATATAAACGTATGCTTTGTATGAGAATAGGTGATTATGTGCATGAATGATATGCTTGGGTTGTGATATATGTTATATAATGGAATTGGTGAGTAATAGTGTATGTGGTAATAAATGTGTTATGGGTATTTTTATGTTGAAATATATAATTGTATGCAACGATATTATGATAATGTTTCTTACCCTTCTGCTGTTTTATAATGCTCTATGAGGCATTGCAGAATAGGTTGCTGGAGGTATTTTGTGAAGCTTAGGACTTCATTTCTTTCGGTCGGTCGGCTCTGATATGTAGCACTGGGTAGCTAGGATTACATGATTATTTTGTGATACATTTTGTATATGTATCTTAACTTGAATTGTTTATGTAAACATGATTCCGTGTTGACGGATAGTATTTGATATATATATATATATATATATATATATATATATATATATATATATATATATATATATATATATATATATATGATGTTATTCAGTATTTAGATGTTTCCGCTTTTATTCTAAATATTGAGATGTGGGTGTAAGGACGAAGTCCCTCTGTGGAAGTTACCCCACTGTTGCATATCTCTGTTGAGCAGGTGTTGATTGTTTTAATTTCAAGTATAATGTGACATGCTTCTTTTATGCCATGCTTTGTAATTATACTCTGATGAAATTTTTAATATATGCCTAAATGATTAATATGTGATTATTTGGGGGTATAGAAGGGGGTGTTACATGATCCACCTAGAAGGGAGCAGCCTTGTGCTTAATCCTTAAACTGGGAGTCCCCTTGATCCATTGTAGATGTTTGGGAGGTTAGACAAGTTGAAGATCATGTCATTTCTTGATTCATCCTTTGTCTAAGAACTATGAGAGGGCTTTAAACCCTAATTTGGACTGTAGTAAGTGTTTACCCATCTTTGGGGAGACTGATGAGGCAAGATGGTTTATCCATATTGTTATGATGATTTGCACAATGATGAGAAATCTTAGTGGTCAAAATTTGGGGTATGACAGTGGTGGATAGCGATCGCACCGTCGTTTTGAAAATCGCCGAAGGACTTATACAATATCTGAGGCCCAAAAAGGTTTTTTTATTTACAAGGAATGGGTCTTACACTCTATTAGAGGCCCAAAAAGTGTTTGAAAAAGATTTGTTAGGGCGAAATCTATCAAAACCCTAATTTTGTTTAACATGGAATTAATTTTGATTAAAATTTAATAAAAATCAATGAAAACATGTGAAAAATGAGTGATGATCTTGGATCAATGTTTCAAAAATCATGTTTCTACCCACAAAATGATTAAGAACCATTCAAGTTTGGAAAATCAAGAAGGAAAAAATATTTTAAATGTCAAAAAACAAATAAAAATTAATTCTTTGTAAAAATATCAAATATATGAAATAAATAATATTTTTGGGAAATTTTTGTAAAATAAAATATCTTAACATTTTTGTGAATTATTAAAAAATGAACCAACTCAAAATCATTAAAATTCAGAGACAAATTAATTTTTTAATCAATTAAATAAAATCACAAAATTCAAATATTCAAATATTTGAAAAAGGGCGCCAAGAACACCTTGGTTTTGCCGCGTGCCCTGTTCTTGGCTGATTTGCATTTTCTCATCAATCTCACTGAATACTTGATGAAATCACACAAACCACATATCAATCTGCTCGTTTTCAACTAACGATCATGTCTATGGTCTTTAATTTCATTTATTTTATGCATGGAATAAGAAATCAAAGAGAAACCTCAAGAACCCTAAATTCTGCATGAAGGTTCAAAATATCCATACACGATTCATACAAAGCAAGTGATTAAGGGTAAACACTCTATACATGATTATGAACATATGGAAAAATTATTGTACGAGGAAATATGCATGAATCATGAGATGACCAAGTTGAGGCTTACTTTTTGCAGCTGGTGATCGTGTTTTGAGTTGGAGGTGTTACAAGCTCGTTCCAATGATCTGAACAACTTCCCTAGGTGCCAAGTGATGTGTTTGAATGCTTGGAATGGTTTGAAACAAGCTGGAACTTAAGATGGTACCTCAACTGCAACTCTATCAAAAACTTGAGCAGTTGGATGATGATTTTGTGAAATTGATGTTCTAGTTGTGATTTTAGTGTTTGATTAGCTCACATATGATGTTTATGAGGTGTGTGTGTGTGTGTGTGTGTGTGTGTGTGTGTGTGTGTGTGATTGGTTTGGTTGGAATTGCTCTCAAACTCAAAACCCGATAGTGACTTGCTTTAGAAGGCAAAATTGGAGTGAAAATGGAGATTTTGAGGAAAGCATCAGTTTGTGTACTTTGGTGTACTCAAACTGATCACAATTGAGCTCTATTTATAGTAGAGCAAGTTTGTTTTGCAAGGAATAGGGAATGGCAACTGCAGCAGACCTTTGGCCAATTGTGATCAAATGGAATCTCAAGTCTCCTCTAGCCATTGACTTGAGATTAGAGCACAGGCCTATGGTTCTTTGATTCAAGGATAAGGCTTGACTAAAGTGTGCATTCTTGCTCTGATACATACCACCTCTAAGCATCCATTAAATGTTCCAAAACAAAATTGGAGTCTTGAAGCATCTTTAGCCTTTTTAGGTTTTGCATGCTACTTGTGGAATCTTGGACTTGGGAGGCTGATGGATCAGTGCTTGTCCCTTAGTTGTTCCCCCTTGAGGTGTGCAGATGGATAACCATGCTTGTTATTGCACAATTTGGACAAATCGAGCTCTTCTACACAAATCTGCCTTGCCAAGACAGTTTGCAGCAAGGCATATTGCAGTTGTCACAACTCCTAGCACAGGTGGAGTTTGATGGAGTTCTTTGCCATTTTGGAAAGCTCTCATATGATACAACACATGTATGATCATAGTTTGTCTTGACACTTTTTTGATCCAAGTGAAAAATGCCCCTACATTTGGAAAAAAAGCAAGACAGATTCTGACTTAGTGAAAATTTCACTAAGTGTTGGAAAAAGTGACATTTCATGTTTTCAGCCATTTTGATCACTCCATAACTAAAAATCCATGAGGAATCGGGATGAGGTGTAGTTGACACTTTTAAAGTAGGCCATGAGAGCTACAAATCCATCTTTGGATCAACCAAAATGGTTGCTTGGATCTCAAGTTATGATCCTTGAAAGTTGGTACCCTAGCCACTTTGTTCCATAACTTAGAAAAAATTCTAAGTTTTTTATGGTTACCCCTTTTACAAGTTAACTCATTTTCTTTGGTTTTTCTTGATGAATGATGATTCCAATCACAAATTAACATTGTTTTAGGGTTAAGGAACCTTGGTTGACCAAAAAATCAAAAAGTCAAACTTTGACTTTTTGTACATTTGACTTTTTATCAGCTGAATTTTAAACTGTGCAATCCTCTAGGTGTTGTAGGGTGTATTAAATCATGTCCCAAGGTTTAGGAGCATGCCTTGGTCAAAAGTCAAAGGCACAGTTGACTTTTTCTTCAAAACCCTAATTGTGATCCAAATGAAATTGAAACTTGTAGATCAAGCTTCTTGGGATCAATCCATTATGGAAAATGGATCAATGTGGTGTATTGGAGACCCTCAAATCATGTCTTGAAGTTTTGGCTCATGTTTTGTCCTAAAAGTCAACTTAGGGGTGAATTAGGTCAAGAAACCATAATTCCTGATTTTTGATAAATGCATCCCCTGAGGTTAAATTGACTTGATGATGGGGTCCATGAGGTCCCATGGAGTATCTTGAGTTATGTTTTGAAGCATTGGCTCATGCCTAGAGGAAAAATTCCATTTGGAGGCCTTAGTCGACCAAAACCCAAATTCGGTGACACTGGCGATCTTGAGGCTTGATCCACTTGGAATGTTGCAACCTTGTGCTTGATTCTTGATGTGGGAGTCCTCTTTATCCTCTATGGGTGTTTGAGAGGTTAGACAAGTTGAAGATCATGTCATTCCTTGATTGATCTTTTGTCTAAGGCTCTTAGAGGGTTTGAAACCCTAATTCTTGACTGTGGTGAATGCTCACCCTTCTTTGGGGAGACTGATTAGGCATAATGGTACATCCATATTGTGGTGATGATTTGCACAATGATGGGAAGTCTTAGTGGTCAAAATTTAGGGTATGACAGCAAGTTTTGGAAATTTACGTGAAGCCTCTAACTTTCTCATTTCTCCATGGATTGGGACAAAATTTAGGTGCATCTGACCTAGAATTTCACAAGGAATCCATTGGTGCCCTTTGTTTTTTTCAGATGAGGTCCCTATTTTAAAACCCGATAGTGGTTTTGAAATAGGCCAAAATTTGTATTTTCTATGCTAACACATCATACACACACTAATAGTATGGCTAATTGGTTCAAACACAACATATATAACATGTATGAGATGTTTATGATCAGTGGACTTCAAAACAATGCATAATTCTAAGAGTTCAAGTTGTCATGCACTTACCTCTTGGAGCTTTTTGTGCTATCTGTCAAGTTCCTTGTGCCAGAAGTAATTTGATGCTTTAGACACTCTCAATTGATCCCTTAGAAGCTTTTAGGATGATCAAAACCAGCTGGAATCCTCAGGAACAAGTTTTGGCACTTTCTTGCAAAAGGGGCAAAAGTGACCAATATGGTAACCCTCTCAAATGGTGTTCCAGATAAGGGGAACCATTTGGGACAGTTTGAGGATGATATTTGGAGTGTGTTTGAGGTTTTGTTTGGTTTTGGAAGTGATTGAATCAAGACATGGCTTAAAAAATGCAGAAAAGTCAATTTTTGAGGTTTTGGAGGGTGACTTTGTGATTTTGGTGTTTTAGGTCACAAGTGAGTGTTTGAACAGCTTAGATACAACATATTAGAGCTGTTTGGATCATGAGTTATGGTAGAATTGCTCTCTAACTCAAAATCTCAGAGATAACTTGCAAAAGAAGGCATTTTGGCCTAGATAAAGAGAATTTGAGGAAAGCAAGTGTTGTAGTGCTTTGGGGTACTCAAACTAATCACAATTGAGCTCTATTTATAGTGCAATAAGTTTGTTTTGACATCAATAGTGAATGGCAGCTGCAGCAGGCCTTTGGCCAATGTTGAGCAAAAGGAATCTCAAGTCTCCTCTAGCCACTGACTTGAGGTTAGGGCACAGGCCTATGGTCCTTTGATTCAGAGCTTATTCTTGACTCATTCATTTAGGAATGTGTCAGTCCATGCCACCTTGGTGCATCCATTGAATGCTTGGAAACAAAATTGGAGTCTTGGCACCTTTTTAGCCTTTTTAGGTTTGTTATGGCTAAGTGTAGATTCTTGGACTTTGGAGGCTTGGGGATCAGACCATTCTCCTTTTGTTTTATCCTCTAATGTGTCCAAGTGGATGACAAGGCTTGGAGTTGTTCAATTTTGTCAAATCGAGCAAAACACCAAATTCTGCCTTGCCTAGGACAGTTGGAAATGGTGATTTTGAGGGATTCGTATCTCCCTGCTCAGGTTGAGTTATGGGAGGCTCTTGTGCCTTTTAGAAAGCCCTCATATGATACAAAACATGTGTGATCATAGTTTGTTTTGAAACTATTTGGATCCCATTGAAAAATCCTCATGAACATTGATGTTTAAGGCTAGTAACTTAGGCAGATTTTCACTAAGTGTTGGAAAAAGTGTCATTTTCATGTTTTTGTGATTTTGATCAACCCATAACTAAAAATCCATGAGGAATTAGAGTCTGAGGTAGTTGAAGCTTTTGTAGAGTGTAGTAAGACCTACAAATCCAGCTTTGGATCACCCAAAATGGTTGCTTGGATCTCAAGTTATAGTCCTTGGAAGTTGGTACCAAAACCACTTTTATTCTTTAACTTAGAAAAATTTTGGTTTCTCAAGGTTGCCCCTTTCGCAAGAAACCTCACTTTTCTTGATTTTTCTTGATGGATGATGATCAATATCATACATTAACATTATTTTTAACTTAGGGGAACCATATTTGTGAAAATTTCCAAAAAGTCAAACTTGATTTTGTGCAGAGTTGACTTTTTATCGGATGAAATCCAAACTGTGCGATCCTTTGTGAAATCAAGTCCTTGACCTAAATCAAACCTAATGGGTGGATTCCATAGGTGTTATAGGATATATTGAATCATGTCCCAAGGTTTGGAAGCATGTCCTGGTCAAAAGTCAAAGATACAGTTGACTTTTTCCTCGAAACCCTAATTGTGGTCCAGATGAAATTGAAACTTGTGAATCAAGCTTCTTAGATCAATCCATTGTTGTAAATGGATAAATGTAGTGTATTGGAGGCCCTCAAATCATGTCTTGAGGTCTTGGCTCATGCTTTGTCTCAAAAGTCAACTTAGGGGTGAATTAAGTCAAGAAACCCTAATTCCTGATTTTTTTGGTGAATGTGTCGCTCCCAGGATTTTCATCCAAGTACAAACGTGAAAGTGGCACCGAAACAAAGTCGCCAGCAATGTGTATTTATCCCAAGAGAGGGAAAGGAAACACCACGTAAACCTGAAGGAATGATAGAGCATGGTCTTGCGACCAAGAGAACTGGGTTCGGGAGTCGCTTACGCGTGAGGAAGGTATTAGCACCCCCACGCGTCCATCGTACCCGATGGGATCTAGGCTTGCTTGTCTCGATCAAAGGGTGTAAGAAAAGAATACTGGAAAAGGAACTGGAAAAGGAAAAAGACCAGAGAGAGAAAAAGAAACAAACATAGGGAAAATAAAAGAAGTGCTCGCATGGGCCCTACCCCACTGCCTACGTATCTCATCGGGAACATGAGAATCAGAGCGACGTAGTTCCCCTCACCTAAGGGAAAGTTGTTTGTGTTTTTTAGTGGAGTACGTCAACGTTCACGTCCTAACAGTTTAGGCGTTGCAGCTCGCTGTAGGGAGACTTAGGCGTTACCTGTTTGGGCATCAAAATGTAGTCAGGGAACAGGAAACATCTCATTGATGGTTCATAGAACTGTAAGAAAGTGTGCAACCCATCCTTCTCATACTTTGTGAATGCACATACCCTTTTAATCAGCTCTCCATATTCCTTCTGAAAAGTGCTGAGAACGCCAGAACCAGCCAAGTTTATCATCTTGTTCAATAAATCTAGCTTAGGGTCAGGGAATTTGTATGACACATTGTTCTTCCTTTTAACCTCAACTTCTTGGGAACTCATGATTGGAATCAGACAATATGGTAGGTACCTGAAAATGACAAACATAATCTGTTATGATATGAGTATGCAAATGCAAAAGGCATGTGATCAGGTATCCAGGTGTCTGTGTCTGTGTTAAACTGTGTGCACTGTGTCTCTGTACTGAATCTGGCAATATATCTGAGATGAATACTCAAACCACTGTCATAGGATACACTGTCTGTAACAACCATAGAATCACAAGTAAGGTATGTAGGAGGCTGAGTTATCTGCAAACCTGTAAACATCCCACCCATACTCACATGTGGTTCCTAGAAAACAAGGCTTGTCAGCTTCGGAGGTTTGAGAAGCGATAGCACATTCAGCCCGTAGGATACAATGTTATGCCAATCAAAGAGGTCGTCCGCTGACTCACCTTAGAAAATAAAGGTCATCCTATGCAAGTTCCAAAGTGGGCTCTCGGGTGCGAGTGGGTTTGCCACAGAATGTGGTCTGCCACTGTCACCGCTAAAGAGAGATGTTTCCACTAAGGTCCTCATGATCGGTCACTAGAGTCGACAGCTCTCTAGATCGACATCATGGAATACACAAGATGCGTATGTCATGATGGGTCCCAAGATAGCCTCGTCTAGCTGTGAATTTTGTGATTACCTAACGTACACAGATGGCACGTAGGTCCCACTACTCTCCACTCTAAGTCTAAGTGTATACTCGAGCCTGTGTACTGAGCTCATCCCTCAGAAATCCCATCCCGCCAAACAGACAGAACAGTGCAACACAGTATAATATATGAAATGTAAATGCTAAAATGCTGTAAATATAGTACAAGTAATAAATATAGTAAACAACAAATACAAGATAATAGTAAACACCCAATGAAAGAAAAGCAAACAAGCGCTAGGATTGACTCGCTTAGGATGGACCAGCAATAAGTCAATCTTTCCCCAGCAGAGTCGCCAGTTGTCGCTCCCGGGATTTTCATCCAAGTACAAACGCGAAAGTGGCACCGAAACAGAGTCGCCAACAATGTGTATTTATCCCAAGAGAGGGAAAGGAAACACCGCGTAAACCTGAAGGAAGGATAGAGCATGGTCTTGCGACCAAGAGAACTGGGTTCGGGAGTCGGTTATGCGTGAGGAAGGTATTAGCACCCCCACGCGTCCATCGTACCCGATGGGATCCACGCTTGCTTGTCTCGATCAAAGGGTGTAAGAAAAGAATACTGGAAAAGGAACTGGAAAAGGAAAAAGACCAGAGAGAGAGAAAAGAAACAAACGTAGAGAAAATAAAAGAAGTGCTCACATGGGCCCTACCCCACTTCCTACGTGTCTCATCAGGAACATGAGAATCAGAGCGACGTAGTTCCCCTCACCTAAGGGAAAGTTGTTTGTGTTTTTTAGTGGAGTACGTCAATGTTCGCGTCCTAACAGTTTAGGCGTTGCAGCTCGCTGTAGGGAGACATAGGCGTTACCTGTTTGCGGTAGAACGGAAATGACGCATCCTTAAGGAAAGGAGTGAAGGAGATGAGGAAAGAATTCCCGAAGGAAAGACGTGATTGTTTGTTTTTGTCTTTTCAGAGTTTTATTTATTTATTTGCATATGATAGTGTATCTAAATCTTAGTCATTGGAATGTGTACATTCTCACATTCCAAGATGGAATGAGTAAGAAAGTACACTAAGTGTGAAGAAGACCCCCACACTTAGTTCCAATTGTTAAGGTTCAAACACACTAGCATACTTGTGTTTATAAAGTGTTTTTGTTGATTATGAAATGAAGAAGTGTTTTTTATTTGTACCTTCAACAAGTATTGCATTTAAGTCCCTCATACAAGATCAAATGTTTAACACATTGACCCAAGATGGGCTATATGCTACACATTCTAAGATTATAAGAGAAGACCCCTTTATAATCTTTTCTTTATATGAAAGGCCTAAATGCAATAAATGCCTACCTTTATTATATATTTTGAATTTTCTTTGAGATGAGAAGATGAAAGACTCAAGAGAGGAGAAAGGTAAAATCTATGTGATCTAAGACTCAATCCTAATTGATTAGTTAAGGGAGTGATCCTAATGGTTTGTGAGGTTTGAGGAATCTAATCCTAAAGAAGGAATGAGCTAAACAATTCACTTCTAAAGTAGAAGATGAATTGTAACTCAAAAGGGAAGGTAATGAGTTAATCAAAGAAAGCTCATAAGTGCTTACAAAACACAAGATTGAATTGTAAAATAAATGAAAGGAAAGAAGTTTGAATGTGGATTCCTTATCCACACTCAATTTCAACTTACCAAAGCCCCTACATGGTTAGTCAACAATGAAACATGCATAAGAAGTAAAAGAACACTTAATGCACCATAAAGCTCAAAAGAATGAGATGAAAAATCAAATCCTAATATCACAACCAGAATGTACATCATATTGAAAACAAGAGAAATTATCATCATACAAGTTTAAATGAATAAGCAACAATCATCATCCATAGCATTCAAACATGTTTTCATAAGAAAGGAAGATGGAAGATGGAAAAAATGGAAGAAACATGCATAAAGGGAACATGTAATCCAAGGATCAGAATTGAAACTAAATTAAAAATGGTTTATAAACATCCCACAAGTATTCATGAATTAATATTCAAGACATTCAAGAAGTAATAGAAGAAGAAGAATTGAAATTCAAAGAGAAAATGCAAACCATACTTGTTAAGGATGCACAAAGTTCAAATGGAAATGAACATGCAAAGATGACATATAATGTGTATCAATGACCTATAATGTCACATGAATAGCTCACAAAATATGCAAATGATCATGCAAATATGTACAAAAGAAATCATGTAAACATGCACAAAAATTAGAATGATATGCCAAGTTATTCTGCTTCAAATGTAATGCATCAAACAAAAATCAAATGAACTTATGAAAATTATGTAAGCACATTATTTGAATTCCTAGGTCATAAGTAAATCATACACCAAAATAGCATGTCAAAATTTAAAGCAAAATGACTTTAAACAATGCAATTAGGTCAAGTTGAAACATCAAACAAAGTGGTGTAAAGATAAGCATCAAAACATGTCATAAAGTGACTTAAAAATCAAACAAAAATCATCTAACATGCTTCAATGTATTATTGAATCAATACAAAAAGAATCAAGTCAAAACAGTTTGTAAGAAGCAAGAACAAAATTCTACAAATTCATGTATCATATTTGGAGTGCATACAAAATGGAAATTCAAAGAAAATTATGGAACAGGGGTAAAAATGTCATAAAATCATGAAATAAAAATATCAAAAATTTCCTAAATGTCTTGATAATGTTCATGAATTTTTCTAGAATTTTATAATATTGTTTGGTATTTTTAAAAATTAAAAATGAAACGTGCATAAAAGGAAGAAAATAAAAAGAAATGGAAATAAGGGAGGGGTGCATGCATAGCAACTATTCAGTTCCAATTGTTTGGCCTTTGAAAAAGTGAGGTGCAAAAATCAATTATCTTAGGTCCATTTGCGCGCAGAACACAACAATAATCATGCACCCTCAGTCAACATAAGGTCAAAGCAATACATGCCATTGGATCAAATCTAGTCAACCAAATAATCAAAGTAATCACAACCAACACACACGCGTGAAGGAACACATTCATTAACATGCACTGCACCACACAATGTCTAAAATGAAATCAGAAATTAACATTTGAGGAGCACGTGTATTTTAATGCGTTGGCGAGGCTGTGGCCACACGATCATGCACATCCAACGGTCCATGTTCAAACTGCAAATAAAACCCTAACATAATGACCACCGACCGGAGAGGGACCTCCGGTCACCTTCTCCGGTCAATC
The DNA here is from genome assembly GCA_022829125.1 of Lathyrus tuberosus. Lineage (NCBI taxonomy): Eukaryota > Viridiplantae > Streptophyta > Magnoliopsida > Fabales > Fabaceae > Lathyrus > Lathyrus tuberosus. The sequence goes on along the minus strand of JALAZF010000011.1, from coordinate 23,402,502 downwards.
ACCACCGTCTGCAACTTTGATTTCCACAGAATTACACAAATATTACACCAAAATGATGCTGAGCTTATGTAGATCACGAATACACACTTATTTTTCACATAGCAAGCATGCACATAAAGAACAGAGGAGATCAAATCATGCTCTAAGTTTGAAACTACGCCTCTAAGAGGCCTATCAACTAGCCGGAGTATTAAATGCTTCTATTAAGCTTAAATCAGCAAGAAACAAGTGATGATGAACAGAAAACGTGCAATCAATGTTCAAGAGATCAAACCTGAAACTGCTAAGACTTTGAGCAAACAAGAATACCAGAGGAATGAGCTTCTTCCTTGAGCTTCACTTGGCCAAATAAAGGCTTGAGAATCTTGAAATCGTGCAGAGAATCACACTGAAAATTCCACTCTCTTGAAACTGAACTTGATTACTTGGATATGTATGCTCTTATCCTTGATCCAGAATGAAACAATGAAGATGATGGAAGCGAAATGTGATAGAAGATAGTGGAAATGGAGTGAAATCAGAGAGCAAACAAAGAGAAATTGAGAGAAAAAGTTTGAAGTATTAGAGAGAGAGTGAAAAAATGAAGCTCAATCTGAAATGTGAGAGTGAAAATTCTATTTATAGGTGAGCTTGACTATGGTTAAATGGGTGAGTTAACTGTGTCATGGTGGTTTAAGTGAGTCATCCCTAACTAACTGAGTCAAGTTAGTTAGGGAGAGCAATGGTATGGTGATGGCAAATTATGGTAAACTATGGTGGAGGTGAAAAGAAGTGAATGGCATGGCTGTTGTAACATAAACTTGTTCAGCAAGTTTGCTCTTTCTATTTCTATGCAAGGCACGTGCTATTGTGCATGGTGTAGATGATATGTGCTTGGTTAAAAGAGGAAAATTGATGTGATGAAGTGTTTGTTGTGTGTGTGAACCAAACTGCAAATTCTGATGTGAAACATGATGAAATCAGTTGGTGTTTGAAGATGGAATTCTCCATGCATTGTGAATGGTTTGATGAGCTTTTGGAAACATTGGAAATAGGAGATGTAATAGAGCATGTTTGGTATGAAAATTGGATGGAAATGATGCTTGGAATAGGTTGAAAATGACTCATAACACAGAGGTTTGGGAACTGATAGAAGGCGTGGCAACGAGGTTGGTTGGTAAGGCAAGCATAGCATAGAATTTCAGCATGATCAAAGCACATTGGACTCAACATAACTTCTTGACCTTTGATCAAATGAAAAAATCATGAACACCAATTTTGAAGATCTCACATAGAGGAACAACTTTCATGTTGAAAGATTTTTCATTTGAGGCCTCTAACCATGAGTAATTGATCAATACATTTGGCTCACCATGTGTTTGTGAAAATGACACACGCGTGACCTGAAAGTCCTTGGTCATGACCTGGTTTTGAACCTACTTTGCTCTAAGTTTGATCAATCATATCTCACTCAATTCTTATCCAATGGAAATGTTCTACACATGGATGTGAAGCTTAAAACAAGATATTTTGTTGTGGCCGAGTGGAATTTTCCTTTGATGCCCCAATTTTGAATGGCCTTGGTTCAAACTCTGATGCAAAATGGCCTAAAATTACTATTTTTGGAAACCCTAATTCTTCCAAAAATGGCAACTTTTCAAATCTTGATTTTTCCATGATCCCTTTGGAGTTTCTTGATCAAATTTTGTACATTGGTCACATATAACATGAATTTCATGATTTTGGGCTCAAAAAGTCAAGAGTTGACTTTTTTCTCTGATTATTTGACTTAGCCCCAATTTCCCTGATTTTTTATCTTTCTTCCAATTGAACCACTTCTAAAACCAATTGAGATGCAATTTTCCACACACATACACTTAAGAACGTGTAGAATACCATGATATCAAGTTTTGCCCAAAAAATCAAAGATACCCTGATTTAATTGGAAACCCTAATTTTGGTACCCACCTCCTAGGGGAAAAATGTGCAGTCTTCAATTTCAAATTCCTCAGAGTATGTTGTGTATCCTCTCAAAGGATGATGAGATATGCCATTTGAGGGTGAATTTGAACCAATGAATCATCTCTTTTGAGGGCTTTCCTTCAATTTTTAGATCTCTTGCATAGTGAAAGATGCAGTGCTTCAATCTTCTATTGAATCCCACCTTCTTGAGGTTTTGGATGATCAATTGAGATAGTATGAGACATGAAAGACCTTTTGGCTTGCCTTGAGTGAACTTGTTTATCCCTTTGTACCTTGAATGATTTCCTTGATTATCCAACTTTTACTTGATCACATGCCTTGATGGTAAGAGGGATGTTATGCTTCAATTTTCGATGTTAAAGATGCAATGCAAATGCTAATGAGGTGGCTATGATATGATATATGATAATGCTATGCTAGGATACCAAAAGGGAGAGAAAACTTTGGGGTATTACAGCTGCCCCTATTCAAATGCTGTAGACCTGAATGTCTGAAAGCGATTGCTTTCAGACTTTCAAGGTATATAGTGATTGAATACCAAATATAACCAAAAATTTGCTCTGGATGATGAAGAACAAAAGGGATATAAACCCAACAAGACTTCTGGATTGAATCTTCAATGAAACGTTGTCGGGGAGATCTGTCTTTTGAACGACGCCAGACGACTACTAGCTTGCCATACTGTCGATGGACTTTCAATAATGTCTTTTTGAACGACGCCAGGCGACTACTGGCTTGCCATACCGTCGATGGACTTTCAACAATGTCTTTTTGAACGACGCCAGGCGACTACTGGCTTGCCATACCGTCGATGGACTTTCATCAATGTCTTTTTGAATGACGCCAGGCGACTATTGGCTTGCCATACCGTCGATGGACTTCAGCTGCTCTGCCAATCTGTCGTTGGACTTCTGCCAAACTGTCGTTGGACTTCTGCCAAATCGTCGTTGGACTTTCACCAATTTGCACTGGATTTCTGCCAATCTGTCGTTGGACTTTTATGATTACCAAACTGGCTTTGGAATCTCAAAATTGCCATCTTCAAATGGACTTTTGCAGCTTTGCCAAACTGTCATTGGACTTTTACCAATTCGTGATGGATTTTTGCCAATTTGTCGTTGGACTTCGGTGCTTACCAAACTGTCGTTGGAAGCTTTGCCAAACTGTCGTTGGACTTTGGTACTTACCAAACTGTCGTTGGAAGCTTTGCCAAACTGTCGTTGGACTTCGGTACTTACCAAACCGTCGTTGGAAGCTTTACCAAACTGTCGTTGGACTTCGGTACTTACCAAACCGTCGTTGGAAGCTCAAAATTGCCAAATGATCACTCCACCTGCTGGAATAACATAAACAAACTGTACGCATGCCAAAAAATAAATTGGACTTTGGATTGTAAATAAGCACTGTTGAGAATTACACCACCTGCTGGGTAATATCATATGTTGACACCTTGCTGAAGAAGAGATTTTGTCGATCTCTTTAGACCTCGCTGGGGAATGCCTTTTGAGAGGATTTTACAAGAGACCAAACGTCCCCAAACTCTACTGGGGATAATAGATTGGGAATATCTTTTGCTGGGGAAATTCAAAATGCCCCATGCTCGGGAAGATCAACAACTACGCTGGGAATTATTCTTTGACAAATTTCACATGCTGAAACCTGCGGGAAATATGGCACTACCAATTGCTGGTACATCCTGCCGAGAATAAACTGCAAGAAACCTCATCTCTTAAGAGGATTTTATAGAAAACCAAGCGCTTTCAAACTCTTAGACGAACACCCTGTCTTCAACTTCCGAATATTCGCTCTTGAACTGCCCTTTGCATCGTCTACGAGGTATCGGAGGATTGGCACTTGTTATTGACCTGGAGTATTCACTGCATTAATAACTGTTATCAACACAGAAGAATTCCATCTTCGACCGCCGTTGCCGTCAAGAAACTCGGTGGGAACCCTTGAATGGAAGAATCGACTTAATAAGATACAATAGTATCAAGCCATAGCAAATATCTGTTCGTGGTTACAACCGTGCTGCTTGGATCGATCGTACTCATTACCTGCAACAGAAAAACATATGTACATGCCCCAGGATATTGCGTGGTCTTTTGAGTCCGCCATCCAAGATTGTCCAACAAGAAAAGTAGTTTTAATTGTCTTTGTTGTGCATGTTTTTTTTTTTGCAAGGCCATGACATTTTCAAATCAATGTTTTATTATCAAAAATCGGACGTTTTTGCAAACAAAACAGTAAAAATGAAAATAAAAGCTTGTGACTGAATATTCAATTTTATTGATGAAATGCCAAAATCGGCGAATTAACAATTGGAAGCAAACCCCTGAAAGAGGCGATTTCCATAAAATTGAGAAAAGAAATCTATCCTAATGATAATGCGAAAATTGAGTTCCAACTGATTTCTGATTCTGTTATAGCCAGTATGCATTCCAACTCTCTTGATTATCTTCGCCTTCGGAAGCTCGTGGTCGGACCAATTCCTCCTTTGGAATTTTGCTAGTTTGCTGAAGAGTAGAGAACGTACAGATTAATTCAGACTGCAGTCATTCGCTTTAATCCCTCTTTTGCGTGGATCACCTTTTCAGGTTTTCAATCCACCGGGATACCCATTTTTGCCTAAGTTGCCCTTTCGGGTTTTCAATTTACCGGGTGTACAATTTTTTCAATTATATCCCTAACTTTTGCCCGAACCTTTATTCTGTTTTTGGTTCGCCGGGATGCCCTTTTTTGCCTGGAGTCTTTTTTTATTTTATCCAGCGGGTCTCTTTATACGAAGTATTTTTTAACTGCATCTGAATTAACAGGGGATGAAAAGTCTTCACCATCCATGGTTGTCAGCAATAAGGCTCCACCTGAGAAAACCTTTTTAACCACGAATGGACCTTCATAGTTAGGAGTCCATTTGCCCCTATGATCTGTACTCGGAGGAAGTATTCTCTTGATTACCACATCTCCGACCTTGTAAACTTGAGGTCGAACCTTTTGATCGAATGCCCTCTTCATTCTGCGCTGGTATAGCTGGCCATGACATACTGCTGCTAAACGTTTCTCCTCAATAAGGGTCAGCTGATCAAATCTGGCTCGCACCCATTCAGCTTCATCTAGCTTAACGTCCATCAATACTCGGAGAGAAGGAATTTCAACTTCTACCGGTAGAACTGCATCCATACCGTATCCAAGCGAGTATGGTGTTGCCCCTGTGGACGTGCGGACTGATGTTCGATACCCATGCAAATCCAATGGTAACATCTCATTCCAATCTTTGTACGTGACAACCATCTTCTGCACAATCTTCTTGATATTTTTGTTGGCCACTTCGACCGCGCCATTCATCTTTGGGCGGTACGGAGAAGAATTGTGATGCTCGATTTTGAAGTCCCGGCATAGCTCAGCCATCATCTTATTATTCAAATTAGAACCATTATCAGTAATGATTCTTTCGGGAACTCCATATCGACAAATGATATCTCGTTTCAAGAAACGAGCCACTACTTGTTTAGTGACATTGGCATAAGACGTTGCTTCAACCCATTTAGTGAAGTAATCAATGGCGACCAAGATGAAACGATGGCCATTTGAAGCAGTAGGCTCAATTTTCCCGATCATATCAATGCCCCACATTGCAAAGGGCCACGGATAGGACATAATACTCAACGGATTGGGAGGAACATGCACTTTGTCTGCATAGATTTGGCATTTGTGACACTTGCGAGCATACTTGCAGCAATCTGACTCCATTGTCAACCAATAATACCCCAATCTCAATAATTTCTTAGCCATCGCATGTCCTCCGGCATGGGTACCGAAAGAGCCATCGTGCACTTCAATCATTAACAGGTCTGCTTCGTGTCTATCCACGCATCTGAGCAGAACCGTGTCAAAATTTCTCTTATACAGCACGCCATCTTTGTTCAAGAAGAAACTACCGGCTAGCCTTCTTAATGTCTTCTTGTCTTTGGAAGATGCCCCAGACGGGTATTCTTGATTTTTTAAGAAGCATTTAACGTCATGGTACCAAGGCTTGTCATCAGACACTGCATCAATATCAAACACAAAAACAGGTCTATCAAGACGAGATACATCAATCCAAGGTACAAAGTTCCAACCATGCACTTTGATCATTGAAGATATAGTGGCCAAGGCGTCTGCAAACTTATTTTCGTCTCTGGGAACATGGTACAACTTGACAGTTATAAAGAATGTCAGCAATCTCCTCGTATAATCTCTATACTAAATCAAATTCTGGTGATGTGTGTGCCAAGTTCCCTTTACTTGATTGATCACCAGTGCTGAATCACCAAAGATATCGAGGGTCTTAATTTGTAAATCAATAGCTTCCTCAATCCCTAGTATGCAAGCTTCGTATTCCGCTTTATTGTTGGTACACCCGAAAGTTACTCGGGCAGTGAAGGGCATGTGAACACCTTCTGGCGTAATGAGAACTGCACCAACTCCGCACCCATTCATATTAACTGCCCCGTCAAACATCAAACTCCATTTGGATTCAGGGTCAGGCCCCTCCCCCAGAAGTGGTTCCTCGCAGTCTTTCACTTTGAGAAACATGATGTCCTCATCAGGGAAATCAAACCTCATGGGCTGGTAATAATCAAGAGGCTGTTGCACAAGATAATCTGACAGTATACTTCCTTTGATTGCTTTTTGCGAAGTAAATTAAATATCGTACTCTGTCAGTACCATCTGCCACCTTGCAACTCTGCCTGTAAGTGCAGGTTTCTCAAAAATATACTTGACCGGATCCAATTTTGAGATCAACAGGGTTGTATGTGTGAGCATATATTGTCTCAATCGCTTGGCGGCCCATGCGAGTGCGCAGCATGTCTTCTCAAGCATTGAATAACGTGATTCACAATCTGTAAACTTCTTGCTCAGGTAGTAGATAGCGTGTTCTTTCCTACCTGTCTCGTCGTGTTGACCGAGAACACAACCCATGGATCCTTCTAGCACTGTCAAGTACATAATCAGTGGTCTCCCTTGAACTGGAGGTATCAGAATCGGAGGTTCCTGCAAATATATTTTTATTTTATCGAATGCATTTTGACAATCATCATTCCACCTGACCGTTTGATCTTTTCTTAGCATTTTGAATATTGGTTCGCAGGTGGCAGTTAGGTGAGATATGAACCTTGAAATGTAGTTCAATCTCCCTAGAAAGCCGCGAACTTCTTTCTCAGTTCTCGGTACAGGCATATCTTGTATAGCTTTCACCTTAGCAGGATCAACCTCTATTCCTTTTTCACTGACAATGAAACCAAGCAATTTTCTGGACCGCACGCCGTAAGTACATTTGTTAGGATTCAGTCTCAACCTGAATTTCCTCAACCTCTCAAACAGCTTCTTCAAGTTGATCAGATGTTCCTCTTCTGTCTTTGATTTAGCAATCATGTCATCCACATAGCACTCGATCTCTTTATGAATTAGATCGTGGAATAACGTCACCATTGCTCTTTGATAAGTTGCCCCTGCGTTCTTCAACCTAAAAGGCATTACTTTGTAACAGAAGGTACCCCAAGGGGTAATGAATGTCGTCTTCTCCATGTCTTCAGGTGCCATTTTTATCTGATTGTACCCGGAGAATCCATCCATAAATGAGAACACTGAAAACTGAGCAGTATTGTCAACCAGCACATCAATATGAGGGAGTGGAAAATCATCTTTAGGGCTCGCCCTGTTGAGATCTCTGTAATCCACGCACATTCTGACTTTGCCATCTTTCTTCGGCACCGGTACTATATTGTCCACCCAGGGAGGATAGTTGGTTACTGCCAGAAAACCTGCATCCAACTGTTTCTGTACTTCTTCCTTGATCTTCAAAGCCATTTCTGGTTTTGTTCTGCGCAGCTTCTGCTTGACCGGTGGACAGTCCTCTTTCAATGGTAGTCTATGCACAACTATGTTTGTATCTAAACCTGGCATATCTTGATATGACCAAGCAAAGATGTCAACGTATTCACGTAGCATGACTATCAACTCTTGCTTTACATCAGCCCGCAGACTTGCACCGATCTTGATCTCTTTCTTGCTTTCCTCTGAACCAATATTGATAACCTCAAGAGCTTCCTAATGAGGCTGAATGGTCTTCTCTTCCTGTTTCAACAACCTAGCCAATTCTTCCGGGAGTTCATAGTCTTCATCACTTTCCTACTCAGCTTGATAGATCGGATTGTCGAAATCATACGTGGGCATAACAAAATCATTTTTAGAGGAATTTACATAATCAAGTCTGCATGATTGGATTGATGCTTTATTTTAGATTATTTTTGCTTGAAAACAAAAGAAAATAAAGTACATTATCATTTTTAATTTTCTTTGTGCAAAAATAAAAATAAAGAAGGAATAAAGGAACACAAATTTGCAAACAAAAACGTCCTTTTATTGATATTTGAACATTATATGAGAAAATATGGTGGCCCTACAAATGGATCCTCACACCTTGGGCAGAGCGTGGGATTTTATGCATTATGAAAGACAAGAATTATTACTCTGAATGGTGTACAACATGAACGATTTCTTCACTAGACCAGTTTTGCAATGCCTCGCCTGGAGCTAGTGCATACACCCATCTGTCCAGGTAATCTGAGCTTTCAGCGTCATCTTCTATTGCTGAGCAGGACTGATTATGGTTGATAATTCCTCCACTGTTGAAATTGATTGGCCCACGGAATCGGGGAACTGGCGTCCGGCCCGGTTGGTATCCAATGCCAAACTTATCTTCTTTCACGAACACGTCAATAGCTTTACCCCAACCTTGGGCATTTCCACTTTCGACCACTTCTCTGGCCTGCTTATAGGACATAATTGATGCACTCGGACTGACTGGCACATTCGACACCACTGATGCTGAAGCAGATTCTGGGGATTTGTTGATATTCAGGGCTTCAAAAGATTGGCACAAGGTTTCATGAATTTCTCCATCCATTTCCACATATTTTAAAGTGGATAGATGACTCACAAATATATCTTCCTCACCGCAAACAGTAACTACTTGCCCCTCGAATACGTACTTGAGCTTCTGATGAAGTGTGGAGATAACTGCGCCTGCTGCGTGAATCCACGGGCGGCCCAACAAACAGCTGTAGGCAGGCTGAATGTCCATAACGTGAAAGATAGTCTTGAATATCTGTGGACCAACCTGTATTGGTAACTCTACCTCTCCAAACACCGATCTTTGGGATCCATCGAAAGCTCTCACAATCAGATCGCTGGGTCTAAGAATCAATCCATCTACTTCGATTTTCATCAGGGCCTTTTTGGGTAACACATTCAAGGAAGAACCCGTGTCAACCAGCACATGCGACAAAATAGTTCCTTTGCATTCAAGTGTGATGTGCAACGCTTTGTTGTGATTACGTCCATCTGGAGTCAAATCCCTATTCGTAAACCCTAACCCGTGGCTCACATTCGCATTAGAAATTACTCCCTCCAACTGATTCACCGTAATTTCTTGGGGAACGTATGCCATGTTCAGAACCTTCAACAAAGCAGCCTGGTGTGCATCTGAACTCATTAACAGGGATAATATCGAGATTTTAGAGGGTGTCTGATTAAGCTGATCAATGATCTTGTAATCGCTCTTTTTGATAATCCTCATAAATTCCTCAACATCATTATCAAAATTGACTTTAGGGTCATCTTCCTGAGCAGGAACCTTGTCATCAACAACCTGTTTTCCTTTTGCTCTTGCAGCGGCTTCAGATTCTTTATCACTCCTTAGAGTATGGGGAGAAAACAGTCGACCACTCCTGGTGAAACCACTTGGTCCACTGACATTCTCAACACTAGTACCAACAGCAGCCTCTGCTCTCTGTTGACTTCCTCCTTGATGAGTATTAGTTCCATATTACCACGGAACTGCCCTATTAGACACATAAGAAGCATATTCAGGAACCATAATCGTAACTGGTCTCGGCCTCTCGGGCACGATGATAGCAACAGGCTCTTCAACGGGCACCTGTATTTCAACTGGATTATAATAAATGGTAACGGCAGAAACATCTTTCTCCTTCTCTATCTTATCAAACTGAAGGCTTCCTTCATCCATAAGATCCTGCAGTCCAACTTTCAACTTACTGCAGCCATTAATCTGTCTTGAACAATCCTCACAATCAGAGCCACATCCAGGAAATACCTTTCCTTTTAATAAACTCCCTTTTACAATCAACAGCGGAGTCTTTACCAAATTAATATCAGTAATCAGATTCAATTTCTCACCATCGAAAATAGCATTCATGCTTGCACCTCCATGATGGGGCATCGGATTATCACGAACATTTGGCGGCTTAGAGAAATTAACAGCTTTTGCGTCAATCAAGTCCTGAACCTTATGGTGAAAAGCCCAGCACTTCTCTATCGAGTGACCATGTGCACCAGAATGAAATTCACATCTAGCGTTGGCATCATATCCTTGAGGCAATTTTCCAGTGTCTAGCGGCCTCATAGTCCGAAGTTCAACCAACTTCTCTTTGAGCAGTTGTGGTAACAAAGCAGCATATGACATAGGCAGGGGATCAAACTTATGGTCCCTTGGTCTATTATTCTAGAATTGGGGTCTAGCTTGCTGATCTGGAGCTTGCTGTCCTGCTAGAACCGGAATGGTTACAGCATCCACCTGATGATAGGACTGAGTCCTGCCTCTGCCCCCTCCTCTATGCACAGCACTGGACTCCCCTTCTCTTTTCCTTGATCCATTAGCAAAGGGTTTCCTCGAATTTGAAGCACCATTCCCACTGACGTCTTGAATCTATCCCAACTTCAGCAGACTCTCTATTCGTTCCCAAGCAACAACAATGTCAGCAAACCCTGTGGAAGCCAATCTATCCAAATACGACCCTTGGAGTGTGCTCATGAACATATCAGCCATCTCACGATCACCCAAAGGTGGTTGAACTCGTACAGCCAATTCTCTCCATCTTTGTGCATACTGCTTAAAGCCCTCTTTAGGATCCTGAGTCATACTCTGCAGCTGAGTACGATTAGGTGCCATATCCAAATTATATTGATACTGCTTCAAAAACGCAGCGTACAAATCTTTCCAGCTCTTTATATGAACCCTATCCAACTTAACGTACCATTCCAGGGAGGCGCCTGACAGGCTATCCTGTAAAAAATACATCCAGAGCTTCTGGTCATCAGTATAAGTGGTAACCTTGCGATTGTAAGCTTGCAAATGTGTTTTGGGACAGGTACTGCCATTGTACTTATCCAATGTAGGGAGCTTGAACTTGGGAGGGATCCTCACACCCTGCACGAGACCCATGTCTTCTACGTCAATTCCCAGAGGATTCTGGCTCTCAATAGCCTTGAGTCTTTCATCTAACCCTTCGTACTTCCGGTCGTCATTGTAGAAACCCATGTCATTGTTGAATGCAGTGAACTGGTCATCTTGGCCATCCTCATTATTATCAAATCCCAGATGTACCCCACCAGCAGGGATAGTGCCAACAGGAGGAGTGCGCACATTGCAATTTGGGATTTCAGTTTCCAGCCTCTGGATAGTGGTTCTCATAGCTTCTTGACCAACCCTCATGTTTTCCTGACTGGTTCTCAGCTCCTGCTGACCTTGAGCAATCCCCTGCATAAGGTTCATGAACTGTTCCATCCTTCCCCTCAAATCAGCTAACTCAGTCTGAACTTGTTCCATGACTCTTGCTTGATTGCGTCGGGTAGAATATTGGTGAACTGGGGTATCAGCTATCGTGCCTGAAAACCAAATAAAGGTTAGCAGGCGCCTGCAAAAAAGAAAACCTGCAATGCAAAAAATGATATGTAAATGCAAATGCAAAGTTATGTTTGTCATTTCAAGATACTTTTCATATCCTGATTCCAATCGTAACCACGAATTCCTGAAGACCAGAAATCATGATTATTGAGTTTGCCCTGAAGAGATAATTATATACGCCAATCACAAATATCTGATGACCAGAAATAGTGATTTTGTAGTGTGCCAGTGTGCAGATATCTTATCACGTCACATATATCTGAAGACCAGAAATTGTGAACAGAAATAGCTCATTTCATACAAATTCCCAAAAGTTTTCAAGCACATTTGTCATAGTCTCAGCAACAGAATAAGAAACAAGCAGTCATATGGATCCATCAACAATCCAGATGGTAACCATTGCAAATTACAAAGAAATGACAAAAATCATTAATCTGATAGCTCTACGCCCTTCAGCTTCTGGCTGGAATACTTAATCTCTTCAAACAGGATACGGGTACGCTGATGATGTGGCTTCTCAATCAGCTCTTTGATTACGACGTCCCTTTTTTCCAGTGCATCAGATAATGATCCCATGTGCATCAGCAAGGCTTCATCTTCATTGGCTCCTTTGCGCCTCTTGATTCCAGCTTGAATTTTAACCAGTTTCAGCTCTGTTGTGACATCTTCAAGCTCTTTGTTGGCAATTTTCAGCTTATCTTCAGCATTCCTTGCCTCTTCTCGACTTTTGCCAAGATCCTCTCGATACTTTCTTCTTTCTACATGTGCTTTCTTCAGCTCTTCATCTTTATCTTTCAACTGGGTCAGCAATTCAGAGTTTTCAATTCTGACTTCATCCCAAGCTTGACGAAGTTTATCTAGTGAATCCTTGCTTCGGGCTAACGCCTGCTTTGTAGCCTTATGAGCCTGACTAGTATCATCTGCTCCCAAAGTAAGTTTTCGGAAGTACCGAGCTCTATCATCAAAATCTTCTTCTTTATCCGCCAGGGTTTTCTCCGCTTTCAATGCTCTTTTCTCAAAATCTTTGTTGTCATCCAAAGCTTTCTGAAGACATCTGCTCAATCCAGAATTCTCTATCTGCAACTCTCTAACCATTTTCTCCCATTTTTCGCATTCTTCAGCCGATACCATGGAATGTTGATCTGGACATAAGAGAATCTCTCTTGAAAAGGGTAGCAACAGCTCTTTGACCTTCATCTCAATCCAAGCATCGTAGTCAGGGTATGATCTATAATCTCCTTTACCAAAAGTTAATTTTCCCTCTCTTTGCCTAAATTTCCAGGCATTTATTACTTCTGGCACTCTTTCATTCTTAGTTCCCACGAAAAACAGAGAAGCACTAATCTTTTCCTCAGCAGGAGGATTTCTCGAAGCATAACCAAATTGTCTAACAGCCAACACCGGGTTATAATTAATCCCACCTCTTCTTCCAAGTAGAGGCACATTCGGAAAACTTCCAAATTTAACAGTAAGCTCTATTGTCAATAATTTGGGATCAAACCAAATGATGTTATCGGCAGTCAAACCTATCAATCTCTTGGACCACTTCATTGTCTCAGCAGTTTCTACAAAAGCACCAGTTCGAGGTAAATGTTTGAAGAGCCAATGACATAACAACTGGGTACAACAACTAACCAGACTTCCTCTTCCCTTCTCATTTTTGTAGTGTACTGAGTAATAAAAGTCCCCTAGCAGGGTAGGAATCGGATTCTTCGAAACGAACACTTTCATCGCCTGGATATCAACAAAGTTAGGTTGACCAGGGAAAAGCACCAAACCATAGATACAAAGAGCTAACACAGCATTGTAAGTAGTCTAGTTTTTAGCCTTGGCAGCTTCCTGAGCTTGTTGGAAAAGAAACTCCAAATGAAATCCTTCATCTTCCTTAAGTTTACTCAGGCCACTTTTCACAACAAACAGGTCCAGATGTAGAACAGCAGCAATTACTTCGGGGGTAAGAGCACCTCCAGAAAAGTACGGGATAGAAGACGTGACTGGAATCCCCAAAATAAATGAGAATTCCTCCAAAGTGGGCATCAAAATGTAGTCAGGGAACAGGAAACATCTCATTGATGGTTCATAGAACTGTAAGAAAGTGTGCAACCCATCCTTCTCATACTTTGTGAATGCACATACCATTTTAATCAGCTCTCCATAATCCTTCTGAAAAGTGCTGAGAACGCCAAAACCAGCCAAGTTTATCATCTTGTTCAATAAATCCAGCTTAGGGTCAGGGAATTTGTATGACACATTGTTCTTCCTTTTAACCTCAACTTCTTGGGAACTCATGATTGGAATCAGACAATATGGTAGGTACCTGAAAATGACAAACATAACCTGTTATGATATGAGTATGCAAATGCAAAAGGCATGTGATTAGGTATCCAGGTGTCTGTGTCTGTGTTGAACTGTGTGCACTGTGTCTCTGTACTGAATCTGGCAATATATCTGAGATGAATACTCAAACCACTGTCATAGGATACACTGTCTGTAACAACCATAGAATCACAAGTAAGGTATGTAGGAGGCTGAGTTATCTGCAAACCTGTAAACATCCCACCCATACTCACATGTGGTTCCTAGAAAACAAGGCTTGTCAGCTTCGGAGGTTTGAGAAGCGATAGCACATTCAGCCCGTAAGATACAATGCTATGCCAATCAAAGAGGTCGTCCGCTGACTCACCTTAGAAAATAAAGGTCATCCTATGCAAGTTCCAAAGTGGGCTCTCGGGTGCGAGTGGGTTTGCCACAGAATGTGGTCTGCCACTGTCACCGCTAAAGAGAGATATTTCCACTAAGGTCCTCATGATCGGTCACTATAGTCGACAGCTCTCTAGATCGACATCATGGAATACACAAGATGCGTACGTCATGATGGGTCCCAAGATAGCCTCGTCTAGCTGTGAATTTCGTGATTACCCAACGTACACAGATGGCACATAGGTCCCACTACTCTCCACTCTAAGTCTAAGTGTATACTCGAGCTTGTGTACTGAGCTCATCCCTCAGAAATCCCATCCCGCCAAACAGACAGACCAGTGCAACACAGTATAATATATGAAATGTAAATGCTAAAATGCTGTAAATATAGTACAAGTAATAAATACAGTAAAAAACAAATACAAGATAATGGTAAACACCCAATGAAAGAAAAGCAAACAAGCGCTAGGATTGACTCGCTTAGGATGGACCAGCAATAGGTCAATCTTTCCCCAGCATAGTCGCCAGCTGTCGCTCCCGGGATTTTCATCCAAGTACAAACGCAAAAGTGGCACCGAAACAGAGTCGCCAGCAATGTGTATTTATCCCAAGAGAGGGAAAGGAAACATCGCGTAAACCTGAAGGAAGGATAGAGCATGGTCTTGCGACCAAGAGAACTGGGTTCGGGAGTCGGTTACGCGTGAGGAAGGTATTAGCACCCCCACGCGTCCATCGTACCCGATGGGATCCACGCTTGCTTGTCTCGATCAAAGGGTGTAAGAAAAGAATACTGGAAAAGGAACTGGAAAAGGAAAAAGACCAGAGAGAGAAAAAAGAAATAAACGTAGGGAAAATAAAAGAAGTGCTCGCATGGGCCCTACCCCACTGCCTACGTATCTCATCGGGAACATGAGAATCAAAGCGACCTAGTTCCCCTCACCTAAGGGAAAGTTGTTTGTGTTTTTTAGTGGAGTACGTCAACGTTCGCGTCCTAACAGTTTAGGCGTTGCAGCTCGCTGTAGGGAGACATAGGCGTTACTTGTTTGCGGTAAAACGGAAATGACGCATCCTTAAGGAAAGGAGTGAAGGAGATGAGAAAAGAATTCCCGAAGGAAAGACGTGATTGTTTGTTTTTGTCTTTTAAGAGTTTTTTTTATTTATTTGCATATGATAGTGTATCTAAATCTTAGTCATTGGAATGTGTACATTCTCACATTCCAAGATGGAATGAGTAAGAAAGTACACTAAGTGTGAAGAAGACCCCCACACTTAGTTCCAATTGTTAAGGTTCAAACACACTAGCATACTTGTGTTTATTAAGTGTTTTTGTTGATTATGAAATGAAGAAGTGTTTTTTATTTGTACCTTCAACAAGTATTGCATTTAAGTCCCTCATACAAGATCAAATGTTTAACACATTGACCCAAGATGGGCTATATGCTACACATTCTAAGATTATAAGAGAAGACCCCTTTATAATCTTTTCTTTATATGAAAGGCCTAAATGCAATAAATGCCTACCTTTATTATATATTTTGAATTTTCTTTGAGATGAGAAGATGAAAGACTCAAGAGAGGAGAAAGGTAAAATCTATGTGATCTAAGACTCAATCCTAATTGATTAGTTAAGGGAGTGATCCTAATGGTTTGTGAGGTTTGAGGAATCTAATCCTAAAGAAGGAATGAGCTAAACAATTCACTTCTAAAGTAGAAGATGAATTGTAACTCAAAAGGGAAGGTAATGAGTTAATCAAAGAAAGCACATAAGTGCTTACAAAACACAAGATTGAATTGTAAAAGAAATGAAAGGAAAGAAGTTTGAATGTGGATTCCTTATCCACACTCAATTTCAACTTACCAAAGCCCCTACATGGTTAGTAAACAATGAAACATGCATAAGAAGTAAAAGAACACTTAATGCACCATAAAGCTCAAAAGAATGAGATGAAAAATCAAATCCTAATATCACAACCAGAATGTACATCATATTGAAAACAAGAGAAATTATCATCATACAAGTTTAAATGAATAAGCAACAATCATCATCCATAGCATTCAAACATGTTTTCATAAGAAAGGAAGATGGAAGATGGAAAAAATGGAAGAAACATGCATAAAGGGAACATGTAATCCAAGGATCAGAATTGAAACTAAATGAAAAATGGTTTATAAACATCCCACAAGTATTCATGAATTAATATTCAAGACATTCAAGAAGTAATAGAAGAAGAAGAATTGAAATTCAAAGAGAAAATGCAAACCATACTTGTTAAGGATGCACAAAGTTCAAATGGAAATGAACATGCAAAGATGACATATAATGTGTATCAATGACCTATAATGTCACATGAATAGCTCACAAAATATGCAAATGATCATGCAAATATGTACAAAAGAAATCATGTAAACATGCACAAAAATTAGAATGATATGCCAAGTTATTCTGCTTCAAATGTAATGCATCAAACAAAAATCAAATGAACTTATGAAAATTATGTAAGCACATTATTAGAATTCCTAGGTCATAAGTAAATCATACACCAAAATAGCATGTCAAAATTTAAAGCAAAATGACTTTAAACAATGCAATTAGGTCAAGTTGAAACATCAAACAAAGTGGTGTAAAGATAAGCATCAAAACATGTCATAAAGTGACTTAAAAATCAAACAAAAATCATCTAACATGCTTCAATGTATTAGTGAATCAATACAAAAAGAATCAAGTCAAAACAGTTTGTAAGAAGCAAGAACAAAATTCTACAAATTCATGTATCATATTTGGAGTGCATACAAAATGGAAATTCAAAGAAAATTATGGAACAGGGGTAAAAATGTCATAAAATCATGAAATAAAAATATCAAAAATTTCCTAAATGTCTTGATAATGTTCATGAATTTTTCTAGAATTTTATGATATTGTTTGGTATTTTTAAAAATTAAAAATGAAACGTGCATAAAAGGAAGAAAATAAAAAGAAATGGAAATAAGGGAGGGGTGCATGCATAGCAACTATTCAGTTCCAATTGTTTGGCCTTTGAAAAAGTGAGGTGCAAAAATCAATTATCTTAGGTCCATTTGCGCGCAGAACACAACAATAATCATGCACCCTCAGTCAACATAAGGTCAAAGCAATACATGCCATTGGATCAAATCTAGTCAACCAAATAATCAAAGTAATCACAACCAACACACACGCGTGAAGGAACACATTCATTAACATGCACTGCACCACACAATGTCTAAAATGAAATCAGAAATTAACATTTGAGGAGCACGTGTATTTTAATGCGTTGGCGAGGCTGTGGCCACACGATCATGCACATCCAACGGTCCATGTTCAAACTGCAAATAAAACCCTAACATAATGACCACCGACCGGAGAGGGACCTCCGGTCACCTTCTCCGGTCAATCACCACCGTCTGCAACTTTGATTTCCACAGAATTACACAAATATTACACCAAAATGATGCTGAGCTTATGTAGATCACGAATACACACTTATTTTTCACATAGCAAGCATGCACATAAAGAACAGAGGAGATCAAATCATGCTCTAAGTTTGAAACTACGCCTCTAAGAGGCCTATCAACTAGCCGGAGTATTAAATGCTTCTATTAAGCTTAAATCAGCAAGAAACAAGTGATGATGAACAGAAAATGTGCAATCAATGTTCAAGAGATCAAACCTGAAACTGCTGAGACTTTGAGCAAACAAGAATACCAGAGGAATGAGCTTCTTCCTCGAGCTTCACTTGGCCAAATAAAGGCTTGAGAATCTTGAAATCGTGCAGAGAATCACACTGAAAATTCCACTCTCTTGAAACTGAACTTGATTACTTGGATATGTATGCTCTTATCCTTGATCCAGAATGAAACAATGAAGATGATGGAAGCGAAATGTGATAGAAGATAGTGGAAATGGAGTGAAATCAGAGAGCAAACAAAGAGAAATTGAGAGAAAAAGTTTGAAGTATTAGAGAGAGAGTGAAAAAATGAAGCTCAATCTGAAATGTGAGAGTGAAAATTCTATTTATAGGTGAGCTTGACTATGGTTAAATGGGTGAGTTAACTGTGTCATGGTGGTTTAAGTGAGTCATCCCTAACTAACTGAGTCAAGTTAGTTAGGGAAAGCAATGGTATGGTGATGGCAAATTATGGTAAACTATGGTGGAGGTGAAAATAAGTGAATGGCATGGCTGTTGTAACATAAACTTGTTCAGCAAGTTTGTTCTTTCTATTTCTATGCAAGACACATGCTATTGTGCATGGTGTAGATGATATGTGCTTGGTTAAAAGAGGAAAATTGATGCGATGAAGTGTTTGTTGTGTGTGTGAACCAAACTGCAAATTCTGATGTGAAACATGATGAAATCAGTTGGTGTTTGAAGATGGAATTCTCCATGCATTGTGAATGGTTTGATGAGCTTTTGGAAACATTGGAAATAGGAGATGTAATAGAGCATGTTTGGTATGAAAATTGGATGGAAATAATGCTTGAAATAGGTTGAAAATGACTCATAACACAGAGGTTTGGGAACTGATAGAAGGCGTGGCAACGAGGTTGGTTGGTAAGGCAAGCATAGCATGGAATTTCAGTATGATCAAAGCACATTGGACTCAACATAACTTCTTGACCTTTGATCAAATGAAAAAATCATGAACACCAATTTTGAAGATCTCACATAGAGGAACAACTTTCATGTTGAAAGATTTTTCATTTGAGGCCTCTAACCATGAGTAATTGATCAATACATTTGGCCCACCATGTGTTTGTGAAAATGACACGCGCGTGACCTGAAAGTCCTTGGTCATGACCTGGTTTTGAACCTACTTTGCTCTAACTTTGATCAATCATATCTCACTCAATTCTTATCCAATGGAAATGTTCTACACATGGATGTGAAGCTTAAAACAAGATCTTTTGTTGTGGCCGAGTGGAATTTTCCTTTGATGCCCCAATTTTGAATGGCCTTGGTTCAAACTCTGATGCAAAATGGCCTAAAATTACTATTTTTGGAAACCCTAATTCTTCCAAAAATGGCAACTTTTCAAATCTTGATTTTTCCATGATCCCTTTGGAGTTTCTTGATCAAATTTTGTACATTGGTCACATATAACATGAATTTCATGATTTTGGGCTCAAAAAGTCAAGAGTTGACTTTTTTCTCTGATTATTTGACTTAGCCCCAATTTCCCTGATTTTTTATCTTTCTTCCAATTGAACCACTTCTAAAACCAATTGAGATGCAATTTTCCACACACATACACTTAAGAACATGTAGAATACCATGACATCAAGTTTTGCCCAAAAAATCAAAGATACCCTGATTTAATTGGAAACCCTAATTTTGGTACCCACCTCCTAGGGGAAAAATGTGCAGTCTTCAATTTCAAATTCCTCAGAGTATGTTGTGTATCCTCTCAAAGGATGATGAGATATGCCACTTGAGGGTGATTTTGAACCAATGAATCATCTCTTTTGAGGGTTTTCCTTCAATTTTTAGATCTCTTGCATAGTGAAAGATGCAGTGCTTCAATCTTCTATTGAATCCCACCTTCTTGAGGTTTTGGATGATCAATTGAGATAGTATGAGACATGAAAGACCTTTTGGCTTGCCTTGAGTGAACTTGTTGATCCCTTTGTGCCTTGAATGATTTCCTTGATTATCCAACTTTTACCTGATCACATGCCTTGATGGTAAGAGGGATGTTATGCTTCAATTTTCTATGTTAAAGATGCAATGCAAATGCTAATGAGGTGGCTATGATATGATATATGATAATGCTATGCTAATTTTGGGGTATTACAGAATGCATCCCCTGAGATTAAATTAAATTGATGATTGGGTCCATGAGGTCCCTTGGAGTATCTTGGGTTGTTCTTTGAAGCATTGGCTCATGCCCAGATGAAAACTTTCATCCGGAGGCCTCAGTCGATCAAAACCCTAATTTGGTGACACTGGCGATCTTGAAGCTTGATCCACTTGGAATGTTGCAACTTTGTGCTTGATTCTTGATGTGGGAGTCCTCTTGATCCTTTATAGGTGTTTGAGAGGTTAGAAGAGTTGAAGATCATGTCATTTCTTAATTAATTCTTTGTCTAAGTGCTCTGAGAGGGCTTGAAACCCTAATTCTTGATTGTGGTGAATGCTCAACCATCCTTGAGGAGATTGATGAGGCATGAAGGTACATCCATATTGTGGTGATGTCTTACACAATGATGGGAAATCTTGGTGGTCAGAATTTGGGGTATGACAGATGCCACTATTTAATTTTCTTGGACCTGAAGGTGTGAATGGTGAAGTTATTCGGGCATTCGGGATCCAAGAGGATTAAATATCAGAATACCCAAAATTTTGATGGTGGTTATGAATGGCAGTTTACTTATCCATCTTCTTTTGCTAAGCAATGATGCTTAGAAAAGGGTGAAACTTCCCCTCGATCCTGGTCTTCAGCCAAGGAACTAGTCTCAGTTTTTGAAATAAACTTCCCCTCGATCCTGGTCTTCAGCCACGGAACTGGTCTCAGTTTCCTTTGTCAATAAACTTCCACTCGATCCTGGTCTTTAGCCAAGGAACTGGTCTCAGTTTCTTTTGTCAATAAACTTCCCCTCGATCCTGGTCTTTAGGCAAGGAACTGGTCTCAGTTTCTTTTGTCAATAAACTTTCCCTCGATTCTGGTCTTTAGCCAAGGAACTGGTCTCAGTTTCTTTTGTCAATAAACTTCCCCTCGATCCTGGTCTTTAGCCAAGGAACTGGTCTAAGTTTTATTTTATTTTTTTCAGTTCCTTCCTTGATAAGGGACGCTATATGTAGAGGTTTTTATCAAACTTCTCGTCGAGTTTACTGGGGGAGACGCCATTTGATTGAAAATTTTGATGTCAGACTTGCTGGGGGGCCCATTTGTCTGAGTTGTAGAGGTGTACAAACTTCTCCGTTTGAGATGCCATTTGTTGACTCTACTAGGGAAAACGAGTCTCTTGAGAGGTTGTTTCCTGCTTGGGGATATTACATCATACTTTTCTTCGAGATCTTCTCGGAGAAATTCCATGTGATGTAATCAAATTTTGAGGTGCTGATGACTTCATTAACATTGACTTCCTGGAGAGAAAAACCAATGTGTTACTGAGAGTCTTTAGTTGCGAGGCTTTCTCTGGGGATTTTCTTTAATCCGGGAAAGCATAAATATCATCTTCAATGGTGAAGAGTGACGTTGGTCGAATGTCTTCTTGCCTTTCAGAGGTTCAAGTTATCAAAGTGGTCGAGGCCCAGCTCCAATCCAGAAATAAACTGGGGAGAGATTGTTCAGACGCAACATTTCCTGATGAGGAAAGAATTGACAACTTGATTGATAAGAGGACTTTTATCACTTGGGGATAAGACTGACCAGAGTGATAGTGATGCAATATGAATACGAGTATGAATCAATAATGTATGATATATGTATGTTTATGCTGACAAAATTGACGCGACATATAGACTAATAGATGAACACGACTGGATACTCGGCCACTGTGGGGGATGAAAAGTATCATTGTTCCAAGATAACAATCCTGCCATGCTTAGGAGAAATGGTCCCTATGGGGAGAAAGAGTTCTTTAATCGTTCTTAAGAGATATGCACTCTGCCGAGGATGTTAGATGAAAAATGGTCTCTAACACAGTTGATCCTTCATTTAGGCGTACTGGTTTAGAAGGAGTGCTTTGATTTTGCACTTTGAGGTTCAACCACCTTCGGAGAAGTGATCGATGTTCTTTCGATGTTCAACAGTCAAAAGAATTGCCATCTTTATTTTAAAAGCAGAAAAAAATTTCACAAGTAAATTCATTTTTGTTTTATTTCAAGAATCGTTGATAAAAAAATGTCATTCTGTAAAGCTAAAACAAATAAGAATTACAAACAAAAGCCCTAGGGCTCAAATTTTATTGATAGGATAGAAATAAGCCAAGCGCGTGATCCCATAGAGTATTTACAAAGTTAGAATTGGTAATTTAAGGGAAAAGGGCTACATTGAAACATAACGACTGATATCCTTCTACCAACTTTGAATTATGGACATCCTGAGCTTCTATCGAAGATGACCTTGACTGGAAGTTTTCCTGATGGATGGCATTACTGCTGGGGATTTAACCTCGTCGAACGTAGTTACTTGCCATGAATCCCTAATTTTTGCCTAGATTGTACTTTGAGATTTCCAATCCACCGGGATGATTTTTGCTTATGTCTCTAATTTTTTTCTGGACCGCCCTTTCGGGTTTTCAGTCCACCGAGACGTTTTTTTTTTGTTTAGGCAAAGTATTTCTTGACTACGTCAACATTTGTAGGATAGGCAAATTCCTCTCCATCCATGGTTGCGAGTCTCAAGGCACCGCCTGAGAAGGCTTTCTTAACCACATAAGGGCCGTCATAATTCGGGGACCATTTGCTCCTAGAATCAGTGAGAAATGATGGTATCTTCTTAAGCACAAGGTCTCCTTTTCTGAAGACGCGAGGTCGGACCTTTTTGTCAAACACTTTCTTCATTCTTTGCTGATATAACTGACCATGGCATAGAGCCGTTATTCTCTTTTCTTCGATTAGGTTCGGTTCATCATGTCGACTTTGACACCATTCAGCTTCTGTTAGCTTAGCTTCCATCAATACCCCGATTGATGGGATCTCTTTTTCTATAGGAAGCACTGCTTCCATGCCATATACTAGAGAGAAAGGGGTTTCCCCTGTTGAAGTGCAGACAGATGTGCGATAACCGTGAAGAGAAAAAGGCAACATTTCGTGCCAGTCTTTGTAGGTTACAACCATCTTCTGAACAATCTTCTTGATGTTTTTGTTTGCCGCTTCTACTGGTACGTTCATCTTAGGTCGGTAGGGAGATGAGTTATGGTGTTCGATTTTGAACTCAGCGCACAACTCCTTCATCATCTTGTTGTTTAAGTTAGATCCATTATCAGTAATGATCTGGCTTGGAACACCATAACGGCAGATGAGATTGTTTTTTATAAATTGGACTACCACTTGTCGGGTTACATTGGTGTATGATGCCGCTTCGACCCATTTGGTGAAGTATTCAATGGCTACCAGGATGAACTGATGTCTGTTTGAAGCTTTGGGTTCGATCATGTTAATCATGTCGATTCCCCATATGGAAAAAGGCCATAAGGAAGAAAGAACTTTGAGATGCGTTGGCGGTACATGGATTTTGTCTGAGTATATCTGACACTTATGACACTTCCTCATGTACTTGTGGCAATCTGATTCCATGGTCAACCTATAGTACCCTGCTCTCAGAATTTTTCTCGCCATTGTGTGTCCGTTGGCATGAGTGCCAAAGGATCCTTCATGAATTTCTTTCATCAGCATGTTCGTCTCTGCAAGACCGTGTCAAAGTTTCTCTTATATAGTGTATCACTGCTCAGGAAGAAGTTGCTTGCCAACCTTATGAGGGTTTTCCTGTCTTTTCTTGATGCCCCTGGTGGGTATTCTTGTTTCTGAAGGAAGCATTTGATATCATGATACCAAGGTTTGTCATTTATGACTGCTTCAATCGCGAAGATGTAAGCGGGCCTTTCTAGGCGCATTATGTAAATCTTAGGTATGTCGTTCCATTGACCTACACTAATCATGGAAGAGAGAGTGGCTAGTGCATCATCCATGTGATTCTCTTCACGAGGGATGTGATGAAACTCGATTCTGTTGAAGAATGGTAACAACCTTCTCGCGTAGTCTTTGTAAGGAATCAGTCCTGATTAGTATGTGTTCCAATCTCCTTTGATCTGATTGATAACCAGGGCTGAGTCTTCATACACATCCAAGTTCTTAATTCTCAAGTCAATCGCTTCTTCGAGATCCATGATACAAACATCGTATTCGGCCTCATTGTTTGTACATTTGAATGTCAGTCGGGCGGTGAAAGGAATGTGGGTACCCTGAGGTGTTATGATGATTGCCCCAATTCCATTTCCATAATGATTGACAGCTCCGTCAAAGATTTGTCCCCATTGGGAACCTGGTTCTGGCCTTTCACTGGGTAGCGGTTCATCGCAATATTTCATTTTCAAATACATGACATCTTCATCTAGGAAGTCAAACCCGACTGATTCCTGATCGTCAATTGGTTGATGAGCCAAATGAGAGGCTAAAATACTTCCTTTGATGGCTTTTTGGGCGTGGTACTCAATGTCCTATTCTGATAACAGCATCTGCCAACGAGAAATCCTTCCTGTGAGAGCAGGTTTTTCAAAGACGTACTTGATCGGATCCATTTCTGAAATCAACCAAGTAGTGTGACAAATCATGTACTGGCGAAGAAGTTTGGCTGCCCAAGCTAGAGCACAGCAAGTTTTCTCGAGCATAGTGTACCGAGTTTCACAGTCTGTGAATTTCTTGCTCAGATAGTAGATGGCTGACTCTTTTCTTTTCGTTTCATCTTGTTGGCCCAGTACACAACCCATGGAGTCCTCCAAGACTATTAGGTATATGATCAGTGGTCTTCCCTCCACTGGAGGTGACAGGATAGATGGATTCAACAGATACTTATTGATACTGTCGAAGGTGGTTTGGCAGTCTTCTATCCATATGCAGTCCTGATTCTTTTTTAGTAATTTGAAGATTGGCGCACATGTCGCGGTCATGAGGAATATAAATCTGGAAATCTAATTCAAATGTCCCAGGAATCCTCTGACTTGTTTTTCAGTCTTTGGATAAGGCATTTCTTGAATGGCCTTGACTTTGTCAGGATCAACCTCAATTCCTTTCTGGCTGACAATGAATCTTATCAGTTTTCCTGAGCGGACACCGAATGTGCATTTGTTAGGATTCAAGCGGAGTTTGTACTTTCTTAGACGCTCGAATAGTTTTGACAGGTGGGTCACATTCTCCTCTTCTTTTTTAGATTTGGCAATCATATCATCGACATACACTTCGATTTCTTTATGCATCATGTCATGAAACAGAGTAGTCATGGCCCTTTGATAGGTTGCCCCGACATTCTTCAAGCCGAACGACATTACCTTGTAACAAAATGTGCCCCATGGGGTAATGAAGGAATATTTCTACATGTCTTCCGGCGCCATTTTGATTTGATTATAGCCTGAGAATCCATCCATGAAGGAGAAGACATTGAACTTTGTTGTACTGTCTACCAGCATGTCAATGTGTGGTAAGGGAAAGTCATCCTTTGGACTGGCTTTGTTCAGATCCCTGTAGTCCACACACATTTTGACTTTTCCGTCCTTTTTCGAAACTGGTACTATGTTGGCTAACCATTGAGGATATGCTGAGGTGGCGAGGAAACCCGCATCAATCTGTTTTTATACTTCCTCTTTGATTTTGATGGCCATATCCGGGTGAGACAGTCTCATTCTTTGTTTCACTGGCGGACATTCTGATCTTAATGGTAGATGATGTTCTACGATGCTGGTACCTAACCCTGGCATGTCCTGATAGGACCAAGCAAACACATCTATAAACTCTTTGAGAAGCTCTATCAAGCTTTCTTTGATAGTCGGACTGAGTAGTGCCCCAATCTTGACTTCTTTTCTCTCTTCTTCTGAACCCAGGTTGATTGTTTCCAACGGCTCTTTGTGAGGTTCAATGGACATTTCCTCTTGTCTGAGTAATCGGGAGATCACTTCTGGAATTTCTTCGTCTTCTTCTTCTTCACCCTCAAACACCGGGAATTCAAAGTTGGGAGAAGGCATTGGATTGTATGTTTCAACGGGGTTTAAAACAAGCAATCTGCATAACGTGATGATTATTTTTTAAAAGAGATAGAGATAAATGCAAGAGTGTGTGTGTGTATTTTCTGAAAAATGCTTGTTATTATTTTTGAGTTGTTTTTAGGATTACCACTTTCTGAAAAAGCGAAAAGTGAAAACATCAATAAAATGCGGAAATTACAGAACGATGTTATTTATTTATGATTTGGTCGATTCTTGAAACTACAACCCTATAAAACAAAACTCTGTCGCTTTGGGTGAAGCGAAGAGGGACATTTACAGAAAGTGAGCCTTATCAAAACATCTGTTTCACCTGGGCAGGGCGAAAGGTTAAAACAAAGATGGCAAATACTTAGACTTATGGACGACTTTCGGGATATCGATAGCAACCCATTGGCGGCGAACTCCTAGGTGAATCACAAAGTATGGTACCTTCTTTCTTAGTTTGTCCTCACAAATAACGCTGATTTCTGGCGGAGCAGGATCGTTGGTGAAATTCTGGTACATGTGCAGAATTCAGATGTCATATAACATGACATTCGACATCTTGTCTGACAAGAACACACATGGCAAGGTATATAACAAAATGCACGGTACTGAAAAGATAAAAACAAAGCACACAGAATTGTTAACCCAGTTCGGTTTAACACACCTACTCTGGGGGCTACCAAGCCAGGGATGAAGTCCACTATCAGTAGCATCAATTCAAAGCTAAACTCTCCGTTTACAGCTTATCACTTAATCACTACCCAATGACCCTTCTACCTAGATCCTCTCTAGCTATGAGAAACTCTTCTCACTCCCAATCATCGCAATGATGTCTAGCAGTCAACAATCCGCCACTGCATCAATGGCTCTTTACCTATACAACAATTCAACAAGGAAGACACACTTCCAAGACACAACTTAGAGTTACTTAAAAGCTTCCTCCAAGAACAATACTCCTCTTACTTAACAGCTTCGAGAATTACATTTACTGTCCAACTCACATGTCGAGTGGTACAGGAACCAACCCTAATACTAGAAATTTTGCATCTTTGGTTTTGGTTACAATACTAGGTTACAAAGCATCTATATATAACCTATTCCCAACTAGATTTGGGTCTTCACAGACACAGCAAATACGCTGCTACAAATCAGCAGAAACTTCTGCTACATAATAGGACTTCAATCTTTAACTTCCTAAAATATCTCCATATTTAGAAAGTGTATATTTCCCAATATTCTTCTCAATTTCAGATTTGAATCTTCAGGCCTTTAAATTCAGCGCCACATAGAATTTGCCTATTATTCCCTGAATCTTCTGCATCTGTTAAGACATACCAGAATCTTTAATTCACTTCAGTTCTGGCGCGATGTCGAATGGTCCTACATGGGACATCTTGATACGACATGTTGTTCCAGATGTTGAAACCACTTCAACTCAACATGTTCCATTGCACTCTAGGACTTCTTGCTCAACCTATTATTCTTTAGCAAGATAAAATATCTTATCTAACATATTGTTGTTATTATTTATTTTACAAAATTAATGCCAACCCTTAAAATTAAAGAACTAACATTCTCCCCCTTTGGCAAATTTTGGCTAAAACAAATATATAAACATTACAACTCAGATTACAGCAGCAATCACAACCCTACACTACTGTCAGTAGTCATCAGCAACTACTGAACCTAACAGTAACCATCAGTAGCTACTGTGAACAACAATCATGGAGAATCATCTTCTTGGGAATACTTGAATGATGTTAGGACATCATGTTTGACAACTCTTTTCAGCATATTCTATGAGCTCCATAACATCACCTTCGAGCACCACAGCACAATAACTTCTGGCAGCATATTAGGACCTAAGAAGTAGAAAGTCCTGAAGTCATTTGGTGCACATGAGGAAGAAGATATCTGGTGTACATGAGGAAGAAGATATCTGACACTCCCCCTTAATACAACACATTTCTTTTTCCTTCCAGGACAGACCCAGATTAATTGTAGAAGACTCCTCCAGAAAAGAAACGTATGTCTTGACACAAAGGACCAGACCCAGATAAATTGTAGAAGACTCCTCCAGAAAAGAAACGTCTGTCTTGACACAAAGGACCAATGGTGGCATAAGAGATTTCTGCACACCTTAATTGATCAGACGCCCCTAGTCGACCTGTGGCATAAGATGAAACTTAAGAAGTATCAATCTATCAACCCAGGTAACTCAGAACACAAGTCACAACTATGTTCATAACTCAGGACACAAGTCACAAAGACTCAACACCAACTCAAGGAAAGGACACCCTCTTCGACATCTCTGCACACATTTAGAACTGCAGACTCCAGACATAGCATCTGCGCAAACCATTTTGTAAACCCTTTCTCCCCCTTTTTAGCCAAAAATTGGCAAAGAAAGCCCTCACAGAACCAGACCCAAGCAATGCTCACCCAAACCCGAACAAACGCCATAAGACTTATGAAACAAGAACACTCACTGGCTGAAGGAGAAAAGAACAACCCCTATAAATAGCTGACCAGTTACTTTAGAATTAACGAGCTTTGAATATGTCCAGGTTCTTGGTCAAAGAAACGCTATTTTAGGCACCAAAAACTCCATTCAAATTCAATGTCTACCTTCCGAAACAGTCTTGACTGCCTTTATTGTTTCTCAACTGAATCTTACCATAAATTAAGCCAATAGCGTTCCATGCATAGACAGAGACACGTGTTTCACCTTATCCTTATACTACCGACCAGAATAATTTCTTGTTTGGCTTAAGAGAAACATGTCCTGTACCATGTTCTGACATCTTACCAAACAATTGTCTGCTTGCTCACAAAATTATCAACCCAAAACTCCACAGAAAATTATACATTCCACAACACAAGCACATCTTCTTTTCTGTTGGATTCTGAAACGACTTCTATCGATTAGCACAACTTACACTCCCTTCTAGATTCCTTCAGAGCAGCAGAGAAAAATAAATTCTCCCAGATACAGCAATTCTGCTTTTCAGACTTCTTCGGCATATGCACTAGCTTCACGCAGCTAGGGTATGTCCCATCATGTTGTTTGACATCACACTGCACAAACTTGAACAGCACACAAGCTACACAAAAATCTGCACACTTGCAGTAATAGACCATAGACAACAGCCTTAACTCCCCCTTACATTCGTAGCAACCTAATTGAGTCTTCATCATGAAAGTAGTCATGTATTGCCAGAACTACTTACCATCAAGATCAGAATCTGCCCATTCTAATCCACATTATGTCAGAACTGCCACTTCAAACGATAATGCTGCTTCTTTTAACTCCACAAGCATGGTACACAACAAACAATGATGTTGTAACAGTATGTAGGACATCAGCATAAGACAAAAGAACACACCTTCTATATTTTATTCAGGTAGTCACAACCACCTGATCACAACCAGCACCAGCAGCTATACCGAAAGCAAACTCAAAGGAATCACATCAGACAACTAGACAAGACTTAGGCTCATCCTTTTAGTTACAATAGGACAACCTCTTAACCTACCAGTGCACCAAACACGAAGTTCTGGCATCCAATGTGACAAAAAAAATAGGTTCCCAAGAAAACAAGTTCCCAAGCCAAAGACCACTTTGACTGGTCAGGCGATACAAATAAGGACTCTCTATGCAGTATAAGAAACCAAGCCTCCTTGCTTCTAACATCGCATCACAGATAGAGCCTTGAGTCAGTCTACCAAGGATGCAGAAAAGAGACACAAGCAGGAAGTCAAGAAACCAGATCCACAGAAGTTGAAAGACAAAACACTGTCCACAGCTGGGGCAACTTCAGGTGCAGCAAGAACAAGAAAGACATCAGAGACAAGGATGAAGGCCATCAAGAAAAACCAAGTGCAATTTCAAGCTTCTGAATGGGATGAAGATTGGAAAACTTTTCTTGATTCGGGGGGTTGGGATAACCTTTAGACCCTTTGTTTGTTGCTTCTACTAATCTTGTATGCTTTTAATAGTGCAATAAAGTTCTGTTTTAATTCTGTTCCATTTACACTAAACAAATGCAATAAGGATCATAACTCCACAAACCACATCCCAACACACTTAATGCAACTACCTAAATTGCTTCCGGTCAAAACAGATATTAACCATGATAAGTACCAATAACAACCTCCGATCATACGTCCAGCTGCATAACGTTTTGACACACTCCCCCTATCAAGAATAACATGTGCTTCTTCGTACCTTGAAGAAAGGAAAACATAAGACGCATTTTCATGTCTTCAAGAGCTCACTCTTTGTTCAACTCACAAGTTGAACACAATCATCCCTTGTACCAATACTCACATGATCCCAATCTGATCAACTTTTCTCTATCTAAGACCACCGGTATTCCTTTGCACGAAGAATACCATGTCTTCAAGAGTGCACTCTCAGTTCAACACACCTGCTGAACACATTCACCTACAGCTTGGCCTTCACAACCGGTAGAGGCTTGTGATCTCAGGAGACAAAAACCATAACATTCTGAATAGAATATTCTGTCAACAGATGTTAAGACATCAGTCTTGACATCATGAACAGAGTCCAACTGCACTAAGAAAACACCACATTCCAAAACAGAATCTCCAAGCTTCCCTCTTTAAGCCTCGGGACCAGAAACAACCATCATAACCCATCACATCACAGAAGATCACAAGAACACAAGAACAGTATTCTCTCATCCAACTCTCTAAAGGAGATCATTCCCTATTATTCTCCCCTTTAATAGCAACACAGACTGTGATTGGATCAAATCAATCACACACAGTCAATACTTATCTAGCTTCCCAAGATCATTCAGATAATGCTTCTAATTAACAGAGAAAAATCATGACTCTTTGATCTTTGACCTTCATGTCCAAGAAGTCTGCTAGATATAATACTTCTTGAATCTCAGGTTCTCCACTCCTGCAGCAAGGACCAGAAATAAACTGACCTCAGGAGTAAATAACATGTTGATCACACCTTGACCAACTCACACATCTAAGATAAGTTCCAGGGCCAGAAACTTCTTAGACATACCACCCAGACGCCTCCTCTTCCAGATCAGGAGTAGGCTCTAAACTCATGGGATCAAACCACATTAGTTTAGCACCCAGAACATCTGCTATGCCATTCCTTTAGACCACAGAGTTCTTCACAATTCTGACGTGAAGTTCTAACACAAGATAGGACAACATTCCAAGGAACACATCAAGAGATCAAAGACTGGAGATTAGCAAAAGTAAATTACTTCTCTCTTACTTCAGATCTCTTCCTTACAACTTCACTTATTAATGCCTTTATGAGTGGATTTGAACAATAATCTTCAAGTATCGTTGACACAGTAAGTAGAAGCGGTCTTGCATATATCCCATCACCATAGGATATACATTCAGAGAAGAACAACCTTCTCAGTTACAACCTCAGGAGTTTTTAGATAGATACGCAGCGGATCAAAAACACAAACTCCTCAAAACCTTAAAGTGTCACATATCAGCCCTAGCATCATAATCCAGGTGACACCACAATACCACAGGTCTGAAAATAAATCAAACCTAACACAGCAGCTTTTCAACCAAACCTTCAAGCCTTCAGCCACTGCCTGTCACGAACAGTCCATCCTCCACTTCTAGGGACCATTCTCACACCTATATGAACTTCTCGAAGTTCAAACAACTTTTCAGTAGAAAGATTCTACCTTGACCATGAACCAGAAAGTATCTTCCCTCGGATCTCATCCAGATACAGAACAGAATGACCTACTCTGATACCAATTGAAATTCTGGTACATGTGCAGAATTCAGATGTCCTATAACATGACATTCGACATCTGGTCTGACAAGAACACACATGGCAAGGTATATAACAAAATGCACGGTACTGAAAAGATAAAAACAAAGCACATAGAATTGTTAACCCAGTTCGGTTTAACACACCTACTCTGGGGGCTACCAAGCCTGGGATGAAGTCCACTATCAGGAGTATCAATTCAAAGCTAAACTCTCCGTTTACAGCTTATCACTTAATCACTACCCAATGACCCTTCTACCTAGATCCTCTCTAGCTATGAGAAACTCTTCTCACTCCCAATCATCGTAATGATGTCTAGCAGTCAACAATCCGCCACTGCATCAACGGCTCTTTACCTATACAACAATTCAACAAGAAGACACACTTCCAAGACACAACTTAGAGTTACTTAAAAGCTTCCTCCAAGAACAATACTCCTCTTACTTAACAGCTTCGAGGATCACACTTACTGTCCAACTCACATGTCGAGTGGTACAGGAACCAACCCTAATACTAGAACTTTTGCATCTTTGGTTTTGGTTACAATACTAGGTTACAAAGCATCTATATATAACCTATTCCCAATTGGATTTAGGCCTTCACAGACACAACAAATACGCTGCTACAAATCAGCAGAAACTTCTGCTACATAATAGGACTTCAATCTTTAACTTCCTAAAATATCTCGATATTTAGAAAGTGTATATTTCCCAATATTCTTCTCAATTTCAGATTTGAATCTTCAGGCCTTTAAATTCAGCGCCACATAGAATTTGCATATTATTCCCTGAATCTTCTGCATCTGTTAAGACATACCAGAATCTTTAATTCACTTCAGTTCTGGCGCGATGTCGAATGGTCCTGCATGGGACATCTTGATACGACATGTTGTTCCAGATGTTGAAACCACTTCAACTCAACATGTTCCATTGCACTCTAGGACTTCTTGCTCAACCTGTTATTCTTTAGCAAGATAAAATATCCTATCTAACATATTGCTATTATTATTTGTTTTACAAAATTAATGCCAACCCTTAAAATTAAAGAACTAACAGTTGGAGTCTTCCTCCCACGCAGAGTTGTCGTAGACGAACTCTTCTGTTGTATCTTGCACAGTGTTTTCACTCTCAGGCGGATCTCCCCATCCAGTTGGCTGGATGTCTTCGAGCCTGATATGAGAGCTTTAAGGAGCAGTGTACTTGACCAAGAAGTCGTATTTGCCACTCGTTTATTCTAAAGTGTCCCATACTTCCGTGGAACTGGAGGAGTCTCCTTCTCGATAACGTTGACCTCAGGAAAAGCATAGTTGATGAATTCTTCTCTTGCAATCTTTGCAGATTCATCCTTGTGCTGGATATTTTCTGAATGCCCTGAGTAATGATCCCATGATTTGGTGGGGACACAGGTATTCTTTTCAATGATGCTCAGTTAATATGCATCATTTGGCTGACTCTTTTTCCCTAAGTCTTCTGGGTACGGCTGCCAGATCGGCAAGTCATCCAGGGGATCAAAATAGTCATAGTCAAAGTTGTCTTTCATCAGAGTGTCCTCCTCTAATGAGTTGGGTGGAGCACGAAATCCTTCCGGATCACAATCTTCGTACATCATCTTGACATCTGATCTTGGTATATATCTCGGACTCTGTGTAGGATAGCAAAATGGCGTATGTGTTTCTTCCTGAGACATATAACCGTCTTTATTAAGATAGGACTTCCATTCTCCATCTGTATCGGAGGAGTCACCCTCATTGATGGTATGTACTTCTTGAGACACTGGGTGAAGGAAACCTCCATTATGGAAGAAGTCCTGAATGGGATGAAAACTTTCATAGTTAGTAGCAGTCTGGGTACAGGTTGAGGAAAAACCAAGACCTTTCTTCGTCTTGTTATTATTTGGAATGACAAGTTGTCCCCATCCTTTTGCATCGTTACTTTTGATTACTTCGAGAGCATCTTTGTAGGAGGAAATCGATGTTCCTTTTTCTGATCGATTCTCATTGCTCACCGAAAGTGCTTGGAACTGGGTTCCAACAATCTCCTCGGGTTCTACACAGGACAACGATGATAAGTTACTCACGATTAAGGCCTGCTCTTCGTAGACTATGACTAGCTTGTCATTTTTGACGAACTTTTGCTTCTGGTGAAGTGTCGAAGTGACTGCCCCAGCTTCGTGATAAACAGTTGTATGATGCCCAGATGTCCATAACCTGGAAAGTGACTTGGAAAGTGTGAGGACCGATAGTTATAGTAAGGTCAACTTCGCCGATAACTATTTTTCTAGATCCGTCAAAGGCTTTGACGATGACCTCACTGCCTCTCATCGGAGATCCTTGAAATGATAGTCACATCAGAGTAGATTTTGGTATAACATTTAGAGTTGATCCGGTATCTACCAGTACGCTGGCTAAAGCATCGTCCAGGTAGTTGACTGTAATGTTAAGCGCCATGTTGTGATTTTTGCCTTCTTCCGACAGTTCTTCATCACTGAATCCTAAGTTATTGCAGGAAGTGACGTTGGAGATGATGCTGTCGAATTATCTTGTCGTCACATCTTGTTCCACAAAGGCTTGCTCTAAGACTTCCTGTAGAGCTTCCCTGTGAGCTTCGGAACTGAGCAAGACAGATAGGACAGAGATTCTTGACGGAGTTTGCAACAGTTGGTCTACAATGTTGTACTCGCTTTTCTGGATGAACTTCAGCATCTCATCGTTGTTCTTTGAAAGGTCGGGATTACTAGATTGCCTGACTGGTTGATTGGAAACTTCTGTTTGAGGTTCCTTTTCCTTGGTGGGTTCTCCAACTCCTCTGTTGAAGATCTGGTCGCTCCGCGTTACTCGACTGATGTCCGCAATGTTTACGACGGAGGGTAATGGAGTTTCCATTCCATTCTCGATTATTATTGATGCAACAACAATGGACTGTGATCTCAGAGATCACATCGACACCCATAGTGGAAAAGTATGAGCCTCGATATACCATGCCTAAAGATTGTCCTTGGGGCTTGCCTATTAACTATATCCCGGAAGGATATATTCCGCCGATCACAGAAGATCCGAAAACTGCAACAGGAGCCCCTGGGCCTGAAGGTTACAAACTTCGGGAAAGCGAAGATGCCAGGGGCATGACAGCAACTCCTGAAGGTTACAAAATTCGGGAAGCACCAAGAGTCACAGCTGTAATGACTGTACCATTACCCGTGGTACACACTATCCCGGAAGGACAGATTCCACAGATACCTTCTGGTGGAAATGAAAGTATGAACGATAAAATGAAGGAATTCCAGGAACAATTCCTGGAGATGCAGAAAGAACTGCAAGCCATTCGTGGTCAGGATCTATTCGAAAAGGACGCCACAGACCTTTGTTTGGTCCCCAATGTGAAAGTTCCGCTCAAATTCAAGGTGCTCGAATTTGAAAAATACAAGGGTAACTCTTGCCCTCAAAGTCACTCGGTGATGTACGCTCGGAGGATGTCAACACAGAAAGAGAACCACTAGCTACTGATCCACTATTTCCAAGATAGTTTAACCGGTGTCGCACTCAAATGGTACATGGGTTTAAACCACACTAAGATCGTCACTTTCAGAGATCTTGGCGTTGCCTTTGTCCAACAATATAAGTATAACCTGGACATGGCACCGGACAGAGATCAACTCAGAGCCATGTCGCAGAAGTATAAGGAAACCTTTAAGGAGTATGCTCAGACATGGCGTGAAATTGCCGCCCAGATTTGTCCACCTCTTGAGGAAAAAGAGATGCTAAAGATCTTCTTGAAAACCTTATGTTCGTTTTACTACGACAGAATGGTCGCCAGTGCGCCCAGTGACTTCACCGAGATGGTGGGCATGGGAGTTCGTCTTGAGGAAGCTATTCGAGAAGGATGTTTAGTTAAAGATGTTGGACCATCAAGCAGTACCAAAAGATACGGTAGTGCTTTCCCTAAGAAAAAAGAGCAAGATATTGGTAATATCTCTCTCGGAAAGGAAAGGCGACGGTACCAACCAGTAGCAGCTGTAACTCCTGCTATCAACCCTGCACCTGTTCCTACGTATCAACCTCAGGTTGCTCAGAGCCAACCATATCAACAACAATATCAGCAAAGGATAGAACAGCCTCTTCAGCAGGCTCATCCTCAATACAACAACAACCATACAACGCGACCACCAGGGTTCGACCCTATACCAATGTTGTACCTAGAACTGTTTCCATTACTACTGGTCAAGGGGCACGTCCAAACCAGGTCTCCTCATACAATACCGGAAAACCCGCCTTTTTGGTTCAAAACGGATCAGACTTGTCCTTACCATCAAGGAGGACTGGGGCATAACATAGAAAACTGTCTCAACTTCAAATCCGATGTACAGAAGCCTGTTAGGAGCGGGGTCTTATCCTTCAAGGATACGAATCTAAATGTTCAGACGAACCCACTGCCTCAACATGAGAAAGTTGCAGTCAATTTGATAGAGGGAGAGTCTAACCACAGCTATCAAATTCATGATGTACTCTTATTAAGGGCTAATCTGGTCAAGATGCATCGCAGACAGAGCGGGTACGGGCATGTACCGTCTCATAACTATCACCAGTGTGATATCTGCTCGAAAAATAATCAAGGATGTTCTGTGGTGCAATCAGCTCTACAGAAACAGTTGGATCTCTGTTGGATCCAAGATCATCGAATTCGTGGGGTCAACATGACTTACACAAATTCCAACATCATTCAAAACCACGACATCCGTGCGATGAATGTCAACTTGGTGGCAATGCACTCAAGGCAAAGCCAACATCATGATCTGCCACAACACGATTATGATTCCTGTCTGATTTGCTCGGTAAATAATCAGGGATGCTCTTTTGTACAAGAGGCCCTCCAGCGTCAGATGGAACTTGGATGGATTCAGGATTACTGTGATAGAAATCAGTATTAAGTGAATATGATTCAAATCTTTGATATTCGTATGATGAATACCAGCTTGGTGGAATTACACGCTAGGCAAGTCCAGCTCGGTTTTCTGACTTCGCATGAGTATCAGAACTGTAAAGTGTGTCGGGAGAGTGACCAAGGATGTGCACTTGTTCAAATAACACTGCAACATTTGTTAAACCACTGGTGGCTTCCAATCTATCTAGATGAAGACACACAACAGGTCAGTATTACTGACAGGAACCCTACTAGCCATCAAAGTCAGGATGTTCGATCAATGGAAACAGATCTAGTGAGGTTACACAGCATACAAAGCAGACGTGGTCGGGTGCCACCACACCACTACGAGCGCTGTAGAGTCTGCTCGGAGAATAATCAAGGGTGTTACCTAGTGTGAGCAGCCCTTCAAAGTCAGTTGGACCATAATAAAATTTAACCATGTTCAAGCTCTGATTCAATGTTAAACTATCATCTTGATTAAAGCAGGGATGTTGTCTTGATCCCTAAGAGAGAAGTGGCCAAGGATGTATGTGCCATAATCCCTCTACTCGACTAATCAAGATTTCCTCTTGATAGTAGAAAAGTTCCTAACCAGGAACTGATTAAGGTTGCCTATAACGGTCAGAAAAGTCAGAAGGCTCCTGTAGTTATCTATCTGCTGGGACCAGTACCGTACAAGTCAACTAAGGCTATCCCTTACGAATATGGTGCAACCACAATTAAGAATGGAAAGGAAATTCCATTACCCTCCGTCGTGAATATTGCAGACATCAGTCGAGTAACACGGAGTGGTCGAATATTCAACCGAGGAGTTGGAGAACCTACCAGAGAAAAGGAACCTCAAACGGAAGTTCCCGATCAACCAGTCGGTCAGTCCAGTAATCCCGACCTTTCAACGAACAACGATGAGATGTTGAAGCTCATCCAAAAGAGTGAGTACAACATTGTTGATCAGCTATTGCAAACTCCTTCAAAAATCTCTATGTTACCTCTATTACTCAGTTCCAAAGCTCACATAGAGGCTCTACAGAAAGTCTTAGAGCAAGCCTTTGTGGAACAAGATGTAACAATAAGATAATTCGATAACATCATTTCCAACATCACTTCCTACAACAACTTGGGGTTTAGTGACGAGGAACTGCCAGAAGAAGGAAAAAGTCACAACATGGCGCTCAATATTACAGTCAACTGCCAGGACGATGCTTTAGCCAGCGTACTGGTAGATACTATATCAGCTCTAAATGTTATGCCAAGGTCTACTCTAATACGACTATCATTCAAAGGATCTCCGATGAGGGGCAGTGAGGTTATCGTCAAAGCATTTGACAGATCTTAGAAAACAGTTATCGACGAAGCCTACCTTCCCATAACTATTAATCCTCACACTTTCCAAGTCACTTTCCAGGTCATGGACGTCCGGGCAGCATACATCTATTTATTAGGAAGACCTTGGATCACCAGGCTGGGGCAGTCACTTCGACACTGCACTAGAAACTGAAGTTCGTCAAGAACGACCAACTAGTCACAGTCTACGAAGAGCAAGCCTTGATTGTGAGTAACTTATTGTCGTCCACTTGTTTAGAACCAGAGGAGGTTGTTGGAACTCAGTTCCAAGCACTGTCGGTGAGCAATGAGAATCAATCAGAAAGAGGAACTTCGATTTCCTCATACAAAGACGCTCTCGAAGTGATCGAGAATAACAATGCGAAAGGATGGGGACAACTTGTCATTCCTACTGATAACAAAACAAAGAAGGGTCTTGGTTTTTCTTCAACTTGTACCCAGACTGCTACTAACGATGAAAGTTTTCATCCCATTCAGGACTTCTTCCACAGTGGAGGTTTCCTTCACCCAATGACTCAGGAAGTCCATACCATCAACGAGGGAGATTCCTCCAATACAGATGAAGAATGGAAGTCCTACCTTAACAAAGACGGTTATATGTCTCAAGAAGAGGTGTTACGCCATTTTGCTATCTCGTACAGAGTCCGAGATTTATACCAAGGTCAGATGTTAAAATGATATAGGAGATTATGATCCTGAAGGATGTCGTGCTCCGCCAAACTCATTAGAGGAGGACACTCTGATGAAAGACAACTTTTACCATAACTATTACGGCCCAATGGATGGCCTGCCTATCTGGCATCCATATCCGGGAGACTCAGGACAAGAAAGTCAGCCCAACGACGCTTATCAACTGAGCATCATTGAAAAGAATACCTGTGTCCCCACCATGTTATGGGTTCAACACTCAGGGCATTCAAAAAATATCCAGCACGACGATGAATTTGCAAAGCTTGCAGGACTAGAATTCATCAATTATGCTTTTCTCGAGGTCAACGTCGTCGAAAGGGATGACTCCTCCAATTCCAACGAAGTGTGGGACACCTTAGGACAACCAAGCGGCAAGTTCGACTACTTGGTCAAGTACACCACTCCTGAAAGCTCTCGTATCAGGCTCTAAGACATCCAGCCAACTGGATGGGGAGATTTACCTGAGAGTACAAATACTATGCAGGATACAACAGAAGAGTTCGTCTACGACAACTCTGCCTGGGAAACAGATTCCAACGATCTTGCTCCACCAGAAATCAGCGTTATTTCTGAAGACAAATCAAGAGGGAAAGTACCAGACTTTGTGATTCACTGAGGAGTTCGCCACCAATGGATCGCTGTCGATGTCCTGAAAGTTGTTCATAAGTCTAAGTAATTGTCGTCTTTACTTTAACCTTTCACCCTGCCCAGGTGAAACGGCTGTTTTGATAGGGCTCACTTTCTGTAAATTTCTCTCTTTGCTTCGTCCAAAGCGACTGAGTTTTGTTTTATAGGGATGTAGTTTCAAGAATCGACAAGATCATAAATAAAATAATGTCGTTCTGTAATTTCCGCATTTATTGTTGTTTTCTCTTTTCGCTTTTTCAGAAAATGGTAATCCTAAAAAACAACAAATAATAAAAACAAGCATCTTTCAAAAAATTACACTGCACGCACTCTTGCATTTCTCTCTATCTCTTATAAAACAAATCACCACGTCATGCAGATTTCTTGTTTTAAACCCCACTGAAACATACGATCCAATGCCTTCTCCCAACTTTGAATTCCCAGTATTTGAGGTTGAAGAAGAAGATGAAGAAGAAATTTCAGAGGATATCTCCCGATTACTCAGACAAGAGGAAAGGTCCATCAAACCTCACAAAGAGCCATTGAAAGCGGTCAACTTGGGTTCAGAGGAAGAGAGAAAGGAAGTCAAGATTGGGACACTGCTCAGTCCAACTGTCAAAGAAAGTTTGACAAAGCTTCTCAAAGAGTTTCCCGATGTATTTGCTTGGTCTTACCAGGATATGCCAGGGTTGGATACCAGCATCGTGGAACATCATTTACCGTTGAGGTCAGAATGTCCGCCAGTAAAACAAAGGTTGAGACGGACTCATCCAAACATGGCCGTCAAAATCAAAGAGGAAGTACAAAAATAGATTGACGCGGGTTTCCTCGCCACGTCAGAATATCCTCTATGGTTAGCCAACATAATACCAGTTCTAAAAAAGGACGGAAAGGTCAGAATGTGTGTAGACTACATGGATCTGAACAAGGCCATACCAAAGGATTACTTTCCCTTACCACACATTGACATGCTGGTAGACAGTACAACAAAGTTCAAAGTATTCTCCTTCATGGATGGATTCTTGGGCTATAATCAGATAAAAATTGTGCCGAAGGACATGGAGAAAACTTCGTTCATTACCCCATGGGGTACCTTTTGTTACAAGGTAATTTCGTTCGGTTTGAAGAACGTCGGGGCAACCTATCAAAGGGCCATGACGACTCTGTTTCATGACATGATACACAAAGAGATAGAGGTATATGTTGATGACATGATTTCCAAATCTAAGACAGAAGAGGAGCATGTGACCCACCTATCAAAGCTATTTGAGCGGTTGCGAAAGTACAAACTCCGCTTGAATCCTAATAAGCGCACATTTGGTGTCTGTTCAGGGAAACTTTTAGGGTTCATCGTCATCCAAAAAGGAATTGAGGTTGATCTTGACAAGGAACCTTTAGCGGAAGAACTTCTTGACGAGGGTAAGGCATCCTCAGCTTGAGGGCTCTAGTTTGTACCCAGTGGAGATAAGGTTCCACAGAGACACAGTTTGGTTTTCCTAGAGACTCTCTTCCTTTCCTGTGAACATGTTTCCAGGAATGCACTATTTCTGTCTTTAGTGCCCTATCATTTTCTCCTTCCTTGAAGAAAAGACCTTCCAGATGAACATTACGCGGGATATGCCTCACCGAGTATCCGAGTTGACGGCGAACTAAAATTGGATGATATTTGATTCCTCCTTTAGTTCCGATGAGGGGTACATTAGGGAAGTTTCCACATTTGTAAATGATCCTTATCCCGTCGTAGATTCGATTGTACCAATCTATGTCAGAGTTGGTAAGAGATATAATTCTCTGTGACCAACGTAAAGTACTCTTATGATCCCAAAAAGCAGCAGACTTGGGTAAATGAGAAGTGAACCATTTGTATAACAGGGGTACACAGCATGTGATCATTCCTCCGCTGTACAAATTCCTTAAATGTACAGAATGATAAGCATCTGCAATCAAGGTCGGTACGGGGTTTCCAATCAGAAATACCTTAATGGCATTGTTATCAACGAAGCTATCGATGTTGGGAAAAAGGAAAAGCTCGTATGTAAGCAGAACAAAGATATCTTCGAAAGCAGTAATGTTTCCTATACTGGCAAAGTATAGGGCTTTCTCTACTAAAAACTTGGCCGGTAAACCTTGGATTCCTTCCTTAGTGGTCATGTGAGTCCTGACTTCTGACTCGTCCAAACAGATTGCTCTTGCAATAGTTTGATCCTTTGGAATTTCTTCCAGTCCAGAAAAGGGAGCTTGGTCAGTGATGGGTAAATCAGTCAGGTGAGAGTACTCCTCCAGTGTTGGTGCTAGTTGATAATCCGGGAATGTGAAACAGTGATAAACTGGATCGTAAAACTGAATCAGCGTAGACAGGATTCCTTCAACTACATGGACCCTTAATAGAGACAGCAGTCCTCCGTACTTAGCTCTGAAAGCATCAGGGTTGGTAATCATCCTTGCCAACCCCCTTAAATCCTCTAGTTTTGGAGCCTTGAAGGTGTACTAGTGCGTCTTCCTTCTACCGAAATTCAAAACGCAATCTTTCTCTCTGATATTTGCAATCATTATTTTAGTTTAATTTGAAAAAGAGAGAAGAGAAAAGAAGATTTTTTCTTTGTTTAAGAGTTTATTAGATGAATGCATGAATGCAGTACACCCAAAAACATAGAAAAAACAAGGGTTCAAAGGTT
This sequence comes from Lathyrus tuberosus, assembly GCA_022829125.1. NCBI lineage: Eukaryota > Viridiplantae > Streptophyta > Magnoliopsida > Fabales > Fabaceae > Lathyrus > Lathyrus tuberosus. The sequence continues at coordinate 23,360,339 of JALAZF010000011.1, read as the reverse complement.
CAATGTCACGAGCATGGAGTCATGGCTCTACCCATCCCCAAAGGTTGTACTATGGTGAATTTTTGTACCTGTTCCCAAAATCATTGACCCCCTAGGGATGACGACAGCAAGCTAGTTCACCCGAGCGAGCTGTAGCATTCTAGGGTAATCTCAATTGAGTGTAGTATCGCGTGTCAACTATTTTCGATAGCTACCGCACTACAAAATAGTCACATGGTTACTGTATACTAAATCCTCAGTTTCACAGATACCACATTAGGACAATCAGCCTTCACAACAGAGTCGTTAAGCATTGAATCTGCAAAGGGTATCTCCACTGATTTGATGGTCTACTGGGACAGCTTATTCGGGATTCACTCCCTGTAAGACCGCCCATCTATGCCATCACCTATCTTAGGTATCACTCAAACTTTCCACATGCGACATCCCTCGCATTCCCATTAGCAGAAAAATAAACACGGATATCAGGTAGGAAAAGCAGTATATTTATATATATTATAATTCCTAAAACTAATATCCTAGACTTCTTAAGAATTCTAATCTTAGTCCTAGACAGATCAAAGACGTCCCCAGCCGAGTCGCCATTTTCCTTTTGGAAAATGGTGACGATGATGACTAAGGTAAAACAGATCCTAATGGCACTCCCCAGCAGAGTCGCCATTTTCCTGTTGGAAAATGGTGACGATGATGACTAAGGTAAAATAGATCCTAATGGCACTCCCAGCAGAGTCACCATTTTCCTGTAGCGTGCGATTTTTGCCGGTGACGCGACCACCTTATCACAGATGAGTTTCTCCTCACCTCAATGAGGAGGAGTGGGGTGCTACTTTCTGATTTCTTATTTATCCCATGAAGCTGGAAGGGAAATGGAAGTTATCTAAAACTAACCTTGCACGCGAATGTTTAACTGAACAAACGCTTAAGAGATTCGGGGAGTTCGGGGTCAGGTTATACAATGGGGAGTTGTCAGTTACCCATCCTATATGTGGTTATCCACAGGTTGTTAGTAATAGGTTATGCTTTTATACTTGATGTTGTTTATCTGTTGATGGGTTGGGAAACTTTGGGAATTTTTGAGAGAGAGAGAGAGAGTTTTTGATGATTTTGGTGAGGTACTGGACCTCAGTTTTGATCGGTGTGATGGTACTGGACCTAGAGTGTTTTATGAGTGTCAAGGTACTGGACCTAGAGTTTTTTATTGGTATGCTCGCTAAGATTTCACAATCTTATGCCTACGTATTCCCGTTTAAAGAAACAGGGAAATCAGAGCAATCGTAGTTCCTCCTAGTCTATGGGAGGAAAAGATTATGTTTTGGTGTCTTGTTCAAAGCCCAAGATTGAAGCTAGAGGTTATTTGTGTCTTGTTCAAAGCCCAAGATTAAAGCTAAAAAGTCTGTTTGTATCTTGTTCAAAGCCCAAGATTGAAGCTAAAAGGTTTGACTGAGAGAGAATTTGTCATCTCTAAAGGGAGACATCTCGTCTGTTTATCACAACTGTTGGGTGACTGTTTATAAAGGAGGGTTACTTTAACTAGGATATGAGAATCCGGCAATGCCATAATTTCCTTTATAAGGGATCTGTCCTGAAGGAGAAAACTTTAACTCGGTGTTGAGCAATGCCATTTTTCCTTAGGTATCTTTCATGCTAAGAGAGGGACAGTGGCGTGGATGTAAATAATCCAGAGGCTTGCCGCTTACAACAATTAGATGAAAGAAAGGATTTTCCTGGATAAAAGATGGACGACAACTTGGATATTTGAATCAACAAGTGTGCCACTTATAGCAATTATTTGGGATTAGGGTTTTGTTTTGAATATCTATTTTGATATGTGATATACAGAGAAATGTCTTCCTACAGAGAGATTTTGATTTCCTCTGAGGGGATGTTGATTTTTGTGTGCCTTGATCAAAGCCCAAGGTTAAAGCTAAGAGATTGATTGACTCCACTGGGAAAGTCCTTATACAAAGCCTAAGAGGAGGCTGGAAAAGATTGACTCAACGAGAGAGTATTTATCTGTCTTGTACAAAGTCCAAGATTGAGGCTTAAAAAGAGAATTGACTCTTTTGGAGATATCATTATACAAAGCCTAAGAGGAGGCTAAAAGTTTGAATTTTTCGGGGAAATATTTTGTTTGTCTTGTACAAAGCTCGAGATTGAGGCTAAAAGGGGAATCTGACTCTTCGGGTGAGAGGTTTTATCTGTCTTGTACAAAGCCCAAGATTGAGGCTAAAAGAAGATTGACTATGCTGGAGAGATTTATACGGGGTCTTGTACAAAGCCTAAGATTGAGGCTGAAAAGGGGATTGACTCTTCTTAGGGAGATTTCTTTATCTGTCTTGTACAAAGCCCGAGATTGAGGCTAAAAGGGATTTTGATTCCGCTGGGGAGGGTTTGTATGTGTCTTGTACAAAGCCCAAGATTGAGGCTGAAAAGAAGATTGACTCCGTGGGAAAGAAATCTTTATCTATCTTGTACAAAGCCCAAGATTGAGGCTAAAATGAGACTGACTCAACTGAGGATTTTTAGGTGTCTTGTACAAAGCCCAAGATTGAGGCTGAAAGAAGTTTTACTCTACTGGAGAGTATTATCTGTCTTGTACAAAGCCCAAGATTGAGGCTGAAATGGGTTGACTCAACAAGAAAGTGTTGAAAAGGGTGATTGACTCAACAAGAGAGTCTGAAAAGGTTAGCTCAACTGGGGAAAATTATTGTACAAAGCCCAAGAGGAGGCTGGCTATGTTGAGGAAAGGAAGGATCATTATACAAAGCCTAATAGGAGGCTAGCTTCTGCTGAGGATTATTGAGATCCAAAGGCAGGTCCAAATGGGGAATCAACTCTTGCTAAGGGTTTACAGAAGAGTTGAGATATTAGATGCTCTGAGGTTCTGATTTGGGATAGTGTTATACTGATGATAAGCTGACCCTGGCTAGGGGAAACTTGAGGTGAGAGTTTTAAGATTGAGTTTTGAAAACCTATAGAGGTTTCTACTGGAGGTTTAAATGACCAGGGTTTCTCCCGTATTTGTAGGGAACTTGAGACTGTCTTTGAGATCCAAGAGGGGATTAGACTGTCCAAGTCTACTGGTATAGAAGAGTTTATCTTTGTATGATGCCCAAGAGGAGGCTGGTGTTTTAAGGGATGATAATCAACCCTAAATTGGTCTGAGGTTTTGACTCTGGAAAGACTGCTCTAGCAAAGGATGACCAAGTTTTGTCCTATACCTTTAAGAGGTCTTTAGGGTCCTTGTACTAAGCCCAAGAGAAGGCATGAGAACTTATAAGAAGCCGGAGGGTCCTTGTACAAAGCCCAATAGGAGGCGGGGATGCTTTTAGGAAGCCTGTGGGTCCAAACTTAAGAAAAGTTCAAGAAAAGTTTCACCGAGAATAATCTTTTCTTTAATGAACAGTTCTAAGATTTGAAGAAATTCAAGAGAGGTTTCACCGGGAATTAATCCTCTCTAGGGGAATGAACTTCTTTGACAACTTCTAGTAGTGACAGTCTGAGAAAAGTTTCACCGGGAATAATGCCTTTCTCTTTGTTCCATATTGTTTAAGCCCAAGAGAAGGCAATACTGTATCTGGAAATTCTTATGGGGAACTAGTTTTTATTGTATTTAAGAGTGACCAACTGGCTTTACCTAGTTCTAGACCTAGTTCTCGGGGAAAACTCTAAGCAGATATGCGAGTATATATACAGTTGATATATGACAAGTATTTAAAAGAATATGAAAGAAGGACTTACAGGTGAGCAAACTTCCAGCAATATATATATATATATATATATATATATGAAAGCAAGTAAATGAAAGCTGATAAAACTTACAGGTGAGAAAGCTTCCATTGTAACAGCTGTATGGTTAGTTGTTCAAGAAATTAAAGAAAGTTTTGATAACAACTATAGATTTAAACCTAAATCAAAAGGGAAGTTGTTTTTGAAAAGGTTGGGGCTTATACTAAAGGAGAGGCCCAGATGAAAAAAACAGTAATCATACCGTTGTTTTGTAAACTGTATTGGGGCTTATACAATGACTGAGGCCCAAATTAGGTTTTCTGTACAGAGGGATGGGTCTTACAACTCAAGGAGAGGCCCAAAAGTTTGAAGAAAAAAAAAGAAAAGAAATAAAATAGGACTTACAACACAAGGGTAAGCCCAGATAAAAATAACGGTTGCACTGTTGTCTTTGAAAATCGTATCGGAACTTATACAACGACTGAGGCCCAAAGAGTTTTATTTACCAAGAGATGGGACTTACACTCTACAAAGAGACCCAAAAGTGTTTGAAAAGAAGTTTGTGAGGGTGAAAACAACAAAACCCTAATTCGATTTAAGAAAATGTATTTTAATTGAATAAAATTTAATTAAAATGACCCAAATTATCAAACATGTGTGGAAAATAAGTTGTTATCTTGGATTAATGTTTGGAAAATCAAGTTTTATTCATAGAATGATTTGAAAATCATTTGAAATTGAAAAATCAAGAGAAAGAAATATGTTTAATGTTTAAAAACAAATAAAAACATAATTCTTTACAAAAATACCAAATATATGGAATAAATAATATTTTTGTGAAATTTTCATGGAATAAAATATTTTAATATTTTTGTGAATTTTCAAAAAAAGAATCAATAAAAAATAATTAAAATTGAGAGAGAAATTAATTTTTCAATTAATTAACAAAAACATGAAAATATTAAAAATGGCAAAAAATGAGAGAGTAGTAAAAATGGTTTGGGTGGGGTTTGAACCCACAACCTCAACAACAAACACACATGCGCGCTACCACTGGGGTGGTGATACATCCGTGTATCAAAACCACCCCATAAATACATAAAGGGTGCCAAGTTTTCAGGCCTGGCCAAGGCAAGGCAAGGCAAGTTTTGGCAATTTACGTGAAGCCTCTAACTTTCTCATTTCTCCATGGATTGGGACAAATTTTAGGTGCATCTATCCTAGAATTTCACAAGGAATCCAATGGTACCCTTGGTTTTTTCAGATGAGGTCCCTATTTTAAAACCCGATAGTGGTTTTGAAATAGGCCAAAAATTGCATTTTCTATGCTAACACATCATACACACACTAATAGCATGGCCAATTTGTTCAAACACAACATATATAACATGTATGAGATGTTTATGATCAGTGGACTTCAAAGCAATGCATAATTCTAAGAGTTCAAGTTGTCATGCACTTACCTCTTGGAGCTTTTTGTGCTATCTGCCAAGTTCCTTGTGCCAGAAGTAATTTGATGCTTTAGACACTCTCAATTGATCCCTTAGAAGCTTTTAGGATGATCAAAACCAGCTGGAATCCTCAGGAACAAGTTTTGTCACTTTCTTGCAAAAGGGGCAAAAGTGACCAATATGGCAACTCTCTCAAATGGTGTTCCAGATGAGGGGAACCATTTGGGACAGTTTGAGGATGATATTTGGAGTGTGTTTGAGGCTTTGTTTGGTTTTGGAAGTGACTGAATCAAGACATGGCTTAAAAAATGCAGAAAAGTCAAATTTTGAGGTTTTAGAGGTTAACTTTGTGATTTTGGTGTTTCAGGTCACAAGTGAGTGTTTGAACAGCTTAGATACAACATATTAGAGCTGTTTGGATCATGAGCTGTGGTGGAAATGCTCTCTAACTCAAAATCTTAGAGTTAACTTGCAAAAGAAGGCATTTTGGCCTAGAGAAAGAGAATTTGAGGAAAGCAAGTGTTGTAGTGCTTTGGGGGTACTCAAATGTAACAAGTTTGTTTTGGCATCAATAGTGAATGGAAGCTGCAACAGGCCTTTGGCCAATGTTGAGCAAAAGGAATCTCAAGTCTCCTCTAGCCATTGACTTGAGGTTAGGTCACAGGCCTATGGTCCTTTGATTCAGAGCTTATTCTTGACTCATTCAGTTAGGAATGTGTCAGTCCATGCCACCTTGGTGCATCCATTGAATGCTTGGAAACAAAATTGGAGTCTTGGCACCTTTTTAGCCCTTTTAGGTTTGTTATGGCTAAGTGTAGATTCTTGGACTTTGGAGGCTTGGGGATCAGATCATTCACCTTTTGTTTTATCCTCTGATGTGTCCAAGTGGATGACAAGGCTTGAAGTTGTTCAATTTTGTCAAATCGAGCAAAACACCAAATTATGCCTTGCCTAGGACAGTTGGAAATGGTGATTTTGAGGGATTCATATCTCCCTGCACAGGTTGAGTTATGGGAGGCTCTTATGCTTTTTAGAAAGCCCTCATATGATACAAAACATGAGTGATCATAGTTTGCTTTGAAACTATTTTGATCCCATTGAAAAATCCTCATGAACATTGATGTTCAAGGCTGGTAACTTAGGGAGATTTTCACTAAGTGTTGGAAAAAGTGTCATTTTCATGTTTTAGTGATTTTGATCAACCCATAACTAAAAATCCATGAGGAATTGGAGTCTGAGGTAGTTGAATTTTTTGTAGAGTGTAGTAAGACCTATAAATCCAGCTTTGGATCACCCAAAATGGTTGCTTGGATCTCAAGTTATGGTCCTTGGAAGTTGGTACCAAAACCATTTTTATTCCATAATTTAGAAAAAATTTGGTTTCTCAAGGTTGCCCCTTTTGCAAGAAACCTCACTTTTCTTGATTTTTTTTATGGATGATGATCAATATCATACATTAACATTATTTTTGACTCGGGAAACCATATTTGTAAAAATTTCCAAAAAGTCAAACTTGATTTTGTACACAGTTGACTTTTTATCGGATGAAATCCAAACTGCGCAATCCTTTGTCAAATCAAGTCCTTGACCTAAATCAAACCTAATGGGTGGATTCCATAGGTGTTGTAGGATGTATTAAATCATGTCTCAAGGTTTGGAAGCATGTCCTGGTCAAAAGTCAAAGATGCAATTGACTTTATCCTCGAAACCCTAATTGTGGTCCAGATGAGATTGAAACTTGTTAATCAAGCTTCTTAGATTAATCCATTGTTGCAAATGGATCAATGTAGTGTATTGGAGGTCCTCAAATCATGTCTTGAGGTCTTGGCTCATGCTTTGTCTCAAAAGACAACTTAGGGGTGAATTAGGTCAAGAAACCCTAATTCCTGATTTTTTTGGTGAATGCATCCCCTGAGGTTAAATTAACTTTATGATTGGGTCCATGAGGTCCCTTGGTGTATCTTTGGTTATTATTTGAAGCATTGGCTCATGCCCAGATGAAAACTTTCATCTGGAGGCCTCAGTCGATCAAAACCCTAATTTGGTGACACTGGCGATCTTGAAGCTTGATCCACTTGGAATGTTGCAACTTTGTGCTTGATTCTTGATGTGGGAGTACTCTTGATCCTTTATAGGTGTTTGAGAGGTTAGACAAGTTGAAGATCATGTCATTTCTTGATTGATCCTTTGTCTAAGTGCTCTGAGAGGGCTTGAAACCCTAATTCTTGATTGTGGTGAATGCTCAACCATCCTTGAGGAGATTGATGATGCATGAAGGTACATCCATATTGTGGTGATGTCTTACACAATGATGGGAAATCTTGGTGGTCAAAATTTGGGGTATGACAAGCCATCGTGAGAAAAGGGAAGAATTCCATCAACCTTCAAACTTCAAGGTAATGGGGGATTTCTTTACTCATGGGTTGCTTTAAGCAGTCAGGATGGTGAGGGGTTCTTACCCTCTTATCTCTGTGTTTCACATTACACGGTTTGTGGCCTTGCTAGTCACCAAAGGGGTTTGGCCAAAACCATTGAGGTTACCGATTAATGTGTTGCTTTTATTTTGTTACTATAATGAAAAACGTGTATGAATATGTGAATGTTATGATATGCCCTTTTGGAAAATTTTTGTGAAGCATTGTTAATCTGTGATATTTTGTGGTAATTTGGACTCATATGAATGTTTGTGATGTTTTGTGGTAAATCGGGAATTATATTAAATATATGTTTTATCGATGAATTTCTGTGCAACCCTTTTGGTCCTTTTTTCCAAAAAAAACAGTAAAATGTTAGAAAAGTAAAAAATCAGGAAGACTCAAATTTTTATCAAAAATTAAGTAAACAGTGTCGCGCGGTGGATCCGTCGCGGAGGGCCATAATGGCGGCGGCCGAAAAATGCTAAATCTAACCGATAGTCGAGCCACAACGGCGGTCGGAGATCGGTGATGGACCGCAATGGCGGCGGCCAGTGGAGGTGTCGCAGCGGTCGAGTCGGTGGCGTTTTTGATAATTTTTTAGTTTAGTTCGGTGATTTATGAGCAATTTTTGTATCAATGACTTTTTTGTTACCTTTGTGTTATTTTTAAGTAACTTTGAGTCAAGTTGCTGTCATACCCTAATTTTTACCCCTAAAATTCCACCCATCATATCATTTGCATCTCATCAAAATCACAAGCATGGTATCCTCCTAATCTTTATCTTCTTTTTGCCTTTGTGGGAGATCACCAAGCACCCTTTGTGTTTCTTTTAGCTTATATGCTTACTTAAATTCTAACATTGCTAACCTTATTCAAAATGCAAAAAAAAATGTGTTGTTTTCTCTTTCTTATTGTACAAGGAAGGGACTTGAAATCAATGGATCAGGCTTGGTTTCTAAATTAGGGTTTGGATTCTCCAAGTCAAAGTTTGGTCAACAAATGGTTCACAAGAGTTTTCACTTCAAGGCATGGCCTATAATCTTAGGTCACATCCATGTCAAGCTTCATCCTTTGATCAATAGAAGTTCAAGTTTGGTGCATATCTTTAAAGTTGATTCAAGTATGGTTCGTGTATTTATTTCCATGCCATCTTCATCCAATTTTCAAGAAATCATCGAATATTATTTAAAGGACAATCAAGTTTCCTTAATTTGGTATTCAAGTGTTCATCATTGGGCCTTTGGATGCAAGAAAATAGTAAGAAATTCCAAGTTCGCACGTGTTTGGTTGCCCGAAAATCAAGTATGGCATGTCAATTGGTCCAAACACCATAACTTTCTCATTTCTCAACATTTTTAGAATCTACTTTGAGCCAAATGTCACATTTGAACTCCTCTACAACTTTGTTTCAAAGGTCAAACATCAATTCAACATCTAAGTCCATCAATTTTGGGATTTGCTATACTGTCCATGTGTGCACAAAAGTAGGCCCAAGACCTGGTCGACCTAATGCTTGACCTGAAATTTCTGGCCACGACCCCAACTTTCAGTCAATGCCATTTTCAATCCAAGTATCCTTTTGATGTGATTCTTTTTGCATCTGATTCTTTGCAATGAAAAGAACATTTGGCACGAAGAAAATCTCAAAATGCATGAGTGAATTTCATTTGGCCTAGCTTCAAACATGGCACCTTGAGTTGTGCTTCTTGGTCAGTTTCAAGTCATGATTTTCATACCAATATTCACTTGGGACCACAAGCACATGTGCAAACTTGTTTGATATGATTAAACCCATATGAACAAGTGCAAAACAACTTGGTTTCATCACAAATTCACACATTCCATGTTTCATTTCACACGCATTGCATAAGTGAAAATTCCAACCCTAACTCACACGAGTTTGCCTCCAATTCACATGTACCATGACCTTATTCCATTTCCTATAAATAGAGGGTGGATTTTCCTTCTTTTTCAAGCTTTAAAAGCCAAAGAAACTCTGCAACCATTTGAGTCTGATACCTAAAAAACCAGTCAACCATTTCTTTTATTCAAGCTCCTTTAGCTTCATTTCTTTGCGAATAATCACTCACCGGCCTCCTCTAAAGCTAACTGAAGCATTTTCATGGCTTGAAACTTCTTGCAACCTTCAACTCGATTCCACCATTGTTGACCTCAGAAGCTTCAAGTGAAAAGGTAGCTACGAGTAAAATTTATGAGCAAACAAGTTACCAGTGTGTTCGTCTTGATTCACTGATTAAAAGCCCTCAATCACCTTAAGTTTATATTATGTATCCATTATTTAATTTTACTTTGAAGAACTAGGGTTCTTCGTGTTCTTGAGAAAATTCTCTTTACGTAGGGTCAATCAATGACTCTGATGCAAAGAGACATAGACGATGATGGATGTTGATGCTGAAACGAGTGAAGTTTTGGCTCAAAAACACCTAGTTCATGATTTGCAGAAATTGATCAAGGTTGAAGATGAAGTTGACCTGCACATTTTTTTTTTCAAAAACGTTGTCATTGGCGCCCTAATTCAAACATTTATTTTTTCTTTTTTTCATTTTATTTTCTTTTTTCTTTTCTAATTTATTTTAAATAGCTCCTTTATAATTTTTTACTCCAATTTTTTCATAAATCATAAAAAATATTTTCTGTCACATATATTTTTCCATAATTTTTAAAAATCATTTTGAATTTAATTGATATTTTCCTTTATTTTTCATTTAATTTTCCTTTTTGCATTTTATTTTTAATCAATTTGAGACATTTTTCACTCCAACTTTTGATATCTCATTTTTCATAACATTATTGACTTTTCATAATTTTCTCAGCCATTTAATTTATGTTTTGATGCATCTTTGAAATTTTCCTTTTAATTTCCATTTTAAATCATTTTTAGATTTTTTTATTTTGATTTTTGTTCAATTTTGGAATGTCTTGACATGGTTTCTTGATAATTGTTTGGTTGAACATATTTTCAACATCTCAAGTACTTGATTGATGATCCCTTGGTTGATTGAACCTTCTTTTGGTTCAAACATGTTAATGGATGATCATTTGATCATTTGTGGCACTTTGCATCATAGATAGGTTATCCCTTGGTGAGCATGTTTTGAGTTCTTTGACTTGTTGATAGATTATCCCTATATGATTGATTGAGTCCTCATTTCATCTCTTCTCATCTCTCTTTCCTTCTTTTTCTTCTTCTTCTTCTTCTTCTTTTATTTGACTATTGTGTTACATTATTTTAGGAGACTAACTTTGTGTTAGTTCTCTAACATGTTTGACACATAAATTGTTATTGACCGTCCTCAGATAGGTGTGACTTCTACATAAGCCCACTTATGATTGCTTAACATAGCGCTAAATTGTCCCGACTCGATTAAATTCTCATTAACACTAACATTGACATATTAATGTGCTACCTTATAACATTTATTTTCATGTTCTTTACGTTTATGTCATTTACTTTAATGTCATTTACATCCATTGTCATTTACATTCTTGCTTTTATTTTTTTGCCTTTTATTGTTTCTTATTTCAAAAGAACAAAAACACTATAAAATGGCTAAAACCTTTAAAAAAAAAAACTTTAATCTGATCTTATAGACTTTGTGTTACTACCCCTTGCTTGAGGAGTGTTTTGGACCTTGGACCTTAGGAGTTAGTGTTTCCCTTTGCTTGGAATGGTATCTGAGACCTTGTGATCCAAATGAGACATAGTGCTTCATCTAAGACCTTTTGAAAATCAATTCAAGATTTAGATGCTCTTTGTCGTACCCCAAATTTTGACCACTCCTTCTTTTTCTTAGAGCTTAGATCACTAGCATGTCCAGTACAATAAGGTTTTATTGTTGTTTTGAGATCTATAATTTTCTAACTTATTTAACACGTAATTGGGACTAATTTACTAGAAAAATATTAATATGTCTACTATTAATATTAGAGGAGTAAAACTTTTATCATTAGGACTAGTATTAGAAATTGGGATTTTTGAATTATTATTAAGTTATATTTTTGGGTAAAGAAATTATTAGCATTATTATTTTTAGTGACATTCTATTTCAAATGTAAAATAACTCATTCGGTAGTAAAGAAAGGTCTAAGAACTCCAAGAGTGTGTAAGGTCCGGAGTTCGAGTCCTGCCTTCCTTTTTTTTTGTATTTTTCGGTATTCTTATTTATTCACCATTTTATTATTATTATTATTATTATTATTATTGTTATTATTAAATTAATAGTTTATCACTATTATTATAAATTTAATCTGATAATTAATATTTATTTTCATTTTAGGATAGTTAATAGATTTTATATATAGAATTAGACTTTTATGTTAGAATTATATTATTTCTATTTTTAAACTAAGATTTAATTTCAGGTTAGGCATTTTATTACTATAACTATTTAGCGTTAGAATAGAATTAAGGTTATTAGGATTAGGAATAGTTTTGAAATTAGGATTAAAATAGTTGGAGGAATAACTTAGAATTTAAAGTAATTGTAGAATTTTATCTTATTAGGATAATATTGTTTTGTTTGTTTTAAGAAATAAATAAAAAATGGTCCAAAGTTGTTTTTTTAGATTTCTAAATATCATATTCATTTTTATTGCATATCTTAAGAAATATTATTTTTGTTTTAATTTCTCATTTTATGCACTAAATAGCAAAACATACAAGAATTATTTGGAGAGATTTTGTTTGGAGATAGTAATATTTTTTAAGAAAGAATCAATATGATTGATACAGAATTATTACAAAAATCAAAATCACAAAAATTGCATTTTCCATCTTTTTTAAGTTAATTTTCGTATTTATTTATTAGGCATTTTTAAAAAATATTAATTTTCACTTTTTTTTTTACTTTTTACTTAAAAAATATTCAAAAAATCACAAAATAAAAAGTATTGGAAAAGATTTTGTTATTTTTTATTTTTAGGATAATATTAAATTTTTAGAAAAAGTTAATATGATTGATCACAAAATTAAAAAATCACATAAAATTGATTTATGGACTTTTGATTTTGTTGATGGATCAAATTTATTAATTTTCTTTTTTGTTTAACCTAATTTGTCATATTCTATTTTTCTCACAATTTTGGGGGGCAATTACAAACCATACGATAAAAAGTTATTGTTCTTCACACATCGAAGAACAACAACCCTAAACCCTCAACAACACTAAAACCCTCAACAACATTAAAACCTTAAACTTTCAATAACCCTAAACCTTCATCAACCCTAAACCTTCAACATCCCTCCGAGTCAAAAAGGAAAAGGAAAAGGAAATCTCACACCAAAGGAGAAGGGAAAAAGTCAAAAAGGAAAAGGAAAAGGAAATCTCACACCAAAGGAGAAGGGAAAAAAGCACAAAGGGAAGGGAGGGGAGAAGAAAAAAAATCACAAAGGGAAGGGAAAGGGAGTAGGAAGCAGCTTAAGTGGGTCACGGCACTCCAGGTTGGTGTCTTCAAACTTTCGATTATCATCTATATATATTTGTTATTGAATTCTTGTTTGTAAATATATATATATATATATATATATATATATATATATATATATATTGCTGCTGGTTTTTTGTTTCGATTTATTGTTTAAATTTTGGGATTGGTTGTTTCTTTCGATTGATTGTTCAAAAATAATAATAATAACATACTTATTTCAAAATGTAATTACAATACTAAATTTAACCAACATTTCTAGTAACAGTGTTCTTCAAAAATAAATAAAGTAATTATTTCATAAGTAAATAAAGTAACTGTTCTGGACTGGGTCGGAGCCTGCCCTTCAGATGGGCAGGTCCAACCCACACGACCTGGGACGGCCCAACAAGGCCCGTAGCAACACCTGCGTCGAGCACGTGCCAGCCTTCAGATGTGTCGGGCATGTGCAGCAGAGACCGTCGAATAGAGACGTCAAGCCTTGCAGGGCAGGTCTCTCCCCGACGCACAATGGCTCCTCCCCGTGAGGACATGTTCTCTTGTAACCTCCCACCTCCGAAGGATTCGGTCTGCCCACCTTCCAGATATCTCGGGACCGTTACCCCAGGGCAAAGACCACGCACTGGTCTTCACTACGCCACGTAAGCCCTGACAGTTACTTGGATTGGGCCATGCAATCCAGCCCAGTGCAAGTAACCGTTGGCCCCGCGCTGGGGGCTCTCTATAAATACCCTCTCTCTCGAGAGGGTCAGGTTACTTCATATCCTAAACTTACCTACTTCCTGTACTTTCTTTTCTCTGACCTTTCCTGACTTAAGCGTCGGAGTACCTTGCAGGTACACCCCCCCCCCCCGGCGGCCGTCTCACCATCACCGGAGCTGAAGGTTTCACGATGTTGTTGGCCATTATCTAACTGTCTGATCCAGGTACGATTAGTGGCACCGTCTGTGGGAAACACTGATTCCCTGTTTTTCCTTCAACGATAAACCAAAGCAATTTCTCTATTCATCACCAGCATGGCCAATAACCCGTCTACGAATAAAGCTCTGGACACCGTCCTTGCGCAGCTCGAGAACGAAAACCACCGTGAGGATAATGCTGCCCTCAACGTCGAAGAAGGCGACGTAAGAGATGGGCAGACCGCCTCCCCAGACTCTGAAGACGCGGCGTACGACGTCGCCCAGCAGGACGACCAGCAAGTCGCCTTTCAGCCAGTTGCTCCTCCGCCTAATGCAGATCCGAGCACCGTGGCCCTATTCGCCTTAGTCAACCAGACCAACCAGCTGATCATGCACCAGAATCTCAGAATTGAAGCGCTTGAGCAAGGGCAAGCACGGCGATATTCCCCGCGAAGACATTGTCGGCCACCTTCACCTCGCCATTCTCCTTCCCCGCGAAGGACTCCCCCAGAAAAATCTCGGACCCCCTCACCGGTGCGCGAGGGCCGCCAGCCGCGCCTGGAGCGCACCCATCCAGAAACCACCCAGAAGCGCCATCGTTCCCCGCCTCGGAATGAACCCAGGCACTCCTCGACTACCAAGAGGAGCAAGACCGCCGAAGAGAGGCCGAGGAACCGTTCCAGGAACTCCCCTCCACGACAGGGACCTGGTCGACACCACCGATCCCCATCAGGGTCCCCAGCCGGAAGCGACGACGATGACCAGAGGACCCTGCCGCTCCCAGGATTTTCATCCAGGTACAAACGCAAGAGTGGCGCGGAAAAACAGAGTCGCCAGCCGTGTAAATTTATCCCAAGAGAGGGAAAGGGAACACCGCATAAACCTGAGGAAGAGGGAAAGGAATGGTCATCGCAACCATAACCTGGGTTCGGGAGTCGGTTACACGAGGGGAAGGTGCTAGCACCCCACGCGTCCATCGTACTCGATGGGATCCACGCTTGTTGTCTATTCTAAGGGTAAGTTATACTATCATCTAGGGCTGTGCTAAGACGGGAGGGGAAAACAAAGACAGACTCGGTAGGACGTCGACGCCCTAGGCCTACGTACCCCGTTTGGGCAATGGGGAATTCAGAGTCAACGTAGTTCGGACCAAGTTCTTTTTGTGTTTCTTATGAGTGACGTTAAGTTCGCGTCCGGCAGTTAGGTTCGATGCCTGTTTGCGACTCAGACGAAAAGTAACGTGCCCTTTTTGAAAATATCCTTTAGTTTGAAAATCCCGAAGGACAAAAAGGTTTGAAGTTGGTTTGTGTTTTTTAGGACAGAAGTGGCTTAAGTTAGTTCCTAAGTTGCATTGCACCAAAGTCTAGGGCACAGGGGCGAATACTTAACGCATCGTCCCAAGATAGGACGCTTGCTAAGCACTCTAGAAAGATGAGAGGAAGCCCCTCATTTCTCATTCCCCATACTTAAGGCTCGTGCGCAATACACCTTATTCTTATTAAGTGTTTTAAAGAAATTTGAGATGAGAAGAGAGAAGACACAAAGGTAACTCTAAAGGGGGACTATGAATCCTAAAGTCATCATGCATGGGTGACCTATGGTTAGTGAGGTTCAACCTAAACCCTAAAGAATGAAGATAGGAGAGAAAGAAAGAACAAAGGTGAAGAGGGATACTTTTCCACCCTTAAAGAACTTACCTTAGTCCCTGCATAAAAGATTAGTGAGAAACAAGCATAAGTAAGAGAAATGAGGTGAATAAAAATCAAACAATGGCAAACAACAATGATAATAATCCAAACATGAATTCAGAAATCAAAGGAACAACCCCAAAGCAAATGGCACAAGTGCCTTTCAAACAGATAATCAGATGTAGTCAGAAATAGGCATACAAGAAGATCTCAAGTGAAAATAAATCAAATAATTAGAAAAGTAACTCCTAAAATTCCCAAATTAAATATCAAGGTCCCTCAACCAGAGACAAACAACATACCAAAAATCCCTACAAAAATTCAAAGTGTTAGTCATTCAATCAATTGGGCAAAATTCAGGTGAGGAATAGGGTTCAATGAGCCAAAGAGAAGGACCTAAGTGCAATATGAAATAAACTTTAAAATTATATAAAAATATTTTAATGCATTTTAATATGTCAGTGAATGAATGCAAAAGGAACGAATCAAAAATATTTTGTGGTTGTAGAGAAATAAAATAAATAATTTAGGTATGCCTTATATGAGTAATGCTAAAAAGAAATTAACTAAATAATTAATTTAAATGATAAAAATAAAAAATAAATAAAAAAATAAAATTTGTGAAAATTTTATAAAATGATAAAAATGATGTATGAATTTTATGATGATTTTTAGATGCAAGAAGGTATTTTTAAAATTAAAATATGAAATATGATAATTAAAATAAAAATAAAAGGGAAATAAAATGTGCTGGGGTGTATTAAGTAATCCAAATGCGTTAGAAATGAAGGTTGGGCCAGAGTGGGGGGTGCGAATAGCAGCCCAGCCCACCCAATTATTCAGAAAAAAAATAAAACTGGGGAGCTTACCGTGGAAAGCCATGTGCCTGGCACATGGGCTTTTTAATGCGTTGGCGAGAGGTGGGCCGTTTGGTGCAATGGACGGATCATGATTAGTCAACGAAATAGAAAGTAAACAAAAAGAAATAACATAATTGGGTGGTACATGGTAGCTACGATGGGTGAATATACACGTGATCATTAATAAAAATTCAGAAAAAATAAAAAGAAAAAACACATGGCCGCGTGAGGACCGTTGGATTCATGGATCGGACGGTTGTGGAGTCATCTTCTTCACCCAAGCCCTCGCCGGACTGGTTCGCCGGCCACCACCACCGGAGCTAGGGCTCCGCCCCCTTCTCCGGTCACCTGCAACAAAATGGCACCAAAATACACGCACGAATACACTATCCCACCCAGATTTTCACGAGGATTAAGATTATGCCATCAAAAACAACAAAAAACTAACGCATGGTGAGATACAAAGAGAAAAAGATTAGGGCATGAAACTTTAAATGATCATTACAAGCCATATACACATCCATATTAAAAACCAATTATATCAGCATGATCAGTGACAATAACACAACAATATACACGCAAAAAAAAGGAGTTTTAGGATCCTTAAAAATCCTTCCAACCTGAGATGGTTCCACACGTGCACTTGCTTTTGGCTGCGAATGGTGGTTGATTTGCACTCTAGAGATCACCAGGAAGAGATTTGTGGAAGTACTTTTAGGAGAGCTCCTCTTGGCCGTGAGTTTGAATGAAAAATCCTTTTTTAGGGTTCACTTGAAAACTCCAATATATCACGTGTCTATCTCTCTAACCAGTGCATGATTGAGCTTATATAGACCAGGGTTTTCTACTGAATATAAATTGGGCTTGGGTAATTCCATGTTTAATGATTTTTTGAATTATTTTGAAAAAACACATTATGTTAAGTACACCTCCTCCATGCATGAATATTTAAGAATTCCATGATGGATCACTTTCATTTGAGTTGCTAATCACACCACATTTAAGTTGGGCCTTGAAACTTTTTTGATTCATAACTTTTAAATAATTTGGCATTTTTGAACAATGGAGAATAAGTGAAGAACACACCATGGAATTTCTTCATTCTTGGGCCCAAAATAATCCTCAAGGAATGTCTTTTAATATTGGAATGTGGCATGAAGCAATGGAATTGATTATAGGTCATTATGCCCAAAGTTGTGAAAATGGGATCATGAGAAACCCTAAAAACCACTTTGCCTTCTTTTGATCATAACTGGAGTTTCACAAATGATATGGAGACCCACTAGTACTTGTTGGAAATAGGAGAAAAATATCTTCAACTTTCATGTTGGAGAAAAATTAATTTTAAGCTTTCTTGATGACGAAAAGTCAAGTTGAATGCAGTGCAGGAACTTGCCAAAAAAGGAAACTTTTCATTATAAGTCACTTTCCATATTTAGTAGCTTTTGCACCAACTCCTGATTCTTGATAAATGGTGTGAAACTTGACTCTTGATGACCATATGAGGATGTGAGACCTTTAAAACCTTGGAGAGAACCTCAAAATTCCACAATTGACTTCTCCTCTCACTGTTGACTTTTACCCCATTCACCTGATTTTCAATCCATTGGCCAATTGAACTTTTCCTGAACCAAACTGATGGACAACCTCCCATCCCTAGGTACTTGGGGACCCAAGGAGTATCATGGAATCATGTCTTGCCCAAAAAATCAGAAATAAACTGACTTTATAGCAAACCCTAGTTGTGGTACCCTCAGTCTAGGAGGAAATAACACAGTCTCCAAATTCAAATTCCTCTGAATATGATGTGTATCCTCTCCAACAAAGATAAGACATGCCATTTGATGATGATAAAAACCCAAGAAGCTTGCCCATTAAAGCAATAAACCCAAGAATCTCAAAACCCTAATCTATGCACTGGTTAGGAGAGGATGGTCCACCTGAGCTCTCTTGGACAATACCAGGACTCTTGCTTGACCCTCTGAAGCACTGCCTCAGGCACCTTGACCCCATGCTAAGAACCAATGATATACACACATGATAATGCAAAATGCAATGCAACATAAGCCAGTTAGTAATAAAGTAAGGAGGGCAAATTTTGGGGTGCAACAGACCCCCCTGTCATGGGAGATCATGGACGCCCCAATCCCTGCGGGCATGGAGAAACCCCCGCCCCTGGGGACCTACGATGGTCTGGCCGACCCCGACGATCACGCCGAAAGTTTTGAATCCATGCTCAACTTCAGAAATGTCAAGGGAGCCATTAAGTGCATGATTTTCCCCACCACCCTGCGGAAGGGCGTCATGGTCTGTTACAAGAGTCTAGCGCCTGGGTCGATCACGTCCTAGAAGCAACTAAGAGAACGCTTGACCAAACACTTCACGGCATCTCGCCGACACCCGAAGATGGAGGCCGCGCTAGAGATCATCTTCCAGGGGAAGAACAAGTCTCTCAGGAACTACATTGAGAGGTTCACCAGGGAGGCTGTCGAGATCCACACGACCGATGACATGAAGAAGTTTCTAATCATCCGGGGACTGCGACTTGGATCCAATTTCGCCAAGTCCGTAGGCCTCCGCAGACCTCGCCATTTGGAGGACCTCCTTCAACGAGCTCAGTCATACATCGAGTTCGAAGAGTCGGAGGCAGCACGGATCACCCTCGACTCGAGGCGGAAGGAAGGCCCCGCGGCCACAGAGAAGAAGACTCTCCTCCCCGACATGGAGGAGAAAGAAAGAAGGAAGGCAGCCCCCGAGACTCCCGCGAACCGAGAGGACCAGCTGGCCGGTTCACGGAATACACGCCGCTCAATGTTCCCCGCGCGCGAATCCTCTTTGAGTGCTCCAACTCGGAATTTCTAAAAGGAGGCATCCACTTTCCGAAGCCGACGGTCCCCAAATCAAACACGGACAAGTCCAAGTACTGCAGGTTCCACCGGAGCCACAAACATGTCACGGAGGACTGCATCCATCTCAAAGATGCAATTGAGATCCTGATCAAGGAAGGGCACCTAAAGAAGTATGCCCAGAAGAATGACGCCCCTCTTCCCAGTGCCCGGGAAGCCCAAAGCGTCAAAGAGACGACACCTCTTCCCGATGAGAGGTGGCTCCAGGTCGCCCTCAGCGTCACTCGACCCGAGGACTTTTTTGTCCCCGAAGGCATCGCGGGCCAAGAGGCAGTTCGCAGCATGTGGGCAAACTTCCCCTACGAAGACCCCATTGCTGCCCGTAGCATGTGGGAAGGGTTCCCCAAGACGATGGTCATATCCGGAGGTGGTTACGAGAAGGTGTATGTCGGGTCGATCAAGCGGAAATTTGACGAGCTGGAGTCCGCAACCTCGGCGAAGACCACCACTCTCGAGAAGGTGCAGGGGAAATCAAATCTTATCACCTTCTATCTTGAAGAGCTGCCGGGCGGAGCGTCCAACCCCACCATCCCCCTCTTAGTCAGGGCACAGATGGCAAACTTTGACGTTCGCAGGATCCTGGTCGGTCAGGGAATTTTGGTCGACATCATGTATGCTCACCTGTTCGGGACCCTCCAGCTCGACGAGAGACATCTGACCCCGTACATCAGTTCAGATCTGCAGGGGTTCAACGGCACCACCACCAGACTGTGGGGCTACATTGAACTGATGGTCACGTTCGGGGCCGAAGACACTGCCCGGCAAGTCAAGACTCGCTTCCTGGTGGTCGAATATCCATATCTCTACAACTGTATCCTCGGGAGGGCCACCCTGGCCGAACTCACAGCAGTGCCATCAACAATCCACCTCAAGATGAAGTACTACACAACCAGGGGACGGGTAGTTACGATGCACGGGGACATAGACGCGGCCAGGAGATGCTTCGATGCTGCAATCAAAGGCATGAGTTCCATCGGCACCAAGCCCAAGACCGGAGCAAAGTCTTCCCCGAACGCCATACAGAAGACTCTCCTGCGCGTCAATGCGGTTGACCTCGACAGCTGATTCCTTGGCCAGCTCTCCACGCAGTCGAGGATCATCAAAGTCGAGAAAATTCCCAAAATCACCAAATCACTTAGACAAAAATAATTAAAGTATAACAAATACACAAGCATTACACACACACAGATGAGCAAAAGGAAAACTATTAAAATCGGGCAAAAGCCCATTGTACAATGTTACAAACATGTTAAAAAGCCCCTGGCACGTAGGCCGGGCACAAATCATTACAACAAATACAAAAAAATGGCGCGTAGGCCAGACAAACCGGGATCAAAAGAAAGTGGCTTGCATGCCAAGCATAACGAAAAGGTAAACACCTAACCGACCACATCCTCCTCTTGCTGCTCGTTTCCTGCAGCCCCTCCGCCGACCTCCGCTTCCTGCATTGGCTGCACGATCTGACCCTCAACCACTTCGTAGTCAGGGTCAGCCCCTTCAGTAATGAGGCCAGGATTGAGGACCCACAGCTGCTGCACGGTGTTGTTGAAACCAATGTCGGCTGCCACGAGGCTATCCTGCTCGGCTTGCCTGAGCTTCGCTATCAGAGATGCCCGTGAGGTCAATAACTTGTCTTCCTCGGTTTCCTTCTTGGTTGGGCAAACAGCTTCCTCCAGCTCAGCATTCCTCGCCAAGAGACCCTTCCTCTCCTCCTCAGCTTTCTTCAGCCTCTCCTCCAGCCTCCCTTGAAGCTCGACCTGGGTCTTATTCTGGTTTTTGCAGTCAGTCAGCTCCTTGCCCACCTTCTCCATCTCAGCTGAGATAGACTTGAAGCTCTCTTGAAACCTGTTTAGCTCGCCAGCCGAGCATGTCTCGTCGTTCAAGACCAAGGCAGCTGCGCAAACCCACATCACCGCGGAAACATCCTCCACCAACGCCCTTTGCCGGGAAGCCCTGTCGACACCCAAGATGGTCTGAACTTCGGGTGCACCAACGCATAGGGAGTTGTTCCCCGTAAAGAAATTCGGCCTCGAGTGACAAGGCGGGAGCACAAACTTCACCGCGGGAGGGCTCTCGTTCTCAGTGAGATCGACATCCACATGCTCGGCGAGTCACTGTCTCTTCGGTGACCCCTGACTGTCGGGAGACTAACTACCCTGGGGAGTGCTGGAGGAATCCCCGGGCGCTGGGCGGGGCCGGGGTGCTGCGTACGGAGTTGCTCGACACGACCTTTCGCACTTTTCTTCGAAGTACGGGCAGCCGCCAGCTTTTTGATGCGCTCCTCCGTACTCGATATCTTGCCTGCAAAAGAGAAAGAAATATATCAGTGAATCGATCCCAGAACGAGTAGAAAGAGTAAGTCGAGGAAGATTCCCCCACCTAGCAGCTTCATGGCTTCCTCATCGGAAAAGGTCTCGAGGAGGGCCCTCGTATTGATCAACCGGGGTTTCGTTAGGACCTTCCCATCATCACCCTGGTCAAATTTCCCGTCCGGTGTCACGAGCTTGGCTTTGTTAAATCCAACGACGAACTTGGCTATCTCCTCGTACGCCAGACGGTCCCCTTCGTAAAGACGGCCAGGGCAGATAATGTAGCTATCCGTGCCCCTCTAAAAATGCTCCTCCGTCTAGAATAAGGGGAACTTTGGTTCGAGGGCTTCCTCCTGCTGCCCGTCTACATCTCAGAAGACCCGACGATACACCGAATTCACGGCCTCGGGCGAAACCGGCCTCACGATGTAGTATCAGTACTTAAAGTTGCGAACAGAGTCCATATAGGTCTGGAACAGTCTGCTCACTTGTTTAAAAGATACCCAGCCGTGTCTGCCATCAGTTGCCTGTCGCTGTAGGTGGAAAATGCGGAAGAAGAGGGGCACAGTTGCCCCGATCTTGAGATATTTACAAACGAGCTCAAAGGCGCGGATAAAGGCGAGGGAGTTGGGATGGAGCTGCGAGGGCACCAGCCGCAGCCAAACGAACACCGATTGCTGAAAATCAGTGAAGGGCAGGCGCCACCCCCGCCTCGTCGAACATAAATTCGTATAGGGGAAATTGCATCCCTCGGTACGTCGAGCAAATACGGTGGTACCTTTGAGGCCGAAACACCTTCCATGTCTTCGAGGATCCCACCAAGCGATGCTCGACGGTGCAGAAGATGTCGTCCTCGTCCCCGTCGACGAACTGGGAAATCATATTTAGAGGCTCGTCGCTGAACCACTCCTCGAGCGACCGTTCCTCGACACTGTGGATCGGCGCCATCAGGGAGTCCGGTTGGTTGTCGACGTCTAGAGATCCCACGGCCACGCCCAAGGCTTCCATTTACCTGAAAAGCATAAGGGAACGGTGAATTCGATGATCCATATCAAATTCACCCCTCCACTACTGATCAAGTGAAAGGGCGAAGAAGGAGCGTCCCCGGGACCATCCTCAGGTCGCCGGTACGCCACCCCGGGGAAAATTTATCCCAAAGCTCGGAATGTTGGTGAGAGCCTCGAGTTATTCATCTCGGGACATTCTTCTTTTCCATGGGGAATTCATCCCATCTCCCCGCGAGACCCAACAAAAACATAGAGAAATTACGTCATTTTCGCCGGAAATTTCATGGTTTCCCCGAGAACTTCATCAGTTCACCATAGGGACGCCATATAATGCACCTTAAAAAGGGAAAAAGATTAAGAAACTTACTTGAAAAACGGCTGACGGAGTTTCGGCGCGGCTGTAGGTGGCGGAGAACGGCGGTGAAGACAGAGAAGAAAAAGAGAGAGAAGCTGAGCAAGGGATAGCGAAAAGTGAAAATGAGACGGGTTGACCACTATTTATAAAGCCCCTCACGGGACTTGAGGAGTTCCTAAGCACTCGATTACGCTACTCTAGACTAGCCGCTCTAAGTAATGATGGCGTGTGACACATGGCACACGCTTCCCCACGTGCGCCCTTTCGTTCTCCCACACGCGTCCTTTCACTATGTCTGGTGCTCGACTCCACAACTTCTCGTCTCTCCGCGGAGTCACCCAGAAATGGCCTGGCAGACCCAAGCAGAGGTCAAGGTTTCTGCCCCATTTGACGTTCCTCGCTCGTAGCATGAGCCCCTCGAAACCGAAGAGGTCCCCGCGACTGTCGTCGTCCCGGTCCCATGATCAAACCCGATACGTCCTTAATACGATTGTTGATCCTTAAGTCATTACTCCAACACCTCGGAGCAACGACCTGGGGGGCTCCTGTTCTGGACTGGGCCGGAGCCTGCCCTTCAGACGGGCAGGTCCAACCCACACGACCTGTGACAGCCCAACAAGGCCCGTATGCAACACCTGCGTCGAGCACGTGCCAGCCTTCAGCTGTGTCGGGCACGTGCAGCAGAAACTGTCGAACAGAGACGTCAAGCCTCGTATGGCACGTCTCTCCATGACGCACAATGGCTCTTCCCCACGAGGACATGTTCTCTTGTAACCTCCCACCTCCGAAGGATTCGGTCTGCCCACCTTTCGGAGATCTCGGGACCGTTACCCCAGGGCGAAGACCACGTGCTGGTCTTCACTACGCCACGTAAGCCCTGGCAGTTACTTGGATTGGGCCCTGCAATCCAACCCAGTGCAAGTAACCGTTGGTCCCACGCTGGGGGCTCTCTATAAATACCCTCTCTCTCGAGAGGGTCAGGTTACTTCATATCCTAAACTCACCTACTTTATGTACTTGCTTTTCTCTGACCTTTCCTGACTTGAGCGTCGGAGTACCTTGCAGGCACACCCCCCCCCCCCCCACCGTCTCACCATCACCGGAGCAAAAGGTTTAACGACGCTGTTGGCCACTATCTAACTGTCTGATCTAGGTACGATCAGTAACTATTTTTTTTAGGGATTAAAATATGCATTAATATTTGGTTGTGTTAATAGTTAACTATTTCATAAATAAATAAGGTAATAATAATAAATAAAATATGTATTTTAAATAACTTATTATAAGAATATTATAATAAGAAAGAACAAAAATATATAATCAAATAAGGGATATTAGTTAATAAAACAATTAGGGATAATAACTATTAGGATTAAGAATTAAGTTAATTAAAATGTTTTAATAATTAAGGGATTGATGGGATATATAATTAGGATTAGGAAATAGGATAATCACTTAAAATATTTTAGTAATATAGGGATTGATTTTACTTCTAAGATATTTAGGGTTAATCAAAATAATTAGGGTTTAATTTAATTAATCAAGATGTTAATTTAAGGGATGGATTTAATAATTAGGAGTCAAGGGTTAATGTGTATTAAAACTTAATAGACCATTAGGGGTGGAATAATTAAGAAATAAATTAATATAAATTTTAAGAATTGTCTTACTAATTTAAATATTAATCTATTACTTAGGATTTAAGGGTTAAATTACTAACTTAAGGGTTAACAAAATTTTTAACTAAAATTTTTAGGACTAACTTAATAATATTAATCTATAATTTTGGGTTATTATAATTTATTTATTATTAATAAATTTGGGTTTATTTATTTTTTATAAATATGAATTTATTTACTTTTATAACAAATTTGGGTTTATATTTTGGGGTAATCAATAAATTTGTTATAATAATTAAAGGGTTACTTTATATGATTTAATTGATATATTAAGGGTTATTTATTTTGGAATTTTTTTTAGTAATTAAAAATTTAATATTTTGAGATATTATAAAAATTGTTTAATTATATAATTAAAAGGTTTTATATTTATTTAAATAATAGGATTCATTCTACTTTTTTTAAAATAATCAGGATTCACTTTATTTATATATAAAAATGGAAATTTTATCCTATATTTTGATAATTGGGATTAATATATATTTTTGGGATATTATAGGTTATCTATTTTTATAATCAATAACTGGGATTTGATTTATATTTTGATTTCTAAATGATCCAATTAATAATTGGGATTAATATATTTTTTTTTGGATATTATAGGTTATCTATTTTTATAATTAATAATTGGGATTATTTATATTTTTGGGATATTAAAGGTATTATGATTAAATAATTGGGATTTATTTTCATATTTTGCTATTATAAATTATTAAATAATTGAGATTTCTGTTATGTTTCTAAATAATTAGGATTATTTATATTTTTCAAAATATTACAAGTTGTTAACTAAATAATTGAGATTTATTATATAGGGTTTAATAATTGGGATAACTTCATATTTTTTGGGAATAATTGGGATTAATTTAATGAGGGGATATTATAAGATTTAACTTATATTTTTTGGGATATTACAAGTTATTTAATTAAGTAATTATATGGTTATTTTGGGATATTATAAATTTTTGTAATTAAATAATTATGATTAATTTATATTTTTGGGGCATTAAGATATTTATTTGTATAATTGAATAAATAGGGAATTAACTTATGTTTTGGGATATTATTTTTTCACTTTTATAATTAATTAGATGTGGAATAAACCTATTTTTTGGGATTATCATATTTTGGGATAAGGGATAATTACAAGGGATATTAGGGATTTAATACGAAAATTTTGGGATAAAACTCTTAGGTTCCAAGAGTATAAATATAGGCTAAGGGATAAGGGATTTTGGGATAAAACTCTTAGGTTCCAAGAGTATAAACATCAGCCAAGGGATTAGGATTTAAGGGATAGAACTCTTTATCTAGGAGTATAAATAATAGATTTGGGGATAGAACTCTTTATCCAAGAGTATAAACAATGGATTAGGATTAGAAATAGGAATAGGGGATAGGGGAGGTGAACCACGGTTACTCTGATCCTTCAAACTTGAAGGTACGTAGGCATAGGGTTGTAAACCCTAGCGAGTATAATAATAATAAAACTTAGGGTCCCTTCTTAGATTAACTTTTCCTCTTCCTATAATAATAGGATTTTTTGTAAATAAAAATAAAAAACTAAACATTAAAATAACAAACAAACATACCCTAGAACTTAAGGAGGATCCCATTAAGTACAATGGAGGTGAGGGGTGTCTAACATCTTCCCCTCACTTAACCGACTCCCGAACCTTAGGAATCTCTGCCCTTAGGATTAGGATTTTAGGTTTATCATTTATTTTCCTTAAAAAATATGATGGCGACTCGAATATTTTTGTCGGTCGTGCCACTCTTTATGGCTTGGTGACCTTGGTTGTCCATCTGGTTTTTCTTTGGTATTCATTTGTGTCTGTGCTTGTTCATCCTGTGGCTCAATCCAAAGGGAAAGGAATGTTTATTTTGACCAACGTCAAATGTTTGCTCCATCTTGTGGTTAGTACACTTGCACACACAAAAGCTTTCTTTTGGACTACCTTACAATGAGACCATTTACTTTATGCTTTAGGATAGTCTCTTCTCCTTCTCACTTCTTAAATTTCAAAACTTCTCCCTATTTCGAAAACTTCTTATTTTCAAACTTCACACATTTTCTTAATAAACCTTGACTTTGTTAAGTGATCCAAAAAATATTTTTCTTAATAATGCTAAAAGACTTAAGCATATTCTAACTCTTTTCAAACTTCTAAAAAAGACAAACCTCATCAAACTTATTTTTGTGTCTTTGTACACTTTTCTTTAAGAGCCTCTTTTCAGAAGATTAGATATTAGTCTATCCGTGTAGTGATGCAAACCACTATACTTCTACAAAATGCTGAGAAATGACTGACATTTTCCACTTGAATGTTGAGATGTGCTTGTGAGAATGTCCAACTAAAAGTTTTCCATATCAAGATGATGCAAATGCTCATTTCCTTATACTTGTGGGTAGTAAGTTGAGTTTTCCAGTCGAATACGAGAAAATGTCTTTTCAATTAAAATCAATCAACAAAGAATCCAGTCTTTTTATAAACATAGGTTTGCAAGTGGTTCCCGTTGAGTACAATAGATGTGAGGGATGCTAATACATTCCCCATGCATAACCAACCTTCGTATCCAGATCTCTTTTTTTAGCTTTTTAATTTTTGTGGATTTTGTTCGACCTTTTCCCTTTTCCCTTTGTAAACAATAAAGTTTGGTGGTGACTCTTACTTTTCGAGTTAAGTTAACCAATAGTTTAATCTCAATAATTTTTCCAGTCGCGACAGTTATCAGCCTTTAGAGTTAAATAGAGTTATCGCCTGTGAAACACTGCCAGTGATGCATTTTGAGCACTTTAGAGTACTCTAGAGTTACTTTTGAGATTTAGGAATTGTTGTAGAGTTGTTTATAGTTCTTTGAGAACTCTGTTGAGTTATATATATATATATATATATATATATATATATATATATATATATATATTTATTTATTTATTTATTTATTTATTTATAACCTTTGATAAACTATGAGTATATAATAAAATGATAAAATACTATGTTGAGATGTTTTGAGTATGTTGGTTGATTTTCGAGCTGATGAGTAATAATACAATTTTACTCAGTTGTTGATAATTTTTTAATTATAATATAATTACTAAAATTAATTAAATGATTTTTTTTAAGTTGAGTAATTCAGAGGAATTACATTGTGGCCTGATAATTGGCGAACTTATGGTTCAAGAGAGGAACCTGTTTGAGTAATGAAATTTTGAGAATGACTTTGGTGATTGTTTGAGTTTTATTATTGTTTTCTGCCATAACCATGCATACATATATATATTGGAGTAGATAGGACTTTGGTCCAGTGAGTTTAGGTTCAGAGAGGAACCATGACAGTCTATGTCCAGAGAGGGACATGGTTCAGAGAAGAACCATATACAAGGATAAATCAATAATACATCACTGATGCCCAAAAACCTAGTACCACATGCATATTCGAGGAGAAGTTGGTGCATTTCGCATTTGTATTATAAACTTTATTGTTGTTTTCGTTGTGTGAGAATTATCTATGTATTTTTATAATTGTACTGCTATTTACTTTCATCGCTAACATTTGTAAGAATTATTATCACCCTCATTTTCTGTTTGCGTGTGGCCTTTATGCCCATGTTGCTGATACAAGTAGCATGTAGTGTTGTTGTATTATAGAATGGCGGTCGTTGCCTTCTTCTTTGTTTTTTCGTTTTGTCTAGTACCCTTTGTGTCGCTCTAGTATTGTAACACAGGGGATGAAATGTTATTTCTTTTACTTGGAGAATTATTGTGTTCATTTAAAAAAAATAATGTTATTTGAGTAATTTCATTTGATGAGACTGTGTAAAGGTGTTGTTGAATGTTTCATTTTTCCGCTTTAAGCTGTTTAATTTAATAACAAATGTTTTATTTGAGAATGTGTGACACCTTTGGGTATAAATATACTTTGAACTATTGTATTATCTTTTGAGTCAGGAACTAGGGTTTTACAAGATTCATCTAACCGGGTCATGGTGGAGGATGCCTAAGTTTCTTCAAAGCCTTACGATAGAGGGGACTTGGAACTTAGTCATGATCTTGAAGAGCGTCGAGTGGAAAGGCCGCTCAGTAAGCATTATCGACTCCTCGAGTGGGATGTAAGGATGTCGAGATCCAATAAGAACTTTTCATCGCTTCCTACTAGGTTGCCTCATGCATTATTGGATTTCCTTTATCCGAGAATGACTAAGGAGTTCCATTCATTAGTATTCGAAGAATATTACTCTTATTTTTGCAACATAATAAAAGAAGCTCTCTAGGAGGAGTTATTCGAGTTGGCTTACAACACTCATCGAGCGTTGGCCTTCCTGGACTTTGGAGTTGTCGGGCGTGAAGAAGTCTTCATATCGAGTCGTCTTTAAAGCAAGAAGGAAGTGCTCAAATAATGTGTTGATTCCCTTACTATCGAGCAAGAACAATATTTAGAAAAACTCCAAGAAGCCTTTACCTCACTTTCATGTATAAGGGTTGATGTGCAATCTTTCAAGTACCCTGACACACTGGTTGAGAAAGTGAAACTAATTGTATAGATAGTAACAAAGAAGAATGAAATGTTAGCTTCTACATAGACATTGTTCTCTAGGGCGGAGGTCGCCCTTGATAAGGCAAGTAAATTATTGGATCCTACTCAAAAAATGATTGATGAGCTCGAGGAATCTTTGAAGGATTCTCAAGAAGGTCAAAAGATGGCTGGAGATGGCCTGAGTGTGATGCTTTTTCAGAACCTTATCGTGTCCAATTAGTATATGAAGTCTTTGGAAGAGAGTTACTTTATCGCACATGGATCTTTTAAAAAGGCTTTCCAACAGGTAGAATTTTTTTCATCTCACCAGACCTATCTCTTGAGAGCAAGTTCGCCCGGACCACGCACTAGAAGATGAGAAGTGTAACGCCCCAGTTTTTGTCAGTTTTATTTAATCGAGTCTATTTGATTATTTTATTATTATATTATTTTATTCTTGACTTTTATTTGGCAATATATTATTTTTCATCGTTGTTTATGTCTTATCGCATTTTGAGAGCGTTTGGGAGATATTTGAGCTGAGGGGTATTTTGGTCTTTTGCTTGGGTAAGTTTTATGTTTTTATATATAAATAGAAAGAAATAGAGAGAAAATGAGGGAAAGAAGAAAAGAAGAAAGAAGAGAAAGAGAAAAGAAGAGGAAGAGAAGAAAAAGAGGGAGAAGAGGAAAATCATCAAAATCTTTGCTTGGACTTCGATTAATCGGGTAAGGGTGAGAAGTTTCGATTATATCTTGCTTGTATATGTATATGTGTGTGATTGTGTGAATGTCTTTCTTGTTTTTCCATAGTTTTCCAATTCTAGGTTGAAATGAGAAAAACGATTAGAAATCGATGTTTTAACGGTTAGAATGCGGAATAGTTCGCGTAGAATAGTCGGGAAATGATAGGATTTAGTTGGGAATACTTGTTGGTATGATCGGGAGGTTTAAGGATAAGTTTGGAGGGATTTTGGGTCATAAAATTCTGGTTTTCCTGCTGTTTCGCGATGGTTAATCGATTAACCAAATGCGTTAATCGATTAACAGTGTAAGTTTTCAGAAAAATATTATTTTCAAAAACCCATAACTTTTGATCCGTAAGTCGGTTTTGACCCCCGTTTAAAGTGTTGGAAAGCTAATGAAAAGTTCTTTCTATTAAAAATGGTTTGGAGGACATTATATGATTTATTTAAGTCGTGGTTTTGTGAGAGTGGGGTGTTGTTGGAGTTTTACCGTCGTAATTATGTGCGATCGATGTATTACCATGCTATATGCTTTTAATATGTAACGTGTAGCTTGTGGGCCGTTATATGATGTGAATATACATGATGAAATGTTGTGATGATGGGTTGTGGCCCTATGGCAAATATGTGCATTGTTTTGGATTAGACTTCGATGCGTGATTAATGATGTTGTTGTGTGGTAAAATACATTATTTGATTGAATATCAATGTATGTTGTTATGATGTGTTGTGGGTAGCCTTTGTGGTGTGAATCCCTTGTGGAAGTAATTGTGATTGTATGATTGTTGTGGTTTGTGATGATATGCATTGTTTATGTGAAATTCCAATGTATTTGGTTGGTGGCCTTTATGGTTGAAATGCATTGTTTGAATTGTTTTCAATGCATGAATAATGATGATGAGTTGAAATATATGCATGATTATGGTTGCATATATGTGTGAAGATGCATTTGATTGTCATGAGTTCTTGGGTGTCAAGCATCATGATATGCATCTTGTAATGTCGTGTGCCCATGTGGGGTGTGAGCGACGGATTGGTTCCATATGGAATCCGCTATAACGTTGTGTGCCCATGTGGGGTATGAGCGATGATTACAAACGATTGTGTGCCTAGGTGAGGTGTGAGCAATCGGATTGTGTGCCTATGTGAGGTGTGAGCAATCCATAAACATTGTGTGCCTATGTGAGGTGTGAGCAATGGGGGAACATTATTTGCCCGACGGGGTGTTACGTGAGTGATCCTCAGTAACGAGCGATGGTTCCAGCAGAGTTCCTGAGTGAACTAGTGATGAGAAATATTGGAAGTCGGTACCGCATGGCATTTGCATAGAGTCGTTGTGTCGGTCTCTGTGCATTTGCATAAATCATGGATTGATTATGTGTGAGAATTGTGAATGGATGCATTATGTGTGGAAAATCATGATTTGATTGATGATGTGTGAGAATTGTGAATGGATGCATTATTTGTGGAAAATCATGGATTGATGATGTGTGGAAATTGTGCATTGATTTGTTATGTATTGAGATTATGATGGCATTGGTGCTTTGATGTGCATATGTGATAAATGCATTGGTTATGAATGACATGTGTTATGTGATGTGGTGAAGTGATTCTTTATGTCATAACTTTGGTGTGCATTATGTGTGAATATGTGAATGTGTCGGTATAATTGATATATGCTATATTTTGTGGTGATGTGGGGGTGTGGTTCCATATGTCATAACTGTGGTTGAATTATGTGTGATATGTTTTGTATTTATGGAAGGCTATATGTGTTAGTATGTGATGGTATGGGTGAGATGATTTATACATGTGTTTGAATGTGTGTTTGCATATTATTATGCAATCTTGATTTAGTTGTTATTTCTCACCCTTCTGCTGTGGTTTATTGCTCTACGAGGCAATTGCAGATTAGTGTCTTGGAGGCTTTTGTGGAGATTAGTCCTCCGTCCTTTGTCGTCTGTCTGCTCTGATACGTAGCACGGGAGTCGGGGAACGATTATGTTATATATGTATATAATTGTTGAATATATTTTGTATTACTTTTGTATTTATATTTTGATGTTATAAAACCATTTATTGGTAAAACAAGTCGGTTATGGATCTTTCCGCTTTATTCCATAATTGACATTTCCTTTATATGGAAAAAGTTTCCCGTTAATGATTTTTCTATAATGTGTTATATATCAAATAATTGAGCAGGGATTGTATTTTATTTCTTTAAATGTGGCATCATTGTTCCTGTCGGAAAAATAATTTTTTAGTTACTCTGATTTTATTTATATATTATTTATTCGCGATTGGAATTGGGGTGTTACAGGAAGTCGATCTCCCTAGTGGATTAGTTGGATTTTTTATACCAGATGTATTTGTACCTTCAATGTTGTTTTGCAGTGTATATTTCAATTTCGGTTACTTACCGTTATTTTTACTTGTTAATTTGGCATTGCTTTACGTCATTAGATCGTTTATCTAGAAGATAACTCATATTCCAATATTGTGCTAGAAGTTTCATCAAACGTCTCTAGAGATCATGCCCGACCAAGGGTTAATTAATACCCCTTATTTTCCCCCAGGTGAGAATCTATTTTGAGGTCGACGTAATGTAGAGTCACCACTGCCTCTGGAGTGACTAGCTACCAACAGGGGGAATAAGCCCGTAAATGTCACTTTTTAGTCTTTTATCGTTATCTATGCAATGGCACTACGGGGATTTGATTGCTTTATTCGTACACCAGTTACATTTGTGAAATCATCCCTAAATCATTTGTGACGGGTGACACGTCGCAAGCGTACAACTATATCGAAGTAGCAAGAACGTTGTCATCCTCTGAGACCAATTCAAGTATAAAATGGGTTTCATTACAATTAATCTTGTGATAAACTCACTCATGCGGGTCCAAATTCTAGTTAATAATGAGAAACATATTTATAAAAGTAAATGGAAATAGACATTAATACCTACTTTCGTCAGCACAATACCATGTTCTAAGGTAATTAGTTACCTGTTTTTATAGCACAACTAGTTCCTTTAGGATTCTTTAAATACACAAGCATGCACGCGCACACACACAGACACACACACACACACATACACACGTACACACGCGCGCACGCACACACACACACCCTAAAATATGTTTTCAAATCTCCATCTTTTTCAAAACACATCTTCTAAAACTTATTGGTTTAGGCCAAGACTTTTAAAATTGAAGCTTAATCGATTATAAATCTTGGTTAATCGATTATGAAGAGAAAATTCACACTATAATCGATTATGACACTTGTCTAATAGATTATAGGGTGAACTTGTTAAATAATTAATTAAGGATGAAGGTTCAAGAAACACAAGAAAGAAGGGGTTTGAATTAGGTTTCAAGTATGATAGATTTTTGGGACCCAAAACAAAAGCTTAAAACAATGAAAACAATGATAAAGTACTCAAGAATTTTTATCCTGGTTCACCATTAACTGGGCTACCTCCAGTCCACTCGTCAGAGTGATTTTGCCTTAGAAAAGAATTTAATCCACTAATCAAATTGATTACAACAACAATGATAACTTGTCACTGATTTCTTTAGAATTTTGATCCAATTGGTCCCCTAAGAAATCTGACGGTCACTGACTCCTTATGATCCTGATCAATCTGGTCTCATAAGGAGATTTAATATCCTCAATAACTACTTGTTACTGAATTCTTAAGAGCCTGACCAACCTGGTCGCTTGAGGAATACAATTAGAGTTGCAATAACAAGTTTTCTGTTTATAGAGTTTGCTTCTTGATAAGCAGAGATACAAGTTTAAACTAAGTATTATACTTAACAAGAATATTCAATGAGTTTTTGTTCTAAGTGTATAATTATGAAACACACTTCTTAATTTTTTTGTACATGTATCTTGAGTGTAAGCGTTGATGAATATCCAATGCGTGTATATCAATCTTCAAAGACTTATTTATATAGAAGCAAATAGATCTGTTTAAGGGTGAAGACGAAATGTCCTCTATGTGAATGTTTCATGAAGGTCACTTCATATGCAACACTAGAGTGGCTCTTGTAGCCTATAGTTGGTGAGGATGATGGGACGTGGAAGACTTCTTTGGCACAGAGTACAGTACTTTACACGAAAAGTAGATTTGCTTTTGTACTCTGTCACATTAAACAACGTTGACATATTAATACAAATATTTCTATTCAAAGGTTTCATATGCAAGTGGATTGAAGCTTGAGTATAGATCAGAGTCTGTCTTCAGAACTTGGTGAGACTTTAAAGTCTTTGGAGTATTGGATTATGATACTTTCACAAACTTGTAGTCAGAGCTTTTATCAGAGTCTGTCTGGATGGTTTCTATTCAGAAAGGTTGACTTGATATTTCATATTTGACTTATTTGTACACACGCTTTTATCCTTTGTTCAGAGTCTGGACATCCTCAGAGGCAGAGTCTGTTTCCAAATTTCTGCACACTCAGCAAAATAGTTAGAGTACAAAAATATTTTTCTACACTTTGTTGTCATCAAAACTTAAGGATAGTTGTAGAACCAAACTTGTTCCAACAAAGGAAGCCTTCTTATCGACTATGATTCATATCTAGCAAAATATTTTCTAGTTGCTAGGTCATAATCGATAATGGTCGCAACCTAATTGATTATGATGCAGATCCGACCCAATTTTTTCCTATTCTTGGTCAAATATTTTACTATAAAGGGATAACTTATGGTCATTTGAAAACACACAAAAAATATAAAATAATAATCTTTCTTTTACTCACTTCTTTGATATTCTAAATTTCATATTCACTAAAATATATTTTTAATGCTTAGAGGACAAATACTTAAGTAGATTTATCTCGTGTAAACCTCTGCTGATCTGAAACAATAATCAAGAAAAGGTTATTCTTTTGACTCTAATATATTTAGATATAAAGGTTGAAAGATGAACCTGAGACAAAAACTTGGTGTAAGAAGGTTGTGAGTTAATCGTGTTGTAAAAGCTATGTGATGGTGAAAATCTCAAGGGTCACTCCTTGGGAATTACACGTAAGTTTTCTTGTTTTAGGTCAAACCATGATAAAATATGGTGTGTTCTTCTCGGATCTCTTATCTGTTTAATTTTTTGTCTTTATTTTCTTGTACCAATCTTCATCTCTTACCAATCTTCTTAAAATCAATCTTAAATTTATTTTTCGTTCATAAAGTTGCGAGAAAAAAATCACAATTCACCCTCCACTTGTGTTTAAAGTCATTTGGGTAAAAAGTGGCATCAGAGCCTAATTCTTGTTTAAAGATTAATCCTCTTAGGAGGTAGGATAACTTCAAACAGTTCATTAAACAAACCATCATTTTTCAATGCCGAAGAGTATATTTATTGGAAAAAGAAAATGAAAATTTTAATTGAAGGAATGGATGGTGATATTTGGGCCACCATTAAAAATGGTCTATTTGTTCTCACTCATCAAGTTTATGGTGTTGTGAAAATAAACCTAGAGATCTATGGACCAAAGATAATTAAGAAAATGTGCACTACAGTTTGAAAATAAAAGCAATTATCACTACCACCCTTGGTATTTATTGATTATCTTTTCATGTTTCACACCATAATTCTGCAAAAGAAATACGGGACAATGTTCAAGTTACCTATGAAGGTATATTTGATGTAAAAAAGGCTAAGATGAAGACATTGACTCATGAGTATAGGATGCTTAAAATGAAGTCTGAAGAAAATATTTAGCACTTAGAAAATATTTTATTCACATTGTTAATCATTTTAAAACTTTGGAAAAATATTTCCAAAATGAGAATTTAATTAACAAATTCCCAAGGTTCCTAAAAACTTTTTATATAATGCCCCCTCAAAATATTACCATTTTACCATCCTAAATAATATTTCAAGCGAGGAAAAATTGGAATTATTCTCCAAAAATAATTTAAGAAATACTCAAAAAAAATTCAATGATTCGAAAGAAAGAGGAAAATCCTTCAACAACTCGAGAACACAGAGAAGAGAGTAAGGAAGGAAAACCTCAGACGTAGTTTTTGGTGTGTTTTAGAAAGAACTTGAACATTCCTTACATAATGTTAAAATCTAACCAAGATGTGTAGACTAAGTAATGTGGGACTTATATTTTTCTTTTTCTTGTATAATGTTGGAAACAAATAAATGTGTGTAAAATAAGAAATGTGGAACTTATGATTTTTTTTCAATTAAGACACAAACACACATAATGTTCCAACAATGTAGGACTTAAGGAGATTTTGTTTCTTAAAATTCATCCCCACATTGAAACTTTGAAACTTCATTTGGAAAACGTTCCAACATTAAATCCTTTCCATTAATTGTTCCAATGCATTAGTTGTTCCAATAATCTCCCACTTAAATTTAAAAAAGAATTTTATAAGTAGATTTAAATGATTCTATAAAGTAGTACATCAACAAAGATGTCGGGAGATTTAAACCTCAACATATAAAGTAAGATTCAGATTTAACAAGAGTGACTGTAGTCTTAAACTCTATCTCTAACATCAGACCCCACATACAAATTCTATTTAGATGTATTTGTAACACTATAATTCTCCGACTCGACATTTAGTAAAGTAATTCAATTTTTAACTTAACACTTAGAGTGTCACACATGTTTCAGCAAACATAAAAACCAACAAAATATAATTCTGTGAATTAAGCAGCAAAAACAATAAAGTTTGACATATAACGTCTCAACAATAAATGAATAACAAAGTGGTTCAACAACTCCAAAGTGAATAATACACGTAACAAAGAAATATAGAACAGCTCGTCCCCAATGCTACATATCAGAGCTACCCCACTAAAGACCCGAATGATAAATAACTAAAGAGGCCTCAACGCCGTTCTCTAACTCAAGCAGCTACTCCACTACCTAATTTTCTGTACTCCATAGAGGTACATACACCATAACAAAACAAACAGGGGTGAGGAAAGAGGCCTCAACGCTATCCTCTAGCTCAAGCGGCTACTACACTACCTAATTTTCTGTACTCCATGGAGGTACAGACACCATAACAAAACAAACAGGGGTGAGGATACGCTCAAATATATTAATGATGCAAAACACAGGAAGGGTAACATATTCGTCACAATCATCAATTACACGTTTATTCACAACAAAATCAATCATAATAATTACTCAATCACACATGTAGGTATATATGCAAATGTACCCACTACTTGACTCTACATGCATGTGGTACCAATTTGGACATCAGAGATATGTTACTGATTTTCGTCCATATTCGCTCCCGGTCCCCTCTTATGAACCAGAGCCCGCCATAATCGTCATTGATCCTCACTACTGAATCAACAATGCTTCACTGATCTCATTATCAAAATCAGTTACTCGCTCTCGGTCCCCTCTTCTGAACCAGAGCTCACCACCGAACCGAAGTCCATACATCATGATACATGAAGTCAAGAATAACATGCGAATATGATCATTCACAACATACCTCACTTCTGACCGTGTACATTGCTAATAAGTTTATCAACTTAACACAACAAGTATGATATGGAAATATATTCAACAATACATGATCTTACAATTATGTCAACATTCCAAATGTTAAATAATTCGTCATAATATTTTATCGCAATAATTAAACTCGTCAAACACATCAAACATCAGCCAAACATCAGTTGTACATGACAACAACATATAATTATAACTCATCATATAATTATCCACACATTTCAACAACATATGCTTATACAGCAAATAAAATATTCACATAATACTTAACGAATATCAATTTTATTCTCCACCTCACCAACCACGACAAAACAGCAACAAACAGTAGGTGGAATTGGAGACATCCGGAGATTCAAGTCAAAAATAACAACTATGTGTTGTCAAGCTCGCTAAGCGCAACTTTTTCTCACTAAGCGCAGCTTTTGTAGGCTAAGCGCAGATACCCTTTATAGAAAAAACCAGAAACGTGAATCCCACCATTGGAGCCCTATCAAAACTCCTACTTTGACCCCCCCCCCCCCCCAATCACCCAAATCGATCAAAAAACAACAAATACATATTATACCATAATTAAAACATCATATATGTAGTGATTACCATTCAAATTCATAAATTAATCATAAATCTAAGGTTATGTTCATGATGTGAAGACTTAGCTTCTCAATAGTTTTGATGAAGACAACAGTGATCATTCAAAGACTTTGTGTACAAAAGGAATTGATTCAAAGACATCAAAGCTAGTACAAATTTCATATTATTTCAAGTCTTGAGGAATTCTCATAGATTGAAGAAAAGGTATAACATTCAATCATTATATAGTCTATACAAGTGTTCAAACTCATATTCATATTATTCATACTCTTTGAGATAATTTTGTGCATTTAAAAAATCTTTTCAAGTCATTTTTCAAAGTATTTTTTCATTCTGGAACAGGGTAACCGATTACTCAATATGAGGTAACCGATTACTCTGTAGAAAATTTGAATAATTTCTTAACGTTATAAGGGAGTAACCGATTACTCACTTTTGAGTAACCGATTACTACTGAGTCAGTATGCCAAATTGTTGCAACTCTTGACAGAATTTTTCAAAACTCTCTTTAAACGAAACTTGTCATCCTTTCATGGTTTATACCCTTTTGTAAAGGTGTTTAGAGGCTATATAAACCTCATAAACTCAGTTTTCAAATCCACCTTCTTGCAAACAATTTTCAAACATTTTCATTATCATAAAACTTTCATTTTCTCAAGTGTGAAAAATCAGAATTTTCAAAGAGTGAAACTTTTACATTAAACTTTCATCTCAATCATTATAGTTTCATTCTTTCGTCATAAAACACTTGTATATTTTGTATAAGAATTGTTTGTTCAAGGAGAAGATCAATCTTGTGATTGATATATTCAAAAATCAAGTTTCAAACACTTCTACTAAAATTCAGATTTATTGTAAAAATCCTAAGTTCCAAGAATTGTTTGGATATAGGTGTTGACTATAAGAAGGAGGATTGTTTCTTCTTATAGGGTTTGTTATATTCCTTGTTGTCCAGGTTTGTTGGAAACAAGAGGTTGATCTTGAGAGGATTGTTATTACTTCAACTTAGTTATTAAATCTAAGAGGTTGTTCTTGGTGTGTTTATTAGAGTCTGTATAGAAAGGCAAGGATAGTCTTGTCTTAGGATCTAACCTTATTAAAATCTCTTTCATGTTGAAAGGGGACTAGAGTACTCTCGGACTGTAAGGGAAACCAGAATATATCGCCGTGTCATTTACTTTCCGCACTTTACAGCATTTCATCACTTAGTAACTTTAGGAAAGTAAAAAATCAATTCCATCGAAAAACTGAGAAAATATTCTAAGGAACCTAATTCACCACCCTCTTAGGTATATTCCTACTTGCAATTGGCATCAGAGCAGGTTATAGGTAACCTGTTACTTCAAGATCCAGTATGGCTTCCACAAGCGCAAATCCGGTTTTCAAAGATGGTGGTAGTAGTAACAAGCCCCCTCTATTTTCTAGAGAGTATTTCGACTTTTGGAAAATCCGAATGAGAGCACACTTAGAAGCATAAGGAGATGGAATATGGGAAACTGTTGAAAATGGTCCTCATCGACCAATGAGTGTGGTTAATGGTGTTGGCACTCCTAAGATTAAAAGTTCATATGATGAAGATGATAAAAAGAAAATACTTGATGAAAAGAAAGCCATTAACATATTATAAAGTGCATTGAGTATGGATGAATTTTTCCGTGTTTCACAATGTAAATCCGCAAAAGAAATTTGGGACACTTTAGTGAAAACTCATGAAGGAACCACTGAAGTTAAAAGATCTAGATTGAATACATTAAGTCAAGAATATGAGATGTTCCGAATGCAGCCCGGAGAATCCATCGTTGCATTACAAAAAAGATTTGTTCATTTGACAAATCACTTAATGGCACTTGGTAAGACATTTTCTAATGACGAATTAAATCTCAAAGTTCTTAGATCCTTGACTAGAGAATGGCAACCAAAATTTACGGCAATATCGGAAAAGAAAAGTCTTTCTACAATGACTTCCGCATCACTATTTGGAAAACTCCAAGAACATGAATTAGAACTTGGACGACTTGAAAAACATGAACATCAAGAAAAGAAATCCAAGGGTATTGCATTGAAAGTAGATTTAAAATATAATCAAAATAATGATTCATCGGAGGAAGACAAAAATTTCATGCTACTAGTAAAAAGATTCGGTAAATTTTTTGGTAATAAAGACAAGTCCTTTAATTATGCTAAAAGAAAGAAACACTTCAAGAAAAAGGAGGCTACCACTTCATCTCAAGATGTTACATGTTACGAATGTGGAAAACAAGGTCACATAAAGCCCGATTGTCCAAAACTTTCAAAGAAAGGAGGTTGCAAAGGCAAGAAGGAAACAAAAAATAAAAAGGCATATATTACATGGGACGATAATGACATTAGTTCATCATCCGACTCGGAGAGCGATGAAAGTACAAATTTGGCACTAATGGCTACACACAACTCTGATGATGAAAATGATGAGGTTAGTAATGAATTTTCTCTTTATGATAATGATGCACAAGAAGCTATTAATGAACTCTTAAATGAATGTAAGGTTTTGTATAAAACAATATCTTCACAAAAGAAACAAATAACATCTTTAGAAGAAAAAGTTGATGTTATGGAAAAAGAATCAAAAGATGAAAAACAAAAGAAAATTAGTGAAGGAAAACAAGAGTTGGTATGTAAAAATTGTGAATCACTTTCTTTCCAAATTGTTCAATTAAAAAGAGTCCTTGAAGGATATGAGAAAGAACAAACTGGATTAGAAGCGGTCCTTAGTCAACAAAGATATTCAAATGATAAAAGTGGACTTGGTTACTCAAAGTTTTCTAAACCAAGTTCTAGTAAAACAATCTTTGTTAAGGCTAGTGACCAAACTTCTAAAGAGAAAGTGAACAAACCTAGAAATGTGTATCCTTATCCTAAAAATAAATCTTATGTTCCAAAAAAGCACTATTGTTCCAACGTGTTTTTATTGTGGTATTATTGACCATACACCTAATGCTTGCTATGTAAGAAACTTTAGTGTTGCAAGTGGGCATTATGTGTAGGTAAAGAAAGATACTAATTATGAAGAACCCAAGGCTATTTGGGTACCTAACAAAACATAATTTTGTTTTGTAGGTTTGCTTGAAGACCACTTCAAATCTATGGTATCTTGATAGTGGGTGTTCGAAGCATATGACCGGAGATATAAACAAATTTCAAATCTAGTGCTAAAGGCCAAGGGTTTTGTTACCTATGGAGATAATAATAATAAAGGAAAGATTTTTGGCGTAGGCAGAGTTGGAGCACCACCTTTCACAACTATTGAAGATGTACTTTATGTTGAAGGACTAAAGCATAATCTTCTTAGCATAAGCCAACTTTGTGACAAAGGCTTCAAGATCAAATTCACGAAAGATGAATGCTTGATAGAAGACGAAGTCACTAATGAGGTAAAGCTTAAAGGTAAAAGAATTAACAATATTTTTATGATTTCCCTTGATGACGTATCTTAGAAGGTTAAATGTCTTATGGCAAACAATAATGATTCATGGCTATGGCACAAAAGAATTGCTCAAATTCATATGGAGCATTTGAATAAATTAATCAAACATGATTTAGTTATTGGCTTGCCAAAGATAAAATATGTCAAAGATAAGTTGTGTGATGCATGTCAAAAAGGGAAACAAACCAAGTCAACTTTCAAATCTAAGTATGTGGTGTCCACTTCAAGGCCACTACAATTGTTGCATATGGACTTATTTAGTCCATCAAGAACAAGAGGCAACGGAGGTAATGTATATGCTTTAGTTATTGTTGATGATTTCTCTAGATATACTTGGACATTCTTTTTAGTGCAGAAAAGTGATGCATTCAAGGCGTTCAAAAAATATGCGAAGCAAATTCAAAATGAGAAGTCACTTTCAATTGCCTCCATAAGAAACGACCATGGTGGAGAATTCCAAAATGCTCATTTCGAAGAATTTTGTGAAGAACATGGAATCTCTCACAACTTCTCGGCACCAAGAACCCCCCCCCCCCCCCCAACAAAACGGTGTTGTAGAAAGAAAGAATAGATCATTGGTGGAACTTGCCAGAACAATGCTTAATGACTCAAATCTTCCAAAGTACTTTTGGACGGATGCGGTAAGCACGACATTTTTTGTAAGTAATCGTGTTAACATTAGACCTATCCTTAAGAAGATCCCTTATGAACTTTTCAAAGAGAGGAAACCAAACATTGCTTTCTTTCACATTTTTGGATGCAAATGTTTTGTCTTGAACAATGACAAAGACAATCTTGGTAAGTTCGATGAAAAATCGGATGAAGGTATATTTCTTGGCTATTCACTTTCAAGTAAGGCATATAGAATTTATAATAAAAGAACTTTAACTATTGAAGAATCTATGCATGTTAAGTTTGATGAATCTAACCCCTCCAAGGAGGATATTGTTATTTGTGATGAGGATGATGATTTCATAGAAGCTCCTCAAAAAGACTCCTCCAAAGTCAACAATGAGAATCAAGTAGATCATCAAGAAGAATCGATTCAACAAGAGTCTATTGTTAGCGATCTACCAAAAGAATGGAGGACGCATAGAGATCATCCTATTGACAAGATCATTGGAGACATATCTCAGGGAGTATCTACTCGTTTAAATCTAAAAGATGTTTGTCTCA
Source organism: Lathyrus tuberosus (assembly GCA_022829125.1). Taxonomy (NCBI): domain Eukaryota; kingdom Viridiplantae; phylum Streptophyta; class Magnoliopsida; order Fabales; family Fabaceae; genus Lathyrus; species Lathyrus tuberosus. Next base: position 23,317,607 of record JALAZF010000011.1, on the reverse strand, counting down.
ATATGGCATTTGTTTCTCAAATAGAATCTTCTAAAGTCCAAGATGCCTTAGATGATGATCAATGGATTCTAGCCATGCAAGAAGAATTAAATCAGTTCGAAAGAAATGAGGTATGGGATTTAGTTCCAAGACCAAAAGGTAAGCATATTATTGGCACTAAATGGATATTTAAAAATAAGCTAGATGAAAATGGTATCATTATAAGGAACAAAGCAAGATTAGTAGCCCAAGGCTATAATCAAGAAGAAGGTATAGATTTTGAGGAAACATTTGCACCGGTTGCTAGATTAGAAGCAATTAGATTATTGTTAGCATATGATTGTTCTTTGAATTTTCAGTTGTATCAGATAGAAGTTAAAAGCGCATTCCTAAATGGATACATACTTGAAGAAGTTTATGTAAGTCAACCTCCAGGATTTGAAGATTTTAAACATCCTAATCATGTTTACAAACTCAAAAATACCTTGTATGGATTGAAGCAAGCACCAAGGGCGTGGTATGACAAGTTAAGTAATTTTCTTTACGAACATGGTTTCGAAAAAGGTAAAGTTGATACTACTTTATTTATCAAAATAATTAACCATCATACTATCTTAGTACAAATTTATGTAGATGACGTCATATTTGGATCCACAAATGAATCCTTATGTGAAGAATTCTCAAAAACCATGCAAGGAGAATTTGAAATGTCCATGATGGGTAAGTTGAACTACTTTCTTGGATTGCATATCAAATAAACAAAGAATGGGATATTCATCAATCAATCTAAATATTGCAAAGAACTTCTCAAAAGATTTGACATGGATACTTGCTAAGAGATAGCAACTCCAATGGGATCCGACACATATCTTGATCATGACGAATCCAGAATTCCAATTGATATCACTAAATATCGAGGTATGATCGACTCTTTATTATATCTAACCGCGAGTCAACCTGATATTATGTTTAGTGTATGTTTATGTGCACGATTTCAAGCTTGTCCGAAGGAATCTCATCTCACAGTAGTGAAAAGAATAATGAAGTATCTTAAAGGAATATCCAATGTCGGTCTCTGGTACCCTAAAGGTAGTATATGTAGTCTTGTTGGTTTCTCTGATGCATATTATGCAGGATGTAAGACGGACAGGAAAAGCACAAGTGGAACTTGTCACGTTTTTGGAAATGTCTTAGTCTTGTGGTCATGCAAAAAGCAAGCAAGTGTGGCTCTTAGTACTGCAGAAGCATAGTATATCGCCGCTAGTAGCTGTTGTTCGCAAATACTTTGGTTGAAGCAACAACTTCATGACTATGGTGTGAATCTAGGATGCATATCTCTCAAATGCGACAACACCAGTGCAATCAATATATCAAAAAATCCAATCATGCATTCAAGGACCAAGCACATAGATATTAGACATCACTTTCTAAGAGAACACATTCTAAAAGGTGACATTGAGATTACTTTTATTGATACTCAAAATCAACTGGCGGACATCTTCACAAAACCACTTCCTCGTGACCATTATATAAGATTCGTAGAGAACTTGGCATTTTGGATGAAGGTGACATTTAAATCTTCAATATTTATTCATTATATGGTATAATGAAGCCAAGGTACGCAATATTTCTAATTTTTATGTTTTTCAATTTTTTATTAAAATGTGAATTATTTGCAAAAATGACATATTTTCATTTTTCATGCTCATAAAATTATTTTTATGAATTTTTTGGATGATCACAAGTTGCATTATATTGTGTTAGAGCATGTCAATATTTAAAATTATTAAAATATTCTAAATTATGGCCTAGGGAAAGCTACTATTTTTTGACTTTTTCTCTATAGTAATCGATTACTTCATATAGAGTAACCGATTACCCTGTTGTTTTTTCAATATTTTTTCACGCTGCACACCAAGTAATCGATTACCTTGAATAAAGTAATCGATTACCACTGCTTTGTACGCAATTTTTTTAAATCAGTAACGTAAATTTGTTTTTAAAATCCACTTATATTTCTTTGACTCGTTCTAAAAAACACTTATAATCACTTATTTTCTTCAACACTCTCTTCACTCTTCCACTCTCATTCATTCTACTCTTCCAACTTCTCTTCCTCATCCCATTTAATCTAATTCAACCCCAACATTAAAACCCACTATCTCATTCACTCAATATAATCCCTCAACATCTCTCTACAAACCACTCAACACCAAAATCCAAAAATCCCTTTCAGAAACCCTAAATCTCTCTTAAATCCTCCATGGCTCCAAAACCTCAGAACAAGGGAAAGAACAAGGTTGGAGAAGGTAGCTCAGATCCGATTGAAGAAGAACAAATGAAAATTGTCAAAGCTCGGAGACTTGATTTCAACATCAGAACTAGAACTCTAATGCCAGTAAAATACGTTAATCTTAAAGCTTTTCCATCCCATAGCTTTACATTTCCTGCTTTGTTGAAAGATACTGGTGTAGAAGATTTAGTGTCTGAAATAGGTTGCTATTACCCTGACCTTGTACGAGAGTTTTACTCTAATCTGTTTATTGGAACTGATGAGTTTGGAGATTTGGTTTTGGAATTGAAAGTTAAGAATGTTGAGATTTGTATAGATATGTCGCAATTAGGAACATGCTTAGGGGTTCCATCTAAGGGTGAAGAAATTAGACATGGTGTTGAACCGGATAATGAGGATTAGAAAGATTACAATAGTATGAATTATTTTATTGAGATTTCTAGGGGAACACAGGCTGACTTGATGATTTGTCAAAATCCTGATTCCTCTCGAGTGGTGAAGTATGTGAATCATCTGACTGTTAGTGACTGTATACTCCATTATATTCTTTGCTATGTTTGGTACAGAAGCATTCCAATCATTCTCAAGTAAGCGAAGTTGAGCTACAGCTTATTAGAGCTATGAAAATGGAGATTAAGATTAACTGAGCCTATGTTATTTTGCACCATATGAAGCATCAATTATCTCTCCGTGGCGGACTTCCATATGCTCGGTTTATGTCAAAGATTTTTGGAATACAAAAAAGTGTTGTTACAAAGAGAGCCAAAAACAGTGATGACGGCAAGAAACTGTGAAATTAACACCGTTACGGCAACCAAAAACACGGGTATCATCAGCGCTCCAAATGGAACTTTCAGGTATAAGGATTCTATTTCTGCCGTCGCTCCTCAATATATTCTGGAAGGTGAAATTACAAATGCTATGCTTTATTCTAAGATGCTTTCCATTGAGACAACCATGAAAAGTAACCACCGGGAAACCAAGCGTAGTATAAACTCTCTTCGAAAGCTTTTTAGGTCCATGAACCGTTCTCGTGAAACTATGGAAGAAAGTGAGGATGATGGTGAGAATGAAGAAGGTGGGAATGAAGAAGGAGAAGAAGAAGAAGAATATGAATAAATGTCGGAGTGATTAAGTCTATGTTCTATGTTCTTAGTTTTATGTTATTTTAATTATGGTGTATTTTAAATTTCTAGTTCTTAAGACTTTGTGTTGTTTAGGCACTTAAGTTTTTACATTATGTTTCGTACAATCGTATGTTTTAAGTTGTTGTTTCGTACTAAGTTTTAATATATGGTGTGTTTTATATTTAAATCATGTGTTTCTTGTTTCTTGGTTCTTTTGTATGTGTTCTACATTGTTCATATTTATCATGTTCATACAACTTCAATTATATTATTAAAACATCTTTTCCCTTCCTTTTTGGTAATGACAAATGGGGGAGAAGAATCGCATTATGGTGTTCTCTAACATAATTTACATTTTTTAAGAGCTCTCTAAGAATTATGGATTTAGGGGGAGCAATATCCAGGGGGGAGTATCATTGGTTAGAGAAACAAGATTATATCTATTTTTCAAGAATTGGGTTGTCATCATAAAAAATGGGGAGAATGTGAAGACTTAGCTTCTCAATAGTTTTGATGAAGACAACAATGATCATTCAAAGACTTTGTGTACAAAAGGAATTGATTCAAAGACATCAAATCTAGTACAAATTTCATATTATTTCAAGTCTTGAAGAATTCTCATAGATTGAAGAAAAGGTATAACATTCAATCATTATATAGTCTATACAAATGTTCAAACTCATACTCATATTATTCATACTCTTTGAGATAATTTTGTGCATTTAAAAAATCTTTTCAAGTCATTTTTCAAAGTATTTTTGCATTCTGGAACAGAGTAACCGATTACTCAATATGAGGTAACCGATTACTCTGTAGAAAATTTGAATAATTTCTTAACGTTATAAGGGAGTAACCGATTACTCACTTTTGAGTAACTGATTAATACTGAGTCAGTATGCCAAATTGTTGCAACTCTTGACAGAATTTTTCAAAACTCTCTTTAAACGAAACTTGTCATCCTTTCATGATTTATACCCTTTTGTAAAGGTGTTTAGAGGCTATATAAACCTCATAAACTAAGTTTTCAAATCCATCTTCTTGCAAACAATTTTCAAACATTTTCATTATCATAAAACTTTCATTTTCTCAAGTGTGAAAAATCATAATTTTCAAAGAGTGAAACTTTTACATTAAACTTTCATCTCAATCATTATAGTTACATTCTTTTGTCATAAAACACTTGTATATTTTGTATAAGAATTGTTTGTTCAAGGAGAAGATCAATCTTGTGATTGATATATTCAAAAATCAAGTTTCAAACACTTCTACTAAAATTCAGATTTATTGTAAAAATCCTAAGTTCCAAGAATTGTTTGGATATAGGTGTTGACTATAAGAAGGAGGATTGTTTCTTCTTATAGGGTTTGTTATATTCCTTGTTGTCCATGTTTGTTGGAAACAAGAGGTTGATCTTGAGAGGATTTTTCTCACTTCAACTTAGTTATTAAATCCAAGAGGTTGTTCTTGGTGTGTTTGTTAAAGTCTGTATAGAAAGGCTAGGATAGTCTTGTCTTAGGATCTAACATTATTAAAATCTCTTTCATGTTGAAAGGGGTCTGGAGTACTCTCGGACTGTAAGGGGAACCAGGATATATCGTCGTGTCATTTATTTTCCGCACTTTACAGCATTTCATCACTTAGTAACTTTAGGAATGTAAAAAATCAATTCCATCGAAAAACTGAGAAAATATTCTAAGAAACCTAATTCACCCCCCCCCCCCCTGCGTCTTAGGTATATTCCTACTTACACATGAGATAAAAAATACATCAATGGCAATAGCAACATTCATATTTATATCAATATAAGATGTATAATTTTCAGCAATTCACAAAGCACAAAATCTCACATCAATTGCAACAATTTATCATATAACATTTATACTTTTTTTTTAATCAAAATCTCATAAACATCATCAATGGTTAAAAGGGATGAAAATCCTAGAGGAGGGTGAGGATCCCTCTCAATCCTTCATACAATTGACACCTATATTCAAGTAATCCCCATTACCTTAATTTTCAGCAATCGCCAAGCTCTAGTTATGGCTTCCTCTTCCTCACAAATCCCAGCTTTTGCGTTTTACCTCTTTCTCCTATCTATCCAATTCACGTAGTGACAAAAACAAAGGCTCCACTAAACCTCCTTTTTAACCTTAACCTAATTTTCATATTTAAATTATTTCACTCTTCCCCCAACTTATTCTTATTTTCACCGCATTCCCTTATTTTTCCAATAATCCTAATTTTCACCCAAATCCCATGAATCCACTATTTTGTTATTATTTTAATTCAATTTCTCCTCATTTAAATTAAATAAAAATATTACTAAAGTGCTAATTCCACACATCCACCAAAAATCCCACAAAAGCATACATTTCACAAAATTACTCACAGAATCACATTTGACTCGAATAATTAAAATAAATTAATTTATATCAACTGGGGCGTTACAGTACTCTCAAAAAATCATGTGCTATTATAGCCATGAATGTCCATCCTAATTTAGTGAACGCTCTAGAAATATATGCATGAGATTTCATGGTAAGTGACCCCACTTCCACATTCACAAAGATGAGTCTATCAAGAATATTATTGTAACTAGGCACTTCACTCCACATATAGTATAAATTTTAGTAAGATTTTCTATCACCTCAGCCTCTAATCGCTTCAGGAACCATACTCACAAGCATTTCCATTCTTGTATCACTCAGAACTTGTTATTACTTATTAAATATATTTATTGGGATCTCGTGTCTTGTAGGTCAGGTTACAATTATGTGTGATTCATTGATCTATTTACAATAGTACCATCCTTTTGAATGTATTTTTTACTTTATCCCTAGCTCATTCTTTCGTCAAAAGTTCAGCTAAGTTTTATGCTTTTGATGAACTTGTAGTCTTTTATCGTTATATTAATAGTTCTTAATTTTTGCAATAACTGTAATACCATCACAGTGGATCAAGACAACATACAACTCAACCAACTTGCAACTTGCTTATTCATTAGAGGTTGAAAGAGAAATCTTTTATGATTCCATAGTGGATTGAGTGAGAGTCGTCTTTTTTAGACTTCTAGGAGAATGCTCATCCAGCTATGCAAAAGAAGTAACTAATGGTCTCTTTGGAATCATCTGATAAGATTTTCCAATCATAATCATTGTACCCCCTAAAGTACAGTGGGAAGCTTTTGATAATTAAACCCAAGGTTCATGGTCATTTTAAGGTACCTCGTAACATTTCAATAGTGTGTAAAATGCTCCATATTAGGTCTAGTGGTAAACATGTACAATATTCATATTATATAGGTAATGCAAGTCTCGTACAACAAATCATACATCAAAGACCCTACTATACTAGCATATGGGGTGTTATTCATATAGGCTCTTTTGACTTTAGTACTAAGACTTTGAGTCGTACTCAGCTTGTACTAAGGATTAGTCGGTGTTAGAACAGGCTTTGAATTTGACATACCAAACTTGTCGAGAATCATCTTCAAGTATGTCTCTTGAGATAAGCATAATCTCAACTATTTTTTATCTCTCTGGATGTCAATCCCGAGAATCCTGGATGCAGCTCTCAGATCCTTCATATCGAACTCTTTATCGAGTTCGGCCTTCACCATAATAAAATCTTCGACACTGATGCTTGCTTTGAGGATGTCATCAACATAAATCAACAAAATAACAAGTGAATTTCCAGGTCGAAATCTTAAGTAAACACAGTGGTTGAACTGGATCCTAGTGAAACCTATGTGTGTCATGAACTTTTTTAATCTCCTATTCCATTGTCGAGGAGATTGTTTCAGGCCATACAAAGGCTTATCCAGCTTGCACACATAATCCTCCTTTCCCTTTTCTGGATACCCTTCAGGTTACCTCGTCAAGATTGTTTCATCTAGATCACTATATAAAAAGGTTGTCTTCACATCCATCTGTTCAAGTTCTAGGTCAAACTTTGCCACAATGGCTAACAACATTCTAATGGATGTGTGCTTTACAACAGGTGAGAACACATCACTGAAGTCGACACCTTATTTCTGAGTGAACCCCCTAGAAACCAACCTTGCCTTAAATTGCTTCGACATCACTCCTTCGATTTCTTCCTTAACCTTGAAAATTTAACTTACAACTGACTAATTTGACTCTACTAGGTTTCTTGATCAGCTCATCATCCATGGATTTCAACCATTTAATCTTATTTTGACTCCTCACATTTTCATTGTAGTCTCTAGGTTCTTCATCAAGAACCCCACTTGCAGGGATTAAGGTGAATACTATGAGATCTACATAACCAAGTCTCTAAGATGGCTTGATGACTCTTCTCGACCTGTCTCTTGTCTCGACCTGTCAACTTGTGCTTCTTCTTCAACTTCATCTGGGTTATGCAATTCATCATCACTATGCTCTACCTCAACAGGAATCTCTTCCTGTACTAGCTCCTCTACAGAGATCTTCATACTTCGGCCAACGTCATCAGTTTTCTTGAAATCCATTTCTACTTCATTAAAAACTACATCTAGACTTATGATACACCTCATGTGAAGGATTCCTTACAGGCCCCCAAAGATCAGCATGAATGTAATCAAGGGATCAATGTGTTCTTTGTTTACCTTTATTAAACTTCACCTTACAGGATTTACCGAATACACAAGGTTCACAAAACTCCAGTTTTTTGACCTTGTCACCATATAGCATATTTTGTTTTGACATTTCGACCAAGCCTTTTTCACTTACATGGCCAAGTCGCTTGTGCCATAGCTCAATCTTCAACACATGTTTTGTGGATGCCACATCTGCTAAACCACTTACAACCTCAACCTCAAGGGTATTCAAGCCTTGTTTCTTCGGGCCTCTTAAGACTTCTTATGACCCTTCATCACCCTTAGGATACTTTGCTCTCCTTTGAAGACATATCCTTTCTTGTTGAATTCACCAAGAGAAATCAAATTTCTCTTAAGATCAAGTACATACCTGACATTAGTCAATAGCCTTATTGACTCATCATGGAGCTTGAATCTGACAGATCTAATTCCTGTAATCTTGCTGGCTTTATTATTTCCTAGCAGCACTGATCTACCATCTTGATCACATAATTCCTCAAACACGTCCTTGTTTGGAGTCATGTGTCAAGTACAACCTAAATCTATAATCCACTCCTTGCTAGAGTCGCTGCTTGAAACCACTAGGACATCAGATGATTCATAATCATCTTGCACAATAGGTGCATTACCATTATCTTTTCCACCATGATTATTCAGTCAATCAGGGCACACCTTTCTTATATGACCCTCCTTTTTACAATGATAACACCTAATTTCAGGAGTATTACCACCATAACAATTCTGTAGAACTTTACCCTTCTTCTTCTCAAACCTACCATCTTTCTTCAAGAATTTCCTCTTAACGAACAAACCATCACAAAAAAAAAGATGGCTTGTGCTCATTTCGTTCGTTCAAATCCTTAGAGTACAAGACTGATTGAACTTCTTCAAATGTCAGTGAATCTCTTCCATACAAGAGAGTTTCTTTGAAGTGAGCTTGAGATCTTGGTAAAGCACACAATAGCAGCAACGCTCGATCTTCATCATCAATCTTGACCTCGATATTTTCAAGATCAAGAGTCAACTTGTTGAAAATATCCAGCTGCCCATCCAAGACTTTGTCGTCACTCATCTTGAATAAATACAAGGCTTGCTTCAGGTAGAAGCGAATGACCAAAGATTTGGTCATATACAAACCCTCGAGTTTGCTCCACACACCCGTTGTAGTCTTCTTCTTTGAGATCTGCCAGAGAACCTTATTACTTGTCGGAGACCTGCCACAAACCTAAATCATTCACACCGGTGAATTTCTCAATCTCATACTTTGTTGACGACATATTCTCCTCCACGCTCACCGCACCAATTTGTTGTGAAAGCGATGCTCAAGAAAACAAAGTATAATCGGTTTCTTGATCAACAAGAAAACCACAAAGTAAAGAAAGAGATAAAAGAGAAGAGAAAGATAATTTAAAGTGGATAAAAATTGGATTCTTGATTCAATTACACATTAGGATACAATGTTTACAATTGAATCTCAACCACGCCATTTTCTCCCTCTGATTAGGATTATCAGGGATTGATGAAGAAGTGAGAACTAGTATGTTATTTATAAGAAAACTAAACTCTAACTTTCAACTAACATACTAAACAATTGATCCAACATATTGACATAATTCAACATACTAACTTAAACAACAAGCTAATATAATTACGCATGCAAGAGAAGACTCCGACTACAACATACACATCTTCGACTTCGACAGAATTTACTACCGCACTAATTTATAATCCATAATCTACACCCTTATTTATAAATAAGATATTTATAAACAAGAGAATAGTTACACACTCTCTTACGAACTTAAATCTTAATTTCACAGATTTAGTTCATTACTCGCTTCCAATAGAATTAAGAGAACATTTTGTTAATAATATACTAGATTTTTTTTCTAATGACAGGGTTTTAGTCCTCCTCTCTATTTTGCATCCCATTCCCATTTTTCCTTTTATATATTGGTAACCCTATTTAAAATATTTTAAAAAAAAATTAAAAAAAAAAAACTGTGCAAAGTACTTTGAAAATATGAATAATGTCAAAGACTTTGATTTTTTATGTGTAAAGGCTACTAATAGTAAGAAAAATGTGGTGCAAAATGTGAGATGGTTTTTGGTGGCGTTAGGCTAACGTGGTGATGATGTAAGAGTGGACACATACCATAAGAATGGTATTTTGTATATATCATTCACAAGAAGATCTCATGGATTATCAAATAGTAATATACTCCCTCCGTCCCAAATTATAAGTCACTTTGCTAAAAAAATTTGTCCCAAATTATAAGTCATCTTACATTCCCAATGCAATATAAATGACATCTTCTCCAATATACCCTCAAATATTTATTATTATTTATTCTTTCAACTCTTTTAATTTCCCTCTCCTATATAATTATGAGGGGCATTACTGTAAAGTTATACATAATTTGTCTTTCCCATAAAATAATAATTAAGTTTCTTAATTTGTGTGAAAATGCCAAAACGTCTTATAATTTGAGACGGAGGGAGTATAGGCTTTTTCTTTTTAGGTTTGAGTCCTAATTAAACTGAAGAAAGTGCATGGAGGTGGCAAACATACATCATTTCATTTTGTCACTGCTTGTAGGACCCTATTATCACATTTCAAATTACCACCTACTGTTCCTCAATTCACTTTTCCCTATTTTTTAGTCTCTTCACTTATTTAAACGGTTTAAAATAAGCACAAAAACATACTAATTGCCATTACTTTTAGGCTGATTTTTTGTTGCACTGCTTTAAATTATTTTGATCATTTTTTTAAAATTGGTTTTAGAAGTTTTTTTTAACTGGTACTTTATATTATATTTTGTTTGCACTATTATCCTTTAACTAAGTTATTACCATTTAACTGTGTATTTTATTCCACAATGACATTCAAATGTCTATACATCATGTTTCACTTTAGACATGAATGATCCAATATTGTTATGAGTTAGTAAATTTGAAAAACGAAAATATTATAGTGGAAAAAAGTATATATTTTAATGTTTTTTGGATTTTAAATTTTAAATTTTAGAGAACAAAACAAGTGGAAAAAATAAATTGATGGATATGACGTCTCCATGTAAGTTATATCAATAATAAATGTCACATGTATTATCTAAAATATAATTTATTAAAAATTAATAATATAAATATAATGTAAATAAATAATCTATTTAAAAAAAATAAACTTAGAAGATCAATACAAAAAATCAACCAAATTTAAATTAATAAAAGTAAGTATAATTTGAATAAAATTAAATGAATATGTGACAATAAGATTTATTTATATTTATCTATTTATATAAATAAATTATTTACATTTAAAAATCAATTTTTAAAAAATATTTTAATTAAAATTAAGTTTTTTAAATACATTTTCAAACGGTATCTTTTAAATTAAACAATTATTAATCATTTTTATTTAAAAATAAACAAATGAAATATGGTGAGTACATATCAATTTAATTGGTTTAACTCTATTTTCTAAATTATATATATATAAAATAAGGAAACATAGAAGGAAATAAAGGGTTAATGATGGCAAGTTGTACTATAGGGAATGATGAGGCCATGCTCCACCTATATTAATATTCCGGTTTCTTGTCCGAATATTATTCTTGTTTGCTACTGCCTATGTCTGAATGAAACAACCCCATGCTCTCGAGTCTCTACGACAAGACAATGCCTATTGCTGTACATTTCAAAGGCCAAATCAGAACGAAACGTTGTCTATTTCTAAACGTTGCAACTTGCAACTAATATCAGTCGAATGCAATGCACTCTTAGAGTTTATATGCAGAAATATCAAGAATAATTTAACCTGTATTCATGTTTGTACAAAATCGATGACAATTCTAAAATAGGGAAGATGAAATCTGAAATTTGTAGTGAAGAGTATGTACTTTTGTTATATGTATTTTTCTGAATTATAAATTATAAATGTATAGGTCAAGTAGTATTGTTTCATAAGGTTGTAATCATTGATGAAACACATTCTTTCAACAACATTTATTGTTTTGTATTATAATTTTTACCTACTATTGTCTATTTCTTACTACATTCTGCACCATTTCACAAAGTATTGTCTATTTCTGAATTCAAAAAATAAAATATCTACTGCAACACTTCACAAGCATTTGCTAGTAAATCTGGTACACTGCAACAAATACATTTGACAACCAATTACACTTACATATTCCAATTGAGTCATAACTCTTCCATAATTCTTTTAAAGATTGACACTAGGATAAAATGGAGTACTCACTTCTTTGAAGCATAAATGTTTGAACATATCAAGTACTTTCTTAACATAACATGTTTGACTAAGTTCATAATCCCCATTGTTTTGCTTTACTTTGATCTCCAAAAGAGTGTCAACTAGTTCAAGACCTTTCATCTTGAATGTGGAAGTTAGAAACCTATTTGTTTTTAAAATTTCATTCATCTTGTTGCTAATGATCAACATGTAATCAACATAGAGTCAAAGGAATATCACAATGTTCTCATAAAACTTTGTGTACAAACACTTGTCACAAGAATTAGATGAATAAGGTTTGTAGATGATCATGCATGATGATGCCAAAAAATTTTAGATGAAGTGATAGATGAAATAATGAGCAATTTTAAAGTAGTATAGTATGAATTGCAATGAGCACCTTAGTTATGTTCACTTGTCTCAAATCTTCACTTGAATTTCTATGTTCAACCTTCTTGATCAACTTCATCATTGATGTGCATGACACTTTTGATACTTTTCTTCTTTAATAATTTTTGTCTTCATCAAAACTGAACTAGATATAAGATGCATTCTTCACAATCTCCCCCTTTTAATATTTCGTGTTTTGATAATGATTGAAAAGTGTTCCTATAAGTTATATGACTCCCCTTTAATTTTTGAATCTTGCAATGACATAGTCAAACTTTTGATTTCATTGTTTCGGTGTTTCCTTTAATCCATACAAGGATTTGACAAACTTGAACATCTTTTGTTCATTACCAAGAATCACATAACCTTCTAGTTTCTCCATGTAAATCTCCTCATCGAGATCTCTATTAAGGAATGTTTTTTTGACATCCATTTGATGAATAACAAGGTCATGCAAAGAAGCTAATGCAAATGATACTTTAATTTTTGTTGTGTTTGCTATTAGTGCATATGTGTCGAAATAATCAACACATTCTCTTTGTATAAAACCCTTGGCTATTAATCTATACTTGTAGGTGATTGGTGTACCATCATTATGATACTTCCTTCTAAACACCCACTTTCATCCAAAAGTTTTTTACCCTTTAGGTAGATCGACAAGTTCTCAAGTATGGTTTGACATTATGGAATCCATTTCGTCTTGGATATCATCCTTCCAAAAGGATAAGTCCCTTGAAGTTACTACTTCCTTATAAGTCTTAAGGCCATATTCCACTTGAAGAATAATAAGAATCTTACAAACAAAATTCTCATTATTTCCTTCTACTAAATAAAGTTGTCGGGTGCAAGTGTGAGTGGTTAAAGTTTCACATTGCCTATGAATGGGTGGAATGTTGAATTTATAAGAGAGATGACCCATTTACCTAACACCTTAAGGTTTTGAGTTGATATGTGGTGTCTCTATCTCTTTTGGTCCTGGAGCATTAGTCTCATTGGTGCTCCCGACTATCCCAGACTCCCCAACAATGGTATCAGAGCCGTGGTTCGACTTTGTGGGGGAGCGGGAGCTAGATCCGGTGTTGGATCCTGTTATAGGATGTGGGGGACTCACACTTGTGGCGGAGAATTTTGGGTTAAAGTGTGAGTGTTTAAAGTCCCACATTGCCTATGAATGGGTATTATGTTGAATTTATAAGAGAGATGGCTCATTTATCTAACACCTTAAAGTTTTGGGTTGAGATGTGGTGTTTCCATCTCTTGTGGTCCCGGAGCATTATTCCCTTTGGTGCTCCTGACTCTCCCAGACTCCCCAACAAAAGTAAATAAGTTGATAATCAATTTTGTTCAGTCCTAGAACTTTAGCTTTTCGGGTTCTCTTGCTTATTCTAAGTTCAGGTTGTGTTTCAACAATCTGTGAAGATTTTTTTGTTGTGTTTCAACAATCAGTGGAGAACCTTCCTCATGAGGTTCTTCATTTGTGGGAATCATGATTTCTTTATTCTTCGTGATAAGATTCTCAAAGAATTTCACATCTCAAGATTCAATAATTACATTAACCTCAAAATTTAGAAGTCTATATGTTTTAGGTGCATGACCTACAAAAGCATAATTGAATAAAATGATGCCAAATGAACATGCTTTAATAAAATTGATCATGCTCAGAACACATCTCAATCTTTGGATATACAAGCAATAAGTGTGTTCATAATATTTTTAATTTCATTAGTTATAAGTCATGATTCATCTTTGGATAATCTATATATAACTTATAATAATAAATACATGTAACATAAATATGTTATTCATATAGCATCAAATTAAAAGTTATTTGCGTAATTTAGAATTATAAATTTTTAATGAATTTGATCGCTTTTAACAAATTTCTAATATAATATTTCCAAAATAATTAATATAATATAATATAATATGAGTTTAATGGAGATGCATTGACAGTGTAAAAAAGTTTTACACTGTCATCTAATGGGAATATATCACTCTGTCATGTCATATAAATAATTTAAATTTTTCAGTCTAACTTGGCGGGATATATGATCATTATTGGTCGATAGTATAAAAATAATTTACATTGTTAGTAAAAAATTGTATGCATTGTTCGAAGCAATGTGTCAACCATTGTATGTATGTTCATATATGTTTAAAACTTAAAATAAAAGTACCAAATGTACCACATACAAAATATATCAATTTCATATTCATATATAATGTACCGCAACAAGTAACATATTTTGTAACTCAAGTGAGGGCATTAAGTTGGTGGTACATGGTTCATCCGTCACTGGTCTGGACCTATATCTGCAAATGTTGGCTTGTTTGCTCCAAGTTGGGAGTTGATCAATAGGGCCTGAGCGAAAGCCCAAATCTCATTGGTTCTACTAGACATAAAGAAGTCAGAGAGCCCATGTTAGAGTCTCGGTCAATGGACGTCCTCTTTAGAAAGATCATTGCCACAATATTTAGAATAAATATATTGACATATGGATGTTGGGCTTTGGTCTCAAAATAAAGGAATGAGTTCTTTATGAATCAAATTATTTCAAATCATTATGAGGGACTATTATAACATATATGTAAAACACAAATCTTATACGGTATAATTCAATTACGTAAACCAAAACGTAATAAACAACTAAAACCAAAACGTATATAACATTAAGCAACAACAGTGCACTACATATGTATAAAATTATGTTGAGGTAAAATTTAATTATTACAACATCGCAATATAAAATTTTAATTACTGTATCTATTTTAATTGAACAAGATCGATGAAAACTCGAATATAGAGAAGATGAAATTTGAAATTTGTAGTGAAGAGCGTCTACTTTTGTTATGTATTTTTCTGAATTCGAAATTATGAATTTATAGGCCAAATTGTGTTATGATCTTTGATGAATCAGACCCTCTCAGCAACACTTTTGTGAGTGTTGCAACTTTTTGCCTACTACAACGCTCAAAACTATTGTCTATTTTTTACTGCATTCTGCAACACTTCACGAATCGTTGCCTATTTCCGAATTTAAAAAACAAATTGTTTATTGCAACACTTCACAAACGTTACCTATTTTCGAATTTAAAAAATAAATTGTCTACTGCATCAATTCACAAGCGTTGCATATTTCTGAATAAAAAAAACTTCACTTGCATATTTTTTTGTTATTTTGGAACACGCTCATGATCATTAATTACAACATATTTAACACATTTTGGTAGTATTTGTTAAGTTTAAATAAATTTAATTAAATAACTTAAATCTCTAAAAAATATTATAGTAGAAGTGTTAATACAAGTACCAAAAACTCACATTTGAGAGAGATCTCATGTTTAAGTTTAGGTGATAGAGTTTTATTTTTCATTTCGTATAATAATAGAAATTATATGAGAGGTAGAAGATGATTATTATAAAAACATATCTTCTGATATGGTGTTTAAGGTTTTTAGTGATCAAAAAATCCAACACTCAAATGGTTAAGAGAGTGTTTGAGAGGTGAAATTATGCAAGTGTAAATGTGAAGAATACTTGGGCATAACTTAGACAATTATATATGGGAGAAGGTTAAAATTGTTCCCGATTGATTCGACATGAGATACGGAGGACCGTTGGATACACGTTTATGGTGAAGATGGCCACAAATGGCATGCTCATGTGTGATGCTCTATATCGGGTGTCCACGTGTACGTCAGTTAGTGGAGAGTTTTGTCTAGATTGGTTCGATGTATTGGGTTGTTCTTATTTGGCTTCTGGCCAGCCCAAAACAGCTGCTCCTAAGTCCTCGTTATCAATAATGAAATGAGAATGGCGAAGCATAATTTTTTTAGACTAGTTTAAGAACATGTTCTGTTGAGAAAGTAGGTGTGTTAAGAAGATGTTTTCGAAAATAGAAATAGCCCCATTGTAGCGTAAGGTGTAAGTAGGTTGTAGAACCGAGGCTCCAACTTAACTGTTGGGCGTGACTTTTCACCCTTTTTTTTAATCGCAGACATTGAGCTTGGTGTTCTTCAGAGCATATAAATTGGAGATTTGAGATTGAATTTTTTTTTTTTTTTTTTACTTCCTTTGTTTGTAAGTGATAGAAAATTCATTCTTCATGTGATTTCTGTCATTTTTATTTAAGATTTATTAGGTCTCAAGTTCTTCATTTTGAATTAAAACTCTTCCCTTTTAAATCTTTGAAATATATATTAAAGTGTAAGGTACTTATTTTCTTATCTCTTGTTCTTCTTTGATTTTCATTAGTTCTTCAGTAATGGTCCTTTAAGTAGCCCAGAAATAAGTATTCCCATTGTCGACCTAAGTAACGGTGTAGAGATTTGTGACGCATCATATCGTACTGAGGTAGAGGTGAGAAACTCAGGAATGACCTGGCCTCCACTTGAATAAATATTAGGAAAGTTGATTGTGGGTTTATCTTGTTGACCAAGTGACTCCAAACATAAAAGGAGAATACACTAATACGGGATACACATTTCACCACAGTTGGGAGACGGATTCTACCACAGATGGTGGCATGTGGTAACGTAGGGTGTGGTTATATGTGTCCTTTTTACCACTGCGGGCTACTAGTCGTGGTAAAAACACAAAAGTGTGCAACCTATCATTATGGTTATTTAAAGTAATTGTAGTAAAAGGTTGAGATCAGGGGTTTATTTTCCAATGCCTGGATTTTTATAGATTTCAAACATTTCACTACGGTCTTAGATTCTAACTATGGTAAAAGACTTAGCACATAATATTTCACCATGGTCCTAGATTATGACAGTGGTGATATGCTTACTTGAGTTTATTATAACTTATATGAAATGCTTATTTCACCAACTGCTTACTAAACATATAACATTTCAATTTGATTTAATAATATATAATATGAAAAATTGAGTTATATTAGAAGAACAAGTTACGCTAATTAATGTTTTTCGAGCTTTCTACAACCCATTATTCGTATCTCGCTCTTTGACTGTTAGAATTTGGTTTAATGCTTGTAGTTCTTCAATCAACACTTCCTTTTTACTAGTTCATTATGCAAAGTATTAAATTTATAAAAATATGTAGTAAAAAAGAAAGTGTTAATTGAAGAAATACAAGCATTAAATCAAATTATAACCGTCAAAGAGCGAGATGTCGATAATGGGCTAAAGAAAGCACGTAAAACATTGATTAATGTAAGTATTTTCTAACATAACTTAGTTTTTCATATTATTAATTTCTAATTTAATTTGAAAGGTTATATATTAAACAAGGGGTTAATAAAACACTCAAACCACATACGATATAATAAACGCATCTTCTAAGACACGTTGATTGAACATAATGAAAGTTGTAGTGTACAAGATATATCATTAAAAATAACATAAACATCAACAATGACACAACTTTTATCAACAAAACTAAAATCATCAATAACATACAACTTTTATCAACAATAACATACCTTAATAACAACATACAAATTTTATCAACAACAACATACCTTAACAATAACATACAACTTTTATCAACAAAAACAAAATCATCAACAACATGCAACTTCTATCAACAACAACATACAACTTTTGTCAACAATAATATACAACTTTTATCAACAATAACATACCTTAAAAATAACATACAACATAGTTCAACAAAAACATTAACATATCTTAACTAAAACATACAAGATAGCTCAACAAAAACATTAACATATCCCAACAAAAACATTAAACATAACTCAACAAAAACTGTAGCATATCTCAACAAAAACATACAACATAGCTCAACAAAAATTTTAACATATCCCAACAACATACAACTTTTATCAACAATAACATATCTTAACAACAACATACAAATTTTATCAAAAACAACATATCCCAAAAAAACATACAACATATCTCAACAAAAACATTAACATATCCCAACAAAAACATCATAAATCTCACAACTCATAACATAAAAGGTGGAAACGTTTCACGTACCTGAAATGTGAAGAGGAAGTGAAAGAAATGAGTTTTGTGTAACATATTTCCTTGATCCTTAAGATTTGAAGAAGATATGTTGGAGTTTTAATAAGAAATGGTATGAAATCATTTATGGAGATTGGATAAGCGTGAGAGAGATGTTAGGTTTTTTTTATGAGAGAGACAATTGTTATGTCCTGAACGAGAGAACTTTCGCTTATATATAGGTAATACTTATCACCACCGTTGATAAAATGATTGTGATGAAATGTAGGTACATTTTACAATGGTTTCTATCTTAGACCGTGGTGAAAGATATTTTAATTTTGATATAAATATAAGATTATAAGTGACACGCCCATTTTGTAACCAAAAAAAGAAAAATTAATGGTGTTGGGATTCGAAGTCTGTCACTTCAGGTATTTTTCACTACGACTGTTATCTTTGACCATGATGAAATGTCTTTTAGTAAATAACAAAAAAAGTCTAAAATTGAGTTATTACTACTGTTGACAAAACGGTTGTAGTAAGATGATGTTACGAATCGTATATTTTGTAATAGTGGTGAATTGTGTCATTGAAATTTTCAAGAAAAAATGATTGATAAAAAAAAATTAATTAAATTCGTTTGTGTTAGATAACAGATATGAGGTGATGGAATAATAGTTAAAATTAATAAACAAAAAAAAAATATAAACAATAGAAAATTAAATAGATGAGAAACAAAAAACATCACACCGGATAATTATCCTGGTTCGGCCTAAATCACTTATATTACTCCAGTCCTAGGAAGTTTCCCTTGAGGTTTCCACTAAATGATACTTGAATTTTTCACAAGATTAACCCAACAAATTTTCACAACAACTTGAGCTTTTACACAAGATCAAACCAAAAAATTTCATCTAAGCTTTTTTTCAAGTTTAGCTTGCAACCTTTAGTTTCAATACAAATATATTGTTGAACAAGTGACTTAAACACAAGAGGAGGCTAAATTGTGAAGTGTAGAAATCACGATTAATTTAAAAATATTTTTACTTTGAAAATGATTTATATTAGTGTGGAGATAAAACAATAGAAAATATATAAAAATAAATAGAGAAGAAAGAAAATAAATTACCAGAAATAAAAGAGATAAAATAGAGAGATGGCACCAGGATTTATAGAGATTCGGCCCAACCACTTGCCTACTTCCTTTCCCTAAGAATTTCTTCTTTAGAGCTCCACTATAAATTGTCTTAAGCATTTATGGCTACGCCCACGAATCTTATTACAAAGATGATATATTTTACACAGGTTGATCCCTCAAACCAAACAGGGTTTTTGTTAACTGAGTTTACAAACCAAATAGAGATTTTACTAGCTAATCTCAAGAACCAAATAGAGAGTTTACCAAGATAATCTCAATAACCAAACATATGTTTTATAAGGACAATTTCAAGTAAAGACTCTAAAAGATTTGACTTAAATTTTGGTAAAACTTGATGTCAAACACAATGTTCCAACTTGAAGAATTTTGCCAGAGAACAAGATGAACAACATGAAGAATGCTGCAGACAAAGATGTCGAATACAATGTTCCAACATCCAGATTCGACATCCTGGACAAATAGCGCAGGTTTTAAATCTGTTGCAAGATTCAAGGAGTGATCACAGCAGTGGATCAAGAAAGCCAACAGATCATTCGAAGCCCAAGGAAGCAAAAGATTATAAAAGGAAGACCAAGACTTAGGACAAAAGAACTAACCTATTGTAACACTTTTGTAAAGTAGAAAATAGGGTTTAGGGTTTTGAGAGTCGTAGGATTTCTTGTGTTGTAAGTCTCCCTCTGTATCAGTTTAATACATTGTGGAAGACATAGATGCTTGTACAGATTCAGAAACATGTAGGTAATAAATCATGTATTGTTCGTGGATGAAGCTTTTAAGTAAATCCGAGTTAACTTGTTAGTCAAGAATGCTTGGCTGAACTGTGTATTGAAAAAGGTGTCTTTCAAGTAGGATGATACAGTTGTTGTCGATTGTAATTGTTAGATAATCACAGGTTGTGATTTAGGGAGTGAGATGGGTTTCTCTTATCAATTAAATGTGACTTCTAATGATAAAGTTTCCATTGGGTAGTGATAGGTAAACCATAGGTTGTTTACTGTAAACCAGAGGTTGTTTACATAAAACTATACTACTAATAGTGGATTCTTCTTCCTAGCTTGGTATGCCCCCAGATGTAGGTGATTTGCACCAAACTGGGCCATCATATTCTGTGTTATTTATCATTATACAATTTACAGTTCAGTTTTTGATTAACATGTTGTAACAGATGTCGAAACATCTGTCTTGATGTCGTTGCTGATATTCTGGGTATTAGCTTGTTTATGTTGTCCTTGTTTTTAAAGTTATACAGAGAACAATGTCATGACATGTGTTAGGACATCTGATATCTGCTATGCCAGAATTTCATCAAGAACCAGGGATATCAAATAAGAGAATCAGACACTTGATGCATAAAACTTAAGCAAGAACACCGGTACTACCAAAAACTCTCGGAAGTATTTTTCACTCACGAGGCACCAGGAGTGTTCACGGTGCGGTTGACTTTTAGAAATAACATCAAACCAAACTAAACCAAACTAATGTGGTTTTGGTTGGTTCATTTGGTTCATTTTTTACAGTTATGAGTTGGGTATAATCGATTATGTGGTTTAAATATTGAAAGTTTTCAAATTCATTGTCACTAATCGATTAGAAGCCCTCTTAATCAGTTAGAGGTCTTAAAAAATTGATAATTAATAAACCTTAATATTTTAGTCGATTATTTAGTGTTAACAAGACTCCTAAATGATTATTTAAGCTAGTAACCAACTAGAAACTATAATATTTGCTGGTGATTTTATAAAAGTAGAGAGGCTTCAAAAATATTTTAGTATGTGTGTGAGATTTTCCTTAGCATCTTAGAAGATACTCATATACTTTTACAATACACTTATCACTCAGACACAGGACCAAGCGAGCTTTCACACTTCCTCTCTTTCACAACCTTAAAGCTTCAACATCCCTTGCTAGATTCACCATGGATTTAGTACTTCATTTGAGACTTGACATCTTTTATATTATGAGACTTGATATAACCTCTTTGATTGCTTGATCTATAATCTTTAATGACTCCACCGAACCCCAATTGACATTAGGTGTTGTCAACATCAAAACCACCTAGGATCATCTGCTACTAAGATCATTTATAAATGATTGTACCTAAAATCCCATAACTCTAAATTCTTTCCATTTTTTATGATGACAACGCCTCTCTCATGGAGGTGGACAAGAAAATAATAGTAACATATTTGAGTATGTAAGCTCCTCCTGAAAAATATAAAGAGTATACCCTACTTTCCCTGAGAGAATACTTATCCCCCTTGGAATTATCAAAAAGGTGGGAAACAAAAAGATAGATAAATAGAACAAGCACATTGATCAAATTTTTAAACAAATGAGTTACTTGAAAAAAAAATGGTGGAAAAAACAAAGTAAGTAGGAAATAAGACCATACTTCTCCCTTTTATGGGTCTGGTTGCTGAGAAATGTGTTGTTCTAGAGAATGGTGTGTATGCTTAGAATGGACACTTTTTTCTAAGACCCCCTTTGTATTTTAGATTTTAATTCCATGAATTCATGACATTTTTATGGCTTGTGACTGTTGAAAGTAGTCACAACTTTTGAAGTTGGCCTGATAAGAACTTTTGGCAAATTTTCTTTATATACTTCCTTTAAGTTTCTTACCCTTTTTTCTTTTAGGCATTCACTTAAACACACAGTTAGTAGAAAAATAAGTGTAATGAAAATGCAATAATTTATCACTTCTTTGAAGAAGAATCAGAGTTTTCTGAGTTCATTCTCTACTAATTGACTTACCTCTTACCAAACATTTGGTAAGGTTTAAAAGGTTTCTTCCACTTGATTCTTTATTGAACCAATCTTAATTTTATTTGGAGCTCTCTAACTCAATATGAAATTCAAGAATCTATTTCTTTCTTGTTGGGATGCTTTCTTCAGACATGAAATCATTTCTCCTTAGGAAATCTTTAGACAACTTCTTTTGATTTGACAATTTGCCTTTGATACTACAAAGCATCTCTTATTCATCTTTATTGATGTAGAACTTTAAATTTCTTATTAAGGAAGTCTTCCTCTGATTTACAAATTTTTAAGATAAGAAGTATTGTAGCTCCCACATCATAAACATTATGCATCTTATTAGCAAGCTCCTCATAAAGATTTATTATGGGGTGTTCGCGGTGCGGTTTGGGCGATTTTGATGGTAAAATTCATTTGAACCGCAAGAGAAAAAAATGTGTGGTTCGATTTGGTTAAATTGAATTTTAGAAATAAATACAAACCAAACTAATGCGGTTTAGGTTGGTTTGGTTTTTAACTGTGAGATATTGGATCGAACTCTAGTTAGCATGCGATCGAAGTCTGCTCACATGCTGTTGTCGAAGACCTACATGTTGTAGTCGAAGTGTGTTCTAGTGTGTAGCTGTCGAATTGGGCCTTGTGTTAAGGATCCAATCGTTTAAGTTAGCTTGTACCCTAAGTTAGTTTATAATGGGTAATTGTTAAAAGGCCCATTAGTTTAGTATGTTAGGTTTTATTATAAATAGCATACTAGTCTCTCATCTTGTGAGGTAACAAAAACCTAATTAGGGTGAGAGGGTTATTTGTTATTCTTGAGTACTTGTAATTTGTTTTGTAGAGAAAGTAAAGAATAGCAGTTATAACTAATCCTTGTTGTTTTTCTTTGTTTTTCCTTGTTAACCCTAACCCTTGCGTGTTTCTTGCCTATAAAGAAACCGAGTATATTTTGTTCAAAAGCATCCTAATTCACAACAAATTGGTGCGGTGAACATGGAGAAGATGCCTTCAACAAAGTATGAGATTGAAAAGTTCACTAAAGTGAACGACTTCGGTTTGTGGTGCTTGAAGATGAAAGCCCTACTGGTTCAGGAGGGTTGTTTGGAAGCGTTAAAGTGAGAGGCATCCATGGACATTGCGTTAACGGAAAAAGAAAAGACGGCCATGATAGAGAAAGACCACAACGCAATATTGTTGAGCCTTGGTGATAAGGTTCTTCGACAGGTATCAAAGGAGACTACGGCATCAGGGTTATGGTTGAAACTTGAAAGTTTGTACATGACCAAATCTCTAGTGAATCGACTCTACTTGAAGCAAGCTTTGTATTCATTCAAGATGAGTGAAGACAAAGTTTTGGCTGAGCAGTTGGATATGTTCAACAAGCTGATTATTGATCTTGAAAATATTGATGTAAAGATCGATGATGAAGATCAAGCACTGTTGTTGTTGTGTGCTTTGCCCAGAACACATGCTCACTTCAAAGAAACTCTCATGTATGGAAGGGAGTCCCTGAGCTTTGAAGAAGTTCAATCAGCCTTGTATTCTAAGGACCTGAACGAACAAAAGAAGCATAATCCTTTGACGGTAGGCGAAGGTTTGGCTATTAAGGGAGAATTCTTGCGAAAGGACGGTAAGTTCGACAAGAAGAAAGGTAAAAGTCAGCCAAAGTCTTATAGTGGCGAAGCATCTGGTATTTGATGCTATCACTATAAGAAGGAGGGTCACATAAGAAAGGTGTACCCTGAACGCCTGAAAGATCATGGAGGTAAAGATAATGGCAACGCAACCATTGTTCAAGATGACTTTGAATCATCTGATGTTCTTGTGGTTTCGAGAGGCGACTCAAGAAAATAGTGGATTATGGATTCAGGTTGCACTTGGCATATGACTCCAAACAAAGAATTGTTCGAGGAGCTATGTGATCAAAATGGTGGATTAGTGCTGCTGGGAAACAACAAAGATTGCAAAATTGTAGGCATTGGATTTGTGAGATTCAAGCTTCACGATGATTCAATAAGGTTATTGACTGAAGTCGGGTATGTACCTGATTTAAAAAGAAATTTGGTTTCTCTTGATGAATTCGACAGGAAGGGTTATATTTTTCAAGGAGAGAAAAGTATCCTAAGAGTCGTGAAGGGGTCGAAGGAAGTCTTGAGAGGCATAAAGAAACAAGGCTTGTATACCCTTGAGGCTGAAGTTGTAAGTGGTTCGACAAATGTTGCATCCACGAAACCTTTGTCGAAGACAGAAATTTGGCACATGAGATTGGGCCATGTCAGTGAAAGGGGTCTGGTCGAATTGGGGAAAAAATCGGCTTGGAGGAGACAAAGTCGAAAAGCTGAAATTTTGTGAACCCTGTGTATTTGGAAAATCTTGCAGAGTGAACTTCAACAAAGGCAAACAAAGAACTCATGGATCCATTGATTACATCCATGTTGATCTTTGGGGGCCTGCAAGGTGTCCATCACATTCAAGAGCAAGATATTTTCTATCCATAGTTGATGATTATTCCAGGAAGTTATGGGTATTCATCCAGAAGACTAAGGATGAAACTTTTAAGAATTTCAAAGGTTGGAAGACTCTAGTCGAAAATCAGACTGGCAGAAAGATCAAGAGGTTGAGAACCGACAATGGCTTTGAATTTTGCAATGAGGTGTTCGACAACTTTTGTGCTTCCTCAAGTATTTCAAGGCACAAAACTACTACAGGTACTCCAAAATAAAATGGTTTGGCAAAAAGGTTTAATCAAACTATTTTGGAAAGAGTTAAATGCATGTTGACTAGTGCTGGATTAAAGAAGGTGTTTTGGGCTGAGGCTGTTTCGACAACAACATATCTGATAAACAGATGTCCTTCGACTACGTTAGATATGAAGACGCCTAAAGAAGTTTGGGTGGGACATCCACCTAGTCTCGACAGAATGAGAGTATTTGGCTGCATGACCTATGCTCATATTAGGCAAGACAAGGTTGAACCTAGAGCTTTGAAATGCATGTTCATGGGATACCCTGAAGGAGTCAAAGCTTATAGGCTATGGTGCCTAGAGCCAGGTCACAGGAGGTGTATCACCAGTCGAGATGTAGTTTTTAATGAAGTTGATGATGCTGACGAAGAGCTAGAACAGGGAGAGATTCCTGTTCAGGTGGAGCATGTTGATGCTGAATTGCGTATCCCATATGATGTCGAAGAAGAAGCAGAAGCTGCTGTCAAAGATGAGGAGATTGATAATGACTACCTTGTAGCAAGAAACAGGTCGAGGAGAGTCATCAAGCCACCTCAGAGACTTGGGTATGCATATCTTATAGCTTATGCCTTAATCTCTGCAAGTGAGGTTCTCGACGAAGAACTTAGAGAATATAAGGAAGTTATGAGGAGTCGAAAGAAGACTGAATGACTGAAGGCCATGGATGATGATATGAAATCTCTTCATGATAATAACACATGGGAATTGATCAAGAAACCTGCTGAAGCCATATTAGTTAGCTGTAAATGGATTTTCAAAGTTAAGGAAGGAATCGAAGGAGTGGCGTCGAAGAGATACAAGGTAAGATTGGTCGCTAGGGGGTTCACTCAGAAAGCAGTTGTCGACTTCAATGATGTGTTCTCTCCTGTTGTGAAGCACAGGTCCATTCGAATGTTGCTTGCCCCGGTGGCACAATTCGACCTTGAACTGGAACAGATGGATATGAAGAATGCGTTCTTGTATGGTGATCTAGATGAAACAATCCTGATGAGGCAACCTGAAGGGTATGTCGAAAAGGGGAATGAAGATTATGTGTGCAAGCGGAAGAGATCTTTATATTGACTGAAACAATCTCCTCGACAGTGGAATAGGAGATTCGACAAGTTCATGGCACGCATAAGTTTCATTAGAAGTTAGTTTGACCATTGTGTTTACTTCATATTTTGACCTGGTAATTCATTTTTTATTTTGTTGCTTTATGTGGATGATATTCTAATAGCAAGCAACAATGTCAAAGAGGTAAGGAAGGTGAAGCCTGAACTCAATAAGGAGTTCAAAATGAAGGATCTAGGAGCTGCATCCAGGATTCTTGGGATTGACATCCGAAGAGATAGAAAGCAGTCGAAAGTATGTTTATCTCAAGAGGCATACCTACGGAAGATTCTCAAAAAGTATGGTATGTCGAATTCAAAGCCTGTTGTGACTCCGACAAACCCTCAATTCAAGATGAGTATAGATCAGTGTCGCAGTACTGATGTTGAAAGAGCTTATATAAATAGCAATCCATATGCTAATATAGTGGGTTCTTTGATGTATGTTATGGTTTGTACTATACCTGATATAACATATGCAGTAAGTCTTGTAAGCAGGTACATGGCGAATCCTGGAAAGGCTCACTGGCAAGCATTGAAGTGGATTCTAAGGTACATAAATGGGTCTTTGAATAGAGTCTTAATTTATGGTGGAGCCTTGGGTGAAGATATTAAAGCAGCAATCGAAGGATATGTCGACTCTGATTATGCAGGTTGTATGGATTCTAGAAAATCTATTTCTGGATATGTGTTCACTATGTTTGGCATAACAATAAGTTGGAAAGCAACACTTTCGAAGGTTATTTCCTTATCAACCATTGAAGCGAAGTATATCGCCCTAACTGAAGCTCTGAAGGAAGCATTATGGCTTGAAGGTTTTGCAAAGGAGATAAAACTTCAAGGTTGAAGTATCACTGCTAAATGAGATAGTCAAAGTGCAATACACTTGTCGAAGAATTCAGCCTATCATGAGTGAACCAAGCACATTGATGTGAGGCTGCATTTTTTCAGAGGGGTAATCGAGCGTGGAGAAGTCCAAGTGCTGAAGGTTTCGACAGATCATAATGTTGCTGATATGATCACCAAGATGTTGCCTAGTTGCAAGTTTTTCCACTGTATGCAGTTGATAAAGCTGCATGAAGAAAGCTAGTTTGTTTCTTGATGTTATAGAGTTAGATCCAATGTGGAGATTTGTAAGATATTGGATTGAACACTAGTTAGCATGTCGTAGAAGTCTGCTCACATGCTTTTGTCGAAGACCTACATACTGTAGTCGAAGTGTGTTCTAGTGTGTAGCTGTCGGATTGGACCTTGTGTTAAGGATCCAATTGTTTAAGTTTGCTTGTACCCTAAGTTAGCTTGTAATGGATAATTGTTAAAAGGCCCATTAGTTTAGTATGTTAGGTTTTATTATAAATAGCATACTAGTCTCTCATCTTGTGGGGTGACAAAAACCTAATTAGGGTGAGAGGGTTATTTTTTATTCTTGAGTACTTGTAATCTGTTTTATAGAGAAAGTAAAGAATAGCAGTTATAACCAATCTTTGTTGTTTTTCTTTGTTTTTTCTTGTTAACCCTAACCCTTGCGTGTTTCTTGCCTATAAAGAAACCGAATATATTTTGTTCAAAGGCATCCTAATTCACAACATTAACAATATTTTTATTGAGACATACATACACCTATAGAGAACAACTTAACTTTGTGTTTAGTCATTCATACATTACCAAATAACAACGAAACTCATCATCCTGGAAAAAAAAACTTCTCATTCAATATACAAAAGTTAGATTAGAAAAAAGTGAATTAGTAAAACATAAAATAGTACCATTAAAAATATCAAAAACATTATAATAAAACATAAAAAATAGAGGAGATATATTAATGAAGATGAAAAAGAAAGAATAAAAGAGATGCGAGATTAGAGAAGAAAGGTGCGATAAAACGTAATTGGAAGAGAGAAAAATAACATATAAATGAGAAGATAAAAAAGAACATAAGAGAGGAGATATTAAAGTAGAAGGGGTGAGATGTACATGACAAAGAAGATGAGATGAATGTGCGACACTACTGTGAGAGATTTGAGAAGGTTGAAAACGAAACCCTAAGTGTGAGTAAGATAAAAAATGTTCGTAATCGTAAGGATAAGGCATAATAGATTTGGGTTTCGGGTTAGATGTGGGATAAGTGAAGTTTGGGTCATAACATAATGCGGTTTGGTTTGGTTTGCAAAATACAAACAACAAACCAAACCGAGCCGCGCGATTTTGTTAAAAACAGACCCAAACGCTTCCAAACCAAATGTAGTTTTTTGAGGTTTTATTTTGGTTGGTTAGGTTTGTTGTTTTCTATTGGTTTGGTTCGGTTTTGGAACACCCTACAAGGAACTAATGCAACTTTAGTGAATTAATATAAAAGGAAAGAAAAGATAAAATAAGAAAAAGATAGAAGAAATTTGTATTATAGTGGGACTTGAAATGAGAAGAAGTCTTTTTTATATAGGAAAAAAAATATAGCTCAAAAAGGAAATCAGTATGTGAGCTTCTTAATGCTCATAATCGATTATGAGCTAGGTCTAATCAATTATGTTGTTTAAATATTGAAAGTTTTCAAATTTGTTGTCATTAATCGATTAGAAGCCTAATTAATCCATTAGAGGTCTTACAAAATTGAAATTTTATCAACCCTAATATGTTAGTTGATTATTTAGTGTAAACAAGACTCCTAAAAGGTTATTCAAGCTAGTAATCAACCAGATACTTATATACTTTTACAATACATTAATCACTCAGACAGGAGACCATGCGAGCTTTCAAACTTCCTCTCTTTTAAAACCTTAAAGCTTAAACATCCCATGAGACTTGACATTTTCTATATAATGAGGCTTGATATGACTTCTTTGATTGCTTGATCTACGATCTTCAATGACTCCACCAGATGCCGCTTAACATTAGACGTTGTCAACATCAAAACCACCTATGATCATCTGTTACTAAGATCATCTATAAATGATTGTACCTAAAAGCCTATAGCTCTAAGTTTTTTCCCTTTTTAGTGATGTTACAAATATTCCTTATTCATCTTTGTTGATGTAGAAATTTAGATTTCTGATTAAGGAAGCCTTCATCTGATTTATAAATTTTTAAGATAGGAAGTATTATAACTTCCTCATCATAACCGTTATGCATCATATCAGAAAACTCCTTGCACAATATAATTTATTAGTAGCACCTAAGATGATGTCATTGACAAAAATAATCAAAAGTAAAATTTTATGCTTGGTTTTTACAAGTAGTTGTATTAACCTTCCCTCTTTGAAAAAAAATTCAAGCGAAACTTGCTTCAATGATCATACCGAGCTCTTTGAGCTTGTTTTAGACCGTAGATAGCCTTTTTCGGTTTTGAAAACATGATTAGAAAATAAGAGTTTAGAAAACCGGGAGGTTGATCAACATCCACTTCTTCTTGGATGTAATCGTTCAAGAATACACTCTTTACATCCATTGGGAAGAGTTTTGAAATTCCAAATGTATAAGAAAGCTAAAATCATTCTTATGGCATCTAATTTAGCTATATTAGTATAGGTGATAACGCGAAATTATATCGTTTATTTGGCTTGACTTACATGAATTTTAGTTATTATTTCCTTTATTTTATTTTATTTATGCTTCGATTTATGTCTCGATTATCATGTTTTCAGGTAGCTTGGATTAAATCGGATTAAAGTACAAAAAAAAAAGAAAAGAAAAGAATTAATTGAAGAAAAAGAGAATAATGGAAAGAAAATAGGAGGAAGGAAAAAGAAGAGAGAGAAAATGAAGAAAAGAAAAGAAAAAAATAAATAAATAAGGGTGGGCCCACCACCACACACAGCATGTGGCGCAAGCCACATGGTGGGGTGGCGCCCACCACCAAGACCTAAAGTGGCGCAAGCCACTATATTGTGAGAGGGGGAGGTGGCGCAAGCCACCTATTAGTGAGGAGAGAAAATCTCCCACTTTTCCCTTTTATCTCCACTTCTTCAGGACTCAAACACGCAGTATCCGGTCTTTCCTCCGTCCGATTCTTACGCCAACTCACTCTCCACAGTCCGCATCTCACACTACTCAACTGTCTCGACTCAGTATAAAAGAGAAAGCAAACCTCCATTGGAGGGGGTCGACTTTTCTTTGCCAGAATTTTACTTGTTTAGTTTTTAGGCAGTTTTCTTTCCCATGTAAAAGTAATAGTCTCCATATTAAGGGACTATTACCAATATAGTTTTGGGATTTATTTTTGTCAGTCGATTTCTGTACTTTGATTCGAAGCCTTCAGGCGTATTATAATTCAGCATCTATTAATTTCAGGTTCCCTTTATCGTTTATTTTACTGCTATTGCTTTCTTATTTTATTTGCTAGATCATGTTTAGTATTAAGTTTATTTATCGTAACTACGTGTTTGTTTTCCTATCTATGTCTTTCTAAATAGTCTTGAGTCCGGCGTATAAGGACCGTCGTTACCGACGAGACTCGGTAGAAAATAATAGGTGCGAACTTATGATTAAAATTCTGTTTTGGTATTAATTGCCAAGTCTAATTTAAATAGCTTAATCACGAGAGTGAGAGGTTATTTAACACGATTTTGTCACGAGAGTGAGAAATTAATTAAGGTTAGACTCGGCACTGCGAGAGCGGGGGATCAAATCGGATAGTGGAAATTAGGCAACATATCTAAATACAGCGAGAGCGCTTTAGATACGTTTAGGATATTATTGGCTTTCAAAATATATTTCCTAGTTACCGGGCGAGCGAGAGCAAAATCTTGGGATTAAGGAACATGACTTTAGTTAATACCGCGAGAGCGTGAGGCAGAGTTTTTAAGTCGGTATATTTTACGGAACTAAGTTATAGTTGTAATTAGTACCCGAATTCTACAAAGTCCTTTAGGAACGCTGAATCCATATTTCGGCCTCTCTTTATTATCATATTTTCTTAGTTTTATTTTAGCGCTAGTCCCTTTTATCTAATATCATTAGCCTTAGCTTTACAAAGCAATGATAGATTACAGTAGGTTGACATTGGTCTCTGTGGGTTTGACAATCTTTTATATTACTTCGATATTTTCGTGCACTTGCGGACGCATCAATAGATCTCATCAAAATATATGTCTTTATTTATCTACCCTTTCACAACCATTCTTGCTTTATTTCTTAAAACATTTTAGTCAATTTTGTTGTGAAATACCCATTTGGTTCCAATCACTATATTAGATGAAGGTTTGGGAACAAACTCTCAAACAATGTTTCTCTCAAATTGATTTAACTCATCTTGAATTCTAAGAGACCAATGTTCATTTATCAGAGGTTCATCAACTTCCTTGGTTCAATTCGGGAAACAAAAATCCATAAAGTTATATACCTTTCTAAGGGAGTTTCTAGTTGTGAGTCCCTTAAACATATCTTAATAACATTCTAAATTAGATGGTCCTTAGTGGTCCTCCATTCTTTGGGTAGATCTATATTTTCTAAGTTTTCTTATTCAGCTTGAGTATCTTTATTTAAACTTTGATATTCATATTTATCTTTATCTTTATCTTTATCTTGACCATTATCTTCCAGAGATGTTTTCTCAAGGATACCTGCAGAATAAAAAACAACTACCTCTACAGACAATGGGTTAGACTCATTAAAGGTAACATGAACTCATTCTTCTATCGTCGGGGTTCTTTTGTTAAAAACTTTAAAATCTTTGCTAAAAGTGGAATATCCTAGGAATATGCCTTCATCACCTTTGACGTCAAATTTCCCAAGATTATCCTTTATCTTAAGGACAAAGCATTTATATCTAAAGACATGTAAATGATAAATATTTGGCTTCCTTACTTTATACAACTCATAGGGTGTCATCTTTATTATTGGTATTATCAAGACATGTTCATAACATAGCAAGTAGTGCTTACATTATTGACTCAAAAGTATTTAGAAAGGTTAGTTTCATTGAGTATCATCCTCGCTAGCACTTCTAGAGATTTATTCTTCCTTTCTACTACCACATTTTGTTAGGGAGTTTGTGGAGTGAAAAAAGTATGTTGAGTAGTCATTCTAGAACTCACCACCATGATCACTTCGGGTCAATGAAATGCTTAATACTTTTTTGTTCTGGATAATCCTGGAAATTTTTTGAAAGGATACAAATGTGTCTCTTTTTTTGGATAAAAATAATGTCCATGTATAGCGAGAGTAGTCATCCACAACTATAAGGGCATGGATATTGCTGTCAAATTTTTTAGTTTTTTATGGGCCAAAAAGATCCATGTGCAAAATGTTTAAGGGACAGTTTATAGAAACAACATTTTAGCTTTAAAAGAGGATCTTACTTATTTCCCCTTTTTGGCATGCATCATATAATTGTCTAATATAAAGGCTTCTTGAAAGCTAAGATAACACTATTAGAGTCACCTTCAATCCAAATATGTGTTCATCCATGATGCGCAACCAATTCCATAGCCAACATAAGGCCTCCTAGCTCATTCAAAAACTGAATAATGTCCAAGGTTGGAAGAGAACCCACCAAGGAAAACCTTGTTATGATATTTGAAGATGCCGCTACAAGCTACATGTAAGCCCACTACAAAACATAAGTATTAACCTTAACCCAGGGGATTGTAGGAGGCTTCCAAATAACTATCACAATGTTTTTTATTCTCCGATGTTACGGTGAAACAAAAAAAATTATCCCGAACATCAATGTCCAATGGAATGGGAAGATAATTACCATTTGAATAGTTACCACTCATGGATATCGTTGTAAAAATTTTTGCTCTAGCAGCATGAATGGAAATTTTTGCATCTTGAAAGCGAATAAGATTGCAAGCCATCCAAATAGAATGAAAAGTATGAATGATACTTGCAAGAATGACATCTCTAACGTGTGTGCTACACCTCTGGGGGATGCAAGAGAGAGTAGACACAGAAGTTAACAAATCAATGGAAACAAGAAGTATGTCGCCTAACGACTTCCAAAGATCCACATCAAATAGATACTTAAGGAAAAGATGAATCGATGTTTCGAACGCATCCATACATAAAGTAAAAACGGACACAATCGTGCAACCTCGAACGTGGAGGTTCTCATCTGTAGGCATTTTTCTATGTATAAGCCTTCAAAAGCTAAAAGAATGAGATTGAGGATACATGGGCGCCAAATTATATTGGACCAATCAACAGTCAAAGATGGGAGATGCAAGAAATGAGAAGTTTGTTTCACATCTAACATACCGTCATATGAGTAAGACCAAACAAGTTTGTCCAGAAGAGGGGAAACAAACAAAATAATACTAGGTAATTGAGATGTAACCTTTGTACTTATAACAACATCAATAGGAAAATCAAGATGACCGTACAAAATAATGGAAGAGAGCTTTCCTTTGAGTATCAAATGTAGTGACTGGGGATTTTAGGGTAATGGTCCATTCAACACCCCCCCCCCCCTCCCCCTCTTTATGAACCATTTGAATCTCATATTCTCCTCCCAACGTGCAATATTTAGCTTGATTTGTAAATGTGTCTTCTTTTGATTGGTGAATTTGCAATTCAAAAAGTATCGGCGCTCACCCTATTTCATATTCATTTTGCATCATCAGAAAAATCCATATAAAGACTCTCGTTAGTAGCATCAAATATGATGTCATCAAAATAAATTTGCAAAATTATTTTCAAGCAAAAACTTACTTAAACTATCATAACATGAGTGAAGCAAAGAAACCTTAAACATTGTGAGGAGAAAAACAATAAGTTGATTGGTGAATTTGCAATCCAAAAAAGTATTGGCGCTCACCCTATTTCATATTCATTTTGCATCATCAGAAAAATTCGTACATAGAAACTCGTTAGTAGCCCCAAATATGATGTCATCAACATAAATTTGCACAAGTAAAATGCCATGCTCAAAATTTTAATAAACAACTATTTAAAAATTATTTTCAAACAAAAACTTACTTAAACTGTAATACCATAGTGAAGCAAAGAAATCTTAAACATTGTGAGGAGAAAAACGATAAGCTTTTTCTTAGAGAGAAAAATATAGACTTTTCTCAAGAAAAATAACATATGTTTCGATTCACCTTCTTAGTTAAATTTTTCTTTCTTATATTTTTGAGTTAATGACGTTTTTGGTCCCTCTAAATATTGCAGATTTCGTTTTTAGTCCCTCCAAAATTTTCCTTCAAGAAATCGTCTCTTCAAAATTTTCCGTCTAATAAATTAGTCTCATACGTCAAATGCCACTAACGGATACTTACGTCGCATGCCACGTGAAACTTTTTTGATGATTGGGCATACGTGTGGTAGTGTCAATATGGCAAAAAAATATGACGTAGATGCCACGTGGCAATTTCTTCTATTTTTTTTTTTTTTATATTTATAAATTCAAAATTTGTAGTTAATTCGTAGTTAATTCCTAACTAATTTTTTCTTCTAATGCACAATTCACATTGGCCTGGAATCTTGCTGAACTTCTTGAGATCTTACCGCCGTGTCATTTTGGCAAATTTTGTTCTAAGAAGTACCTTTTCACACTCTTTTTATAGAGTACTAAATCATATTATTGGGTTAGCAATGTACTCTATAAACTATATTGATTCATGCATGTATATTTCATAAAGAACAACACAGATGATATTGTCAGCATTACCTCTCTAATATGTTTCTTACATCAGTCTCTATGCAGCGTCTTCTGCATCCTCAAGTGGTTTAATCATAGCAACGACTTTCTAAAGAAACTCAAGAGAACTGTCAACTTTTTCTCGAAGTGTCTATTTATAATTCATACTGCTTCAAGATAGAATACACACTACAAATTCATATAGAAATACACCACCCAAATTATTATACTTCTGACATAACTCTTATCACACGTTATAACTTAAATATATTAGTATACTATAGATTAAATATACTACTATATTATTCTTATTAAACCACACAAATTATTCTACTATAGATTAAATATATTATTATTACACCATAATAACTCTTATTCGAATTCGTACAGAGAATGTGGCACATAGTGTTCTCCCTTTTATAACTTAAATATATTAATTTACTATAGATTATTTTACAAATAGGGGGTTTATATTAGAATTGAAAAAAAAGGAAGTAATTTGGCGAAGAGAATAGCCACCACTGGACATGGACCGTCTTTATTTCAATTTACAGTTAAATATTATTTTTTTCCTAATTGTATCATCTATCTAATTAATATCACGTCCATGCCATAAGTAGAAGTACAAGAGAGCCATAATTATTCTTAGAAAAGACTCATAAATTGCAGCAATTCTCTCATTGTTTTGGTCTCGCAACTTCCTTATCAACACCTCCGCCCAGGGACGGAGCCGAAAATTTGAATAGTGGGGGTTATATATATATATATATATATATATATATATATATATAACAATTCATTCTTTAAAGAATAAATATAAATATAACTATTTTTTTTTAATTATTATATTTTAAAAATAATTAATATTGATTTACAACTTTTAATATCAATAAATGCAATATAACACAAATCTAACAAAATCGCAAACATCATTCTAGTGTCTCTTTTAGTAATAATTTTATGGACTAAATTGATTAATAAAAATATGTTTAATAATTTAATAGACAATTTAAAAATAGATTTAAAAACCAAAATAATTAATAAAAAAATATTTGTCGTTGTGTTTACAGTTTCAATTCATTCAATGACTAAACAACAATGCATTAGTACGCATTTAAAATTAAAATGATTGTTATTTTTTTTTGTAGTGTGGGCAATTGAATCAATTAATTACATTCGTTCTATATGTAGTAGTTTTTTAAGTGTATAAGATAAGCTTGTCTCCCAAATTTAGTGGGGGCTTCAACCCACACAATGGGCAAGCTAGCTTCGTCCCTGCCTCCGCCTCACGTAATTGTCTAGTCCACAAATAATCGAAGTCCACGAGGCAATATCCTTTTCCTTTAATCCATTAAAAACCTCCAAAGATTTCTCTACACAACCACATTTGGCATACATTTCAATAAGAGAAGTACCAACCACAACATCCACCATGATTCAGTTTTCAAGTACATAATCATGAATCCATCTGCCATGCTCTAGAGTTCCCAACAGAGCACAACACGTAAGGAGAGCAACCTCCACATTCCTTTTCAATACAACTATGAATCTCCTTGCCAACCTCCACATTCTTCAACGCGGCACACGCAGTTAGAATGCTCACAAAAGTAGCTTCAGCATGGCATCCTGATGGTTGCATTTTCGCCATTAGGAATCAAGATAAAACATGTCACATTTAGGATGTTTGGAATCTATCAAAATCTTCTGTTGTTCTTAGTACATATGCACTATAGTACTCTAGCATAGCAAAATTCGAATAGCAAACTAGTTTTTGCGATCGAAAATCCAATCCAATTGTGTAATTAGAAAGTCTCAATTTTTAGAATTAGCTAGGAATTAGCTACGAATTATGGGTTTATAAATAAAAAAATATATTAAATGGAAGAAATTGTCACGTGGCATCTATGTCAGATTTTTTGCCACGTTGACACTGTCACGTGTATGCCAAGTCATCAAAAAAATTCCACGTGGCATGCCACGTAAGCATCTGTTAGTGGCATTTGATGTTAGGGACTAGGGGTGAGAATAGGCTGGGTCGAGCTAGGCTTTGCCAAACCTGAGCCTGGGCCTGTCCTGCTAAAAAATTCAAAGCCTAAGTCTGGCCTGTAGCCTACCATAGGCTTATTTTTATGCCTAAACATGGCCTTTTCGAAGGCCTGATTGGCCTACTAGGCTATTTAAAAGCCTACTTCATTTAAACATCTGTAAATAAGAAATTCAACTAATGTTAAATAAACTAACAAGTTAAAAGATCAATGAGTTTAAATGTTTGTTTTCATTGTCTCATTCAAGTTTTCTTATTAGCATAAGTTTGGTGATACTATTTGTTGAAGAGAACTTATGAGAAAAACTTATGACAATAACTTATGACATTGTTTATAATGTTTGTTCAACTTATTTTCCTAAGTTCTTCAAGATAACTAAGTTTTATTTTCGTATTTTAATTAAAAGTACAAAATAGAATATAATAATAATAAATTTATTAATTTTTTTCTTAAATAGATCAGCCTGATAGGCTTAAAAGGCTTTTCTTACAGCCTGTGGTCTAGCCTCTTTAGCTAAATAGGCTTATAAAAAAGCCTAGGCCTTTTCTATTTAAGAAAAAATCTGGCCTGACCTGAGCCTATGTAGACTAGGCCGTAGGTCCCTGTTAGTTGATCTGGTCTATTCTCACCCCTATTATGGACTAATTGTTTAGACGAAAAATTTTGAAGGGCCGATTTTTGAAAGATAATTTTGGAGGAACTAAAAACGAAATCTTCAATATTTAGCGGGATCAAAAATTTCATTAACCCTATATTTTTTAAACAAGAGAAAGTTCAAGTGTTTTTATTAATATTTTTAATATTTTTTATTGCATTATAAAAAATACGAAAAATATATTTAAATCAACTAAACTACCTTCCTGCTAAAAATATAAATACATAGTTAGTCAAAAAAAATATGATAATAGATAATATTTAAAAGAATGTGAAGAATTTTAGAAATCTTCCCAAAAAAAAATCGTTTGATGTTATATGAAACGATAAGTTTGAACTTGAATTATGGTAGTAATAATATGGTTTGGGAAGAGAAGGTGAGTAACGTATGGTTGCTTTTAATTCTAAGTGTAATTACCTTATTGGAGGGTGGTTGTGGATTCGAACCCACGCCCTTTCGGACCAGAACCTTAATCTGGCGCCTTAGACCAACTCGGCCATATCAACTTGTTGTTGGCATTCGAAAAAACATTTTATTCTAATTCAAATTTACGTGGGTATGTTATTCATTGGCTTAGCAAATAGATACCTCTTACTTCTAGTTCTACACGTATGTTTTTCAATTGGCGTAGCAATTTTTTATCAGATTTTTTTCTGAAAATATATTTATAATTGCTTACGTATCACATCGCTCAGTTGAATAATTAAATACTAACTGATAATGAAGTGATTGTTCCTTAGTAAACCGAAATAAAAAAATCAATTCTTTAAAATATAAAAACTTATTTAAAATACTAACATTTTTGAAGTAGTATTTCTAAAAATACATCTACTAGAGACTGGACTCTGTCTAGAGATATTAAAATTTATTCATTTGTGCGTAAAAATATAATTAAACTAATTACTTTTAATATTTTATGTAATAAAAATAAAAATAAACTGGTAATATAATCATTAAAAAATAACTCGAAAATGCACTTCATCCTCTTAAAATTTATGTGTAATTGCACTTTTAATCTTAATTTATTAGACAAAATATTCAGTCCCTTTATTTATTTTTATATTTTCAACTTTGTTTTGATACTATTATCATTTATCACTTAAAATAATAATTAAAATGAACGGCTTTTCTAATAAATATAGAAAGAGAAAAATTATTCAAATCAAACTACTAATATATACTAAATTAGTGAATTAATTTAATCAATTATATAAATTAAAAATTTCTTAATGGAAAATTAATTCAAGAATTAAATAAAATATTTTATTTATATATTGTTGTTCGTGCTTGAGCCGGCGAACTAAATTGATGCTTCAATGAGATTGCAGGACCACAATAAAAGGACCAGAAGGAATGATTAACCGACGACAAACCTCAAAAAAACAAGTGTTTTGAGAGAAAATTTCAAAGGCTTAAAACCCTAGTAGGCGACTATAAAAGAAAAACATAGATCTTATAATTGAGTATACATATTTATAACTTTAAACTATCTCTTATCTTCGATAATCACTAACTTAAGTGTCATAGTGTTTGATAGTACACATATTGTACGCCAGAGCTCAACATCACATTCAAGTACACCAGCCCATTTGTGACTATCTTAGATCTATGTATGATAATTGTCAGATACAAGTGTGAGTTAAAATTCTCACATTGTTTGGAAAAATGAAAGTTGAGCATTTTTATAAGTAAGAAGACACATATATCTGCACTTTATAAGTGTGAGGACCTATATACAGAATGCCTTAAGGTTTTGGATGAAAAAGTTATATCTCTCTCACTTGTGCGGTTGCTATTGGCCTATCTTCGTGACCCATCGGTAAGATCATTGTCAGAATTCCATACACACTAACTCATTTGTGAGTATGTTGGATTTATGTAAGATCATTGGCATAGTTCACCATCAGATCCAAGTACACCAACACATTTGTGAGGATCTAGGCAACATCATAGATGTCGTCTATGCAAAACAAACTCATGAGCATGCTCGAGGGTTGGATCATTTAGCCCCTTAGCCTCAACTAGGGAGCTACTATTTTAGTACACCAAAAAGTCTCGCATTGCTTAAAAATCAAGATCAAAAGTATTTTACATATAACACACATATTTCTCAATCCAAATTTTTTCAAAGAAGAAAATTGTGAAGGTCTTTTACAATGACCAAAGCAATCAATACCACATACAGACAATGGAATGGACTTGAGGTCGGAAAATTTACTACTTTAAATTTATGAACAAAATTTCTTAATGTAATACTAAATTTAACAAACTTTTCCTTTCACATGAAATTTTAGGCTCTTAATCCTCGAAGAACCTCACACTTCAAAAGCTTTTAACAAAATTTCTTAATATAATACTAAATATCACTTATCACTTCATTAAGGCACATATGTACCTTAATATAGGTTTAGACTTTCCATTCATTTCTAAATTCATCTACATATTCTAAGTTTGGCAAGTTCAAGGATGGGAAAATGAACCTTATGCGTTAGTATCAATCCTTAAGCTCTTAACTCATGAAGAACCTCACACTTCAAAAGTTTCTATTTTTGGGTTCCTAACGCCAGCAAGCCTCCTAGTTTCTACAAAATTCATTGTCCTGTTCCTAATCTCGTCGGACGACAATTCTAAACCTACTTAATCTATCACTTTTGCCTCAGTTTGAGAGGACACATCATTATGTTCATCGTCACTAACTAGGCTTACAATTAGGACACCTATTTTTATAGCAGTTATACAATAAAGTAAACACAAAACAACTAAAATGATATAAAGAGATTGTTGCCTTTAGATATTTGCATATTTCAAAAAATGAAGATGAAGAATCACCATAGTCTCAAAAGGTAGTTCAGGACAGAGATATGGATTGAAGAATACGAAAGGTTACAAGAATTCAAATGGAAAGGAAGACAAAGAGATTAACACTCTAAAGTTAAGAAATTGAAATAAAAAATTGACATACAATATAGAATCAAGGAAATATTAAATGGCACAGTCAATGCCCAGATCTGACAACGGTTTCATAACGACACTCCAGTGCACTCTAAGAACATCGCCTCCCTACCCAAAACGCCTAGGTCCACGTGGAGGTACTCCCTAAAGTAACTTTTCAGTGACGAGACAAGACTCGCAACTCTCACTCAACTTATCACTGATTTCTCCTTTTACTCAAAAGACTCTTTCAACGGTCGTGGAACTTCATAACAGAACTCCCATAAGAACAGTCTTGAAAATTTCACAACAATTCTAAATTTGTATCTAATAGCAAAGACTCAGGTGTAATTATTTTCGATCAGTCAAACACTCAATAAGATCGATCCAATACAGAGGTCCAATCCAAAACTCTGCCTTCTCAAATGGACGAACAAGTGTATTGCTGCAAGGGAGTTCTACAATGAATCTAGACACCATTCTCATCTCCACTGTTGGAATTCATCCAACTGTCACCACTTGGGGCGCGACGTTCACCAGAAACGGTTTTAACCGTCGTTTGTATATAAGTGTGATTTTATGTCACACCAATGACTAACCCATAACATACTTGCAAGCTTTTTCTTTCTGACTTCACTGATTTTGACATTTTAGTGTTAATATTGCAGATACATTTCATCTCTGTCCATGTTGCAGATACATCTCATCTTCGTCCATCAAAGACTCTACCACTGTGTCGGAGACCTTCTACGGTAGACTTCATCAATCTTGTATCAATTTTTGTTCCACATTAAAATATTTAATAAATTTAATTATTGTTGATATAAAATAACATATAAATAAATAATTATTTAAGTATGAAAAAAACTGTAAAAAAAAAAATCAATCTCATCACTTCAAAATACATGCATAAGACACAAATGAAATCAGACACCTTATTTTTTATGATTTAATAAGACAAGCCACTCAGCAACATAGCAGCATGAAAAGCCTCTTTTATTGTAGCATAAACTATGACTATGAGTGGCAACTGAAAAAAAAAAAAACAACCTTTAACGTTGTAATTATACTGCAATTTTATCTCCACGCGGTAGTTAGTTCTGATTTAGATTCCAAGAATAGCACGAGAAAACTAATACACCAACAACAAACAACCTGGTTGGTTGTGTTATAGGTCAGAGAAGTTCGCCAGCTAAAGCAGCTGGCAGAAGAAGAGTACAAATCATACGATATATCCACATTCTCAGCAAAAAAGAATAAAGCGATGCATACGCAAATCATGGTCGTTTTAAGTGTGCGTGACTGAAAGAAGAAGAGTACAAATCATACGATATATCCACATTCTCAGCAAAAAAGAATAAAGCAATGCATACGCAAATCATGGTCGTTTTAAGTGTGCGTGACTGAAAGTGACAGTTCAAGCCTCAAGGCATTGCTGTGTTATCACTATCAAATATTGAAAGTGATAGTATGATTAGCTGGATGTGAGATCATACCTTTCACCATCTCTAAGTCCATTTTCAAGCCCCAAACCTTTGGATTTTAATTTCATTATCATCCTTGGGGTTTGTCCGGATTTTGAAATTTTGGATTCACTCCATTGTTATAAAATGAACACTTAAACAAGAGTGAAATTGTCCAGGAGTTTCTCCGGATTTCAAACTCCATATACACCCCATTGTGAAGAAACACAGACCAAGTATGTGTGAGGTTTATCTAGAGATCGAAAAAAAAAAAATAAAGATATCTCTTTGATAAAGTAATTTTATTGTAAAATAGATGCTTCCGAATTTCAATCTTCAAACAGTACAAAGAACATTTTTTAATTTTTATGGGATGTGTGATCAATTGACGGGATTAGGAAAGGCAATAATGGACAACCTTTCCCCATACCTGCGGTGTCGTTTTTAAGAGAGAAAATAAGAGTAAATTTTAACTAGTATTCAATGCCAATCACAAATGTCTCCAAAACTCAGTCCAATCCAATTTTTTAATATTAGTACAAATTTAGAATATTGCAAGTAACACATCACTTTCATAAATTAAATTCACCAACACAACGGTCCAATATTTTCATGTGGCTATCATTGAATTCTGTGGATACCACTGCACATTTTCATCAAATGCTATACTGCCGCTGTTACAGAAAACGATAATAATTGATATACAAATAAGGGGAGAAATATCTCATCTAGATTAACTGTACCTTCAGTAGTCCTCAAGTATTAACATGTTTCAATTACATGTACAACATTTACTAGTATAAGTTCATCATGACCAAACCTATATATTTTGCTTACTGTTCTAGAATAATATGCTATTATTCAGAAGAAAAATGAACGCGATTATGAATAATAAATGGAACATAAACCTATCCGATGCTCAAAAAGAACCAAATGAATTGCAATCAAAGACTCATACAATGTAGGTCTGCTTCAAATTTTTCCTCCCGCGCTTTCCTTTTGGATTGGCAGTAATAAAAGCATTTGCAAGTTCAGAATCCTCTGCAGTTATCAGTATGTTTGCTTTACTTGGGTCTGCAAGCAGCAGCTTTGACACAAGGTATCCCGCAATTGACCATGTCTGAAACAGTCGAGATTGTTTTCCGATGAATCGGGATCTTTTTGTGTCATAATATTCAGGCCACTTGTCTCTTGATATACGCCTCTCAGCAATTTCAACAGTTTTTGCAGCAATGTGTGGTCTGTTCATCTTTATGCATGCAGCTGTGAGCTGCAATAGGCATTT
The DNA here is from genome assembly GCA_022829125.1 of Lathyrus tuberosus. NCBI lineage: Eukaryota > Viridiplantae > Streptophyta > Magnoliopsida > Fabales > Fabaceae > Lathyrus > Lathyrus tuberosus. Next base: position 23,274,322 of record JALAZF010000011.1, on the reverse strand, counting down.
TTTATGTTAAAACTTTGAACGTTGAGTTAACTCAAACATGCAATGCATATGTGAAGAAACCGGCTAAGCTATGAAAGGATTTTGCATGTGAAAGATGAAAAAGATTCAATATGACAGATTATGATAAGAGCTACGATGAAAAAGTATGGTATAGCTAGAAATCAGAACAGCTTGGCCGTACACAAACAATATCATTTCATTGTCGACTAATTGCAATCTAAAATAGACAGGGATGCAAGTGCATCAAGCTTTGCAATTGTAACAAACCTGCCAGAGCAGTGATGGCCAGGAGCCTCCATTATGGTAGGACCACGGCCTGCAAAAAATAAAATTAAATAAAATCATGTCATGAAAAATATTATAACAGTAAAACATAAGCAGAGGAAAGTTAGATTCAGTACGTGTTCTTGGGATCACTTCCAGTGATTATTTGCCACTCCTGACCTTCAAGAGCGGGATAACAAATCTTGAGTGGCATCTCTGCCACCAAATCCGACCATTTGGCCTCAATAAGATCCAATATGGAATGTGATTGTTCCTCTGTGGCCATATTATTTACAACAGACCACAAGTTTCCCAGTGAAAAAAACCGGAAATCCATGTGAGCTGGTTGTAAGTTACCAATTAAGTAGCCTCCTTTGTTTGGCATCCATTCCACTAACCAAGGAGGAATCTGGTCTGGATATATGTTGAATTTATTAACAGCGTCATACGAGTATTCCTCTGTCTTGTAACGGTAAATTTCATTTAATCTTTTCATATCAATCCAATAATATTCCCTAATATGAAATGAAAGAGCTACCAGACGATTGTTCAGTGCTCGTATAAGGTCAGCTGATCCATCCTCGGGAGTAAGCATCTCACGCGCACAAAGTAAGGCAGAATAAAACAGTGCCTAGAAACAGAAAAATAAAACAAAAAGCAAAAAGAAAATACGCATTAGATGAGTTTATTTGATTGCTAATTCCATCTTTAATTTTAGGCATCTCGGGTACACAATGCTTTCGAAAAAAATAATAAATTTATTTGACAAAATTGATATGCAAACAAAACTTAGAAACATAATACCAAAAAAATCTAGCTATTAGAGAACTTTTCACAGGTAAATTAGAATCATTCAGGATTTGGATTAGCTGCAACTACTAAAAAGCTGTCACTGATTCAGTGATGCAGATGAGCTGCATAATTCCAGAATTCAGGTTGGATCTGAGAGGCTGCATCTGCTTCGAGTATTTGTGGCGGTGGTAGTCAGCAGAGGAGCTGTGCTCGTCGGAGGTTTCCAAAGGTGGCTATGGTGATTTTTGGGAATGAGTCTCACCGAAGAAGGCGCAACTGGTCGAATTACAAATAGATGCCCAGAGAAACACACTAATGGAAAAGAGAATAACTGGATGAAGCATAGTGAACGTAAACAAAGAAGCAAGACAGAAACATCAACCAATTGAGAGTGAATGACGGTAGCAGAAGAAATTTTGAACTCGGATGACATGAAGGAGAATTTGAAGACATGCCGAAAGGATGACACAGCGATGGAGAACTATTGCTGGACTGGCAACAACAGTATGATCACAATCGTGTCGGCAGTGACCGATGATACACATGCCGAAGAAGGGTCCATAGGAGAAAATATGTTATTAAGGAAAGCCAAAAAAGGCTCGTCAAAATACATGTCGAAGGGTCCACAGGAGAAAAGATATGTCATTGCGAAAGCCAAAAAAGGGTCTTCGGAAATAAATAATACTGTTTAGGAGGTTCACGTAAAGAAGATGCAGAAGCACTGGAAAAATATGGTAGTTTGCCTGAACTTTTTTGGCGGCGGCGGCCGCCGGCATCTGTAATAAACCCTACTAGCTACATGATCAGAACCTGATCTGATACCATGTTGAATTTGTGATTCAAACTACATCCACCTCTATTTATAATAGCATATAAAATAAATACTAATTGATATTACTTGCTAATTCTAATCCTAATCATAAATATTTGTATTTGATTCTTACACTTAATAAGAAATAGTTGATGAGTAGCACACGACTGAAGAGATGAAATCTTAAATACCTGAATCTCCAAAGGATGCCCGTGTATGCCCATCCTTCGATCTATCATGCAAGAACCATCAGTTACTAATAATGTTGGAAACATGTCAAAGCCATCAGCAAGACACAACTTCAAAATCATCTTAATTCCGGTTTGCACATCAACTCTCTCCTGAACTGATAAATCCCCAGAGCATTTTCCATATGCTCGCAGTAAAATAATCCACCACAACCCTGAGATCACACGTTAAATAAGTTAAGCATTCCAAGAAGTATAATGATATATTTCTTTTGCTGTGTAAAAAAAATTCTATATATCCGATCAGTTAATTTACCGGAATCAACAGGAGCAACACGGCCAATGGCTGCCTCTCCGAAATCAGGATCCAAAACCTCTTCTGTTGCAGAGTCATCATCACCTTCCAAAGGAACTGTCCGAACCTTAAAACTAGCAGGCATCAAACCTTGTCCTGGACTATGACAATCCATTGTTTTCTCCCAGCTCTGAAATGGGATAACTTTGTTCAATGCTTAAGTGTATCAAAAACAGCAAAGCTCACACGAAAATACAAATGGGTCTTTGACAAAGAAGTACGAACAATGAAAGATTACTCCATGAAAAGTGTTAGTTAAGGCCCCTTCCTTTATTTACGGACAATTAACATCAATGGCAAATGTCATGCAAAAGCTTTTTCAGCATTCTTATAGGACCTCATTGAGTGAATCATAGGAATGAAGAAAGTTGGTTGTGGCATTAAATTTGTTGACAATTGGTATTGTTTTATAAGTTTACCTTTCATGAGAGAAAATTAGTTACCATTTTTATTTAAGTATTTATTTTAGATTGCGGAAAGTGATATAACATAAGTAAGAATATGTTGATAAAGAAATAATAAATGCAGTTGAAACTTTTAAAAGATGACATAAGGGACAACAAAAAAAGTCAAGGTATTATATTTAGGAACAGGAGGGGTAGTACTATAATTCACCAAAAAAATTACAAGCCGATAGAGCTAGGTTGATGGGACTTTGAACAAACTGTAATGACTAATGAATAAACTATGTTTGTAAAGACATAACACATAATAAGTACAACAGTTCAACAGTCAATAAAAAAGTGAACACGCGCAACAATGACATGTGTATCAAATTGTATCAAATTACCATTTCAGGAAGTTGTATCCAATTTGATTCTGTTGCCAGAACATGTTATCATTAATATAAGACCAAGAGATTACCTGTAACTGAAGTGTATGAAGAATGAAATTACGAACAATATCATACTCTCCCTTCAATAGGAAAGCGATTCCAGAAGGAATAAAATCCCGAATAAAGACCTGGTCATAATTCAAAACATTGGTATTGTTTGGATCCTTTGCAGCAATAGTTCCAATAGGATTGCCACAATAATTAACTACAGACTCCCTCAGTAGATCCCACGCTTCTTCCTCAATGGAGTTGATGCTAACAGAGTCAAAGTTTTTCAAGACATTTCCATTAGTAATATTAGACGACAAAATCTCCTTTTCCTGTTTCAACACTTGAACATCTTCAAACTCTACAACCGACTTTGCACTCATCACATTACTTACCAAATTTGACTTTTCAACGTCACTCGCAAACCTTGACCCGTTTCCATCTCCTGAAGTTATGCCACTCAAATTTTCAGCCTGTTGGCATTTGCATGTCTGTAACCACGGATGACTATAGCTCTTATAATCACAAAAACTAACAGCGGTCAACGGAAATCGATGAGATATTAACCGGCTTTGAAGTGCGCTAGAAGTAGAACTCTCGATTAAAAACCTACGCCTTGAAGACATTTTCTTCCTACATTTTACTCGCAACTCGGAAGTTTTCCCGTAACGCTCATTATACCCCGATTGCGGCACAACCCTAGACTGAATCTGAAAAACTGCTTGGGAAGTACCCAAAGACATGCTGCTTTTTAAAAAAAAGTAACCCTAGCAGCTAAAATTTTGCTTCTGCATAATAAAAATTCAGATTACAACACAAAATTGAATGATAATAACGTTACAATTGCCTAATAATATCAAAGCTAAAAACAAATTCATAGCTTATTACGTCGCATAATCAAAATAATATCAACAAAAGCGCCACAAAATTTGATTATGACCTAAATTGAATTGAGAAAAACTAATAAAACTAATCTGAAATTGGAGCAAGTAGAGAGAAAGTGTTTTGTGTTGCTTCAATTGAACAATTGAACGAACCTTTTGACCAGAAAAGCAGTGAGAATCTGAGACTGTGGCGTATCTTGAGATTCTGTGTATCGTGATTAAACTGAAAGAAAATGCGTAGTTATGAAAATTCGCCAATTATTTTCGTTGTTGCGCGAATTTTTATTTTCTTGGTTTCGTTCTTTTTTGAGATGAGGGGGTTATTTGGTTTTCTGTTGCTTAATTTGTGTTTTGATTTCGTCATTTTTCTTATCTTGGACGGTTTTCTTTTCTTTTTCCAATTGTAGGTTTCTTTTTTCCACTTGTTTATGGCACGTGATTTGTGGCATCACTTGGGCCTCAAAAATAACTCAAAGGAAAATGAAGAATTTTGTGTGCCACATGATATAGATTTTTTATTATTTTAATAATTAAGAAAAGGATAATCTTAATAACTTAAAATCAACTCATAAATAAATTTTAAAATATTCTGATGTGATGTACATGTATTTTATAAGTTTAAATGTATTTTTATTCCTTAAATTAATTTTTTTAATTTTAATCTCATTTTAAAAAAATCAGTTTTTAAGTCTCTCTACTGAATATTTTTTTGGGTTTTTTGTCCCCTTCAGATTTGTAGAGGTGGCAGTGATGTGGCAATGTCACTTGCCAGCACGTCACACATTTTTGTCACGTCATATTAAAAAAATAATTAATTTTAAAATATTTTTTAATATAAGTAATAAATTAAATATTATTTATTAATTAATTGTTATGTGTCATGTGTCAATATAATTGGACAATAATAATGTGCGCCTGAAAAAAAAATTGAAACCAATCTATTTGAAAGTCCATTTATGTGTTTGATTTATAAACATTAAATTTGCTTATATACAAAATGATGTGGGACTAATCCATTAAAAAGTACTCAAAATTGAACTGTTGCACTAGAGACTTCTTTTACTTCTGAAATTTACACCTAACTTTCTCAACAAAGTTCGCCAATCACCACAATGAAAGTTGTTTTTGACCATTATGTCAGGAGCCATACAAGAAGAAGGATTTATGTAGAGAATCCTCTTAATGGATCCTTTTAACGAAATAAAAGGTGTGTAAACAAAGAGTTTTTTGAGGCGACTGTTAAATCCGCTTGAAGTAATTAAAGGGAAACACCATATGATCATTTATTTTTTCTATGATGTACAAAGTGATGAAGATGAATGCATGAGTAATATCATCTAGATATATCTAAAACTGGGAGTGATCATTATAACTATATCACTAAAGAGTTTTTTAGTTGCATTTGTTATTTGTTGATTGTTTATTATCTATGACAGGTAAGCTGATAGATTACTTACTCGCATGTCATTTAGAACGAAGTTCCCTAAAGGTTCCAGTCGTTGATATGTACACCGAAATTAAAATAGAATAAGATGACAACACCATTGCGGATGAAAAAGGTTTTGATTTTAGCTATCTGAATCTATTTTCTCATCTAAATCTAGAATTGATTATGTTATGATCACGTTTGGAAATTAATGCAAGTGTTTTCTAGTTTTCTGTTTGTTATGGAGGAGCATTATTCAAAAATTAACTCCATAAAGCAGATAATGAATTGTGATTTGACTATAGCGATGAGTTCTATCACTACTCTTAATATTGATGGAAAGTGAGATTTGATCTCAAGTATACTGTTTACATTATTGCTAGTTATTAAATTTCATTCAGCCATATTTAGGATAAAAGTTGATATTGGTCTTAAGTGTGTAGTTATGTGACTTCATGGACAGATGCATTTATTAGCATGAAATTATAATATGATGTGTTAGATATGCACAAGAACAACACTAGTGAGTAATTAGTTGTGGATGCACAGTCGAAAATTCTCATAAAATTCAACTACTGCAATCACGGGTGATTCTAGTTATAAGCTTATGACTTATTGAAGAATTGGATTGGATGATTTTGGTGCATAAACTTCTTTTAACCTAATAAAGTTTACACGGGAGCTGAGGAGAAAACATTAAACTTTGTTGAGAAAGTTAGGTGGAAATTTCAGAAGAAGCAAGAGGAGTCCTTGGTGCAATAGTTCAGTTTTGAGTACTTTTTAATGGATTAGTCTCACGCCGTTTTGTATAGAAACAAAGTTAATGTTTATAAAACAAACACATACATGGACTTTCAAATAGAAAACATGTTGCAAGTACATGGTCCATAAGCCCATTGGTTTAAAAAAAGTAGGTTGTTGTCGCGGTGAGAATCAGAGACCATAGCTATTGAGTTAGCTAGGCTTCACAAATCATAGATATCACCACCGATCTTTAATTTATCCAATGGAAGGGGTAAAGAAAGAATAACTCATAAACATGCAATGCAATAAAGAGAATCTAAGGTTTGGGAGTTGGTTATACTAAGGGAGGGTATTAGCACCCTAAGTATCTATAGTACTCTATAGGAACCTCTTGTTAAATATGTGTTATTTGTTTGTTTGCTAATTAGGATTGATTGGGTAGATGAGAAGAGAAATATTTTTTATTATTTTTGTGTTTGGCAAGACACAAAGTCTTGTGTCTACGTACCAATAAAGAATCAAAACCTCGTAGTTTGGGGTAGAAATTGAAAAGTATTTGTTATGGTGGATTTTAATTGAAGAAAAGACAAGTTGTCATCCTACGGAGAATACTCATCTAGACCACCACAAACATGTGGAAGAAGGATCTTTGCTTCACATTGAGAGAAATGCTCCAACTCGGATGTATCAACAAGTATGCTACATACCTCCCTCAAGTGGAAAAGAATTAATCATCTTTCTCACCATGTTATGGGATAGTAGATTTATATCTCACTAAGGATGACTAATGTCTAGTTTATCCTGAAAAGGTTTTATAGTTGAAAAGCCAAAGGTGGCAAGAGATTTGAATTAAGTTTGTGTTTTTTAGTCTTTTTTAAAAGAAGTTTGAATATGTTTAAGGTGTCTTAAAGCATTTATTAAGAAAAGAGCTTGAAAAGATCAATGACCTAAGGTCAAGGTTTTTAATGAAAGCGGTTTTAAGTTTTGAAAAAGGGAAACCCTATTTGAAGATATATAAGTTGAAGGGTAATCCTAAGGGAGACTTCCTAATGGATAGCAAGTTCTAGGATTACAAGGGATATATATATATATATATATATATATATATATATACACAAGAAGATGCTAAGATGCAAATGCAAATGACCAAGAAGTCAACAACAATACTCTTCCCTTGGAATGAATAACAATAGTCACATAAGCATGTATTGAATTGATAAACAACATCATGAACAAAACAACAACATGATTTAGACATGGTGAACATGAAAAAAATCATAACAAAGGTTCACATAACAATTCACGGACACACAATGTAAGACAAACAACATGCTCAACAAGGTAGAAGTTTATGAAAGAAATACTTGTGAAAGAACAAGGTGAGCAGCACAAGACATGCATCATGATATACAAACATAAACAAATATCACAGAGATTACAGGCACATAAGTGAAAGCAAGACTTAACAATGGTCATACAAACATTTATGAGTCATTTGGTTAAAGAAACAACTCAAAATAAACATGAAAAGTCCTAAAGAAACACATAAAATGGACATGTTTTCAACATAATAAAAACGGGCAAAATAATTAATATTTTTGGAATTTTTTCACATGTTCACAAAATACATATAATAAATAAGAGGTGTGCAAAAAATTAGCTCAAAATAATAAATGGAGTGAGAGATATGATTGAATGAAAATGGAGAAAAAATAAGCATGACAAGTGATAAAAAAAGAAGGTTTTGCCACATATAAGGTTTGAACTCATGCATCCTTGTCCACTGCCTAAAAACCTAGCCACTGGACCATTTGCTTTGGTTTGACCAGTAATGCGCGCATTACATTATATTTTAATCTAGCATGGAAAACATGAAGAAAAATAAAACAACACAAAAGGGTTGGGGTGAGAGGGGTTCGAACCCCAGCCCTCACACATGCCAAACACTTACAAACACACACAATAACCACCATGGCGCAATGCCTATTCAGCATGTAACATGGAAACATTACAATAAATATTAAGACAAGTTTTAAAACAGAAAATTCGCACCATCTTCTTCATCATCATCAGCCACCATTTTCAAACTTCTTGAAATGCTAACTTCTCCAAAACTCAATGAAATGCAGTGATGTAAAAATGAAAGTTGTTTGATTTTTCATGAGGAACACAATGGTATCAACTAATCATGTTTATTTTCAAAACATAAGAAGTAACCATGCCATTAGCAGTATGAACCCTAATATGGAAATCCACAACGAAATCATAGATATAACAGATTCAAAGCAATTGATAAAGAGCAAATCCTTCACATCATGGAAAATAAGTTAATACTTCAAATGCATGAAGATGACATCAAGATCACGTGGTTTCGAGTTAGGATTCACTTACCTATTGGATCAAGGTCCAATGCCTCTTTCACTGATTACATAAGTTGTTTATTGATCAAATAAGCTTTTATGATCCCCTATATGTTTTTGGAATGCTCACTTTGTATTGAAACAATTTCAACAGTTCAACTCGAATCCTCTTTCTAAGGTGAAAAGTGTGAACTTGAACTTCAAGGAAATGATGTTACAGTTGCAAGACAACACTTGGAACAGTTTAGACAATGTTTATGGATGATGATTGAAGGGTTAAATGGATTTGAAAAAGATTGTATGAAGAACTGAGGTGTTTTGTGCAGAAAGTCAACCAAACGAGGGTTGAGAGTTGACTTTCTTAAGCTGAGGGTTTTTTATGAATGTGATGGTTTTAACACCTTTGTTATGTGTTTTATTGTGTGTGTGGGTGGGTGGTTTGATGGTTTTATGATTATGGAGTGTTTTTGGACAAGTTTGTGGAAACGGTGTTTTTGGTGTGATGAGCTTTGATGCAAGTTCTGGTTTAATGCTTGGTGTGTTGATATTTTTTGTGTTTATGTCTGAGATGTGATCCTCTATAAGGGACTCACAAAAATCGGGTTTAGTCTAAAAGAAACTCTGGTTTGGATGGTTGGTTTCTTTTTGCAACAAGAAGGTACCATTGATCTTGATGAAAGGTTGGAGTGAATTAGGGGATATGGTTGTGCTTTTTTGATGTTTAGATGTTGCTTCTGAGCATTAGGGGGCTAAGTATGATAAGAGGGAACCATTTAGAGGCTCGATGCATAAGTGGTTTGGCAAAAGTTACCTTTACAAGAATGGTCATGGCACTTTATGCAAAACATTCCATAAATGGTGTCAAGACATGGATAAAGCTTAAATTCTTTGTGTAATGCATCAAGAACCTGTGTAATTCTCAGATCATGGTGTGATTTAGAAGCAACAAGGCCTGCAAAGCAAGATCACATAGATTTGACTAGGGTTTGATCATGAAGTTCACCATGGAACGACCTATAAATCAACTTGGAGGAGCCAACTTCATGTCTTTGAAACTCCTAGCTCAAGCATGATAAAATTGTATTCTTGTACTACTTAGAAACCTTGAAACATCCTCTACGCCTTTTATGTTGACCACTTTTCTTGATTCAATTGGGATCATATTGAAAAATGCTTGCAAAGTTAGCTTCATGACAAGGCAGATTTGGTTGAAAAATTTTCTAAGTATTTTTGTTCCAAAAGTATTGAAACCTCCACTTCATGGCCTCATATCTCTTCATCCATGCATCTTTTCAAAATCACCCTATAGAACAAAGTTATAGTATGAAACAAGATCTTCATTTTGGTCTTTGGAGCAAAGAAAATGGTTGCTTGATGAGGAAGTTATGGTCTTGGAAAGTAGGGCAAAAATCATAGAATTTCATAACTTAGAAAAAAATTAAGAAACCCTAATTCTTCCAAATCATGATCCTTGGACTAATGGTAGCTTAAACTAAAGGTGCCTAACCAAAAGATGAGATGTATTACCTACTTTCAAACATATGATAGCTTGAGCAAAGGTAATCGCTCGGAAGGAAAGATGACCTACTACCAACACCTGGTAACCTAAGCAAAGACATTTGACCCAAAATAGATAGACATATTACCTACTATCAAACATATGATAGCCTAAGTAGAGGTAATAGACTAGAAAAGGAAGATCACCTACTACCAACTTGTGGCATCCTAAGCAAAGGTGTCTAAATCTGAAGGAAAAATTACCTACTACCAAGTGTATGGTAGCCTAAGCAAAGGTAACTGACCAAAATATACGGTGTATTACCTACTATCAAACATATGATAGCCTAACCAAAATGTAATAAACTCGAGTGAAAAGACCACCTACTACAAAATATATGATAGCCTAAGCAAAGGTGTTTGACTCAGAAGGAAATATTACCTACTACCAAGTATATGGTAGCCTAAGCAACAAGTATCTGACCAAAATAAGCTTCCATGATCAGAATATGATCCAGCTTCTTCCTTTAACTAAATGATCCATTTAGAAAGGGTAAATAAACCTTCCCAATGCTTCGAGGTTGTATGCCACGAGCAGGTCTCAGTTTCTTATTTTACTTGAAAAGGGTAAAATAAACCTTCCAACGCTTCGAGGTTGTATGCCACGAGCAGGTTTATAGACACTGCGAGGTTGTAGGCCACGAGCTGAGTCTTGAAATAAATGCTGCGAGGTTGTCTGCCTCGAGCAAAGTCTTGAAATAAAAGCTGCGAGGTTTTCTGCCTCGAGCAAGATCTTGAAATAAATATTGTGAGGTTGTCTGCTTCGAGCCAAAGTCTTAAAAAATAATGCGGCGAGGTTGTCTGCCTCGAGCCAAAGTCTTGGAATGAAATCTGCGAGGTTGTCTGCCTCGAGCAAAGTCTTGGTCTCTTCTTAGAGAGGCAAATACTTGTGGGAAAGTATCTTCGCAGGGGATTGAAATTTCACTAGAGATTCATAACTTCAGTGATGCTCTAACCTACTGGAGATTCGGAAGCTTCACCAGGGATCTTCAAATGAGATGCAAGTCAGCTGATTTGTAGACATGTATTCTCAAATAAAGAGAAAGATCTTATGAATCCTTACCAAACTTCTCAGAGAAATGCCATTTGATGAAAGCAAATTGAGTAGTGGACTTGTTGGTGAGAACATCACCGATTGTAATAAAATCCTTGTAAAGGGATATCTCAAATAAAGAGAAACCACTTGGAAAGTCTTCAACAAACTTCTCTGTCAGATTTCCTGAGAGATGCCATTTGCCATCCAAATAGAAAACATGAGAACCAAACAAGCTGCCTAAATAAAGAGGCTGCCACTTGTTGTCTGGGTACAAGTTCTAAGAAAATGTTGTAACAACACTGCTGGAGAATAGGATTTTGTCTTCAATGGTGATCTTCAAAAGAGATGCAAGTCGGTGAGACAAAGTGAACACTTAATCCAGGTTTAACATCCTAGAGATTCAAAGGCATAATTGTCAGGGACCAAAGTTCAATCTAGGAAATAACTGAAGGGAAACGGTCAAGCAAGACTCTATCCATTGAGGAATGAACTCAATTGGGAATTTATCTTATCCAGAAAGGAAAAGAGAACTAAAGCAAAATCATCCACGAGGATCAAACTCAGTGGGGAATTAGAAAGGACATGCACTTTTTGCTTAGGGATGACAACTCTACTAGGAGAAGGGACAAACCAAGTCACTTGGGGATAAACACAACCAAAGTGAATCAAATAAACACCAGAGATTACAAAATGCACATATGCCATGTAAATCTGTATGAATGAATGTATTTCATGTTATGATTATGCTGACAAAACAAATAAGAGAAGTAAAGTGGAGATGAAATAAACATCTCGACAGGGGTACTCGACCAATATTCATAAGATAGAAACATCGTTGGGGATGAATGGGAAGCTACATATGGAACCACAATCCTGCTTCAAGGCTTCAAACTTCTATGGGGAAAAAAGAATATTTCACTTGGGAATATAACATCATGACTTCACTTAGGGGATTGTCAAGATGAATCCGGCGACTCTGTTGGGGATGAGAAAGATCCATTGGGAAAAGATCACTCATGATTAGAGAGACTTCATAGGGGATAAAATAAATATCCATTACGAACTAAAGCAATCTGAATGAGAATTGTAACTGGAGATGCCAGAGCTGAGGCCTCACAGGGGATAAAATAAATATCCACTTCGTTGGGGAAGCTCAAATCAAATTTGTAGTTGTAGATGCAGAGTTGAGACTCCATGGGAAACAAAATAAACATTCACTTCGCTGGAGAAGAGTGGAGTTGTAAGAAATTCACTGAGGAATAAAATAAACATCCACTTCACTAAGGAAGAATGAAGCCAAGGAAATTCATTGAGAATTCTTAGGTCATCAACTAGGGAAATCTTGCATCAAACATGCCATAACTGCTTGAAATAGAGACTCACCAGGGAATTATCATGACCACCTGAAGTAGGAACTTATTAAGGACATAGGTGAAGAATGATATGAGAGCAATGTAGCTCGGTACTTGAAAGTCTATCATTTTTGGAGAATTGTTAATGTCTTATTTAGTGTTCACAAGTCAAAGTAAAACACACACGCATTTTAGAAAACAATTTTAAATTCGTTTTAAAAACTGCAATAAAAAATAAAAGGCATTTTGCAAGATAGAAACAAGCATAAGGATTACCAACAAATGGAAAAACTCAAATTTTATTAATTGAATGGTAGTCAGCAAATAGCGTGACTCCATGGATCATTACACAGTTTGGAAAATGGTAAATAATGGAAAGGTTACTGTTGAAATAGTATTTCGGGGGGTGTTTTTATCGTATCCGCAGGGATTGTGCGATATTTTGATGCTTGCCATTCAATAGTCGAAACGTTTTAAGTTAAGGAGTTTCAAATGATTATTGGTTTTGTTTAACATAAATTTGTAGCAAAGAGTAAATTTTAAGCAAAGATGTTGTAAGTTTTAGAAAGGCATGTCAAGATTAGATTTCGCTAATCCTTTTCATACATATCCGATTAATCAAGCATATGAAATTAGTTTCTGACCAATACAATCGCGTATCCTCTCGAATAAGTTTATGTCTAAAGCAAATTCATGAGTGTCGTTGTTTAGACCGTTAGATGATGTCTCACGCTAACAATCAAAACAACAACTGTTAAGATCAACATAAAGCGAATAATAAATCCCAAATCTATGTCTAGAGTTTGGTTTTCAAGAGATGAAAATATTAGGTCATGATTTGTAAAATCTATGTCTAGAGTAAGACAAACCACACATACATCATTAAGAACAAATAACTTCATCTATATTGATCATAAACCTTGTTCATATACAAAAGATCAAAAGAAATACATATGATCAAGATCAACTACATCTAACCTTAACACAAGAGGTGCTTAGCTACTCATTTTCATGGTAGCTTGGATGACAAGTTGCAAGAGGAGATGAAAGAACATCTGAGTCGAATAATCGAGATTGATGTGACTTCAGCTTCTCTATGTGAAAATTCACTCTTGGATGATCAAAGTTCAGAAAAATATGTTTTGGTGTGAAAATATCAAGTTTTTTTCCAAAAAAACTAAAAAATCTATTTATAACACATTTGGGTTCTTATGCATTCGCCTAGCGAATGATTCCTTCTCCCAGCGAATGAAGAAAAATGGCACTTTAAATGCCTCTGAAAGCTTAAATCGCCATTGGCTGTCATCGCGGGTTCGCTAAGCGAATGTTTCATTCGCAAAGCGAACCATTCGCCAAAACCTTCGCCAAGCAAATTTTGGTTCCTTTAGCCACTACCTCAGCCAAGAGTCATTCGCCAGGTCTTTTGCCCAGCGAGCGAAGCAGTGAACACTCGCTGGCACTTCACAAAGCGAAATTTACTCCCTTTTCCCACTGTCTCAACCTGGAGCTCTTTGTTGGGAGCTTCGCCACAATTTGCTAGGCGAACGTTCGCTGGTGAATTTGCCAGGACTCGCCAAGCAAACCCTGCTGTTGTTTTCCTCCTTCTTTGACAGCTTGCATCAACTTCTTGTGTCTTAATTTCTTGATCATTTAGTGCATTTTTCTGCACAAGAGCACACATATTACAAACACCAAAGATAGGTTACAATGTGTGAAGAACAACAATAATTCACCATTAAAATCAACAATTAATCATAGAAAGTGTTGAAAAATGCCAAGTATTGAATACAAATATGTAGCATGTTTGACATCTAACAAACTCTCCCCAACTAACTCTTTGTTTGTCCTCAAGCAAAGTATGCCTCTCATTGAAAACAAGAGGATTTTACTCGAGCACTTAATTCAACCAAGACAAGAGAAACGGCTCAAATAAACAAGAATTGCAACAGGCAACAATTACACAATCCTAGAATCGACAATGTAAAAGAACTTGACTCTTAAACAACTTTCAGACGATGTTTCAAGAGACAACTAAATCATCATGCATATGTCATTCTAACATTCCTCTTCGACAAAGGATTGAAGGAAAACGCGCATGCAAGCACGGGATAAATTCACTCAAATGACAAATCATTTAAATACTAAGCGATTCATACAATATCTAAATGATCACAAAAGAAATCATGGAAGCAAAAGATCACTAAGGGCTTTAATGTTATAACCTGGTCGGGTTAATAATAAAGGGACATTTCTAAAGGCCATTGAATCGAAATTGCCGATGCAACAGAACATTCACTCACAAGGTATTCACAACATCTAAACTTCATTCACCCATTTTTTTCCTTTATCACACCTTCTCAAACTTCCTTGCACAATTATTGGACCTAGTTTTCTCATTCAAGCAAGCATTCTTTTTCTCTTTTGTACACAAATATTCATATACTCTTTTCTTTTCATGCTTGCTTAAATGTTTTCAAAATTTTGAGTAATTCACCAATCTTCTTTTTCATTCTCCCCAACTTATTTTCGACTCAACTTTAAGTGAATGTTCCTTGCTTTTTAAGGCAAGGAAGTCAATTAAAACAAAAGTTCCAAGGTTCAAGAAGAAATTTTTTTAGAAACTCTCGAAAATTCAATGATGAACTTAATTTTCAGAATATGTACAACACAAAGTTCATCACTAAAAGAGATCTAATAATTTAGGCGCAGAGGGGGTTAACGAATTCTCGCTACTCACGGGTAAATTACTGCTTGGACATGGGTGTGCTCAATATCAACAAGTGCCTTGATCATTTCTAAGACTTCCACAAAATCACATACATCACAAGATAAAGCATGAATTAAAAAGTATAAAACAAAATTTGTCATCAATCCAAAGCATATAGTATAACCTGGAGGTTTCTCACTTTTGTGATTTTTGGACCTAAATGACACAAGCACTCAAATAAAGTTGTAACCGGAAACAACATTTCCATTTGTACAAAGACAACAAAGTTCTAATACATTCTAAATTCTAGAACTAGGTAACTATGTACCTTGCCACAACATCATGCTTAAAGTACTATCATAGCCATCCAATCTTGGAGGAATCTGCTTTGATGCATAATCAACACCAACCTAAGTTTCTTCCACAAAACAACCAAAAGTTGGAAACGTTAAATTTCCACAAGCATATCAATATAAAACAAATAAAAAAACATATTAACACTTTAAGAGTTGAACATTCGTAAACTGAAGAATTCAACTCTTAACACATAAGCATACCAACAATTTAAGTGTTGAGCATTCGTAAACTGAAGAACTCAACACTTAATACCTAATTAAAACCGAAATATTAGTAAAATTAAAACAGAATTTTTTTTATGAAAACAACAAATATTACTAATAATACTAATAAAAATGTACTGGTGTGAACACACCTACAAAGTCAAAAGTACCACCAGAGGGTACAAGTACATCCAAATATCCAAAATAATCCACAAAGTGGATACCGTACATCAATACAAACTGAAATAAAAACATAATACAAGAAAAACTTCACTTTGATGCTCAAAGGAAGTACAAAATCATAATTACAACAAGCATCAGTCCTCATCGGACACCTCGATCTCCTCGCCCTCTGAACCATCGACAGAGCCAGCCACCTCATCATCATCATCAGCCTCAAAATCAACACCTTCCTCATCAGCCTCATCATCAGCTGCATCCTCACCCCCCTCCGAGAACTGGCCTGGCCTCAGGCCAACCAGCATGTGTCAGGAACTGCTCCCTAGACATCAAAGAATGCTCACCGGCAGGATCACGAATCTGCAATTGAAGAACCTGCATGGAATCATGTAAGTCACTCATGGCGCGCTGAGAAGCCGCCATCAGTCCCAGCTGTACTGGCATATTTCTTGTTGAAAAGGATAAAAAACATGTGACCTCGAACCAGTAGCTCCACCATCCCCTGTGCTAGCATCAGTACAAGCATCAGATGTCTCCCCCCTTGCCCCTCTGGGCTTACAAAACTTGTCCACGTAATGATCATCTATAGCAGAAGGAATCATGACCTGTCGGCGTGCGGGTATATCAACCCCAGCATGAGCACACAACGACATAATGAAATAAGGGAAAGTAAGCGGGGCATTCGCCCGAGAAGCAGAACCTCCAAGACCACTCAGAATAATGGCCTTGATCTCATCAGCAATGATACGGGCCATGTCGATCTCAATATTCGTAAGAATGTTGTGGACAAGATGAGCAAGTGGTATTGGGATGGTGGAAGAATGTGACTTTGGCTTGATGTTTGTAATCACAAATAGTAGAATGAGTTGAGCCAACGGTTGCATATCCTATCTAATAGCAACCCCAGATGGGTTGCGTTCCACTTCTTTACCCGGAAGGAGCAGATCACTGGTTATTTTCGGGATATCATGATGAAGATGAAGGTCTCTATGATACACATCCAACTGACTGCCTACCAATGGCAACGGGTCACCAAGAACAATGTTTATAGTTCACCTATCAAACCTCATCACGGTCCCCCTAACTAGATACGTCCAACTGAAAAGCTCACCATCATTGGGGAGCACATTAGCTAAGAATTCGCGGACAATCTCTGCATTGTAGCCATTGAGGGGAGTCATCAAGCGACCCCACCCTTTTTCTTCCAAAAGTGAAGCCACCGTCCTATAACTCCCACGGTCGTTCAGATTAAACCTCTTCTCTGCCAATATATTTTTCCGTTCCAAGGTCTCGTATCTTGCCGCCTGCTTGGCTCCTTTGAACCTATCGCTATCAAACCGAATTAGTACTTGCCGCGAAGTTGTGGCTTTTCTCTTCTTTGCAGGGTTAATTTTAGGTGTCATCTGCATACAACAACCAATAAAACACAACAAGCAGCAAACCAACACATTAGTGAAAAGAGCCAACACAACATCAAACTCAAACTTCATAAAAAAAAATAATTAAATTCTATTTTGTTCGCTCCAGGGGTCGCCAAGTGAAGGCTGGCGAACATTCGCCCCATATTCGCTAAGCGAATACTGGCGAATGCTCGCCTAGGCTCGCAAAGCGAACACGGCAGCGAACCCACGAAAGCTGCTTAAAAACAGAATCAAGCAATCATTCCAACAGCAAACAAAATCCTATTCATAATGCTTGATTAATTTAAAACATGCAGAAACATGGAGCATTATGAACAGAGGTACATGAAACTAAGAAATCCTAAGTGATTTGTCTTTAAAATTCAATCCATTCCTTAACCTGCTGTCAAACAGAAATTAAGATAAAAAAGAGGTTCAAACCTGAACTTGCAATTGAAATAGGAAGAACTTGGTGAAATGTGATAAAGCAGAGACAACTCGTGAGCAATGAGTCCTTGAGAAGGAGAGAAAGCTTTGAAAATGTTGGAAAGGCAAAGAGTGAGCGAGGAAACCTACTCATAATGCTCATAAACGGGTTGGGTCATGGGCCCAAATGTCTGGCCCACCCCAAAAATTACACCCAATTTTTAACTGAGGTGGCAGAAACAACCTCCCCTATCTCGCTGGGTTCGCCAAGCGAAGGAGCCAGCGAATGCTCGCCCCCAGGCTCGCTAGGCGAACGCCAGCGAACATGACATAATTTTTTCAAATTTTTCTGCACTCTGCTACCTTTCACAACACATCAAAACTTCAAAATATACTTAAAAACAATAAATAGAGCAATAAATACTTACAATGTTGGGATGCCTCCCAACAAGCATTTGTTTAACATCGGCTAAGCTCGACGGTCCAATGCAACCTCAAGGATTACAAAAAGGAACAACAGAGGGATTCCGCTCGAAATCACCTCCAAGATAAATCTTCAACCTCTGACCATTAACAGTTCAACTCTCATTTGTCTTTACGTCTTCAATGACTATTGCCCCATATGACTTAATCTCCCGAATCTGAAATAGACCAGACCACTTTGATTTCAATTTACCTGGGAACAATTTAAATCAAGAATTAAAAAGTAGGACCAGCTGCCCTACTTCAAACTGTTTAGTCGTTATTTTCTTGTCATGGTAAGTTTTGACTCGGTCTTTGTAAAGCTTATTGGAATCATACGCTTGGAGGCGTAATTCCTCCAATTCATGTAATTGCATTTTTCTTCTGTCACCGCTTAAAGTTGGATCAAAATTAAGAAATTTCAAGGCCTAAAACGCCTTATGCTCCAACTGTAACGCCCCAGTTTTGTCAGTTTTTATTTAATCGAGTCGTTTTGATTATTTTATTATTATTTTATTTTATTTTCGACTTTTATTTGGAAATATGTTATTTTTCAATGTTGTGATGTTTTATCGGGTTTTGGGAACGTTTGCGAGATATTTGAGTGTGAGGGTATTTTGGTCATTTCATCTTATTTTTCTTTAAGTTAGAAAATAGAAAATAGAAAGAGAGAAAAATAGAGAGAAAGAAAAAGAGAAGAAGGAAAAGGGAAAGAAAAGAGAAGAAGAGAAGAAAAGAGAGAAAACTTGGAAATCAAGAAATCAATCTCCCGACTTTTCTAAACACGGTTAAATCGGGTAAGGGTGCGAAACTCGATTATTATATGCTTGTGTATGATTATGTATGTATGTTTTTTATTGTTATTGGATTGAAATAGAAATATATAGTAAAAACCATATTATGTAAAATTGATTAGAAATCGATTAAATTGTGTCGGAAATTATGTTTCAGGTCCATTATTGTTGATACATGTTAGATGCTTGTTGTTAGGCATTGTATTGGTGATTTTTCTGGTGTATAGGTGAAAATGGGTTGATTTTGGTTGGAAAAACGCAGAAGAAATTCTGCAGAAAAAATTCTGGATTTCCACTGCCCATACGTGTATCACTCAAGGCAATACGCATATTGGTCAAGGCAATACGCGTATGGCATTGAAGAAAACTGGGCAATACGCGTATGGAAGCTTCATTTTCTCGGCCATCTGTCCATTTGCGTATGGTACGCGTAACGTTTAGGGCAATACGCGTATGGTGTAAGGCACTACGCGTATTGGAATTTTAATGGGAATTTTGGGGAAAAATGGTCTCTGCCCATACGCGTACGACCTTGGGCAATACGCGTATGGAATGGGCGAGGAATCAGGGCAATATGCGTATGGCTCAGGGCAATACGCGTATTGTCAGGAAAATTGCAAAATGTAGTTTTTTCGCGATATCTTTTCTTGTTTAGTCCGTAACTTGTGTTCCGTTTATCCGTTTTTAACATTCTTGGTATCGTTGAGTAGCTATTAAACTGTACTTTCTTATTATAATAATTTTGAGATTGTTAGCTGATTTAATTATGTCGGGAATTTGGAATAGTGTCATTTTGTCGACTTTTGTCGTTATGATTGTGGGTAATTGGTGGGTATCATGCAATGTGATGTTGTTATGGATATGGTATGATTTGCGTGTTGTTGTGTGGTATAAATGCATTGTTTTGGGCTTGAATTGCAAAGCATGATTTATGTTAAGAGAGATGGTTGCATATATGTGTGCATTTGAATGTCATGAGTCATTGTATGTTGAGCATCATGATATGCATTATTGTGACGTCCTGAGTGATGGATTGATTCCAGAGGGAATCCGCTATAACGTCGTGTGCTCGTGTGGGGTGTGAGCGATGATTATAGACGATCGCGTGCCTTATATAAAGAGGTGTGAGCGATCGGGTCGTGTGCCTTATACAAAGAGGTGTGAGCGATCCATAAACGTCGTGTGCCTTATACAAAAGAGGTGTGAGCGACGGGGAACATCGTATGCCCGACGGGGAGTTACATTAAGTAACGAGTGATGGTTCCAATAGTTCCTGAGTGAACTGGTGTTGAGAATTGATGGGAGTCGATACCGCATGTGCATATGCATGGAATCATTGTGTCGGTCTTTTGCATTTGCATAAATCATTAATGGTTTGTTTATGTGTGGAATTGTGGATAAAATTGATAAATTGATATATGGATATATGTTGGTGATACTTGTACGGTGTATGGTTGGTATACCTTGGTGATGGACATATGAATTATACATTGTGTTGCCTTATGTTTGAATACTGGTATGAGTTGTGGTGAGAACAATATATATGTGTATTTTTGGTGTTATATATAATTGTATGCAATTATATTATGATTGTTTTTCTCACCCTTCTGCTGTTTTATAATGCTCTATGAGGCATTGCAGATTAGATGCTAAAGGTCTTTTTGTGAAGCTTATGACTTCATTCTTTTGTTGGTCGGCTCTGATATGTGGCACAGGGTAGTCAGGGGGATCATTTGTAGTTTGATGTGTATATGTATATATATATCTTTTGGCTTGTGCATGTATGACTTGATGTACGACAAATTTTTTATGTGATATATATATATATATATATATATATATATATATATATATATATATATATATATATATATGAGATTCAGTACAGATCTTCCGCTTTATTCTGTAGCTGAATTGTGGGTAGTAGGAACTAAGTTCCTCTGTTTATTTGCTACCTGCGAGTGTTGCATATCTTTATGAACAGGTGTTGTATGTTTTGTTTCAAATTGATGTGACCCCTCGGTCTATGCTGTGAATTTTTAAATATACTCTGATGAAATTTTGAATTTTATTTTACTGCTTTATTGAATTGGGGGTATAGATTGGGGGTGTTACACCAACTCCACCGGTAAATGACAATTCTTACCATAGACCATTTTAAAAGGCGTGAGACCAATCGGAGCTTTAAAAGTCGTCTGATAAGCCCACAAAGCATCGTCTAGCTTATTCGACAAATCCTTCCTTGAGGATGACACCGTTTTTTCCAAAATTCTTTTAATTTCTCGATTCGACACCTCCGCTTGCCCATTGGCCTGAGGATGATATGGTGTTGCAACTTTATGCCTAACACCATATTGCTCCAAGGAATTTTCAAGCTGAGTGTTGCAAAAGTGGGATCCTCCGTCACTTATCAACATCCGCAGAGTACCAAATCAAGCAAAAATGTCTCTTTTCAAAAAATTTATCACAATTTTTTCGTCAGCCTTAGCACATGTTATTGCCTCTACCCATTTGGACACGTAATCAACTACGACCAAAATATACTCGTTGGAAAATGAAGATGGAAAAGGTCCAACAAATTCGATTCCCCAACAATCAAACACTTCAATTTCCAACAAGTTTTGTAAAGGCATTTCATGCCGCTTTGAAATTCCACCACTTCTTTGACACTTGTCACAACTTTGCGCATGCACATCTTTGAATAAAGAAGGCCAATAAAAGCCCGATTGAAGGACTTTCGTTGCCGTTCTTAATCCATTAAAATGCCCTCCATAAGGAGAGTTGTGACAATGCCAAAGTATGCTCGTGGCTTCCTCTATTGACACACATCTTCTCAAAAGGTTATCGACACCAAGCTTAAACAAATGTGGTTCATCCCAAACAAAAGACTTGGCATCCGATAAAAATTTCTTTTTTTGATCGTGAGTTAGACTATCCGGTATTAATCCGGCGGCTTTGTGATTAGCCATGTCGGAGAACCATGGTCTAACTTGCACCATATATAATTTTTCGTCCGGAAATTCCTCTTTGACCTCTAATTCCTTTTTGGTCACTTTAACATTTACAAGGCGGGATAAGTGATCCGCCACCAAATTCTCAGATCCTTTCTTGTCACGAATTTCCAAATCATATTCTTGTAACAAGAGGATCCAACGAATTAGCCTTTGTTTAGAATCGGGCTTGGTGAGCAAATACTTAATCGTCGTGTGATCCGTGTAAACGATAACTCGCGACCCAATTAAATAAGACCGAAATTTTTCCAATGCATACACTATCGCAAACAACTCTTTTTCAGTTGTTGCATAGTTTATTTGAGATTCGTTTAAAACTTTGCTCGCAAGTGTATAGCATGAAAAAAAAATTTACGTTGACCCAAAACCGCACCCACCGCATAATCGCTCGCGTCACACATAAGTTCAAAATCCATTTTCCAATTGGGCGCGATAATTATGAATGAGGTAGTCAAACTTTTCTTTAGAAAATTAAAAGCAAACATGAAAGATTCATCAAAATCAAAGGACTTATCTTTGTTGAGCAAATTGCTCAAAGGCTTTGCTATCTTCGTGAAATCCTTGATGAACCTCCGATAGAATCCCGCATGTCCGAGAAAACTTCGGATGCCTTTGACATTAGTTGGAGGAGGCAACTTTTCAATCACTTCAATTTTTGCTTGATCAACCTCAAGACCTTTAGAGGAGACTTTGTGGCCAAACACACTCCCCTCCGTTACCATAAAATTGCACTTCTCCCAATTCAATACCAAATTTGTCTCAACACACCGTTCAAGAACGGCCTCCAAATTTCTCAAACAAAGATCAAAAGACGCTCTGAAAACGGAGAAGTCGTTCATGAATACCTCCATCGTTTTTCAATAAGATCGGAGAAAATTGCTTGAACACAACGTTGAAACGTTTCCGGTGCGTTGTATAAACCAAACGACATCTTTCGGTAGGCAAAAATCCCAAAAGGACAAGTGAATGCAGTCTTCTCATGGTCATCTGGGTCAATCGAAATTTGGTTATAACCGGAGTAACCATCCAAAAAGTAATAGAATTGTTGACCCGACAATCTTTCTAACATTTGGTCCATAAACGGAAGTGGAAAATGGTCTTTTCTTGTAGCGGTGTTTAGCCTCCTATAATCTATATACATCCTCCAACCCGTCACCGTTTTTGTCGGAATCAACTCATTTTTTTCATTTTGGATTACGGTCATTTCTCCTTTTTTAGGCACAACTTGGACCGAACTTACCCAGGAAATTGGGTAAATTATACCGGCATCCAAGAGCTTGATAACCTTTTTTCTTACTACTTCTTTCATCGTTGGATTCAAACGGCGTTGCGGTTGAGCGACCAGTTTAAAATCCTCTTCCATGAATATACGATGCATACAATAAGAGGGACTTATTCCTTTTAGGTCGGAAAGAGTCCATCCCATTGCTTCTTAATTTTTCTTCAAAACTTGAATTAACTGGTTTTCCTCATTGTCAGATAAAATGTTGCTAATGATAACCGGTTTGTTACAACCGTCATCAAAGAAAGCATATTTCAAATTGGAAGACAAAACCTTCAATTCAAGTTTAGATTTCGCATCACTCACCTCTTTTTTTAACACTTCCTCTTCACACTCCCATGGTTGCAACTCCTCCAAAGATTCAAGTTCCTTTAAACACTCTTCAAGTGCTCTTTCTTCTTCATCGGAGAATACTTCAAAGGAATCATCAAGAGCTCGTTGCAAAGGGGACACAACATGAACTTGCTTTGTGACATCCATTATTGTTGCTTCCGTTGCGTCTATTCTAAAATAATCGCCTTTGTCATTCTTGTGTTTCATGGCTTCAAATAGATTGAAACAAACCTCCTCATCTTGGACTCTAACCTTCATAAGACCGTCGTCCATATCAATTACCATTCTAGCAGTTTTCATAAACGGTCTTCCAAGAATCAATGAAACGTCTTCATCTTCCTCCATTTCAATTACCACAAAATCAATAGGAAATAAGAATTTGTCCACTTTAACCAATACATCTTCCGCTACACCGTGAGGATGTGTTGTGGATTTATCGGCAAGTTACAATGTCATTTGAGTGGATCTCAATTCCATATGTCTCAACCGTTTCACAATAGACAAAGGTATCAAATTGATACTAGAGCCCAAATCGATCAACCCGTTGCCCACATAGATATTTCCTATTGTAACCGACAAGATGACTCGTCCCAGATCACTTTCTTTCCTTGGGAGAGTACGTTGAATGATAACGCTACAACTAGCATCCATCATGATAGTCTCTTGATCCGTATACCTCTTCTTTTTTGTGAGAATATCCTTCATAAATTTCGCATATTTCGGCATTTGCTCCAAAGCTTCGAAAAATGGAATGTTTATTTGCAATTGTTTGAAAATGTCCATAAACCGAGCATAGTGCCTCACACTATCTTTCTTTGAAGGAGCATGAGGATATGGTAAATGTTGAATCGGAATATTATTCAACGGTTCCTTCCCCTTCCTAGCTTTTCTCAATTTTTCTTCTCTCTTTCTTTTTTCTTCTTCCTCACTTTTTCTCATTTCATTTTCAACTAAATCACCCTCAACATTTCTTTCTACTTCAATCTCATCACTATCTTTTTCTTTTTCAACTAATTCCTCCTCCTCCACTACAACTTCACCTATGCCCATGTCAATCTCTCTTCCACTTCTTGTTAGAATAACCTTACAATGGTCTTTTGGATTTGGTAGAGTATTCGCCGTAAATTTTCCTTTGTGTTGGTCGGCCAATTGTTTTGATAATTGTCCGACTTGCATTTCAAGATTCCTTATGGCCGCACCGGTATTCTTCTGATTTAACATTGACATTTGCATAAATTGCGTGAGAGTGTCTTCCATCTTTGTATTTCCAATGGGAACTTGTGGAGGTTGAGTGTAATTTTGGTATTGTTGACAATTTAAAGGTCCGGCTTCTTGCGGTCTCCATGGTTGTTGATAACCTTGATTACCTCTTTGTTGGTAACCTTGGTTGCCTTGTTGGTATGGAGGTCGAGGTTGGTATCCTTGATTTTGGTTTCCAGCATAATTCACCTCCTCCACTACCGGAGGACAATATCCGATAAGATGATCTCCTCTACAAAGTTCATAACAAGCCACTTGCACACTCTTACTCGAGGAGTCATAAATCTCTTTGAGTTATTGAGGAAGTTTGGACATTTGTTTTGTTAACAACTCAACTTATTGGGATAATAACTTGTTTTGAGCAAGTATAGCATCATTGGTTCCCAATTCCAAAACTCTCGGAGTCCTTTGAGAAGGGCCACGGTTATGGCTTCCCTGATGATCATTTAAAGTCATCTTGTCAATTATAGCAATGGCTTCTTCGGCACTTTTGCTCATCAAAGATCCACCCGCGGTGGCATCCAACAATGTTTTCTGCACTAATTGAAGACCATTCCGAAAAATATGAATTTGTGAAAGCTCATCGAAACCATGCCCCTTACATTTTCTCAACATAGATTTGAATCTCTCCCACGCTTTGTTGAGAGATTCATTTGCACCTTGCGTGAAAACTGCAATTGCGGTCTTTGCCTCCATGAAACGATTATGTGGAAAAAATCGTTCCAACATTTTTTCCTCAAGTACATTCCAATCCGTCATGATTGTCGTAGATTGGTCAAGATACCATTCCTTGGCCTTCCCAATGAGGGAATGCGGGAATAGTCTCTTAAACAGTGATTCCTCCTCAGCTTTGGGCGCACCAGTTGCTCCTGCAATCTCATAGAACTTTGTCAGGTGTGTATAAGGATCCTCATGATCCATACTAGTAAAAGGACTCTGATATAGAAGCGAGAGAATACCAGTCTTCATTTCTGAATGCCGACCATTATGAGCATTGCGCGAAAATTGTGCGGTGTGTCTCGGACTATTTGTACAAGGTCTAGAAGCAGGTGGTGGTGATGGTTCAGTCATGATGGGCGGTAACTGTGGTATTTGCGTCGAAGTTGAACTTCCGTCTCGCTCTCGTATTTCTTTGGCAAGTTTCCTCCTTCGCCTTGTTCTGCTATTGATTTTACGAGTGGTTCTTTCAATCTCAGGATCGAACAAAAGTTGGTCCGCAGGTAACTTCCCTCGCATAAAACGAAGTCTGCACACTAAACCAAACAAATCAACAAGCACAAGAAAAAGTTAACAAGCTTAAAACAAAACAACTATTGCAATGCTTGCAATATCAAACAACAATCCCCGACAACGATGCCATTTTGTTGAAACAGTATTTCGGGGGGTGTTTTTATCGTATCCGCAGGGATTGTGCGATATTTTGATGCTTGCCGCTCAATAGTCTAAACTTTTTAAGTTAAGGAGTTTCAAATGATTCTTGGTTTTGTTTAACATAAATTTGTAGCAAAAAGTAAATTTTAAGCAAAGATGTTGTAAGTTTTAGAAAGGCATGTCAAGATTAGATTTCGCTAATCCTTTTCATACATATCCGATTAATCAAGCATATGAACTTAGTTTCCGACCAATACAATCGCGTATCCTCTCAAATAAGTTTATGTCTAAAGAAAATTCGTGAGTGTCATTGTTTAGACCGTTAGATGATGTCTCACGCTAACAATCGAAACAACAACCGTTAAGATCAACACAAAGCGAATAACAAATCCCAAATCTATGTCTAGAGTTTGGTTTTCAAGAGATGAAAATATTAGGTCATGATTTGTAAAATCTATGTCTAGAGTAAGACAAACCACACATACATCATTAAGAACAAATAACTTCATCTATATTGATCATAAACCTTGTTCATATACAAAATATCAAAAGAAATACATATGATCAAGATCAACTACATCTAACCTTAACACAAGAGGTGCTTAGCTACTCATTTTCATGGTAGCTTGAATGACAAGTTGCAAGAGGAGATGAAAGAACATCTGAGTCGAATAATCAAGATTGGATGTGACTTCAGCTTCTCTATGTGAAAATTCACTTTTGGATGATCAAAGTTCAGAAAAATATGTTTTGGTGTGAAAATATCAAGTTTTTTTTCCAAGAAAACTAAAAAATATATTTATAACACATTTGGGTTCTGATGCATTCGCCTAGCGAATGATTCCTTCTCCCAGCGAATGAAGAAAAATGGCACTTTAAGTGCCTCTGAAAGCTTAAACCGCCCTTGGCTGTCATCGCGGGTTCGATAAGCGAATATTTTATTCGTAAAGTGAACCATTCGCCAAAACCTTCACCAAGCGAATTTTGGTTCCTTTAGCCACTGCCTCAGCCAAGAGTCCTTCGCCAGGTCCTTCGCCCAGCGAGCGAAGCAGCGAACACTCGCTGGAACTTCGCAAAGTGAAATTTACTCCCTTTTCCCACAGTCTCAATCTGGAGCTCTTTGCTGGGAGCTTCGCCACTATTCGTTAGGCGAACGTTTGCTGGTGAGTTTGCCAGGATTCGCCAAGCAAACCCTGCTGTTGTTTTCCTCCTTCTTTGACAGCTTGCATCAACTTCTTGTGTCTTAATTTCTTGATCATTTAGTGCCTTTTTCTGCACAATAGCACACATATTACAAGCACCAAAGGTAGGTTACAATGTGTGAAGAATAACAATAATTCACCACCAAATTCAACAATTAATCATAGAAAGTGTTGAAAAATACCAAGTATTGAATACAAATATGTAGCATGTTTGACATCTAACAGTTACATCAAAATAATGGCCAATATCCTCCTAGACACTTTGAGTTCCATATGCTCCGGGCTTTTGACGATCTGCCTGACGAGTCCTTGATGATAAAAATGGTCCTTGACAATCCAATCTGATTTGATGCAGTTGACTAGCCTTATCCCTAACTTTTGAGAACCCTTAAGCGCATTAAACATATACGCCAAACGTTTACGAATCTCTACAAAGTCTTCGCATGAGAATGGTGTTTCGTCGTTAAAAGTCTGCATAAAACATACCAGTTTAAGCTCATTATTGAGGACCTATAAGCACATTGTAAACAATTCATTACATATATAATATATACCTGGTCCCATTTATCAACAATGTCAGCGAAGACAATGTTTAACATGTGTTTCATTATATAGTAACCACACTCGAATCCCTTTGGTCGTTTCCTCGTTTACAAAAATAAACATTAATTTCATGAATGTTATAAACACACATGCATGTAACAATATATATAAACGAAAGTCACAAATAATATAGCCACTTACATTAGGCAAGATAAATGTTGACTTTTTCTAATATTGTTCAACATATTGTGTCGCTGCACAACACTGTACATTGAAAATATTTTACGGGTTAAACCAATTACAGAGTCAAAGAAAATATGTATTACTAAAAAGTTTCATATAAACATAAACTTACTCATTAATAATTTGCTTCATTTTATGTTCGAGTGGTTTATGTAAGGAACACAATGTCGTTATCGTATTCATCTTAAGCGATATGATGATCAATTGTCAATGATCACTGAATAAACACAAGCATATATATAATTAGTATTTTCTAAAACAAAATTAACTATAAAAGATAAACCACGATTTCAAAATTACTTACGCATTGAGAAATGGTGCGAAGTAACATTATTTTCCCCCTTGACTTAACTGTTCTGAAATGTAGGTCTCAATATCTTTTGGCTTTTTATTTGTCCATCGAATACTAAACGGGTCCAAGATGCCATATATATTGGATGTATTTAAATATATACATACACGATGAATGTACCTAAATGGTTAAACAAAATTAAAAAAAAAAAGTAAGGAAATACAAAAATGACAATGTACTATAATGACATGCATGTTCAAATATATACTTACATGCACCAACCTTGCAATATCCCTACGTCCAACCAATTACCACCATAGAGAAAATCTTGCATGTCATTAGGATAAGAATAGAAGAGCTCTACCGATGAACAATGCTCTAGAGGAAGAGGATACGATTCTTCTCTTTCCGCAACCAAAATGTACAACGTGGCGATTTCATTTGCGGAAGGATCCAATAACTCATTGACCTCTTTAGCGGGGGAGGCTGAACAGTTGATTCCTTTAGTGCTAGCATGACGTACAACATGTGTTTGAGGAACTTGATCATCAGCATTATCATCATTTTCATCTGTACATTGTAGTAAGGATCCACTTATTCTCTGCGACAATATATCAATACATAATAAACACATTTTCTATCTTTTCTAACTTTTTAAATTAAACACAATATATCATATATTTCATATAAAACACTAGCATTTCAGATAAAACACTTACCGCATATAACTCTTATAACTTTTCTATGTTTTTCTTCCGATTTTCCCGCTCGCCTTCTAAGATCTTCCTCTGCTCTTCTAACTCCTTCTCAACAAGAGCAAGTTTTTTCTCTTTGCTCTTGTAATTCGGAATTTTTGGCGCATTTTTTGGTTGGACCAAAGAATAATATAAGGCCGACGCCTTATCCAACACCACGAACGCGCCCACCATGATCATCTATTCCAATAGCCTCGACTAGTATATCATGTCGTGGTTTTGAAACAAATGAGCCTTCACGGGCCTCCTCAACCAACACATCCTACACAACATGCATGATGATATTAATATTGTAATTTCCACAACATTTAAATAACATATAACATACGCACAACAAATCATAATTACAACTTTCTCAGTAACTTCTCTTGACGCATTTGAGGTGTACTCTCCATTTGGTCTTAGTCGAGCCCTCTTCCACTTCTCATGCCTTGACAGTGGAGATGGGTTGTGATCACGACTAATGGAGTCCTCATCTCCCATTTGTTGTTTTTTTCCTCAATCATTTTTTTCTCCAGTTTTTTGTAACCCCCACAAGACAATCTATGGAGGTAAATGTTTTTCACTTTATTTTGTATTCCTGCTTGAATTTTAGTTTGTTATAAACATAGTGAAAATATAATTAGTATCTATAAATAATTAACATCAAATTATCAAGATAAATAGGACTAGTACTAACCAGGAATTTCTCAGAACGACGACCCTTTGCAAACTTTTTCCAAACCTTCATTAAGAGAAAACTATACCTCACCCATGGACGCTCAAGACCAATCTTAGGATTCCTAATGTAGTCATACGTGAGCCATGCCTTAAAGCCCCTTCAACACGTACCAACATTAGTTAACCACTTTTTTTAAGTGCTTAGCACCATCTGTAAACTCAAAGGTCAAATACATTTAAATCAATAAGAATGTATTAGAAATTATAGAAAGTCATATCGAAATGATGAAAATTAAAACTAATATCTTAATGTCTGTCCATATGCAATCTTTCACATCAGCTGACGTTTGTTTTCAATCATCTACCAATATACTAACTTTGCTACGACTAAGGAACGCAACATAACTCTTAAAAAGAGAAGAGTATTCATCATCAACTACTCTATAATACGGATCAAAAGCGATAGGAAATTTGATACCAGATTTTTTGACTTTTGTTACTTTGGTAAGCATAGTGGCATATCTTTGTGATATTTTCTTTTGATTTGAGTATCACTTGTCATAGTTTCCTCGCCACTAGATGAAGAATACGACGAAGACGACATCTATTTTAAAAAACAACAACAACCTCAACAACAACAATAAACTCTTTCATCTATTATCATATACACATTCAACAACAACAACAAACTCTTTCAAAGATTATCACATACACATTTAACAACAACAACAACAAACTCTTTCATCTATTATCACATACACATTCAATAACAACAACAACAACAACAGATTAATAATGTTTTATGACACACATTCAACAAGAACTAGAAAAACAACAACAAGAACAACATAAACAACAATAGAAACTGAAGTTTACTGTAGTGCATGGAAAAAAAATTTACGTACCGTAAATGTGAATATTTGGGTTGATACAGATAATGTTGTTGTTGTACTCCTCCTTTACGATGACGATGATGTTAGTGTTGGCGTTGGTGTGTTAGGGTTGAAAACGAACCGATGACGATGACTACGAGTTGAAAATGAACAACGAATACAAAACGATGAACCGATGATGATGAATGATGAACCGATTATGATGAACGATGATGAACGATGAATGTTAGGGTTGATATGGTGTTTCACTTCTCAGCACTGAACGTTAAGGTTGAAATGGTGTATCGTTTCTCAGCAAAGAATGACTACTAAAAAGACAAGCTAGTTAGCTTGATAAAAATGAATGAATTACACCACCACGGTCAAAAATTAGAACAATGGTGATATGTTACTTACTAAATTAAATTTCATAAAGAAGCGCTAGTGTATTACAATTTAAAATTAAAAAAATGAATAATAAATCACAACGGTTCTACTAAGAAACCGTGATGGTATCTCATTTTTTTTTAAATTAAAAATAAATAAAAATAAAAAGGAGCGACTAAATGTTAAAGAAATAAAACATTTGACATGTCAGTATATTACAATTTAAAATATTTAAAACAAGTAATAACGATTGAGTTACCCAACCGTGGTTATATCAAATGTTAAAGAAATGTTAAATATACAAAGGCGCGACTAAATGTTAAAGAAATAAAACATATGAGGGTACTGAGATCCGAACCCATGAAAGGGTGATTATATAACCACAGTCGTATGTTTCATCCGTGGTTATATCACATCAAAGAAAATGATCACGCATTAAGTAAGACATATCATCACGGTGGAAGCCTAACCGTAGTAGAATTAGTGTTACCGAAGGTGTATTTTGTAGTAGTGACAACTCTTAAAGCCAAGTTGGATAAGGCATTGCAACCTAAGGTTACTTTTGCTATAGATACTTCTAAATATGACATGCATTCTCATAATCCTTATAGAAGGTATAGTTTGTTAAAAAGGAACCAAATAGCAAAGGCTTATCTTCTCACAATTTGTATTGTCATTATTGTTGCAAAAATGATCACACTATTGCAAAGTTCAAGTTTAGGAAACTCTTTGTTCATAAAGGTGTTTTTCAATGGTTGCCTAAATGCAACCAAAATTTCATTAATCCTCAAGGACCCGATGAAGATTGGGTGCATTGCATTATTCGTTGATTTTGCAGAAAAAATGTCTTGGCTCTATGAAGAGAGTATGAGATCTCGTTTATGGAGGCTCAAGGCATAATAAGGGCGACATCTCCTTATTGCTTTAACTATGTAGCTGGCAAGGTGGATTATGTTACCAATAAGTTTAACTTTTAGTGTTCCATTAATTGGCAAAAGTGTGTTGATTATTATTAATGTTTTCCATCCGAGAAGTGTCAGAAAGGTATTTTGTTTAATGATGTAAGTCTATCTTCAACAAGACATACTCAAGTACATCAAATTAGGATTGATCAACCTAAAGATAATCATCGTGATTGAACAAGAATGAAAGTCCAACAACAAAGGTTGATCATCAAGTCAATTACTTTGTTGGATACGTTATAAATCACACTTTTAAGTACTTGTACAAAGAGGAAAATGGTCAGAGCGTTTTGGTTTCGTAAGTGTTTATGGCACAATTTGTATTTATTCCAACTTTCGTTCGAAAGTTCCTTTTGGAATGCGAGTGCATCCTCTGTCATTCGTATGACAAGGTAATATCATTTCAATCATTTTCTTATTTTGTAAGTAAGTATTTCTTTTACTTGTTTATTTCTCGAAGGTGTATGGTGTATTATGTGTATGATGTTTGTTATATGTGTTCACTTCCAAAATTTTCAAATGTTGTCATTATGTGTTTGCATTTTACATGTTTATAGTGATCATATTCTAAATGTATTCACATTTGATCTATGTTTTTTTTTGCCATTTCATGCCTACATTTACATATTCGCATGTTATTGGCTAACAAACCATGAAATAATATCATATGCATGTGTCTTTCATCAATTAATCATCCATGAGTCAAGTTGAGTTCCTCAATAACATTAAAATTCATATGTATTAAAGTCCTTTAAATCCTGAGCCTTATAGGTCGACTCAAGAAAGGTATAGGTCGACACATAAAACTGAGTTTTGGTATTTTTCAAAATTGTTACAATATGTGTCGACATATGCTCATATCGACACATAAGATGAATTTTCTGAATTTTTTCAAATTCGTGTCGACGCATAACATTCATAGGCCAACTCATAACATTCAAAGGTCGGCTCATGACACGTTTAACAACTTTTCACATGGTTTTGAATTCATCTCTCATTCATGTACTTGTCTCCACATCTTTCCCGATTCTCTTGAGTTTTATAACTCTTCAAAGTGCCTTAACTCTTCCATTATTTTTCTTAGATTCATACATTCAACCTATACAACTTTACACTTTCCAAAATTTCATTAAAACTCATCATTCTCTGTCTTCTATAAATGTCTCTCTATCCTGATATTTAAAATCACACCCAAGCCTCCAAGATTTCAATTTTTTACTAATTCTTAGTACTCATTATTGATTGTGTGTGCATTATGATCTTTAGTTTTAGTTTTGGTCTGTGGGTAATCAAATATTCCCCAAACTTTCTTCATTTCTTGTTCGCACATTTCTTTAAAATCCTAGTGTGCAACCTCTACCTGAACAATTATCAATGACACATAAGATTGCAAAAACCAAAAGGGATTCAATAGACAAGAGTAAAGCTACCGCATCTTCAATTGCTCTTGAAACTGCTTTTTCATTGGTTTCTACTTATTATATTGAAGAGTTTGAAGAAAAACATCAACATCGTCTAGTTCTGAAGCAACACGTTCGGAAACCAGTGGTTACTGGTTGTTTGGATATTCCTGAGGTTGTTCGGCTTGTCGAGCACCAGAAAATCAATTACTTTTTTCAGCTCTCACGTGACTTCAATGAAGACCTCATTCGGGTGTTCTATTTTGGGCTACATGATCGGTGTGGCTCTGCTTTTAAATTCACAATAAGTAACAAGGTTTATGATTTTACTGATGAATTGTGGAAGTCGTTGTTTGATATTATGGTTGTTGATGTTGATAAGGATGATGAAGCTGACCCTTTGGTAACAAATACCTGCACTTATATACTTTTTGAGTGGACCACTCATTTGAATGAGATACTTAAGGCTCCAAGATCAAATGACTGCTATGACACCTTAGTTGTTATCCAATTGATGATGGTTACTAGGATCCTAATGTGGTTGGTCTCTCACGACATGCGTTCGAAGAAATGCGGGTACTCAAGAATTGACAATGCTGAGGTCCATCTTATTTACATTCACTTGCACAAGATTCAGATAAATTGGGCAAATTATTTTGTTTACCGAATTTTAGATATCAAAGAATGCAATAAAGGAACATCTTTTTGTTATGTGTCTATGATTTCCAAAATCCTCAAATATTTCAACATAGGTGTGCCGAATCTATTGTTTATATCTCATGGGTCAGTTCAATAATTCTCCAAACACACCTTAACTAATATGGGTTATTTCTGGGACGAGGAACGTGAAGTGTATTACTTCTGGATGGGCAAGCATGCGAAGAAAATATACAACTTTGATGACCCTCTGAGTTTGCTGATTCCACTACCGAGCCACATGTGATTGGTGATCAATATATGCAAGATGCTGATCACGAGGATGGTCAAATGGGTGATGAATATGAATATAAATCCTCCATTATAACCATGCTTCAAAATATGCAGATTAAGAAAGATAAGCGCTATAAGGAGGAATGTCAGAGGAGAGAAGTTTTTGAAGCTACTCTAGTGGAACAACTTCGTCTTTTGCAAGAGCACATGAAGTCCCAGGATGCCAATTTTGAGACTTTTGCCTCATTTGTGACTGAGAGGTTGATTTCTTTAAAAGACGAAATTGATACAAATCATGTTGCTACCATTGCAAAGATTAAACATATGATTGCTGCCCAAAATAAAGGATTAATCATATGATTGTTGCCTAAACAACATCCACACAGAATGTAGGGGCTCACCTTTAGGACAAATGATGTGTACAATATCGTTATCTCTCATTAGTTATGTGAGAATGAGTCACACCATGACTCTCTGAGAAATAGGTAGTCAACAAACTCCCCTAATCACGGAGGATCAGATGCTGCCCTTAAGAGTTTCCTAAACCCTAGGCCTGAAAAACCTCTATAAATACTTATCCCTTATGAGGAGAAGAACAAATCCTAATTCATACGGTTATACCTAAGCGCCAAACATATACACGAAACTCTCACTCTTTCTTTCATATTGAATACTAGAAATTTGTTCCTGTATTTAATCTTATTCCTTTCTCAATTTTTTTTGACGAATTCAAAACGAACATCATATTTTAAAATGTTAAATTTCATCTAAAAAACGATTCAAAGTGAACCGCGAGTTTAATAAATTTTTTCAACAAAACATTAATGGTATTTAGTAATCCAGTTTGATTTTTGTGTAAAAATGATAGAAAAAGTAAGATATGTATGGTCTTAAGAATTTATATATATACCATTGAAAATAACTTGATTTAATATGGACCATTGAAAACGTTGTCAATGCATAGGGTAGAAGCATGAGAGAGGAATACATGGGGAAAAGTAGAATCCGTGCGCTATCGTTTAATCCAATCCTA
This sequence comes from Lathyrus tuberosus, assembly GCA_022829125.1. Classification (NCBI taxonomy): domain Eukaryota; kingdom Viridiplantae; phylum Streptophyta; class Magnoliopsida; order Fabales; family Fabaceae; genus Lathyrus; species Lathyrus tuberosus. Next base: position 23,238,665 of record JALAZF010000011.1, on the reverse strand, counting down.
ACCGTTAGATTCACACTCACACGGATCGCTCCGAAAACAAAAACTCGCTCCCTTTCTCCCTCTAAAATTTCAGTTAATTCAATTCAAGCTTTCAAATTCAAACACATCTATAAAACCCTTTTTTCACACCATAACAAGACGCATCGAAAGTAAGTCAACCTCGTCTCAAAATCAATCTTCTAGAAGTTTCTCTCAATGGCTCGTACAAAGCAAACTGCTCGCAAATCCACCGGCGGAAAGGCTCCCCGGAAGCAGTTAGCAACAAAGGCTGCTAGGAAATCAGCTCCGGCAACCGGCGGAGTGAAGAAGCCACACAGATTCAGGCCCGGAACCGTAGCTTTGAGAGAGATCCGTAAGTACCAGAAGAGCACTGAGCTTCTGATCCGTAAACTGCCTTTCCAGCGTCTTGTTCGTGAAATTGCTCAAGATTTCAAAACGGATCTGAGGTTCCAGAGCAGCGCTGTTTCGGCTCTTCAAGAAGCTGCAGAGGCTTACTTGGTTGGACTGTTTGAAGACACAAACCTGTGCGCAATTCATGCTAAGAGAGTCACCATCATGCCTAAGGACATTCAGCTTGCAAGAAGAATCAGAGGCGAGAGAGCTTAGTTTGTATCTACTCCAATTTCATTCCCAAATGTTATTTTCTTAACCCTAGAATGGAAAAGCTTGTACTATCTTCTGTGTGAATCTTAAACTCTATTTGAAATACCATTTGACTGTTATTCAATGATGTTTATACATCATTTAAGTAATTAATTTGCCTATTTAAAAGTTTGTTTGAATTTAGTCCAAGAAACTTCAGTGGTTCTAAATTTTCAGGTTTAGCCTGGTTGAATTTGCTTATCTCATATTTTGACTCTTATCTGGCACTAACAACTGATAGTTAACACAAATATAATACAGTGTTTTTGAATAAATATATTGCATGAAAGCATTTTTCAAGAGTTTTGGGTTTATAACTCAATAATAAACAACTTTATTTCTATTATCCAATTTTTTGATGTAACGTTAATAGGTTACTTTATACAATTTTTAATAAAATTTAAAAGTAGAAGTAAAGCTCATGAAACCCAGTACAGATCTTAACATAAATAAAAAATAACCAAACTTTTATTCCAACATTGTCTCACAAATTCAACTATTATTTCAATATAACTTGCTGTTACGGTAGATTTATTAAATTACTATTAAAAAATATAAAAAATATATATTTAAAATATAATTTAATTATTTCGTCTGGATTATACTTCTTTTGGTTCTTTTTTTAAGAAACACTTCACTTTTTTATATTCATTAAATAATTAATGTATCTGGTCTACATTATAGACCAGATACATTAATTATTTAATGAATCTAAAAAGATGAAATGTTCCTTATAAAAAGAACCGGAGGTAGTATATTTTATAAAAAATCAATAATGTATAGTTTGAATTGAATATATATATATATATATATATGATCGTGAAGGCTGAATCAGATCTTGTAGAAGTGGGCCACCAAGACGTCTGAGATGCTGGTCGTATAGAGAGGAGGAGGGGGGTACCTGCAAGGCACTTTGACGCTTAAGTAAGAAAGGGTTAGAGAAAAATAGGGCAAGTACAAAGTGTTAGTTCGTAGGGTGAATATTATATACCTGACCCTCTCAAGCGATAGGGTTTATATAGAGCCCCCAGCGCGTGGCCAACGGTCATATTTTCGGGGCGAAATAACCGTTTTCCTGAAGAATAGGTAACTGCCCAAAACTAGTCGTATGCCCCCAGCTGTCCGGGGAGTGAGGAAGTCGTGCATGACGGACATCATTTCCGGGGAGGAGCGATGCAGTCCCTGCCCGACTGAAGGGGCAGAAAGGTAACTCTTGCCCCTTTGTGGATTTGACTTATGCAATTTGGGCTACTCTAGAGCAGAAGCGGATTGAGCTATGTCTAGCCGTTGGTCTAGTCCAGAACAGGAGCCCCCCAAGTCGTTGCTCCCGAGCATGGGAGTGATGACTCGTTGCTCCGGGGAGCTAGTGTGACGTCGTCGTTTGGCGACGAGGAAGGCCGCATCGGGGCGCCCGTGACGGGTGGTGTTCGTGACCTCTGGTGTCCGTGACATTCATGACCGTGACCTTGTTGCCCGGTGTACCGGGAGACTAACGGTTAGTCAGACTTGGAAACGTTGGGGCGCCACGTGTGCCTAAAGCTCCGTGTAGCAGTTACTAGGCAATGATGACTAGTTGATAACCATCATGACCTACGAGCGCGTCCACTGCACGTGCCCCTCTGTATAAAAGGGGAAAATCCGTCTCATTTTGGACTTTTTCACTCTGATTTCTCTTCGTCTCCTTCAGCTTTCTGCCCGTCACCGTCGTCTGCTACTCCGACCACTGCTCCAAGCTTCGAGCAACCACCTTTGCCTTTTTAAAACAAGTTTCTAATTTTGATCTTGTTTTAACTCTTTTTGGGTGGTCAATAGTAGATTGTATGCGGTTAAGGCTAGGTTAGAGAATGAAACAGATTAGTTTTCGGTGATTGTTGGTGGTGGACGGTGGTCGTGCCATTTCTCCCCTTCTGACATGTCGCCGGATGTTAGTATGTTTTGGTGAGGAGGGCAGTTCACGGTGTCGTTGCGACGACGATGCATGTGTAACCGTCGCGATTGTTCCTCTTCTGAGTGGTGATGAATTTTCCGACTGAATATTTCCAGATTCTGGTGAAGCTTTGCGATTTCTGGTGAAGCTTCAAACGGAACTGGGTATGAGTGCGGGGAAGCTCCTTGCTTGGGGATGACTTGTTTCGAGCGTCTCCTCGCGGGGAGGTTTCAGTTTCCTTTTGATGTTAGGGCTTAGGTCGGGGACGCTGTCCTCAGCCCTTTGCGCGCCCTTTCACTTGACTAACGGTGGAAGGGTGGATTTGATTTATTGTCGAATTCACATTCATCTTTGTTTTTCAGGGGATCGACATGGCGACGGGGCCTGATGGAGAGATTATCTTGGATTCGTCCGAGGAAGAAACAAGTTCCTCGAATAGTAGTAGTTCGACGGCCTCGAGTACCCCCAGTGAGGTCGGGGAGGAAGAAGAGTTGTAAGTTATGGATGAGGACGTCGTTGAGGGTTCCGCAGAGGAATGAGAGGTGGCCGAACCTGCTGAGCATGTGTCTACCTTTGCAAAGTACTTAGGAGATGTCTTCACGGAGGTCGGGCTAGAGGGGGAGTGGAAGGTGCACTTTCCCTCTGAGGACGACAGGGTCTACACGAACTACTGGGACCGTTTTACAATGTATGAGTACACATTCAAGGAGCTGGGTCTAAGATTGTCGTTCACCGATTTTCAGCAGTCGATGTTCGTGCACTTAAAGTTGACCCCACGCAACTGCACCCGAACTCGTTGGCCTTCATCCGAGCGTTCGAGTTGGTGTGCGAGTACCTCGCCATAGGGGCTACTCTTCCTCTATTCTTCACCGTCTTCCTTCTTCAAAGGCAGCTGTCGAGGAGGCAGTATGGTTGGGTCTCTTTGAAGCAGCCTCGCAAATTGTTTAAACCATTTTCGGAGTCGATAAAGACGTTTAAGACACGGTACTATGTTGTCGAGCCCGTGTCCGAAGCTACCCAGGACAATACATTATACATATGTCTGGGAGATCGAGGTTGACGAGGATGGGAACGACCTGCGCGACGAGGTGGGAAATTTCATTGGGCAGATGATTTACAAGTTCCCAATTCATTGGGCACCTGACCATTTTACCAAGGAGCCTAGTGACTACGTTCTCCAACCGCACGAACTACAGGGGCAGGATGTCGTGGCGTACGAGGCATTGGTGAAGTACGTCAACTCCTTCCTGCTCGCGGAATACTGGACGAACAAGGGTAACCCGATCTTCGAGGATGACGGTAGTCAGAGGGTCGAATACCGGTTTATTAACACCAAGGCACTCCTGGAGTCCAAGACCCACGCGGAAGTCGAGAAGCTGCTTGGTAGTCTTAGTTATTTTAGATTTGCTCGCATTATTTCTTTCCTCGTATCTAACATGTTCGACTTTTGTTTGTGCAGGTGAGATGCCTCAAGCCCATGAGAGGGTTGTGAAGAATGCTCTTGCGAGGAACAAGGCCGAAGCGGTTCCCCTTAAGTCTCGATTCGCTGGTGCGCGTGCTCCCACTCCGATTCAATCTCCTGCGGGGACCTCTTCTCCTACTCCGGCTCCCCTATGATCTCCCCTTCCTTTGACTGGATGATCCAAGCGGCCAAGGGTTACTGACGTTGTGGATCTTACTCGGGTACCGGAGAAAGGGAAGTTCGAGCTTCCTTCTTGCATCCTTGATAGGAGATTCTTTGAGGGAAACTCCTTGGTCGTGCCTCGGGCGGAGTCTCTTCGCTTGTAAATCATGGACCGCCCGAGCAAGTGGGCGTTGGTGGCTCAAGACGCTTCAGCTTTGGTTAGGATGCTGGAGATGGCAGCCGTTTATGCTGAAGGGGACTCTGCAACTGAGTCCGAACTTAATGCTACCCGGGCTGCCATGGCGTCCCTCAAAGAAGAAGTCAAGGGTGCAGACGATGCTCGAAAGAAGGTTGAGGAGGAGGTGGCCAGGTTGAAGAAGGAGAACTCTACGCTGGCGGCGGAGAAGAAAGCGGCCGAGGAGCTGGTCCAGCAGCTGAGGAAGCCCAATGCCCCGGGCGAAGATGAACCTGAAGATGTAAGGGAATTAAAGACAAGATCCGAGCTGGTCGCCCGTATGCTGATGGCCGAGGATGACAGTATTGCCATTGCGGATGAATCCTTCAGAAACACTATGGCTCAACTGCGGGTGGTGAACCCCGAGCTGGACTTCTCTGTCGAGGGAACCCATTATCTGGCGCATGTCGAGGATGGCCGAATTGTGATGCCCGACGCCGTTCTGGAAGGAAATGTCGAGGACCAGACCGTGGAAAACCAAGGGCCTCAGCCCGAGCCTGCCGATCAGATGGACGTGTGAGGGGCTTGTCTTTTTGTTGTTGTAATTTGTCCGACCTGCGTGCCGCGTGATTGTTGTAATCTATTTGGGGGGCATGGCCCCCGTTTGATGTAATCCAGCACAGTCGTGGTCCTAGTGGCCACTTATTATGTTTAAATTATATGCCCGGTCTTGGTGGCCGGTTCTGTTATTTGCATGGTTTTGCTTGCTTTTAATTTTTGCTAAGTGTTGTACTCATGCTTGTTGTGAATGTATGTCTGTCCGTGATAGGGAGTTTTGACTTATGTGAAGTTTTTTAGGGGATTGCTCGTTGTAGATGTGTTCGGCAGTGAGGTTTACTGGTCGAACGACCGGGGAATATCCTGGCGGGGTGCGGAGTTCAGTTCGCGTTTGAGGCCTGAGTTTGCGGCGTGAACGTCCCATCGCGAGCTGGGGTTCTGCCAGTAATGGTACTTTGACGACGACGATGCTCGATCGAGGATCGCCGTCGAGCAGTTACTCGGCCGTTACTGAGCGGGGTTCTGCTTCATTGATATGCGACACTTGTACCTAGGCGTGCATAGTGGTCGGTAGCTGACGTTCGTCGTCGTGACGGGTCGAACCGAGAATTAGGGCCTTAGCTATAGTATTGTTTTAGCTTTTCGGCGTTCCATGGTCGAGCAAGTTCTTCCCCGTTGAGATGTTCTAGGTAGTATGCCCCATTTTTCGTTTTTGCTCGGACGCGATAGGGTCCTTCCCAGTTGGCTGCTAGTTTGCCTTCGCGAGAGTCTTTGTGGTTTCGTCTTAGAACAAGGCTTCCCATGTCGAACTCTCGTCGTATCACCTTGGCGTTGTGCCTGATGGTAATTTTTTGTTTTAGTGAGGCTTCGCGGAGGGCTGCCCTGATTCGGATTTCGTCGACGAGGTCTAGCTCTTCTCTTAATGATTCTTCGTTCATCTCCTCGTCCAGGGGCGACTCTGTCCACCTAGAGGGTACGTGAACTTCGACGGGAATGACAGCCTCGGTCCCGTATACTAAACGGAAAGGTGTTTACCCGGTTGTAGAGTGTGGGGTTGTGCGGTATGCCCATAATACGATGTGCAGTTCCTCGACCCAAGCCTTCTTTGTTCCGTCTAACCTTCGTTCGAGGCCTCGAAGGATGACTCGGTTAGCTGCTTCATCCTGCCAGTTTGTTTGGGGGTGCTCGACAGATACGAATGGCTGCTTCGTGCCCAGCTGGGCGACGAAGTCCTGAAACTTCCTGTCCGTGAATTGCGTTCCATTGTCCGTCGTTATTGCTTGGGGAATGCCGAAACGTGCAAGGATGTTTCGTTTGTAGAAACGCAATATGTTGAGGGCGGTTATTTTGGCTAGAGCCTCTGCTTCTATCCATTTCGTGAAGTAGTCTACACCCACTATTAGGTATTTGTTCTGATTCGATCCTACTACGAAGGGTCCTAGGATGTCTAGGCCCCACCAGGCAAATGGCCACGGGGAGGACATTGCTTTGAGCTCGTTGGGTGGAGCCAGGTGCATGTCCCCGTGCCATTGGCATTTATCGCATTTCTTCACGTGTTCTTTAGCGTCGTGCTGCATGGTCGGCCAGTAATATCCTGCTCAGAGGGACTTGCGGGCAAGGGAACTTCCGCCGAGATGTTGGGCGTGGATTCCCTCGTGGATTTCGCACAGTATGTGTGCGACCATTTCTTCCTCGACACACTTGAGTAGCGGAATGGAGAATCCCCGCCTGTAGAGTTTATCCTCGACCAATACATAAGAGCAAGCTCTTCGCCTAACTATGCTGGCTTCTTTTGGGTCGGACAGAAGTTCGTCTTTGGCGAGATAGTTATAAGCAGGGGTCATCCAGCAGTTGTTGTCGCCGATCACCTGCACGTCGAGGGTCGGGGAGGCCTTCTCGATACTGGGTCGAGGAAGTACTTCCTGTATGACAGATTTGTTTCCGGCTTTCTTCTTTGTGCTGGCTAGTTTGGATAGAACGTCTACTCGCATGTTATGTTTGCGGGGAACATGTTTCACCTCTACTGTTGCGAACTTCGCCATTTCCTTCTTAACCAGGGCTAAGTATTCTATCAGGTTGTCGTTTTTGGATTGATATTCTCCTCGGACCTGAAGGGCCACGAGTTGTGAATCTGTGCAAATGACGACTTCTTCTGCGCCCAGGTCCTCGGCTAGGCGTAGCCCAGCGAGGAAGGCCTCGTATTCAGCCTGGTTGTTCGAGGTTGGGAAGGACAGGGTGAGTGACACTTCGACGATGATTCCTTCGTTGCTTTCCAGTATGATGCCCGCGCCGCTCCCTGCCGAGCTTGAGGCACCGTCCACAAAAATGGTCCATTTACATGCTTCGCTCGCGGGGGAGTCGGCGAATGTCATTTCTGGGACGAAGTCGGCCAGAGCCTGGGCTTTGAGAGCTTTCCTGGCTTCATACCGGATGTCAAATTCGGATAGTTCAAGCGACCATTTGAGCAATTGAACGACCATGTGTGGTCGTCCCAGTAGCTGCTTTATGGGTTGATCTGTTCGAACCACGATCGTGTGGGCTAGGAAGTAGTGTCTTAATCTTCTAGCTGCGTTGATGAGGGCCAGAGCCACTTTCTCTATCTGTTGGTATCTTAGCTCTGGTCCTTGTAGTGCTTTTCTTGTGAAATATATGGGCTTCTGTCCGTCAGGAGTCTCGCGGATGAGAGCGACACTCACTGCTTCAGTTGCTACGGTGAGGTATGGGTACAACATTTCGCCATTGTCCGGGAGAGAGAGGACTGGTGGCTCCGAGAGTGCCCGTTTCAGATGGAGAAGAGCCTTGTCACACTCCTCGGTCCATTCGAACGCTGCCTCCTTGCGGAGGAGTTTGAAGAATGGTAGGGCGTGCTGGGCAGATTTGGCCACGAAACGAGATAGTGACTCGAGCATCCCATTGAGGGACTGGATGGACTTCTTGGACTTGGGCGTAGGAAACTCGGAGAATGCTCGACACTTATCGGGATTGGCCTCGATTCCTCGTTCCCTTAAGTAGAAGCCGAGGAACTTGCCTGCTCGGACACCGAACGTGCACTTCTCCGGGTTAAAACGCATTTTGTATTTTCTGGCCTGTTCGAAGACCTTTCTTAAATGGGCAGTATGATCGGTTTCCTCGTGGGATTTTACGATCATGTCGTCCATGTAGACTTCGAGCATGTCGCCTATTTCTCCCCGGAAAACCTTGTTCATCATTATTTGGTAGGTTGCTCCGGCGTTCTTCAGGTCGAAGGGCATTACGTTGTAGTAATAGTTGCCCAATTCGGTCATGAAGGCCGTGTATTTTTTGTCGGCCATTGCCATTGGAATTTGATTATAGCCTGAGTAGGTGTCCATGAACGATAAAAGTTTAAAACCAGCAGAATTATCAACAAGTTTATCAATATTGGGGAGGGGGTAGGCATTCTTCGGGCATGCCTTATTGAGATCGATGTAATCAATGCACATTCACCATTTTCCATTAGATTTTTTAACGAGTACAACGTTGGATAGCCAAGTGGTGTACTTGGCCTCTGAAATAAAATTGGCCTCGAGGAGGTCCTTTACAGCTTTTTCTGCAGCCTCCGTTTTCTCTGGAGACTGCTTTCTCCTACGTTGTACTACGACCTTGACGGCCGGGTCAATTTTCAGCCGGTGGCAGGCGACAGACGGGTCTAAGTCGGGCATCTCGGCGGCGCTCCAGGCGAAGAGGTTGGCATTCTCACGGAGGCATGCTTTGAGCTGCTTCCTCATGATGTCGGGCATATCTGCTCCAATCTTCACTCCCCGCTGAGGTTCGTCGCCGAACAGAACGATCTCGAAGTTGCCGTCTGAGATTGGGCGCATCGGATGAGAGCTGCTACTGGATGATGTAGACGAGTTGGATGAAGCTGCTCGTTCCTCTTGTTGGTCTTCTTCGGGGAAGCGGCTGTCGAGGTCGATGGAGCCGACCTGGGGCAAATGCTTAGCTTCCTCGGAGCTGCTTGGCAATGCTGGCTTGCTCGACGCTTTTGGCTTGGAGGCGATGGCGTTGAGCCCCTTTGTTGCTACTTCGAAACACCGTCGCGCAACCTCGATATCGCCGTGGAGGGTAGCGACCATCCCTTTTGAAGTGTAATACTTCATCTTGAGATGGACTATTGAAGGCACTGCTACCAACTCGGCCAGAGTTGGTCTTCCGAATATGCACTGGTAGAGCGACGGGCAATCGATTACCAGAAATTGTACCTTGACGGATCTGGCCGTCTCGGGTGATCAGAAGGTTACGATCAGTTCGACGTATCCCCATGGCTTGGTCACTGATCCGTTGAACCCGTGCAAATCAGACCCCATGTAGGGGGTAACATGTGATTCGTCCAGCTGAAGTGTTGAAAACAGTTGGGAGTACATGATGTCGACCGAGCTGCCCTGGTCGATGAGGATTTTACGAACGTCGAAGTTCACTATTCGGGCTCTGACGAGCAAAGGTATGCTCAAGTTTGGGGATCCCCCAGGGAGATCTTCCCGGTAAAAGGAGACGGGGATAGAGCCTTTCTGGGCCTGATCGAGCGTGGTCACCTTATTAGAGCTTGTGTTAATCAGATGCTCGAATTTTCGTTTCACGAGCCTACCGTGACTTTGTTGAAGCCCCCGCCGGAGATAACCATGGTGGAGGGAAACGTCTCCCACGGGCTGTGGGCCACGAAATAAGCAGGGGTACTGAGCCCGTCCAGGACGTAGAAGTCCTCTGGTCGCGATATGGACATTGCGACCTGGATGTTGGCTTCTTCCGAGGAGGGTACTTCCTCCTCTATCTTCTTTGACTCCTAGGCGTCCTGCCGAGGAGTGTCCTTCTTCTTTGCGAACTATTTCAGGTGGCCGTCCCTGATCAGTATCTCAATGGCATCCTTCAGATGGATGCAGTCTTCAGTGGTGTGGCCGTGAATTTTGTGGAAACGGCAGTATTTTTATTTGTCCACGTTGGGTCTGGCCGGTAGTTATTTGGGAAAGTGGTCCCCTGCCTGCTTGAATTCAGAATTCGCACACTTGGACAGTATCTTCTCCCTGGAGACAATCAGGGGGGTGTAGTCGTGGAATCGCCCGGAGGGCCCCTTGTTGTCGCGAGTGTCACGGGGACGGTCCTCGTGCCTCCGTTCGCCTCTACGAGATGTTGAGGCTTCCTCCCCTCTGGAGGTCCGAGCGTTCTCCTGATGACGCGATGCTCGGACGTTGTTGGCCGTAACCTTCTCTTTGTACTGAATGTGTGATTGGTCTTTGAGGAGGAGGGCATCTAGGTTCCTCGGCGGTGCGAGACCGACGACTTTAGAGAACTCGGAGCCCGGGCGAAGTCCTTGCTCGAGTATAAACTTTTTCATCTCGTCCGTCATAGGGACCTGCACTGCTTCTTTGTTGAACCTCTCGATATATGCGCGGAGAGGTTCGTCTTTCCCTTGGATTATGGCTCCAAGGGAGGCCTCAGTCTTGGGGTGACGGCGAGAAGCTGTGAAATGCCGCGAGAACATTCTGCCCAGTTGCCTCCATGAGGTAATGGACTCTTCGGGCAGCTGATTGTACCAGGTCATTGCCCTTTTCTTAAGTGTGGTCAGAAATAGTCGGCACTTCATGGTGCCCCGTACGCCATGGTAGTCCAAAAGTCCATCCATGTTCTAGATGTGTTCGTCGGGGTCAGTAGTCCCATCGCACGTGCCTAGTGACGGATGTTTCTCCAGGCCCTTAGGGAGACGGGTAGCCAAGATTTCCTGGGACAATGGGCCGCGAGGCTCATCGTCGCTGCTAGAACTGGTGAATAACGGAGATCAAAGGGTACGTTCACGGTGGCGGTTCCTTCGGGGAGAAGGAGAGCGGTTTCTTCTAGGAGAAGGTGAGCGGTTCCTCCGGGGAGAAGGTGAACGGGCCCGGCCTTTAGACTTGACCGGGGGAGACTGCTCGTTCCTTTGAGTCCTCTTGTGGCCGGGGGAGTGCTGGTCACGCGGGGAAACCTGGTCACACTTTCGGGCGGCGCGAGGGTCAGGCTCTTGGCGCAGTCTTCGGCCGATATCTCTCCGGGGCTGCGGGCTCCTTGATCGTCATTGGTTCCTCCGCGGAGGAGGGGATCTTGGACGGCTGGACTCTTCCAACGCCCCGATCCTCTTGTTCTGCTGCAGGATCAGGGTGTTGGTTTTGTTGATCGCCTCCAGGAGGGCTGCCACGGCCGGGTCGGCGTTGGGCGGCACCGGAATGGGTTGGACGTCCAACGAAGGTTGATCGTTGTTGCGGCCAGCATGGGTGGGGGAATGAGAAGTTGTGGCTCCGTCCCTCAGAAAACGGGTGTCTCAGAGAAGAGATGATTGGCCGTCAACGTCAGTTTAGTTGACGGGGAGAACAACGGCTTGTAGAGCACCTCTGGCGTGATCTTGAGAGGCCATGATGATGATGATCATTGAAAATTGTTTTGATCTTCGGTTTCTGGGGAAAGAAATATGGGGAGAACAATGCTTCCCACAGACGGCGCCACTGATCGTGAAGGCTAGATCAGATCCTGTAGAAGTGGGCCACCAAGACGTCTGAGGTGCTGGTCGTATAGAGAGGAGGAGGGGGTGTACCTGCAAGGCACTCTGACGCTCAAGTAAGAAAGGGTCAGAGAGAAAGGGGGCAAGTACAAAGTGTTAGTTCGTAGGGTGAATATTGGATACCTGACCCTCTCAAGCGAAAGGGTTTATATAGAGCCCCCAGCGCGTGGCCAACGGTCCTATTTTCGGGGCGAAATAACCGTTTTCTCGAAGAATAGGTAACTGCCCAAAACTAGCCGTTATGTCGGGCATAAGCATAGTTTCGGGCACATGCCCCCAACTGTCCGGGGAGTGAGGAAGCCGTGCGTGACGGGCATCATTTCCGGGGAGGAGCGATGCAGTCCCTGCCCGGTTGGAGGGGCAGAAAGGTAACTCTTGCCCCTTTGTGGATTGGACTTATGCAATTTGGGCCGCTCTGGAGCAAAAGCGGATTGGGCCATGTTTAGCCATTGGTCCAGTCCAGAACTATATATATATATATATATATATATATATATACTTCAAATTTGTAACTACAAAAAAAATAAAAAAATAATAAACATCAATAAAATGTATTATTAATTCCTCCATTTTCCACAATCCAACTCCTTCAACAAATTTTTATAAAAAAAAAATATATTTTGTAATTCTTCAAAATTACCTACAAAAATCAAGAATTAGCAAATATTAATAAAAATAATTTTATGAGAAAATATATTTTGTAATGCCTCAAAATTTGTACTGTGAGACTTGGATCGAACTCAAGTTTTAAGCATGAGGTCGAAGTCCGTTCGCATGCTGCTGTCGAAATTATACATGTTGTAGTCGAAGGTTGTTCTAACATGTATTAATTAATATTGCTAGGGTTGTTAGCATATTGAATTGGGCCTTGTGTTAAGGATCCAATTGTTTAAGTTAGTTTGTACCCTAAGTTAGCTTGTAATGGGTATTTTGTTAAAAGCCCATTAGTTTAGTGTGCTACGTTTTATTATAAATAGCATGCAAGTCTCTCATTCTAGAGTGTGGCAAAACCTAGAAAGAGTGAGAGTGGTTAGTTTGTTATTCTTGTATACTTGTAATCCTTGTTTTAATGAGAAATGAAAGAATAACAGTTTTATAACCAATCCTTGTTGTTTTTTACTCTTGTTTTCTTTGTTAACCCTAACCCTTGTAAGTTTCTTGACTGATCAAATAACCAATTATACTTTGTTTTTAAGGTATTCGATTCACAACAAATTGGTGCGGTGAGCATGGAGAAGATGCCTTCAACAAAGTATGAGATCGAGAAGTTCACCGGTGTGAGCGACTTCGGTCTGTGGCGCTTGAAGATGAAAGCCCTACTGGTTCAGCAGGGTTGTTTGGAAGCGTTGAAGGGAATGGCAGCCATGGATGCTGCATTAACGGAAAAAGAAAAGACTACCATGATCGAGAAAGCACACAGCGCAATATTGTTGAGCCTTGGTGATAAGGTTCTTCGACAGGTATCAAAGGAGACGACGACATCAGGGTTATGGGTAAAGCTTGAAAGCTTATACATGACAAAATCTTTGGTGAATCGACTCTACCTGAAACAAGCCTTGTATTCGTTCAAGATGAGTGAAGACAAAGCTTTGGCTGAGCAGTTAGATATGTTCAACAAGATGATTCTTGATCTTGAAAATATCGATGTGAAGATCGATGACGAAGATCAAACATTATTGTTGTTGTGCACTTTGCCTAGAACACATGCTCACTTCAAAGAAACTCTATTATATGGAAGGGAGTCCATAACCTTTGAAGAAGTTCAATCAGCCTTGTACTCTAAGGACTTGAACGAACGAAAGGAGCATAAACCTTCGACGGTTGGTGAGGTTTGGCAGTTAAGGGAAAATTCTTGTGAAAGGATGGTAGGTTCGACAAGAAGAAAGGTAAAAGTCAGCAGAAGTCTTCTAGTGGCGAAACATCTGGTTTTCGATGTTATCACTGTAAGAAGAAGGGTTACACAAGAAAGGTGTGCCCTGAACGCCTGAAAGATCATGGAGGTAAGGATAATGGCAACGCAACCATTGTTCAAGATGACTTCGACTCATCTGATGTTCTTGTAGTTTCAAGCGGCGACTCAAGAAAAGAGTGGATTATGGATTCAGGATGCACTTGGCACATGACTCCAAACAGAGAATTGTTCGAAGAGCTATGTGATCAAGATGGTGGATCGGTGCTGCTAGGAAACAACAAATCTTGTAAAATTGCAGGTATTGGATCTGTTAGATTCAAACTCCATGATGAGTCAATAAGGTTATTGACTGAAGTCAGGTATGTACCTGACTTAAAGAGAAATTTAATTTCTCTTGGTGAATTCGACAGGAAGGGATACGTTTTCCAAGGAGAGAAAAGTATCCTAAGAGTCATGAAGGGGTCGAAGGAAGTCTTGAGAGACATGAAGAAATAAGGCTTGTATACCCTTGAGGCTGAGGTTGTAAGTGGTTCGACAAATACTGTATCCATAAAACCTGTGTCAAAGACACATTTATGGCACATGAGATTGGGCCATGTCAGCGAAAGAGACCTAGTCGAATTGGGGAAGCAGAACCTGTTAGGTGATGACAAAGTCGAAAAGTTGGAGTTTTGTGAATCTTGTGTATTTGGTAAATCCTGTAGGGTGAAGTTCAACAAAGGCAAGCAAAGAACACATGGATCCCTTGATTACATTCATGCTGATCTTTGGGGGCCTGCAAGGAATCCTTCACACTCAGGTGCAAGGTATTTTCTATCCATTGTTGATGACTATTCCAGAAAGCTATGGGTATTCATTCAGAAGATGAAGGATGAAACTTTTGAGAATTTCAAAAGTTGGAAGATTCTGGTCGAAACTCAAACTGACAGAAAGGTTAAGAGGTTGAGAACCGACAATGGCCTTGAGTTCTGCAACCAAGCGTTCGACAGTTACTGTTTTTAGTCTGGGATTTCAAGGCATAAGACTGTAGCAGGTACTCCTCAACAAAATGGCTTAGCTGAGAGATTCAATCGAATAATCCTTGAAGGGTTAGATGCATGTTGGTTAGTGCTGGATTGAAGAAGGTGTTTTGGGCTGAAGCTGTTTCGACAGCTGCATATCTAATAAATAGATGTCCTTCGACTGCATTAGATATGAAGACACCTGAAGAAGTTTGGTCAGGAAATCCACCTAGTCTCGACAGACTGAGAGTATTTGGCTGTGTGGCCTATGCTCACATTAGGCAAGACAAGGTCGAACCTAGAATTCTGAAGTGCATGTTCATGGGATACCCTGAAGGAGTCAAAGCTTATAGGCTATGGTGCCTAGAGCCAGGTCACAGGAGGTGTATCACCAGTCGAGATGTAGTTTTCAATGAAGCTGAGATGGCTTTCAAGAAAATTGATGTTGCTGGCGAAGAGCTGGAACAGGGAGAGATTCCTGTTGAGGTGGAGCATGTTGATGCTGAAGTGCGTACCCCAGATGAAGTCGAAGACGAAACAGAAGATGCTGTCGAAGATGAGGAAACTGATAATGACTACCTGTTAGCAAGAGACAGGTCGAGAAGAGTCATCAAGCCACCTCAGAGACTTGGGTATGCAGATCTTATATCTTATGCCTTAATATCTGCAAGTGAGGTTCTCGACGAAGAACCTAGAGACTATAAGGAAGTTATGAGGAGTCGAAAGAATACTGAATGGCTGAAAGCCATGGATGATGAGATGAAATCTCTTCATGACAACGACACATAGGAACTGATCAAGAAACCTGCTGGAGCCAAGTTAGTCAACTGTAAATGGATTTTCAAAGTCAAGGAAGGAATCGAATGAGTGGCGTCGAAAAGATACAAGGCAAGGTTGGTTGCTAGGGCGTTCACTCAGAAAGAAGGTGTCGATTTCAATGATGTGTTCTCGCCTGTTGTAAAGCATAGATCCATTCGAATGTTGTTAACCATGGTGGCACAGTTCGATCTTGAACTGGAACAGATGGATGTGAAGACTGCATTCTTGTATGGTGATCTAGATGAAATAATCTTGATGAGGCAACCTGAAGGGTATGTCGAAAAGGGGAAGGAAGATTATGTGTGCAAGCTGAAGAGATCTTTATATGGACTGAAACAATCTCCTCGACAGTGGAATAAGAGATTCGACAAGTTCATGGCACGCATAAGTTTCATCAGAAGTCAGTTCGACCACTGTGTTTACTTTAGATTTCGACCTGGTAATTCATTTGTTATTTTGTTGCTTTATGTGGATGATATTCTAATAGCAAGCAACAATGTCGAAGAGCTAAGGAGGGTGAAGGCTGAACTCAGTAAGGAGTTCAAAATGAAGGATCTGGGAGCTGCGTCCAGGATTCTTGGGTTTGACATCCGAAGAGATAGAAAGCAGTCGAGATTATGCTTATCTCAAGAGGCATACCTACGGAAGATTCTCGAAAAGTATGGTATGTCGAATTCAAAGCCTATTATAACTCCAACAAACCCTCAATTCAAGCTGAGTATAGATCAGTGTCCCAGTACTGATGTCAAAAGAACTTATATGAATAGCATTCCATATGCTAATATAGTTGGTTCTTTGATGTATGTTATGGTCTGTACTAGACCCGACATAGCATATGCAGTAAGTCTTGTAAGCAGGTACATGACGAATCCTGGAAAGGCTCACTGGCAAGCATTGAAGTAGATTTTAAGGTACATAAATGGGTCTCTGAATATATTCCTAATTTATGGTAGAGCCTTGGGTGATGATAGTAAAACAGCAGTCGAAGGATATGTCGACTCTGATTATGCAGGTTGTATGGATACCAGAAAATCTATTTCTGGATATGTGTTCACTATGTTTGGGACAACAATCAGTTGGAAAGCAACACTTCAGAAGGTGGTTGCCTTATCAACCACTTAAGCGGAATATATTGCCTTAATTGAAGCTGTGAAAGAAGCAGTGTGGCTTGAAGGTTTTGCAAAGGAGCTGAAACTTCAAGGTCCAGTTATCACTGTTAAATGTGATAGTCAAAGTGCAATACACCTGTCGAAGAACTCAGCCTATCATGAGCGAACCAAGCACATTGATGTGAGGCTGCATTTCGTCAGAGGGGCAATCGAGCATGGAGAAGTCCAAGTGCTGAAGGTTTTGACAGATCATAATGCTGCTGATATGGTCGCCAAGACGTTGCCAAGTTGCAAGTTTTTCCACTATATGCAGTTGATAAAGCTGCATGAAGAAAGCTAGTCTGTTTCCTCGATGGTAGAGTTAGATCCAAGGTGGAGATTTGTGAGATTTGGATCGAACTCTAGTTTTAAGCATGAGGTCGAAGTCCGTTCGCATGCTGCTGTCGAAATTATACATGTTGTAGTCGAAGGTTGTTCTAACATGTATTAGTTAATATTGCTAGGGTTGTTAGCATATTGAATTGGGCCTTATGTTAAGGATCCAATTGTTTAAGTTAGCTTGTACCCTAAGTTAGCTTGTAATGGGTATTTTGTTAAAAGCCCATTAGTTTAGTGTGCTAGGTTTTATTATAAATAGCATGCTAGTCTCTCATTCTAGAGTGTGACAAAACCTAGAAAGAGTGAGAGTGGTTAGTTTGTTATTCTTGTATACTTGTAATCCTTGTTTTAAGGAGAAAGGAAAGAATAACAGTTTTATAACCAATCCTTGTTGTTTTTTACTCTTGTTTTCTTTGTTAACCCTAACCCTTGTAAGTTTCTTGACTGATCAAGGAACCAATTATATTTTGTTTCTAAGGTATCTGATTCACAACATGTACTTACAAAGAAAAATTGAAGAATTAACAAACATTAATAAAATTAGAAGAAATTCAAAATCAATAGCTACAAACAAATTATAAAAAATGAACAAATGTCAATAAAATTAAAAGAATGTAAGATATTATAACATTGAATAATAAAAACAAATTAAAAAATAATGTGTTAGTTTTTGTTAATGGGATAAAGTAGTGCATAGTTAGGTTGAGTCTAGGGGTGGAAGTAGGTCAGGCCGATAACAGGGGTCTACAGGCTAGCCTATACAGACTCAGGTCAGATCAAGCTATTTTTAAGGCTTATTTAGTCCTGAAGTCCCTTAACTTAATTTTAGTTTTCAGTTTGATCCCTTATGTAATAAACGTTACGATGAATTCCCTCAAGAATCGTTTCGTTAAACAACTTGATCCATTCTGTTAGTTTTGTTGTAAAAACGTTAAGTATGTTGAGGTGGCATGCCAGCAAGGATTTAAGTTCCTTTGTGAGTCAGCAATTAGCATTTTAAAAACGATAAGCATGATGAATGTTTAGGGTTCTTCATTCTTCCTCCTTCCTTCATTATTGTCACGATACTATTCATCATCTTCCTCCTTCTTCATTCTTCATCCTCTTTCATTCATAAGTGAAAATATCAATAAACTCCAGTAACAAATCGAAATCAAACACCCAAAGTTATGGATCATTTGGATCTGTTGTGATAAGAAAGAAAAAGATGGAGTGTTGGTGTGAAGAAGAGTGTGTGATGCTTACTGTTACGGATTTGAATAGTTTTAATGTTGGGAAAAAGTTTTGGGGTTGTAGAAATTACATAAATCAAGTGGAGAAGGGATGCAATTTTTTCAAGTGGGTAGGAGATGAAGTTGTTTATGGAAGGGATTTGAAGATTGAAAGTCAAAGGAAGAAGATATTCAAGTTGAAGAAAGAGGTTTTGAGCACAAGAGGAATGTTGAAGAATGCAATTTTGTTTTGCATTATTAGTTTAGGGTTTAACATAGTTTTTGTAACAAGCTATTTGAAATAACTCTGCTGGCAAATGTAATAATGTGTTATTAATGAAATCTGTTTAGTGATAAAGTATTGTTATCAAATGTTTAAGCAATTGTGTTATGTAATTGTGTTATGTAGTGGTCTGTAATGGTATCAAATGGGTTGAATTTGATAAGGTCTTATTTTGATATTATTTATAACTGTTATGAATTATAACTGTAATGGTCTGTAACATATATTGTTTAGGACATGTTGATGAATCAATATATTGTTTAGAATATTGTTGAATCAAAATTATTTAGAATATCTCGATAAAATATTACTGAATCAATATCATGTTGATAAAATATTGCTGAAACATGTAAATAATATGTTGACAAAATGATATAGATATTGGTATAACAAAAGCTTTAAAGCATATGTTCTTGACACTGCTACAAAAAGCATTTGTTCTTAGCACTGATACAAAAAGAGAGCACTGATACAAAAGTTAAGTGGTACAGCAGTGAATTTGTTCTTAGCCATCAATACAACAATGCCTAAATTAGGTTTTCACAAAAGCCTAAATCAAGTGTTCATATGACACTGAGTTACAGAAACATGAAAGATGAAAAGTGGATCAAGTTGCTTCAGGTTGAGTTGATGCTGTTTGACTTGCTTCAGGGACACTTGCTGCAGGCTGAGTTGTTGCAGGAAGAGTTGCTTCCGGCTGAGATGCTGCAGGCTGACTTGGACCAGGCTGACTTGGTTCAGGTTGAGTTGTCTGACTTGGACCTGGATGTTTGCAGGTTGCCTTGTTGTGCCCCATCATGTGGCATCTACTGCACTTGATGCCAAAGTTTGCCCTCTTTAGCTGAGTGTCATCCCTTATGCTCTCTGAAGCATCTCTAGTCCTCTTCTTATTTGGCCTTCCTGGTTGTCTTTTGATAGGTGGTGGTTGCAACTCAACATAACCTTTTTTCTCCCAAAGTAATTCCCCATTGACTGGAAATATGACAGATGCATAGCATTCTTCATACACTTGTTTTCTGTAGCAATCAGGGATATAACCTTCAATCTCTAATTTTTGAGTTTCATGCAAGATATAGCATGACATCAAGGTAAACCTGTCAGCATCCATTTTCTGCAAGAACATACTTTGGTTGACAGATTGACAGTGTGGTTTTCTCCATGGTATGAGATGTGTCTCACCTCATAGTCATACTCTCCTGCACGCCTGTTAAATGGACAACAAACATTTAAAAATTGAATTGGGTGAAACAAATCTAAAACAATCATTTAGGTGTTGTGTAGAATGTCATACCTCACAATCCAACTCTTTGTTTTTTCAGACTCCTTTGTAATCCTTTTCTTGATGTTAGGTAGAATGTCACCTTCAAACTTGGAAATTTTCTGTCTGTTTGACTCCACCTTGGTATGGCTGACTTGTCACTTTAACAGTTGATCCAGGATTGGACCTAAGAAGTTCATGTGCGTAGTCATGGATTCTCTTGTACTGCTCCCTAAAAGATCCATCTACAATATCAATTGCCATGGTCTTTGCCCTGTATGCAAGAGTTTTGTTGATCCCCGCATTCCATTTTTGTTGGGTCTTCTCCATGATGTCACTAAGCTTTAAACTAGGATTCTCTCTCACATTGTTTTGTATCTTAGTGCTAAGCCACTTGGATGTGAGAAAATTTACCTTGTAATCTCTACTACATGTGTGTTTATCAACAATCTTCCTAAGCTGCCAAGTATCTTCATCCTCACTATTCTCATCCTCTATGTCACTCAAACCCTTCAAATTTACAGTTGGTTATTCTTCCTCTGAATCACTTTCATCCAACAGACTTTTCTCACTAGAAGCTTCACAGACATTAACCTTCTTACATGGTCTTCCAACTTTTCCCTTTGGTTTACCCTTTCCTTTACCCTTTGGTTTACCCTTGCCTTTACCCTTCCCTCTACCCTTCCCTTATCCCTCAACCACCTCATCTTCAGACACTACATGCTCACTTTCTAGTGTCTCCTTATTCATAACCACATCATCATCAGAGTCTTTAAAGTTTATCTCCAATGCACTGTCATCACTGCAGTTCAGTCCCTCTTGTCCTTCATTTTGGCAGTTCAGTCCCTCATCTCCTTTATTTTGGCTGTTCAGTCCCTCTTCATTTTGGCAGTTTAGTCCCTCTTCTCCATCATTATTGCAGTTCAATCCCTCACCTTTTTCAACTACATTGACCTCTTCACCATGTTCAATTTCTCTGGCCCCATCACCATGTTCAATTTCATTGGCCTCCTCACCTTGTTTAACTACATTTGTCCCCTCATCATGCTCAATGTCAGTGGTCCCCTTGTCCCCAACTTCCACATCATTTCCAAAAGTTGTGGTCCCCTTGTCTCCAGATTCCACACCTTGTTCAACATCTGTGGTCCCACCAATATTTAAGTCTCCTCCTTCCACATTAGCTATAACCTCATCCATAACCCTCTCAAAATCAGTTTTGCATTTATCAGAGTTGTCTCCTACATTCTCAACACAAGTGGGACCCCCATCAATATTCTCACTTAACTCAGTCTTGTCTCCTATTTCAGCACTAAACTCAAGTGAACATATTGGTTCCTCAATTACCTCAGGTTGTAGGATAGGATGTATAACATATAAATGTACTTCTCCACTCAACACAGCAATAGTATGCATCCTCCTAGTTCCATTATCATCTTTTAACTCAATCTTGCTATTACACTCCATTTCATCATAATACCATAGGCTCTCTATACTTGGATAACCTAACTCCTTTAAACCACCTAACACTTCGAAGTAACTCCAAAAATTAGGGTCCACATCCCACGTTTCCTCCAAGCCATTGTAACCTACTTTCGTTAACTCGGAAAACTCACCCCTATGGTGAACAACGCATCTAAAACGGCTCTCCATGACCTAGATAAAGCAGAAGAAAAACCCTAACTAACCAGATGAAAAACCCTAACTGAGAACTAAAAGTAACGAAGGATAAAAATATAAAGTTTGCATCAGTCGTACCTCAAAACAGATGCTTGAACTTGTTCCTCTTTCACGCCGTATCAAATAATTCACAAACCCTAAAATGGAGAAGAACAAGAACGAATGAAACTAAACTGAAGATGAACGTGGATGAACAAAATCATATGATTACCAATACCTTGACGAACAAAAATGAACGGAGATGATAGCCAGACGAACGAAGACGATGGTTGCAATTGTTGTTTCGTTAGGGTTTCAGGTTTAAAATGATGAACACACAATAGAGTGAACTCAAATGAAATGAAAAAATGAGAAATCTGAAACATTGAAAATGAAAGAGTTTTTTTAATCAGAATGTCAAAGGTTTATTCCATGTCACCTTGTAAAAGTCAGCTGGAATGCCACCCTATCAAAAACTAACAGAAAACTCACATTTTAACAGAATGGACCACATTCGTTAACGGAATCACAATTAAAGGATCTTACACTATCATTTATTAAATAAGGGACCAAACTGAAAACTGAAATTAAGTTAAGGGACCAAAGCATGCATTAAGCCTTTTTATAAATAGAAAAGACCTAGGCTTTTTTATAAGCCTATTTAGTTAAAAAGGCTAGGCCTAAGGCCATAAAAAAAATCTTTTAAACTTAACAGGCCGGCCTATTTAAACAATTATGAATAATTTTTTTTATTGTCTTATGTTATGTTTTGTACTTTGAGTTAAAATACATAAATAAAAATTAGTTATTTTGGAGAACTTATGAAAATAAGATGAAAACATCTTATGAACAATGTTATAAGTTGTTTTCATAAGTTATCTTAAACAAATAGTCTCACAAAACTTATACTAATAGGTATGTTAAAATAAGTCAATGTAAACAAACTTTTAGTCTCATTGATTTTTTTAATTTGTTAGTTTATTTAAACATTATTTTAATTGCGTATTTACATATTTCTAAAATAATAGGCTTTTATGTAGGCTAACAGACTAACTAAGCCTTAGAAAATGTCAGACTCAGACCTAAAAATAAGCCTATGACAGGCTACAGGCCAGACTTAGGCTTCAGTTTTTATGGCAGGTCAGACTTAGGCTTGACAAAGCCTAGCTCGGCTAGCCTATTTTCACCCCTACTTGAGTTCTATTTTTTAGTCTTTTTAATATGTAATAATTAAAATTTTATTTAGAATTCTATTTTTTAGCCCTTTTATATTTAATAATTAATTATTGTGTATTTAATTAAATATGGGTCTAATTAACTTGAGGCCTATTTTGTCTTATTTTTTAGACCTTTTTATATTTATTAATTAATAATAATTATTTGCTATAGGAAGTTGGTTTTTGTTAGTGGGATAAAGTAGTTAATTTGAGTCCTATTTTTTAGTTTTTTTTTTAATAATTATTGTGTATTTAATTAAATATGTGTCTAGTTAAGTCGAATCCTATTTTTTATTCTTTTTATATTTATTAATTAATAATAATTATTTGTCATACTTTGAGTTTTTTTTATATATTTAATAATTAATAATTATTGTTTGCTATATTTTGATGGAAATTTTGGCGGGAAAATTTGGAAAGAGAAGTTGTAGGATTATAATTTAACATGATTTCTCTAAAATATATTGGCTTAATTACATTTTTTGTCCTTATGTTTTGGCCAACTCACGAAATTGATCCCTATGTTTTAAAACTGAACGAATTAGTCCTATGGTTTAATGTTTTGTGCAGTTTTGGTCTTCCGTCCCAATTTTGATCAAAAAAAGTACATGAACAGTGCATGTCAGTACATGAACAGTACATGTCCGTACATAAACAGTACATGACCGTACATGAACAATGCACGAACAGTTGGATCAAAATTGAGATGGGGACTAAAACTGCACAAAACATTAAACCATAGAACTAATTCGTTCAATTTTAAAACATAGGGACCAATTTCGTGAGTTAACCAAAACATAGGGACCAAAAGTGTAATTAAGCCAAATATATTCCTTTCTATTCAGCGTGTCACAAAAAAAAATTACAGTTTGACATTAACTTTACGACTAGTCATACATCTTAGATTGAACGGTAAAAGTATTATGATTAATTTTTTAAAAATCACGAACCATATATCATATGAAAAAAAAATCCAACAGTAAATTTTTTATGATCAAACACTATAAAATTATTATGTGTATATTACTATTTGATGCTATTAGTTACTAATATTATAATTTAACTCACATATTATATTATGTCTAATTATAAATAAATTATAAATGTGGGGTTTAATTATAAATATATGTTTGTTTTCGACTAATTTGACAAGTAGTTTGTCTATATTAATAGTCAGTTTGTTTTATTTATTTTTTAAATAATTTTTAGGGTTAATGAAGTTTTTAGTCTTCATAAATATCTCAATTTCACTTTTAGTCATTTCAAAAATTTTCTTCAAAGAATAATCCTCATAAAATTTTTAATTTTAACTTTTGGTCCCTCCTGCCAATTAGCGACGGTTTTTACAACTTCAAGACAGAATTAGCAACGGTTTTAGCCGGTTTTAGCGACGGAAATGGCGACGCTTTTAGCGACGATTTTGGCAGGAGGGACCAAAAATTAAAATTAAAAATTTTATGAGGACTATTCTTTGAAGAAAATTTTTAGAGGGACTAAAAGTAAAATATGAGATATTTAGGAGGACCAAAAACTTCATTAACCCTAATTTTTATAGTGTTACATATTTTGATGTCAAAAAAATTTATAAAGAAACTTTTTATTAAAGGTTCAAATCAAAATTTTCTTTAAATAGTTATTTTTAAAATATTATTTTGGGCATTCCAATATTTTATCAAAAAAATTTTTGAATATTAAAATTTTAAAAAACCACTTAATTTTGAAGTTATTTCAAATAGTTTTTTAGAAAAAACATTTTTAGATACAACTTTTTATAAAAAATTGTGATTTGACTATGTTTTGATCTTCAATAACGAATATTTATGCTATAAAATGTCAAAATTGAATTTTCAATTTATAAAAAACAAATTTAAAAAATTTTATAATATTTTAAAAAACAATTTTGTAGAATCCATTTAAAAAAAAAAGTTATTTTACTTCACTATGCCGGAATTATCTAGTTCAACATCATAACCTTCACGGCTCGCAAAGAGATAATAGATTGTTTTTTGCTCAACACACAAGTTCATGCCATGTTTGTTTGAAAATAACAGATTTAAAAACTTAAATTAGATTATTATACATTTTTAATGATTTAATTTTTTGTAATTTTTTTTATGATATGTATTTTTTTAGAAAAATAAAAATATTAATTTATTAAAATTAAAAAATATATATAATTTTAGAGTAAGAGGAGATTAAACCCTAACCTCAAGAAAAAAAACGGCATGTTTACCATATAATCTGAGCCACCAAATCTTTCATGATAATGGAAGTCAATGTAAATATTTATTGATATCATATGTTCCTAATGTCATGGACACGATTGCATCAATGAGCTTTTATCGAAGTTCACCATCAACCAATCTCTTATATGTCTCATCAGATTAGTATTACATAATGTACTTACTAAAAGTATAATATATGACAACTTCTTAGTGTTTAAGGGTTGTCGGTGCCTTAAAAGCATGTAGGGGTGGCAAATGGGTATCCGCCACACAAAAGTCCGCAAAAAATGGAGTAGGACGGGGCAGTCATAGTTTAGGGTGTGTGCCTAAAACTTTAGCTCGCCCTGCACTAAAAGTGATGGCGAAGTGGGACGGGCCTGCTAGCACTACATATTTTAAACCTAAAAATACAAAATTTATGTTAAAATATGTGTTCGTAAAAGCCCGCAAGAAAAACGGGGTAGAGCGAGACAAACATATTACAAGGTGTGAGCCTAAACCATTGGGTCGCCCCCAACTAAAGTGCGAACAAAACAGACATGCCCAACGACCTAAACCCATTTTGCCGCCTCTAAAGGTATGTTATAAGGGCGAGAGCTAGTTCACGTATGAAGGAGAAAAGCTTTGTGTATGTAGTTTTTATGTAAATATCAAATCCCCTATCAAATTCAAGGTTGAGATATTTATAGTTGTATTAGGCTTGGATCTTATCCTCTCTCAACTCCAGGGTTGCGATATTTTTATCCGTATTAGGACTGAATCCTATGCCTATTGAAAATACCAAGTGCTTCTAAGAAAATGTGGGAGTGGATAGTTAACATCCTGTTATTCAGGGGAACATGGTTAACTTTCTTATGACTCATTCTTCGTCGTAGCAGATTATGGACACACCATTTCCCTACTCTCCCATGCAAGACGAGTCAATACAAAAATAGGTGACATATTTAATAAAGGGGTGACACATCCAATAAACAAACAATCGATATTGTAAACGAGCGACCAAAAGGGCTTTATAGAGAGATAATGCATCACTCATTTTGCCTTTCATGATCCCTTACAAATA
The DNA here is from genome assembly GCA_022829125.1 of Lathyrus tuberosus. Lineage (NCBI taxonomy): Eukaryota > Viridiplantae > Streptophyta > Magnoliopsida > Fabales > Fabaceae > Lathyrus > Lathyrus tuberosus. The sequence goes on along the minus strand of JALAZF010000011.1, from coordinate 23,213,066 downwards.
TATCAATTTAAAATCCCTCAAGCATGATGGCTTAATAAGGGAGAAATAATTTAATCACATTCATCTCCTCTTATACGCATGAGTCCCTAAAGTATGAGGTGACTCCCTTGCTTGTAAGGCGAGTCTGTCACGCGTAAGGCAAGTCCCCTGCACATGGGTGAATATGGGATATGACTTCGGGTGTCAATGATGTGATCCATATGTCAGCTAAGGGAAATCCCTAAATTCCAGTTAAAAGGAAAAAGCGTGCGAGACACTTAATGGTACCGATGATGATTTAACCTTAGGACACCAAATTGGCTTTAATCTTTTGCATGTGTCAGAGACGTGGAAAGCCTTTTGTATTGGATGAGAAAACTATGAGACCCCTTGATCTCCCCTAGTTTGTCGCCTCTATTAAATGGATTCAAACCTAACTCGTTCATTGAAATTCGGTTCTTTGTATGCAAAGATTCAAACACAATGTTGTAACAACGTGGTTGATAAGATTCATAAGTAAAATAAAAATAATAGCAAGACGAAAAATGACAAGGAATTGCTAACCATATTTGGTGCAAAATCACACACGCCTGAAGGGCGTTAACCCAAGAAAGGAAATTCACTCTTAAGAGCAAAAGTATAAATTGGTCTCAGTATAAGTCTCCATGTTCAATGCCTCTTTTCCTAGTACTACCCGTGAATTCCTATTCAAGACCCCCTGAATATGAGACCCTTATCACTTTCTCTCAAACATTCTTTCAAGTTTTTAGACAGTTACAATAGTTTAAAATTGATAGAATAAATTACAACTCAAACTACTATATTCCTTAACATAGGAATGTGACTTGCGAATAAAGTATGACAACACAAAATAACACAAATAAAAACAAACGACTCAAACAACTAAAACACACATTGATTTTTTCTCAAGGTCCGAGTCTTTTTAGAATGAAGAGCTTATCCTTAAATAGCAACAAGGTCAATCTTCAAAGCCCATTAGGGTTTGTATATTTAAGGCACAACTGAAGCAATCCCACAAACGTAAGAAAAGAATCTTCATTAAGATAATCTGCAATCTTTGATTTGATAAATATTCATCATATTATATTTGTTCTTTTTAATTCTTGGTGAATGATCTTTTGGAAAACATTCAAGCATTTTCACACACATTGGCGCATTTTTAAGCATTTACACAAAGCCACCCCTTTGATCATGCAATCCCTAAGACCCTAATTTCCCCAAGTCCTACCTAAGGACTCACCTTGTTGAGAATATGAATTTGATAATGAGAATGGATGTGGTTGAATGAGATTTTACAACTTTGATCAATATGTGGTAGGCCAAAATAAGGCAAAATTATGCCATATTTTCTACCAAATGTTATGCCATAAGATTTGTGCCACAAATTATGCCATCATAGGTATACCAAAGTAGGGAAAAATTAGACAAAATTATGCCAAAATCAAGAACCATTTTTTTAAACTTTCTATTAAGATTAAACCTCAATAAGGCTAAATTTAATCAACATCATATGATTATTATGTCACAAACACCAACACTCCATTAAAAAATGGTCATTACATTGAAATGGTTACATTACACAATACCTAATAAATAATATTGGAAAACACTAACATGGTTAACCTTCGACAATTACACTTAAGCATAAGGTAGATGTTAATAAATAGAGAAACTATTAAACACAACAACTTCAATTTCCCTAACATAAGTCTCTGAATTAAATTTCATATGCAGCTTCTCGTTCTTCTTCTTTGAAGCCACTACTATAAAATAACCTTTCATAACGAAATATTACCTCGCCCAAATTATCTACTATGGTAGAATCTACTCAATTAGGCGCATTCCTTTTATTTTCATTCTTAAGCTACTTTTTATCACTGTTGGAATTCAAACCGTGGTGAAAAGTTGCGTCTGTCCACTTTTTACCACGGTTCGAATTCCATCTGTGGTGAAAAGTAGCGCCTGGGGCTTCGTGTAACACCATAAATTATCCCTCGTAATATAGTTAAATAAAACATCATAGTAATTAATTTAAAACATATTAAACATATGATGCTACGATTAACATGCAAAACCTGCTCATCATACTGACTATGTAACACTTATATTTTTGCATAATCATAAAAATTTGAACATGTTCAAATATTATCTTTATTGCAGTGGAATAACAAAAATCAGTCATCGACTCATGGTATCACATAATCCACCAAACAGTAATGAAATATGATAAAGGTAATGTCTACAACATAAAAGAAATATAATTCAAAAAGCGTTCCCACGACACCATAGTGTTACATATCAGAGCACCAAACTAAAAGAATAAATGGAAGACTTCATCTTCCACTCACATTTGAGCTCCTACTGCAGATTATCTGCATATTACCCACGTGGAGGCAATATTCAAACAGAAGGGGTGAGATATCATGATATTATAAAGGAAAGCATGTTAAACGACATGCATTAAGTTAACACGACAACAATTCAACTAAACATCCAACATCAATCACCCAACAATATCATCACCAATTATTCACCAATCAACATGAAATCACACAATAACAAATTGATTCATCACACAACACTACACACTTATCAACATAGCATCATTGATCATATATAATGCAATGAGACTCACACCCGACTCAATGCTTATGCATGTGGTACCAATTTTCGTGAACACTCAGGTTCACCGTTCTGATCCCCACCTCCTAGGATCAGAACCACTCACTGATCCATTACCTCCGAACCAGCTACCGGCCCAATCCATACAATGGGATTTTAGGCTCACCAACAATGGACCATCTGTCCACAAATGTATGCAATGCAACTATTTATGCATACAACAACAACAACATCATTGTGCACAATAACCCACCACCATGGTTATCGTACACCGCCCAAATTGGCCAACAAGCATGAAAATATATTTCATACAATATGGATATATATATATATATATATATATATATATATATATATATATATATATATATATATATATATATATATATATATATATAATGCAACCACAATAACATCATTAAAACATACCCATATTACCATCATAAACATCACAACAACATCATTAAAACATCTTCATATTACCATCATTAACATCCACTACGCCAAAATTAATATTTAATAGCGTTTTTTTTTTTGCTTTTTGATAGCGCTTAAAAGCGCTATTAACCAGGCTGCTATTGTAAATATTTTTTTTTATAGCACTTTAAAAGCGTTATTATAGTACTGGTAATTAATAGCGTTTTTCCAAAAGCGCTATTATAGTACCAGTATTTAATAGCGCTTTTTTTAAAAGCGCTACAAAAGTATACATTTTGCTTTGATTTTGATAGCACTTTTAAACAAAGTGCTACTATAAGTGACATGTTAGATAGCGTTTTTCCATAAAAGTGCTATTATAGTATGTTTATTAATAGCACTCTTTCTTAAAAACGCTATTATAATACAGTTTTTTTTTTACACAATATCAAAAGTGTATATATATATATATATATATAACATTTGCATTTTATGAAATTAGAATTCATAAAAAATAATGATTAACCAACTAAAATATTTGAAAATGAAATAAAACCAACTATAATTGAGAACAAATGTGATACCGTATATATATGGAAAAGCGGAAGGAATTGTATCTATGTATATTGATTAATATACACTACATAATAGTGGTAAATAATAACAAACAAATTAACAAACCATATTCAACATTAATCTCAATGAAATTAAGCTAAAACTTTTGCCACTAGTTATTAATTTGGCTAAGAGTACTTCAAACCATATTCTAAACAAAAAGTACAACCACTAAAACATCTAAAAAAATAAAAGGACAATAAAACAACATCAATTAGTAACCACTTCGCAAATCCAAGCACTGCTACACCCAGAGATATAATCAATTTGCTAGCTAGCTAGGCAAAATAACTGCTTCTTGTTTACCTGTATCATAGAAAAAATATTGATTATGTATTGTACAATAATAATCAGAAAACCGAAACCTGAAAGCAAAATGGTTTGTTATTATGAGTATAGGCCACAATGTATTAGCATATGTACATTGTTGTGCTTTTTATTAGTGTCTGAATATTTAATTTCACGTTTTTCAGATTTCCGACGGAGTTACTGCTGCGGAGGGGTTCAAAGCTATGGGAATTCTAAACAGAATGAGATATGACAGATTTCTCATTTTCATGATTATCACAGTTCTAATTTTGGGTTTGGCATGCATTTTATGTTACCGGATGATGCATTACTCAACTAGATGCATTACTTATACATTACTTAATACATTATCACAGTTCTAACTTAATGCATTACTAGATGCATTACTTAATGCATTACCGAATGAGATGTGCATTACTTAATACATTATCACAGTTTTAGCTGAGAGCCTGTACTTAATGCATTACTCAACTAGATGCATTACTTATACTGCATTACTCAACTAGATGCATTACTTAATGCAATATATAACTTTAGCATGTACTTAATGCATTACTTATACTGCATATAACCACGACCAAAAGATGTTTTCACAAAATCGGATATCACATACTTAATCACAACCATATAATCTATATTGTGTAGGCTTTAAAAAACTCACCGAAAACATCATCCACCATATAGGTAGCCCAATCCTCTTTGACCTCAGTTAACTTATCCTTAGAGTATGTGCGGAATTTGTGGTCAGGAAAGTACTTCAAATATAAAAACATCAACAATTGTATTAGAATTAAATTACATTAATTTACAAATTAATAACAATTTAAAATCACGTACATTTACGGGGATCATAATTTCATTTTCAATGATGACCTCTTTCATAAATCGCATTACAAAATATCCATAGTCAATGCTATTAATTTGACGGGGTCACTGCAAAAAACATTTAAATATATTACTTTTACTTTACATAATTGTTTAAAAATAACATTAATTTGGACATACCCGAATTTTTTACCATGAAATTTTCTTTGAATTGGAGACTTTAGGCACTTTAGAATTACTATTAGCACGATAAATTTGCAACGCACTAACAAAATGAAATTAACTTCAAACGAGTAATTATTATAACTAAGAATACTTATATAAATGTTAAATTAAAAGAGTCTATACTCACTTCTCAAACTTGGTTTTTAAATTTTGATGTTTAGTTGGCTCACCATTCAACGGATCCATGTAATATATCACCTCGACATCAAGATTGATGACAAGTAACACCTAATGTTTCCTGTATCCAACATTTGAATATTGGAATAAAAATTTACATTGAATATAGTTTGTTCTCGTAAATTTAATAATATTTTGAATAGAAATCTCACCCTAGAATGCAAGGTGCAAGAATCATCTTATCCTTGAAGTACTCCTCATCTTTCAAGAGTATCTTTGCTATAGCATTTCCTAGATTATCCTCCCGTGATACATGTGGGGATATGAAGGAGAACTTATTTATTAATCCATTTGGACTAATAAACTTGTCATACAAATACCTAGCAATGACCGACAACAATTGCTATTAATATATTTGTCAGATTAAAAAACATTTGTAATAATAGAGATACCTGGCAAATACAGTGATAATAGAGGCACCTAACCAATTGTGATCAAGAATCTCATTTATACTCTCTACACGTAGATGCTCTAAAAACTCCTCACCAAATATACTTTCCTCCATTTTTATTTGAATTAATGATCCAACCCTCATCATCTTTTTCACATACATATCAAGGAAAGGTAAATTTACAAGACCGGTTGAACCGCCAACTCTAGGAGACTCTTCAATTTTGAATTTTTTGTTCCTTTTGTTAGGTGACGAAATAGAATCAACACTTTGTTGGGTGTTCTTAACTTTGATTTGGGATTGATCAGGATTCTAAAAAGTTATATTAATTAAGGTTAGTGATCAAATAATAAAACAAATAACGATCAAGCAATAATAAGTAATTTACCTTTTCACATTCAGCAACAAATTCAAGAAGTTTCATTGGCCATGGCACAATTGTTCCTATTGCCTGACAAACCATCGATACATCTCCACCTTCAATAGATATAGGGAATGGAGCATTTTGCACAATAGCAACTTCAATATTAACCTTGACATATCTAGGTGGTAACGTCATGCCGTGCACTGTGTTACCTTTGGTGTTATATAGTTTGCCACGAGCAACCAAACACCGACTCGGGGATGATAAGTATATATTAACAGGAAAGAGACCCTAAACCAATGAGATATGAATAAAAACATTAATATCATTATTTACAAAGAAACATATATAAACTGCTTTGAATTTACAAAACAAACATATATGAATTGCTTTTAATATTACAAGAATGAATAGGGATAAAACTTTTCTGGGTTGTTCAGATCCATGTGAATTCGTTGTTTCCATTCTCATTACGACAAATATCACTGATGATGCTATATAAATAAGTAAGAAAAGATTTCCAATGTGCTGAGGTTTGGCAGAGTTCTTCAAGGGAACTTTGAGTTTGAGATGTTGATTTTATTTTATTTTTTTATTTGTTACGGAAAGATAGTTAGGAAGAAGTTTCAATCTTGTACATTTTTGTTGAGTTGAAAATTGTTTTAATCTTATTTTCAGTGGAAAATGTTGAATTTCAAATGGACTATTTTAGCACAATTTAACTTACTATAGTATCATCCTCAAATTTATACTATCTCAATGAGAACATTGATTCACTCACATTCACTATAGATATTTGACAGGGCATGGATGTTATATGATCAGTACAGAAACCAGCAACAATATGTATTTGGAAAAAGTAATAGCAGAACCAACAGCAGAAAAATTACCTCGGTAATATTATTTAAAGAAACCAATTTATTTATATAGCAGAACCAATTTTTGTGGCACTTTAGTTATATAGCATAACCAATTTTTGTATAACATATAATATAGCAGTAAGGGAGGTAATGAACTGAATAGCAATAAAAGTTAGAATTCTTATACACCATGTAGTGTTAAGATTGTTGTGCAAATCAATTACGGCTAATTCCAGCATTATACTGTGATTAGTAAAATAATATTTTCATGCACGATTGTTCAATTCTATGCCAAAATCTATGTACAAAACAACTTCCCCACTAATTTTGTCTTTTGGTACAAACTTACCCACTAATTAAGTAGAACATAATTTCCAAGAATTCACGAGAAAATACACGAAAGCTCCTATTGCACCGAACCACTGTACTCTCGACTCAAACACCAAGGAGACCACTTGTGAACACGTAAACCAAAGATGATAGTCTCGTGAATTCTTAGTTCGCCTAACACTGCACAATCTGAGATGATAATCTCGTGAATTCTTGGAAAGAGAGTGAGAAAGGAGACGTGCAGGGAATTGAGAGAAGGATTAAGAAACTGCATATTACTTTATTAATTTTGGGTCGGTGGGCTAGCGGGTCGACCCACACCCATAAACACTCAATAGAACAGTAAAAATGACATAAAAAACTGCATATAAGAAATGGAACACACAACCACTATACATTACATAGTTATTGAAACTAAGATGCAAGAAAATGATATAGAAAATTGAAAACAGAGACAGAACAGAACTTTCAAACAAAAATAAATAAACAAGAAAAGGTGGTGTAGTTGTGTTGTGTGATCAGTGCTTGTTAATAACTCTAACTGCCTATACCTCTATGAGTTATGGTCATGCACATATTTTTCTAAGCAACCACTACAAGTTTCCTCTTGTTCACTGCTCCACTCCGAATGAAGTTTCTAGCAACTTTCTAAATATCTCTCTGTAAAGTAACATGCCAGGAGTATAACAAGTAATAGTGTGAGTTATCATACTTTGGATTACTGTCTTAAGTAACATGGCCCTGTCAGCCATTGAAAGAGTGGATCATATCCAAGCAGTCAATTTAGATATGATCTTGTCAGCTGTAGGCTTAAGGTACAAAGCTTTAACTTTCCCTTTGGAAATGGACACTCCTAAATACACAAAAGGCATGGAACCTCTGGTGAAGCCAGTTAGAGTTATGATGTGCCTATTCTTGCTTGAGATAAAGAGCCAAAATGTGCGCATCAGTATTAAGACTTCTACTGAGATCAAACCTCAAAATTCCAAAAAATAACAGCAGAGAATTAATAACAAAATGTGCGCATCAGTATTAAGACTTCTACCAAAAATGTAAATAACAGCAAACATTCTCAAATCTGTGGAGCAAATCTAAAAGGAAAAACTGAACCTCCAAGCTTTTTAACCTATACCCCAAATCATTCTACGGCTACAACATGCTCAGATCAATATTAGAAAACCTATTCTCGAAGAGCTACCGTGAATCGAAAACGAGTCCTAAGCAAACAATCAACAAGCATACATAAAGTAATGACAACACATATAAAGGTTATGAAGGTCTATACAAGCATATGCATACAACTATGAAAACAACAACAAGAACGACAGAGCATGTAGTTATGAAGTTCGGACGAAGATACCGTTGTTGATGTTAATAGCTCAGGTGTGTCTGCAACTCTCTTTCTCCTTTCTCCCGTAGTCTTTCAAGTTCCTTGTGCTTGGTATTGTGGAGCACTCTACAATCTACCACAATGGAATCTAAAACAACAGAGAATTGGACAAAATAATACAGTCAACCACATTTGAAGTATTAGATTAAATGAGAACGTGATACAGCTTCAGCTCCCAAGCTATTTGTAATCCCCATCTGATATTAGGGATTCACTTATAATTAATCAACAATGGTAGAAACAAAATTATCTTCAAATTCAAATCCCTAATTTTACAATTTACAACATGAATCAATAATCTGAGAAGAGAAACATTACCACATACCAATGACGCGAAGGATGACGGCGGTGAGCTGACGAAGGGCTGAGTTCGACGGAGAATCGAAGTGAATCGAAGAGAATCGAAGGATGACGGTGGTGAGCTGATGAAGGGTTTTCTTCGTTCTTTCTTTCCGGTGGTGAATCGAAGTGAATGGAGACGATGAAGGCTAACTATTTTCGGTGAATCAATGAATGGAGCGTATGATTGTTTTGAATCCGGGAAAGAATTTTGTGAATGATGGCGTGAAAAATTTTCACTTTGTGCGCCAAAACGAAATTTTATCCGGGAAAGAATTTTGTGAATGGCGTGAAAAATTACTTTGTGCGTGTAAAATAATAATTAATTTTATTATTTATTATATATTTTAATATTAAATAGCGTTTTGGATAAGTGCTAACATTAAATACTTAAATAGTAGCGCTTCTTAAGAAAGTGGTATCTTAGGGAAATATATTAATAACGTTTATGAAAAAGCGCTATCGTAGTACATATTATTAATAGCACTTAAAAAAAAGCGCTATGTTATTGAACATTAATCATAGCATTTTTTTATAAAGTGCTATCAAATTTACATTGTCTGCATTTTATAATAGCGCCCGACTATAAAGCACTATTATAAATATGTTTATTTCCTTTTTAATAGCACTTTTTGTAAAAGCGCTATTAAATTAGGCGATACAAAATATCAATTTTGGCGTAGTGATCACAACAACATCATTAAAACATCTTCATATTACTATCATTAATATCACAACAACATCATTAAAACATCTTCATATTACCATCATTAACATCACAACAACATCATCAAAACATCTTCATATTACCATCATTAACATCACAAAAACATCATTAACATCTTTGTAACAACACTCAAGATTCGTCGCTTACAACACGACTTCTTAAGGTACACAACAAGCAACAATCACATTCTTCAAGATATTAAACATAAAAATATTAGGAAAATGATTCGTCTAATTATACCATGTTAAAGTTCTACTCATTAGCTTTCAGACACTTTAAATGGTTTGTCATTTGGATATATGGTTAAAAAGTTATGATAGAAACCGTTTATAGCCTTTTTTCTATGTGCCGAAGCTTCAGGTCGACTAACAGGACCTTCAGGTCGACTCACAGAAGCTTCAGGTCGACGCATGCTGTTTGATAAAAGCACAAAAGTCAATTTATCATTGGTCGAAACTTGAACGAATTGCTTTGTTCCATTGCATTTCTAATGAAAATTGACTAATAAAAGACCTAAAAGGACGGTACTTGTGAATATGTGTGGTTTTGCAGGGTTTAGCCAAGAAAAACACCAGTTGCACCCAAAGAAAATCCATGCCTTGCAACTTTCGCATCGCGACCAAATGCCTCGCTACCCAAAGGTCGCTATGCGAAAGTGGAGTGAGCGCCAACAAGTTAAAACAGAACCAAAATGACCAAATTTCGCTTGAAGTGAAGGAAGCGAGAGAAAGCGAAGGATTTTGCTTGAAGATCGTGACGCGATGGAAGGCGAAGGTCGCGACGCGAGGAAAGGTGAACAGAAACAGAATAAAAAATGTCAAACTTCGCTTGAATCGAACAAAGCGAGAAAAAGCGAGCAAAGTTTGCGTCGCGAACTATACTTCGTATAATGAAGTCTGGCGGTTCCTAGAAGGCGGTTTGAAAGTTTAAATCTTAATGGAGAAGAAAAGGAAGTTCACATAGCAAACTTTCTCTCGCTATGCGAACTCAGGCGGCCAAAAACACTATAAAAGGAGACCAAAGGAAATGCAAAGAGGCATCTCATGTTGTTTTCAATATAGTTTGTAATAGTTATTAAGAAAGTGTTGTAATAGATACTTAGGGGAGAGAATCGAAGAATCGAGCTGGATACGCATCAAGGATCGAGAAATCGTCATTGATGCTCATTCATCTCCACTTCCTCCTTTTTGTACAAGCTACCATGAAAATGGATAACTAAACTCTCTATCTTGCTGGGATTGGAAAAATCTACCGTAACCGTATGTATACATACTGATTTTAATTTCAATACAAGCATGTTTTCATTAGTATTGATTATATGTTTTCCTCATTATCAAATCTTATGAATTCGGCGTATTAATGAAAATTGATCTCGACTTCATGAATTAAAGATACAAATATATTAACCTCTGGTTTCTAGACATAGAATTAGGTTTAATATCCAATTCAAATACTCGTTCTTCATACTATCTGTTTGTTTAATCGGTAGAGACATCATCGATTCAACAAACCGATTAGAATCTAGGAACTTTTTATGTAGACATACATATTGTTTTGCAAAGTATATGGAAATATGAAAGAAAACATGATTGCGTCATAATTAATCGGTAAATTGCATACGTGAACGGTAGAGGAAATCCAATCCCTGCAAGATAAATTGTCATATCACAATCCCGTTTAATTTATTCCGTTTTGTTTTAATTTTTTCGTAGTACTTTAAAACATCTAAAGACTTTCCAACAACTTTCACTTAAATTATTTCAGTAATCTAAAAAGTTGGTAATATCACTCTAGTCTCTGTGGATACGATAACACAATACTTCCTTTGATAAACATCAACATTACTGTTATGGTTTTCAAAGTATTACATTTAGGTAGCATCAAGTCGACCCATCAAATCCTAGAGGTCGACGCACACTATTGCGAAGCTCAAAAATCACTTTTTTTAAAAGCATTTTCACCACAGATTTTCACACCAGAGCCTATGCTACGAAAACCCATTATCATAGACCCGATTTTACACTAAAATGGCATCCTAAAACTCAATTATACAATGTTTAACCATGGATTAACATCATATCATCATCAATTTCATACTTACGACTCGAAGCTTCAAAACTCAACAATGGAGGAACTTTTCAACAATTTCAAAACAGAAAATACCACACATATATGTAAAGAAATTCATCACATACCAATTAAACACATCATCATTCATCACATACCAATTAAACAAAACATCTTTCATCACATATCAATTAAACAATTTCAACATCAATTACTTCACAACCATCATAAAATAAAACAACACACAACCCACAAAGTAAGAACCTAACTTTTACCCACTATTCAACATACTAACTCTTAGAAGATCAGAACCCCACCCTTACCTTGTAATCGAGCTTTCTAAACCTTCACAAATGGAGTTCTTCCTCTTCCTTGCCCTAGTCTCTTTCACTTTCAGTTCCAAACACGTACGATGAAAAACTGACTCCACTCTCTTCCAATTCCTTTATAACTCCTTCAACTATGGTTTTCCTCCCATGCTTTCACTTACTCCTCTAACTCTCTATTATGTCCTCAACATTCTCCCAAATGCCACTTCTGCCCCTCATCCTTATTTTCACCTTAATATTCTTATATTATTATAATTCCAATATTATTATTACTAATAATTTCACCACTAAAATAATAATATCATTATCTCTTAATAATTTAAATTATTAATATTACTTAATGATCATTCTCACCACACCACCAATTCTACAAAATTAGCCACACACCCCTCACTCTTAAGGTCATCAACATTAAGGTCACTACCCCCTACCACAGGGTACCCCAATCACAATAAAGCACACATAATCACATCTAAACATACAACTTCACGAAATTAAATTACGAAAAATAATTTGAAATAAAACAGGCGTTACAACTCTCCCCCACTTAGAATATTTTTGTCCTCGAAAAGTAGCTGACACAAATAACTCAGGATACGACTCTCACATCCTGCTCTCCAACTCCCAAGTTATAAGTGAATTTCATCAATGACAAGTGACTATCCCAAACGCCTCCTTGTTCTAGAACACATGCCCTCAACTGATCTTCTAATGACTGAATAGTCTTGTCTGTCTAACCATCCGTATGTGGGTGATAAGCCGAACTCAACCTCAGCCTAGAACCCAACACCTCTTGCAAACTCTCCCAAAATCTGGAAGTGAACCTTAGATCTCTATCCGACACAATGCTCAACAGAATTCCATGCAACTTCACAATTACACGAATGTAGATCTCTGCCAACTTTTGCATAGAAAAACTGATGTTAATCAGAATAAAATGGGCCGACTTCGTCAGTCTATCCACAACCACCCAAATAACATCATGCCCTCTCGGAGTTTTTGGAAATGTCGTCACCAAATCCATAGAAATGTTGTCCCGTTTCCATTCTGGAATATCCAATGGTTGCATCAACCCTGCAGGTATTTGATGCTCAACCTTTGACTTCGGGCTAGTCAGACAAGCATAAACAAACTGCGCAATATCGCGCTTCATTCCTGACCACCAGAATATCTTCTTCAGATCTTAGTACATCTTATTAGCTCCTGGATGGATACTTAAGCTACTCCAATAACCTTATTCTAAAATCATCTTCTTTAGTTCTGCATTATCGGGAATACAAATCATATTTCTGAATCTCAACACACCTTGTTCATCTACTTTGAAATCATTTTCTACAGCTTGACGATCTGTAGCCATCAAGTCCACCAATTTCACATCCAGTTTCTGATTATCTTTAATTCTAGTAATGAAATCATTGTTGATTGTTAGCATCCCCAACTTCACACTTTTATGTGTTAATTCGCATACAAAACTCAGGTCTCTGAATTGTTCAACAAGCTCCAACTCTCTAACCGTCATTGCTGACATGTGCAACGACTTTCGACTTAAAGCATCGCCCACGACATTGGCTTTACCAGGATGATAGTTTAAGCCGAAATCATAGTCTTTCAAGAATTCCGCCCATCTACGCTGCCTCATGTTTAATTCCTTCTATTAAAACAAGTACCCCAGGTTTTTGTGGTCACTAAACACTTCGAACCTCGAACCATACAAATAATGCCTCCAGATTTTCAATACAAACACTATTGCAACCAACTCTAAGTCATATGGGTAGGATAGTTCCTCTCATGAATCCTCAATTGTCGAAAAGTATAAGCCACAACCTTTCCATCTTGCAACAACACACCTCCCAGACCCATCAACGACGCATCACAGTATACTACAAAAGGTTCATTTGGTTAAGGCAAAACTAAAATCAGAGTTGTAGTCAACCTCTTCTTCAACTCTATGAAGCTCTTCTCACAATGAATATTCCATACAAACGACTTACCCTTGCAGGTCAGCTGAGTTAGTGGAAGTGCTAACTTGGAAAAAAACTTCAATAAGTCTGCGGTAGTAACCAACTAACCCCATAAAGTTTTGATTTCAGTAACTGACTTCAGAGTTTTCCATTGTAGAACTGCATCTACCTTAGAAGGATCTAGTGCAATTTTAGGAGAACCATTATTTAAAATATTTTTTTATAAGGACTACCATTAAATTTTAAATTATTTATAGAGGCCACATACATATTTAACATTTATTATTTAAATTATATCATAGTTTTATTATATTTTATCTTTCTAAAATTTTGAAATGCAAAATATGTCTACTAATATTTTTGTACTAATTTGAAATCTTGTTATTATTTTCTCAAAAAAATAATTTCTTTTATTTTATAAATATTTTTTAATACATTTAAAAATAAATTATTTCAGGAGGCCTAAAATACTCTTCTTTAAGCAGCTTGGGCTTAGGCTGATTTGCTGCCTAAGTTGTGTCAATATAGATGGTAGAAGCATGAGAGAGGAATACATGGAAAAAAAATAGAATCCGTGCGTTATCGTTTAAGCCAATCCTAACCGTTGGATTCACACTCACGCGGATCGCTCCTAAAACAAAAACTCACTCTCTTTCTCCCTCTAAAATTTGAGTCCAATTCAATTCAAACACCTCTATAAAACCCTTTTTTCACACCAAATCAAAAAGCATCGAAATTACATCTCTTCTACCAATCTCAGCTCAGAATCAATCTTCTTGAAGTTCTCTCTCAATGGCTCGTACAAAGCAAACTGCTCGCAAATCCACCGGCGGCAAGGCTCCCCGGAAGCAGCTAGCAACAAAGGCCGCAAGGAAATCTGCTCCGGCAACCGGCGGAGTGAAGAAGCCACACAGATTCAGGCCAGGAACAGTTGCCTTGAGAGAGATCCGCAAGTACCAAAAGAGCACCGAGCTTCTGATCCGAAAACTTCCGTTCCAGCGTCTTGTTCGTGAAATCGCTCAGGATTTCAAGACGGATCTGCGGTTTCAGAGCAGTGCTGTTTCGGCTCTTCAGGAGGCTGCAGAGGCTTACTTGGTTGGACTGTTTGAAGATACAAATCTTTGCGCAATTCATGCTAAGAGAGTTACTATCATGCCTAAGGACATTCAGCTAGCAAGAAGAATCAGAGGAGAGAGAGCTTAGTTTGGTTCTAATCCAATTTCATTCACAAATGTTATTTTCTTAACCCTAGAATGAAATAGTGTGTATTAGTTTCTACGTGTGAATCTCAAACTCTAGATGTAAGACTATTTGAATGTTAATCGATGATGTTTCTATATATTTCCTTAGTAATTTGCCTGTTTATTTTCAAGAGATTTCTTTAAAAAAATTAGTTTGGTATTAACTTCATCAAAATCACTTACAAATGATAAGACCAAGTTATCGTATGAAAGTTTTGCTTCTCTGTAGGCCTCAAGAATATATCTGATCCATCATAAACTTTAATGACCTCCATGGTAGTCTTAAATCTAAGTCTTGCAGATTTCCAGAATCGATTCAAATAATACTTCTCTGTGATTTCTAACTTGTGTCCAAAACATTCACTTGTACAGAATTGATTCAAAGAGTATTTGTCAACCTTTCTTCACAAATAATGCTTATTTGTGCAGTGATTCATAACTCGTGTCCAAAACATTCACTTGTTTGTAGGTAATCTATTATGGAAAATTCTCTGTACTATACACGAAAATTATGAAAGTTTCTTTTTACGCCAAACTTTTGCCGAAGACAAATTAAACATTATCCTATTCACTGGTATTAGAGACTTATACCTCTCTTTGACCAACTCCTCACTTGAGTCCTCTATGGTGCCTATATCTAGTTGGCAAATGACTCTGCGCCACGACAAGCTATGTCTGCTAACTTCACTCAAAACGCTCACATTTTCACATATCTACATACCAACACTCAATACCAAAGTCCGGTCCTCTCTGTTTTAACATAAATTGATTTACTTGGAATGCATTTCTCTTAAGGGAAATACCAACCTCAACCTATGTTACTTTAAGAATTGTTAAATTTTTCTGATGAAAATCTCACCGTTAAACTAAATTAGCAATTTCTTGATATTATTAAATATATTAGAGATTTTCTACAACTCAGAATCTCCCTCATGGGATGTATCTGTCCTCCTCACCATCCCAACTTAAAGAATACTAAAAATAGTCTTTTTTATTTATTTCATAACTAAGATTATAAAAAAGAAACTCCCGGATCTTACCCCTTTCTTCCCAAACACAACTTTTTTATTACCATTCATAATAAACCCGTATTTTAAATTTACAAAAAACCATTTATGGTATATTTGGTGTGCAACCAATTTATATGATATGCTTGTCATTGTCCCAACTGAAGCCATGTATAGCCACATAATGGATCCAAAGGACCACAAGTCTTTAATATGGACTACTCTCGAAGGGTATTCTCTATTGAAATGGTGGAGAAATCAATTAAAACCAATCCTAGATAAAGTAAAGGAAATAAGATTATCCCTAGAAGTTTTTGGCAAACTCAAGACCGTTTTCTTCCTACATATGCCATATCAGATAGATCTCGTAACTAAGTTCCTCATTTATAAGAATTACACTGATCTATGGAAAACTATTGGTGATTATCCTCCAAGTTTAAAAGTTACAAAGGAATTAATGGATTATGTAAACTTCATCAATCTCCACGACTAAGAAAAAATCAAAGCTAATATAAGAATTTGGAGAAAGCTCGGGTCAAGCTCCTTGGTAGAAACAAGATTCTCCAATAGAAATTGAGCCATCGAAAAGACAAGTGAAAGAAACACGAAGGAAAATGCTGGATGACACTTGGCAGTATGAGTCATCTCCTTATTCAAGTTACTTTTCAAAAGAATATTTATCTGTCTTTAAAGACTGATTTTGACATGTGTCTATTAAATGTCACTGGTGTGTTTTATAAATAATTGACAAGTGTCCATTTTTAAATGTCACAAGCGTGTTTTATAAATAGTTGTGTTTTGTCTTCTTGTATAAAAGTACCACAATATTGTATCATTATAGTCAATAGTACGTCGACCATTTGTAAAATGCATTCTAATAATACTTATGATGGTGTGCTTATAAATAATGTGTTTCATGTCTTTTGTATATCTCCTTAGATATAAAAGGGAATGCCTTGTATCATATTAAGGCTAGAGAAAATGAAATAAAACCTGTGTACTTGAGTATAAACATGTTGTAAATATATTTCTTTTCTCTCTGAGTGCTTTTAGTTCTTATGTTCCTACCATAATTTTTCCATGGAGATGCAAGTATACTCTACACTTGCTTCAAAAATGAGGATTTTGTGTATAAAAACCGATCTATGCTACGGTCTTCACTATTATAGAATGTCAGTATTAATACTTTGTTATGCCTATAGTTGAGTGTTTTAGTTATTATGATCCTACCATAATTTTTCAATGGAGATGCAAGTATATTCTACATTTGCCTCAAAAATGAAGATTTTGTGTATCAAACAACATCTGACTATCAATCTATGCTACAGTCTTCACTATTATAGAAAGTCGGTTTTAATTAGGGGTGACAAAACGGGTTCGGACCGTTGGACATGTCCGTTTTGTCTGCACTTTTGTGCGATGTGGGTCAAAGGTTTAGACCCTCACCCTTTAATGTATCAGCTCCGTCCCACTCCGTTTTCTTTGCGGGCTTTTGTGGACATCTGCATTTATATAAACTTTTGTAATTTTAAGTTAAAAAAGTGCAGTGCCCGCAGGTTTTCACTGCTCCACCCTCACTTTTTTTTGCAGGGCGGGTCTAAGTTTTAGACTCACATATTCACCTATGACTGTCCCACCCTGTTTTTTTTTTGCTTTTGCTGGACTGACATGTCCGTTTGCCACCTCTAATTTTAATTGTGAGTATGTGCATGAAACTTTGTTATGCCTGCCACCTCTAATTTTAATTGTGATTATGTGCTTGAAACTTTGTTATGCCTATAGTTAATGGTTTGTTGTCTCATTTGGCAATACTGTTAAGGTTGATTTAATAATATGTGAAACTCCCGGAGAAAACTGTTTGTTGTCTCAATTGGCAATACTGTTAAGGTTGATTTAATAATATGTGAAACTCCCAGAGAAAACTTGCTGCTTTCTACAAATTGAATGTTGTGAAAAAGAGACTTGTATCAACACAAATTATGTTTGACCAGTTTAATTACATTTATATACAAAAGTTGGGAAAACATCTATAACAATAGTTAGAAAATAATACTTAAAAATGTTTATTCGTTTGTAAAAATTGAGATGATTACTATCCTTTATTTTATTTTTCTATACTTATCCAATCTCCACTATGCACGTTTTGTTCTGTTTAATATGATTCGTTTGACTTGACTAGTTCTAGTTCTGCTACAAAATCAACTTATTTTGGATGTTATAGGACCGAAATGGATACAGAATCTGTTTTTCAACTCCCTTCCAAGCACGACTATGTATCCTATTCATTTGAAGAAAGCTCACTACAGAAGTACATCTGCTACTAAAAGACAGGTATGTTTGGATTAAAGACATCATATTTAAAGAGACATCAACTTTCTAAGTAATTTCATTCTCAGCTAATTAGTATCACTTGCCTGGTTACCCATAAAGACATCATACTTCACAGACTGCTAGAGTTAAAAAAGGGCCATTAATTTTTTAAATATTTAAAGAAGCTACGAATAAAATCTTAAACTAAACTCTGTTCAACTCAGTATTGTGTTTGTCCAACTGATCTGTCAGCTCTTTTTTCCACTCCTGGATCAAATGTTCTTGTTTTTTAATCAGCCCGTTTTTTTGGTTAAGCTCGTCTTCCATAAGAGCAATCTCCTGGTGAGACAACACATACAGTTGAAGTTTAGATAAGAATATTAGAGGGTCTCTGAAGGAAGAAAAACATTACATTTCAGAGTGGTCAGCATACCTTTTTAAGCGTTTCAGCTTTTGATGGCTTATCCTCTCGTTGCAGACTAATAAAATAAAGTTGAAGTTTCTTGGCAGCCTCCATAAAATCTCTAGCATGGCGATCCACGTCGACTGATAGAAAAAACCCAACCAAGGAAAACCCCTTTAAGATCATTTCTCAAATATATTAAAATTCGATTAGTTTGATTGTTCTACGTCCATTTTCTATGTTTGCTAATAACTACAAACATAACTAGAACAAAAGAGGAATTTCTCTTCTCAATGTATATTAAGAACCGGGAAATAGAAAGACATTAACTTCACAGCTAATTTTAGTACTAGTTCTTTTAAGTCACACCACAACTTAAGGCTAACAAGGTCTAAATAAATGCAAGTACAGCCCATTGTCTTCAGCCCTACAATGTATCAAATTAAAAAATTAAAAAATCAAAATCAAAACACAGAATTTCATCTAAAGTTTGTACATCAATACATCCATTTTCACTCATTTCTGTGGTTATATTGTATCATGACAATAATTATTGATTAAAATACGGTTCACTGATTCTATATAAATTTACTTAACTATTTCAAAATCATCAATACATCCAATTTTCACTCATTTCTATGGTTATATTGTACCATGCCAATAATTATTAATTAAAATATGGTTCACTGATTCTTTATAAATTTACTCAAGTATTTCAAAATCATCAATAGTAACCTTTTACCACCCTTCTTTTCTCCCCATGGATGATTGGTGCATTCATAACTGCACATTTAACAATGTGTCAACAACTGAATTCCACAGGGGACAATGTTGTTGCAAGAATGCTCATCTTTAACATAAAAATATATGTTAAGCCACTTTAACAGTTTTACCTAACTCAATTATCACATGGTACATCATATTCATCCATTGATCACGCAAAAGTTATCAGGTTAGCAACACATTGAGACTAGATAGAAACTGCTATTATGATTCCTCACAAACTGAGGGTATCATCACATGCATCAAATACATTGTGTTTTCTCAAGTTCCATGCAGCCCGTTAAGGAACAACATTTTCTGTTTATAAATAAATAAAAGAATATACATACAAGGGTTATCTTTTTATATTCGTACTTTTTGATATAAAGAGAATAAGTACAAAGAAGAAAAATTACAGGAAAAAAAACCACCGAATCATAAGAAAAAAGGAATATTTTGAAGACTTCTAGCATCTATCAGTCTCAGACAAGATTGTATTCAACCCAATGTTTTCAAATTGTAGCGCCATGGCCGATATACATGGCGGTTTTTGGGCTTGCCACAATGGTAAATATCGTTCGCTATTGCGGGTTTTTCCGCCATATTCCGCAATAATGGCGCCGCAAAGCGGCCGATATGGCGGGATTTTGGCTCTCCGCCATCGACAACACTATTTCAACCACACAATTATTCCCTAATTGGCACCATTTCAATCAAAACGCAATTTACATGGAGCCTGTTTGAGACTTGATCACTAGTCTACCACTAGTCTAGTGGTATAAGTAATTTTTGATTACTAGTCTGTATCTAATGACACACGGAGCTTTCACTCAAGAATCCTCTAACATATTTTAAGTTAGCATTAAGCAATCTCATTCCTCTAAACTTAAATTAAGTATCGGTGATCATCTTTTGGCTTTGATATAACAAGTCATCCTATTTCATAAACATGAAATATTACAGTCTCACTTGAAAACATCTTGATTAAATTATTAATCGTATACATTTCAATTAATATACTTAAAGAAAGTATCAGAAAAACAATATTTTTGACAGCCAATCATGTAATTTAATTTCTAATACAGTGCATCAAAATATATTTTTTGAAAGATCTGCAGTTACTCACTTTGATGAGAAGGATGCGAAGAACGGTCTATGGCTTGAAGTTCTTTGGCTGGCAGACAGGGAAGCAAAGCAGCCTCCAAAGCCATAACACATGAAATCATATCATCCTTTGAGGGAGGAGGGGGAGGAGGAGAAGATGGCAGCGGTTGATCAACTGTGTCAACTACTTGCTGGTCACCCATAGTTTCAGACTGTTAAAGGAAAGACGAGATCATCAACTTGAAATACAATGAAATGAATACTTGATTGATAATAAGGTTGCATTTTTCATGCGAATAAAAGTTTAAATATCCTATCATAGATTAAACAAAATCATAATATCCTATTATACCAACTTAAATTCAAATCTAGCTTAATGTCATAATTTGGAAATGCTTAGGTGGAGGATTGAAAGAACTAGATAGGGCTTCTCCAAGGGCTAGGGTTTCAGTTTGTGGATAAACAGTAAATATGAGATCACCCAATTTTTTCAATGTTCACAGGTTCCGGTGTTACTGAAATTGAACAACTAGCCTAACATTGCGCATAAAAAATTTCATGTTTTCAATGAGGGAATTGAGTAATCGAACAAAAAAATGAAAGAAAAATCAGTGGGTTTGTGAAGAAAGCTAGGATGATGAAGAGGAACCTGCGCAGAAGACGGTGAGTGGGAAGAGGTGAGCGACGACTGGTTCTGAGGCGGCGCAAGGTCAAGAAGAGGATTTCTGTTGGCGTTCTGTTCTCTTCTCAGATGAATCAGAGAGTGGGAATGTATGTGAGTTTCTCAGTTTTCTTCCAATTCCAAAACAATTAACCAGTTAGATTCGAGAATAAGAGGAAATGAATTGCGTGTAATTATTAAAGCACAGTTACCATTCTATCCTCACTTGTGATACCCCGAGGTAGCACTGGACATAAAATTGGGGAGAAAATTTTATTCCATACCTCTACAATTATATCCAAATTCTTACGGTAAATTTTTTATAATCAAAATATCCATGTATAAATAGTTAAAATTTAAAAAATTTTCATTTTTTATTTTTGAAGTCTTCCGAGAGAGAACTTTTGCCTACTGTATACCGGAACACTTATATCAAGTCTTCCAGTTCACAAATTTCATTTCGGAACACATTGACAAAGTCTTCCGGTTTAATTATTGTGTAAGAATTAAGGCAAACGAGAATGATTCCACGTGGTCTAGAGTGAGAAGCTCCTGCCTCTCTCTAGATCTTAGCGTGTCTTTCCCCTTTCCATCTAGGGTTTGGTAGTTTTCTCCCATCTTTTTTCTTAGATTGTGGTAAGAGTCTCCCAGTTTTTCTGGTTCTCTCAAAACCTTTAAGAGTTTTCTTTTCCTCAAGTTTTTTTGAGCTGTCTTTCCGGTGGTTTTTCCACCACCTAGCTGCAGTGGCAGTGTTGTTTTTGCTGTCTCAAAAGGTTTGGTTTTGGCGGTGTTGTTGCGGTTCAGTCTCTGAGGTATGGATCGATGGAAGAATTTATCGCTCTCAAAGGAGGAAGAAGAAGGAGTGACGGTAGACGGGGAGGAGGTAGGAGGGGGAGAGATTTTTCAGAGAACTCTAGCGGCAAAGATTTGGTCGGATAATCATTTCAACTCAAGGGCGTTCACATCCACAATGATAAATACATGGAAACTTAAAAACTCTGTAGAAACGCAGGAGCTGAATAAGAACCTTTTTCTTTTCCGGTTCACTACCAAGAGAGATCTGGAGAATGTGTTGCGAAATGGACCGTGGAGTTTCGATCGAAACCTTGTTGTGCTAGCACGAGTTTCAAGAGAAGAACAACCATCAGCGTTGAACATGCACTTCGGAACTTTCTGGGTAAGGGTGTACGAACTTCCGTTGATGCTTAGAACTGAGGCGATGGCTAGAAAGTTAGGGGGAATTCTAGGTTTTTATGAGGAGGTTGATCAGAAGGATGCTCACATGAATGGCCGTTTTCTCCGGATCAAAGTAACATTAGATCTGAAACTCCCCCTGAAGAGGGGAACTGTAGTCCGGTTTAAAGAAAAAAACCTTCGTGTTTATTTCAAATACGAGAGACTACCCACCCTGTGTTTCATGTGTGGTAGATTAGGACATCAATTGAAGGATTGTGAAGCTGCTACAGATCTGAGCGAAGAGGGTTTTGAGGAGCTGGAAGAGAAGGAATTGTCTTATGGCCCGTGGCTTCGTGCGTCACCTTTACCAAAATTGTCGGTCGAGCAAAGGAAATAGTCCACTTCAAGCTCGTGTACCAAGAGCCTCTACAACATATCGTCTGGGAATAGCAAATGTGAGTTGAAGGAAATAGAAAAAGAAGCGGAAGGAGAAGTGGAGCAGCATCAAACGCAAAAGGAAAAGTCTTCTCAAGGAAAGGAACTGAGGAACCAAGAGGGAACTTCTAAAAGGGACAATCTTGAGATTGAGGTTGTTGCTGAATTGTTAGGGGCAGTTGATATCTCAAAGCGAGGAAGTGACAAAACATCTTCGTCTTGTCCTAAGCATACTGTGGTGAAAAGGAAAAAATGGACACGAAAACAAACTCCTAGGAAGGTCAGGTCAGGTCAGCAGAAAGTTTTGGAGATGGAAGGAGGCAAGAGACAACTCATTGATGTAATGATTGTGGAAGGCACAGTGGAAGGGCAAGGTAGCGGGGAGAAAAAGAGGAAAGGTCAGGTTGAAAAGGAGAAGGAACAAAGTTTACCAGAGGTGGTGTTGGTGAACCAACACCGCCTAGAGCAATGAAAATCTTAAGCTGGAACTGCAGGGGTTTGGGTAGTCCCCGTGCAGTTCGAGCCTTGTTAAGGCTCATTCGCATCGAAAACCCGGGTTTGGTTTTTCTTATGGAGTCTAGATTAAAGGGTGAAGAGGTTCAGGCTATTAAGCAGAAATGTGGTTTCGCTGGTTGTTTCGTGGTGGACTGTGAAGGGGCTGGGAGGGAAAGAGCAGGTGTTCTCATTTTATTCTAGAAGGAGGTCGTTAACGTGACGGTAGAATCTTACACGTTAAATCATATAGGGGGTTTTGTGGTAGACGAAGCAGCGGATGAGAAGTGGTTTTTCGGGGGGATTTACGGATTCCCTGAGGAGAGCAACAAGAGAAAAACTTGGAGTCTTATTAGAGAGCTGGCACGAAGTGGTGGAGGTAAATTCATTTATTTTGGAGATCTGAATGATATTCTGTTTGATAATGAGAAGATAGGTGGAAAAGAAAGAACCTCTAATCAACTAAATGTGGGAAGACAGATTTTAGAGGAGTGTCAACTGGTGGATCTTGGTTTCTAAGGCTATAAATTTACCTGGTCCAATGGTCGGGAAAGGGAAAATAATATCCAATGTAGATTGGATCGTTGTTTGGCAACCGAATTTTTTGTTAATAGCTATGCTCCGGTTAAAGTAACTCATCTTCCCCGTTTTGGCTCTGACCATGTGGCTCTTAGAATAGATTTGGAGGCCGACTCTGGTAGTGCGAAGAGGAAGAAGAAATATATTTTCAGGTTTGAGGAAGTTTGGTGTAAGGATCCGAAGTGTGAAGGAGTGGTGAACAGGTTGTGGAAGGCTTCTTCAGGGAATATTCTGTCAAAGATCACTGCCATGAAGGGGTTGGATGAGTATTTCAAAGAGTATAGAAGAAGCTCCACCAGTAAGGAGTTGGTGAGAATTGAGGAATTACTTAAATATGAGAATAGATGGGAGGCATCTTGTGAGAGCATTAATAAGTTTAAGGCCCTGGAAAACCAAAAGCACAAACTTCTTCATTCTGAAGAAATCTTATGGCGCCAAAGGAGCAGGGGCAGTGTGGTTGAAGCATGGAGATAAAAATACTAAATTTTTTCACGGGAAAGCTAGCATGAGAAAGCAGACAAATACCATTAACAAGATAAAGGATGATAGTGGGACTTGGTGGAGGGGAGAGGAACATGTTGAGAGGATTTTAACTCATTATTTTTCTGACCTGTTTTCCTCTTCTTTGCCAACAGATTCCAATGACATTTGTGTTGTAGTTAGAGGTAGGTTGAAGCCTGATCATGTCAACTGGTGCGATCGCAGGTTCTCGGAGGAGGAGGTTAGAACTGCCCTGTTCCAAATGCATCCTCTGAAGGCTCCTGGGCCTGATGGGCTGCCTGCTCTGTTTTACCATAAATATTGGAATTCGGTTAGCAAGGATGTGTGTGCTTTTGTTCTCCAGGTCCTTAATGAAGGCGCTGATCCTCGAGCGGTTAATAATACTTTCATCTCTCTGATCCCTAAATGTAAACATCCTTCGAAGGCAAAGGATTTCCGCCCGATTAGCCTCTGTAATGTGCTCATGAAAATTATCACTAAAACTATTGCTAACAGAATCAAACATATTCTCCCAGAAGTTATTGATGAAGAGCAGAGTGCTTTTGTCAAGGGTCGCCTTATTACGGAAAACTTTTTGGTGGCTATGGAGTGTTTCCATTGGATGAAGAAGAAAACGAAGGGGAAGAAGGGGGTGATGGCTCTGAAGCTAGATATGTCAAAGGCCTACGATCGTCTTGAATGGACGTTTATTAACAATGTTTTGGTTGCTATGGGTTTTCCTCAGAGATTGGTTATGGTGATCAATAGCTGCATCTCTTCAGTGTCGTACAGTGTCCTTATCAATGGCCAGCCTGGTTGCAGTTTCACCCCAGAAAGGGGTCTCCGACAAGGGGACCCGCTTTCTCCTTATTTGTTTATTTTATGTGCTAACGTTCTTTCAGGTTTATTGAAGAAGGAGGTCGCTGGGAATCAGCTGCATGGTATTCGAGTTGCTCGTGCTGCGCCAAACATCTCACACCTCTTCTTCGCTGATGATAGCCTGTTGTTTGCAAGGGCAAACCACATTGAAGCGTCAAAGATTCTTTCGGTCCTGGGGCAGTACCAAAAGTCTTTGGGGCAGATGGTGAATATGGACAAATTTGAGGTTTCATTTAGCAGGAATGTTAGTGCAGATTGCCAAGAGGATCTGAGGAAAACACTTGGAGTCAAAACAGTTCCTAGCCACACTAATTATTTGGGACTTCCAGTTGTGTTCGGCAGGTCGAAGAAACAAATTTTCAAGCTGGTGGTGGACAGGGTTTGGAAGAAAGTTAAGGGGTGAAAAGAAAAGTATCTCTCTAGGGTTGGCAAAGAGGTTCTGATAAAAGAGGTTGCACAAGCCATCCTAACCTACGTGATGAGTTGCTATAAGCTTCCGGAGGCTAATTGTAAAGAGATTGAGGCCATTGTGGCAAAGTTCTGGTGGGGTGCTCAGAGACAAGAAAAAAAGATCCACTGGTTAAGTTGGGAGAAGCTGTCTAGAAAAAAGAGCGGCGGTGGTCTTGGTTTTCGAAGTTTCAGTGATTTCAACATAAGTTTGTTGGGAAAGCATTATTGGAGATTACTCACCAACGAGAACTCCCTGCTTGGAAGGGTTTTCAAGGGAAGATATTATCCAAGAACGACAATTGAGGATAACACTCTTGGGTACAATCCAAGTTTTGCATGGAGAAGCATTTTGAGTGCGAGGGAGTTGGTCAGCAGAGGTTCTAGATGGAGAATTAGGAATGAAAGGAAGATTAAGGCATGTTCGGATAGATGGATCCCAAAAAATCCTGACTTCAGATTACTAGGTCCTATGAGAGGCTTGCCCAGGGAGGCTCGGGTCGAAGAACTCATTGATCCTGATTTGAAGACTTGGAATAAGGAGTTAGTAGATTCTTGTTTTGATACGGTCGATGCGAGGAACATCTGCAGCATCCCTCTATCTGCTAGGGATTGTGAGGACAAGGTGTTGTGGCATTGGGAGAAAAATGGAGAGTATTCGGTGAAGTCAGCTTATCACCTGAGTAGAAATGTGAGTGTGTCGTCTGAGCCTGCCCGTCGAAAGTGGCTCACAGTGAGCTATGGAGGTTGATTTGGAAGGCTAATGTCCATGTTAGAACGCGGAACTTCCTTTGGAGACTGGCGAAGAACATCCTTCCCTTAAAGGCAAACTTAGGGCGAAAAGGTATCCCTCTCGATCCTTCGTGTTCCTTCTGTCATGCTGAGCTGGAATCGTGTCAGGATCTTTTCATGGAATGTTTCTATGTGAAGCAAGTCCTTTTCTCGTCGGTGTTGAATTATAAAATACCTATGGAGGTAACTGTTCAGGATTGGCTAACTCAAATTTTAAAGTGTGGAGATTTATGGAGTGTCCAACTGATTGGTTCTATGCTGCAGTGCGTGTGGAAGGCACGTAGTTCATTGGTTTTTGATCAGAAGTGTAGGGAACCTCACCTGGTGGCTCTTGAGGCGTTGCATTTTGTTGAAGAATTTAACCTGTCCAATACAAGTCGTGATAGTTCCAGGGCTGGGGTGGATAAATGTGAGAAGGAAAACTGTGCTGGGAATATTTGTGTTTTGCAGGTAGATGCAGGTTTAACAGCTGATGCGAAGACCTATTTTGGGTGTGTTCTTCGTGACCCTTCCTCTGAGTTTCTTCTGGCGGCCAGCAAATTGCTCTCGACTGAATCTACCCCTGTGGAGGCTGAGATCCTTGCGATTAGATGGGCTCTTGAGACGGCGTTGCGTTTGAAGGTAGAGATGCTGATAGTCCAATCAGACTCCTTGTTATCAGTAGACTGCATCAATAGCCACACCCTCCTTGCTAATATTGAGTTGTTAGCTGGTGATTGTAGACACTTAATGAGTATGTTTAATTTCTGCAGTGTATGTTCATTAATAGGGAGTTAAATATGGATGCTCATAACATGGTTTGTTTGGGCAAATCCTATGGTTCTAGAATTTGGATCGGAGGGTATCCCATTGTAGACCTTGAAGGTCATAACTATGTTTATTCTGCTGTTTAATGGAAGTTTGGTTACCTGTCAAAAAAAAAAAAAGTCTTCCGGTTCATTACATCAATACCGGAACACATAAAGTAAGTCTTCCGGAAATTAGTACGTACCGAAAGTCATGGAAAAAGTCTTCCGGTACTTTAAATTTTTTGAGTTTCTGTACCGGAACTCTTACATGAAGTGTTCCGGTTCTTTTCCAAAAAATTCAAACCGGAACTCTTTCATGAAGTGTTCCGGAACGCTTTTTTTTTTAATATTTGTATTTTATGTTTTTATTTTAACAGTGGCGCGCACACGAGGCAAGGACGGTAAGATCCCTAATCGCGGTCTAGGACGGGGCGAATCATCGCGAATGGTTGAGGAAGAGCATATTGGTGCATCTGCTTCAGCAGCACAGCCTGTTGGATATCCTGGAGGACCGTACGATACCTCTCTTTTGGTTAAGTATGAACATCATATTGCTAGACATATATGGTTCGGTGAGGTAAATAAACTACAATTATTTGATATTGAATAAAAGTTGAATTTGTTATGTTGTAATTTATAACTAGCGGGATACCCGTGCAAAGGCACGGGTACCCGTAGGTGACGCGCATTTGGGTACATTTAAAATTTAAAACGAAAATAGGATTAATAAAAATTAGTAAATATAAAAAATATTATTAATAATTTAAAAAAATTGAAGATAAAATCAATACTTGCGGACATCAGTTGGTATTTTTTATATAAATATTTATGCAATCATTTATAAAAATATTTTGATGAATAAAAAACTTGTTCTTAATTATAAAAGTATTTGGATCATCCATACACTTTTTCATATATAAAATTAAAGTTCAATCTAAAATATTTAAATTTTTTCCGTGTATAAAAATATTTGTCTCATATGCTTTTCTATATTATCAATGACTTTATTTTATCCGTTTCACTAATATAGTTTTGCCCGTAGATATATATTTTCTCTTACAATCTTCTAATTTATGTAAGGTTTATTAAAAGTATCTCTTTTGTGAGATACCCATAAAGATCTTAATTAAGTAATAAAATTTTAAATAAATAACAATTTTTGAAAATAAAATTGAAATTTCAAATATTGATATTTGACTCATTTCTAGAATAAAATGTTAAATTTATCAATGTTTTTCATAAATGTCCAATTTTATTTATAAGACTCAAATCGGAATGTACAAACAAAACAAATGATTCTACAGTATAAATTATATAAAATAATTGTAATCATTATTATTATTATTAAAATAATTCTATAGTATAAATTATACAAAATAATACTAATATTTTATCATAAAACATTTTATTTATTCTAGAGTACAATGATGCATACGTAAATTATATACCTGCTATATCTGAAAAAATTTGTACTCCTTGAAACAGTAACCAAACATACCACTCTTGAGAGATTAAATATTATAGTATATAATAGTCTACTTGAAAAGAATTGGCATGTAGGACTGTTCCTTTAGAAAGAAAAACAACTTTTGAGACGGTAATAATTATCGTAATAAAATGATATAAAATAAAAATGGCAGGTATAGCAGACAAAAACAGCTTTCTCTCACATCACGAGCGAAATAAATATGGGAGGTAAGGCAACTTCATAAAGGTCATTTGGTTTATTTTAAATATTAGGGTGTGTGATTTGATAGACTATTTAAAAGTAGGATTAATGCATTGGTAATAGAAATTTTTTATGACCCTACAATAGCTGGAAGGGCATTTTAAATCTGCAATTTAAGAATTCAATTAAATCACAATTAATATTAGTACAGTGTCTGAAATGGTGAAATAATTACTATATTTAAAACTAAACGGTTGGAGTTTAACAAAATAATTTTACAACAAAATCTATAGATTTGGAATAAATTTAATAGATAAATTAGAAAATATAAAAGAAAAATGTAATGAGAAAAAATTCTATATTAACAAATAAATGATTAAAACTTATAGAATAAAGTTTGCATTAAAAGTATTAGATCTCAAGTATTTATTTTACAATAAAAAAACTCTAGTGTTATTTTAATTTACCCATTTGAATATTTTTGGAAAGTATTAGAACTCAATAATTAATTTTTTTTTAACGTCACACCTTTAGCTTATTTTATGTGTAATTAGTTGTCTATTAAGTGGTATAAATACATTAGCTTTTCTATAATTATTAGATTGAATAATAATAATATCATGTTTTTATTGGTTGTAGAATTCCAATATAGTAGTATTAGACTAAACTATATATTTTTTACTCTTCTTACTCTCACCACATGTTTCTCTCAAAGTGTACCACTACTCCATTGTATTTTTCCTTTTTCATTTTTGTCATTGTTGACTGACACACGTGTTCCTCTCTCAGCTGCTCCTACGAATTTCATTCAGGTCCATATCTCCACCCTTATCCTGCTAATTATTTCTTTCTCTACGTGCCCCTATTACATTGGCCTGTCTCAGATTTCCCTTCATTCTCTTTTCAGCACACATAACAATATGATACTACTAATCTGACATTTATTCGTAATAAAGTATATTTAATTTTTTGCATACATTATTTCATAATAAAAGGATTTTAATATATTAATATGAAATAATTACCATAATATTATAATTGAATTATATGTTAATTTTACTAATGGTAAACTACCGTTCATATATATATATATAAAGGTTATTATTATTAGTATAAAATAAATTATAATTTTGTATCAATTATTTTTAATAATATAGTAACTTATATTTTTTTTAAAATAAATAGTAATATATTTGTTTGTTTCCTAAAAATATAGAGTAAAATATTTCATGTTAATTTGTTTTCATGATTTTAGTCAAGAAAATTAAATAGAAGAAAAATAAAATAGATAAAATAGAAATAGAAATTTTTAAATTACTTTTATTAAAATGAAAGAAATCTTTACCCACAAAATAAAAGTTATCACAAAAAACAACAATAAAAAACTAAATACGATTATTTAAAACATTTAACTCGTTCAAAACATGGAAAATGTCATTTTATTTATGACATTGAAGGTTTTGCTCTTAACACAATTTAAGAAGAATAGATTCTTTCGTAAGAGTTTTCTTTTCCACCACTGTAAACGTACCAGCTTCCATCAATATTCACAACACCGGTATTTTTGACAAAAAAGAAATCATGTTGTTGATTTGTTTCCTCTGTTTTGATCTAAGAAATTTAAATATAAATTTTTTTGTTTTATATATGAAATATGTGTAGAAAAACAACTTCTAAAAATAGAGAAAAAATGTTTATATTCCTTTCTTGAACTCTTAACTCCTCTCTTCTTCCTTCATAAAAAGACATGATCCAGAGCTTTAAAAATATTCTTAGAACCAGCAAACCGAAAAACAAATATCATTAGCACCATATGACAAATAACTTGAAAACCAATAAAATGATAAAAGTGAGAAGATTTGTGGAGCTTTTTAGAATGAGACGTTTATTTTTTAGTAGGAGACCATATCAGAAAGAGTTAAGGTTTTTTGAGATAAACCAATAACAATATTATGTACAATATTATGTACGACAAATATTTTTTCATATCAGAGATGCAATTCAAGATCTGAGAAGGAGCAAAACCCAAAGGTTCCGATCAACACAAGATCCACTAATAGAAGAGAATAAAAGAAGATAGAGAGGGATAAATAGAAAGTTGTTTGAGAATTGAGAACGAATTTGCAAGATCCACAAACAAATTTATAAAATGTCTAAACTCTAGAGTCAAAAAATCTTCAATTGTTTGGTGATAATGAAAAGATATGTAGAAACAATGTTGATAATGAAAGAGGATTTCAATGGAAAAAAATGAAAGATAAGAGAAAATAGAGATGATGAGAAAGAGGATAGAAGATGAAGGAGTGGAGAGAAATAAATGGAAATGAAACTGAACTTTATTTTAGGGGAAATGTGTGGTCAGAATAAAAAATTAATGGTTGGAAAATAAACTACAACCATATTGCTAGACATATATGGTTCAGTGAGGTAAATAAACTATAATTATTTGATATTGAATAAAAGTTGAATTTTTTATGTTGTAATTTATAATATATTTACTTTTAATTGTTTTCAGGAGAGGGTATACCGACACTAAACGAAAATAGAGCTCCAACACCCATTAACTTAAATGTGTGTCCTTCCATTGAAGAGGTTTCAACTTGAATACTTGTCCTCCATACGAAGAAGAGTCTCAAAATGAGGTTGATGATGTCTTTGCTTCTAATAATACGGAGAACAATGTTGATGATCTCTTTGAAGATGAAGTTGACGATATCTATGCAAGCAATGGAGAAAATGAAGATATGGATCCATTAAGTAAAGGTAACACAATTGACTAAAACTTTTAGTTCTTCAATAAATTTTCTTATTACTGTAACTCATGTATGCATGTGTTCTCAAAAAATACTCACAGGAAATTCTTCACAAAAAATCATATGCTTATGCTTATAGAGCTGTAATTTGCTTGACAGAAATATGCATATGTTTATAGGGTTATGATCATTTAAAAATCAAATAGGAGAAAGTGATTAGGGTATTTTACAGAAGATAAATATTTTAACTCGTGAGTAGTTCGTGTGCCTTATAATGAGTAGCTAATATTTTAAGATCATGATTAAAGATAAACTTTTTAGAGTTATTTGCTACAAGTAATCTTTGAGTTGTCCAAGTCCAGTATTATTCGGTTATTACTGCTTTTCATATTTGGTTCTTAATGCAGAAGTAAATGTTGGTGATGATACACCAACTAAAAAAACACATTTTTGTGGACAACACTCAACGACAAATTATTTCGGATTTCCTGTTGAAATCAAGAAATCATGGAACACTTAACAATGTGCTTATGAAAAGGATAACATCATTATATTCGGCCTCTATAGACGTCATTTATCGAATATGGAGACAAACAAAAACTACAGGTGATGCATGCCATAAGAAAACAAGAAATTGTGGTCGAAAAAGAATTCAAATAGATTTTGAAAAAGTGCGTGATGTTCCATTAAATAAGCGTGGCACTCTTCGATCTTTACAACGTGCTTTAGGCATTAAAACCAAGACAACATTGGTGAAATATGTAAAGAAAGGGGTTTTACGTCGGCATTCGAATATCCTAAAACCACACATGACAATTGGTAATATGAAAGCTCGTCTTGAATTTTGCTTGTCTATGCTTGATGAAAGAATCATTCCTCATGATCCAAGAAAGAATCATTCCTCATGATCCAAGATTTAAGTCTATGTATAACATTGTTCACATAGGTGAAAAATGTTTTTTTCTATCCAAAAAGTCATCAAACTATTATCTTCTCGCAAATGAGGAGGAACTGTATCATACATGTAAGAACAAAAACTACATTTGTAAGGTCATGTTCTTAGTTGTTGTGGCTAGGCCAAGATTTGATCATGAAGGTAAAGAGACATTCTCAAGAAAAAACGGTGTGTTTCCTCTAGTCTCCAAAGTACCAGCAAAAAGGTCAAGTGTTAATAGAGCTTTCGGGACACTTGAAACAAAACTGATTCCTTTTATTACCAAAGAAGTTAGTCGACTGTTCTTAATAAACAAGATTTTACCGACCATTAAAGAAAAATGACCACGAGAACATACACACGAAACAATTTACATACAACAAGATAATGCACCGTGCCATGTTTCAGTAGATGATGGAGAATTTTGTAGAGTAGCGTCTGATGGGGGGTTTAACATTCATTTAACTTGTCAACCGCCAAATTTTCCTGATTTGAATGTATTGGATTTGGGATTTTTTGCTGCCATACAATCATTGCAACAACAAGAAGTAACAAAGTCAGTTTATGAGCTTATTCGCACGGTGGAAAAATCTTATGACAATTTTTGCCTCAAAAATTTGAACAAAATATTTCTCACATTTCAGTCGTGTATGATTGAAATCTTGAAGGCCAAAGGATCCAATAACTATCAAACTCCTCATATGAAAAAGGACATGTTGCTTAGTGGAGGCATGTTGCCGATTCAACTAAATTATGACCGAGAATTATTTCATGAAACTTTAGATTACCTACATAATTATGAGTAATGTAAGAGATTCATTTACTTTGAGCATGTTATGTTTATGTTGCTTCTATTATTAACAAATTTCATGTTTGCTTTGAGCATGTTATGTTTATATTTATAGCAACAATGAATTTGGACGTTAAAAATCTACTACTATTTCATCAACATTGCAGCACAACTACAAAGTATGGCTTGGCTAACACAGAAAGTAGCATTTCTCAATTCTTTCCAATTTTAAAACACATGCATACATGAGTGCTTACAAAGTTACAGTATTGTTTACGTGAGGCATTGTTTACACGAGTGCTTACAAAGTTACAGTATTGTTTACATGAGCCAGAAGTAAGGCATTGTTTGCGTCAATTTTTCTCAATTTTAAAACAAAGTTACAGTATTCCAATTTTTTCTTCAACAACACATGCATACATGAGTGCTTATGTGAGTGTTAGAGAAAACTTCAAAACAACATATGCATGCATGCTTACCAATTCCATTTTTTTACCAAGTTACTCCAAATCTTTCATTAAATAGACAAACAATTGTTGTCAATATATTTTAAATAAACACTTCAAATTCAAAGAACATATAATTTCTTGCTTAGAAGAAAGAACGTAGGTAAATTTTCATCAAATCTGGGGCGCCTTTCTTAATCTCTTCAGCATCATATCCAGAGTTTAGTCTTTGACGCAAATTCATAACTCTTTCAGAGTCCAAAGCTTCTTTAACTTTGTCCTTAGTTTCTTCAACTTTATCCTTAGCTTCTTCAACTTCATCAAACAAGTTCATTGAAGACCCATTTTCAAACACTTGAGCTTTTTTGTGTGACGTTACTTCATCTTCAAATGGTAAAGTATGACATTTGTCTCCCTCCCCATCTTTGTCTAGTGAATCTTCAACAATGAGAAGTGAAAAATATTTGTCTCCCTCCCCATCCTTGTCTAGTGAATCTTCAACAATGAGAAGTGAAAGATCATTTAGATCATCATCATCAATGCCTAAGTCAAAGAAAGGTGCATCACAATAGTTTGGTGGTGCCGCCATTTTTTGAGAAGAAATAAACAATTTGTTTTCTTCAAAAAAGAAAGAGTAATATTGTACTGCAAACGAATGAATAATTTGCTTACTTTTATAGAGTTTGCAAATTGTATTACTCCAAAAATCCAGGGGGAAAAACTTTAGCGGGAGTACATGGAAAAGTGGATTTTTATGGAAAAAGTACACTAATTATGTACATGACTCTTTAGCTTTCCCATGAAAAATGTAATTTTTACCAATAGAATTAAAAATTTGAAGAAATGTTTAATGAGGGGGTAAATTAGGAATAATATTATTAAATGATGTAAAAATAAATTACTTTTGCTTATAATTGTGACCAAGATTTGATTTTTTTTTGCTTATAATAGTGACCGGAAGGAGTATTATTTATGTTCGGCCCAATGTACCAACCCAACTCAAATTTTCTCTACTAGTTGCTAGGGTTTCACTTTCATTCAGTATTCCTCTACAACACAGAACACCATAGCGTCGTTTTTATCAACCCTAAAAATCTCTCAACCTCAGGCTGATGCCACCACCACCACAGAACACTTCACCGCCGCCACTCCCCAACCGACCTATTATGTAAGTTTTTAAGCACTCATCTTTGTTCTCTTTCTCTTTCTTTCCATCTCTCAATCTATATTTTTCATTTATTAAAAAATGTTGTTGGTAAATGTTTAAATACTGTTGGTAAACATATTTTCCATTCATTGAGAAACATATTTTTCATTTTCTATCATAGTGTTATATGATTTATGAATTGTGATTCGTTACACAATGGGGCTCTGTTTTATATACATACCAATTGAATGACAATACAAAAATTGGTGTTGTTCTATTTACTATATTTACAGTAATTTGGTTTATAGTTTCTACACTTTGTGTATAGTTCTTGAATGAGCTATATATTTACATGACAGTACAAAGGTAAGCTCTTGAAGGAACTATTAGAGATAGATGAACTGACAAGTAATCAATTTCATGGCTTGGTTTATAGTTTAACCTTGAAACATCATTATGTTTTTTACTTTAATATGAGATAAGGTTTCTGCACTTTAGATAGGAAATTTTTTGTGTAACTGTTTTAATGTTCTTCAAGATACTTAGGTTTAAAGAATATTTGATCATTTTTATGTTTATGTTACTGTGAGTGTTTATGTTAAACAAAACTGACTGAAATATTTAGTTTGTCCATTGTTACTGTGCGTGTTTATGTTGTGATTTTCTGGTTTAGCTAATCCTATTGTTTTTTTTTTATTTTATAATTTGCAGGGAGATGGGAGCTTACAAGGAGTTGGAGATGCTAGCTTGCAAGGAGTTGGAGATGCTAGCATGCAAGGAATGAGTCAAGGTAATTCAAGTGTCATGTCTTGTTGTATGAATTAAAAGTGTGTAAGTTATGGATCAAAAGATAGGTTTGTTGTATGAATTAAAAAATATAGGGTAGGAGACTTTAACATATATGAATTATAGAAATGTGTGTTTAAAAGTTTCTTGTCTTGCTGTATGTTTAAAAGTGTGTGTTAAAGAAACAGAACCAGTTTAAAAGTTGCTTGTCTTGTTGTATGTTTAAAAGTGTGTGTTTAAGAAATAGGACTTGTTTAAAAGTTGTTTGTCTTGCTTTATGTTGTTAGATTCTCATAGGGATAAGTATGTATGCTTAATATTGTCTGTGTTTTTTAATCTACCAAATTATTTTCAGTGATGGAGCTACCTATTTCCCCCTCTCAACAAACACAACCCGCAGCCGTTGGTGCTGCATTTCCCCCCCTTCACATTGGTAGTAAAAATGGAAAGTTAATGCTAGTGGAAGTAGGAAAACTTCAGATGTTTGGTTAGAGTTTAACATTTTACCTGATGAACCTGAATCTATAGCCGCGTGTAAACACTGTCACAAAAGATATCGATGCAACTCTAAAACACATGGGACTCCTAACATGCTAGCTCACTCGAAAGTGTGTCACAAAAACCCCGCCCTTCTCTTGAAAAACCCCAACCAAACAAACCTTATAAGTGGGGAGGGTGGATTTTTAGTTCCAACAAGCCAAAGGTTCAACTTTGCAGCATGTAGGAAGGTTATTAATAAGTTTATCATCCTTGATGAGCATTTCTTCAGAGCGGTTGAGGACGAGGATTTTAAGCATCTATGTAAACAATTGCAACCACAAATGGCTATCCCTTCAAGGAGGACTGTTGCTAGGGACTGTTTTCAGCTTTACCTAGATGAAAAGTCACAACTTAAAGCCCTTTTTAAATTTGATTGTGCTAGGGTTACACTAATCACAGTCTGTTGAACTTCCATTCAAAACCTTAGTTATATGGCCACTACTGCACACTTCATTGATAGGGCATGAAACTACCACAAAAATGATTAGTTTTAGTGTAGTTCCTAATCACAAAGGTGAAACTTTCGGTAAGAAAGTCGAGGACGTTTTAAAGGAATTGGGGCTTAGGAAAGTGTCTACAATTACCCTTGATAATCCAGCAAGTAATGATGTTGTTGTGTCTTATTTGGAAAAAAGACTCAAGACCAAAAATGCTTTAATGGGTGGAGGGGATTTTTTCTATATGAGGTGTGTTGCCCATATCTTAAACTTGGTAGTGAGAGATGGACAAAAAGATCATGAATTGACTATTGAAAGTGTTCACGATGCTTTTCGGTTTGTAAGGTCTTCCCGACAAAGAGCTTTAAAATTTAAGGAGTGTATTGAAATTGCAGGTATAACATGCACAAAGAAACTTTGTCTTGACGTTTCTACAAGGCGGAACTCCACTTACTTGATGTTGGATGATGCTGAAAAGTTTGAAGTGGCATTTGAAAAGTTAGAGGATGAGGATCCTGGATACATGGAATTTTTTTACCTTTCTAGTCCACCTTGTTCCGTTGATTAGGTAAAAGCTAGGGCTTTTGTGAATTTTCTAAAAATGTTATATGAAGCAACCAAAGTGTTTTCATCTTCCCAAGTAGTGTCTTTGCATTTGGCTTTTCATAACTTGTCTTCAATTTTGTGTGAGCTTCAAGAAGCGTCTTTGAATATTAATACTTTTGTGGCTCCAATGGTTTCACATATGAAGGCTAAGTATGATAAGTATTGGGGGATTTGGAAAAAGTGAATCATTTTCTTTACATTGGAGTGGTTTTTGACCCTAGGTTTAAGTTTTGCTATATTGAGTGGTCTTTTCATGACATGTATGGGATTGGTAGTGAACTTGCTAAGAAAAATGTTGAGCGTGTAAAAAGTAGTCTCTTTAAACTGTACAATTGCCATAAATCTGATCATGACAAACATATTGGGTGCTTTTATGTTAAACACACCATCAGGGAGCACTTTCCAACCTAAAAATCCATCAAATTTTTCAAGGGCTAATGCTTTTAAAAAACACTTGAAGGAAAAAGACAAGATTGAAACTCAAAACGAACTAGAGGATGTGGAAAATTTTTACATTCTTAATTGGTGGAAGGAGAATTGCATCCGTTATCCTATATTAGCATAATTGGTTTGGGAGGTGTTGGAAACACCAGTTTGAAGCGTAGCTTCAGAAAGTGCTTTTAGCATGGGGGGAGGGGGAGAATTTTAGACATGTATAGGAGCTCTTTGAGTCCAAAAATGGTCGAGGTGCTTATTTGTTTTCAAAACTGGTTGAAGCCTTCTGACGACAATCTAAATGCCCTTAATATGATTGAAGAATATGATATAACTGATTCAATTGTTTTAGATATTTTAGGATCTAAAAATTTGTATTTTTTAACATTATTTTAAATATTTTTTTTGTTAAAATTAAGCCTCTTTATATATTTTAATTGCAGAGTTTCATGTTATTGGTGGAGCAACTGCTCCTGAGCGGGTTGAGCCTGTTTAATTCCCTCTTAGGTACAAAAGATATAATTATATTATTTGGTTATCTTGGTTTTTACTATACTTATATGACTTTATAAATTTATCTGCAGTTGTGAATTTTTTGGATATTTTGGAGTCACTTTTGGACTCAACAACACAGTCCTATCTTTTTTTGAAACGTATATTTTGACGTGTGGGAGTTATTTTGCAACTTTGTTGGCATATCAACTATTGAACTAGCTTTTGGTTTAGTAAGTTATGCAGATGCACTAGTTTATGTTTTAATAAATTATGCAGAAACTAACCTGATATATACCATTTTCATCTGAATATGTTTCATGTTGAATATTCCTTTGTTTTTCATCTGAAATATTGGAAATGGAGGATGCTGAAATATGTTTCAGGTTGAATATTCCTTTGTTTTTCATCTGAAATATTGGAAATAGAGGATGTAGAAAGTATAAGATGTTGGAATATGTTATTACTTCAGTGGCTCTTGTGAGTGAACAAGCCTTAATATTATTTATTCATCTTATTAATTGGCTATGCATTGCCTTTAGCATCCATTGGTTTTACTCTTCCATATCCACCTTATTAATTGGCTAATCCATATCTTATAATATCTTACAATATTTTTAACAAACAAAGGCTATTATTCTTGTAGTAACATGAAAGTAATGCAGTTTAATTTATAGTTATTGTAACATGCTTGTAGTATCTTTCAATGTTGTGCTTTGTTGGAATTTTTTTTAGATTTGTGTCATTGTTCTATGTAGTTTGCTGATTTCTTTTGAAACTGATTGAATTTATAATACAAATTAGAAAATAAACTCGTATTGACAAATATTAGAATTTACGACTACGAACTCTTATTTAAATGCTTTATTTTGAACATTAGTTAATCTTGAATGATCTTGTTGGTGTTGCATCTAGCAAATATAGAAGATCCAACTTAAAAATTTATGTTGAATACCTTTCAAGACTGATATAATGTTACTTTTAAATTTTGGTATTGGGTTGTCACTAATGGTTTTGGTAATGTTAACACCATGCTGGCCTTTCTGTGTAAATTTTTTATTTGTCATGTACCACTAGGTAGCAAAGCTTGCATTTGAGGATATGATAACTTAAATGAAAGAAGTGGTCAGGTAGCAAAGCTTTCATTTGAGGATATGATAACTTAAATGAAAGAAGTGGTTAGGTAATTTCATTCTTATTTGGGAAACTTGTTACTTTTTTGCTTTCTTATAAGTTCTTTGCATAAGTTTTAATTTCAATATAGGTTGGGATATTTGATGCCACAAACAGTAGCAAGCAACGAAAAAATATGCTAATGAAATTGGATGAAGGAAGATGCAAGTTAGTTTATTCACTGATGGTTGGTATTGTGTATAACAAGATTCAAAACATTAAATTGAAACTTTAAATTTGGATAATTGTAATATATTGATAGGCTTTGTTGTGATCTGTTTGCTGCAGCAGATAACTTACCATGAATACTTGAATGGCTTATTTAAAATTTGATGAAAGTTGATTTGGATGACTATGAGATATATTATTATGTTGTGTGTTGCGGTGAGAATCAGATAACAAGCTATTAATTAACTTGCATCACACATCTTTGAAATTCACCACCGAGCTTTGATTTATCCAAAGGAAAAGGTAAAAAATGAAAACTCTAAGTTAAGAGAATCTAGGTTCGGGGGTTGGTTATACTAAGGGAAGGTATTAGCACCCTTAATATCTGTAGTACTCTACAGGAACCTCTTGCTTGTTTTTTGTGTTATGTTATGTTTGCTTGCTAAAGGGAAATGTGCTAAGGGAAAGACCTAAGGGTATATACACTAAGTATGCTTGCCAAGACATCGTATCTCGTGCCTACGTATCCTGACGGGAATGGAATCAGAGCATTCGTAGTTCCTCTTAATGGGGGTGAGGAACTCTTGACTGTGGTCAAGGTTCCAAGGGAAAGTATGGTGAAAAGCTTGAAAGCAAAGCTTGTGCGGATTGATTATTTAGGAGAAGAGATTAATGGCTATCTCTTGGGAAGGCTGGGTTAAAAGGGAATGAAGTGTTCACGGGAAAGTAGGGTAAAGCAAGACACCTACGTGGAGTGCGCCGACTCCAAGGTTAAGTTAAAACACGGAAATAAGTGTTCAAGGAGAAAAATAGGGTCTGAAAGCAAGACGCCTACGCGGAGTGCAGCGACTCCAAGCCTAAGGCTAGGCTAAAAGGGTAATGAGCTATCTATGACCTTGCGGTCAATAGAGAGACTTTCCTTTGGAATAGGGGATGATAACTTATAAACAAAAGTTAAATGGAATTTGAAATTGAATAAATAGAACGAGTACGGCAAAGATGATATTCAAAGTTTTGAAATCAGAAATCTGTTATGAAAAACTGGTATGGATTTACAAATAATAGAATGTTTTGGTTCAAGTCAGAGAGCAAACAATAATTATTTACATGCACGTAATACTGAATACAGTTCTTACAGAAACCATCAGTGATTTTTCATTTGAAGTTTCTTTAGAAAGAAAATAAAATAAGTATGAGAATCAAAATAAAATAAGAAAAGAACTATGCATATTTTTTTATTGAGAATTGTAGAAAAGAAATGAAATTAATAAGTAATATATATAAAAAACTAAGCTTAAAGTGGCAGGTGCCACACATTATCAAGGCAGGCGCCATGAAATGTGTGGTGGAGTGGTGGCAGTCGCCACACTCCCTTGTGGCAAGCGCCACACATTGTCATGGTGGAGTTGTGGCAGGTGCCACACTCCCTTTGTGGCAGGTGCCACATACCACTCTCTTTTCAATATATATATATATATATATATATATATATATATATATATATATATATATATATATATATATATATATATATATATATATATATATATATATATATATATATATATTTTATTATTCCTTTAAACAACATTTACATAATCATAACAAAACCACATTTCTATATTTTTTTTTTCTTTAAACAACAACTTCTCATAAAAAATGTAATCACCACAAAATCAAACATAACATTTAATCAAGAATCAAGTATTAGCAAAAATGTAATATTAACATGGAACAGATGTTTTTGAAATTATGAAAACAAACTGAAACGAAACAGAAACGGGGGTGTGAGTATTACCTAGTGGAGACAGTCCACTGCCTCTTCAATGATACGAGTTTTAGAAAAATAAACTGGACGAGGAAATATGAGGGAGAAAATGAGAAGGGTATTCAGCCTCTTTTTGGGGTGAATCCGGTGTGTTTTGAGAAGAGGTTTGAGCCTCTATTTATAGGAAAAAGTGGAGCCTGAAGTATTGTCGAGAATGCCCTTTTTCCAAATCTTTCGTGCAGGTGGTTTGGTTTGAAAAATCTTCCATTCAGAAAATAGACTCAGAGAGAGTAGGTTGTGCTGAAAAGACGTAACGCCATGCTTTACTGAAAAACCTGTCTTTTTATTCATGATGAATTTCCATCCACTGGCCTTGTATGAAAATATTATTAATTTGGACCAAAATTCTGAAGTGTAAAAAAAAAGGTAAGATGGAAAATGCCATATTAATTCATGGCGGAAGCCACAAATTAATGTGGCAGGTACTGTACATCAACATGGCGGGTGCCATGATCCTTGGTGGCGGGCGCCATGCCCCTTGGAAGGTGGTGGGCGCCATGCTTAAGTGTGGCAGGCGCCTTGCTTAAGTGTGGTGGCCCACCAGGTTTTTTTTTCTCTTATTCTTTCTTTTCTTTTTCTTTCCCTTCTTTTTCTTTCTTTTCTTTTTATTTTTTTTTTCTTTCAAACAACATTCACAAAGGCCTTGTGAGTTCTCATGTTCCAACTTCATTTCAGTCCAAGAAACATTAAAGTCGGAAGCTCGACTTTTCGGTCAAAACTCTAATTTCCTCAAGAATTCCAACTGGATTGTCTTTGAGGATCTTTCATTTTTCAATCTCTTCCAATCCCATAGATGGCCTCTAGAGATGTCCAGTATCATGTAGAATCAAGTTCCAAAGCTTGGGAATATATCCTGATTAAAATCAAAGGCAATGGTTGATTGTCGCTGAGAAAACCCTAGTTTGAAGCATGGTGAATCCTGTGGCTCATGGCACTTGTAATAAGAACTGAACACACTTTATTTCTTGTTGAATAAGACCTCTTGAATGTAGGTGAGCTCAAATGGTTGCATTTGGAGCCACAGACCTTGAAACATGGGAGAGTATGGCTTATTGACTTTTGTTCTTTTTCCTGTGTAAACCTGGCTTTCACAAAAGAAACAAACTAGCAAGACATTGTGGTTAGTTAACAATGCATAGATGATTGGACCTAAATGTCAATATGTTATGACATCTAAGGGATAAAATTTGGGGTACAACAGTTGACCCTATTTAAATAGCTTTACCGGATAACACGAGGAATGGAAATACCGGGAACATCAAGGTGAAAGATATTTAAATATAGCAAACCGGAATTTTTTTCCTTAGATGGAATGCAGACGCTAAGGACAAGCCAGCAGACATGCAAATGCTGACATGCCATGAACTTCTAGTATGATGATATGATGGTGCAAAGATGCAGACAAACAAAACATCAGAGTAGATAACTACAGGTGAGCTTACTGGGGATGGATGAAGGTAAATATCCACAAGAAAAACTTACTGGGGATACAGACTGACCAACGAAAGAGACTCACTGGGGAGATTTTGAGGAAACACTGGGGATAGACAAATAAAACTGAGGGGAAACCTTACAGATTCTCACTGGAGATAGGAGCCAGAGAGGTGTTCTCCATTGGGGAATGATCCAGGGAGATGATCGACAGGTTTATAGGTGACCAGACGATACTAGGGAAATAGAAGACACTCTTACTGGGCGTGAAACCAGAAAGAAGACATGATCTCCACTGGGGATCAATTTGAAATAAGAGGATAGACATCAACAAAAGATTTTCTGGGATTTTCTTATACTGAAGAGTTCAAACGGGATCTTCAAGAAAAACCAGGAAAGACAGAGAAAGGCACATCCAGAAAAACATCAGATGAAAAAAGAAACCAGACATCCAATAATGGCTTTGAATGAAAGGTAGAAATCAAAATATCTAATAACTGCTTTAGATGAAAGTGAACTAAGTAAGGATCCAAGAAAGCATTGGACAAACAGACACCAGACATTCAATAATGGCTTTGAATGAAGGGTACAAATCAAAATATCTGAGAAAGCATCAGATAAGAATGAGATAAAATGTTAAATCTGAGAAGGCATCAGATGAAAGTGAGCAAACAAGGGTAATCCAAGAAGGCATTGGATAAAAGGACACCAGACATTAAATAATGGCTTTGAACGAAAGGTACAAATCACAATATCTAATAATAGCTTTAGATGAATGTGAACGGAGACTACATTCAAGAATGGAATTGAATGCAAAGAAATCAGTCATTCAATAATGGCTTTGAACGAAAGGTACAAATCACAATATCTAATAATGGCTTTAGATGAATGTGAACAAAGACTCGATCTGGAAAAACATCAGAAAGAGAGACACATCCGGAAAGGCATCAAATGGTAGAGAAACCGGACATCCAATAATGGCTTTGGATGAAAGGTATAACTCACAATATCTAATAATGGCTTTAGATAAAAGTGAACAAAGACTCGATCTGGAAAAAATCAGAAAGAGAGACACATCCAGAAAGGCATCAGATGGTAAAGAAACCAGCCATCCAATAA
This sequence comes from Lathyrus tuberosus, assembly GCA_022829125.1. Classification (NCBI taxonomy): domain Eukaryota; kingdom Viridiplantae; phylum Streptophyta; class Magnoliopsida; order Fabales; family Fabaceae; genus Lathyrus; species Lathyrus tuberosus. The sequence goes on along the minus strand of JALAZF010000011.1, from coordinate 23,168,808 downwards.
TGGCTTTGAATGAAAGGTATAACTCACAATATCTAATAATGGCTTTAGATAAAAGTGAACAAAGACTCGATCTGGAAAAACATCAGAAAGAGAGACACATTCGGAAAAGCATCAGATGGTAAAGAAACCAGACATCCAATAATGGCTTTGGATGAAAGGTATAACTCACAATATCTAATAATGGCTTTAGATAAAAGTGAACAAAGACTCGATATGGAAAAACATCAGAAAGAGAGACATATCCAGAAAGGCATCAGATGGTAAAGAAACCAGACATCCAATAATGGCTTTGAATGAAAGGTATAACTCACAATATCTAATAATGGCTTTAGATCAAAGTGAACAAAGACTCGATCTGGAAAAACATCAGAAAGAGAGACACATCCGGAAAAGCATCAGATGGTAAAGAAACCAGACATCCAATAATGGCTTTGAATGAAAGGTAAGCTCAATAATATCCGAGAAAGCATCAGATTAGAAGGGTAATCCAAGAAGGCATTGGATAAAAGGACACCAGACATTCAATAATGGCTTTGAACGAAAGGTACAAATCACAATATCTAATAATAGCTTTCGATGAATGTGAACAGAGACTACATTCAAGAATGGCATTGAATGCAAAGAAACCAGTCATCCAATAATGGCTTTGAACGAAAGGTACAAATCACAATATCTAATAATGGCTTTAGATAAATGTGAACAAAGACTCGATCTGGAAAAACATCAGAAAGAGAGACACATCCGGAAAGGCATCAGATGGTAGAGAAACCGGACATCCAATAATGGCTTTGGATGAAAGGTATAATTCACAATATCTAATAATGGCTTTAGATAAAAGTGAACAAAGACTCGATCTGGAAAAACATCAGAAAGAGAGACACATCCGAAAAGGCGTCAGATGGTAAAGAAACCAGACATCTAATAATGGCTTTGAATGAAAGGTATAACTCACAATATCTAATAATGGCTTTAGATAAAAGTGAACAAAGACTCGATCTGGAAAAACATCAGAAAGAGAGACACATCCGAAAAAGCATCAGATGGTAAAGAAACTAGACATCCAATAATGGCTTTGGATTAAAGGTATAACTCAGAATATCTAATAATGGCTTTAGATAAAAGTGAACAAAGAGTCAATATGGAAAAACATCAGAAAGAGAGACATATCCGGAAAAGCATCAGATGGTAAAGAAACCAGACATCCAATAATAGCTTTGAATGAAAGGCAAACTCAATAATATCCGAGAAAGCATCAGATTATAAAGGTAATCCAAGAAGGCATTGGATGTAAAGAATCACAAAATCCAAGAAAGCATTGGATGAATGTGAGCAAAGATATACCTGAGAAAACATTGGATAAAAGAATCACAGTATCCAAGAAAACATTGAATGTCTGAGAAGGAACTTTCAGGAATGACACTAAAAATAAAGGCAAATCACTATATTCAAGAATGGCATCGAATGATAGTGAGAAAGACATCCAGGAATGACACTGGAGTGAAAGGATATAAAGATCCAGGAATAACACTGGAATGAGAGAAGACCAACATCTATCAACGGGATTAGATGCGCAAGAGAATGACAACATTCAGGAATGGCACTGAATGAAAAGGACAGGTAACATTTTGGTAAGGTAAGACGCGGATAACGACACGACCTCGGGAGAAATGCAAATGAGGATGAAACACTCATGATATGTATATGTATATCAATTATGCAGATGATATATGATCAAATGCAAATGCCGATGCTGACAACACCGCTCGACTCTTTTGGGGAGAAGATAAGATTGGAAGACTGATTCCTCAACACGGGGATCACTGTTATTCTGCTTGGGGACTAGAGATGCTACTGCTGAACACATCATTGCCACACTGGTAAACTGTATCCAAATTGATGATCCTTATAGGAAGGATAAAGAGTTGCTTGGGGTTTCTTCAAGTAAACTGCCCCAGATTAGCTGACTGTTGTAGATGAACTGATCATTGCTTTAGCTTGTCTGATTCTGTAACTGACTGTTTTGCTGTACATTGGGAAAGCTTGCCCCAGTATGGGTCTAAAAAAATCTTCTGTATAAACCAATTCTGAGAAGTCGCCATTGAACCACAAATCTTGAACTGAATCTCAATAGGATATGGAAGGAACTTGCCCCTGATCGGATCACCGACCAAGTTTCTCAAATGTTTGAAAATTCCTTAAGAAGAAAGCTAGTTTGCAAACAAAAGTATTTGTACAAACATGGTAAATGCAAAGTTCATGCAACTTTTGAAATCAAAATCAAATTGCAAAACAAATGAATCACTAGTCTGAACACGGCGGTTCAAGACATTTAAAAGTGAAGTTTAAGCAAAATGTGTAGCACCAAAACAGTTGATCTGCAAAGATCTTTGGGAGTCAGTTTACGCAACCTTGTTGTAGTATGCTTTCAAAATAACCTTGCTTCAATTAGGTCTTTTGAGGGTTGTAACGTGGCCTGGTTCACGGTTTAAGAAATAAAAGATAAAGGCTCAAAGTTTATTTGTGCCCACCCAATCTACGTGATGAACTTCAGTCCTATGCTCAGTTAACTCAAACTATGCACTCAGATTCCCACAGGTTGGAAGTGGTACTGATGATGATGATTCAGACACCTTGGGTTGTCATTACTCCCTTACAATATTTGGTTGTCCTTTATTGCTGAGATTTCGAGACTTTTTTTTATTGTCATTTGATTTGAGAGAGCTGACTGGCGTCCTGCATGAAGCACTTGCGTTAGAATGCATAACCAAGTTAAACTGAGAACTACCCTGCCCCAAGGTTGAGATTTAAGGGTTTTTTTGTAAAGAAAGAAAACTCCTACTTCTAGGCTCAAAGGGTTTGACAAGGGATTAACTTCCTTATTTCTCCAGTGTTTGGGAATTGAAACAATGCCTTACATCGTCAGCAAAGTTTTGATTTGAAAGCATACCAACAGCAATTATGGGTATAAAGTATCATCATCCTCCCTCAAATATTTGCATAATCAAAAGAAAGTGGACAAGAGATAAAATATTTTGCAAAAGAAAGCATAAAGATGAAAATAGTGGACAAAATGAATTGAATCAAAAGTTGCAATGCTCATTTCATTAATCACGAAAGTACAAACATAATTTGAAGGCAAACAGTCTTTACAAAATAAGGAATATACAAACAACCAGAAACAAGGCCTAGTGATTAATCAAACACAAGGATGAGTTATCCTGTCTTTAAGAAGTAGTTGGGCTGAAGTCGACCAAAGCTTCACTTGGCGTGCCTTGGCAGAGGGTTTTTCTGAACATTGGGATTGTCCTTAAAGGAGAGGATTTTGTTTCTCATCAGCTCTTGTACCTTAGCCCTCAAGGCAAAGCAACCTTCCAAGTTATGGCCCGCACCACCTTGATGGTATTCACAATGAAGATCAGCCCTATAGCCGGCTGGAAGAGAATTTGGAGGAGGAGGCAAAGGCCTTGTGGTAATCAAACCTTGTTGAACTAAACCATGATAAAGCTCGATGTATGTCATGGGAATATGATCAAATTGATTCCTATTACGGTACTGGTTTTGTCCTGCAGTTGGATGTTGGGAAGCTTGAGCTGGTCGTGGAGCAGTAACCACGGGAGTGACAACAGCAACAGTGGGGTGAATATCATACTGAGGTTGGGGACGAGGCCTTCTCACTTCAACCATTACAGCGTTAGTTTGATCTTCCATTTTCTTCTGAAAGTTCTCATAGGATTTCTTCAAAGCATTGGAAGATTCAGCAGCCTTGGATACTTTTCCTTTCTTGAGACCTTCCTCGAGTCTTTGGCCAATAGTAACCAAATCAGTGAAATTGGAGGAAACACTTCCAATCATCTTCTCCCAATAAAACAGAGACAAGGTATCCATGAACATTCTGGTCAACTCTTTCTCAGCCAAAGGAGGTTCAACCTGTGAAGCCAATTCTCTCCAGCGTTGAGCATATTCCTTAAAAGATTCTTTCTCATGCTGAGTCATGTTTTGCAGTTGGCGGCGATCAAGAGCCATGTCAAGGTTATACTTATACTGCTTCATGAAGGCATTTACTAGGTCTTGGAAGCAGTGGATGGAGTTTTGCTCGAGACCCATACACCATTAGAGTGATGCTCTACTCAAACTATCCTGAAAACAATGGATAAGCAGCTTCTGATTTTTGGTATAAGCAGTCATCTTGCGGAGATACATGACCAAATGAGCCCTCGGACAAGAATGACCCTTATACTTCACAAATTCTGGAGTTTTGAACTTAGCAGGCATAACAAGATCAGACACTAAGCACATTTTGTCTGCATCCACATTAAAGAAGTCATTACCCTCAACGGCTTTAAGTCTTTTGTCTAAGGTCTGAAACTGCTCACGGACAACTTCAGGTTCAACAAAGTCTTCACAGTCTTCACCATGAGCACTGGCATCATTGTACTCAAAGAGGGGATTCTCAAAGGGAGCTTGAATAGTCTATGGAACGGCATGGACTGTAGGTCTGGGCTCGGCAAAAACAGGAGCTTGAAATACAGGCATAGCAGTCTGACCAGCCATAGCAATAGATGCAATCGGTGGAGAATAGTTGTGAGGTAAACTAAACTATGGCCAAGTTGATGGCGGCATCTGAACAGGTGGGGGATCAGTGCTTGAAACTTCCTGGATGACAGTCCTTTGGGGAGGTTCTCCTCTAGCAATCAAAACTTGAAGCATCTCAGTTAGTTTAGTCATACTTGACTTAAGGTCGTCGATTTCCATTCGGACTTCAGCATTATGTGCCTCTTGCTCTGACATATTTCATCTGTAATTAGCTCTAGTCTGGTATTTGTGTCGAGGAATCAGCTTGACGACTCACAGGTGACACTGGAAGATGGAGACAACTGGAGATGAGTAACTGGACAAACAGACACATGCAATGAATCATGTAAAGATACAAATGATATGCAATGCAATGCAAACAGGATGCAAAACACGCATAGCAGGATCAAAGGTTCGAGATCACAACATGGAGTCTGGGTAAAGAACCAACCACAGGGTGTGTACTAGGGTTTATCAACTGTAGAACAGGGTTCTAAAAGTTCCCAGAGTCGACAACCCATCTTTCAGATATTACCGATTTCCCGAATGACTCGGTAGTCAATAATATTCTCAAGAGAATCTCGTCTGAGTGTAGTATCGCGTGACAACCATTTCAGAAATAGACTCTCTCATGGTCACTGTACTACGTCCTAAAAGGCCAAGTGGGGTTAAAGGTAACTACGATTCTCAGTATCGATGGCACATATGTCGAGAGTAGCACGTTTTCACGAATAAACTCGTTCAACATGACTAGACTCTCAAGAGAGCCTCACTGAGTGATGGTGTCTCAAGTCAACCTTTTCAAGAATCGAATCCCTCAAAGGCTCCTTGAATATACCATCGTCTTATCATAAATGTACGCTCAAGTCCGGGTTAGGACTTATCCTCACCACTCAAAGTAGCAACCCTGCATACAGAAAACCCAAGCACAACAGGTATATATATATATACAGATATGCAAAATATATGATCGGAAAAATAGCAAGTGTACTATTCTGCCAATGTAGTAATAAAAAGGGAATTTCCCCGAATGTCAATCTCAAGGACTGCTTGACGATATAGAGTTCTGGTTTTATTTTAGTTAAACAAAAGCTTTGGGGGTTTTGGTTTTGCAAAGTGAAAAATAATTGCGAATAAAATAAAGAAAGTACGGGAACGGTTAAAACAGATATGAGTAGCATGCTAGGGAAGATGTATGATCTGAATCAGTAACAACTCTGAATTAACACTGCAATAACTTATTTTAACTAATTAATTACCGGTTCTTAAGGGTGTTTACTCCTAAGTCCTTTGTGAGAAAACCTTTAATCATCCAACCTAATTCCTATGTCCATAGAGAATTACAATTGAAATTAAGCAATCAATTATCAAGAATATTTTGTTTTCTATAGGGTATCCCTAGTCCTAGGTGATATCTACTATAAAATAATCTCAAACAAAGCATTAACAACGGCCGTCCAGCCTAATCGTTAACCGTAAATCAAACCCGTTTGTCCGACAAGGCAAGCATTAAGAATAACAAAAGATTAAATAAAAAAGAGATTGTCATTGCAATAATAATATTAGAGTCATTACATAATCAAATCATGGACACTCCCTAGCAATGGGGGTTTAGCTACTCATAAAAGTAAAGAAAAACATGATAAAAAGTGTTGTCATTACAGAAATCTTAGATGAATAGATCTTCAATCGCAGGAAGCTCTTGAAAATATGAATCCACTGTTGAAATCTGAGTTCTCCAGCCTTCAAAACGTGTATTTTCCGTCAAGAATCCGTTCCCCCCCTTAAAAAATCGCATGGTGGCATTAAATACGTCAAATTTGGGCTTTTTCGCACTTCTAGGCCTCCATACGCGTACAGGGGGTGCCATACGCGTATGGGAGCGTATGGTACGCGTATGGGACCGTATGGTACGCGTACGGGAGTGTATGGGCATATTCTGGGCGTATCATACACGTACAGGGGTAGGTAATACGCGTATGGGGGCAGGCCATACGCGTATGGGCAGAGAAACAGCATTTTCAACATTTTTTCAGCATTTTTCAGCATTTGATACGCGTATGAAATGAGGCAATACGCGTATGAACAGTGTCGAATCTGCCAAAAGTGTCTTCATGAAAGTTGTAGCCCTTGATCTTAGCTTTCATTTTCCGCTAGACCCACGTCGTTTCGATTTACGATGCTCCAGTTATGATGAAAATACTGCACGCCTATCATGATGAAAAACATGCTGAAAAATAGATTTTTCCAATCTTTCTAAAAATTCGTCGCGTTCCTTTTCTGACCATATCATTGACTTCATCCGACCTACAAAACACGTTAACCTTCCCAAAAATATCAAAAATACCAAAAATGATTAAAACATAGATAAATACGAAATTAAAGAAATTGACATATAAACCACTCAAACTATATGAAAAATGTAAATAATTCGCATACTTTCACCTGTTAAAATGATAATAACTATAGAAAAATGGTGACTGATCAATATACAAGTATATAAGCAAGAAAACATATAAATAACATAAATACAAACAAGATAGGCTTAACCCTCTTAGGGGATGTTCCCCAGTGAAGTCGCCATTTTCTGTTGCGGTGAGAATCGGATAACAAGCTATTAATTAACTTGCATCACACATCTTTGAAATTCACCACCGAGCTTTGATTTATCCAAAGGAAAGGGTAAAGAACGAAAACCCTATGTTAAGAGAATCTAGGTTCGGGGGTTGGTTATACTAAGGGAAGGTATTAGCACCCTTAATATCTGTAGTACTCTATAGGAACCTCTTGTTTGTTTTTTGTGTTATGTTATGTTTGCTTGCTAAAGGGAAATATGCTAAGGGAAAGACCTAAGGGTATATACACTAAGTATGCTCGCCAAGACATCGCATCTCATGCCTACGTATCCTGACGGAAATGGAATCAGAGCATTCGTGGTTCCCCTCAATGGGGGTGAGGAACTCTTGACTGTGGTCAAGGTTCCAAGGGAAAGTATGGTGAAAAGCTAGAAAGCAAAGCTTGTGCGGATTTATTATTTAGGAGAAGATATTAATGACTATCTCTTGGGAAGACTAGGTTAAAAGGGATGAAGTGTTCACGGGAAAGTAGGGTCTGAAAGCAAGACACCTACGTGGAGGGCGGCGACTCCAAGGTTAAGTTAAAATAGGGAAAGAAGTGTTCAAGGAGAAAAATAGGGTCTGAAAGCAAGACGCCTACGCGGAGTGCGGCGACTCTAAGCCTAAGGCTAGGCTAAAAGGGTAATGAGCTATCTATGACCTTGCGGTCAATAGAGAGACTTTCCTTTGGAATAGGGGATGATAACTTATAAACAAAAGTTAAATGGAATTTGAAATTGAATAAATAGAATGAGTATGGCAAAGATGATATTTAAAGTTTCGAAATCAGAAACCGGTTATGAAAAACTGGTATGGATATACAAATAATAGAATGTTTTGGTTCAAGTCAGAGAGCAGACAATAATTATTTACATGCACGTAATACTGAATATAGTTCTTACAGAAACCATCGGTGATTTTTCATTTGAAGTTTCTTTAGAAAGAAAATAAAGTAAGTATGAGAATCAAAATAAAATAAGAAAATAACTATGCATATTTTGTTATTGAGAATTGTAGAAAAGAAATGAAATTAATAAGTAATATATATAAAAAAATAAGCTTAAAGTGGCAGGTGCCACACATTATCAAGGCAGGCGCCATGAAATGTGTGGTGGAGTGGTGGCAGGCGCCACACTCCCTTGTGGCAAGCGCCACACATTGTCATGGTGGAGTTGTGGCAGGTGCCACACTCCCTTTGTGGCAGGTGCCACATACCACTCTCTTTTCAATATTTATATATTTTTTTATTCCTTTAAACAACATTTACATAATCATAACAAAACCGTATTTCTATATTTTTTGTTTTTCTTTAAACAACAACTTCTCATAAAAAATGTAATCACCACAAAATCAAGCATAACATTTAATCAAGAATCAAGTATTAGCAAAAATGTAATATTAACATGGAACAGATGTTTATGAAACTATGAAAACAAACTAAAACGAAACGGAAATGGAGGTGTGAGTATTACCTAGTAGAGACGGTCCACTGCCTCTGCAATGATACGAGTTCTGGAAGAATATACCGGACGAAGAAATATGAGGGAGAAAATGAGAAGGGTATCCAGCCTCTTTTTGGGGTGAATCCGGTGTGTTTTGAGAAGAGGTTTGAGCCTCTATTTATAGGAAAAAGTGGAGCCTGAAGTATTGCCGAGAATGCCATTTTTCCAAATCTTTCGTGCAGGTGGTTTGGTTTGAAAAATCTTCCATTCAGAAAATAGACTCAGAGAGTAAGTTGTGCTGAAAAGACGTAACACCATGCTTTACTGAAAAGCCTGTCTTTTTATTCATGATGAATTTCCATCCACTGGCCTTGTATTAAAATATTATTTAATTTGGACTAAAATTCTGAAGTGTAAAAAAAAGGTAGGATGGAAAATGCCACATTAATTCATGGCGGGTGCCACAAATTAATGTGGCAGGTACTGTACATCAACATGGCGGGTGCCATGATCCTTGGTGGCGGGCGCCATGCCCCTTGGAAGGTGGTGGGCGCCATTCTTAAGTGTGGCAGGCGCCGTGCTTAAGTGTGGTGGCCCACCAGTTTTTTTTTCTTATTCTTTCTTTTCTTTTTCTTTCCCTTCTTTTTCTTTCTTTTCTTTTTCTTTTTTTTTTCAAACAAAATTCACAAAGGCCTTGTGACTTCTTATGTTCCAACTTTATTTCGGTCCAAGAAACATTAAAGTCGGAAGCTCGACTTTTCGGTCAAAACTCTAATTTCCTCAGGAATTCCAACTGGATGGTCTTTGAGGATCTTTCATTTTTCAATATCTTCCAAGCCCATAGATGGCCTCTAGGGATGTCCAGTATCATGTAGAATCAAGTTCCAAAGCTTGGGAATATAGCATGATTAAAATCAAAGGCAATGGTTGACTGTCACTGAGAAAACCCTAGTTTGAAGCATGGTGAATCCTGTGGCTCATGGCACTTGTAATAAGAACTGAACACACTTGATTTCTTGTTGAATAAGACCTCTTGAATGTAGGTGAGCTAAAATGGTTACATTTGGAGCCACAGACCTTGAAACATGGGAGAGTCTGGCTTATTGACTTTTGTTCTTTTTCCTGTGTAAACCTGGCTTTCACAAAAGAAACAAACTAGCAAGACATTGTGGTTAGTTAACAATCCATAGATGATTGGACCTAAATGTCAATATGTTATGACATCTAAGGGGTAAAATTTGGGGTACAACAGTTGACCCTATTTAAATAGCTTTATCGGATGACACGAGGAATGGAAATCCTGGGAACATCAAGGTGAAATATATTTAAATATAGCAAACGGATTTTTTTTTCCTTAGATGGAATGCAGACGCTAAGGACAAGCTAATAGACATACAAATGCTGACATGCCATGAACTTCTAGTATGATGATATGATGGTGCAAAGATGCAGACAAACAAAACATCAGAGTACATAACTACATGTGCAAAGATGCAGACACGCAACGCCCACAACGAGAGGCATTCTGAGATGAAAACGGGAATCATTGTACTTTTATATGCAAATCCCTTTGTGGGGATGGACCATGAGGATCCGTTTACACATCTCACGAAGTTTTATGAGATAGCAGGTGCAATTGGAGCTCCGGAAGTCGAAGAGGAACCTTTGTTCAAGAGACTATTCCGCATTCCTTGATTGGGAAGGCGAAGAAATGTATCTTGACCAACATACTCTTGTGATGATGGATTATAACGTATTGGAGGAGAATTTTCTTGAATGATTCTTCCCTCACAACCGGTTTATGGATGCCAAAACGGCGATTTCTGTATTTGTGCAAGGAGAAAGTGAAACTCTCAACGAAGTGAATCTCTCAACCCGTTCATAAAACTCTTTTGGATGCTACGACGGGTGGTTGTCTAATGTCAAAAAGCACGGAAGATGCGGTGTCCCTCATTGATAGGATGTCACTAAATGATCATCAAGGTCAACATAATCGTGGTACTTTGCAAAGAAAACCGGGAATTATCGAGTTGGGAATGAATGATGTTATTCTTACTCAAAATAAATTACTCTCGCAACAAGTGGAGTTGTTGACAAAGAAAATGTCAAAACTTCCACAACAATTCAAAGAGATGCAAGAAGTTCCCAACCAAAATCAACATGTAGCAAGTTGTGAACTTTGCAAAGGTGATCGTTCTACCGGCTATTGGCCACCTGTCATTGAAGAAGCCAACTAGGCGGGAAACCAAAATCAAGGCTATCAACCAAGACAATCGTATTAAAACAATAACCAAGGCTACCAACCGAGTGGTAATAAGCAAGGTTACCAACAAGGGTGGAGGTAAGAACCAGAATTTTTTAACCGTCAACCTTAACAAAGTTACAATCAACCGTAAAAAAACTAAGGCGGAAGTTCAAATATTGAAGAAACTCTTAATCAATTCATGCAACTCTCAATGTCCAACCAAAAGAGCACTGATTCCTCTATTAAGAATCTTGAGGCACAAATTGGGAAATTGTCTAAACAATTGTCCGATCAACAAAAAGAAGCCTTTCTGGCTAAGCCGCAAGTGGATCCTAATGAGGTATGCAAATCTATCCTTACTAGGAGTGGTAGGAAGATTGATTTAGGCATTGGTGAGAATGAAGTGGAGAATAAGGTTGTAGATGAAAAGGAGGATGAAAGTGTTGAGGATAAATGGAGAGAAGAGAAGAAGAATAATGATAGGAAGGGAAATGTGCAAGTGAATATCCCTATTCAAAATTTACCTTATCCTCATAATCCTACAAAAAGGGACAACGCAAGGCAATATGCTCGGTTTATGGATATTTTTAACCAATTGCAAATCAATATTACATTTATCGAGGCATTGGAGCAAATGCCTACTTATGCAAAATTTATGAAGGATATCATCACCAAGAGGAAATGGTATACGAACCAATAAACCATAGTTGTTGATGCTAGTTGTAATGCAATTATTCAAAGGACTCTTCCTAGGAAACAAAGTAATCTGGGAAGAGTTACTTTACTGATTACCATCGGCAATATCTATGTTGGTAATGGGTTGATTGATTTGGGCTCTTGCATAAATTTGATACTGTTGTTGATTGTTAAAAGGTTAGGACACAGGGAGTTAAGGGCTCTAGAATGACTTTGCAATTAGTTGATAAATCCACTACCCGTCCTCACGGTGTAGCTGAGGATGTATTGGTGAAAGTTGATAAGTTTTTGTTTCCTATTGACTTTTTGGTGATAGACATGGACGGAGATGATGATGCTCCTCTAATTCTTGGAAGACCTTTCATGAAAATAGCAATAATGGCTATTGATATGGATGATGGTCTTGTGAAAGTGCGAGTACAAGATGAAGAAGATTGCTTTAATCTCTTTAAATCTGTGAAGCATTCAAAAGACAAGAATGATTGTTTCTGTCTTGATGCAATGGAGTGAGTGATTGAAGAGGTTAAAAGAGAAGTTCATGTTGCTACCCGATTGGAAAAATTTCTTACTCATGCTTTGCTTAGTCTCAATGAGAGTGAAGAAAATGAGATTGAAAAGTGTTTGTGAGAAATTAAAGCTTTAGAAGAAGTTTCTCCCTTGGAAGAGCTTGATGAAGAGTTGAAGAAAGAAAAGGTGTAGGACACAAAAATTGAGTTGAAGATTTTTCCCCCTAATTTAAAGTATGTGTTTCTTGATGATGAGGGGCACAAACCGGTGATCATAAGTAATGAACTAATCGATGAAGAGGAAGAAAAATTGATTGTGGTGTTGAAAAAGAATCAAAATGCTATGGGTTGGACTCTTTTTTATTTAAAAGGAATAAGCCCATCCTATTGCATGCATAGGATCTTAATGGAGGATGATTTTAAGCCGACAACTCAACCTCAACGCCGCTTGAATCCTACCATGAAATAAGTGGTTAGGAAATAGGTGGTGAAGATGTTTGAGGCCGGAATGATTTATCTTATTTATGATAGTTAGTGGGTTAGTCCAGTGCAAGTTGTACTAAAGAAAGGTGGGATGATAGTGATTCAAAATGAAAAGAATGAATCAATACCAACAAGAACTGTGACTGGTTAGAGAATGTGTATCAATTACCGTAGGCTAAACAAAGCTACGAGGAAAGATCATTTTCCCTTACCTTTCATGGATCAAATGCCTGAGAGGTTTTGCGGTTAGAAAATTTATTGTTTTCTTGATGGTTATTCGGGTTACAACCAAATTATTGTTAACCCGGAGGATCATGAAAAAACTACTTTTACATGTCCATTTGGGGTCTTTGCTTATAGGAGGATACCTTTTGGGTTGTGTAATGTGTCGAATACTTTTCAGTGGTGAATGCAAGCCATATATTCTGACTTGATTGAAAATTCCATTAAAGTTTTCATGGACGACTTTTCGGTTTTTGGGTCGTCATTCGATCTTTGTTTGAAAAATCTGGATATTGTGTTGGAAAGGTGTGTGAAAACTAATCTTGTGCTTAATTGGGAGAAGTGGAACTTCATGGTTACAGAAGGAATTGTGCTCCACCACAAAGTTTCTCCAAAGGGCCTTGAAGTTGACCAAGTCAAAGTGGAGGTTATAGAGAAGTTGCCACCACCCTTAAATGTGAAAGGAATTAGAAGCTTCGTCCATGCAAGATTCTATAGGAGGTTCATCAAAGACTTCACAAAGATTGCAAAGCCCTTGAGCAATTTTCTAAACAAAGATAAGTCTTTTGAATTTGATGACTCTTGCATGCTTGCTTTTAATTCTTTAAAAGAGAGTTTGACTACTGCATCCATAATCACGGCTCCTAATTGGAAACTTGATTTTAAACTCATGTGTGATGCTAGTGATTATTCTGTTGGTGAGGTACTTGGTCAAAGAAGAACGAAATTTTTTCGTGCTATACACTATGCAATCATAATGTTGAACGAAGCTCAAATAAATTATGCCACTACAGAAAAATAGCTTATTGCGATAGTGTATGCATTGGAAAAATTTTGGCCTTGCCTCACCGGGTTTAAAGTGGTTGTTTACACAGACCATGCGTCGATTAAGTATTTGCTAACCAAACCGGATTCTAAGCAAAGGCTTATTAGATGGGTCATTTTATTACAAGAATTTGACCATGAAATTCGGAACAAGAAGTGATCCGAGAATTTGGTTGCAGGCCACTTATCTCGACTTGTGAATGTGGAAGTAACTAAAAATGAGTTGGAGGATAAAGAGGAATTTTCGGATGAAAATTTGTTTTTGGTGCAAGTTAGGCCTTGGTTTGCCGATATTGCAAATCACAAAGTCTTTAGAGTGATTCCAGAAGGCCTAACTTGGAATCAAAGAAAAAAAATTCTTACACGATGCCAAGTCTTTTGTTCGGGATGAGCCATATTTGTTCAAACTTGGTGTTGATAACCTTTTGAGAAGGTGTGTTACAATTGAGGAGTCAAAGAGCATTCTTTGGCATTGTCACAACTCACCTTATTGTGGTCATTTTAACGGTCTAAGAATGGCAATGAAAGTCCTTCAATCAGGATTTTATTGGCCTTCTTTGTTTAAAGATGCTCATGTGCATTCCAAAAGTTGTGACAATTTCCAACGGAGTGGGGGAATTACAAAACGAAATGAGATGCTGTTACAAAGTATATTGGAGGTGGAAGTTTTTTACTGTTGGGGAATTGATTTTGTCGGTCCATTTCCACCTTCATTTTCTTGTGAGTACATTCTAGTTGATGTGGACTATGTGTCCAAGTGGGTGGAAACAATAGCTTGTGTTAAAGCAGATGGTAAAATTGTTATAAAATTCCTAAAGAAATTTGTTTTTTAGCGTTTTGGTACCCCTAGAGTGTTGATAAGTGACGGAGGATCCCACTTTTGCAACGCTCCTTTAGAAAAAGCCTTGGAGCATTATGGCGTGAAGCACAAAGTGAAATTGTCATATCATCCTCAGGCTAATGGTCAGACTGAAGTATCAAATTGGGAGATCAAGAGAATTCTTGAGAAAACAGTGTCTTCTTCTAGGAAGGATTGTGCTCACAATCTTGATGAGGCGTTGTGGGCTTATCGGACTACATTTAAATCTCCGTTAGGTCTCACACCGTTTAAGATGATCTACGGCAAAACTTGTCACTTGCCGGTAGAGTTGGAGCATAAGATGATCCCACTTTGAGTGGTTAAAAGAGGAAAGCGCAACTTCGTGAATTGGATGAATTGTGACTCCAAGCTTATGGCTCCAACAAACTGTACAAAGAGAAGGCAAAAAAGTATCATGACAAGAAGATTGTGAGGAAATACTTTCATGAAGGACAAATGGTCTTATTGTTCAATTCGCGATAAAAATTGTTTTCGGGCAAGTTAATGTCAAAATGGTCTGGTTCATTTCGAATTAGGGAAATCAAGCATTACAGAGCAATTCTAATTGAAGACCATTCATCAAAAAAAATTTGGATAGTTAATGGGCAAAGGTTGAAGGTGTACCTTAGTGGTGAAGTTTTTACGGATACGGGGATAATTTCTTTTGGCGATCCTTGAGTCGCTTTTGAACGTCGAGCTCAAATGATATTAAACAAAGCGCTTGTTGGGAGGCACCCCAACACTGTGAGTATTCTTGTCTTTCTTACTGCATTTGTTAGTTTGGTTATTATGAAAGAGTGTTGTGACAAAACAAACAAATTTGAAAAACCCGAATTTTTGAGTTACTGTCATGTTTGCCCTGAGTTCGCCGTGCGAACCTGGGGCGAATGAGTTCGCTAGGCGAATAATTGTTTGCACTACGAACATGACATATTATGGAAGGATGGCAAATTTTTGCTACAACACTTTTGTATTGTTTTTGTGGTACTGTTGCATTACCTTTTCTGTAGTGGACATGAGGGTAGGTCTTTTAGGGAAAAAGAAAGGGCAGAAGTGTAGTTTTTTAATGGTTGTTGGTAGTTTATTTTACTATTTAATGTTTTTCTCTTTTTGGTGATTGAATGTGAGAACTTATAGATTGGTTGCTATTTGCTAAATGTATTCAATGAAGATTCTCCCAAGTTTGGATGGTGATGATAGTATTTGATCATGTAAATGCAAGCAAGGTACACAGTTACCTCTTTCTAGGATGCTAGAATGTTAAGAATTTTTTCTTAGTGCAAATGTAATTTTGTTTCATATTTCAACTTTGTTTGAATGTTTGTTTCACTTAGGTTCCAATAGCCACAAATTTGTTAGAAACCTCAATTGTTTACTAAATGCATAAGATGACTGATAAATTTTGTTTAATACATTTGATTTATGCTTAATCTTGTGATTATTTGGATTTTGTGGAAGCATTAGAAGTGATCAAGGGATTTGTTGATATTGAGCACAACTATATACCAAAAAAGGTAACTTATCTGTGAGTAGAAAGAATTTGCTAACCCCTTTGAGCTTAATAGTCGAGATCCTAATTTAGTGATGAACTTGGTGTCTGTACATAAATGAAAAGTTAGTTCATCTTTGAATTGTGTAGGATTCTAAAAAAAATTCTTGAAACTTTGAACAATGTCCTAAATTGTTTTCCTTGCCATAAAAAGCAAGGAGCATTCATTTGAGATTTGGTTGAATTCAAGTTGGGGAGAGTGAAAATAAAGTGGTAGGTTACTAAAAAAATTTGAAAAATTTCAAACAAGCATTGAAAAGAAAATTGTGAATATGAACTGTGAAAAAGAAAAAACATGCTTGTTTGAATGAAAAATAGAAAATGAATAATGTGTATAAAGGATGTTGGAAGGGTAAACAATTGAGAAAAGAAAGTGTTGGATGAAGTTGTAGTGTATACATAACCTTGTATAGTGAATGTTTCTTTTGCATTGGCAACTTTGAATCCATGGCCTTATAAATATCCCTTTGTTGTGAACCTAACCAAGCTACAACCTTTAAAGACATTAGTGATCTTCTTGCTTCCATGAATTCTTTGATGATTGATTAGATGAATATATGAATTAGATTGTATTTGCATTGCTTGTCAGGTGAGTGAAATTGTCCCGTAGTTGCAAACACATTAATTTCTTCATTCTTATTCGAAGAGGAGTGCTAGAGTGATTCAAGCATGAGAATTAGTTGTTAATTGAAACATTGCATGATATTTTTTTAAGAACTAAATTCTTTTTCATTGTTCGATTCTAGGAAGTGGTGAATATTCCTTTTGCGCATTTGTTTGTTTATTTGAGCCATAAATCCATTATTGGTTAAATTAAATGATCGAGCAAATCCTCTTGTTTTCAATGAGAAACATACTTTGCTTGAGGACAAACAAAGATCTAGTTGGGGAGAGATTGTTGAATGCCAAAAATGCTGTAAATTGATCCATATTTATTGGCATTTTTCATCTCATTTGCTATGTTTTGTTGGATTTACTCTATGTTTTCATGCTATTCTTCAATATTGTTGAAAATACCTTTGGTTGCTTTGATTTGTGTGTTATTGTGCAGGAATTAGGCATAAAACATCAAAGTGTGAGACACAAGTAAATGGACAAGGAAGCCAAAGGAAAAGAAGAGATTCAGCATGTTCGCTGGGCGAACAGCCAACGAGGGGTAACAACGAATGTTCGTTGGGCGAGCTCACGGTGAAGCCCCAGCGAACAATCTCAGAATGATGGAAATAAGAATAGGGCACTAAGTTCACTAGGCGAACTGGTAGCGAATGTTGTAACACCCTTCTACCCCACAATCAATTATAAGAAAAGAATTCATTATATCAGAGAAAAACAACATGAAAGGTGTCACACTTCTTTAAAATATCATTTTAAATTTATTGTCCTGTCCCGTAACACGGGTTACTCAATCATCAATATAAAAATTATCATCTACGCAGCGGAAATAAACTTTTATTTCATAGTAAATTCAATTAATAAACTTCATAAGAATTATCCAATCAAAACCACATTATCTCATCAATATAGGGATTTCAACAAGGAAAATTCAAAAGAACACAAGGTTCACAATCAATCCCCAACCCGATGTTACATGACACAGAGCAGGACACCTCTAACTAGACAGTAATAAACGAAACACTCAAAAGCTACCTCCTTCGTCACCTCGTAGCTATTCTTGGCTATCTGCAAGTTACCCACATAAGAGGCAACATTTCCAAGCAGGCAGGGTGAGAAAACATAATTCCATAGAGTAATATAAGGACATGGAAATTAAATAAATTAAGCAACAACAACAATGGGTCATCATCAACAATTATTCACATCATTATCAACGAATATTCACATTATCATCAATAACTGATTCATAATACAACTCATCACAATTACTTCATAAGAAATGCAATGTGAACTTCAATGAAAATGCAACGTATGCAGGCGGGTACCGACTTTTCTCCATGTGATGGACACTGGCCATCAACCCTCCATAAAGGAGCACAACATAATCAACATATCACTCCAATCCTCACAATGGATTGAAGCTACCATCCGGCCGAAGCCCCAACATAAAAATGCTATGAAAATGCAATGATGCCAAACTCCTCAAATCATCAAAAATCCACATGTGCATCATGCATTTCATATTTCACCAAAAATCACCATATAATCAACAAGGAAGTCACCATATAGTCATATTTATCGCCATATCATATCCAACAAGAATTCATCATGTAATCATGTTTATCATCATATCATTTCAACAAGGGTTCATCACATAATCATGTTTATCATCATATCATTTCAACAAGAGTTCATCACATAATCATGTTTATCATCATATCATATTTCAACAAGAATTCGTCATACAATCATGTTTATCATCATATCATATTCAATAATAATTCATCCTATAATTATATTCATCATCACATCATTTCAACAAGAATTCACTATATACTCTCGTTTTTATCTCTCATATATTATCAACAACTATACAACAATGAATTCACAAGAAAACATCAAAAACCCCATGAAAGAATCGACAAAAACGACAAAACAGAAGCCTGACACGGTCACCCGTGTCCTGTGACACGACCCGTGTCAGAAGAATGCGTTAAAAAGAAACAAAAAGACAAAATCCAGCAACTACAGTGGTCTGACACGGCCATGTCAGGAAGTCTGCACCCATAATTTTTCAAAAGATTTTTCTGCTGCGTTTTGGCCTCAAATACCCCAAAAATTCAGTTTTTCCCAATACGAAAATTTGACCAAAAGACTCAGACAATACACATACATCAACACATAACATTCTATCTCATTATATTTCATCGAATCATTCATCCCTAATTCATTCTACATCATCAAACACCACAATTTCCCAGAAATTCATTTTTCTACGTTTTCGACTCGAAATACCCTAAAAACTCAATTTTCCCAAAACGAAAATTGACAAAAAATGCTTACACGATACACTTACATCAACATATGTATCAATACATGCCAAACAATTCATCATATTTCACACCACATCATATATTTCACATCAAAATCATCAAAATCGAACAACATTTATACAAAACCTAATATATTCATCTCCAACCTCATAAACTATAAGGAATTAGGAATTCTCCCCATACCTTAGAGTAACATGAAGCCTTTCCTTTCTTTCTTCAAGATTCCTCTAGAAATCCTCAAGCCCTAGCCCTCTTCTCTTCTCCTCTTCAGAGTTCTTCACAAAAATACGATAATGAGAAAAATGTGATCGTGTTTCTCCTTTCTCTTGGATAACTAATCCCAACTTATGAACTTCTCATCCTATCCTTACTCATTTTCACATAAGACCACCTTGCCCTCTTCTCATTTTAATTTTTAATAATAATAATAACATAAATAATATTTGATTATTTACTTTATTAAAATTATTCAAAATTGCATCTTTTAATCCATAATTCTCCAAAATTGTCACAAACCTCAATAATTCATCTAAATTAATTAAATAGCTCATTAAATAAATAATTTAGATTTTCGGGTCGTTACAACTCTCCCCTACTTTAAGAATTTTCGTCCTCGAAAATTACCTGAAGTGGACAGAGTCGGATACGACTCCTTCATCTGGTCCTCATACTCCCAAGTCCAACTCTCACCAGCTGGTCTGCCCTACAACACCTTTACTAGAGCAATCTCTTTCACTCTTAGGTCAGAACACAACCATGCCGTTACCATTGCCATCAACACCATCATAAGAACATCAACATAACCTATAACACCGATAATTTTGTCTTACCACATTAATCCCATAATATTGTGATTCTTTTAACGAACATATGCCTCAACACTTCTACCGACATGGCAGTAACTCGAAAACTTTTCTCATATCACTTTCATTCTAGAATATCCAATAGTGTGCATAATTCTCACAAGCTTCTGATGCCTGATCCTTGCCTCCAATAAGTCGTATTCACATGATACACACCACGCTTCAGCTGCACACTCTGATTACTTGCAAAGTATCAAGACTACTCAGTTTAACTCCAACTTCTAATCACCAATCCGACATAACAATGACTTTCGACTTAATTCTTCAGAATTTCGTTCCAACAGGTATTCTACCCTCTCGTAGTTACCGAATACTTCAACTTAGATCCGTAGGATAACACCTATGACATTCAACACCATTACAACGACGACTACTTCCAGATCTTGGATCATATATACATGTGCTTCCACGAATTTCCCGATTATCATCAAACATAAACTACCACTTTACCATCTCCTATTTACACGTTCCTCGAAAATCATCTTAAACATGCAACATCATTACAACAACATAGGGTACCTGTGTACAATTAACTTCAACCAGATAAATCATCTTTTCCTTTCCAACTAATCCGACAAACCAAATCATCAACTTTTACTCATACTGACACAATTCTTCATAAATTCTCATTCGAATTAACACAACCAAGTAACTCATCTTTACCAACCAAAAGTTCCACTTTTACAATTCAACTTATAATTTCACTTCTTTTAATACTTGCAACTCAACCCTCTAATACTCTATCCGAAATTCTTGTCTAATCATGGTCTTACATTTCTATCTACTTTCCCTTCGAATCATCTCAAGAAAGCTTCAAGTCTCGAGTCACTTGACTCATCACAAAACAACACTCAAGTTATCCAGAACCCGGTGATGAGTTCCCATACTACTCATCAATCCAATCGCAACTTCATGCTACATCTGCAAACCCAACCAATTTCCTTATATATGAACCTGCATCGACAAAAAAACCCACAAGCACTGGGCTCAACTTCAACCAATTCAACGTACATACTATACTAGCTGGCATGACATATCTGTCCATTAATTATGATTCCGTCTACTATCAACAAGAGATTAAGGGTGATCAGTTCCTCAATTTGTCAATAGACAGCTGGCAACCATAACAGTGGCATAAATCATCATTACCCAACAACAATAGCATACTTTACCTTGTGACCAAAGTCCGTAAGCATAATGCTCCGCCAACTTCCCAAGGCTTACCAACAACTTCTTAGTTTTCTTAACTCCGACCTCGTCAGTTGTACCAAAACGTCCAAAATCCAATACATAATCTCTTATACATGCTCGTAGCACAACACAATTATTAAATATCTTTCCAACACCGGAATCGCAACTACTTTAAGTACTATCCAACTCGGTTCGCTCCAATTACAATTTTCATCCAAGTTAAAAATTTTAACAACACTAATCAAACATTCGCCTTTCTCTCAACATCACCATCACATAACATCGTCACTTTAACCATTCTCATTCGACATAAATCGTATCTCTATGCATTCTCCAATACCATCGCATTCTTCCTAATACCAACATTTTATTCCTCATCGATTTTTCACACTCGTCTTCATCTTTCCAAAAAAAAATTTTCAGCAACAGTCGCTCAACTTCGGACACATTTATCTCTTCCAAAACAGACCTCCCAAACATAAAATTATATTCCAAAATGAAGAGAATTTCGTGAAGATTCCAGAACTTCAAGAATCACTTGAATCCGAGTTACAAGTAAAAATTATCATCCTTACACCGGAACTGGTTCAGAATTTCTGTATGCAGAATTTTCCAAAAATCAGCATCAGACCCAAATATTAAAACGCGTTTTTCTCTCTCTTCAAAAACATGTCGAAAACAAAGTTTATATGCAAACTAAAGGGAAATTCGTAAGCTTTCCAAAAATTCCAGAATCGCTTCCAACGGATTTACGAGCAAAAAGTTATACCCCTTTTTCCGAAGGCTGTTCCATAACTGCGAAAATAGAACCCGAGATTGATAAACATGAGTTCTACCTCTCTCTCTTGCTTCCAGATCCTCCAACTATTCTTGCTTTTCATCCAAATCCGAAAATAATCTGACATCAATCCAATTATACGTAAAACATACTAGCCTGTCAGTTGATCCATCAAATCGTCAATCATTTTCGGAGTAGACCCTTATTTTCAATCATCCCCTTAACCCGCCGTCATTAATCTCCTCACATCTTATAAAACCGTCATCATATACATACACTCATATAAGCTTCACTCTTTAAGAGTCATCTTCTTCGTTTATCCGGTAAAACACTATTTCTTCATTGTCTCCAATTCTAATCTACACTCCAGAGGCAAATCATAATAATACTTCGCTTGCATATCAACATTCGTCACATTACTCTCTATCCTCCGAGAAGTAACATCAACTATACCGGCTTGTTCTATCTCCAGGAATCTCAAACTTGACCGGCAACTAAGAATTCGTGAATCTGTACTCTCGGTGGTTCGCGACATTACAACTTCAACAACACTTGTACTCTTACCCTTAATATCACCTTGAATCAACTCCTCACACCGGAAACATATCCGGAAAGCAAACTTCTCCCCTACTTGTTTCAACCAACACCGGATGCCAACGGTTAAAAAAAAAACAAACAAGTACCGACAGTGTTCACACACATGTCGCGTACTAAGGAATAAACAACATAGACAACTTGGCCGGACATACCGACCAGCTCTGATACCACTAATGTAACACCCTTCTACCCCACATTCAATTATAAGAAAAGAATGCATTTTATCAGAGAAAAACAACATGAAAGGTGTCACACTTCTTTAAAATATCATTTTAAATTTATTGTCCTGTCCCGTAACACGGGTTACTCAATCATCAATATAAAAATTATCATCTACGCAGCGGAAATCAACTTTTATTTCATAGTAAATTCAATTAATAAACTTCATAAGAATTATCCAATCAAAACCACATTATCTCATCAATATAGGGATTTCAACAAGGAAAATTCAAAAGAACACAAGGTTCACAATCAATCCCCAACCCGATGTTACATGACACAGAGCAGGACACCTCTAACTAGACAGTAATAAACGAAACACTCCAAAGCTACCTCCTTCGTCACCTCGTAGCTATTCTTGGCTATCTGCAAGTTACCCACATAAGAGGCAACATTTCCAAGCAGGCAGGGTGAGAAAACATAATTCCATATAGTAATATAAGGACATGGAAATTAAATAAATTAAGCAACAACAACAATGGGTCATCATCAACAATTATTCACATCATCATCAACGAATATTCACATTATCATCAACAACTGATTCATAATACAACTCATCACAATTACTTCATAAGAAATGCAATGTGAACTTCAATGAAAATGCAACGTATGCAGGCGGTACCGACTTTTCTCCATGTGATGGACACTGGCCATCAACCCTCCATAAAGGAGCACAACATAATCAACATATCACTCCAATCCTCACAATGGATTGAAGCTACCATCCGGCCGAAGCCCCAACATAAAAATGCTATGAAAATGCAATGATGCCAAACTCCTCAAATCATCAAAAATCCACATGTGCATCATGCATTTCATATTTCACCAAAAATCACCATATAATCAACAAGGAAGTCACCATATAGTCATATTTATCGCCATATCATATCCAACAAGAATTCATCATGTAATCATGTTTATCATCATATCATTTCAACAAGGGTTCATCACATAATCATGTTTATCATCATATCATTTCAACAAGAGTTCATCACATAATCATGTTTATCATCATATCATATTTCAACAAGAATTCGTCATAGAATCATGTTTATCATCATATCATATTCAATAATAATTCATCCTGTAATTATATTCATCATCACATCATTTCAACAAGAATTCACTATATACTCTCGTTTTTATCTCTCATATATTATCAACAACTATACAACAATGAATTCACAAGAAAACACCAAAAAACCCATGAAAGAATCGACAAAAACGACAAAACAGAAGCCTGACACGGTCACCCGTGTCCTGTGACACGGCCCGTGTCAGAAGCATGCGTTAAAAAGAAACAAAAAGACAAAATCCAGCAACTACAGTGGTCTGACACGGCCGCCCGTGTCCTGTGACACGGCCGTGTCAGGAAGTCTGCACCCATAATTTTTCAAAAGATTTTTCTGCTGCGTTTTGGCCTCAAATACCCCAAAAATTCAGTTTTTCCCAATACGAAAATTTGACCAAAAGACTCACACAATACACATACATCAACACATAACATTCTATCTCATTATATTTCATCGAATCATTCATCCCTAATTCATTCTACATCATCAAACACCACAATTTCCCAGAAATTCATTTTTCTACGTTTTCGACTCGAAATACCCTAAAAACTCAATTTTCCCAAAACGAAAATTGACAAAAAATGCTTACACGATACACTTACATCAACATATGTATCAATACATGCCAAACAATTCATCATATTTCACACCACATCATATATTTCACATCAAAATCATAAAAATCGAACAACATTTATACAAAACCTAATCTATTCATCTCCAACCTCATAAACTATAAGGAATTAGGAATTCTCCCCATACCTTAGAGTAACATGAAGCCTTTCCTTTCTTTCTTCAAGATTCCTCTAGAAATCCTCAAGCCCTAGCCTTCTTCTCTTCTCCTCTTCAGAGTTCTTCACAAAAATACGATAATGAGAAAAATGTGATCGTGTTTCTCCTTTCTCTTGGATAACTAATCCCAACTTATGAACTTCTCATCCTATCCTTACTCATTTTCACATAAGACCACCTTGCCCTCTTCTCATTTTAATTTTTAATAATAATAATAACATAAATAATATTTGATTATTTACTTTATTAAAATTATTCAAAATTGCATCTTTTAATCCATAATTCTCCAAAATTGTCACAAACCTCAATAATTCATCTAAATTAATTAAATAGCTCATTAAATAAATAATTTAGATTTTCGGGTCGTTACAACTCTCCCCTACTTTAAGAATTTTCGTCCTCGAAAATTACCTGAAGTGGACAGAGTCGGATACGACTCCTTCATCTGGTCCTCATACTCCCAAGTCCAACTCTCACCAGCTGGTCTGCCCTACAACACCTTTACTAGAGCAATCTCTTTCACTCTTAGGTCGGAACACAACCATGTCGTTACCATTGCCATCAACACCATCATAAGAACATCAACATAACTTATAACACCGATAATTTTGTCTTACCACATTAATCCCATAATACTGTGATTCTTTTAACGAACATATGCCTCAACACTTCTACCGACATGGCAGTAACTCAAAAACTTTTCTCATATCACTTTCATTCTAGAATATCCAATAGTGTGCATAATTCTCACAAGCTTCTGATGCCTGATCCTTGCCTCCAATAAGTCGTATTCACATGATACACACCACGCTTCAGCTGCACACTCTGATTACTTGCAAAGTATCAAGACTACTCAGTTTAACTCCAACTTCTAATCACCAATCCGACATAACAATGACTTTCGACTTAATTCTTCAGAATTTCGTTCCAACAGGTATTCTACCCTCTCGTAGTTACCGAATACTTCAACTTAGATCCGTAGGATAACACCTATGACATTCAACACCATTACAACGACGACTACTTCTAGATCTTGGATCATATATACATGTGCTTCCACGAATTTCCCGATTATCATCAAACATAAACTACCACTTTACCATCTCCTATTTACACGTTCCTCGAAAATCATCTTAAACATGCAACATCATTACAACAACATAGGGTACCTGTGTACAATTAACTTCAACCAGATAAATCATCTTTTCCTTTCCAACTAATCCGACAAACCAAATCATCAACTTTTACTCATACTGACACAATTCTTCATAAATTCTCATCCGAATTAACACAACCAAGTAACTCATCTTTACCAACCAAAAGTTCCACTTTTACAATTCAACTTATAATTTCACTTCTTTTAATACTTGCAACTCAACCCTCTAATACTCTATCCGAAATTCTTGTCTAATCATGGTCTTACATTTCTATCTACTTTCCCTTCGAATCATCTCAAGAAAGCTTCAAGTCTCGAGTCACTTGACTCATCACAAAACAACACTCAAGTTATCCAGAACCCGATGATGAGTTCCCATACTACTCATCAATCCAATCGCAAGTTCATGCTACATCTGCAAACCCAACCAATTTCCTTATATATGAACCTGCATCGACAAAAAAACCCACAAGCACTGGGCTCAACTTCAACCAAT
The DNA here is from genome assembly GCA_022829125.1 of Lathyrus tuberosus. Classification (NCBI taxonomy): domain Eukaryota; kingdom Viridiplantae; phylum Streptophyta; class Magnoliopsida; order Fabales; family Fabaceae; genus Lathyrus; species Lathyrus tuberosus. The sequence continues at coordinate 23,142,678 of JALAZF010000011.1, read as the reverse complement.
TCAACGTACATACTATACTAGCTGGCATGACATATCTGTCCATTAATTATGATTCCGTCTACTATCAACAAGAGATTAAGGGTGATCAGTTCCTCAATTTGTTAATAGACAGCTGGCAACCATAACAGTGGCATAAATCATCATTACCCAACAACAATAGCATACTTTACCTTGTGACCAAAGTCCGTAAGCATAATGCTCCGCCAACTTCCCAAGGCTTACCAACAACTTCTTAGTTTTCTTAACTCCGACCTCGTCAGTTGTACCAAAACGTCCAAAATCCAATACATAATCTCTTATACATGCTCGTAGCACAACACAATTATTAAATATCTTTCCAACACCGGAATCGCAACTACTTTAAGTACTATCCAACTCGGTTCGCTCCAATTACAATTTTCATCCAAGTTAAAAATTTTAACAACACTAATCAAACATTCGCCTTTCTCTCAACATCACCATCACATAACATCGTCACTTTAACCATTCTCATTCGACATAAATCGTATCTCTATGCATTCTCCAATACCGTCACATTCTTCCTAATACCAACATTTTATTCCTCATCGATTTTTCACACTCGTCTTCATCTTTCCAAAAAAAAATTTTCAGCAACAGTCGCTCAACTTCGGACACATTTATCTCTTCCAAAACAGACCTCCCAAACATAAAATTATATTCCAAAATGAAGAGAATTTCGTGAAGATTCCAGAACTTCAAGAATCACTTGAATCTGAGTTACAAGTAAAAATTATCATCCTTACACCGGAACTGGTTCAGAATTTCTGTATGCAGAATTTTCCAAAAATCAGCATCAGACCCAAATATTAAAACGAGTTTTTCTCTCTCTTCAAAAACATGTCGAAAACAAATTTTATATGCAAACTGAAGGGAATTTCGTAAGCTTTCCAAAAATTCCAGAATCGCTTCCAACGGATTTACGAGCAAAAAGTTATACCCATTTTTCCGAAGGCTGTTCCATAACTGCGAAAATAGAACCCGAGATTGATAAACATGAGTTCTACCTCTCTCTCTTGCTTCCAGATCCTCCAACTATTCTTGCTTTTCATCCAAATCCGAAAATAATCTGACATCAATCCAATTATACGGAAAACATACTAGCCCATCAGTTGATCCATCAAATCGTCAATCATTTTCGGAGTAGACCCTTATTTTCAATCATCCCCTTAACCCGCCGTCATTAATCTCCTCACATCTTATAAAACCGTCATCATATACATACACTCATATAAGCTTCACTCTTTAAGAGTCATCTTCTTCGTTTATCCGGTAAAACACTATTTCTTCATTGTCTCCAATTCTAATCTACACTCCAGAGGCAAATCATAATTATACTTCGCTTGCATATCAACATTCGTCACATTACTCTCTATCCTCCGAGAAGTAACATCAACTATACCGGCTTATTCTATCTCCAGGAATCTCAAACTTGACCGGCAACTAAGAATTCGTGAATCTGTACTCTCGGTGGTTCGCAACATTACAACTTCAACAACACTTGTACTCTTACCCTTAATATCACCTTGAATCAACTCCTCACACCGGAAACATCTCCGGAAAGCAAACTTCTCCCCTACTTGTTTCAACCAACACCGGATGCCAACGGTTAAAAAAAAACAAACAAGTACCGACAGTGTTCACACACATGTCGCGTACTAAGGAATAAACAACATAGACAACTTGGCCGGACAGACCGACCTGCTCTGATACCACTAATGTAACACCCTTCTACCCCACATTCAATTATAAGAAAAGAATTCATTTTATCAGAGAAAAACAACATGAAAGGTGTCACACTTCTTTAAAATATAATTTTAAATTTATTGTCCTGTCCCGTAACACGGGTTACTCAATCATCAATATAAAAATTATCATCTACGCAGCGGAAATCAACTTTTATTTCATAGTAAATTCAATTAATAAACTTCATAAGAATTATCCAATCAAAACCACATTATCTCATCAATATAGGGATTTCAACAAGGAAAATTCAAAAGAACACAAGGTTCACAATCAATCCCCAACCCGATGTTACATGACACAGAGCAGGACACCTCTAACTAGACAGTAATAAACGAAACACTCCAAAGCTACCTCCTTCGTCACCTCGTAGCTATTCTTGGCTATCTGCAAGTTACCCACATAAGAGGCAACATTTCCAAGCAGGCAGGGTGAGAAAACATAATTCCATATAGTAATATAAGGACATGGAAATTAAATAAATTAAGCAACAACAACAATGGGTCATCATCAACAATTATTCACATCATCATCAACGAATATTCACATTATCATCAACAACTGATTCATAATACAACTCATCACAATTACTTCATAAGAAATGCAATGTGAACTTCAATGAAAATGCAACGTATGCAGGCGGTACCGACTTTTCTCCATGTGATGGACACTGGCCATCAACCCTCCATAAAGGAGCACAACATAATCAACATATCACTCCAATCCTCACAATGGGATTGAAGCTACCATCCGGCCGAAGCCCCAACATAAAAATGCTATGAAAATGCAATGATGCCAAACTCCTCAAATCATCAAAAATCCACATGTGCATCATGCATTTCATATTTCACCAAAAATCACCATATAATCAACAAGGAAGTCACCATATAGTCATATTTATCGCCATATCATATCCAACAAGAATTCATCATGTAATCATGTTTATCATCATATCATTTCAACAAGGGTTCATCACATAATCATGTTTATCATCATATCATTTCAACAAGAGTTCATCACATAATCATGTTTATCATCATATCATATTTCAACAAGAATTCGTCATAGAATCATGTTTATCATCATATCATATTCAATAATAATTCATCCTGTAATTATATTCATCATCACATCATTTCAACAAGAATTCACTATATACTCTCGTTTTTATCTCTCATATATTATCAACAACTATACAACAATGAATTCACAAGAAAACATCAAAAACCCCATGAAAGAATCGACAAAAACGACAAAACAGAAGCCTGACACGGTCACCCGTGTCCTGTGACACGGCCCGTGTCAGAAGCATGCGTTAAAAAGAAACAAAAAGACAAAATCCAGCAACTACAGTGGTCTGACACGGCCGCCCGTGTCCTGTGACACGGCCGTGTCAGGAAGTCTGCACCCATAATTTTTCAAAAGATTTTTCTGCTGCGTTTTGGCCTCAAATACCCCAAAAATTCAGTTTTTCCCAATACGAAAATTTGACCAAAAGACTCAGACAATACACATACATCAACACATAACATTCTATCTCATTATATTTCATCGAATCATTCATCCCTAATTCATTCTACATCATCAAACACCACAATTTCCCAGAAATTCATTTTTCTACGTTTTCGACTCGAAATACCCTAAAAACTCAATTTTCCCAAAACGAAAATTGACAAAAAATGCTTACACGATACACTTACATCAACATATGTATCAATACATGCCAAACAATTCATCATATTTCACACCACATCATATATTTCACATCAAAATCATCAAAATCGAACAACATTTATACAAAACCTAATCTATTCATCTCCAACCTCATAAACTATAAGGAATTAGGAATTCTCCCCATACCTTAGAGTAACATGAAGCCTTTCCTTTCTTTCTTCAAGATTCCTCTAGAAATCCTCAAGCCCTAGCCTTCTTCTCTTCTCCTCTTCAGAGTTCTTCACAAAAATACGATAATGAGAAAAATGTGATCATGTTTCTCCTTTCTCTTGGATAACTAATCCCAACTTATGAACTTCTCATCCTATCCTTACTCATTTTCACATAAGACCACCTTGCCCTCTTCTCATTTTAATTTTTAATAATAATAATAACATAAATAATATTTGATTATTTACTTTATTAAAATTATTCAAAATTGCATCTTTTAATCCATAATTCTCCAAAATTGTCACAAACCTCATTAATTCATATAAATTAATTAAATAGCTCATTAAATAAATAATTTAGATTTTCGGGTCGTTACAAATGTTCACCGGGCGAGGTTGCAACGAAGGACCAGTGAACCATCTCAGACTGAAGTCAGTAGCTAAAGGACCACAATTCGATGTGCGAACTTGTAGCGAAGTAGTTCGCAGGGCAAAAAATTGCTCGCACAGTGAAGTTTGTAATTTCCTCAAAGGTGGTTTAACTATTCAAAGGAACTTCAGGTGCCATAAAGTAGAGTTTGTTGGGCAAATAATGAGTTCGCTTGGCGAACTTTCCAGATTTTAGTTGTACTATATAAGTACTTTTCACACTTTTTGGGGATATAACCCATTTTTCACCTCAAAACCTCATTTCTCAGCATTTCTTCACAAAGGTGATATTTTGCAAATAGAAGCTGGATTCGCATCCAAGTTTGATTCTTCGACGTGGATGCTCATTCATCTTCTCTCATTACTTGTAAAGCAAGCTACCATGGTTATGGGTAGCTAATTTCCTTTGTATCAAAGGTAGAGGTAGTCTACCATTAGTTTTATGTATATCTTTTGATTGACCTTGTATATGAACAAGTGATGATTAATATATGATGAATATTTTTGTTCTTAATGATACATTCTTGTTTTGTAAAACTCTAGACAAAGATTTTGTGGAACTTGACCTAAAATATTCATCTATCGATTTATAGATTGGAGAGATCGGTCTATGGTTGATAGTTGCTTTGTGTTGAACTTAAAGCTTACTATATTGGTTGTTATATAGAGAGATCATGTAGCGATGAATATGGTATTTCTCACGACGCCGCCTAGAGATAGATGGTGTTGAGAGAATGCGTGACGATATTAATCGGATCCGACTTCATATACAAGATTGAAAGAATACATATAAGTTATTGTAGATGAAAACTACTTTTGATATACTTTGTTTATCAAACACTTTAGAATTTATAAGCTTTGCTACTAAAAAACGTGACAATTTATAAACAAAACTTTAAAAACCCTTTTTCTTGAAACGATAAACTATTGTGAAATTCTGGCATAGCATACAACAGATGTCATAACACATGTCAAGATATTGTTCTGCATAACCATTAAAAAAGAACAGAACAGCTGACTGATACCTTGAATATCAGTAACTGCATAATCACAGATGTTACGACATCTGTTCCAACATGTTTATCAAGAACAATAACAGAATATGTAAACCTGCAGAGTGATAAAAGAACACAACAATTGTTAACCCAGTTCGGTGCAATTCACTTACATCTGGGGGATACCAATCCAGGAAGAAGACTCCACTATCTGTAGTAAACTTATAAATTTAAACTCCCCCGTTTACAACTTTATCTCCTAAATACTACTCAATGAAATCTTTACCAAAGAACACGCTAACTGTGATATCTAAACCATCCCTGTCAATACAGAATTCTGTAAAGTATACTTGACCAACACGCTAACTTGGATTTGCTTCAAAGCTTCATCCAAGAATAATACACAATCCAATACCTAAAGGCTTATAGATTTGTGTGATACCTATGTCTACCACAGTGCATCAAACGATACAAAGGGAGACTTACAAACCTAGAGAGCCAACGACTCTCAAAACCCTAAACCCTTATTTTCACACAAGAGAACTAGGTTACAAAAGGTATATCCAAGGTCCTAGGTCTAAGTCTTCTTATATAGGCTTCAGTTGTCTTGGACTTCATACTTTGATCCTTGATCCACTCCTATAATGCGCATCAAATCTTGGGCTATATTAGTTATAGATTTAAAACCTGATAAATCAGTATGTTAGTTCAGGATGTCGTGTCTTCAGGTTAGAACATCTTCTTCGACATCTTTGTTCATGTCCAGATTTCTTCATCTTTATCACCAATTTGCTTTACCAAAATTTTGTCAAACTACAGGAACTTTCAATCTCCCCCTTTTGACAAATTTTGGCTAAAACTCCTTTTGAACAATAAACCCAGGGTGCTTCTTACGACTCTTCACCCTGAGTGGCGGTTATGATTGGAATACTGAGCATACTGGATTCATGTTGGTGTACATGAGGAGGAAGATAACGTCAACTCTCCCTTTACCAAGGAATATGTACTTCCACGCCTGAGGGAGAGAATAAATCAAGGATGAGTGAAGTTGAAAAAGGTCCAAAAGTTGAGACTCCTAAAGAAAATGTCAGGAAGTCTGAAATAGAAGATTGAAGGACACTTCTTTCAAACACACTCCCCCTCCAGAGAACAGATGTGAACTCAATGGTTCTGAGTACATAGAGAATGTAACTCAGGTCACAAGATACAACCCGTTCTATAACTCAAGTCACAAGACATAAAGAAAACATATACAAGATGATAAAGCATCCTGCTTAACATCCTTGCAAAGCAACTGCAAGAACAATACACGCATTCCCTATACCAGTGACTCACACTCCCCCTTTTTAGCCAAAAATTGGCAAAAGTAGCCAAGACATTTCCATACCCAACCAATACTTATCCAGACTTGAACAAAAGACATTTTGAACACACCACTAGGAAAACACAGCCTAATACAAACTGATCCAAAATAAGTGCAAAGTTTTTCACACCAACATAAGTGCAAAGTTCGTTTTCTCCTCTTGATTGCAGATGGCGATGACTTTGAGGCGGATGAGAGAGGTGATTCCACTTTTGGAGTTTACGATTGGATCATGGCCTTGTTTGATCCACCAGATGCGGCCCAATTGACCCAACTAAGTTACCATGCTATGTCAGGCACCCAAACGGCCCAAACTATATGGTTTGAGGGGGGCGTGGTCCAATATTCGGTTCATGTTCTAGTGAATGAAGGGAGTACTATTAACTTCATTTAAACTAGAGTAGCATGCACCTTGGGCCTGTAACACAGTCTATCACCTTCCTTGAGAGTTGTTATTTGTAATGGGGATGAATTGACTAGTGTGCAGGTATAAAGGGAGGTGCCAATAGAAATTCAAGGTTATAGCTTTGCTGTGGACTTGTATACCTTGAATATCAGTGGGCCAGACATTGTTTTGGGTACTCCATGGCTCAAAACATTAGGCCCAATTCTAATGGACTATCAATCTCTTATTATGAAGTTTTCAGCATGGTACACAAGAGATTGTTCTTAAAGGATATGATTCTATTGCCATGCCATTAACTCAATTGTTGAAAAAAGATTCCTTCAAGTGGAATGAGGAAGCTCAGTCTTCCTTCAACAATCTTAAACAAGCCATGGTTTCTGTGTCTGTTCTCGCTCTTCCGGATTTTGCTTCACCTTTTATTCTTCAAACTGATGCTTCTAGGTTTGCAATGTGTGCAATCCTTTTATAGAAGGGACACCCTCAGGCTTGCTTTAGCAGGGTTTTTTCCTTGAATGTCTAAGGCTTCCACTTATATACGCAAGCTTCACGCCGACGTAAAACATTGGCGTCAATATCTTCTGAGTCATTTTTTCATCATCCAGACTGATCGCAAGAGTTTACGAGAACTTTTAACTCAAGTCGTTCAAACACTAGAGCAACAATGTTATTTGTCCAATACAAAACAGGGTCCACTAATATGCAGTTGATGCTCTTTCTCGCGTCATGGAACCGACATCTTCAAGTTTTCTTCACTTGATTGTTGCTCGTGTTTTATTCTTAGAGGAATTGAAAAAAAAGTTAGCTACTGACAATGCTTTCTTGCAACTAAAGGAACAAGTTATACAGGACCTTGCAGCTCATCCAGATTTCAGAGTTGTGGATGACCTAGTCCTAATTCTCGATTTAAAAATTTGTTGTTACGCGAATACCATCAGACTTTAATTGGTGGGCACGCGGGGTTGTCCAAAACTATGAAGCGCCTATCTAAAAAAATTTATGGGACATTATGAAGCAAGAGACCCAAGATTTCATTTGTTAGTGTGTCATTTGGCAACAAACAATATACACCACTCAGAAACCAGGTGGATTACTACAACCTTTTCCCCTTCCTCAACACATTTGGGAAGATATATCGATGGATTTTATAATAGGGTTACCTTCATCTAAAAGATATATTGTGATAATGGTGGTAGTTGACAAATTTTCTAAAGGAATCCATTTGGGGCTTTAGCCACTGGGTTCACGGCATACGCGGTGGCAGAATTGTTTGTTTCTATTGTTTGTAAACACCATGGCTTTCCTAAGAGTATAATTTCATATTGTGATCCGGGTTTTATCAGTAGATTTTGGAAGGACCTTTTTACATTCTGTGGTACTCTGTTGTAGATGAGTTCTGCGTATCACCCTCAAACTGATGGACAAACAGAGGTTATGAATCGCAATGTTGAACAGTATTTGTGAGCTTTTATGCATACTAAACCTTCACGGTGGGTTTCCTTACTGCCTTGGTTCGAACACCACTATAACACTTGTGCTCATACTGCATATGGTTTATCCCCTTTTCAGATCATGTTTGGAAAATCACCTCCTTCGAGTTCATCTTACATTCCTGGGTCCTTTTCTATGACTCTTGCGAGTCTGTTTTGATTTCACGTGACAAAATCCTTTAATTGTTGCGCAAGAATTTTAGTTAGGCTCAATTTCAAATGAAGTGAGATGCGGATAAACACTGATGCGAGGTTGACTTTGCGGTGGGTTCTTGGGTCTACCTAAAGCTGCAACCTTACCGTCAAGTTTCCCTATCCGGATCCAAATACCATAAGCTTTCTAAACGATATTATAGTCATTATTTGGTTTTATCCAAAATGGGTCCTATGGCTTATAAGTTGGATTTACCGAGTCATTCTTGCATCCATAACGTCTTTCGCTCCTCTCTTTTGAAGCAACATGTGGGAGCTCCTCATTCTATTATTGATCAACTCCCATAAGACTCATTTGACAACCATCCAGTGGTTACTCCCTTGGTTGTGTTGGAATTTCAGACACGGATAATTGAAGGCATTTCTACTCGTTTCGCTTTGGTGCAGCGGCGGGGACTGTCGCCTGATGACACTTCATGGGAAAAATGGGCAAACTTGTGTCGTGATTACATCCTTGAGGACAAGGTTGATTTTGTTGGGGGAGATATTGATATGAGAAGGCCCAACAGTGGAGATAAAGGCCCAAGGATGGAAATCGAAAGTGACAAAAAGCATGCCCGAAGAACTAATATTCAGATTTCCTAAAAGATTGGAGGACTATATGATTGTTTTGTATGTTAGTGAAGAAATGATCTAGAAGGTTGTTGGCTCATTGAGAGTTTGTTAGATGGGAGAAAATTTGTGACAACTATTTCCATATCTCATTTTTCTTAGAAGGTAGCTCTGCACCTGTAAATTGCAGAAGCATGTTTTCTTAAACAATTCTATATCAGGAGTTCAGTAAAGTTAACACTCATGAAAATTATCAGTGAGAAACTTCTGAGTACTTTAAATACTCAAGGGTCACCTTAGAGTTGCCAAGTTTTGTTGGCGAGTTATTTAGAGTTCCCTTGTGAACTATGTGAATAACAACACAATTTTACTCTATGGTTGATTATTTTGAAAAAATATATAAGTATATTATGTTTTGAGTTAAGTAATTCAGTGGAATTACAACGAGGCTTGTTATTGGTAAATTGTGAAATTTTGAGTTATAATATGATTGTATAAAAATTTATTATATTTTTGGAGTTGAGAAATTTGATGGAATTAGATTGAGGTCTGATATTGGCGAATATTAGATGGACCCCGCACATCTGTATGAACTAGATAAAATGAAGAAGTACTCATTTTATTGCTAATGGAGAAAGGTACACTCTTGTGTTTAGCAAGCTCACGCACCTCACAATGAAAACTCTCAACATTTAATGTTTTAAATAAAACAGAAAATAACTACTTAATGACTATAAACGAAGGATGACCCAGGTGACAATGGTATAAGAGAACCTTCTCCCTATTGGTCTTTATTGATTCTCACAAAAATGAATTGTCGCTTAGAAAATACGAGTTTAAATATTTTTTATCCAAGTAGTAAAGACCATTTCATTCTCTAGCACTTCCAACCTTCCCCTCGAATTCTTGTCCTGGAAAACACAAGAGTTATTATAGAAAATAACATTGCATGAGGCATTTTGTGAGTTTATGTATAGAAATTAGGCTGATAGTCAATTTTGGGAAATGAAAGACGTTGTTAAGAGTCATGGATGAATTAAGTTTAATTGTTCCTTCACATGCTACAGTTATAAGGGTGTCATCTGTAGTGGATAGGTGGAGAAGTGTCTGGGTAAGAGTGTCATATGGTCGGTGGCTCTAGAATCTAGTATCTAGTATTGTTTAAATGGTACATCTGAGGCATTAAGTCCAAATGAAAATGGAGAGTTGCCAAATGGAAAAGATAATAGAAACGTACCTGGACGTGTTAAAAAAACAAGTACTTGTTGGTTTCTCCAACTTACTGAGGAGAGATCTCACATTTTCTACTTCACTTAGGTTAAGGTACACCCTTCCTTCTAGACTGACTCTAATAGTACTTTCAGTTATGTGTGCATGTCTTCTCTTTCTGGATAAGTCTCTTTTTTTGTCCCCACTCACTATTAGGAGGTCGACCAATCAATTTCCAACATTTTTCTCGAGTATGACGAGGTTTGTTGCAATAAGTACACCACACCCCTTTTCCCTTCTTCTCGACATAGGTTTCTCCCAATTTCTTCTGATCAACTAACATGGTCGAACTCTTCTCAACTAACATTGCTGAACTTTCCACAGATGGTGGTGTCAACATTAATTCCCTTCTACTTTCTTCACTCCTCATTATAAACACTACATCATTAATGTTCAGAACTTTTTTTGTAAATAATTTGTACTCTAACATGGTCAAAGTCAGAGTTGAGTCCTGCCAGAAAGTCGTAGACTCTATCTTGCTCAATGTACCCTCTAAGTTTTGTTGCATCTGTTGTACATTCGGTTTTGATAACTTTGTAGTGGTATAACTCCATCCATAAGACTTTGAGATGATTAGCGTATTATGTAACTATTTTGTTGCCTTGTTTAGTTCCCCGTGTTTTCACCTTCACATCATATATTTGGGCAACATCTTTGGCTTTAGAATAAGTTTGTTCAATTGCTTTCTAAATCTCTTTTGGAGTACTTAGGAACATGCAAGTGTCACTAATTTCTGGAGTCATTGAAGTCCATAATCATGCAATGATCACTTAATCTTTTTATCCCATTTGTCAAATTTGGTATCAGTCTCTTTGGCATGTGCGTCTGTTAGGTGTTTTGCTTTTCCTTTACCTTTCTAGGTCATTTTCACAAGTTGAGACCACTTTAAATAATTTTTTCATTCAACTTGTAAACATGAGAAATAATAGGTAATTCTGATTTAGACTTGTACGCATTTGTTTCGTCTTTAATGTCAACCATGAAAAAAATTTAGAAACAAATACAAATAAAAAAAAACCACAAGCGAGTGCGAGGTTGAGAAGTCGATGGAGATATGCATGGCTATTCAAACAGTGTGGGACAATACCAGTGAACACTTCGGAATAGTAACGGTGAATAGTACCACAATGAAAAGTGGCTAGGTTTTTTTACCAAAGAATCACAATTAAGGCGGCTAGGTTTTTTTAATGCGAAAGCAAGACCTTCTCGAACGAGAGCTCATGATATCATATCAAAGTTGAATAATTTGATATATTATGGTTAAGAATATACAAATGTTAATCTCTTTAAATAGAGTATTTTGACCTAATAAATTTTACTAAATATCCAAATTTAAATTAGTAATAAAAATATCAAACTAATTAATTATTTATAACAGGATGAATTAAAGATCTATTATTTTCCGCATTTCATCTCTCACTATTCTTGTTTTTACATTTATTAAGTCATTTATGAGATATGAAGTGAACAAAAAAGTGAAAATTTTGGTTTTGAACACTATTTTTGAATTTAATGGTTTTGTAAAACCCAATTCCGATCCAATTATTTGATTACACCAGTTTTATCTAGGGGCGTTCATGGGTCCAGGTCAACCCGCGAACCCACTCATCCAACCCAACCCAACCCTTATTTTTATCCAACTTAATTATGTACGGGTCCAACCTGAAGCAACCCATTCAAACCCATTGGTATTTGGTTCGAGTAACGGGTTTGAAGTTTTAAACCCACGAACTCGCGAACACAACCTATTGATATGTCACACTATTTTTTTTTATTTATAAATTATCTAGCATAATTCTTACAATACATACATTTTTCTAATATAATTATAGTTTTTATTAGTTATAAAAGTCTAAGTCTAAATCAAATTTAAGAGATCAATTTTATTTATTCAAATAGATAGATATCTTACCTTTAAAGTTATAATTTACATCATTTGTATATTTTTCTAACTTTATAGGAATCGTAAAAGAGTATTTAGGTATTAACCAATAAATTTTATTCAAATTGAATACTAAAAGTTTATGATTTTTTAATGGTTTTGTGATGTAAATCTGTTTATTAAATTGATATATTTAATTTAGAATTTGAAAATTATATTTATGGATTACCCACGAACTCAACCCAACTCAATCCATTGATGAACAAGTTGAGTTGGATCGGATTTAGTCTTAAAACTACGGATTGAACACTCAACCCAACCCAAAAATATTAATCGGATCAGATATTGGATATAATTAAATTAGACCAACTCAACCCGCAAACATCCCTAATTTTATCCGATTTGTTTGATTCAAACGGTTTAATAGAGATTTATATTACTTGTCCGTTTATATTACTTGACTGAACCAAACTGTGCAACGGTTTTTTGTTCAACAAGACAGTCAGTTTGGTTTTTAAAATATTAGTACAAATATATTTAAACCAACGATTTCGGACGCCCAATTTTTTAGATGGCATAAATTAATTTTATTAACTTTTAAAATTTAAAATCAACAATTTTTAGACTTTTAAATTGATCATGTCTACTGAAAAAATTATTGGGCATCATTGAGATATTAAACCAAATTATGAGAGTCTTTGAGTTGATATTGGAATTGAAAGTTACTTTTGCAAATAGTAATATATTTTGTGTCAATTTAGAAGATGAGTTTATGTCAGCTCTTTCTAGATTTTTATGTTGCTATATCAGTCAGATTTCTTTCAAGTTTCTGGGAATCCATTCCAAGACGAATTGCAACTTTGAATCCCATTATTTCGACTAGGATGCATCCAATTTGTAAGTTAAGTTTCTTTTCCTCTTTAAATTTGTTTTATGGGTAAGAAATTGTAATTGTCCCTAATAACAAAAAATGACCAAGATGAATAAACCAAATGCTAAATGTCTCTTATTTCTTTGAATTCAGTTATATGAATGGAAAAAAATAGGTGTAGATACAACTTTAAGTAATACTTGAGCAATAATAACAAAGATATATGGGATATGTATATGGAAATAATTGATCAATACTTTTTACATTATATAAATAATGTATTGAACACAAGTTTCACATCCTTTAATATATCCACTCAGTTCTACACTTCCTCATCATTAGTTTCATCAGATTCTACTGGTAGCAATTTATAATCTTGTGTTTTGGTGGTTGGAATAGGAATGGACAAGTTACTGCAAGACTCTTTTCCTCCCGGCTTCGAAGATGCATTACCGTACCAAATCATTCCCAATATCGCAATGATCATGCCGACTATTACTTGTAGATCGAGACCTTCTTTTCCAAATAGAATGAATCCTAATGTTAGGACAAGAATAGTCTTCATATGGCCAAGGACTTGGAATGATACTGCTGTGAACCTTCCGATGCATATGAACTGACTAAGGTTTGTTCCGACCGCGATTGTGCACGACAGAGCAATGAACAACTGCAGACAAACATTGATGGATTGTTTTTTTACATATTTGAGAGATGTATTAGTTAATTAAGAAGCGGAGAGAAAGTGAGACGTACGATGGATGTTAAATCATAGTTGTATGTATCGACTCGTTTGTTTGTTAACCAATAGTCGAGAAAGGGGCCGACTAGTAGTAAACTCGATGCCTGTATTGGTGCTGTATGGGCCAACAAGTTGAAAGATCCAAGAGAATACTTCTTCTGAAGAAAATGCACATACTGCACAGCTTAAAAGTAAAATGTCAGACCAGAAAATCGTTATTTATGACCAAGGCCGTCTTTGAGGGCGAGCAAGGCAGGTTACCGCACATGACCCAAAATTTAATAACCGTGGCTTAAAATGGGCCTCATAAATATTTGTCACATTTAAACCAGGACAAATAGGACATCTATTTGTTTTGCCACAGCTAAATCGCGACTAACCTACACAGGGTTTCCAAAAACTTAAGACGGCTCTAACTAAACAATGTTACTTACATATTGTTGCAGTGCGGTGCTCCAAACTGCCACTACAGCAGAAATGAACCCCTTAGCATTGACACTCACATCAGTGACAGTACAAACAGCAACTCCTAGTAGAACAAGAGAAATGCTAAGCTTTGTATCTCTTGAATATCTCACATTGTCCAACACAATTTCAAGAAAGCATGACACCGGAATCATACTCAGCTTCGCAATCTGAAATTTTCATCGCACAAAGTTAAGAAACAGAATAAATGGAGATATAAATTTAAACTGTGATGATATTTTTACAAAAGCTACCTGATAGAAACCAACAGAGTTCCACATTAAGCTCACGTTCATTCCGACAATAGAGAAATTTGCAAACAAGACGTATTTGATAACATCGGACAAAGGAAGATGAGTGTCTTGTATATATCCGTTCCACTTAAGAAAAGTTGTTAACAAGGTTGTTGTCGCAAAATGCAGACCAGTTAGCGTCGTAGCTGCATCGATAACAGTATATGATATGCGTTAGAATAAGAATCAAATCCTAAGACTAGAATTAGAAAATCAGAACTCAATTACATCAGAAAAAATCATAAATCATACAAAAAAAAAGTGATGAATTATGAGTATACCAAAAGTGAAACCATGTGTAGCCATGAGTGCTTTGTTGACAAGAATTATTCCTACAGATGTGACTACATTGAACATCCATGATGCAAGATCAACTGCAATCTTCCTCTCACCCTTGGTTGCAGAAGTCATATTGAGAACTAGCTTCCTTACCTGCATGTAAAATATGTCATCAGAAGCATCACAAATTCCAATTAAAAATCCAGCCTAATACCAAAAAAACCATTTGAAAAATGATCCAGGTCTCTTCCAGTTTAACCAGATTTTCAATCTATTACGAACACAGCAACATCAAAACTCTCGACGAGAGTTTTACTTACCTCAACGGATTAGTCCTCACAGTTGCACGAGAATACTCAATTTACATCCAAAAATCATTAAAAAAAACATAACCAAAAATCAAAGTGCAACAATAACATGAATAATCCTCAACACAACAAGAACAACAATAACTTATTCAAGAAGAAATCATTGAAATCCTCAAAACACAACTCCTAAATTCTTGGTTACCTGATAAAATGAAAGAGAGGTAGAATATTTGTGAAGTTAGAAGTGAAATCAGGGTGGTTTTTGTAACGTTTTAGGTTGAATGATGAAAATGAAATGAAGTGGGGACAAATGAGTGAGTTTGAGTTTCAGGGGGAAAGTAAGTTACGAACTTGTTGAAAGAGTAAACGGAATGTCATGAAAAACAATTGTCAATTTTTTCACACCATTAATTGAAACTGTTTATCATATAAATGTGTGTGGTACTCATTTGTTTAATCATTATTCTACTAGTATTATGTCAATACTTCTGATCATTCTTTTTTACCTTTAATTTAACCATTCTTATTATAGGTACACAAATCATGGCTACTTAGGAATGAATTTTAAACTAAAAAATATAATGTATTTCAATGCCAAAAAATATACTCTTTTTTCAATATATTATAATTATTTAATAAATTTCATATAAATTATTAATGAAAATGTTTTTAAAAAGAATAAAAAAAATAAATGTTTCTATTAATGAAACTCTTTTTTTTTTTTGCAATTTTTTTAATATCTACCTAGACACATTAACTTTTTTTCCTACCTAACATATTTTTATTACAGCTCACTGAATTTCTTAATAAATAAATAAACATATCTATTCATTTTATGAGAAAATAGAATATTTATAGTGTAAATTATTTTTATAAATTTAAAGACTTTGATTAAATATTTGTGTAATATTATTTTATATTGATAGTGCTCTTTTTTTATCACATTATAATTATTATAAAATTTATATCAATAGTTAATAAAATAGTTCTTAAAAAATAATGGTGAAATATTTATTGTAATGATAGATAGAGAAATTTATGTGTTAATTAAGTTAAATAGATTTTAATTATTGATATATGTTAGTTGAGTTATAGATATAAATTTTAATATTCCTAAAATTAAAATAATAATTTTATGTCTGATTAAGGCAATTCAATTCATACTGTGTTGGCTATTTCACAAAAAAAAAATTAATAATTTTTATAATTAAAAAATAGATTGAAAAAAATATATGCAAGAGAAATTTAAAATTTTAATAGTGTAAATTATATTATTATTCATTCACTTAAGTACTTCATCTGGTTTTATCTATAAGCAAAATTATTCTAAATTTTTTAGCCTTAAATTTATATAAATGTCCATAAATCTAGACATGTTTAATATTTTTATTCTAAAAATATTATTGTAATTATTTAATATTGTTAGTGAATGATAATTTAATTAAGAGTAGATTAATAATTATGTTATTTTTTAGATGAATTTTAGGCAGGAGTGGTACATATTATAAAAGATAAAAGATAACGTTGCTTTTTTAGTTAAAAAAAGTGTATGATGCTGATTTATTCTTTTATGATTTTAGGTGGATAGCAACTCCGTTTTTAACATCTCTCATTTTTAGAATGACAGGATCGTTTCTTCTCAATTTAATCGTTTCTATTTGAAAGAGAAATTGAAAAATAGTTTTCAATCAATTATAATTGGAAACTTCTTTCTCTTTTTTTGGTATGGGTTGATCTGTACCGTAAAACTGTAAAGGGCAAGATTATTTATCATTTTATTTCGTGTGGCATTTTTTTCCTGTCCATGACATGAGGTTTTTATTAGCAAGAAGAATTGTTCTGTCCATTTCACCCTTTTGTCCTTGAATCAAAGTGAGTTTTCTAATAATTGAAAACTAAGTTTCGGAGAAGACGGAAAAAGAGTTGTAATGTATCAATCATGTAAACATCAAGGTTTTTTATTTCTTTTTTAAATTTCAAATAACATTAGGTAGATAATAAGTTGAAGTTGATTTTAAACCATTGGGGAGTTAATGGAGAATGACTTTGCAGACAATAAGCTGATGTTGAGTTTCACTTCATATGTAGAAGACATTAATTTAAGAGTGTATTGGTACTTACTCAGAAAGGAAAAATACTTAACCCTCTGGTTTTAGAGAAAGGATATTCTAAGGATTTGGGGTTCAACCATAATGAAGCATAGTCATTTTAATTTTTTACCGTAATAATAAAAAGAAATAAAAAATACTCGCATTCAAAAAATAACCTTTGTGCAAGCACCAGAAGAGCAACAAGTTGGTATGATTCCACATCCCAACTCAACTAGTACATGTTAATATTGTTAGAGAATCATCTTTATGCAACTACTTACTCATTTTATTTGAACAGCATAGCAGAAGTATTGAAAATTGAAAATCTCATCACAAATATAAACCAAACTCTTATGTTTAACGAAAATGTTCATTGGTACTTGGAAAGCTCTGATGATAAATACTTTGTTCTTCTTAATGCATGCATGCTTCGTGCCAATAGCTAGTCAATAAGCAGAGCTTGTAAGTTTATCATAAACAGACATAAACAGGCTTTGAGAGCTGTCAAACTGTCCTTATGCACCTCAAAATATCTTGGTACCATCTTAAACTAATTATGAAACTTGATAATAGCAGGTCAACAAAATTACAGGATGAGAATAGATTTGGCATTCAGTACCATCCATAAAAGAGTGTGAATTCTTGATACGCAGTTCAAATTTGAATTTCATTCTATCACAAACTTCTACAACAGAACTAAATAGCATGTCCCATAGACACTGAAAATAGAGACTATACGAATGATGATCATCTCCGCACCGGTGGTACACCTCTACCAGGTGGAGCTCCGCGGCCAGCAGCTTGAGCCTACACAAACAACATTTATAGTTATACCACACTTGTAACATTGATACGTCCTTCAACCATTTAGGTTTTAGGTGCTAAACAGATACTTTGAAGTTCACAATGACACCGAAAACCAAATATGTAAAACAAATGTGCAACAAAGATGTGATTCTTTTATATCCATCTCAAAATCCATAATACCAAAACCTAAAAGTTGAGAGAAAAGTGGAAAATCTAAAAAAAAAAATCAACAAACATATTAAGGAAACATTTCCGTCGCAGGTAAATTGAAAAGATGCACAATCCATGTTATACTATATAGACATTTCATAACCAAGCAAAAATTTGCTTGACAAAAAAAAAAAGAAAAACATGAGAAAAATAAGCATCAATATAACAAGACAAAATAGAGCTAACTTGTCTGCTTTGTTAATCAAAAGATTATGGATTGGAAAAAAAATCCTATCAGTACGGTCCAAGTAATTTTAAGAGATTATTCATATATATAAACATCTTTCTTCCTAGCATGGTATGCAAATAAGATTTTACCAAAAAGATTTCACAAGTCAAAAGATGTAAACTTTGCTTGGAGAATCTGTTCTACTTCTAATAGTGATCTAAATTAAAAACCATTGTTTAATTATAACTCCAAATCAACATTCTCCTTTCTGCTACATTATTGAATACATTAGGATGTGTTCAAGAGATGTCATCATGTTCAGGTGGAGTAACGCACAATGTAAATTACTTGTTAGCACCATGATGCATTGATACTAAATACATTTATAAGAAAATAATACATTTTTTTATATTTTAAAACTCCTTATTCTATAATATTCATAGTCCATTACTCTTAGTATAGCTAGACATTGAACAAGCACTTTTTTCAGGCAGGATGAGTATTGATAAACTAGGAACAAAAAAAGAAGGTAAAAATACCTTAGCTCGCATTGCAACTGCTCTGCCTCTACCAACACCAAGTGATGCACCCTTGCCCTTCACGGTATTAAAACAAGGCATTAAAATAAAAACACTGTGGAATAAATATAGAGTAAATGATCACTTTTAAATAAGAATCTACCTTGATTCTTGCATCCAAACGCTTAAACATAGGAGCGTTCTTCAACATGTCCGGTATGACCATAAACCTGCCACATCAGTGTCACTTCAGAGAACTGCCTTTACAGAAAGTGCAATATACAATACAAGCTTGCTAGAAATATGAAAGTATATAGTTATAGTTACTGAGCAACATATGATTGTATTATACAACCGTCTTTAGAATATAAAGTTATGAAGATGTTGCATGACTTGTGATTCATACCTGACTTTGCTACCTCGAATAAAGACATGCTCAAGTTGAGATGTTTTCCCATCCTGAGGAAGAATTAGCCAACATTAGAAACTATTGTGGATATACTGAATTTTAACGACTATTCATGAAATACAGATACCAAACACACCATCCCAAAATTTACAAGTTTTCTACCCAATGTATCCAGATTCACTCTAACCTGCTATACATAGAGAGAAAGATGGGCTACAAATTCAAGGTTAACATTTGGGGCATACATATAACTAGAATAACAAAGGCCTTTTCCTACCAAGTGAAACCAGCGACATTGGTCAGACAAAATAATGTCATATGCTTAATTATTAATCATATCTAAAAAATAGACCATACACCTCAAATCTCTCTAAACAGTTAAACTTTTTGCTTACTTTGGTTTCCATCTTTAACTATTAGAACATCCTCATTTAATATCTTCTTTACTAAATTACCGGTGTTTTTATGGGTTACTATACAATACATAATCATTCATGAAAATAGGAACGATCACTACTTTGGCTTCAAATGATATGATACCATACCTAATCTTATCTTCTATGACAACATACAAATCATTGTATTCATCCCAGCAAAACCAATCTTCAAAGAAATCCAAAATCAACGTAGATCCTATGCAATTTGAAAGGACGGGAACCCTATACCCTTTGAGTTGGAAAATCACCCACCTTTCTTCCTATCTCTCTCATCTTTTCTCTCCATTCTCCCTCCATATTTCCCACATACACTCTCCTCTTTCAGCCTTAAGCTACCCAAAGATAAAGAATCCTAATCCAACTTGAAAGCAGATGCACCACCTTGTAGTTATGATCCTAAGGCCACTTCATCAACTACACAGTTTGTTTCAATGACGCTTTTATCAAAACTAAGCAGCTACACCACTATTTTTTCCTTATAATAAAAGCCTAAAGTATTCAAAGATCCCTGTATTTTCATGACAAAATTTCTGAACCCCCTAAATGCTCCAATATGTCAAAATAAGGAATTTCACTAAAACACCGCATTTTTCGGAACGGATTGAACCTTACGAGCCCTAAAGCTTTATCATTTCCTCTAACCTAGTAAGTTGACCTAAAATACAACATAAACCCTACCCAGCCGCCGCATCTGCAAATTGTTCCGGCCACGAATTCAACTACAACTACTCACTTCTTCTAGAAATTGCTCAAAATATACGAATGAATGAAAAGTTATGAACTGAAAAACTTACCTTAGCAGTGTAAGTGATGCTTTCGAGTTGACAGTTCCAGTTGTCTTCGCACTCGATCATGTTACCTCTATAGAGTTCGCCGCTCTTGAGCTCCACCGTGACGACGTGGCCGGAGGCTTCATGGAGTAGCTTTACCGGTATACCTAAACTTCTGCTCATCTTTTCGCTTCTTTGAGAAACGCTAAAACCCTAATTCGCGATTTTTTTCGGCTCGAATAGACAATTTTTTGTATCAATTTAAAATGTAAGTTTTTAACAAAAGAAAAAAACTTCCAACCTCTATTTATATTTGTACCTTGGTTAACTACACCCCTGCTTCCTAGATACACCCCTATCCGTGCGCCAATATAAAATTTTTAAAATCATAATGGATTAAATAATTAAGCGTTTTTAAAAACATGTAAATATTCAATAAAAAATCATATGTAAATATAAATCTGATTGTTTTTACTATTTTGGTTCGTTTTTGTTTTTTTTTTCTTCGTTTAATATTCATATTTTTTCATGTTAATTATTTGGTCTTTAATGGAAAGGCCTCTTATAATCTTAAATTTGAAAAATAAATCAAATTTAATTAAGAATTATTTGCATTGTTGTGATACAAGTGTGAGTGAGAAGTCTCACATTATTTAAAAAGAGGTTTAATATTTTATAAGTGAGAGGCATGTACATTTAATGTTTTAATGTTTTTGAAGAATATGTGATGTCTCTATCGCTTGTGTGTTGATCTTGACCCAACTTGAATGTTGGTCCTTGTGACTTATCAGTTGTATGAATGTTTAATCTCGTGACTTATCAGTTGTATGAGTCTATAATTCGAGTAAGATACAGACTCCTCCCATCGAAAGTCTTTCTAACAAAGTAGTGGTTAAACAACATATTTTGTTCACCACTACAAATAAGTCATACGACTTTGGTTGGTTAAGTGTTTTTATATCGCTTTCGTCGCCGAGGTAAAGAAATATGTGATGAAAAGTGCGACAAATTTCTCGTCGGTTAAACATCTAGCGAGAAGAAAACTTTTACTGGTCAATGGTTCAATCTCCAACAACAGTTATTCCTCGACTGAGCTAGAGTTTGACCCAAAAACTCACAAATCTCCACCTTAGATCTAACTCTACAACAACAGGGAATAAACTAGCTTTCACCATACAGCTTTATCAATTGCATACAGTGGAAAAACTTGCAACTCGACAACGTCTTGGTGCTCATATCAACATCATTGTCAACTGTTGAAACCTTCAGCACCTGGACTTCACCACGCTCGATTATCTCTCTGACGAAGTGCAGCCTCACATCGATGTGCTTTGTTCGCTCATAATAGACTAAGTTCTTCGACGAGTGTATTGCACTTTGACTATCACATTTAACAGTGATACTTCGACCTTGACGTTTCAGCTCCTTTGCAAAACCTTCAAGCCATAATGCTTATTTCACAGCTTCAGTGAAGGCGTTATATTCTGCTTTAGTGGTTGATAAGGCAACACCCTTCTGAAGCGTTGTTTTCCAATTGATTGTTGTGCCGAACATAGTGAACACATATCCAGAAATAGACTTTCTGGAATCCATACAACCTGCATAATCAGAATCGACAAACCCTTTCGATTTCGACTTTACTATCATCACCACAAGCTCCACCATAAATCAAGACTCTTTTCAGAGACTCATTTATGTACCTAAAAATCCATTTCAAAGTTTTCCAGTGCGCCTTTCCAGGATTGGCTATATACCTGCTTACAAGGCTCACTACATGCGCTATGTATGGCCTCATATAGACCATAGCATACATCAAAGAACCTACCACACTAACATATGGGATGCTACTCATATAGATTCTTTCAGCTTTAGTACTTGGACCTTGAGTAGTATTAAGCTTAAATTGAGGATTTGTCGAAGTCACAACAGGCTTTGAATTCGACATACCAAACTTGTCGAGAAGCTTCCGTATGTATGTCTCTTGAGATAAGCACAACTTCGAGTGTTTTCTATCTCTTCGAATGTCAATTCCAATAATCCTTGTGGCAGCTCCCAAATCCTTCATTTCAAACTCCTTACTGAGTTCAGCCTTCACCTCTATCACATCCTCGACACTGTTGCTAGCTATGAGGATATCACCCACATAACGCAACAAAATAACAAGTGAGTTTCCAGGTCGAAATCTGAAGTAAACACAGTGGTCGAACTGGCTCCTAGTGAAACCAATGTGTGTCATAAACTTGTCGAATCTCATGTTCCACTGCCGAGGAGATTGTTTCAGGCCATACAAAGACCTATTCAGCTTGCACACATAATTTTCCTTATCCTTTTCTACATACCCTTCAGGTTGACGCATCAGGATCGTTTCGTCTACGTAAGAACACATCATTGAAGTCGACACCTTCTTTCTGAGTGAACCCCCTAGCAATCAGTCTTGCCTTAAAGCGCTTCGACATCACTTCTTTGATTCCTTCCTTGACCTTGAAAATCCACTTACAACTGACTAACCTTGCTCCTGTAGGTTTCCCAATCAACTCCCAAGTGTTATTATCATAAAGAGATTTTATCTCGTCATCCATGGATTTTCGTCATTCAGTCTTATTTCGACTCCTCGTAGCTTCCTCGTAGTCTCTAGGTTCTTCCTAAAGTACCTCACTTGCAGAGATTAAGGCAAAAGCTATAAGATCTGCATAACCAAGTCTCTGAGATGGTTTAATGACTCTTCTCAATCTATCTCTTGCCAGTAGGTAGTCATCGACAGTTTATTCAACATCTTGCTCTTCTTCTTCGACTTCATCTGGGTTAGGCACTTCATCATCACTATGCTCCACCTCAACAGGAATCTCTACCTGTTCGAGCGCCTCTTCAGATATTTTTGCACTTCGACCAGCATCACCAGTTTTCTTGAATGTCATCTCGACTTCATTGAAAACTACATCACGACTTGTGATACATCTTTTGTGACCTGGTTCTAGGCACCACAACCTATAACCTTTGACTCCCTCAAGATATCCAAGAAACATGCATCTCAGAGCTCTAGGTTCGACCTTGTCTTACCTAATGTGAGCATAGGCTAAACAGCCAAATACTCTCAGTTTATTGAGATCTGGTGGTTGACCCGACTAAACTTCTTCAGGTGTCTTCATTCCCAAGGCAGTCGAGGGACATCTATTTATCAGATAAGCTGCTGTCGAGACAGCCTCCGCGCAAAACACCTTCTTCAATCCAGCACTAACCAACGTGCATCTAACCCTTTCAAAGATTGTTCGTTTGAATCTCTCAGCTATGCCATTTTGTTGAGGAGTATCAACTACAGTCTTATGCCTTGTAATTCCAGACTTAACAGAGTAACTGTCGAAAACTTCGTTGCAGAACTCAAGGCCTTTGTCGGTTCTCAACCTCTTAACCTTTCCGCTAGTTTGAGTTTCGACCAGAACTTTCTAACTTTTGAAATTCTCAAAAGTTTCATCCTTAGTCTTCTGAATGAATACCCATAATTTTCTGGAATAATCATCAACAATGGATAAAAATACATTGCACCTGCATGTGAAGGATTCCTTGCAAGCCCTCAAAGATCAGTATGGATGTAATCAAGGGATCCATGTGTTCTTTGTTTACCTTTATTAAACTTCGCCCTATAGGATTTGCCAAATACACAAAGTTCACAAAACTCCAACTTCTCGACTTTGTCACCACCTAACAGGTTATGTTTCCTCAATTCGACCAGGCCTCTTTCGCTGACATGGCCCAATCTCATGTGCCATAATTCTGTCTTCGACGTCGGTTTTGTGGATGCAAACTCTGCTGAACCACTTACAACCTCAGCCTCAAGGGTATACAAGCCTTGTTTCTTCACGCATCTCAAGACTTCCTTCGACCCCTTCTTGACTTTCAGGATACCTTGCTCTCCTTTAAAGACATATCCTTTCTTGCCAAATTCATCAAGAGAAATTAAATTCCTTTTAAGGTCAGGTACATACCTAACCCCAGTCAATAGCCTTATTGACTCATCATGGAGTTTGAATCTTACTGATCCAATACATGCAATCTTGCACGCTTTATTATTTCCCAACAACACTGATCCACCATCTTGATCACATAATTCTCCAAACACATTCTTGTTTGGAGTCATATGCCAAGTACATCAAAAATCCATAATCCACTATTTGCAAGAGTTGTTGCTCGAAACCACAAGGACATCAGATGATTCATAATCATCTTGCACAATAGCTGCATTGCCATTGTCCTTGCCTCCATGATTATTCAGGCGCTCAGGACACATCTTTCTTGTGTTACCCCCATTCTTACAATGATAACACTTAATCCCAGAAATATCACCACCATAAGACATCTGCTGAGTTTTACCTTTCTTCTTTTCAAACCTACCATCTTTCTTCAAGGATTTCCCTTTCACGGACATCCCTTCGCCAACTGATGATGATGGTTTCTGCTCCTTTCTTTCATTCAAATCCTTCGAATACAAGGCTGCTTGAACTTCTTCAAAGGTCAGGGACTCCCTTACATACAAGAGGGTTTATTTGAAGTGAGCATGGGACTTAGGTAAATAACACTACAATAACAACGCTTGATCTTCATCATTGATGGTAACATCAATATTTGCAAGACAAGAATCAGCTTGTTGAACACATCTGGTTGCTCCGTCAACGCTTTATCTTCAGTCATATTGAATGAATACAAAGCTTGCTTCATGTACAAACGATTCACCAAGGATTTTTTCATATGCAATCCTTCGAGTTTCAGCCAAACACCAGTTGTCGTCACCTCCTTCGAAACCTGCCTGAGAAACTTATCACCAAGACTCAGAACAATTGCACTGTGGGCTTCCTCGATCATCGTTTTCTTTTCTTTCTCCGTCAATGCGGCATCCATGGCATCTCCTCCCTTTAACGCTTCTAGCAAACCCTATTGAACAAGAAGGGCTCGCATCTTCAAACGCCATAAACCAAAATCATTAACTCCGGTGAACTTCTCAATTTCAAACTTTGTTGACGACATCTTTTCCATGCTAACCTCACCAGTTTATTGTGATCACAAACGATGCCTTTCAACAAATAAAGATTAAGAAATGGAGTTCTTGGGTGAACAATGAAATGGAGTTCTTGAGAGAAAGAAGAAAGGATAAAGAAGAAAGAAGGAGAAGGATTAGGGCAAATTGTTTACTGTTCACTTCCTCATAAGGGTAAACTGTTGTCTGGCACCTTCGTGAACGCCTCCTTACAATGGTATATGGGTCTACTTGAGCCTCCATTTCCATCTTTCAGAAGTTCGTAAAGAAACTTGTGCATGAGTTTGTTGTTAGTCGTCACAAGAAGATGTTCACCACCAGCATGTTCAATATACGACAAGTTCCCTTAGAGTTATTTAGGGACTATTTCGCTAAGTTCAACAAAGTCACCATGAGGGTTGTTCCTCAAAACCAATAAATGCTTGTGGAGGTGTTTCAAAATGTACTCGAGGTGGGATACTTCAACGAGTCTCTCGCCTAGAAGCCAACAATTTCGTTAGTAGAAATGGTTACCAGGGCAGAATGTTACATAAAAGGTGAGGACATCAACACCAAGAAGAATGAGCGAGATGTCATGGAGCATATTCTCAATTCCGAAGGTTCATACCACCAGTGAAAGAGTAATTATACCTCTCCCATCAAAGACAATAATGTGTTCAAGACAGTAGGTAAGGCTGCAGAGAGCTTCACGCCTCTGAATACTCGTCGTGAATAGATTTGGCGTGTACTGCTTCACCTGCACAACATTCATATGCTTCTAACTCCAAAGGTAGATGTAATGGGTCCTTAACCATGAAGATGGTGCAAGTTACATAGGGTCAAATGACACCACACTGGGGATTGTTACCAACTCAAGAAAAAGATTGAGAGGTTGGTCCAAGAGGGACACCTCAAGAAGTATGTCAACGGTGATTCCGCCTGTGGACCAGACAAATCCAGCTCTCACGGGCAAGACAACGCAGGGAGTCTCGGACCCAGCAAAGTGAAGGAAACGTCCTAAGGTGATGCCAGCAAAGTTGTGTGTCACATGTTCAACATTTTAGTAAGAGGATTCTTCGGGGGTAATGAGACTAACTCCGCCCATATAAGGTACGCCCGCCAAATTCAAAATATAGAATACCTCTTAAATCTCGAATGAAAAGGAGATAGAAAGACGCTAGAAACCACGATTGCCTTCTATGAGAAAGACTCATCCACTATCCACCCTCACAATGATGATCTCACGGTCATTATCGTCAGATGTGCTGAATGAGAGATCAAAAGAGTCCTCGTATACCAAGGAAGTTCTATAGACATTCTATATTGGGAGGCATTTGAAAGACCCTGCCTCGGTCCAGAGGACTTAAAAACCTTTAATGGCTCGCTAGTTGGATTATATGGGGAGCAGGTACAAGTAAAAGGAAACATCACGCCGAATACCACCTTTGGAGAGCAGGACTAGGCCAAATAAATTAAGGTCAGATATTTGGTTATTGATGTCCCCTTTTTTTACAATATAATCATAAAGCAACCGAATTTTAACCAACTAGGTGTTGCCTTGTCTACTTTGTATTTATGCATGAAGTACCCGCTCTCTAATGGGCGAGAGGGAATTATCCAATGATATTAGGAGATCGCCATAAAATGTTATGTAGAGAGACTCAAGTTGAAAAACGTTTGCACTTTAGGCATAAAATCTAGGAAAGTGGGCTAAGGAATAAAGTCGACATGAGAAACCTACAAAGGCAAGGAAGTTCCCCCTCTAATCGGTGAAGAGAGTGAAGATTGAAGGCTCATAAGGAATGCTTCACGACGCCACTTACGTTATTGTAATTTATTTATTTTCTTTACTATTTAATTATTTTGTTGTTGATTTTTATAGGTGATTATTGTATCTCGGCCGCTTTAAGAACATATTATTTATAGGGTGCACTATTTTCCCTATGTGCTTTACATATGGCGAGGATTTTTAATGAGGCCCCTCATTTTATTTATATAAAAAAGGTGTTTGCTAGCTATTCCGTTTTTACAGAAAACCTATAAGTTTGAGAGAAGATCGCCCAAGAGGCGATCAAAATGTTTGTTTCTATGGGGAACATGTGTAAGTAAAATGATACATCACGCTGAAGACAACCTTTTAAGAACGGGCTCAGGCCAAAGTAAAAATATGACTCGATGGAAGTCTCGCCTGAAAGGTTAAACGTCGCGCCTGAGGGACTTGGCATCTCTAAAGCTGGGCTACATGATATAACCTTTGAGGGACTTAAAATCCTTAGAGTTGATAAATCTCTCGCCTAAGGGACTCGGTATCTCCTCGGGCGAGATCGCTTCCAAAAAATCACCTATAAGGGGCACAACCTATATCAAGCCCCAGAAATTTGGTGTCAAGTCTTGCTATATAGCTCGATGGAAGTCCCACCTGAAAAGAGAAACAACCCACCTAAGTGACTTAGCGACTCATCGACCAATATGCATTGAATTAGATCTGTAGAGGTCTAGATTCCTAAAGGCCAAATAAAATCTCATAAAGGAAAACATCAGTCCTCGAGATACTCCTATTAGTTGCAGGTAAAAAACATTTTGCCCTCTGCCAAAGGACTCATGCATGAGGGGCCGTGTAGTATTGTATTTGCAAATAACCTTGCTTAGTGCGATAACTTGGAACCTCTCTAAAAAAAAGCGATGACATGAGATCCCTCGAAGGGAGGTACCGCCTCGCCCTTAAGTTTTCCTCGCCTATGAGAGGAAAACCGTGGGATAAAACGTGTCTTGAATAAAGAGAAAATTACAGTCGTTATTGACTTACATCTCTCTTAGGAATATGGATTCAACTATCCACCTTTTGACTAAGTGGGCGGTGAGCTTTTCCATAAAAAACTTAGGTATTGGAAACTCCTATAAATATGTTACCCCTCACGGGAAAACGACTTAGACTCTCGAGTCATACACACTTACTATTACTTAGAGAGCTTTACGCTCCTAGTAGCTGTTAACTCCTAATTTCGACGCCTGATATTGAATTGAGAGTCTTATTCAAAGAAATGGAATTTTTTGAAGTTATGGAAGACTTCGACAGGAATGGTATTTTCAGAGAGTCTAGTCGAAAGTGTCCTTGTGCAGAAGAGACATGTTCTATGGACTTAGAAATATTTATAACAATTTGGAGATATGTTTCGACATAAGACTGACTGATGACGTTCGATTCAAAGATTCAAATTCAAACAATGGAGTGAACTTTGTCCTTATCCATTTGAGAGAAGGAGACACATGGAGTACGCCTGAAAGACGAAGACATGCAGGATGCCATTTGTCTTGCTCTAATTAGTGGGCCGTTAGGGGTAGTTATTTTTTGCTATTATAAATAGCAAGTCTTAGCGTTAGGATTTGTGTTTGTAAAAGTTGTACAAATTTCTCAAAATCACTCAAAGTATTCGTGTGTAGAGAAACGAGTTTTCTGAAGAAATGTACGTTTTATGTAATACCATTTTTCTTATTCAATGCAATTCAGTTAATCTTTGCACATAAATTTACCTTTTCTCTTTTACTTTGTTAAGTTATTTTCCAATGCACTTTTAATCATTTCCTCGTATTGCTTTTCCTTTAGTATTGTTGAAATACCCATTTTTCTTAATTATGAATACTGTCGAAGTGTTCATTTTTTTCCAAATATCCTTTTAAATTATTTAGCATATTGTCCTAGGATTTAGTGTGGTCGATCTTGCAAGTTACCCAATTTCTTATAGATTTGGTAGACCAGAGGTTGTTTGCTATTTTTCACTGTAAACAAATTGGTACACCCAGTGGGACAGTGCTAAAGTGATTTGTGAAAACCATTTTATGTGTTTTCAAAGAAACTTATAATTCTGCATTTAATTATCTTTTCTCTGTCGAAAACTCCGCTGTATGCTATTAAGAAGTGGTAAAGTAGCCACCACTAACGAAGATAGACCAAGGAGAAAATATACGAGGAAAATGGCAAGTACAAACCAGCCAAATAATTCGAACCCTCAACCAAATAGTTCAAATCCTCAAACTACGCCAAGTATTAACCTAGAACCACCCCCGGGATCTTCGACTGGGGGACCAACGGTTTCAGAGCCTGTTTCTGAAGCCATACCATCTATGGCAAGTTCGATCCCAACACATTTGATTGCCCACACTCAACCCAATATGAGTTATGTTGGATCAAGGGGACCACCAAGGACTCCCCCACCAGCGGGAAATGCTAATTTCCAACCGTTTATTCCCCCTGGATTCTCTATGTCTTTGCCTAGTCGAGACCCGCCTTATAGGATGCCAACTTCGATGATGGCAAATTTACATAATGCTCCTCCAGTATTTACAAAACCCATAGTGACTTCGCCACTACAAGGGTCAGGATCCGGGGTTAACATGGGTCGAAATGACCAATCCTTAAGAATGGGGTATTCAACCCAAATGCCAAACTTGACAAATACTACTGTAAAATACTTAAGGCAACAAATGGATGAAAGTAACCATCAAACGGTCCAAATGATGTCCCAAACTATGGGAGAAATCTTTCAGCCTCTTATCCAAAATACCACCCAGACTAATCAGCAAATGGCAGCGCAGATGACGCGCCTTACAGATTTCTTTGGTGTACCAAACCCTCATCGACACCCACAGAGGGAATATATCACAGAAAACCAAGGGGTAGTGTTCGAAGAGGACCCCACTTTTAACCAAGTCCAACAACACCCAGGAAACAAACCTCAGGTGAATTTAGCAAACTAGGGAGTAATCAAACCCCCTTGGAATCAGCCACAAATTTTTGTAGGAGAACAACCAAGGGAGGTTTTGGTAAATAGAAACCATAACGCTGACAACGTTATACAACAGGTTTGACGTAATGACATGGCAGTAGATAATAATTTGGCAGCCATGGTCGAAAGGATTATGAAGCAAAATGGAGTAAACTTTGGTCTTCGAAGGCCAAATTATACATCTCCATTATCAGAATATATTCTCTAGTGAGACTTACCCCCTAGAACGAAAGTCCCTAAGTTCACTAAGTTTTCTAGGGACACCACTGAGTCCATTGTCGAACATGTGGCAAGATATGTGATAGAAGCCGGAGAAATTGCGAATAATGAGAATCTTAGGGTAAAGTATTTCCCAAGTTCTCTCACAAAAAATGCTTTCACCTGGTTCACCACCTTGCCACCAAATTCAATCCATAATTGGACCCAGTTGGAACGTTTATTTCATTAGCAGTTCTATATGGGACAAACTAAGATCAGTCTAAAGGAGTTGGCTAGTATAAAATGAAAATTCACTGAGCCAATAGATGACTATTTGAATAGATTTCGACTACTCAAGGCTAGATGTTTTACACAAGTGTCAGAGCATGAGTTGGTCGAAATGGCCGCTGGAGGCCTGGATTATTCCATTAGGAAGAAATTGGATACCCAATATTTAAGGGATATGGCCCAGTTGGCTGATAGGGTTTGACAACTATAACGCCTGAAAGAAGAGAAGGCTAGGGCAAATAAGAATAAGAAGGCAGCCTACGTCGAATGCAATGAAGAAGACGAAAAAATATTATGATGAGTCAGTAAGTTTCGACGAGGGCGAGATTGATCTTGCTGAATTGAAACAAGGCCCACCTTACTCTTGCAAGTTGTTGGCCCCTTCAAACGGAAAGAACCTTGTCGAACCAGAAAAAAATGATAAATTTCCTAAGAAAACTTACACTTTCGACGTTATTAAGTGTGACAAAATTTTCGACTTGTTAGTTAAGGATGGTCAAATGATAGTACCTCCTGGTGCTAAAATACCTCCTTTAGAACAAAGAAAAAAGAGAGGTTTTTGTAAGTATCATAATTTCTTGGGCCATAAAACTTCTCAATGTTTTCTTTTCAGGGATCTCGTCCAGAATGCTATCCAGAAAGGAAGGCTCAAGTTTGGTGAGAAGTCTAAAAGCCAAATGAAGATTAATTTTAATCCCTTATCGGTGGCTGACGCTCACTACACAGAGCCAACAGAGGTTAACATGATCGAGGTCATTGAAGGTCTCGACAACAATGTCAACATGGTCGAAGTCACTAACGACTTCAACAATGGAGCGGTCATGGTCAGGATCACTGAGGGTCTCGACCAAGAGTTCATGAAGGGTTTTGCTAGTGAGGCTGCCCAAAGTTTCACTAAAGACATTGCTGATGGTGTCGACATATGAGTTACTAAAGACTCTGACAAAGGAATCACTGAGGATTCCCATTGGATGATGATAACCAAAGAAACCGCTGAGGGTTTCGTTCGGATGGACAAGGTTGATGAGGGCCTTCGAATGGAGTTACATAAGCTTGACATCACTGACGATGTCAAAATGGATATCAACATGGTGGAGGTTTCACAAGAGACACCCATGGAGGTCGATGACGAACGTTGACAAGAAGAATACAACAAACTGGCCTTCCCAAGAGAGGAGGAAAATCTGATTGACTTCATACATAGGTGTCAAAGAAAGAAGTCAGAAGTAATGATGTGTCCTCGATGCAGTACTGTATTTGACAAGAAGGCAGCGCAAAATCTCGAGGGAGTTAGAAAGGCTAAACAAAGGCGCGAGGAGAAAGCCCTTCATGGCCAGCGGGGTTTCGACCCAAGGAAATCTTCTTCGAAGCAGGAACAGTCAAAGTCAAGAGTTCCAGGGGCAAGGCCCGCCACTTTTAAGCCATTTACAGAACTTTCTAATGGCAAGTGGATAAAACCGAATGAAAATAAGGAGAAAAGCCAACAAAAATGGCAGAGTTTCGATGTAAATAAAGGTTCATCAATGGCCTCAAAGAAACCAACCTACGTCTCAGAGAACCACAAAGGGAAAAACCCTATGTCCAGGTCCTAACGGAGAAGGGAACAAAGACGAAGGAAAGCTCAGAGAGAAGCTGAGGCGAAAGCGGAGTCAAGCACCAACGCACCAGTCGACAGGAAGGAGCTAAATCCTGTCGAAAAGGCGCCGCTGGGAAGGAAGTTAGTTGCTACACAAGAGCAAGCAGCCAAAGAAGAGCACGATCGAAAGGGTTTTGAGGACGAGTTGCTCACTGATAATTTCGATTCAAGGTCAGAGCAGTCTCTCGATATTTTGGTTAATGTGGTATCTCTCCTACCAAGGGAATTCGACCAGATAAGTGAGGTCGAATAGCTGGAAGATAACACTGATATAGAAATGGCCACTAATAGGCCAGTTTGTTACTATGTGATAAACAATGGTTGTGTCGAAGAACAAAATGCATTCTTCGAAAGACCCAATGAGGCTATGAAAAGTCACTTGAAGCCTCTTTTTATCACTGGAAAAATTGAAGATGTGCCAATTAACAAGATTGTGGTAGATTTCGGTGCAACGGTAAACTTGATGTCGCATTTCATGTTAAGAAAAATAGGGAAATTCGACACAGGCACCAAGCCCCACAATATGGTGTTGTCCAATTATGAAGGGAAGGTTGGCACCACATTGGGGGTAATTCAGGTTGATTTGACGGTAAGAACAATTACAAGATCAGCCATGTTCATGGTTGTGGAGACGAATGCTAACTATAACTTATTGTTAGGAAGAGAATGGATTCACGGAATAGGAGTCATGCCATCATCAATGCATCAGAGAATTACCATTTGGTGAACAGATGGTATTGTAGAAAATATCGAAGCCGACCAGAGCTATTTCCTGGCTTCGATTAATCATGTCGATAGACGTAGTTTCAACATAAATTTGGCTAACATAGCTCCATGTAACCCAGCCAACTTTGCATTCACTCCAGACGACAACTCATATTGTTCGTTGTACCTGCATCCAACAAATGGTTTTCAGTGGGATCGGGAGGTTGTAGGAGAAGATGACTTTGCTTACGAAGGGACATCTGGAGTTAACCCCACAGGCTGGGGGAGCGAATTCGACGATGATGTCTGAGTTGAGGTGCTCAAAAGGATTTCGGCTTACATAGCCGAAAACAAACTACAAGCGACCCTGGAGGCCAAAGTTAAGCATATGGCTGCCAAAGCCAACAAATGATTAAACCAAAAAGGTCCTGGTAAGGACTTCAATCCAGAACCCCCCGATAAGGTTCAGGATGAAATACAAAGCCAGAGGCTCGACGCCATTTACGATGACGAGCCTTTGGGTTTTGAGAAGAATCTGCTAGCAGCCAACATTAAAATGCTAGCGCACGATCCTTTGGAAGAGATCGACTTGGGAGAGGGGGCAACGAAAAGGCCAACATATATCAGTGCTAATATCAGCCCGTAACTCAAAGTCAAAGTGATTCAGTTGTTAAAGGAGTTCAAAGACTGCTTTGCATGGGATTACGACGAGATGCCTAGCCTAAGCAGAGAGCTGGTCGAATTGAAGCTGCCAATTAAATCTAGAAAGAAGCCAATCAAGCAGAATCCAAGGCGGTTTGCACCGGCAATTCTCTCGAAGATCAAGGAGGAGGTCGAAAGGCTTCTTCGTTGCAAATTTATTCGAACAGCCAGGTATCTCAAATGGTTAGTAAATATTGTACCTGTTATTAAAAAGAATGGTACTTTTAAGGTTTGCATAGACTTTAGAGATTTAAATACTGCGACCCCAAAGGACGAATACTCAATGTCTGTGGCGGAAATGTTAGTTGATTCTGCCGCTGGCCATTAATATCTTAGTATGCTTGATGGGTATTCTGGATATAACCAAATTTTCATTGCTGAGGAGGATGTCCCTAAAACGGAGTTTCGATGCCCTGGGACCTTAGGCACCTACGAGTGGGTAGTCATGCCTTTTGGCCTAAATAATGCTGGGGCAACATACCAAAGAGCGATGAATTCGATCTTCCATGATTATATAGAGACTTTTATATAAATTTACATCGACGATATTGTTGATAAGTCTATTTCAGGGAAGAATCACATTGACCATCTTCGACAATTATTCGAATGGATGAGAAGCCATGGTCTGAAGATGAATCCTCTCAAATATGCATTTTGTGTGCAAGGGGGAGATTTCTTAGGCTTTGTGGTCCACAAGAAGGGAATCAAAATAAATCTAAATAAGACCAAGGCCATTATGGAGGCGAAAACGCCATCAACAAAGAAGGAATTTCAGTCACTACTGGGAAAAATCAATTTCTTAAGGAGATTCATCTCGAACTTCAGTGGAAAAACTCAAGCCTTCTCACCTCTGCTTCGACTTAACAGGGAAGGATTTGAATGGAGGCAAGCTCAGCAGGAAGCTTTCGACAAAATCAAGGAATACTTGAGTCATCCTCCAATTCTAGCACCACCTTGTAGAAATAGAGGCATGAGACTGTACATATCTGCGTCAGACAAAACTTTAGGGAGCATGTTGGATCAAGAGGATGAAAATGGCGTCGAAAGAGCCATTTACTACCTTAGTAGGGTTTTGAACGATGCAGAAACTAGGTATAGCATAGTTGAAAATTTGTGTTTATGCTTGTATTTTTCTTGTACAAGGTTGAAGCATTATATAAAACCAGTTAATGTTTATGTTTCGTCTCATTTTGATATCATTAAACATATGTTGTCTAAACCAATTTTGCACAGTCGAATTGGTAAATGGGCATTATCTTTAACTGAGTATTCCCTAACTTACATGCCTTTAAAGGCTGTTAAGGGACAAGTGGTAGCCGACTTCATCGTCGACCACTCTATAAACGAAAACATGTTAAACTATCTTGAGCTTGAACCTTGGAAGTTGTATTTCGATGGTTCTAGTCATAAAGATGGTACAGGCGTAAAAGTTTTGATCGTTTCTCCTAATAAAATTCCAGCAAAATTCAAGTATAAAGTCGAAGGTATTTGTTCAAATAATGAGGCTGAATATGAGGCTTTAATAGCCGGACTTGAGATATTGTTGGAATTGGGGGCAACTCGAGTCGAAATAATGGGAGACTCAGAGTTATTCATAAAACAAATGACAAAGGAGTACAAATGTGTTAAAGAAAACCTCATTATGTACTTTGTAATCGCCAATCAATTACTGAAAAAGTTCAAAGTAGTGAGCATTCGACACATACCTCGGTTAGAGAGTCAAGTGGCTAATGACTTGGCTCAGATTGCTTCTGGGTATAAAGTTTTGAAGGAAAAATTATAAGATGAAATCGAAGTCAGAGGAAGAGTTGTATCAGCCAGATTGTCCCCATCAGATTTGGAAACGACGAAGCTAAAATACACTAATAAAGAGAATTTCGAAATCTTAGTAATAGATAGTTTGACGGACGAAGATTGGAGAAAACCAATAGTGGAATATTTTCAAAACCCAATGGCGTCCATAGATCAAAAAATCATGTATCAAGCTTTAAGTTATGTTCTTTTGGGTAATGAATTATTTAAAAAGACTCCTGAGTGAGTTTTGCTTAAGTGCCTTAGTGAGTCAGAAGCGTACTTAGCCCTTTCGACTGTTCATAGTGGGGCATGTGGGGCTCACCAGGTAGGCCACAAGATGAAATGGCTTTTATTTCGACAAGGTATATATTGGCCTACTATGTTGAAGGATTGCATCGGATTCACCAAAGAATGCCAAAAGTGCCAAGTGCATGCAGGTGTACTGCATGTCCCTGCAAGCGAATTACATTCTATAGTCAAGCCATGGCTCTTCAGAGGTTGGGCTTTGGATTTGGTTGGTGAAATTTGACCAACGTCATCTAAAAATCAAAGGTTCATTTTGGTAGGCATTGACTATTTTACGAAATGGATCGAAGTTGTGCCATTGCCAAATGTTGACCAAGAAGACGTAATCGAGTTCATTAAAAAACACATTATCTATAGGTTTGGAATCCCATAAACCATTACAACAGATCAAGGATCAGTGTTCACTGGGCGAAAAATGCAAGAATTCGCTAAGGAAATGGGTTTCAAGCTATTAACCTCTACACCTTATTACGCTCAGGCTAATGGTCAAGTCGAAGCAGCGAACAAAGTAGTAATTAGTTTAATTAAGAAACATGTGGGAAAGAAGCCTAAAAATTGGCACAAAACTTTGGACCAGGTTCTTTGGGCATGTCGAACCTCCCCCAAAGAGGCGACTAATTCCACACCTTTTAGATTGACCTTTGGTCATGATGTAGTATTGCCAGTTGAGATTTATCTTCAGTCGACGAGGATCCAGAGGCATCATGAGATTCCATCTGAGTTATATTGGAACATGATGTTAGACGAATTGGTCGAGTTAGATGAAGAAAGGCTTAATGCTTTAGAGTTATTGAAAAGGCAGAAGAAGAGAGTAGAACCATCTTATAATAAGAAAGTCAAAGTTAAGATTTTTTCACCTGAATAATTAGTTTGGAAAGTAGTTTTGTCTATGGATCGGAAGGATAGAGCTTTGGGGAAATGGTCCCCTAAATGGGAAGGCCCTTTTCAAATCACACAAGTTTTTTCGAATGGTGCTTATGAGATCGAAGAGTTAGATCAAGATAGAAGAATCTTGAGGGTAAACGGGAAGTATTTGAAGAAATACAAACTTGCACTTTAAGAAGTAAAAATAGCCAAAGAGTAATCACGCATGCAAAATAATCGAAGCTAACATGGTAAAACAAAAATTGTTTGCCAAAATGGCTAAATTCGTTACAATAAAAAAAACCACGAAGGGTTAAAAAAAATTCATTACATAATTCAAGAATGGATTTTTAAATAAAAAGAACTAAAATGGAAGGGAGACCTTCACGCTAAGCTATTTCGACTTCAGAAGATCCAGCTGTTTCTCACAGGCAGATTTAGTTGACCTTATGACCTCCAGTTCTGCATCTAACTTTTGAGCCTTATCAATAAAGTCCAACCCAACTTCAAGTTCTTTTGCCATTTAGGAATTATCAAATTTCTGAAGCAGCATTTTGCTTTTTGGCCTTCAAAATTTTGGCTTGAAGTTCTCTGATTTGTTCCTCCCAAAAATGGATATTTCGATTGTTAGTTTCAATTTCAGCTTTGTTGTCTTCTTGGGCATTCTCTAAGTCAGCTAAGCGATTGGTCGACTCCGAGGAAGGATCACATGCAGCTGTTACAGAGCCAGTATAGCTTTCGATGTCTTTTGAGCTTTGCTTGATTTTGGCAACATCAACAGCAACTTGGTCAATCATAGAAGTCAGTTCCAAGATGACATTTGCAATTTTAGGAGAAGCAGTCAGAATGTCAACTTTCTTAAGAAGACCATTCAAGGCAAGAGGAGATGTGGGATCAGACTCTATAAGTCAAAACATGTCACCTTTAAAAACCTTTCATTTGATCTTTGAAAGTATCTCACTAGCAGGGTTGTTGGTTGATCGACCACTAGACACTGAAGGAGAGCTGAGACTTTTTTCAGACGAACTTCCCCTAGAGCCAATCAAAGCCTTTAGGTATTCTAGAGGGTTGCTCTTTTTCAAGGCCGCTAACTCTTATGCAGAAAGGGCCGCAAAGGCGCTGCCTGAATCTTTCGTAGTTGACGGACCAAGATTAGGGTTTGGTTTGACGACTATCTCCTCATGAATGT
This sequence comes from Lathyrus tuberosus, assembly GCA_022829125.1. Taxonomy (NCBI): domain Eukaryota; kingdom Viridiplantae; phylum Streptophyta; class Magnoliopsida; order Fabales; family Fabaceae; genus Lathyrus; species Lathyrus tuberosus. The sequence goes on along the minus strand of JALAZF010000011.1, from coordinate 23,104,602 downwards.
CTTCATCCTCTTCTTCCTCCTGGTCATCATCCTCCTCGACATGTTCAGGATTATCCACAAATTCCTCAATAGGCATCGAATAGTTCTGAAGTATATAGTGAGTTTCCCTTTCTTCCATGTCATTATCTGGATCTTGCTGAGTGATATCCATGCGTTCGACTCTTGGAGAGCCATCTTCAGCTTCCTCTTTGATAGGAGCATGGGGGTTATCCATTTTTGTAACTGCTTCAACTTCCATGTCCTTCTCCTGGTTACCTTCGCGTTCAGAGCCACTGGTGTGAGAATTCTGAGTAATGGTCTTGGGTGGCAAAGTTTCGCGTTGTTCCCTAACCATTTGATTTATTTCGCTTATTGAGCTATTCTCATAATCCTTCACAAAAGTGGGATGATACGTTGGTTCGCCTTCACTGTTGAGGATTGTGGGGTTGGTTGATTCAGTAGCTGGTTGAGCCGAAACTCCTGCATCGTCCTGAAAAAATATAATCGAAGTTAGAAGTCGAACAAGAATACTAAAGACAATGAGGTATAAAGAATTTAGTACCTTAGGAGCTTCTGCCCCAGGGCTTGAGTTGTCACTTTCAGGCTGGTCTGCATCCTTCTTCGACATCTCTTCAGGAGTTGGTTCCAAAATGGTTAAGTTGGTGGGTTTCCTTGTTGAGACCTTCACGCCTTTCGTTTGAGATTGAGCAAGGACTTCGCTCATTTTGAGTTGCCTTTTCTTCTTCTTCAGGGGTTGTTCAGCAGTCAGAGATAAGTCCTCATCATCCGATTCGACTATCACCAATGTGTCCTCCTTTGCCTTCCTTTTCTGAGGAGTTGGGGGCAGCTTTTGAGCGCCCTGAAAAGGAAAATGTTAGAAAATATTGGAATATATAAAAAAGTGACAAAATTAATAAAGGGTGCGAAATACCTTTGTTGTTGTTGTTGTTGCTTTGCTTCCCCCTTCTTCTTTCACTTATGCAGTCTTCCTAACTGGTGGTTTCTTTGGAGGAATTTTCACGGCTAAAATAAAACAGAAAGCAGTTATGATATGTGAAAGGAAATTTTGGGTCGAAATTCTCCCGTTCCACATCTTCATATATTTCAGATTCGATACGAACATCTTCGATCCCAATATGAAGATGCCCTTTGAAACTGTCTAGTGTATGTTTGGTCGGAACCACCTGCTGCGCTTTTGGTTTTCATTGTTGGTGAAGGATTTTGATAGAATCCCCACAGACGAACCAGTTTGGAAATGGAGGGGAAAGGGCCACTCCAAAATAAGCGCTTGGCAGTCAAGGGAATTTGGGAGGAAACATATTGAAAGCCATTTCATATCGTTTCTCAGGAGGAACGTACGAAGGGATCTTTAAGTTCTCCATTTTCTTTAAAAAGATTCCTTCAAAGTAACAGCCGCGTCATGGACGGTTCGACCAATGTCATCTGGTCGATAAACAGTTTCAAAGTATTTTTGGAAGGCCTGGATTTCTTTAATGTGCGTCGAAGTACCTTTCTTCACTCTTTCTTGCACAGAGAGGAAAGTCTTGTTAATGTGGTGTGTAAATGCAGCCACGTTGAAAAATTCCTCGGCATAGTAAGCCTTCCACCAATCATCGAATTTTTGAGTACAAAGAAAGCTTGGTTCGAAAGATACTGGAAGAAGCTGTGTTCGACCAACATACTGTACGATTTGCTTAATAGCTATGGCTTCAAAGTGAATTGCGTTCTAAAGAAGGAGGAGGTGTTTCTTCTCATACAAGAGTCTGGGTAAAACTTGAACCAGTTCAAATTATCGAGCGACCAAATTTGGTTGGTAAGCAATCAAAGTAACTTGACTTTTTGAGGGGTTGAATCTGAGGGTTAAAACCCTAGGAGTCAAAAAGGCTTCCTAAATCGCAGTAGATTCTGCTTCTTGAGCCTTCGACGGCGCTGGGAATGGCTTGGTAAACCACTCAGGACCATATTTCCTTGCAGCGAAGGGAGCCAAGTGGGGTGTGAAGTCATAGCGTTTTGCGAACATCATGATGAAGTTGGTAAAAGTTTGCTAGATGTGTCGACCATCATCAATAGGAATCAGCTTCGCCAAGCGAGGACCTTCTACCCTTCGATTCCTCACGTCGTCAACATCCTCATTAATTGGGCTCTTGTGGGGAAGGCAAACTTCGAACGAAGCATTTAACCACAATTGTAGAAGCCAAAAGAGTCCAGAGAGAAGGAGGTTTCCTTTGTCACCCAGACATTTGAGTTGGGTAACGCCTTCGCTCATGGATTCGTAGAGGTTGGCGAGAATCAATTCGCTCAAACAAAGGTCATGGCCAGCATGGAGTTGGTTCTCCATAGTCACGAATTTCTTAGCCACTTGAAGGGATTTCGAACAGAAGACACAACGAGACAGCCATAGAGCTAAAAAAGCTATGTGTTCGACATCTGAATCCCCCTCTACGTCCTTGTCGTGATAATGCACGATATGGGTCGAATACGCTGCCCTAGAGGTCGAAAAACTAATATTATCATTAACCATAAACTTAGGGACGTAGGTGTTCCCAGTTGGTTTAAGCCCCGTGATAGCGGCTACGTCGAACAGGGTCGGTGTCATCATTCCACATGGAAGATGGAGTGTGTAGTGTGTGTTATCCCAGAAATATAGAGGCGAAACCAGCATGTTCGAGCAATATTCAGGTCCTATTTTTGACAACATAATTAAGTCATAAATCCCCATTTCTTTCCAAACTTTAGATTTAGTTTTCTCTAACTTACCCAACCATCCTAAGTAATCAGAGGGGTTATTCAAAGATGGACTAGCCCTAAACACTCTAAAATTGTTCATATACCTAAGATCAATAGCCTATTCAGTTGTAGGACTGTCTTGGTTAGCAGGTATGGGATCCTCATTGCTAGCCCTAGGTTTTTTACATTGTCCCATGGGCTTATATTTATGATACGTAGGAAAGAAATCTTTAAACTTACTAAAATCAACATCGGGGTCAGTCAAAGGACCACACAAAGCCTGAGGCTTGCCAGAAACAGTTGAAAGAATAAGTACCTGGGAAGCATAAATTCTCCTTTTCTCTTCAGCGAGAGTTTCAGGTATATACTGTTGGTTTCCTACAATGGCAGGTCCAGAGATGGAATTGGACGGAGGAAGTTGAGTGACTTTCTTGGGAGCCCTTGCAGGTTTGCCAGGTTCCTTGGTAATTTTGTTAGCATCCTTGTTTGATCGTGTGGAGGAAGCCATTGTTGGAGAAAAATGAAGAAGGTGAGTGCTTTTGAAAAGTAAGAAGTTTTTTTCTGGGGAGATTTGAGAGTGAGAGAGCGTAAAAGTGAAATAAGTTGTGGAAAGGGGGTATTTATAGAGTTGGAAGTGGAAACGGTTACAGAAAGTATGTTAATGTTAATTTTTGGAGTGGGACGCGTGTCTTTCCCACGATATCTTATGAAGCGGTGATAATTAATGCCTAGCCCCATGATTTCCTAGACTCTAGGAAACGTGATGATGATGGAGATTCTTGCACGCTTTGAGGGGACGTGTCAGGCATGGTAATGATGGCTATGACGTCATAGGTCTGCTGATGGGAAAGTGAACAGTTTTATAACGTTGGAACTATGAGCAAGCGTCGAAGCATCACAAGGACTGAGTGAGGCGTCAAATGACATTCTAAAAAAATACCTTTTTCTTCAATGGTGTCGAAAATGACATTTTTGGGGGGCAATTTGTTAGCTCCTAATTTCGACGCCTGATGTTGAATTAAGAGTCTTATTCAAAGAAATGGAATTTTTTGAAGTTATGGAAGACTTCAACAGGAATGGTATTTTCAGAGAGTCTAGTCGAAAATGTCCTTGTGCAGAAGAGACATGTTCTATGTACTTAGAAATATTTATAACAATTTGGAGATATGTTTCGACAGAAGACTGACTGATGACGTTCTATTCAAAGATTCAAATTCAAATAATGGAGGGAACTTTGTCCTTATCCATTTGAGAGAAGGAGACACGTGGAGTACATCTGAAGGGCGAAGACATGCAGGATGCCATTTGTCTTGCTCTAATTTATAGGCCATTAGGGGTAGTTATTTTTGGCTATTATAAATAGCAAGTCTTAGCGTTAGGATTTGTGTGTGTAAAAGTTGTACAAATTTCTCAAAATCACTCAAAGTATTCGTGTGTAGATAAACGAGTTTTCTGAAGAAATGTACGTTTTATGTAACACCATTTTTCTTATTCAATGCAATTCAGTTAATCTTTGCCCAGAAATTTACCTTTTCTCTTTTACTTTGTTAAGTTATTTTCCAATGCACTTTTAATCATTTCCTCGTATTGCTTTTCCTTTAGTATTGTCGAAATACCCATTTTTCTTAATTATGAATATTGTCGAAGTGTTCATCTTTTTCCAAATATCCTTTTAAATTATTTAGCATATTGTCCTAGGATTTAGTGTGGTCGATCCTGCAAGTTACCCAATTTATTATAGATTTGGTAGACCAGAAGTTGTTTGCTATTTTTCATAGTAAACAGTATCCTCAAGTGGTTTCAAATGGCTTTTCATCCTCATATCTGGTTTCTCAAAAATGGCATTCTGCTCTTTAAAGCAATCATTAATCATTACATGGTAACAAATTATCTCGTGCCCAGCCATTTCCTATGCAAAACATTCCTCCTCTGCATCGGTTACTTCAGTCACCATGTCATATTCGACAGGTAGCACTGATACAACGTTACACAGGACGTCAAAGTTGTCCTCTGATTTTGAGAAATTATTTGTTGTAATTTCCCAATCTTCGTCCTTACATTCCTCTTTGTTATTTGACAAAGGTGGATGTACTCCCTCCTTCGTTGAGTTTTTTGCCAATTTGACCTTAGGTTCGACAAAGGAAGGTGACGAAATGATTATTTTTTACTGGACTTTTGGCCATATGATTTTTAATTTCTTGGTTTGGTTGCTACTAGAACCCGACATTTCTCTAAACACCTTCTTTTGGCGTTGATATCTTTGCCATTGTGTTCGAGTCATGGGTTTTTTCCCTTGTAATTTGGATTGCAAGGATGATTCTTGGTGGACTAAGGGTTGCCCAGTTGTTTCCAAGTCGTGTTCAAATTTAGAACCTCTCCACTTTTTTGGTTGGTGTCTGTTTTGTTGTGGGAGGTGTACCCACTTCCAGACTAACGCCTTCGATTGAGGCACATAGGTCTTAGGTCGACCTTCTTTGTAGCCTATACCCACATTATAAGTACTATAGGGGAAACCTCTTTTGTTGAAAGCATAATTTGGCCTCGACTGGGATCATTTGCCCCATTTGGAATGTTGGGGATTAGTCTTTTTAGGGCCTTCAGTAGCATTTCTATCAAACACAATGTTGCACCTGGGGCAGAACATCACTTCTAAGCCTTTCAATTTGCATCTGTTGAGGAAATCGACCAGTTTCTCTTCAATAATGGGGTAAGTCTCCTTAACTTTCTCGACAATGTTTGACCTAAAAACCTCTATTTATACGTCAGAGCTTTAAGCATCCTCGACCACTAAACATTTGAGTGGTTCAGCATAGTGTAGCGAGTGATTTTGGACGCGGTTCTTAAGCGTTGGTCGCTCTCTGCGGTTTGAGCTTTAAACTACAGGTCGATTCATTTTTTATCCTATTGTGAGCTGAATAAGGAAGGGAAATAAATGTCTCCAATTAACCCTGCTTTGCATACTGAGTTTAAACAGTGTTCTGTTAAGTTACGAATGCTATCAATGTGGGGGGGCCTTTGTATTGGTTATTCGTATTTCGCCAATACAGGTTTCTTTCTTTCTAGGGCTTAATGTTTCTGGCGGGGAACAAGGGTTAGGATGTTAGGACTGATGCTTTTGAATTACTGCTTTTTGATTGATGGAGATATGGGATTTGGGTTTTTTGTTGATTGCGCTCGCTAAGATCTTTTCTTTCGATCTTATGCCTACGTATTCCCGTTTATCGAAACAGGGAAATCAGAGCATTCGTAGTTCCTCCTATTCTATGGGAGGAAAGGGGTGTTTTGGTGTCTTGTTCAAAGCCCAAGACATGAAGCGAAAGGTGATTTGTATCTTGTTCAAAGCCCAAGATGTGAAGCTAAAAGGTCTATTTGTGTCTTGTTCAAAGCCCAAGACGTGAAGCTGAAAGACCTCGGCTTTAGAGAGAATTTGTCATCTCTAAAGAGGGGGAGGAGAATTACTTTAACTGGGATACGCGGATCCGAGCAATGCCATAATTTCCGAAGAAAGGGTTTTAACCTGAAGGAGAAGACTTTAACTCAGTGTAGAGCAATGCCATCTTTCCTTAGGAATTTCTCATGCTAAAAGAGGGACAGTGGCATGGATGTAGATGATCCAGAGGCTTGCCGCTTACAGCGATTAAATGAAGGGAAAAGAGTTGTTGATGTTTGTGTACTGCGAACGAGGCACAACTTTGATGCTAAAAGGTCGATTGGATCAACCAGTGGTTTTCTTATACAAAGCCTAAGAGGAGGCTAATTTCCGCTAGGAAAATCATTATACAAAGCCTAAGAGGAGGCTATTTTATGTCTCGTACAAAGCCCGAGAGAGAGGCTAAAAGTTTTTGACCCAGTGGGGCATATCGTTATACAAAGCCTAAGAGGAGGCTAGCAAAGAGTTGACTCAGTTGGAGAATCTTTTATACTCAGTAAGAGAGTGTTTTTGTATCTCGTACAAAGCCCGAGAGAGAGAGGCGAAAAGGTTGTTTTGACTCCATTGGGGAGAATTTTGGTATCTCGTACGAAGCCCGAGATGGAGGCTATTGTAACTGTTTCAGTTGAGTGACAGATCCAATATACTGATTTTAAAAGAGAAAATCAGTTCTTATATGAGCAACGCTGTACTCAGGGATTTAATTTGAGGATCAGGGATATTTCCTTCTCTTTGAGGAAACGGGAAATCCAAAGGGTATTGAGACTATCCGAGTCTGCGGGTTTCCTTCCTATTTAACGAAGGGTGCTTGAGAATGTCTTCGAGACTCAAGGAAGTTAGACTGTCCGTGTCTAGAGTTTTATCTTTTGTACTATGCTTCGAGAAACAGTAGTAGACTCTATGAAAGGACTGTTCTATGAGGATGACTAGGTTCTGTTCCTATACCTCTAGGAGGTCGTCGGGACAATTTATATGAAGCCCAAGAGGAGGCTGGAAACTTTTAAGAAGCCGACGGGTCCTTGTACGAAGCCCAAGAGGAGGCTATCATTCCCGAAGGAAGAGATCATTATACGAAGCCTAAGAGGAGGCTATGAATACTTCTAAGAAGTCGTAGGGTCCTTGAATAATGCCCAAGAGGAGGCCGATGCTTTTAAGAAGCCCGTGGGTCTATCATCTCCTTTCCATTAGGAGAGATAACTCTTTTAAAGATAAAAACCACTGGTAAACGTGTGAGGTTTACTATCCAGCGACTTTTAACTTTTAAAGAGGGTTCCTTAGTTAAGGTCCAAGATTATGACCGTAGTGGGTACCCAAACGCCGAGACATTCAAGGCAAGCTATCCACAAAGAATAGATCAAGTCAGGAAAGTTCGAGAATTGGGAAGAAACTCAAAGATGCCATTCACGGAGAATACATTTATCTTGGGGAGTAGAGCTTCTTGACGATTCCTAAGGAGGACAGCCGAAGAGAAGACTGTATCTGGTGCTCCTATTGGGGATCTAGGCGTCTATTTCTACGAATAAGTGAAACGGCGTCACCTAGTTCTAGACGTAGTTGCCGGGGAAACTCGAAATATCTATACTATTATTACACAGTAGATATGAGTTTATGAAAGGAGACTTACAGTGAGCAGCCCCACAATACAGTTTATAATATGAAAGCAGTAAATGAAAGCGATAACCACTTACTCGTTTGTAGTGCTTAAATGCTGTTTGGTTAGTTGTTCAACAAAGAAAGATTGAAAACAACAGTATATTCAAAATCAAAGGAGAAAGTGCTTTGAAAAAGAAAGATTTGGGGCTTACAGCTCAAGGAGAGGCCCAGGGTTTTATCAGTGAGCGCACTGTTAAATTTGTACAGAGGGACTTATACAAGTGACTAGGGCCCAAAAAGGTTTTCTGTACAAAGGGATGGGTCTTACACTCTCTCAAGAGACCCAAAAAATGTTTAAAGAAAAGAGTGAGGCTTATAACACGAGGGTAGGCCCAAATGATTTTTCGTTTAAAAACGGCGATCGCGCCGAGGTTTTCTTTTAACGCAGAGGGACTTATACAATAAGTGAGGCCCAAAATGTTTTTGGTTAAAAGGGGGATTGGGTCTTACACTCTATTTAGAGGCCCAAAGTGTTTTAAAGAAAAAGAAATGGGTCTTACTACTCGAGGGTAGGCCCAAAGTGTTTTATTTTTAAACGGGCGACGATCGCACCGTTTACTTGTACAGAGTGACTTATACAATGAGTGAGGTCCAAAAAGTTTTAGTACAAGGGGGATGGGTCTTACACTCTCTCAAGAGGCCCAAAGAGTTTTGAAGAACAATAAATGGGTCTTACTACTCGAGGGTAGGCCCAGATGATTTTTGAAAAGGCGACGATCGCGCCGTTTGTTTTTTTTTTACGGTATCGGGACTTATACAATAAGTGAGGCCCAAAGATGATTTGGTAAAAAAAAAAGGATTGGGTCTTACACTCTAATAGAGGCCCAAAGTGTTTTGAAAATGATTTATGAGGGTTGAATTAATCCAAAACCCTAATTTGTTTTCAAAATGTATTTAATTGAATAAAAATTCAATTAAAATGATCAAAAATTGTTTAACACATGGAAAACAAATTGTGATCTTGGATTAATGCTTCAAAAATTAAGTATTGACCTACAAAATAATTAGAAAGCATTAAAAGTTGAAAAATCAATGTAGAGAAAATATTTAAAATGCCAAAAACAATCAAAATATTAATTCTTTACAAAAATATCAATTATATGAAATAAATAATATTTTTGGGATTTTTTGATAAAATGAAATATTTTAACATTTTTGTGAATTATTAAAAAAAAGAATCAACTCAAAATCATTAAAACTCAGAGAGAAATTAATTTTTGAATCAATTAAACAAAATCACAAAATTCAAATATTTGAATATATGAAAAATGGGGCCAAGAACAGCTGAAGAACATGCGCGTGTTCTTGGTTTCTCAGATTTGCATTTTCTATCCAATCTCCATGAATACGTAATCATATCATGCAATCCACATATCATTATGCTCGTCTCAACCTCACGATCATGTCTATGTACTTTAATTTCATTTAAATTAAACATACAACAAGAAATCACGAAGAGACCTCAAGAACCCTAATTTCTGCATGAAGGCTAGGATTTTTGATACACGATTCAAACAATGCAATTAATTGAGGGAAAACATTCCATGCATGATTATGAACATATGGCCAAATTATTGTGCGAGGAAATATGCATAGATTGAGAGATGACCAAGTATGTGCTTATCTCCAAGTCGTGACAGCAAGTTCAAAGTGATTTTTGATTTGGAGGTGTTACAGATGAGTTGTGATGATCTGGACAACTTCCCTACACCCTATGGATTGTGTTTGGATGGTTGGACTTGATTGAAATTGGCTGGATCATTTTGTGGTATCTCAGCTGCACCTTGTTTGAAAATTTGAGCAACCAGCTGGTGATTTTGTGAAATTGATGTTTCAGAAGTAATCTAAGTGTTTGATCAGCTCATATGTGATGTATGTGAGGTGTGTGAGTGATTGGTTTGTGCAGAATTGCTCTCAAACTCAAAACCTGATAGCTACCTTGCTAAGAAAGGCATTTTTGCCAAGAGAAAGAGATTTTGAGGAAAGCATCTGTTAGATGGCTTTGGTGTACTTAAACTGACCACAATTAAGCTCTATTTATAGTAGAGCAAGTTTGTTTTGCAAGGAATAGTGCATGGCAGCTGGTAAGTAGGTTTGGCCAATGTTGGCAAATGAAAATCCAAGTCTCCTCTAGCCATTGACTAGAGGTTAGGGCACAGAGCTTTGGTCCCCTTGGTCTTGGATAAGTCTTGACTGATTTCAGATGAGAATGGCTCAGTCCATGCCACCTTGATGGTTCCATTGAATGCCTCATTCCAAATTTGAAGTCTTGTCCCTATTTTGGCCATTCTAGGTTCAACATGCTATTTCTTGTTCCTTGGACCTTGGAGGCTTGGCTCAGTGATTGTCCCCTTTAGATTCAATCCTCTGAGGTGTCCAAGTGGATAGGAACTATTGAAATTGGCTGATTTTGGCAAATCGAGCCAAAGTGCAAATTCTGCCTTGCCTTGACAGATTTCAGCAAGGCAACTTGGCAATGTTGTATCTCATGATGTAGGTTGAATTTGGCAATGTTCTTGGCCATTTTGGAAAGCTCTTACATGATACAACAACTGTTTAAACAAGTTTGGTTTTGATCTCTTTTGATTCCAAGTGAAAAATCCCCCTACATTTGGCAAAAAGTGAAGGCAAATTCTGACTTAGTGAAAATTTCACTAAGTGTTGGAAAAAGTGACATTTGCACTTTTCAGCCACTTTGATCACTCCATAACTCAAAATCCTTAATGAATTGGAATGACTTGTAGTTGAAGTTTTTGTAGGTGATAATGAGGGCTACAAATCCATTTTTGGATGAGAAAAAATGGCCTTGTGGTTTAGGAGTTATGGTCCTCCAAAGTTGGTACCTTTGCCACTTTATTTTTAACTTAGAAAAATTTCTAAGTTTTATGGTTACCCCTTTTACAAGTTATCTCACTTTTCTTGATTTTTCTTGATGAATGATGATTCAAATCATACATTAACATCATTTTAGGGTTAAAAATCCATTTTGGTGAAAAATCTCAAAAAGTCAAAGTTGACTTTTGTGCACAGTTGACTTTTTATCAGATGAATTCTAAACTGTGCAATTCTTCAGGAAATCATGTCCTTGACCTAAATCAAACTTGATGGACATGTTCCATGGGTGTCATAGGGTATATTCAATCATGTATTAGGGTTTGGGAGCATGTCTTGGTCAAAAGTCAAAGTTACAGTTGACTTTTCTCTTAAAACCCTAATTGTGGTGCAGATGAAAATGAGACTTGTTGCTCAAGCTTCTTGGATCAATCCATTGTTCCAAATGGATCAATATGGTGTATTAGAGACCCTCAAATCATCTCTTGAGGTCTTGGCTCATGGTTTGTCCCAAAAGTCAACTTAGGGGTGAATTAGGTCAAGAAACCCTAATTCCTGATTTTTGATGAATGCATCCCCTGAGGCAAAATTGACTTGATGCATGGGTTCATGAGGTTCCATGAAGCATATTAGGTTATGTTTTGGATCATTGCCTTGTGCCCAGATGAAATTTTCCATCTGGAGACCCTGGTCGACCAAAACCCTAATTTGGTGACACTGTCGATCTTGAGACTTGATCCACCTAGAAGGGAGCAGCCTTGTGCTTAATCCTTGAAGTGGGAGTCATTTTTGATCCATTGTGGATATTTGAGAGATTAGACAAGTTGAAGATCATGTCATTTCTTGATTGATCCTTTGTCTAAGCACTCAGAGAGGGCTTGAAACCCTAATTTTGATTGTATTGGATGCTCACCCATATTTGGGGAGACTGATGAAGCATGATGGTTCATCCATATTGTGATGATGATTTTCACAATGATGGGAAATCTAAGTGGTCAAAATTTGGGGTATTACAGATGCCCCTATTTAATCTTCTTGGACCCGAAGGTATGAATGACGAAGGGATTCGGGCATTCGGGGTGCAAGAGGATTAAATATCAGAATATCCGAAATTTTGATGGTGGTTATGAATGGTAGCTTATGCATTCATCTTCTTTAGCTAAGCGATGATGCTTAAAAAAGGTAAACTTCCCCTCGATCCTGGTTTCCTACCAAGAACTGGTCTCAGTTTCTTTTGAAATAAACTTCCCCTCGATCCTGGTTTCCTACCAAGGAACTGGTCTTAGTTTCTGATTTAAACTTCCCCTCGATCCTGGTTTCCTACCAAGAACTGGTCTTAGTTTCTTATTTAAACTTTCCCTCGATCCTGGTTTCATACCAAGGAACTGGTCTTAGTTTCTGATTTAAACTTCCCCTCGATCTTGGTTTCCTACCAAGAACTGGTCTTAGTTTCTTTTGTCAATAAACTTTCTTGACAAGGGACGCTATTCATAGCGGCTTTCCTCAAACTTCTCGCCGAATTTTCCTGGGGAGATGCCATTTGAGTGGAAAAAGTTTTGATGTCAGACTTGCTGGGGAACCCAGTCGTCTGAGTTGTAGAGTTGTACAAATTTCTCTGTTTTGGAGACGCCATTTGTTTCTACTGGGGAAAGCGAGTCTCTTGAGAGACTATTTTCGTTTGGGATCTTTCATCATACTTTTCTCGGGATCTTCCCGGAGAAACGCCATATGGTGGGGTCCAATTTTGAGGTGTCGATGACCTTTTCATCAACGACTTTTCGGAGAAATACTGATGTACTGCCGAATCTCTGATCACGAGGCTTTCTCTGTGGATTTTCCTCAATCCGGGAAAGCAAGGATATCATCTTCAATGGCGAAGAGTGATGTTTATTGAGAGTTTTCTCTGGCTTTTCAGAGGTTCAAGTTATCAAAGTGGCCAAGTGCCGACTCTGATCTAAAGATACACTGGTGGCGAGATTGTGCAGACGCAACACTTCCTGATGAGGAAAGAACTGGCAAACTCGATTGAGAAAACTGTTTATCACTAGGGGACAAGACCGACTCAAGTGATAGTGATGCAATATGAAATGTAAATGCAAATAAAAAATGCATGAAGTATGTATGTATATGCTGACAAAACAGACGCGACATACAGACTAATGGATGAACACAATTGAATACTCGGCCATCGCGGGGCGAAGAAGTACCGTTAATTCAAAATAGCAATTCCACCTTGCTTAGGCGAGATAGTCCCGTTGGGAGCTATGTTGATCGGGCTTAGGAGATGAGAACTCGGCCGAGGATGTCATACGAAACAAGGTCTCTGACACAGTTGATCCCTTCATTCAGGCATACTGGCTTAGAAGGAATACTTTGATTCTGCACTTTGAAGTTCGCTTACTACGGGAGAAGCGATCGATGTTCTTCTGATGTTCAACAGTCAAAAGAAATTGCCATCTTTATTTTAAAAGCAGAAAAAGTTTTAACAAGTAAATTCATTTTTGTTTTATTTCAAGAATCGCTGATTAAGTTTAAACAACGTCGTTCTGTAAAGCTAAAACAAGCAAGAATTATAAACAAAAGCACAAGGGCTCAAATTTTATTGATAAGATGGAGATCAGCCAAACGCGTGATTCCAAAGAGTATATACAAAGTTAGAAAACGGTAATTTACAGGGAAAAGGGCTACGTTGAAACATAACGACCACTATCCTTCTACCAACTTTGAGTTCGGGACATCCTGAGCTTCTGTCGAAGATGACCTTGACTGGAGTTTTCCTCCGATGGATGATGTAACTGCTGCTAAGGGACTTGCCTCTGTTGAACATAGTTACTTGCCATTATCCCTAATTTTTGCCTGGATTGTACTGTGAGATTTCCAATCCATCGGGATGATTTTTTTTTTCATGTCTCTAACTTTTGCCTGGACCGCCCTTTCGGATTTTCAATCCACCGAGACGTTTTTTTTTTTTTTAGTTTAGGCGAAGTATTTCTTGACTACATCAACATTCGTGGGGCAGGCAAATTCCTCTCCGTCCATGGTGGCAAGTCTCAAGGCGCCGCCTGAGAAAGCTTTCGTGACCACATAGGGGCCATCATAATTTGGGGTCCATTTGCCCCGAGAATCAGTGAGAAATGATTGTATCTTCTTGAGCACAAGGTCTCCTTTCCTGAAGACACGAGGCCGAAACTTTTTGTCGAACACCCTCTTCATTCTTTGTTGATACAACTGACCGTGGCATAGTGTCGTGATTCTCTTTTCTTCGATCAGATTCAGTTCATCGTGTCGACTTTGACACCATTCAACTTCGGTGAGCTGAGCTTCCATCAATACCCGGATTGATGAGATCTCTACTTCTATGGGAAACACTGCCTCCATGCCATATACTAGAGAGAAAGGGGTAGCCCCTGTTGAAGTGCGGACAGATGTGCGATAACCATGAAGAGCAAAGGGTAGCATCTCGTGCCAATCTTTATAGGTTACAACCATTTTTTGAACGATCTTCTTGATGTTCTTGTTAGCCACTTCTACCGCTCCGTTCATCTTGGGTCGGTAGGGAGATGAGTTATGGTGTTCGATCTTGAACTCTGTGCATAACTCTTTCATCATCTTATTGTTCAAGTTAGATCCATTATCAGTAATGATCTCGCTTGGAACACCATAACGGCAGATGATATTGTTTTTGATAAATCGGACCACCACTTGTCGGGTTACATTGGCGAATGGCGCTGCTTCGACCCACTTGGTGAAATAGTCAATGGCTACCAGGATGAACCGATGTCCGTTTGAAGCCTTGGGCTCAATCATACCAATCATGTCGATTCCCCATATGGAAAAAGGCCACGGGGAAGAAAGAACTTTGAGATGTGATGGCGGTACATGAATTTTGTCAGAGTATATCTGACACTTGTGACACCTCCTCATGTACTTGTAGCAGTCGGATTCCATGGTCAACCAATAGTACCCGGCCCTGAGAATTTTTCTCGCCATTGTGTGTCCGTTGGCATGAGTGCCAAAGGATCCTTCATGAATTTCTTTCATGAGCATGTCTGCTTCTGGTCTGTCGATGCATCGGAGCAAGACCATGTCAAAATTTCTCTTATAAAGAGTGTCACCGCTCAGGAAGAAGTTTCCAGCCAATCTTCTGAGGGTTTTCCTGTCTTTTCCGAGTGCCCCAGATGGGTACTCTTGTTTCTGAAGGAAGCATTTGATATCGTGATACCAAGGTCTGTCGTCTATGACTGCTTCAATCGCGAAGATGTAAGCGGGCCGTTCAAGGCGCATGATGTCGATCTTAGGTATGTCATTCCATCGACCTACACTAATCATGGAAGAGAGAATGGCCAATGCATCAGCCATGTGATTCTCATCACGAGGGATGTGATGAAAGTCGACTCTGTTGAAGAAGGGTAACAACCTCCTTGCATAGTCTTTGTAAGGAATCAATCCTGATTGGTATGTGTTCCAATCTCCTTTTATCTGATTGATAACCAAGGCTGAGTTGCCGTATACGTCCAAGTTTTTGATCCTTAAATCAATCGCTTCTTCGAGACCCATAATACAAGCTTCGTATTCGGCCTCGTTGTTCGTACATTTGAACGTAAGTCTGGCAGTGAAAGGAATGTGGGAACCCTGAGGGGTAACAATGATTGCCCCAATTCCGTTTCCATAATGATTGACTGCTCCGTCAAAGATAAGTCCCCACTGGGAATCTGGTTCTGGCCCTTCACTGGGTAGCGGTTCATCGCAATCTTTCATCTTTAGATACATGACATCTTCGTCTGGGAAGTCAAACTCGATTGATTCTTGATCGTCAATCGGTTGATGAGCCAAATGATCAGCTAAAATACTTCCCTTAATGGCTTTCTGAGCGTGGTACTCTATGTCATATTCTGATAGTAACATCTGCCAACGGGCAATCCTTCCCGTGAGAGCAGGTTTTTCGAAAACGTACTTGATTGGATCCATTTCGGAGACCAACCAAGTAGTATGACGAATCATGTACTGGCGAAAACGTTTGGCTGCCCAAGCCAAAGCGCAGCAAGTTTTCTCAAGCATTGTGTACCGAGTTTCACAGTCGGTGAATTTCTTTCTTAGATAGTAAATGGCAGACTCTTTCCTTTTGGTTTCGTCTTGTTGGCCAAGTACACATCCCATTGAGTCCTCTAGGACTGTGAGGTAAATGATCAGTGATCTTTCTTCCACTGGAGGCGATAGGATCGGAGGATTCAACAGATATTCCTTAATACTGTCGAAGGCAGTTTGGCAGTCTTCTGACCAAACGCAATCCTGGTTCTTTTTCAATAGCTTGAAAATCAGCGCACAAGTGGCGGTCATAAGGAATATGAACCTGGAGATGTAGTTTAAACGTCCCAAGAATCCTCTGACTTGTTTTTCAGTTTTCGGAGAAGGCATTTCTTGAATGGCCTTGACCTTGTCAGGATCAACTTCAATTCCTTTCTGGCTGACGATGAACCCTAGTAGTTTCCCTGAACGGACACCGAAGGTGCACTTGTTGGGATTCAAGCGGAGCTTGAATTTTCTCAAACGTTCGAACAATTTTGACAGATGTTCAACGTGCTCATCCTCTGTTCTTGATTTTGCAATCAAATCATCGACATATACCTCGATTTCTTTGTGTATCATGTCATGAAACAGAGTAGTCATGGCCCTTTGATAGGTTGCCCCGACATTCTTCAAACCGAACGACATTACCTTGTAACAAAAGGTACCCCATGGGGTAATGAACGAAGTTTTCTCCATGTCTTTCGGCGCCATTTTGATCTGATTATAGCCCGAGAATCCATCCATGAAGGAGAAAATTTTGAACTTTGCTGTGCTGTCTACCAGCATGTCAATGTGTGGTAAAGGAAAGTCGTCCTTTGGACTTGCCTTGTTTAGATCTTTGTAATCAACACACATTCTGACCCTTCCGTCCTTTTTGGGAACGGGTACGATGTTGGCTAACCATTGAGGATATTCAGATGGAGCGAGGAAACCCGCATCGATCTGTTTCTGTACCTCCTCTTTGATTTTGATGGCCATGTCCGGGTGAGTGCGTCTTAACCTTTGCTTTACTGGCGGACATTCCGATCTCAACGGTAAGTGATGCTCCACGATGCTGGTATCCAACCCTGGCATATCCTGATAGGACCAAGCGAATACATCGGGGAATTCTTTGAGAAGCTTTATCAAACCCTCTCTGGCAGTTGGACTGAGCAATGCTCCGATCCTGATTTCTTTTCTCTCTTTTTCTGAACCCAAGTTTACCGTTTCCAACGGCTCTTTGTGAGGTTCAATGGACCTTTCCTCTTGTCTGAGTAGTCGGGAGATCTCTTTTGGAATTTCGTTGTCATTTTCTTCTTCAGCCTCGAATACCGGGAACTCAAAGTTGGAAGAAAGCATCGGATCGTATGTTTCAACGGGGTATAAAACAAGCAATCTGCATGACGTGATGATTCGTGTTTAGAAGAGATAGAGAAAATGCAAGTGTGTGCAGTGTATTTGTTTTACTGCTTGTTTTTATTATTGAATTGTTTTTTAGGATTACCATTTTCTAAAAAAGCAAAAAGAGAAAACAGCAATTAATGCGGAAATTACAGAACGACGTTATTTTATTAATGAACAAGTCGAATCTTGAAACTACAGCCCTATAAAACAAAACTCTGTCGCTTTGGGCAAAGCGAAGAGGGAAATTTACAGAAAACGAGCCCTATCAAAACATCTGTTTCACCTGGGCAGGGTGAAAGGTTTAAAGATGGCAATTACTTTGACTGATGAACGACCTTCGGAACCTCGACAGCAACCCACTGGCGGCGAACTCCTCGGTGAATCACAAAGTCTGGCACCTTCCTTGATTTGTCTTCAGAAATGACGCTAATTTTTGGTGGAGCAGTATCGTCGGAATCTGTTGTATTTTGCATAGCGTTTGTGCTCTCAGCTGTATCTCCCCATCCAGTTGGCTGGATGTCTTCGAGCCTGATACGAGAGCTTTCGAGAGCGGTGTACTTGACCATAAAGTCGTATTTTCCACTTGGTTGTCCCAGAGTGTCCCAAACTTCTTTGGAACTGGAGGAGTCACTTCTCTCGATGACGTGGACCTCGGGAAAAGCATAGTTGATGAATTCTAGTCCTGCAAACGTTGCGAATTCATCTTCATGTTGAGTAGTTTCCGAATGACCTGAATGTTGATCCCATGACATGGTGGGGACATAGGTATTCTGTTCAATGATGCTCAGCTGAGTTTCATTATTCGGCTGACTTTCCGGCCCCAAGTTTCCTGGGTAAGGGTGCCACATTGGCAGACCATCCATCGGGCCATAGTAATTGCGGTCAAAGTTGTCTTTCAACAGAGTGTCTTCCTCTAATGAATTTGGCGGAGCACGGCATCCTTCCGGATCACAATCTCCATAGATCATTTCGACATCTGATCTTGGTATAAATCTCGGACTTTCTGTAGGAAAGCAAAAAGGCATAGACACCTCTTCCCGAGACATATAACCGTCCTTGTTAAGGTAGGACTTCCATTCTTCATCTGTGTCAGAGGGATCTTCCTCATTGATAGCATGAACTGTCTGAGACACTGGGTGAAGAAAACCTCCACTGTGGAAGAAGTTTTGAAGGGGATGAAGACTTTCATCGTTGGCGGCTGTCTGGGTACAGGTCGCAGAAAAACCAAGACCCTTCTTTGTTTTATTGTCAATAGGAATGACAAGTCGTCCCCATCCTGTCGTATCGGTACTCTCGACCGCTTTGATAGCATCTTTGTATGAAGAAATTGAAGTTCCTTCTTTGTACTGATCGTCCTTGCTCACTGATAGTGCTTGGAACTGAGTTCCAATAACCTCCTCGGGTTCCACACAAGTAGATGATGATAAGTTGCTCACAAGCAAGGCTTGTTCCCCACAAACCGTGACAAGTTGATCGTTCTTGACGAACTTTAGCTTTTGGTGGAGGGTTAAAGTAACCGCTCCAGCCTGATGTATCCAAGGTCTTCCTAATAAACAACTATATGTTGCCCGGATGTCCATGACCTGGAAAGTGATTTGGAAAGTGTGAGGACCAATAGTTATGGGAAGATCAACTTCGCCGATAACTGTTTTTCTGGATCCGTCGAATGCTTTGACGATGACCTCGCTGACTCTCATCGGAGGGCCCTTGAATGATAATTGCATCAAAGTGGACTTCGGCATAACATTCAGGGCTGACCCTGTGTCTACCAGTACGTTGGCTAAAGCATCGCCCTGGCAGTTAACTGTAATGTTGAGCGCCATGTTATGACGGCGACCCTCTTCAGGTAATTCCTCATCACTAAATCCCAAATTATTGCAGGAAGTGATGTTAGAGACAATGCTATCGAATTGTATGATTGTTACATCCTGTTCCACAAAGGCTTGCTCCAAGACTTTCTGTAGAGCCTCTCTATGTGCTTCTGAACTGAGTAACAGTGATAATACTGAGATCTTTGAAGGAGTCTGTAACAGTTGATCAACGATGTTATATTCACTCCTTTGGATGAGCTTTAGCATCTCATCTTTGTCTTTTGAAAAGTCGGGATTACTAGATTGACCGACTGGCGGATCAGGAATTTCTGCCTGAAGTTCCTTTTCTTTGTTAGCTTCTTCAACCCCTCGGTTGAAGATTATTCCACTCCGTGTTACACGACTGACGTCTGTAATATTCACGATGGAGGGTAATGGAATTTCCTTTCCATTCTCAATTGTTGTTGCACCGTATTTGTAAGGGATCGCCTTAGCTGATTCATACGGTAGTGGCCCCGGTAGATAGATGACTATGGGAACCTTCTGATTTTTCTGACCATCATAAGTAATCTCGATCCGTTCCCGGTTGGGAACTCTAGATTCGTCAAGTAGAGGAATGATGGCAAAAACATCCCTGGTCCTGTGATGACCAGAGATCGTGACAACATCCTCAACTTGCTCGGCAAGGTAGTTCGGCGACCAAATGATGGGTCCTGAACCTGGATATGGATTAATTTCTCCATGATCGACCTGACCCTGAAGAGCTGCTCTCACAAGGTAACACCCTTGGTTACTTTTCGAACAGACACTACAACTGTCATAGTTGTGTGGTGGCACCTGGCCACGCCCTCTTTGAATACAATGTAACCTCACTAGGTTACCTTCCATTGATCGGACATCCTGACTTTGACGACGAGTAGGATTCCTGTGATTGATACTAATTTGCTAAGTATCTTCGTCTATATAGATTGGCATCCACTAGTGATTTAACAAGTGCTGAAGTGCCTCCTGGACAAGGGTACAACCTCGATCGTTTTCGCAACCTGCTTTACCGCTTTGGTAATCATGTGATATTAAGAATCCGAGTCGGACCTGCTCAGCATGTAACTCTACCAGATTGGTATTCATCACACGGATGTCAAAGATCTGAACCATATTGATTTGATAGGAGTCCCTATCATGGTAGTCTTGGATCCATCCAAGATCCATCTGACGCTGGAGGGCCTCTTGTATGAAAGAGCATCCCTGTTTGTTTACCGAGCAAATCAGACAGGAACTGTAATCGTGCCGCGGCAGATTATGATACTGGCTTTGCCTTGAGTGCATCGCCACCAAGTTGACATTCATCGCACGGATGTCGTGGTTTTGAATGACGTTGGAATTCGTGGAGACCATGTTAACTCCACGAACTCGGTGCTCCTGGATCCATCCAAGATCCATTTGTTCCTGTAGAGCTGCTTCCACTACAGAACATCCTTGGTTGTCTTTAGAGTAGATATCACACTGGTGATAGTTATGAGGTGGCACATGGCCATATCCACTCTGTCTACAATGCATCTTGACCAGATTGGTCCCCAATAAGAGTACATCGTGAATTTGATAGACATTGTTAGTCTCTTTCTCAATCAGATTGACTGCAGCTTTCTCGTGTTGAGGCAGCGGGTTCGTAAGAACATTAGGATTCGTATCTTTGAAAGATAAGAGCCCGCTCCTAACAAGCTTTTGCACGTCGGATTTGAAATTGAGACAAGTCTCAATGTTATGCCCTGAACCTCCTTGATGATAAGGACATGTTTGATCCGCTTTAAACAAGAAAGGCAGATTTTCCGGAACTGAAAGGGGAGACTTAGTCTGGATGTGCCCCTTGGCTAGCAGTAACGGAAACAGCTCTGCGTACAACATGGGTATAGGATCAAACCCTGGTGGCCGTGTTGTACGGTTGTTGTTATATGGAGGACGAGCCTGCTGAAGAGGCTGTTGTGTCCTTTGTTGGTCAGGTTGGCTCTGCGCAACCTGAGGTTGATACATAGGAACAGGTGCGGGGCCGATAGCAGGAGTAACAGCTGCTACTGGCTGATAATGTCGCCTTTGCTTTCCGAGAGAGATATTCCGAATATCTTGCTCTTTTTTCTTAGGGAGAGCACCACCGTATTTTTTAGTACCGCTCGTCAATCCAGTGTCTTTTACCAAACGCCCTTCTCGGACGGCTTCCTCAAGACGTACACCCATGCCGACCATTTCGGTGAAATCACTGGGTGCACTGGCAACCATTCGGTCATAGTAAAATGAGCTTAAGGTCTTTAAGAAGATTTTTGTCATCTCTTTTTCCTCAAGAGGTGGACAAATTTGAGCGGCAATTTCACGCCACCTTTGAGCATACTCCTTAAAGGTTTCCTTGTCCTTTTGCGACATTGATCTGAGTTGATCTCTGTCGGGTGCCATGTCCAAATTGTACTTGTATTGTTGGATGAAGGTAGTACCAAGATCTCTGAATGTACTGATCGTAGTACGGTTTAAACCCATGTACCATTTGAGTGCGGCGCCGGTTAAACTATCCTGGAAGTAGTGAATCAGTAGGTCCTGATTCTCCGTCTGGGTTGACATCCGCCGAGCGTACACCACCAGATGGCTTTGAGGGCAAGAGTTACCCTTGTATTTTTCAAAGTCGGGCATTTGGAACTTGTGCGGGACTTTCACATTTGGGACCAAGCAGAGGTCTGCGGCATCCTTTCCAAATAGATCCTGACCGCGAATGGCTTGCAGCTCTTTCTGCATTTCCAAGAACTGCTCCTGGAATTCATCCATTCTGTCAAACATAGTTTCCTTCTTACCAGAAGGTGTCCGTGGAATCTGTCCTTCCGGGACAGTGTGCACCACAGGGGGTGGTACCGTGACTACGGCAGTAAGTCTTGGCGCCTCCCGAAGTTTATAACCTTCAGGAGTCTTGAGTATGCCCCTGGAATCTTCGCTTTCCCGAAGTTTGTAACCTTCAGGCCCAGCAGCTTCTGTTGCGATTCCCTGATCTTCAGTGATCGGCGGAACATATCCTTCCGGGATATAGTTAACAGGCATGCCCCAAGGACGATCTTTCGGCATTTGATGCCTAGGATCATACTTTTCTATGATGGGCGTTGAGGTGATCTCTGAGATCACAGTTCTTTGTAGCTGAGCTTCTGCCATGGCTTGCATGTCGTTACGAAGCTTTCTCATATCCTCTCTCAGAGCGTCGATCTCTTCTTTCAACTCTCTGTTTTCTTCCTCAAGATCATCCATCTTTTTCTGACGATTGGCCCGAGTATTATACGAATGAGACAGTTTGACTCTAGAATCGAGACACAAACGTGAGATTCGTAGGTAAGGAGAATACGCGATGTGAGAATGATGAATGCAATGATTATATTAATTGTTTTTAGGTTTAATTAAAATAAACTTCGATAATTAGATTGCAAATATCAAACAGTGGGGAAACCCCTTTTTATTGAATTCCAAAGGATTACAGAAATGGAAATACAGTAGATTACAAAGTGCAGAAACAGAAACCTAAACTAATGGGTCCCGAGTCCTCTTCTTTGACCGGGGCGCTTGGGCCGTTATCGGGTTGTCATTCCTTTGCCAGGTGAAAGGAGCGAGCAAATTCCTTTGGTCATCTTGATTCTCTACAACATGCTGTTCCAAAATTTCAATCAGAGCATCTTTAACTTTCAGTAATTGCTGTATTTGGGTACACTCTACGTCGAGGGTGCGGTACTTGTTCTTCCAAGATCTTCTTTCCTTTTGAACTTTGTTGAGAGTAACCTGAAGCCTTTCAGTTTCCGTCATGAAGTACATGACAATTTCCCTCGGCGGAAGAATTCCGTAACGAGGATAAGGCATCTTTAGCTTGAGAGCTCTAGTTTGTACCCAATGGAGATAAGGCTCCACCGAGACACAGTCCGGTTTTCCCAGAGACTCTCGTCCTTTCTTATGAACCTGTTTCTAAGCTTGCACTATTTCCATCTTTAGTGCTCTGTCACTTTCTCCTTCTTTGAAGAAAAGACCTTCCAGATGAACACCCAGTGGGATGTGTCTCATCGGGTATCCAAATTGACGAAGAACTAACATCGGATGATAGTTGATTCCTCCTTTAGTTCCTATGAGGGGTACGCTGGGGAAGTTTCCACAACGGTCAATGACTCTGATTCCCTCATAAATCCTATTACACCAATCTATATCAGAGTTGGTGAGGGACATGATCTTCTGCGACCAACGTAAGACACTCTTGCAATCCCAAAAAGCAGCAGACTTGGGCAAGTGCGAGATAAACCATTTGTAGAGCAAAGGTACACAGCATGTGATCTCCCCTCCACTGTACAAATTTCCCAAGTGTACAGAATGATACGCATCTGCGAGCAAAGTCGGCACAGGGTTTCCCATGAGAAAAACCTTAATAGCGTTGATATCGACGAAGTTATTGATGTTGGGAAACAAAAATAACCCGTAGGTGAGCAAGACAAAGATGCTTTCAAAAGCAGTCATGTTCCCTATACTAGCAAAGTACAGAGCTTTCTTGGTCAGGAACTGGGCTGGCAAACCTTGGGTGCCACCCTTAGTGGTCATGTGAGTCCGGACCTCAGACTCGTCTAAATGAATTGCTATTGCAATAGTCTGATTCTTTGGAATTTCTTCCAGTCCAGAAAACGGAGCTCGATCAGTGATATGTAAATCAGCCAGATGAGAATACTCCTCCAGCGTTGGTGATAGCTGGTAATCCGGGAATGTGAAACAATGATAAACCAGATCGTAGAATTGAATGAGCGCGTCCATGATCCCCTTAATCACATGGACTCTTAACAGTGGTAGCAAACCACCGTGCTTGGCTCTGAAAGCCTCTGGGTTAACGATCATCCTCGCTAACTTTCTCAAATCCCCTAGTTTTGGAACCTTGAAGGTATACTGGTGAGTTCTCCTTCTACCGAAATCCATTAATGCAATCTTTTTCTCTGATATTTGCAATCACAGTCTTAGTTTAATTTGAAAAACAGAGAGACTAGAAGAGAAAGTTTTTTGAATGTTTTAATGTTTTATTAAATGAATGCATGAATGCAGCACACAAAAACATAGAAAAAACATGGGGTCAGAGGGTCGTTGTCATGAGTCAAGGCTCTACCCATCCCCAAAGGTTTATACTAGGGTGATTTTTGTACCTGTACTCATTATCATCAGCTCCTCCCAGGAAAGCAAGCCAACAAGCGGATCGCCAGCGAGTTGTAAAGCAATCTTAGAGTAAGTGCCATTCACCGAGAATAGATCACCAGCCTCAAATGAGGGTAGTATCGCGTAACAACTATTTCCGATAGTTTCTGCACTACGAAAGGGTTTGGCTCCTCAGCTTCTCAGACTTAACAACCGGCCCATTGGCTATAAGAGTGAATGGGTTGCATTGGTCAGCCTCCACTGGGGTTGATGGTCGACCCCGTCGCCATCACTTATCTTAAGTGTATACTCATTCTCACCACATGCGGCATCACACGCATTCCCAGTAGCAGAAAAATAAACACGTATAGCATTTAGGAAAACCAGTATATATAGTTGGCCTAATCATCATAGAGTTATAAAGCTACGATTCTTAAGTTCCTGACAGAAATGAGTTCCCCAGCGGAAGCCCCAATCTGTGGTTCCCTGCCTAAGAGATGGACCAGCATAGGTCAATCTTTCTCTTCGGTAGAGTTCCCATTTTCCGTAGAAAACGGGGATGATGCCCTAAGGCAGAAAAGGAGACTCCCCAGCAGAGTCGCCATTTTACAAGGAAAACAGACAGAAAGAAAAACAAGGGCCCCACGGTGGGCGCCACTTTTCTGTGAAAAATGGGGACGACCGTGCCTAGATCTAATTTTGAACGGCCCCACGGTGGGCACCACTTTTCTGTGAAAAATGGGGACGACCGTGCCTAGATCTAATTTTGAACGGCCCCACGGTGGGCGCCACTTTTCTGTGAAAAATGGGGACGACCGTGCCTAGATCTAATTTTGAACGGCCCCATGGTGGGCGCCACTTTTCTGTAGCGAGCGATTTTGGACGCGGTTCTTAAGCGCTGGTCGCTCTCTGCGGTTTGAGCTTTAAACTACAGGTCGATTCATTTTTTATCCTATTATGAGCTGAATAAGGAAGGGAAATAGATGTCTCCAATTAACCCTGCTTTGCATACTGAGTTTAAACAGCGGTCTGTTAAGTTACGAATGCTATCAATGTGGGGGGGGGGGCCTTTGTACTGGTTATTCGTATTTCGCCAATACAGGTTTCTTTCTTTCTAGGGCTTAATGTTTCTGGCGGGGAACAAGGGTTAGGATGTTAGGACTGATGCTTTTGAATTACTGCTTTTTGATTGATGGAGATATGAGATTTGGGTTTTGGGTTTTTTGTTGATTGCGCTCGCTAATATCTTTTCTTTCGATCTTATGCCTACGTATTCCCGTTTACCGAAACAGGGAAATCAGAGCATTCGTAGTTCCTCCTATTCTATGGGAGGAAATGGGTGTTTTGGTGTCTTGTTCAAAGCCCAAGACATGAAGCGAAAGGTGATTTGTATCTTGTTCAAAGCCCAAGATGTGAAGATAAAAGGTCTATTTGTGTCTTGTTCAAAGCCCAAGACGTGAAGCTGAAAGACCTCGGCTTTAGAGAGAATTTGTCATCTCTAAAGAGGGGGAGGAGAATTACTTTAACTGGGATACGCGGATCCGAGCAATGCCATAATTTTCGAAGAAAGGGTTTTAACCTGAAGGAGAAGACTTTAACTCAGTGTAGAGCAATGCCATCTTTCCTTAGGAATTTCTCATGCTAAAAGAGGGACAGTGGCATGGATGTAGATGATCCAGAGGCTTGCCGCTTACAGTGATTAGATGAAGGGAAAGGAGTTGTTGATGTTTGTGTACTGCGAACGAGGCACAGCTTTGATGCTAAAAGGTCGATTGGATCAACCAGTGGTTTTCTTATACAAAGCCTAAGAGGAGGCTAATTTCCGCTAGGAAAATCATTATACAAAGCCTAAGAGGAGGCTATTTTATGTCTCGTACAAAGCCCGAGAGAGAGGCTAAAAGTTTTTGACCCAGTGGGGCATATCGTTATACAAAGCCTAAGAGGAGGCTAGCAAAGAGTTGACTCAGTTGAAGAATCTTTTATACTCAGTAAGAGAGTGTTTTTGTATCTCGTACAAAGCCCGAGAGAGAGGCGAAAAGGTTGTTTTGACTCCACTGGGGAGAATTTTGGTATCTCGTACGAAGCCCGAGATGTAGGCTATTGTAACTGTTTAAGTTGAGTGACAGATCCAATATACTGATTTTAAAAGAGAAAATCAGTTCTTATATGAGCAACGCTGTACTCAGGGATTTAATTTGAGGATCAGGGATATTTCTTTCTCTTTGAGGAAACGGGAAATCCAAAGGGTATTGAGACTATTCGAGTCTGTGGGTTTCCTTCCTATTTAACGAAGGGTGCTTGAGAATGTCTTTGAGACTCAAGGAAGTTAGACTGTCCGTGTCTAGAGTTTTATCTTTTGTACTATGCTTCGAGAAATAGTAGTAGACTCTATGAAAGGACTGTTCTATGAGGATGACTAGGTTCTGTTCCTATACCTCTAGGAGGTCGTCGGGACAATTTGTACGAAGCCCAAGAGGAGGCTGGAAACTTTTAAGAAGCCGACGGGTCCTTGTACGAAGCCCAAGAGGAGGCTATCATTCCCGAAGGAAGAGATCATTATACGAAGCCTAAGAGGAGGCTGTGAATACTTCTAAGAAGCCGTAGGGTCCTTGAATAATGCCCAAGAGGAGGCCGATGCTTTTAAGAAGCCCGTGGGTCTATCATCTCCTTTCCATTAGGAGAGATAACTCTTTTAAAGATAAAAACCACTGGTAAATGTGCGAGGTTTACTATCCAGCGACTTTTAACTTTTAAAGAGGGTTCCTTAGTTAAGGTCCAAGATTATGACCGTAGTGGGTACCCAAACCCCGAGACATTCAAGGCAAGCTATCCACAAGGAATAGATCAAGTCAGGAAAGTTCGAGAATTAGGAAGAAACTCAAAGATGCCATTCACGGAGAATACATTTATCTTGGGGAGTAGAGCTTCTTGACGATTCCTAAGGAGGACAGCCGAAGAGAAGACTGTATCTGGTGCTCCTATTGGGGATCTAGGCGTCTATTTCTACGAATAAGTGAAACGGCGTCACCTAGTTCAAGACGTAGTTGTCGGGGAAACTCGAAATATCTATACTATTATTACACAGTAGATATGAGTTTATGAAAGGAGACTTACAGTGAGCAGCCCCACAATACAGTTTATAATATGAAAGCAGTAAATGAAAGCGATAACCACTTACTCGGTTGTAGTGCTTCCATGCTGTTTGGTTAGTTGTTCAACAAAGAAAGATTGAAAACAACAGTATATTCAAAATCAAAGGAGAAAGTGCTTTGAAAAAGAAAGATTTGGGGCTTACAGCTCAAGGAGAGGCCCAGGATTTTATCAGTGAGCGCACTGTTAAATTTGTACAGAGGGACTTATACAAGTGACTGGGGCCCAAAAAGGTTTTCTGTACAAAGGGATGGGTCTTACACTCTCTCAAGAGGCCCAAAAAAGGTTTAAAGAAAAGAGTGGGGCTTATAACATGAGGGTAGGCCCAAATGATTTTTCGTTTAAAAACGGCAATCGCGCCGAGGTTTTCTTTTAACGTAGAGGGACTTATACAATAAGTGAGGCCCAAAATGTTTTTGGTTAAAAGGGGGATTGGGTCTTACACTCTATTTAGAGGCCCAAAGTGTTTTAAAGAAAAAGAAATGGGTCTTACTACTCGAGGGTAGGCCCAAAGTTTTTTTATTTTTAAACGGGCGACGATCGCGCCGTTTACTTGTACAGAGGGACTTATACAATGAGTGAGGCCCAAAAAGTTTTAGTACAAGGGGGGATGGGTCTTACACTCTCTCAAGAGGCCCAAAGAGTTTTGAAGAAAAATAAATGGGTCTTACTACTCGAGGGTAGGCCCAGATGATTTTTGAAAAGGCGACGATCGCGCCGTTTGTTTTTTTTTTACGGTATCGGGACTTATACAATAAGTGAGGCCCAAAGATGATTTGGTCAAAAAAAAAGGATTGGGTCTTACACTCTAATAGAGGCCCAAAGTGTTTTGAAAATGATTTATGAGGGTTGAATTAATCCAAAACCCTAATTTGTTTTCAAAATGTATTTAATTGAATAAAAATTCAATTAAAATGATCAAAAATTGTTTAACACATGGAAAACAAATTGTGATCTTGGATTAATGCTTCAAAAATTAAGTATTGACCTACAAAATAATTAGAAAGCATTAAAAGTTGCAAAATCAATGTAGAAAAAATATTTAAAATGCCAAAAACAATCAAAATATTAATTCTTTACAAAAATATCAATTATATGAAATAAGTAATATTTTTGGGATTTTTTGATAAAATAAAATATTTTAACATTTTTGTGAATTATTAAAAAAAAGAATCAACTCAAAATCATTAAAACTCAGAGAGAAATTAATTTTTGAATCAATTAAACAAAATCACAAAATTCAAATATTTGAATATATGAAAAATGGCGCCAAGAACAGCTGAAGAACACGCGCGTGTTCTTGGTTTCTCAGATTTGCATTTTCTATCCAATCTCCATGAATACGTAATCATATCATGCAATCCACATATCATTATGCTCGTCTCAACCTCACGATCATGTTTATGTACTTTAATTTCATTTAAATTAAACATACAACAAGAAATCACGAAGAGACCTCAAGAACCCTAATTTCTGCATGAAGGCTAGGATTTTTGATACACGATTCAAACAATGCAATTAATTGAGGGAAAACATTCCATGCATGATTATGAACATATGGCCAAATTATTGTGCGAGGAAATATGCATAGATTGAGAGATGACCAAGTATGTGCTTACCTCCAAGTCGTGACAGCAAGTTCAAAGTGATTTTTGATTTGGAGGTGTTACAGATGAGTTGTGATGATCTGGACAGCTTCCCTACACCCTATGGATTGTGTTTGGATGGTTGGACTTGATTGAAATTGGCTGGATCATTTTGTGGTATCTCAGCTGCACCTTGTTTGAAAATTTGAGCAACCAGCTGGTGATTTTGTGAAATTGATGTTTCAGAAGTAATCTAAGTGTTTGATCAGCTCATATGTGATGTATGTGAGGTGTGTGAGTGATTGGTTTGTGCAGAATTGCTCTCAAACTCAAAACCCGATAGCTACCTTGCTAAGAAAGGCATTTTTGCCAAGAGAAAGAGATTTTGAGGAAATCATCTGTTAGATGGCTTTGGTGTACTTAAACTGACCATAATTGAGCTCTATTTATAGTAAAGCAAGTTTGTTTTGCAAGGAATAGTGCATGGCAGCTGGTAAGTAGGTTTGGCCAATGTTGGCAAATGAAAATCCAAGTCTCCTCTAGCCATTGACTAGAGGTTAGGGCACAGAGCTTTGGTCCCCTTGGTCTTGGATAAGTCTTGACTGATTTCAAATGAGAATGGCTCAGTCCATGCCACCTTGATGGTTCCATTGAATGCCTCATTCCAAATTTGAAGTCTTGTCCCTATTTTGGCCATTCTAGGTTCAACATGCTATTTCTTGTTCCTTGGACCTTGGAGGCTTGGCTCAGTGATTGTCCCCTTTAGATTCAATCCTCTGAGGTGTCCAAGTGGATATGAACTATTGAAATTGGCTGATTTTGGCAAATCGAGCCAAAGTGCAAATTCTGCCTTGCCTTGACAGATTTCAGCAAGGCAACTTGGCAATGTTGTATCTCATGATGTAGGTTGAATTTGGCAATGTTCTTGGCCATTTTGGAAAGCTCTTACATGATACAACAACTGTTTGAACAAGTTTGGTTTTGATCTCTTTTGATTCCAAGTGAAAAATCCCCCTACATTTGGCAAAAAGTGAAGGCAAATTCTGACTTAGTGAAAATTTCACTAAGTGTTGGAAAAAGTGACATTTTCACTTTCCAGCCACTTTGATCACTCCATAACTCAAAATCCTTAATGAATTGGAATGACTTGTAGTTGAAGTTTTTGTAGGTGATAATGAGGGCTACAAATCCATCTTTGGATGAGAAAAAATGGCCTTGTGGTTTAGGAGTTATGGTCCTCCAAAGTTGGTACCTTTGCCACTTTATTTTTAACTTAGAAAAATTTCTAAGTTTTATGGTTACCCCTTTTACAAGTTATCTCACTTTTCTTGATTTTTCTTGATGAATGATGATTCAAATCATACATTAACATCATTTTAGGGTTAAAAATCCATTTTGGTGAAAAATCTCAAAAAGTCAAAGTTGACTTTTGTGCACAGTTGACTTTTTATCAAATGAATTCTAAACTGTGCAATTCTTCAGGAAATCATGTCCTTGACCTAAATCAAACTTGATGGACATGTTCCATGGGTGTCATAGGGTATATTCAATCATGTATTAGGGTTTGGGAGCATGTCTTGGTCAAAAGTCAAAGTTACAGTTGACTTTTCTCTTAAAACCCTAATTGTGGTGCAGATGAAAATGAGACTTGTTGCTCAAGCTTCTTGGATCAATCCATTGTTCCAAATGGATCAATATGGTGTATTAGAGACCCTCAAATCATCTCTTGAGGTCTTGGCTCATGGTTTGTCCCAAAAGTCAACTTAGGGGTGAATTAGGTCAAGAAACCCTAATTCCTGATTTTTTATGAATGCATCCCCTGAGGCAAAATTGACTTGATGCATGGGTTCATGAGGTTCCATGAAGCATATTAGGTTATGTTTTGGATCATTGCCTTGTGCCCAGATTAAAATTTCCATCTGGAGACCCTGGTCGACCAAAACCCTAATTTGGTGACACTGTCGATCTTGAGACTTGATCCACCTAGAAGGGAGCAGCCTTGTGCTTAATCCTTGAAGTGGGAGTCCTTTTTGATCCATTGTGGATATTTGAGAGATTAGACAAGTTGAAGATCATGTCATTTCTTGATTGATCCTTTGTCTAAGCACTCAGAGAGGGCTTGAAACCCTAATTTTGATTGTATTGGATGCTCACCCATCTTTGGGGAGACTGATGAAGCATGATGGTTCATCCATATTGTGATGATGATTTTCACAATGATGGGAAATCTAAGTGGTCAAAATTTGGGGTATTACACATAGTTTGCATCTTTTATTTGCAAGTGGTCAGAATCCACCTGCACTGGGACTTTGGTCTTCTCAACAAACTTTAGCCTTCCTTCATTCATCGCTCCTTGCACTAAATCCCTAAAAATGACACAATGAGATATCTTATGACCTAAAAAGTTATGTAACTTACAAAACCTTTTTTTCTTTCATTGCTCTAAAGGTGGCGTTTTTAGTCCCTTAGGGACTATGATTTGGCCATCAGCAACCAAGAGGTCAAAAATCTCGTCGCACTTAGCTATGTCGAAGGTGTACGTCTTGGCAACAAACATGTCATTTTTTGGTTCGAACAAATTCTTTCCGTCAGACGGTTTCAACAATTTATAAACGTATAGGGGACCTGGCTTGATTTCAGCCACATTTACGTTGTTCTCTTCAACCTCCCTTGTATCCTACATCATATTCAAGGTCTCTCTCTCATATGCCTCTATATAGGCAACCATTTCTTTTTTATATAATTTACTTGTTCTGGATTTCTCAGCCTTCAGGCATTTGACCTGTCGAACCCTATCAGCCAACTGAGCCATATCTCACAGATATTGGGTATCTAGTTTCTTTCTTTCTAATAGAATAATCTAGATGCCCAGTGGTCATTTTGACTAGTTCATGTTCAGGAACCTGGGTAAACCATCTTCACTTCAACAATCTGAACCTATTTAGGTAATCATCGATTGACTTAGGCGCCTTACACCTTACACTAGCCAATTCTTTGAGACTAATCTTCGACTGTCCCATATAAAATTGTTCATGGAACACTCTCTCCAATTGGTTCAAATTATTTATATAATGAAGAGGAAGTGTTGCGAACCATGTAAAGGTACATAGAGTCATACTTTTCTCTCTTATAGGGTGCACACGATTACACTAAATTCTGGATCATTCCACCCCTCTCAGCATTCCATCATCATCTCCTATAAATAGAGACCTCATTCTAATCATTTCTCGAGCTTTTGATAACCAGAAAACCCCTGCTCCACTGTCAAATTTTTCCAGAAAATTGAGTTACCGTATTTTAATTTCTACCTTATTTCAACTAAATTTCTTGATTTAGTTAGCTCCATCGTACTCCTCTGAAGCTTCTGCAACAATTCCCAAGCTCTAAGAGTCCCTGAATCACTCCAGCCAAATCCAGTTTCAAAGCTCCTCCGATCGTTTTTGGACAAGATAGTTTGAGGCTCCATTTTCAATCAAACAAGTTACCACAGTGTAGTCATTTGCCTTCTGATTGTTTCCCCTAACTTATCTGGCATTGATAGCTTGTGTTTATCATTTAATTTTTATTTTCGTGATTTTCATTTCACTGGGTTTTCTCTGCAATTCTCTCTACTCTCTTTCAATAAATGAAAATGGAGTATGAGGTTGAGTTCACCTTAATGAGACGGTTGCAATGATGGTGGTCTCGTGCCCTAACTTTACCACTTAGCAATCTCCGATGAGCATCTCACCGTAGAAGACGACCGGAGAGGTGAATGTGATGACCTGAGGTGGAGACACGTTGGCATTTTGAAATGTTTTGATTGGTTAATTTCAAATGTGATCATGTGTTGTTTTTCCATTAAATTCCACCATGCATAGCACTTTTGGACCTTGAGATCTTCCAGGTCAGATTAATGAACCTGATCCAACACGCGTGGTTTTTTTCTCTTTTATTTCTTTCTGATTTTTTTTAATTGCACTTTCTTTCTAAAATTCAAAGAAATTTCATCTTTTATCCAAAAAATTCCAAAATAATTTCTAAACATCTCTTTTATTTTTCTCTTTCTGATTTTATATTTTTCATGTTTGATTTTCATCATTTTTTATTTTTCATCATTTTTGGAAGCATTTTAAATTTTTTAAAAATACTTTTATGCATTTAAAAATTCTCAAAAAATTTATATATCGTTATTGACTTGTTTTTGACTTGCATGATTTTTCTTGACCATTTGTGATTTGATTTGATGCGTCATTTACATTTTACCTTATATTTTCATTTTAATTTTTTTTTTAAATTCATTTTGATGCATTTTAATTCACTTTTTTGCATTTTATATGTGTTTGACATGTGTTGACTTCTGTTGGCCTTGGAACTTAGTTGACTTAATCATAAGTTTCATCAAACTCAATGGATCTTGGGTGTTGATGGGGGTGAAAGCCCTAATCCACCAAAATGCATGATTGATTTTGATGATGACTTGATCATCACTTAGATCCAATTTGGTTTTGCTATCTTGTTTGATCCTCTCTTCTTCATCCCTTTCTTTTTCTTTTTCACCTTTCCTCTTGATCAATTGGAGGATGTGTAGGTCATCTTGTTCATGAGATCTTGAGTGGTGTTTGATGAACTTTCATCATTTCAAATCTACCATTTGATTGATCATTTTGAAATTCTGGTACTAGATATGTGATGTTACGTGTGATGTCACAACAACACACTCTGCAATGGACAATGTAAAACAATAGCTGAAACACACATAATTGTTTACCCAGTTCAGTTCAACAACTTAATCTGGGGGCTACCAAGCCAGAGATGAAATTCACTACTTGTAGAATTAATTTACAGACTTAACAACCTTGTTGACAATCTCCTAAACTTAATTTCTACTAATGAACTTTCAACCTAAGAGACCACTTAAGTATGAGAACACTACTCAATCCCTAAAACCTCTCAAAGATCAAACACTTTGAGAAACACCTTGATCCTGCTTCACAGCTTTGATCAAGTTACAAAACTATCTTGCTTCACAGCTCTAGAGAGGACAAATTACACACACCAATTCACACTTGAATGATTAACACAATACTCGAACAAAGACAATGCTTAACCTCCAGTCAAAGCTCTCTATCTTCTGTCTACTTTCTGTATCGTCTTCCTTTGGTTGATGCGCTTTATATAGCCATCTGAGTTGGGCTTGGATCCTCTGCAATATCTGACCTGATTTGTTATTTAAAACTGAATCTTCAAAACATATTTTATCCCCAAAATCTTTTTAAATCTCAGTCTTTAAACCTCCCTACAAATCTTCATCAAATCTCTATGCAACAGAGAATATCTATCCCAAGATATCCGCATCCAATGAGACTAACAACTCTCCCAATATCCAGCTAAAACGCAAACCCTAACACCCTCACTAAACCTGATGTTATTAATCTTCTGCAGACCTGATGTCATGACATCGCATGTGACATCAGACTTCAAAACTTCAACAACTTAAATCCTTAACATAAACCAATGTTAAGACTCAATGTTAAGACATCACCCATGTGACATCAACATTGCACAACTTTGTTTTACCAAAATTCTAGCCAATCCAAGAACCAACAATCTCCCCCTTTGGCTAATTTTGGCTAAAACAATCTCTGCAACATCAGAGACTTCAGCAGCGGATAAAAATTAGTATAAAACTCATAGCAGCACTTCTTTAAACAGCTTCAAAATGCTTTCAGCATGCTGCACACACTCCAATACTCTGCCACATACTTCAGCACTAACTAGTAGCAGCATTGGGCAAGCTCCCCCTCAAAGCAAGAATTAGCAAACCAGCAACTGTTCAACATAGAGCAAACTCCCCCTCAATATCTGCATTTCAGCATCACACTAGTTGCACTCCTTAGCATTACACAATGACTAATTCTTCTTCTTGGCATTACCACACCTTGACTAACTCTTGGCTAACTCTCCCCCTTTTTAGCCACAATTGGACAAACCTCAACATGTAAGTCCTACTCACTACAGTTAGTCCTAAACAAGCTCTCATGGCCAGTCTAAAGTCAGCAAACAAGATAAGACAAATCATAGAACAAAAACAAAAATAGTGCATAGACAGACACAAAATTCAAATTACATATTAGGCACATCAAGTGCAGAATCAAAAACAGCAAAAAATAAAACTAAACTAGTATCTAGAAAAAGCAGCAGGGAAACTAGTCTTCATCAGAGCTGGCACCATCTCCACCATCTCCAGTCTCTGAATTTTCAGTATTGACATTAGCACCTTTATCACCATCACCTTGTTCCAAGGATTTTATCAGCAGTTCTATCTTCATCCTTCTTGATGTGCTGGTACTAATGACCTCATCAAGATCTTTGCACGTGGCCTTCAGTTCTTCAAGTAATTCAGCCTTGGTACTCTTTTTGCCACCAGCATCTAATGTTACAACAATGTTTGGAACATGATGTCCAGCAAACAACTTAGGATGCAAGGACAAGGCTGGCTCCCTCTTGCAAGCTATATCTGAACTTGTTAAAGTTTCAGGATGTTGCTCCAAGATGATTCCACAAATAAGGGATGGGAATGCTAGAGGTAGCTTGATAGCATTTGTTTCAGCATGTTTCACCACTTGCTCAAAGACGTAGCTTCCATAGTCAAACTTGATCTTCTTCCCAACAGCATAGATAAACCTACCCAATCCAACAGCTATTGTTGTCTTGTGGTTTGTTAGCACCCAGTTGGCTGCTCCAATTCTGTGAAGAATGGCATACTTGATGCTAAGTTTACTAGCTTTCAACTTCCCTTTCAGTGGCCAAACCTTTACCTGACCAGCTGTAATCTCTTTACATATTTCATTATCAGTCATCTCAAGTTCACTATACTCTTCATCATCTCTTCCCAGATACTTGTTGATAGTACTAGGAGAGAAATTAATGCACTTTCCTCTCACATAGACTTTCATGAAATCAATGCTCTTTTTATCAGCAATTTTTCCAGAAATGTTGACAACAAATTCTTTGACAAGACCCTCATAGCACTTAGGAAACTTGGTCACAGCCTTCACCAACCCAGCCTCATTAATCAACTCCATAATATCCTTCATCTCTAAAGCTTCTTTCCCAAGCTCCCTCTCTAGGGCTAGTCTTCTCTTACATACAAATTTCCACATTGATGCACTGCTGGCATAATGAAAGGAAATGTTGTCAACTGGTACTTCAGGGACTTTGTCAGAGATTCTCTTCAAAATTGTTCTTCTGACAGGTGTGATGTCATGCGCATCATCCTCAACATCAAAGTCAGAATCAGAATCTTCCCTGATCTTCCTCTTTTTGGAGGATGTAACAACCTTGCTCCAAGGTTTTGTAGGACCAACAACAACAGTTTTCTTCTTGCCTTCAGAAGACTTCTTTGGAGAGGATTCAACAGTCTTTCCTTTCCTTGTCTTCAGTCTCTTAGCAATACTAGGAACAACATTTCCAATGACTTCATCATCAGATAAATCAACCACATTGATCACATTCTCATTCTTTTCTTCACCAGGGCCAGTTTCAACATCTCTATCAGTCGATGTTCTGACATTTGTTTCAACATCAGCTTCCTCCTGAACACCTTCTTCTTCACCACCTACTTCAGCATCTTCTATGACAGACATAGCCAGTCGGTGAAGATTTGTAGCTGCACTTTGCATGTCACTCTTTTCCCTTTCAGAATGTTCAGCAGGCATTTGCCTCAGTGGTCTAGATATACCTTTTATAGGAAGCCCTTTCTCAGAGATCTTATCGACAATCTGACCTAAGCTTTTGTCAACATCTACCTTTTCTTCAATAATTTGAGAAGTGGATGACCTAGATGCTGTTTTATCACTAAATAGAACACTAGTAACAAGCTTCTTTGTCTCATCATTATTAAATTTTGTTCCAGCCCTTTTGAGTTGAAGTTTGGAAGGTCTATATTTACCTGACTCTGGGAGCATAATGGAAATAGGCTCTATGTTCAAAGCATCAGCTACAGAACCTTCGTCTGAAGAAACCCTAACTTTTTCCCACGAAGAGCTTTGAGAAGCAAATTTCTTTGATGGAGAAGACATCTGTTTTGACATGGTTCCCTTGAAGCAATATAGGTTCAGAGACAGATGATTCTTCTTGTTGAAGGAGACGAACAGTCGGGAGATATGAGCTTTGATGGAGCGTGATATTGCAACAATAGGGAATGATGGTCTAAGATATGGCGCCTGATTTTGTGAATCCCTTAAAGACCAATCAATGAGTTTCTCCCTCCAAATTAACTTTCCTTTTAAATTTTTAAAAGGATTCATATTGAGAGTAATTAACCCTAATTGACCATTCTTGTTGTCACAATCTGATGTTACAACATCAACCTTAACATCACCAGATAAGTTGTCCACTCGAGGTACCCATTGATAGCAATTATCTCTGGATCTTATACCCTTCATCACTACCTCATTCTGCTCATTTGTCACCACACACTAATCTTTGGTGTAGTTGACCATACACCCTTCGTCACACAGCTGACTTATGCTAATTAAATTAGCACTCAATCCTTTGACAAGAAGCACATTGTCAAGATCAGGACCATCATGACACTTCACTTTTCCAACACCTTTCACCACCCATTTCTCTCAATTTCCAAACATAACATCAATTGAGGCGCAAGAATTGACATCCACCAATTGGTTTTTGAATCCAGTCATGTGCTTTGAGCAGCCACTGTCAAAGTACCAACCATCCTTAGCAGAGTGTTTATCTGAAAAGTGAGCCAATAGACACTTAACCTCTTCTTTAGGAACCCACTGTTTAACAACCTTGGGCATGTTCACCTTCTGTCTGGGTTGAGGGTTAGACTTGGGATAACCATGTAGCTTGAAACAAGAAAACTGCATGTGTCCAAATCTGCCACAGTAAAAGCACCTAACTCTGTCTTCTCTGAAGTGGTTAAACCTTCTGCCACCTTGATGATGATACTGCTGTGGCTGCCACCCATAATGTTGTCTTCTTCTCCCATAGTTTGACTGTCTTCTATGGTAAGGATGCTGTCCTTTTGGCTGTCTTATATGGTGATGAGGCTTCCTTCTTCCATAATAATAAGGCACAACATTATTATATCCATAGCCATACATGTTTCCCTGATGTTGAGACATCTGATGGAACATGTTCTGTTTGAACCTAGAAGCCTGCATGCTCTTATGATATTGTGGAGGCATATACTGCCTAGCTCCAGAACCATGTGCCTTCCTTTGATGAGGACCATGAGCATGCCTCTTCCCAACATTTTGAGGTTGTGGATGAGCAACCTGCTTAGGTTTAGGATCCTGTCTCTTTGTGTGGAGTTGAGACATTGGTTGAGACATCTCCTTCTTGGTTCCTGAAGTGCTTGCTTCAGCAGATACCTTTTCCTCAACCACAAATCCTATGCCTGACTTATCTCCAGCAACCTTTTCTGTCTGAAGGATCTTATCAAGTGTGTTTGTACCACTGTTCAGCATCCTAACAGATTTGGTCATATGATCAAGATGAGCTTTGACCAATAAGACTTCATTTTCTAAATCAGCTTTAGCAGTCTCAAGCTGAACAATCTGTTTCTTTTGTCTTTCACTTTCTTGATAGATTTCTGCACTCTTCAGACAAAGCTCTTGATAAGTGGATGCTAACTCCTCAAAAGTCAGTTCCTCATCACTTGAATCACCATCAGACACAACTGTTCCAGTTAAAGCTTTGACATGTTTGGTTGACTCTCCTTCACTTTCACTGTCAGAGTCTGACCAAGAAACTGCCATGCCTTTCTTCTGCTTCTTCAGGAATGTGGGACATTCTTTCTTAACATGTCCATAACCTTCACACTCAAAGCATTGAACACCCTTGTCTTGAGCAGTCTTCTCTTCATCCTTCTCCTTAGACTTGCTGATGTCAGAAGCGATGTTCTTGACATTAGGCTTGAAGTTCTTGTTCATTCTTTTGAACACCTTGTTGAACTGCCTTCCCAACATAACAATAGCCTGAGATAGATCCTCCTGGGATTCAACACTATTCCCTTTCTCTTCTTGAGCATTTGAAACCAAGGCTATACTCTTTGGCTTCTTTTCAGGTTCTTCCTCATTCAACCCAAGCTCAAAAGTTTGAAGAGATCCAATGAGCTCATCAACCCTCATCTGGCTGATGTCTTGTGCTTCTTCAATGGAAGTCACCTTCATCTTATACCTCTTATGAAGGGACCTAAGGATTTTCCTTACAAGCTTTTCTTCTGACATCTTTTCTCCAAGAGCACTGGATGCATTGGACAGCTCAAGAATACTCATGTGGAAGTCATGGATAGTCTCATCTTCCTTCATCTTCAGACTTTCAAACTTTGATGTTAGAAGCTGAAGTCTTGACATCTTAACTCTAGATGTTCCTTCATGTGTAGCCTTCAAAATATCCCATGATTCCTTAGCAACTTCACACGAGTTGATCAACCCGAAGATGCTCTTATCAACTCCATTAAAGATAACATTTAGGGCTTTAGAGTTACCAAGGGCAAGCTCATCTTCTTCCCTGGTCCATTCTTCTTCAGGCTTCAGCTTTGAGGTGCCCTCTTTATCTTTCCCAGCATCATCTTTTTCAAACACAACAGGTGCTTTCCATTCTTTTATGATAGCCTTCCAAGCCCTGCTGTCCAAGGATTTCAAAAAGGTGATCATCCTTGGTTTCCAATAATCATAATTCCAGCCATCCAAAATAGGGGGTCTATTGACAAATCCACCAACTTCCTTGTCCATCTTTACCAGAAAGTATCAGCCCTAGATCTCACCCAGATGCAGAGCAGGATGCCTGCTCTGATACCAATTGAAATCCTAGTACCAGATATGTGATGTTAGATGTGATGTCACAACAACACACTCTGCAATGGACAATGTAAAACAACAGCTGAAACACACAAAATTGTTTACCCAGTTCAGTTCAACAACTTAATCTGGGGGCTACCAAGCCAGGGATGAAATTCACTACTTGTAGAATTAATTTACAGACTCAACAACCTTGTTGACAATCTCCTAAACTTAATTTCTACTAATGAACTTTCAACCTAAGAGACCACTTAAGTATGAGAACACTACTCAATCCCTAAAACCTCTCAAAGATCAAACACTTTGAGAAACACCTTGATCCTGCTTCACAGCTTTGATCAAGTTACAAAACTCTCTTACTTCACAGCTCTAGAGAGGACAGATTACACTCACCAATTCACACTTGAATGATTAACACAATACTCGAACAAAGACAGTGCTTAACCTCCAGTCAAAGCTCTCTATCTTCTGTCTACTTTCTGTATCGTCTTCCTTTGGTTGATGCGCTTTATATAGCCATCTGAGTTGGGCTTGGATCCTCTGCAATATCTGACCTGATTTGTTATTTAAAACTGAATCTTTAAAACATATTTTATCCCCAAAATATTTTTAAATCTCAGTCTTTAAACCTCCCTACAAATCTTCATCAAATCTCTATGCAACAGAGAATATCTATCCCAAGATATCCGCATCCAATGAGACTAACAGCTCTCCCAATATCCAGCTAAAACGCAAACCCTAACACCCTCACTAAACCTGATGTTATTAATCTTCTACAGACCTGATGTCATGACATCGCATGTGACATCAGACTTCAAAACTTCAACAACTTAAATCCTTAACATAAACCAATGTTAAGACTCAATGTTAAGACATCACCCATGTGACATCAACATTGCACAACTTTGTTTTACCAAAATTCTAGCAAATCCAAGAACCAACACATTTGATCAACTGAGGTACTTTAGATTGATGCATAAGTTTGTCCTAAGTATCATGGAGGATTGATTGATGTAATGGATTCATCTTTCCTTGACTTAAGTCTTGATCCACCATGTTTTGACTTTTGTTACATGTTT
Source organism: Lathyrus tuberosus (assembly GCA_022829125.1). Lineage (NCBI taxonomy): Eukaryota > Viridiplantae > Streptophyta > Magnoliopsida > Fabales > Fabaceae > Lathyrus > Lathyrus tuberosus. The sequence goes on along the minus strand of JALAZF010000011.1, from coordinate 23,063,919 downwards.
TAGGAGTATGATCTTTATATCATATCTCTAACATGTATGGTACATAAATTGTTATTGACCAACCTCTCATAGTATGATCTTTCTTATAGATTGTGCTACGATTGCTTAACGCAGTGTTAAATTTGTCCCTAATCAGAAAGTGATCATTTTGTCAAATTTTAGATATGAGTCATTTTTAGTTTAGATGTAAGTAATTCTCCTATCTCCATAGTGTGTTGATTCTTTTCCACCTAAGAGAGCTAGTGGCATACTTATTAATTTTATCCAAGTTGGAGCCCTTCTCAAAGGATGATGCAAAACTCTCATACTTGTTGGGTTGATTAGTTGAGTAATCTACTTTAAATGACAAAATGTCTTCTTCATTAACTTTAACACTAACACTAACTTTAATTGTGCTAACTTTTACTTTATGCCATTTACTTTTATTGCACTTTTATCTTTATGCTCCTTATTTCTTTCTCTTTATTTTATGCTCATCATTTCATATCATATTTTCATCTTGTTTATGTTTATGCCCTTTTTCTCTTTGTGCACTTGGACTTTTCTTTTTCTTTTTAAGACATTAATAAAGGCTTAAACCATTAAAAGACTTTTAATGTTCCTTGGACTATTTGGTGACTATCCTTTGCTTATGGACTTATGGACTTAGAATTAGGTTCTTTGCCCTTTGCTTTGGAGTTGTAATTTGAGACCTTGGATCTTATCCGGTACTTTGACCTTGAGTTGACCTCTTTGAAGACTTGGCTTGGAAACTTGGCTTTCAATTGATGCTTGGTTATTATTGCTTATCTTGTTGCTAGAGTCCAAAGGATGAGAGTTTTGACTTGTTTATGTCAAAGGATTGCTACCTTGGTTAGATCTTTCCTTCCCTAGCTTTTATTTTATGCTTAAGGATAGCCTCTTCATCTCCTCCTCTTCTTAAATTTTCAAAATCTTCTCCCTTTTTTCAAAACCTTATTTTTTTTTCAAACTATAACCACTTTCTTAATAAACCTTGACTTTGTCAAGTGCATTTTCAAACTCATTGTCTTAATAAATGTTAATCAATCTTAAGCATATCAAGACCATTTTCAAAAGACTTAAAAGAGATAAAACTCGTTCAAACCATTTTGTGCCTTTTGTGCACTTTTTGCTTTTAAAACTTTTCATAAAGTTTTGGCATGAGTCATTACCATAGTTTAGATGTGATCCTCTTATCCCCATAGTATTGTTTGAAATGAGTTGATTATTTTCGACCTTAGAGAGTTAGTGGCATACTTGTTGATTTTATCCGAGTTGGAGTCATTCTCATGGTGATGCAAAAGTCCATTTTCACATACTTGTGGGTGATTAATTAAAGTTTTCTCCTTAAAATGACAAATTGTCTTTTCATTTAAAATGAATCATAATAAACCATTTTGTTATTTGTACCATGAACTACAAAGTTTTGATCCTTCATTGCACTTTGTGGGTACGTAGGCACGAGGCTCAGGAAGTCTTGTCAAACACAAAATTATTAAAAAATACTTCTCTTCTCACCTCACCAATCTTTTGCAAACAACACCTTTTTAAGCCAAACGCTAGATTTTCAAGAGGTTCCTATAGAGTACTATAGACATTTTGGGTGTTAACACATTCCCTTTGCGCAACCAACCCTCTTACCATTGTCTCTGTTTTTATTAGTTTTTGTTTTAAAACTTCTTTAGGTTTTGTTCGCTCTTTTCCCTTTCCTTTAGAAAAATAAAAGTGTGGTGGCGACTCTTGTTTTGCGAGTTAAGTTAATCAATAGCTTAATCTCAAATTTTCCCGCTACAAAGGTGATTAAGCAAAGGAAGAGTGTTTTAACCAAGAGAAGGTGATTAACCCAAAATAGATTGGTGTTTTAACTGAAAGACAAAGATTAACCAAAGAAATGGTATTTTAACCAAGAGTTGATTAACCCAACAGGAAAGAAGTTAATGTGGATTGTGTTTGATCCACAACAGAGTATTATTGATGTTGATTATCGAAGTGTCTGAGGTGTTGTTTGTTGAATGTGGGGACAAGACATGTCAATCATGCGATTCGAATTACACTAAAGTCTATGAGTGGAGATGAAAACTTCGAACGAGCGAGCCAAGTGTCTCATGTTCAAAATATTAAGAATGAGTGTAGGAAAGCTTCATTCTCACTTCTTATCCACTACTTAAGGCTCGTGACATGCAACTTGAACTGTAAGTGACAAGTCTGGAGAAGATTCCTTTTGATGTTGTGCTTGGAGAATGAAACTCAGCAGTGATCAAAGCCTTGATGTACAGAATCTTCAGAGTCTTACAGGTGAGGTTAGAGATTAATTTGAGTGATCTAGTGTGATGTAAGTGTAAAGGTCTCAATTCAATCAAGAAATCAAGAAATTTATGATCGCTCAATTGAATGCGAGTCCTAAGAAAATCATGTAATTGTTTAGGACAAGTCATAAAAAGTCGAGACTAAACACAACAGATAATTAATTGATCAAAGTTGAATTTGATCAACTAATCAAATGGGATGAACATGCTAAAAATCCATCCATATGCACATGGATTTATGGAAAAGATAATGACATTAAAAGTTGAAAATTAAACAATATTAATCCTAATCTCTAATGCATTTTAATTAAATTTTAGAGAAATTCTAAAAACTAATTTTAATTAAAAGAACTATTCCTTATTAAAATCTAGGCTAAGTATTATTTTTTTAAGTGACTAAAAATAGTAATTTCCTAAGCTAAAACTAATATTTATTTTCTAACTAAAGTTTGCATTATAGTAACTAAATTGTATATATCTAAATTAAAGCTACTGAATTGTTTTTTTAAACTAAAACCATGATATCAATTTCTAAACTAAGCTAATAGATTATTATTATTATTTTTACTAAGATTAATGTATTATCTAATTAAAGGTACTGATGCATTATTATTTTTTAAACTAAGTAACTAAAAACTACTGCTATATATACTTTCTAAATTAATCATAAAACCACTGCTACATAAAATTTCTAAGGCTACTACTAAAAATTATTGTTAGGTATATTTTCTAAAGCTACTACCGAAAACCACTGCTATGTATATATTTTCTACTAAACTAACTAATATATTTTCCAAACTAAACTATAGGTACTGCTTTCTAAAATGTAAACAAAAAATGTATAAGCAAAAAACATGACGTTGCACGTGATGTTGGGTTTACTTGGAATTTAATTTGCAAGACTTCAGCTACGGTACAAGAAAACAGTGCAACCACGGATGCACCCATGCGGGGATAGGAATGGAATCAAGATGTGGTTCTCAAGTGCTTACTGCATTTAATAATTTCGTCATGCGATATCGAATTTAGGATTCCTTCTCTCGCACACTAAGTGTTCGTTGAAATATTTCAACCGAGTTTTGTTTTATTTTTGACTTGTTTCAGTTCTGTTTTGGAATTCTCTTTCTCATTATTTTTGTATTGTGAATCATTTTCTTTAATGGTTATATTTTTTCAATAGGATTTTGGAGAGGTATTGGTGCTTTAACAGATTTTTGGCGGTTTCTTACGGTTTATGGTGGATTTTTTTATGTAGGTTGAAATTGATGATGAAGGAGATCAAGTTTGGTATTGAAAAGGTGTGAAATTTTGTATGGTTTGTGTGCATGACAAGATTCAAATCCTTACGGTAATCGTCCACTCAAGATGAAAATCAAGGCAAATACATAAACAAGCATGCAAAGAAAACTCAAACAAGCAAGTATGCATAGAAGGCACAAGCAAGCGAGCATTCATGAAATGATAAATAGAGTTTGAGGCTTACCTATTGGAGACCCTCTGATGGTTCTTCAATGACGGCACAAATTCAATCCGGTAAGCAATTCTCTGCGTTCACGTGTTCCTTCTTCCGAATCAATCTTTCTTCATCTCTTTTTTTTTTCAATTGGTTTTCTTGTTGTTGTTGATTCTTTTGATGCTTGAATCATGAAGAACTAGGATGTGGAGTGCGATGGAGGTTTATGCTCAAGTTGATTGAATCTTCAATGTGAAGCTTCAACAACCATATATTTGAGCTTTAGTGAGGGAAGGTTGAAGATGAAAAATGGAGAGTAAAAACTTGAGAGAAAGTGAAGAATGAATGAAATCAAAAAGTGAAGAAGAGTCCTTAATGAGTGAGTGAGGGATGATTAGAGGTTGAAAGTTGGTTAGAAGTTAGTTGGGGCTGTTTTGGACATTTTGGGTAATTTTCACAAAGTAGTTAGAAGTTAGTTTGTGAAAGTTTAAGGTAGTTAGGGTGATTAAAACATTTATACATGTGATTTTACATGTATGTGCATATGCTGAATTTTTAATGAATGTTGAGGAAAATTAAATGAATTTACATAGCATCACTTGAATACATGTTTGAGAGTATTTGCATGGTATGAATGAATGACTTATTGATGCATTTAAATTGATGTTCATGGATGAAATGATGTATTATATGAATGCTGAATTTTTCTTAATACACATGATTTATAGGATTTTACTTGTTGTAAAGAAATGGAATGAGAACGATGCATTATATGATTTTATACTTATGGTAAATGCATAGCATGCTGAATTTTTTCAACTTAGCATTGATTTGACTTGTTTTTGAATGGTTTTGCATATGATGTGAATGTATGTGCACGTGTTGAATTTTAGAAATGAATGGTATGAATTTAGGATGACTTTTCATGTGTATTTGCAAATACTAATGATGCTGAATTTTGTTATGTAAGTGCTGAATTTTACAATTGAATGTAATTTTTAACTTGTTTTTCCTTGTTTTCTTTGCAACATGGTACATTGTAATGGAGTATGAACACGCATAGTCAAGAATGGAGTATGAATGAAAACTATTGAAGAGCTTGGAATTATTTTTATTGCTTTTGTGTATGGAAATTATGTAGTATGCTTGTAATGACATAAAGTGATGTAAAGTGAAGTCATGTAAATGTAGAGACACTTTTTAGTGATTTTTGAACCTTATGTATGTGGATTGAGACCATGAATAATAATATTAAAAAAAAGAATTATGACCCAAAGTGTATGTATGAAAATGAATTTCAATGAGTGCCTAGGGAATTTACCCATGAAGTAAAAAGTGACTTAGTGAATCACTTAGAAATTAAACATTTATTGAAAGATCGAAAATGCAAGTTAGACTGAATGACTTACAACACAGGTTATGTAAAAATGTTAAATGCATGCTTGATGGATATGCCATGCACATGGTACATCCATGACGTGATGACTTAAAGAGGGAGGATGAATAGGTTTAGGAATGCCTGGGATAATGGTCAAACATCCGGTCAACAGTGTCGACCTTGTTGACCAAAAGTCAACCACTTCTTTACTTTCTATTTTCCAAATTAAAAGTACTTCCTAATTTAAGCAAAACATCATCATTAAAGAACCTTTGATTTAACTGTTGCAAATGAAGATGGAATGATGGAATATACAATATATGTAGTATAAATGAACGTGAATGATCCCTAAATGCATGCAGATAAATAAAGTCGTAAGCCATGTAAAAATTGAAAAATGTAAGGCAAATTTTGAGGTATGGCAATGACCAAGCGAACACGTCTACGTACTCACGTAGTAACCCGATCAGTCTCTTTTTATGTCCTCATTTAAAGAAGCGCCGACTTTGACCTCTTTTTTATCTTTTTCAATTCCCATATTGATCACATCCACTGGTTTCTGATGAGGTTGTATTACTTTGTCCTCTTGCTTTAACAATCTGGATAATTCTTCAGGAAGCTCACAATCGTCCTCATCACCCTCTTCCGCTTGGTTAATCAGGAATTCGAAGTTTTAAGGGATTATAGCAGTGTCATTTTCAATAGGTTTAGTTTTAAATCTGCATGAAGGAGATTTTCTTTTATTATTTATTTGTTGGAATCAAGTGCTAGGAATGAGAGTATTGAAAAAAGTATTGCCATTTTTTTTAAAAATGAAAGAAAAAGGATCTTGATTGAAAACAAAATGAAATTTTATTGATAAAATAAGTCATTGAAATAAAGAAGGGGCCTACAAAGCTTGCCAATTTGCCTTGGGCAAAGCACAGTGACTTATTATTATGAAAAGAAAATAATAAATTACTTTGAAACATAAATTATCTCAGAAATCCCGATGGCCTTCAAATTGTTGATAGTTGCGTCTGGTGAGCAATGACACACGAAGCCAGGTATCCCTTCGTCTTCTTCTTCAATTGCAACCACTTGATCTTCATCTCTGAACCCAACATTGTGGAAAGTCTCTTGGAGAGTATGAAGCTTCTTCTGATAAGTCTTCCAAACCACTTCATTAGCTACCCAGCCCGAACCGATCCTTCTTCTCAAGTATTTCTAGCAACTTGCCCCAGCCTCTTGTATCCCCGTTCTTGATTAGATCTGTAACTTTTCCCCATGATGAAACTGATTTGTCCTTTAGTATAGTGACTTGCTTACGACTGACCGCGGCGACTTCCAGAGCTTAGAAGGGTATTTTAATAGTTTCCCCATCTACCTCTATGTATCTGAACGACGAAAGATGGCTGCTAAACGTGTCTTCCTCACCATCAACAATTATTAACTTGTCCCTCAGTATAAACTTCAGCTTTTGGTGAAGTGTGGAAGTGACAGCGCCTGCAGCGTGGATCCATGGTCGTCCCAGAAGACAACTGTAGGAAGGGTTAATATTCATTACTTGGAAAGTAACCATGAAGGTATGTGGTCCCACCATTATTGGTATGTCGACCTCCGCAATTACCATTCTTTTTGAACTGTCAAAAGCCCTAACAATCAATGAATTAGTCTTCATAAAGGTTCTCACATAGGTTAGCTTCATAAGAGTATTTTTGGGCATGATATTTAGAGTTGAACTCGTATCCAATAGTACTCTTAAGAGAATACTATCTTGGCATTTAACTGATATGTGCAAGGCTTTATTGTGGGCTTGCCCTTCATGAGGCAATTCATCACTGCTGAAACCCAAACAACTACTTGCGGTGATATTAGTAACTATTCCATCAAATTGATCTACTGTTATATCCTTGGTGACATGCGCCTCATTCAAGACCTTTAATAGGGCTTCCTCGTGAGCGTTAGAACATAGTAACAGAGATAACATAGAGATCTTATAAGGTATTTGGCTTAGCTGGTCCACCACCTTATAGTCGGTCTTTCTGATAAGCCTTAAGAATTCTTTGGCGTCTTCTTGTGAAACAGCCTTCTTGGAGGGTCATTCCCCTGAACTTGCGATCTCTTTTCCTTTTGAACTCTCCAGGATATTCTTCTTTGTTGATTGTTCAGAAGAGAACACTCTCCCACTAAGTGTCATTCCATCGATACCAGTTATGTTAGTAACTGCTGGTGCTAGTGCTATAGGCTTCTCTCCCACATATGTTATGGTTTTATAGTTTTAGGGCACAGATTTAGTACTTTCATTTGGAAATGGTGCAGGAACATGAAAGACAATAGGGCCTTCTGACTTTACTGGCATTGGAATTTGAAATGGTATTAGAACTAGTATTTAAATTGGCGTCTGAGAGGGTATTGAGACCAGTATCTGAAATGGTGTCGGAGCTCCCCTTCTTTGATAAGGAATTTCAAAGGGTACGTGCCTCTGAGATTCTATAGTTGAAGTATCATCCATCTTCCTTGGGTACCCAATTTGAACCAAGCCTTGATCTATCATTTGTCGAAGACACCTTTTCATCTATTCACGTTTGTCAGGATTGATCAAACAAGCCTCACAATCAGTGTGCAACTTTTCGAACACCTCATAGCCAATCAATGTTTCCCTTATCTTGGTCATAGGGTTTTTTACTTGGTCTACCCTCTTGATCAGGACGTCATCTTCTAATCATTCGATTACATTGACATTTACCTCAATGTGCCCTGATAATGGATTATTTATCACATTTTGGTTTTCTGGAGTAAAGGTGATAATCTTTTGATCGAGCAATTCTTGTACCTTGAATTTGAGGGCCAAACATTTCTCAGTGGTATGCCCCAGTGAACCAACATGAAAGTCACATCTAGCATTGGCATCATATCCTCGAGGAGGAGGTGCTAGAGGTTTAATCTCCACCAATCCCTTCGAAATTAGGTAAGGTAGAATATGAGTATATGACGTGGGTATGGGGTCAAAGTCCTTCCATTCCCTCTTTGATCCCTTCGAGTATACCTATTTTGTTTTTACTGATTCTGCGGAGGCGGTGCCCTAGGCTGTTGGACTTGAGGCATAGGATGCACTCGTGGTGGGTACTGATTAGGAGTAGTTGCAGCTACATAAGAAATGTAGGGTATCTGAGTATATTTATTAGTGGTGATAACATTGGTCTCACCCTTCCCACTTTTCAAACCATTTTCAATCCTTTCCCCAATTATTACCAGGTCAGTGAATCCGGTGGATACCAAACCAATCATCTTCTTATAATATAGAACTTGTAGGGTACCCATGAACATGTCAACTAATTTACTTTCTAACAACGAAGGTTACACGCGAGAAGCTAATTCCCTCAATTTTTAGCAGACTCCTTGAAAGATTCGTTGCCCTTTTGAGACATATTTTGCAACTGCATACAGTTAGGTGCCTTGTCCATATTGTAGTCGTACTGCCTTAGGAAGGCATTAGCAAGGTCTTCTCAGGTCTTGACACGAATTCTCTCCAACTACATATACTAATCCAAGGATGCCCCACTTAGGCTGTCTTGAAAAGTATGCATCATCAGCTTCTCATTTGCAGCGTAAGCAGCCATCTTTCGAACAAACACCCGAACATGATTTTTAGGACAACTGACGCCCTTGTATTTTTCAAAAAATGGTGCCTTAAATTTAGTAGATATGACCACATCAGGTACTAAGCACATTTCCGCAGCGTCGACTTCAAAAACATTGAATCCCTCAACAACCCTTAGTCTCTCTTCCAGTATTTTATATTTGTCATCAGCCTTCCGTCCCTCCACAGTGGTAGGCATATTGTTTTCAGGAATCACCTGTCTCGAATCTTCTTCCTCATACTGGAGGTTCTAGTCTACATATTTTTCACGGGGAACAGGTATCTAGGTAGGACGGGATGCCCCATTAGGAATAGGCAGAGGAACAGATCCTCCGGGAGGTTGGATACCAGCTTTCTGTTTGGCCACCTCAGCTTCCTCACGTTTAAGATCTACGACAAAGCCCAATAGAGGGTTATTGTCCTCAAACTGGGGGGGTAGGGGTTGGATCATTCCTTTTGTTGCTAGGCTCAGTTTTCTTAGCTATCAAGTTTTGGATGGCGCGAGTCAGCTGATCGATCTTGTCCTTCATTTCTTCCATATTCCCATTAACAGTATCCATATCTCCTCTGAGAGCGACTTGATTTTGGTCCAATTGTTCCATGACTTTCTTTTGGTGGGCTCGAGTTTGAGGTCGGGTAGTCAGATTGTTACGTTTGATGATTTTGAGAAAAGATGATGAAAAATGATTTTTGTTTCTTTTATTTTTATAAATGCATGCTAATGTATGAATCTGTAAAATATTTCTTTTAAGGAATCTTAACCATTCATTGATTTTAAGCAAGCCAAGAATATTGAAAATTCAAATACTTTATTTATTTCATAACTTCACGGACATAACAAAGGAAAACCCCCAAACTTGTTCACGATTATTGGAAAGAAAAGAAAACACACAAATTAAAAACCATTACAAAAGGGAAAATATAACAACGCTTCCTAATTCTGGCCCTAAATCCATCCACCATGTAACGACATAATTTGAGGAAGTCAACAATCTCCTTCTTAGGCTTGAAAATTATCATCATGTCTTCATATGCCTTTAAACTTTAGGGAATCTTCTTGATCAGATGATTGGACAATATGACTAACTTTAGGTATCTCTCCCTATAATACTCAGCCTCCTCTTGGACCTTTAACATGACATCCTTATCTTTCTCGATGATGTCAGCCATATCTTGATTGTGCCTCTCTATGTGGATGCTCCACTCCATCATCTCTTCACATTCTTCTTCGAGGGTATTCATTTGCCTCTTGAGATCTATCACCTCTTCATAAGCTCTCCTCCATTCGAATGGACGCAGGGTGATAAATCTTTTGGCCGCTCTTCTCTGCAGTATTGAATCCTCATCTTGACCCTCGGCTTCACGGAGGGCATGGCCCAAGCGTTGGACTTGAGCTTCCAAAGTTTGGATCTGGGCTTCAGATTCTTCTTTCATTTCCTTTTGGGTTTGATTAAACTTTAACCAGATATCCCTCCATTCATCCCTTTGGTGTCAGGCTCTGTCCAATTCATCCTTGTGCGCTTTGAGGCATGAGCTAACAACTTTAAAGTCATCATAAACCCACTCCTTTTTATCCTCCTCCACCTTAGTCATCTCCTCACTACTTTTAAGTTGCTTTAGCACTTCGTTAAGGTCCCTGTTTAACTGATTTTCTCACATGTAGTTTGGTAAAACTTCTCTTCCATCTCCTATTTTTCTCTCTTTAGTTACATAATGGCGGTGTTAAGGATATTCCCTTCTTCCGCGAAAATCATAATTGGCGCAGGTGCCCTTGGTTCAACAGGGTGATCTAAGATAAAAGACAAATTTACTACTCGTACCCTCTCCCTCATCCATTGAGCATAGGGTAGGATGAACTCTTCCCTAGATCTTTGTAGGCTTTTCTTTCCCTTGTTGAGTTGCTTCCAAACATGAACAATTTCCAGAACAGTAGGATTATTCATGGTCACCTCTTGTAAAACAAAACCCTCTGATAATTTATCTTCAAACTAATAAGCTAAGGGGTGCCCCAGTTGACTTGTAGATAAAATTGGATTGTAAGTTATGCACCCTCTTGATCCTATAAGTGGCACATTAGGAAAGTTCCCACGGCCACAACTCATAATCATGTCCTTGCGGTGAAGGATTTGAGGGAACCATAGAATATCTATATCAGTGAGTGAAACCAGATATTGGGCCCACTTCTATCCATTCATTATTTTCATATAAGCCATATCTTTTGCTTGGTGAGATATAAGTAATTTGTATAGTAAAAGAGCACATCATAACATCACCCCTCACTTCTTGGTATGCTTTTGATGGAGAGTATAGTAGACATCTGCAAGAAGAGTAGGTCTTCATCCCCAATCTTCACTAGGAAACAAAATTAACCCAAAGATGAGAAAGACTATTACATTGTCCAAAGCCTCCTAATTATTGTAAGTAGAAAATTCAGTGGCTTTCCCTTCCCAATAACTCTATGAGAACCCTTTGAATTCCCCTTAGACCCTTAAGTTAGCTTGCAAGTCATAGGCGTTAATGTTGAGATGATTAGAGATTTCCCCAATTAAAGGATAATACCGTATTGCTTTGAAGGGTAGGAGCCATTTGGAAGTTCTGGAATTGAAAATACCTTAAGGTAGAATCATAGAATTGTGTTAGAGCAGTTAAGGCTTCCTTCTGGACAAGGACAGTTGAAAGGTCCAAAATTTCCCCATACTTATGGACTATGGAGGCCCTTCTATCTCTTTCCAGCCCCATGGTATAAACTCCCAGGTTTTTACATCAGATTCCTTTACTTTGATTTGGAGGGTGTTCCTTTTTCCAAATTTTATTTTCTCAACGTACTTGTTTAATGAATGGTTAAGATTCCTGTGGATTAAATGCAAAAAAAATGATCTTAATGAAATGATTATATAAATGTTTTTTAAGGTTTAAGGTAAGGATATTATGCAAGCATGGCTTGGTTAAGGTAGGCTTTCTATGACATGGTCAGTTATAAGTTTAGACTACCCAATCCCCTCATTTGTAGGATATAAAGTTTTTGTAAAGGGATAGCCCTAGATTGATGGACTATACCATTGTTTTAACATGAGAAGGAGCAAGCTTTCCTACAGTAATCCTTTGGGATAAGTCTCATCTAGTCGAGACCCTAGTAACGACTCTTGCAGGTTGATAGCATAAGGTCACCATGAGTTAAAAAGGGTTCTAAAGGTTTTCAGAGTCATGGACCACATCCAAACCATCAGCATGTTGAGGGGTATACCCTACCATGAAGATAACTTTGGGGGGAGGAGGGTATATTCTGAGTGTAGCTTCCATGTATCACTGAGATGTACATCTCATAAAAAACATTCCAGTTATACTTCCTAACTTAGGGTTATTCTCAAGCCTTGGTTTTAGCTTCACATATAAATATCCCAACTAGTATGATATTACAATATAACAATATAATAAATAATAGGAAATATAAAATAAATAAAAGAGAAACCATAAATAAATAAAAGTAAGCAAACAACAAACCACACAAAAACCCTAGATTAAAGGTTAGGATGGACTCCTTTAGAGAAGTATAGGAACTCCCAAGCAGAGTCGTCAGCTGTCGCGGCCGACAAAATAACAGAGTCATCATCATCCTTTATTTGTTCCTAAGGAACAGTGAAATAATGATAAAACCTAAATGTTAAGGGTGAGAAACTAGGTTGGGGAGTCGGTTAAGTGAGTGGAAGGTGTTAGGCACCCCTCACCTCCTGTACTTAATGAGATCCTCCTCTAAATCTAAGGTTAGTGTGCTCTTAAGATGTTTGCTTATTGTTTATATATTCATTTATTTACAAAATTAATTTGATATTTACAAAGAAAAGAACCTAAAAATGTTTTTTTTTTTTTATAATTGTACTCGCTAGAGTTTACAACTCTATGCCTACGTATCCTCATATTAAATGAAGGATCAGAGTACCGTAGTTCTTCTCGAAAAATGTTGGTTTATTGGTTGTTTTTATCCCTTGAAAAATCATCACGCATTAGAGGCAGAAAAATATTTGATTTTTGCAAAATGCCTCAATGCACAAGGGCAAAGGACTTATAGTTTAGGTGAGTGAAGTTGATTTTATCCCATTGACTTAATTGTAAAAATATCTCATTAATTTGATTATAAAAATAAATTGATAATGATATATATTAAAATATTATAGAACCCTAGGTTTTTTTATCCCTTGATCCCATGTATTGATTTTATACCTTTTAAACCCTAAGAGTTTTATCCCAAAATTTATCCCATTTTATCCCATGAATTATCCCTTGTTTATTTGTAAAAATAAATAATTCTTAATTTATTTAAGAAAACAAATTAAATGATCTATGATTAAACCCTTACCCCTGATTTTACTCTCGATTCTTATCCCTTGAAACCCTAATAGCTTATACCATATTCTCTATTTATTTATCCCAAACTATATCCCTTAACCATCTCCTAGATTACCCCAATTAATCGACCATAAAAAATGTATTAACCCTTAATTAGATAGATAGTTTTTCCCTTTTATTACCTAAATAATAGAAATATAATTATTTAATTAAAATAGACAATAAAATATTAAAATCCCTAATTGTAATTTAATTAAACTATTTAAAAGTCAATTACTTAAATAAAACCCAATTAATATTTAATTAAACAAAATTGGATATTAATTAATAAAAATAGAAAATGAAATAACAACGGGGGGTGTAAAATGAACTAAGTTAGCAAATGGGCTGGGTCTGGGGATGCAGAAAGTAATGGGGTGGAAGACCCATTTATCTTCAAAGGCCCACACGTGAAGGGAAGTCCACACACACACACACACACACACACACACAGAGAGAGAGAGAGAGAGAGAGTCAATGGTTGACTCTCTTTAATCCACACGATTGAGATCAGGAGGTCCGCGTGGTGTTAAATCAAGACCTTTGATTATGCTTACTAGTCAAAGTATGTGGGATGAATGGTTGTGAGGCGGAGTCAACGCATGTGCATGGTAAGCGCGTGGATATTATGGCTAGTCTGAGTAAGCACTTTGGTTGGCCAGGAACACACCATGTGAGCATGATGTGGAACCAGTATTAGGAGGTATTTAAAGGGGAAACATTCAGAAGCCCCTCATTTTCCCCTTTTAGTTTCTCTCTCTTCACTTCTTTCTCGCT